>OX637532.1:40922500-42290000 GCA_951800035.1 Linnaemya tessellans
ATCGGTTTTCCCAAGCCCCCAGAATAGCTAGAGACTTCGATCTTGGACCGTTGGATTGGAAATAAACTTAAATAGAGTGCTATGGAAATTCAGAAGGATCCGAAGTAAGGTTCCAGAGCTGGGAAGCTTACACCTATTTCTCGACGCAAAATTTATACCAAAAATCAATTTTTTTATCTTTGTAAATTAAACCTATTTCTTGCTTTGAGAAGCCTCAATGGTCTTTTAAAAACTAAACAAAAAAAATTTATTCCAGGGATGGGAAAATAAAAATTTTTTCGGCCTGTTCCGTATTTTGTAGTACATGTAGTAACTAAAATTGTTAATTTCTTTAACAAAACCTCTTTATACGTCATGAAGATTTGCATTGGCCAAAAATTTTTTTTTAAATCATATTTTGCTTCCAGGGGTGGGAAATTGTATTTTTTTTATAGGTGAAAGTAATCAAACAGGCATCTGATGTTTTTTTTTTGCTAACTAAGCCTGTCGTATAATTTAGGAAGAACAAAATTGGTATCAAAAATTCAAAACAAATTAAATTTCGAATCCAATGATGAACAAGTGCAATATTTAATATTACATGAAAGTGACCAAAATGGTTACAAATTTGAAATTTTTCTTAACAAAAATTACTTTACTGATGAATTGATGAAAAAAAACAAAAGATTAAAATTTCGCTTCCAGGGTTGGAAAAATTAAAGTTTTTTTTTTGGTACATGCAATATTTTCTAGTACATGTAATAACCAAACTGGTTACAAAACTTGAGTTTTTCTTAACCAAAATTACTTTATAGCTCACGAAAATTTGCAATGATAAAAAAAATTAAAAAAATTGAAATTTCGCTTCCCCTAACTAATACTATTTCCCTAACTTTCCCCTAACTAAAACTATTTTATATTTTAGGAAGAACAAAATTGGTATCAAAAATTTCCCAAAAAAATCAAAATTTCGACTCCAGGGTTGAACGAATAAAATATTTTATGGTACATGAAAGTGACCAAAAAGTTTAAAAATTTCAATTTTTTTGTCAAGTAAAACTATGTTACATCTTTTAATTAAACCTACTTCCTGTTTTAGGAAGAATGAAAGAAGAATTACATCTGTGAAGGGTATTTAAGATTCGACACAGCCGAATATAGCAGTTTTACTTGTTTATGTTATATTTTATATTTTCTGTAGTATAAAATAAATAAAATCTATTAAAAAATAAACGAAAATTAATAGTTTTTGTTACTTTAAAGAGCCAACATTTTCAATTCTTTAACCCTAGAATCGCAGATTTGAGTTTTTTTATATCTAACACCAATTTAATTATTCCTGAACTATAAAATGGGTTTATTAAAAAAAAGCAAAATTAGTAACTGATTTGGTCACTTTTATCTACCAACAAAATATTCAATTGTCCAACAATGGAATCGTTTATTGGATTTTTCGGATTTCGAATAAAAAATTTAATACTTCCTGCAGCATAAATGGGTTTTATTCATAGAAAAACCAAAATTAGTAACCTATCTGGATATTTTTACGTAACCAAAAAAGTTTCATTTGCCCAACTCTGGAACCGTATTTTTATTTTAATTCTTAATACCCATGTTATTCCTCCTAAAGCATTAAATAGTTTTAATGAACAAATAAAAACCTATTTTGTTATCTGTTTAATGTACCACAAATGTTTCGATTGTCCTCCTGAAACGTTTTTTCGGTTTTCTAGTAACTATTTTATTCTTCCTAAATTAGAAAATTGGTTTAATTCACAAAAAAAAAAAAAATTAGTAACCTATTTGGTTATTTTTGTTAATTTAAAAAAAAAAATTAATTGTCCAACTCGGGAATAGAATTTTTGATTTTTTTTTAATTTCCAGCGTTTACCTTTTGGAACAATAAAATATTTGTCTTTGTACGCAATAATTGACATTATGTAATTCCTCGATTAATCAAGCAAGCATTTTTAAAAAAAATTTATATAAAAAATGTTTTAAAAACAAGTAAAAGTGCTATATTCGGCTGTGCCGAATCTTAAATACCCTTCGCAGATGTAATTCTTCTTTCTTGCCAAAACAGAAAATAGGTTTAATTAAAAAATCAAAATGATGTTATCGGTTACTTTTATATTTAAAAAACCTTTAAATTTTTCGACTAGGAAGCTATATGTTTAGCTTTTCTTATATTTAATACCTATGAACGTCTTTCAAAAATATTATATATATTTAATTTACAAACAAAACAAAAAATCCGTTTCATGTAGCCCAAAAAGTTCTATGTATCCAACCGTAGAATGGTCTTGTAGATTTCCTTAGTTTTTAATACCAGTTTACTTCTTTCTGATATATATAAAGTAGGTATAGTTCATCATAAAAATCAAAAATATCAAATAAAATGGCTGCTTTTATGAATCAGAAAATGTAGACTTTCCAACCCCGGAACCGAATTTTTAATTTTTTAATACTAATTTAATTTTTTCTGACATATAAAATAGTTTTAATTCACTAAAAACACAAAATTTGGAATTTATTTATGTACTATTATGTACGAAAAATATTTCGATTTTCCAACTCCGAGTTTTTATTTTTTTACCAATGCAATTCTTAGTGAGGTGTAACATAACTTTACTTGACAAAAAAATTAAAATTTTTAAACCTTTTGGTCACTTTCATGTACCATAAAATATATCATTTGTCCAACCCTGGAGTCGAAATTTTGATTTTTTAAGATTTTAATAGTAATTTCGTTCTTTCGGAATTATAAAACAGCTTTAAACAACGTCAATTGCCTTTTCTGTTACTTTTACGCAGAATAGATATTTCAATTTCCCAACCCTGGAAACGAAATTTATATTTTTTTACCAATGCAACTCTTATTGAGACATGAAATAGTTTTATTTATGAAAAACTTAATATTTGTAACCTTTTTGGTCACTTCCATGTACTACAAGATATTGCAGTTATCCAACTCTGGAATCTAAATTTTGTTTTTTTTTTTTTAATTTTTGATAACAATTTTGTTTTTGCTGAACTAAAAAATAGTTTTAATTAGTAAAAAAAACCTCAATTGCCTCTTTTGTTACTTTTATGCATAAAGAATATTTCAATTTCCCAACCGTGGAAACGAAACTTTAATTTTTTTGTTTTTTTTTACCAATGCAACTCTTAATAATGAGGTTCATACAACTCTTAATAATGACGTTTATTTAAGAAAAACTTAATATTTGTAACCATTTAGGTAATTTTTATGTACCACAAAATATTGTAGTTATCCAACTCTGGTATCTAAATTTTGATTTTTTTTTTAATTTTTGATACCAATTTTGTTTTTCCTGAACTCAAAAATAGTTTTAATTAGTAAAAAAACAACGTCAATTGCATTTTTGGTTACTTTTATATATAAAAAAAATTTCAATTTCCCAACCCTGGAAGCAAAATTTAAATTCGAATATTGCAACCATTTTGGTTATTACATGTACTACAATAAAAATGTTTTTTTTATCAGTGCAACGCTTCTTGAGGTATAAAGTAGTTTTATTTAAGAAAAATTGCAAATTTTTTACCATTTTGGTAACTTTAATGTACCATAAAATATTGCACTTCTCCATCCCTGGATTCGAAATTTTATTTTTTATTTTTGAATTTTTGATACCAATTTTGTTCTTCCTAAATTATAATGCAGTTTTAGTTACCAAAAAAACAAAAAAAAACGAACATCAGTTGCCTGTTTGATTACTTTCACGTATAAAAAAAATCCAATTTCCCACCCCTGGAAGCAAAATTTGATTTAAAAAAATTTTTTTTTGGCCAATGCAAATCTTCATGACGTATAAAGTGGTTTTGTTAAAGAAAAACTTGAAATATTTAACAATTTTAGTTACTACATGTACTACAAAATACGGAATAGGCCGAAAAAAAATTTTTAATTTCCCATCCCTGGAAAAAAATTTTTATTTTTTTAGATTTTAATAGACCATTGTGGCTCCCCAAAGCACGAAATAGGTTTAATTTACAAACATTAAAAAAAATAATTGATTTTTGGTATAAATTTTGCGTCGAGAAATAGGTGTAAGGTTCCCAGCTCTGGAACCATACTTCGGATCTTTCTGAATTTCAATAGCACTCTATTTAAGTTCATTTCCAATCCAACGGTTCAAGAACGAAGTCTCTAGCTCTTCTGGGGGCTTGGGAAAACCGATTTCACCTACAGACGGACGGGCAGACGGACATCGCTCAATCGTCATCGCTATTCATAAGGATCCAGGATATATATACTTTATGGGGTCCCATGTGTATATCGAAGAAGTTACACACGGAATGACAAACCTATATATACCCTTTCACTTTTTTGTGAAGGGTATAAAAATGTGTTAAAAATAATATATTTAGTGGAATTCGATTTTCCGTTCTCCTGGTTGTTTTTGTCGCTGCCTACTATTTTTATTCCTTTTTCACATAGTTTTTTTGTAATCTTAAAAAACAAATTTATGGCCAAGATATAAAAAAACAGAAATTTTTAATTTGAGTTGCACCATGTACTGTTTACAATACTTTTTTTATGTATAGATGAAAAACGCGACTCTTTCAAATTGGCGTTTGCTGCTCCAATTAAATTCTAAACTCCATAAAAAATTCCCAATTTAATTATACCAAATTAATGTAAAACGATTAATTTAAGACGAATCAATAAAAAATTAAAACAATTATTTTGGTTCAATGAATACTATTTTATCCATGACCATTTATTTTATGAGGCTATAACATAAAGTCCTTTGCTGTTATAGCCTTATTCTTATCCAACCTATTTGTATGAGCGGTTATGCAAATATCTGGACATAAAATATCACTGTCTGGTTTTAATAAACAAACAAATAATCTGCACTAAATTCAATATATTTTTGTTATTTATTTTTCATAAATTTGGGTTTTGTGTGATAGAGAAATGCTATATTACTTTTTTATTATTCTTATTTATTTCCCCATATTAGTTTTTCACATAAAATTTCGTAGTCTACACAAGCAAACAGTCCATATGTGTGCATAAAATGTCAATAGTTTTTATTCGTATTTATGTTACTCTTATGCTAAATGTTTGTTAGCAGCAGACGGTATAAACTTTATTCCTGTCACCAAAAGGTTATATATGCTATTGTGTCACACACAATATATATATAGGATATTCACAGAGTATGCTATTTACCCATACTGTCATAATATTTTAACACAGTTTAATGAAATCGCTGCATACAAAAAAAATAATAATAATTGAACTTTCAGATCAAAGATAATAGTTTTGCTATAAAAAAGATTTGACAAACTAAACCGAATGGCGAAAACTCGTTATAAAGAATGATATTTTGACAAATTTCATTTTGGTAACACTGTTCTTGGTAGACTTGTGTCGAACTCTGTCATCCGCTCGTTATTGACAAGAACCTTTAATTAAACCAATGTAATTTAAATGGGTTGGATCATAGGTTCTTGTCAAAAACGAGCGAATTAAAGAGTTCGACACAAGTCTAGTTCTTGGCAGCTCAGCAGTTTTCGTGTAACATGTTGCTGTCAAACATGTTCAGTTTGGTCTACAATATAACTCTGAATCGATTTGCAAACGAACAACGCCTGCAGATTATTGAATTTTATTTTCAAAATTCATATTCCGTTAATAAAGTGAATCGTGTTCATTTCTGGTTGAATGGATACGTGGACAAGCAAAATTGCCGTATTCGCTACGAAGAGCAGCCAGAAGCATTGCAAGAACTGCCAATGCATCCTGAAAAAGGCTTTATTTGGTGTGAAATATGGGCAGGTGCCATTATGAGATATATTGTAGAGAGCATACCAAAATTGGACCCAGCGTGTGAATCATTTGAGACGTAGCCACGTTCAACTTCTACATGAAATCATATATAAACATTGAATTATATAAATCGTTCTATGGACTGAAATATGCATTTCATGCCTTTTTACATTATATGATATAAAAATGAAAAACTATTTGAGAATCATTTACACTTTTATATCTGTAGATTAACTAAGATTTTTATAACATAAAAATATGTTTTTAATAATAAAACCGCAAACTTTAAAAATAACAAGTGGCAAATTAACTGAATTAAATTAAGTCACTGACAGCCACTGAACGTTTTTTCGCCGCTTAAAATGTATCGACCGGCTTTACATAGGTTTGATCATAGGTTTTTGTATAAACTGAACGAATGAACAAGTTGGATCCAACTCTAATTTTGACTCAAAGTAAGCGATTGGTTAAAGGTTGGATAAACTGAATTATAATTTTAACGGAAGGTTTACACTAGACTTGTGTCCAACTAGCTCATTCGCTCAGTTTTGACAAGAACCTCTGATCAAACCTATGTAATTTAAATGGGTTTGACCAGAGGTTCTTGTCAAAACTGAGCGAATGAGCTAGTTGGACCCAAGTCTAGTTTACACCATTGAATTTGCCATAAACACTAGACTATGGAGCTCATTCATCCGCTCGCTTTTGAATCTATATTCGAGCAAATGAACGAGTTCGACACAACTATATATCTTGGTTTTAAAATTAGATATTTTTTGTCTTTGTGTGTAGCCAAAATTCACTGAACCAGCGCCTGAAGGTAGTGATTGGCGTCTGGTCTATTAGTGCCACATTGCAAAGGAGATTAAATAATATTCTATTGGAAAAGTATAATAATCAAGACCCTTATAGGATACTTTATTCCCCACTTTGGCCAAAGTTACCTGTTATTATGAAGTACTTTAAAGACAAGTTGTAATGGACTTTAAACTGGTTGTCTTTTGTTCGGTCTGTTTTGCCAAATCGCTATGGACGGATACAGTAATCAAAAACACGTGGAAATAATAAAATTGTGGTATCGAAATGGATGTAATGTTCGGGCAATGCACCCCGGCATTTTTCATCGAAAAATAATGTTTAGAAACGAGGCCTATGTCTGGATGTACGAGTGTGTGAATAAATAACAGTGTTCAGTGGATCCCGAAAAAGGCATTCTTTGGTGTGGATATTCGGGCTGGCGACGTCATCGCTTCATATTTGTTTTAGAGTGACAATAGCGAGCACAATAAGTCGATTCTTACAAACTTCTTTGGCATTAATTCGATGGTACAGATGATGCCACTTTGAATATTCTGCACGTTCTATTCGCAAAGAGGGTTCCGCAAGCAAGACAATGCACAAGTGCCCACTATGACTATTTTCCTTCTCTAAACTTAGTCCCAGTAGCAAATTTGTTGATTTAATTTATATGTAAAAAGTTCATTAACACCATAAATTCCTTTGCTGGCGCATAGACGAATAATTTTTTCAAGGATACCATTTTTGACTGAAATAAATTTTTATTCAATTAATATTTAGAGGTTATTGTTCGTAATGTGTCTTTAATTCAGAAAGGCAAAATAAATATTCCTGGGTACCATCGAAAGTCACCATCAACTTAATTATACTACTTACACAACAAAGCAAAAGAACTGGAATGGGATTTAATATAGAAAGAAATAGTTAGACACTGACTTGACTTAACAATAAAAATGAAATGTTCAAATATACATAAGTTTGGCTTGAGTACAAATGGAACAAAAGAGTGAGAATTTAGGATATAAAGAAAATTGGAAAACGGTAAGACAGGGATTTAAAGTGTATTACCATCGGTTCCATTCAGTTCTTGTTAGCAGCTGACTAAAGTGTAGCGGCTTTCAAAATCAGCTGTTCTGCTCTTCTTTCCTAGTTGAATAACTTAAACTGGTGTTGTCTTTCGCTTGTGTTTTGGAATATTTATCGGATCGTTCTGTATTTAAAATCACATTTTCGAACATTTGGCTTATTCATTTTAATAGAGAAATTTTATAGTTTTAATTTAAAAAGAGTTTTTCCAAAATTGTACAAATATTTAAATTTCTCTTTTCCTTTATAGAAAATAATTACAAATGTGTTAGTTTATGACATACGACGTTATGACGACCATGTGAGTCTCCCAATAGGGCATGTATGATTGTCAAATATATTTTATGCTGCTACACTTTGAATTTAGTTTTTGCAAAAACGTAATTATATTGCGCTTGAGGCCAATTGTAATAAACTAATAACGTTGTAATGATTGAATTCATTTTATCACTTTTTTTTCAATATTAAGATTTTAATTAAAAATTGAGCTTTAATTTTTGTTTTTCTGTTTTGTATTTTTTTTATGAAAAATGGTATTGAGTGAAAATATTTGTATTAACAACATTTCAAGCTACATTTTTTATCGTTTTTATTTATATTATTGAAGAATGAAGATTGTAAGCAAGGGGAATGAAAACCAGGATAGCTTAAGCCAGTTCATCCCTAAAACTTTACTAAACTGATAAGAAATGCAACAACGTTAGATAGAAGTGAAGAAATTGTGTTTATTATTTAATATTTTTTAGAAGAAAGAAAATAATAAAAAAAATACTACGGAGACAATTAAAAAATTATTTCAAAATTGAAAAATATGGAATTTGATAAAATATATATCCTTTTGAACAAAAAATTACAGAGAGCTGACATGTACAGCCTTGGCACAACTGATGATTACGTAGACTACCCTTTATTGATTCGCCTAGACTAGAGTAATGTTTAAACTTTGAAACCATTTACACATGGATTTGAAGGTAAATCTACTTGCTTCTGTGCCACATTTTCAGTATCAGCTTTAAAACTGATTCGTTTATGTTATGGTAAAATAATTATCTGCAACCTTTCCAACATCTAACGAGTTTTAGACTATTTTCAACACTTAAAATGGATGTGCGAATTTTATTAGTACGGAACTTTGACAAATTGAAAGCGATTCTAAGGAATTAAAGACTTTTTTGTCCAAAATATTTCATATAGATATGGCCAATAGCTTTATTTTGAAACTAGCGAGCACTTATTTTAAAAATAAAATTTTATTATTTGCACGTGATTTGAAGATAATTTCCTTATTATAGTGGATTACATTTCAGTTGTTTATTATTCTCAAACATTTACTTTTGCTTTTACTTTAGAGGGCGGATTTTATGAACTAAGTTTTTTGAACCATGTTTCTCCTTTTTATACCCTTCACAAAAAAGTGAAAGGGTATATATAGGTTTGTCATTCCGTGTGTAATTCCTTCGATATGCACATGGAACCCCATAAAGTATATATATTCTGGATCCTTATGAATAGCGATGACGATTGAGTGATGTCCGTCTGTCCGTCCGTCTGTACGGTTTTCCCAAGCCCCCAGAAGAGCTAGAGACTTCGCTCTTGAACCGTTGGATTGGAAATGAACTTAAATTGAAATTCAGAAAGATCCGAAGTATGGTTCCAGAGTTGGGAAGTTTACACCTATTTCTCGACGCAAAATTTATACCAAAAATCAATTATTTTTTTAATGTTTGTAAATTAAACCTATTTCGTGCCTTGGGGAGCCTCAATAGTCTATTAAAAACTAATAAAATAAAAAAATTTTATTCAGGGATGGGAAATTAAAAATTTTTTTTCGGCCTATTCCGTATTTTGTAGTACATGTAGTAACTAAAATTCTTAAAAATTTCAAGTTTTTCCTTAACAAAACTACTTTATACGTCATGAAGATTTGCATTGGCCAAAAAAAAACAATTTTTTTTAAATCAAATTTCCAGGGGTGGGAAATTGAATTTTTTTTATACATGAAAGTAATCAAACAGGCAACAGCTGTTGTTTTTTTTTTTGTTTTTTGCTAGCTAAAACTGTCTTATAATTTAGGAAGAACAAAATTGGTATCAAAAATTCAAAAATAAAAAATAAAATTTAGAATCCAGGGATGGACAAGTGCAATATTTTATGGTACATGAAAGTTACCAAAATGGTAAAAAATTTTGAATTTTTCATAAATAAAATTACTTTATAGCTCAAGAAGCGTTGTACTGATAAAAAAAAAAACAGAAAAATTAAAATTTCGTTTCCAGGGTTAAAAAATTAAATTTTTTTTGGTACAGGCAATATTTTGTAGTACATGTAATAACCAAAACGGTTGCAAAATTCGATTTTTTTCTTAAACAAAACTACTTTATACCTCATGAAGATTTGCATTGATAAAGAAAATTTTAAAAAATTTAAATTTCGCTTCCAGGGTTGAGAAATTGATATATTTATTCTGCATAAAAGTAACCAAAAAGGCAATTGACGCTGTTTCTTTTTGCTAATTAAAGCTGTTTTATAATTCTTTAAGAACAAAATTGGTATTAAAATCTTAAAAATCAAAATTTCGACTCCATGGTTGGACAAATGAAATACTTGATGGTACATGAAAGTGACCAAAAGGTTTAAAAATTTTAATTTTTTTGTCAAGTAAAACTATGTTACACCTGACTAAGAATTGCATTGGTAAAAAAATAAAAATTCGCTTCCAGAGTTGGAAAATCGAAATATTTTTCGTACATAATAGTATACATACATAAATTCCAAATTTTGTGCTTTTAGTGAATTAAACCTATTAGATATTTCAGAAAAAATTAGATTAGTATTAAAAAATTAAAAATTCTGTTCCAGGGTTGGAAAATCTACATTTTCTGATTCATATAAGCAGCCATTTTATTTGTTGTTTATGATTTTTATGATGAATTATACCTACTTTATATATCAGAAAGAAGTAAATTTGTATTAAAAACCAACAAAATCTAAAAGACGATTCTACGTTTGGACAATTAGAACTTTTTGGGGTACATGAAACGGATTTTTTGTTTTGTTTGTAAATTAAATATATATAATATTTTTGAAAGACGTTCATAGGTATTAGATATAAGAAAAGCCAAACATTTAGCTTCCTAGCCGCAAAATTTAAACGTTTTCTTAAATATAAAACATCATTTTGATTTTTTAATTAAACCTACTTTCTGTTTTGGCAAGAAAGAAAGAAAGAAGAATTACATCTGTGAAGGGTATTTAAGATTCGGCACAGTCGAATATAGCACTTTTATTGTTTTTATTATTTTATGCGCCAAAAAAATTTTCGTTTTTCAACCGTGGATTCAAATATTTTTATTTTCATGGTAACATTATGAAATACAAGGGGAGTAATTCTACTCAATAGAAATTAATACTGGATCTAGACTTTCAAACATCGATAGAACTAAAATTCTCTTAGGTCGCGGTAGGTCGAATTAATCATTAAGAACAGGCTCCTTAGAGTTGACAACAATACAATATCAGAGATAATAACATTTTTTGTAATGCTTTCAAGAGTTCATTTAGAACCGTCGATACATGAGGTATCCCACTTTTGCACCTTGTGGGTGGTTTCGCTCCAAAGCATAATGCCGGGTACATTCACTTTGTCATTCCGTGTGTAACGCAGCGAAATATCCATCTAACACCCCATAAAATATATATATATATATATATATATATATATATATATATATATATATATATATATATATATATATATATATGTATATATATATATATATATATATATATATATATATATATATATATATATATTCTTGATCAGTGATGAAATCTAAGACGATCTGAGCATGTCCGTCCGTTAGTCCTTCCGTATGTGGAAATCACTATTCAGTCCAAACGAAAAGAGCCAGACTCTTGAAATTTGGTATATATATCTTAAAGGATAACACAGGTTAAGTTGGGCTGAATCGGACCAGAGGGAAAAACTTCCCCTAAGAAGAACTAAACCAACCTCTAAACACATCGTAATCTATTTTGTAAGTTTGTTAAGGAAATTACATATTTTTGTGTCAAAGAAGGTCCAACGCGTTAAACTTGGAGCTATGAAATTAAAAAATTTATTTGTGGACCCCGCGCCCTTTAGTGGGCGCTATTATATGCAAAAACTGTATACAAAATTAACAAATTGTATTACTTAAGTCTACATTCCTCAAAAACAACATTTTGAAGAATTTATGACGAAGCTGAGGCGTAACGTAATGCTGTTTTGTCCTACCCCCTCCCCCTCCTGCATCTTTGCCCACCAAATCACTCTAACAAAAAAAAAATACACATAATTATCCCCAAAATTTGTTTTTAGTGTTTTATGGCGAAAGTGAAATGTCTCCCCCATGGCCCTTGCCAGAGCGACACCGGCAGTTTCAATACCCTCCAAAACGAATTGGACCCCATAAAGTACATGTATTCTTGATCAGTGATGAAGTCTAAGACAATCTAACAATGCCTATTCGTCCGTCTGAGGAAGACACGATATAGTCTATTTTTGGAACACTCCCCTTAAGTGGGCGTTAAACTTACATATTATATGAAAAAGTAGTGTCAAAATTTAGCAAATTGTATTCCTTAAGTCTACTTTCCTTAAAAATTTAATTTATAATATTTTGATTTTATCCTGCCCTAGCCCTCTTTGCCCCCTAAATGACCCAATAAAAAAACTTTTTTAAGTTTTAGAATTGGTCACAGAAATGTCTTAAAGGAACTGCGACCCAGCAGGTCAAAAATTTGTAACTTATCTCAGTCCTTCTTTTGCACGTTTATATAAAATATTAATACGTAAGTTTTTATTATGACGGAAGGGTGTCTCAGTCATGCTATTAATCGTCAGGGTTGGGGAATTTCGTACTAACCAAAAAGGTAATAACTTAAAAAATATGAATGTGATAACTTCTCATATTCAATTTTCGTTAAAATATTGGTTAAATAGTTGATATTCCTACCAACTAGCACCACTTGCAAAAGTGGAAAAATTGAACAAAGAACGCTGATGAGATGGCGTAGCGGCCTCGAAATCAGTACTGATCCGTTCTGCTGGTTTGATGATTATTGAAAATATTCTTAATATTCCAATCTTAATATAAAAAAAAAATAATAAATGGAGTTTGAACAGGTTCATTTGTTAATGAAGTAATAAAAAATCATTTGCAGTCATGCAGATTCAAACTTAAGCCCAAAAAAAAAAAAAAAAAAAAAAAATTAACAATTTACATTACAAAGTTCGACTAATAAAAATTCATACATAATTTAAAATTGTTTTTATTTACTAAATATTTGGAGGGTATTTAGGATTCGACTTGGTCGAATATAACATTTTTATTTGTTTAACTAATCGGACTGGCCGTTTGCAAACTTTCTTCCCATAGTTCCACGCCATTATGCTGTAATTTGATGTTTATAAATATTTTATTTTGCACTTATGATGACAGAGAAATCTCCTTTTAGCTTGTATTCGAATATATTATTTTAGTGTTGAAATGAGTGGCGTAGATCTTAGGGCCATTATTACAACTTCATTTTAGTTAAAAGTAGGATTTTGTCTCACGTTTAACAAGTGTTTTATTGTTAGAGTTTCACTTAAACCTAAAGTGAGCGATAAGTTGAAGGCGGGGCGGGGCCATCCTATCTGCTAGGCTAAAGCAACGTTATAACAATGATAACATGAAGTTGTAATAACGGCCCTTAAAACTGTTTCATACTGGGAAAATAATAAAAGCTTTTGTTATAAATAAATTAATTTGTGCAATAAATTTTTATGTGCTCTTCTCGCCCTTAAGCAAAAGTGCTGCACAAATAATACAAGATCTCTCCTGTTTAATGCCCAAAGTATTTCCATAAAATTAGTTATTTGTAACTCATTGACAGGCACGCGATGTGTTGATTCCTGGAAAAGGTCACTCCGTTTGTTTAAGGACACAATTGCTTACATTCCCTACAGCCCTTTTCTTTTTCAGTTGGGCCCAGTGCATGTTACACATACATGTGTATGTGTGTGTGTAAGAGTATTGAATTTGTTTTATTAAAATAAACTATTAAAGCAGAAAAGATGTTAGAGTCGTAAAATTTGATAACATTAAAAAAGATTTGCGAGGCAGTATTTTCCACTTTTTGAGACAACATTAAATTCCACATGTTTCAGAGGTAGAGATGAGAGAAGGTGGCAAATTTCACTTTATCAGCATAAAGTGAAGTCAAGCATAATTTAAGTGAAGTCATCTTTTATTTGGCCATATATTTGTCCAGTATTTCTTCACCTTGAAGAAATAAAGGGGCCATGTGACTACGCCACAACAATAGTATGAAACGAATTACAGTAGCACGATTGCGATGATATCGTGAAAATTGCAAGAATCAACTACAGCCAATTTTCTTTTTTAATGAAGAAAACATTTTACATTGAAGTCATGTGCTTTGGGCGTTTACAGTAGAGCACTTTTAAGCTTTTATAAAGCCGAGTTTTCTTTAACAATTTGTATAGCATAGAAGAACTAGACCCGCTAAATTCGACTTGTTTTAATGTTTGCTTTATAATTAATTATTGCAACCCATTCGTTCGTTTCAAGTGCTAAATTTGTTTATTTAAATTGAATGGTGTTACTTGGAAAATTGATCAACTCTATGTTACAATTTCGTAAGAAAAGTTGATTATGCTTTCGGCTATTTCTGTGAATTATTTATGTTAAACAAATTTTTTTTCTTTTCTTAAATCACCATATAAATAACATTCTTTAAATGAAAAACAAAATACACACGATTTTTATGTTTATTACGAAAACAGGTGCGTATAAGTAAAATCTTTTGAGGGAGTTATTCTTTAAGAAAATAAATTTTGAAAACGTCAATAAGATCTTAAGTTTCCTTTGCCTATATCTTCTTGCCATCGTAAGATCACATTTTTTTAGTTTTCTAATCATAGGATATGAAATCATGTTCATAACGTTAAGAAACTTCAATATTTATTTCCTAACAGCCGTGAATCCGTAATTCAGGTCTCCAGAAAACAATAAATGAAATAATTTTTCGGAATGAAATTATTTTTAATATCATGAAGGAAATCAGATAACGAAGTTAAAACAGATTTCCTTCGGAAAAATTATTTTCTTCCTAGTGGAACCAATTCCGTTTCCGAATCTTTGACATTACAGAGATTTTTATTATAATTTTGTTGACGTTCGTCAATTCGAGGTGGACAAAATTAATAACTCTCATTCCGGAGCAGATATCGGAATTAAATTTGGTATGTATAATGTCTATGCATAATAGAAGCTTTGTACACAAGGGGCCTCCATACAAGTGGTCTTCAAGTTCGACCAGACGCATATATATGTACAACGCGCTGAATCCCAATCTGATGTTCTTTTGGCTCAGTAACACACAAGGTTTGGAGTTAATTCCGAAAAATAATTGAAAATTGAGAAAAATTGCTGTTTTTTTTACTTTCCAAAGAAGAATTGGAGAGTAAGAAACAGTGTAAAACTTTAACAAATTGTATTACTTAAGCCTGCATTCCTTATAAATAACATTCTTAAGGTTTTATGACGAAGCTGAGATGTAAGCTAATCCTCCTCTGCACTACCACCTCCTCCCTTTTGCCACCTAAATGACCCTATAAAAAAAATGTTTACATTTAATTATCCCCAAAAATTAGTTTTTAGTGTTTTATGGCAAATATGTCTCCCCCACGACCTTTGCCAGAGCGACCCACACAAAATACAGTTTTAATACCCTTCAAAAAGAATAGGACCCCCTGATCGTGATCAGTGATGAAGTCTAAGATGATCTAGCAATGCCCTGTATGTGAAAAGTACGATATAGTCTATTTTTCGACCCTGCCTACTTTAGTGGGCGTTGAACTCACATATTATACGAAAAAGCCTACATTCCTTACAAATTGAATTTATCGCTTTTACAACGAAGGTAGTATGTTTTCTGATCTTCCCCTTTCCTAACCCTCCACGCCCCTTTGTAAATTGCTTTTATGCTGAAGGAAAAGTGTCTCAGTCATGCTCCTCCCATTGGAAACGACCGTATTAAAATATTTTTTTTTCTTTGTTTACTTAAGCCAAATAATACAAAAATTTAAATGCCTTATTAAAAGATCTGTGCCCATGAAGTAAAGTTTTTAAATTCTAGAATTTGAATCAAAATAAAATCTACTTACATTTTCTACTCCATTCGCCACCAAAAATTAAGTGAATAAATTAAAGGAAAAAGTGAAGAATATTGCAGCAAAACTCATTCGGTATACAGGGAATTAATTTTATCATGAAATCATTCACGGCGAATTTTTTACGGCTGCAAATTTAGCGATAAGGAACAAATTTCGGAACAAACAATATTTATGATGGTGGTGAATAAGTTTCTCCGTCTCTATCGACGCTCTTATACACACATGTATGCATATATTTACCAATAAATACTCGTCTATCGCATAGTAAAAAGAAAACTGTGGGATTCTTATTAATGGTTTCGTCATTTTCTGGGAAAAGTGTGAGAAGTTGTGTTGAATAATTTGCTTTAGGTTATAAAAGTGATTTGTGGTGTGAAAATGAGATAAACTTTTTGCACAAAAAAGTTGTAAAAACACACCATTTTTTATGGGTCTGATTTTCGGCAGTTTCTTTGGAATAGAAATGAGATCTCATTTTACAAAACATGTAAGCTTTTTTTTTAACACAAAACAAATAACAGTTAACGAGTTTAAAGCTCAACGTAGCTGATATAAATCAAATAGTTTATAGTCATATGATAAAGTAGGCTTAAATCTTTGATTACATCATGGTCTAGTATGAGTTTTAAATTCCTGTCATATTCATTCAAGTGAGCATGAAAATAAATTGTTTACCATAAAATATAATTCAATACTATCAAACTAGACTGTGGAAATCTTATGGATATAGAAAATTGTAATAGAATGTTTGAATTCTTATACGGTGTTCAGATATGCAACTCAATTGAATTGTTCGCCATCAATGCCGTTATTGAACTCAATTAGCCATATACAATGTTAATTAAGTAATCGCTTAATTAACACTTAATTGTTATAATATTGAGTAAAACTAGAAATGCAGCAATGCCAAAAATTGTGTTTCGTAAGCAAAACGCAACTCACTCAACAAGGTTAGTCTCTACTAATTAGCACCTAAATTGTAAAATATCACATAAGTAAAAAACAACATAATTTGTCAAACCATGTTGAAGTTAAATTATTGACAATATACTATATTTATTATTAATTTGAAAATTGAATGCCAAAAATAATAAATATTTTCATTAAATTTGTATTTGACATATTGTTGTCACAATACTATTTTAAATGAAATTTAATTGTTGGTGGTCAAGCAATGTCTATATGCATTTCATTGGTGCTTTACCAAATCATCAGTAGACTTTAACCACAGTTTTGAAAAGTTAAAAACCTCTTATCTTATGCATATACTTCTGAAAACCATCTGGGAATTCACAATTTGTAAATTACAAACTATTTTCAAAAATCATAACAGAATAAGCATAGTAGGCCTTGAAAGTCATACAAATATTTGTTGGTTAGTTTTCTATGAATTTCAAATACTACAAAATACGGAATGGGCCGAAAAAAACATTTTCAATTTCACATCCCTGCAAAAAAAAGTTTTATTTTTTTAGTTTTTATTAGACCATTGAGGCTTCCCAAAGCACGAAATAGGCTTAATTTACAAACATTAAAAAAATATATATGATTTTTGGTATAAATTTTGCGTCGAGATATAGGTGTAAGGTTCCCAGCTCTGGAACCGCACTTCGGATCTTTCTGAATTTCCATTTAAGCTCATTTCCAATCCAAGGGCTCAACACTGAAGTCTCTAGCTCTTCTGGGGGCTTGGGAAACCCGATTTCACGTTCAGACAGACGGACATCGCTCAATCGGCATCGCTATTCATAAGGATCCAGAATATATATATACTTTATGGGGTCCTATATTGATATCGAAGAAATTACACACGGAATGACAAACCTATACATACCCTTTCACTTTTTTGTTAAGGGTATAAAAAAAAACAAAAAATTACTTGTTGTTGCTGCTTAATTTTGTGTCCACAAACAGGTGTCAGGTGCCCAGCGCTGGAACCGTATTATAGTCCAATAGTTAAGTCTCTAGCTCTTCTGGGGGCTGGGCAAAACCGATATCACGTACACACACACGGACTGACGGACTAATTCGCTCATTCGTCATCGATATTTATAAGGATCCGGAATATATATATATACCTAATGGGGTCCCATATTTATACTGAGGAAATTATACACGGAATGACAAACCTATATATACCCTTTCACATATTTTGCAGGGTATAGAAAATAACTAGAACATTTAATGAAAATAAAGAGGATTTATTTGAGAAAGTTTTTACAATAATTTTTTCCATATGTTCCATGAACAATTTTTATCTAAAAGGAAAATTATAGAATACAAAATTACAATAGATTAGAAAATACTCAATCCATTTTCAGCATATGTTCCTTATAGCTTCATTTAATTTCCCTACAATTCATGAGAAAATAGCCATAAACACAAACCTTTTTGGGAATTATTGCCTTTAAATAGTTAACTGCTTTGCTTACACCATCAATCTATCAAAGCTGCTTAATAAATGTTCCTAAAAAATTTCCACCTGTGATGAGAAACGAACTTGATAGATGTAACAAATGAGATAAACACTGTAATTATTTTTCTTTGCAATTCATGCTGATGAGAAAAACTAAGAAAAAATCTATTTAGATTTCTACAGCACCCAACTTCCACATGCCATAACGAACTGCTGAATCAATATCGTCGTTGGTTTGTATATAGGGGGAAAATCATGACAATCAATTAAGAAGTCGTAACAAATTATTGTTTTTGCCAAAGAAAATAGAAAATGTTGTCAGTTATGATGGTTGCGTGTTGTTTTTTATCCACAACAAAAAAGTTAATGGACTCATAGTCATGCGAGTGGCCTTAGGTAAGAACTGATTTCGTTTATTGCCTCGTAGTGGATATTTATTTAATCGACTGTCTATTCCTTTTTATATTCAATGGATATTTATGTTTGTTTTTCTTCCTGAAATTGTTCCTGCTAACTTTTCTCATAATTAAGTTGTGACCGTCTATAAGTAAATTAGGTTAAACAAGTAAAAGTGCTATATTCGTCTGTGCCGAATCTTAAATACCCTTCACAGATGTAATTCTTCTTTCATTCGTGCTAAAACAGGAAGTGGGTTTAATTAAAAGATGTAACAGTTTTACTTGACAAAAAAAATTAAATTTTTTAACTTTTTGGTCACTTTCACGTACCATAAAATATATTATTTGTTCAACCCTTGAGTCGAAATTTTGATTTTTTAAGATTTTAATACCAATTTTGTTCTTCCTGAATTATAAAATAGTTTTAATTAGCAAAAACAACAACGTCAATTGCCTATTTGGTTACTTTTATGCAGAATAAATATTGCAATTTCCCAACCCTGGAAACGAAATTTAAATTTTTTTCTACTAATGCAACTCTTAATAAGGCATGAAATAGTTTTATTTAAGAAAAACTTAATATTTGAAACCATTTTGGTCACTTTCATGTTCTACAAAATATTGCAGTTATCCAACTCTGGAATCTAAATATTAATTTTTTTTCCCGAACTAAAAAATAGTTTTAATTAGTAAAACGTTAGTTGCCTTCTTGTTTACCTTTATGTATAAAAAACATTTCAATTTCCCATCCCTGGAAGCGAAAATAATTTTTGTTTACCATTCCTAGTCTTCATTAGGTATAAAGTTGTTTTATTAAATTGAATTAAGATTCATAGGCTAATTGTTCGAAATTTGTTTTTTTTTAAATCTCAGAAAGACATGATAAATATTCCAAGGCACAAAGGAAAGTCAGCATCAGTTTTATTCAACTTACACAGCAGGGCAGAACAGCTGTTTTCGAAAGACGCAACCCTTTCATCATCAGTGCTCATGTGTGTTGTGTTTGTCACCACTTATTAGGTGGCTTAACATAACCATAACAGTTCCTATTTACACAAATTTTATTGTGAAAAAGGATACGAGAACTGTATCAACCTGATGTTAACATGTTATTGTTATAATAACATGTCCGTCTGTCCGTCCGTCTGTACGTCGAATCGGTTTTCCCAAGCCCCCAGAATAGCTAGAGACTTCGTTCTTGGACCGTTGGATTGAACTTAAATAGACTGCTTCAGATAGATCCGATGTATGGATCCAGAGCTGGGAAGCTTACACCTATTTCTCGACGCAAAATTTATACTAAAAATCAATTATTTTTTTAATGTTTGCAAATTAAACCTATTTCTTGCTTTGGGAAGCCTCAATGGTCTATTAAAAACTAAAAAAATAAAACTTTGTTCCAGGGATGGAAAATTAAAATTTTTTTTTCTCGACCTATTCCGTATTTTGTAGTATATGTAGTAAATAAAATTGTTAAAAATTTAAATTCTTTCTTTAACAAAATCTTTTTATACGTCATGAAGATTTGCATTGGCCAAAAAAAAACAAATTTTTTTTAAATTCAAATTTTGCTTCCAGGGGTGGGAAATTGAATTTTTTTTTTATACATGAAAGTAATCAAACAGGCAACTGATGTTGTTTTTTTTTTGTTTCTTGCTAACTAAAACTGTCTTATAATTCAGGAAGAACAAAATTGGTATCAAAAATTCAAAAATAAAAAAAAAAAATTTCGAATCCAGGGACTTACAAGTGCAATATTTTATGGTACATGAAAGTTACGAAAATTGTAAAAAATTTGTAATTTTTCTGCAAAAAATATTCAAATTTCGTTTCCAGGGTTGGAAAAATTATTTTTTTTTTTGGTACATGCAATATTTTGTAGTACATGTAATAACCAAAATGGTTGCAAAATTCGAGTTTTTCTTAAACAAGACTACTTTATACCTCATGAAAATTTGCATTGATAAAGAAAATTAAAAAAAATTTAAATTTCGCTTCCAGGGTTGGGAAATTGAATATTTTTTATACATAAAAGTAACCAAAAAGGCAATTGACGTTGTTTCTTTTTGCTAATTAAAGCTGTTTTATAATTCAGGAAGAACAAAATTGGTATTAAAATCTTAAAAAATCAAAATTTCGACTCCAGGGTTGGACAAATAATGTTTTATGGTACATGAAAGTGACCAAAAAGTTTAAAAATTTAAATTTTTTTGTCAAGTAAAACTATGTTACACCTGACTAAGAATTGCATTGGTAAAAAAATAAAAATTCGCTTCCAGAGTGGGAAAATCGGAATATTTTTCGTACATAATAGTATACATACATAAATTCCAAATTTTGTGCTTTTGGTGAATTAAACCTATTAAATATTTCAGAAAAAATTAAACTAGTATAAAAAAATTATAAATTCGGTTCCAGGGTTGGAAAATCGACATTTTCTGATTCATAAAAGCAGCCATTTTATTTCTTATTTTTGATTTATATGATGAATTATACCTACTTTATATATCAGAAAGAAGTAAACTGGTATTAAAAATCAACAACATCTAAAAGGCGATTCTACGGTTGGACAATTAAAACTTTTTGGGGTACATGAAACGGATTTTTTGTTTTGTTTGTAAATTAAACATATTTAATATTTTTGATAGACGTTCATAGGTATTAGATATAAGAAAAGCCAAACATTTAGCTTCCTTGCCGAAAAATTTAAACGTTTTCTTAAATATAAAATTAACCGATAACATCATTTTGATTTTTTAAATAAACCTACTTTCTGTTTTGGCAAGAAAGAAAGAAGAATTACATCTGTGAAGGGTATTTAAGATTCGGCACAGCCGAATATAGCACTTTTACTTGTTATTGTTTTATATCAACGCGCACAAAATGTAAACAAACTCTTCTATCATCGACCCCCATATGGGACGTCATCCAATATCCTCTCGGGTTACCGAATCAGTCGACTTTTTTTAGAAAGCCACTGAGTTGTTCTTTAGTCATGCCACAAAAATTTAGGTAGAGGCGAATTTGTAAAACATTAAATTTATACGAATATGAAAAGAAAAAACCTTAGAATTCAATTTTGAACGATCAACGACCCCCCAAAACTTTTGCAGACAGGGGTTGGAAAACTGTATCAAAAGTTGGTTATTTGTGAGTAGCAAATGCGCGAATTGGTTTGATTTCTGTTTCTTTAGTCTGTAATTGAATGTTATTAAAATGCTGCTGTCATTATCAATATGTAAAGAAAGCTACATATTATGTATGTCAATTATTATGACCCGTTGTCAAAAATATTAAGCAAACCTTATACTTCAAGACCATTATTATTTGTTGAATAAATGCAGAATTCATTTAGGGAACATGAACACGAATAAACGACAATCTCAAGTAGGAGGCCAATTAATTATAACATTTTATTAATTAATTTTGCTGCCCTCCATTTTTAAACCTTCTTGTTGATGTAAAAACTTTTATATAATTTTAAATTAGAATTTTTGTTTTTATGTTACGCTCCTTTTTCACAGTACATTTGGCAAGGCCATTCAAACTTAACCAGTTTATGAACAAAAAGTTGTTCTTTTTTGCAAACTTTAGAGTCGTTTAGAGCTGCAGTGAAATAAAAAAGTAAAGACATAATAATTGAAATATTTGCGTTATAAAGTTCTGAAATGAAAAGCTGGCAATAACATAAAAAAATTTGACTTGCCTTTGTGCCTTGGAATATATATCATGTCTTTCTGAGATTTAAATTAAAATTTCTAACAATTAGCCTATAAAACTCTTAATTCAATTTAATAAAGCAATATAAAATGTTCGTTAAAATTCCTAAACGTTTTCATTTGGCATCATTTCGTTTTCGTTTCACATATTTGGAGGCACATAGACAACAACTTTCGCTGTATGTGGAGGCTATAAAATGGTAAAGGTTTTTTGCAGTGTAAAAGAGAATATCAGACAAGGCCACATTGACTAATAGTTGGCTCCTCTACAACGAATTTTTGGGCTACTCACAGCTATTGTAAGCTTTTTAACCGAGAAGAATCAGTTTTGTTACTACCAGTCAATTACTCGTACTCTTCCTTTCATTGCCTAGTCATAATCTAGCCATAGTGCAGTCATAATCTCAGCATATGCTATTTACGGTTCGCATGAAACTCTTAGGAGTGTTCTGGAACGCATGACTATGGTAATTTACAATGAATATGTGGAGATTAGAATCAGCATTCCAGTGTTGGAAAATCGAAATTATTTTTGGTAAATTAATGTATCCATATGAGTTCGCAATTTTGGTTTTTTTTGGTGAAAAAAAATTATTTTATACTTCAAGAAGAATGAATAGGGTATTAAAAACAAAAAATGAAAAATTCGATTGCAGGGTTGGATAATTGAAATTTGTTGGTACATAAAAGTGATCTAGTAAATTCCCATTTAAGGTTCTTTTAGTGAATAAAATCTATATGTTTTATATTATTTATTTATGTTAAGTTTTTCGGACTGATAGCGCTGGTTGGAAATTGTGTCCAAACGACAACTGTGAAAGTGAAAAGTGTTAAGTATACTCTGCCATTACATCATGGAGAAACTCACAAAGGAGCAGTACTGCAAATCGTTGAAATTTATCATCAAAATGGGCCGTACAATAGCTCGATGGACATCCACTTTATTGAAAAATTTTGGTTAGCGATGAGGCTCATTTCTGACTAAATGGCTACGTAAACAAGCAAAACTGTCGCATCTGGGGTGAACTACAGCCACATGCCATACAAGAGTTACCGATGCATCCCGAAAAAACGACAGTTTGGTGTGGTTTATGGGCTGGTGTCATCACCGGTTCACTTTTCTTCAAAGACGACCGTGGAAGAAACGTTACTGTTAACAGCGAACGATATCGTGCCATGATACCCGACTTTCTTTTGCCCCAATTGGCCTTCGTTGATATGTGCTTTCAACAAGACGGTGCCACATGCCACACAGCTCGTGAAACAATGGACATATTGAAGGATGAATTTGGTTGGCAGTTTATCTCTCAAAATGGCCGCTAAGATCATGTGATTTGACGCCTCTTGACTATTTCTTGTTGGGTGATGTGAAGTTGTTGCTCTATGCGGATAAGCCAAACACGATTGAAGCCTTAGAGTATAACAACACGTATTATTCATGGAATGCAGGCCGAAATTCTCGAAAAAGTGATGCAAAATTGGACCTTACGAATGAACCATTTGAACCGGAGCGGGGGTCAATATATACCTGAAGTAATTTTTAAAAAGTAAATGGCAGAGACCAATTTATCGATTGCAATAAAAATTTTGAATATATGACGCAAATATGAGTGTTTTATTAGATTGTTAAAAAAAACTACGCTTAAAAAATCACCCGATAAAAGTAACCATTTTCCAAATTATGTTTTTTTTAGTGAACTAAACCTATTTGCAGAATTAAATTGGTATTAAAAACCCAAAAAAATTAAAAATTCCATTCCAGTGTTGGCCAATCGAAATATTTTTGTTTCTGGTTAGTCTTAAAAATATCTTATGCTTTAGGGAGAAAAAAATTGGTATTAATATTCTACAAAAATGGTCTCCATGCTTGGACCATTGAACTTTTTTTGATATATAAAAGTAATCAAATGGATTACGAATTTTAAAATGAAAGCAACTGAATAACAAACTTTTTTTTATTTTTTAATTAAACCTATTTTCTGTTTTAGAAAATATATCGATGAAGGGTATTTAAGATGCGACACAGCCGAATATAGTACATTTACTTGTTATTTTAACATTTGTCACTATTTTAGAAAATGTCCATCCTGAAATAACAACAAAATTCATCACTTTATCCGCTTATGTTTAACTCTGCAGTTGCTATGCAGCAAATATTTACGACTCGTTAATGTAAAGTTTCTAAAATAATTTACAAAAAAATAGAAATAAAATTAAAAGCACTTTTATTGCAATCCTGATATAAAAATTTTATATCAATCATTCTTCTGCTCATACATGTAAAGAACACACGAAACAAACAGCAAAGATATTATGTAATTTTGTTGCCAAGAGTTACTTCTGCTTGGTTGGCCTTGTTTACAAACTGCCACGTTAATATTTAATATCCATCTACGAAATTCATTCGAAAGGAGGAAAGAATTTTATTTATTTTATTAATTTATGGGAAGCAAGGGTCACTAACCTTCATAGTAGGGCGTTGTGTGCAATTATACTGCCACCGACTGAAAATAATGAAATATTTATTAAACTCTGAAGAAAATAAAGTGAATGTTATAAATGCAAAGGAAGCATCTTTTAATGGTTTACATTTTGCATGGTAATAAAAGAGGATGAAATATAATTTTCTTATCGTAGCAGCTGACTTCAGTGGAAGGATAGTTTTTGTAGTAACAAAATTTAATTCCAGGTTTGATCATGATGTCAAAGGGATTCCAATTCTAAGACGCTAATAGATGGCCACTTGTTGAGTTGCAGAATTTCACACGCCGCACAGTGGGGTGAATGGTAGAGAAAGTGGCGATTAATTCGTAGACCTCGTAATTTTAAAATGTCGTTATTTTTTATTGATGAGTATTAATAAAAAATAAATGTTTAACCTTCTATGGGCTTTTTTGTATTTTGGAGAAAATGGACTTATTTGACTATTTTTGCTGTATCTTTGGAATGAAAAACGATATATTAGTAAATTAAATTGTAAATTAGAGCATACTTTATGCGCCTTTAGAAAAAATAATAAAAAAGATAATAAAATCAACTTTTTTTTTTTTGGTTCTTTTTCACATTGATTTTTAGCAACCGGAATTCTCTCACAAAAACCTTCATAACTCAAAATTCGCACAAATGCGCAAATAGGTATTCGGAGATTTATTAGCTAAAATCTTATATTTTAAGAGCATAAAAGCATTTTTTTCCAGCAATCATCCGCAAAGTTGTTGAAGCTCTATGTATATATCAAAAATATCACATTTTTGGTGACATTTAATTTTATTTTTTTTTATTATTTCTAAAATATTTATCTAATCAAAAAATAATTTTTTAAATGCTCATGTAGCTGAAGTTGACGGTTTCATTACAAAATTTTTACTCATAAAAGTCTTAACAAAAACTATAATCACTTGAAATATCAAAATTTTCTCTTTTAATCAATGCGCCCAAAAATAACAAAAATTATTGAACTTTGAACACACACTGCAACTAAAGTAATCTACCAAGAACTTTTACTTTTGCAGCTAGTGATGTAGAATTTTATCTACTTTCATATGGTACCAAATACTGTTGCGAAAGTTAAAGTTAAGCTTTTGAAATAATCGCCACTTTTGAGGGCCCCACAGTGCGTCGTTCCCACAGTGCGTCGTTCTTTCATCGGCATGAATAAATTTCTAAAGAAAATAAAAAGAACAAGTAAAAGTGCTATATTCGACTGTGCCGAATCTTAAATACCCTTCACAGATACAATTATTTTCGTTTAAATTTTTCGGCTAGGAAGCTATTTCTAATACCTGTAAAGGTCTTTTAAAAATATTAAATATGTTTAATTTACAAACAAAAAGAAAAAATCCGTTTCATGTACCTCAAAAAGTTCTAATTGTCCAACCGTAGAATCGCCTTTTATATTCTTTTGGGTTTAAAAACCAATTTTTTCTTCCTGATATATAAAGTAGGTATAGTTCATGATAAAAATCAAAAATAGCAAGTTATATGGTTACTTTAATGAATCAGAAAATGTCGATTTTCCAACCCTGGAACCGAATTTTTAGTTTTCAATATGTTTAATACCAATTTAATTCTTAGCAAAACATAAAATATGTTTAATTCACTGAAAAAAACCAAAATTGCGAACTTATGTGGTTACTTTTATGTTCAAAAAATTTCGATTTTCCCACCCTGGATCCGAATTCTTAATTTAAAAATTTTAAATAACAATTTAATTCTTAGCAAAGTATAAAATATGTTTAATACACGGAAAAAATAACCAAAATTGGGAATTTATATGGGTACCAAATGTTTGTACCAAAAAATTTCGATTTTCCAACCCTAGAACCTAATTTTTAATTTTTTTATACTAATCTAATTTTTTTCTAATATATAAAATAGGTTTAACTCACTAAAAACACAAAATTTGGAATTTATGTGGGTTCTTTTATGTACCAAATATGTATCGATTTTCCAACTCTGGAAGCGAATTTTTATTTTTTACCAATGCAATTCTTAGTGCAGTGCAACATAGTTTTACAAAAAAATTTAAATTTTTAAACTTTTTGGTCACTTTCATGTACCATAAAATATTTCACATGTCCGACCCTGGAGACGAAATTTTGATTTTTTAAGATTTTAATACCAATTTTATTCTTCCTGAATTATAAAATAGTTTTAATTAGCAAAAACAACAACGTCAATTGCCTATTTGGTTACTTTTATATATTTCAATTTCCCAACCCTAGAAACAAAATTTAAATTTTTTTACAAATGAAACTCTTAATGAGGCATGGAATAGTTTTATTTAAGAAAAACTTAATATTTGTAACCATTTTGGTCACTTTCATGTACTACAAAATATTGCAGTTTTGGAATCTAAATTTTGATTTTTATACCCTTCACAAAAAAGTGAAAGGGTATATATAGGTTTGTCATTCCGTGTGTAATTTCTTCGATATGCACATGGGACCCCATAAAGTATATATATTCTGGATCCTTATGAATAGCGATGACGATTGAGCGATGTCCGTCTGTCCGTCCGTTTGTACGTGAAATCTGTTTTCCCAAGCCCCCAGAAGAGCTAGAGACTTCGTTCTTGGCCCGTTGGATTGAAAATGAACTTAAATAAAGTGCTATTTAAATTCAGAAAGATCCGAAGTATGGTTCCAGGGAAGGGAAGCTTACACCTATTTCTCGATTTCTGGATAACTGCAATATTTTGTGGTACATAAAAATTACCTAAATGGTTACAAATATTAAGTTTTTCTTAAATAAAAATATTTCATGCCTCATTAAGAGTTTCATTGGTAAACAAAATTAAATTTAGTTTCCAGGGTTGGGAAATTTAAATATTTATTCTGCATAAAAGTAACCAAAAAGGCAATTGACGTTGTTTCTTTTTGCTAATTCAAACTATTTTATAATTCAGGAACAATAGAATTGGTATTAAACTCTTAAAAAATCAAAATTTCGACTCCAGGGTTGAACAAATAAAATATTTTATGGTACGTGAAAGTGCCCAAAAATTTTAATTTTTTTGTCAAGTAAAACTATGTTACATCTTTTAATTAAACCTACTTCCTGTTTTAGCAAGAAAGAAAGAAGAATTACATCTGTGAAGGGTATTTAAGATTCGGCACAGCCGAATATATCACTTTTACTTGTTTATTATTTTATGTGCCAAATAAATTTCGTTATCCAAACCTGAAATTTTTTTTTTTTTTAATATTGAATAGCATATCAATTTTTGTGAAGTATAAAATAGTTTTACTTAACAAAAAAATTGAATATGTAACTTTTTTGACCTTTTTGATTTTTTTGATGACCGAAAAACACATACATTTCCTAACCCCGGAATGGACATTTCTATTAGTTTTTTTTAATTTTAATGCCGATTTTTCCTTAATTCTAAAAAAGTTTTAATTAGCAAAAAAAACTTAATTGGAATAAAAATTTGGATTTTTCTGAATTTTGATACCACTATATTTAAGTTCATTTCCAATTCATCAATCCAAGAGAGATGTCTCTAGCATTTCTGGGGGCTTGGGATAACCTACAGACAGACGGACATCACTCATTCGTCATCTCTATTGGGGAATCCCATTTAATATTAAGGAAATTACACACGGAATGACAAACCTATATATACCCTTTCATTCGCCATTCTTTCTGTAATTTCCGCAACATTCATAGCCGAATCCATAAATAATATATATTCCGGCTTCTGGAAATCGGTTTTTGGAAACCGGGGAAGAGGTAGAAGTTTAAGTTTTAGACCGAAGGTGTGGAATCCAAAAAATGGTTCCAGAGCTGGAAAATTTACACTTATTTTTGGTATATAAATATAAATAGCAAGTAAACTAATTTTTCATTTTAATTAAACCCATTTTTACTTTAGGAAGAATAAAACTGGCACTAAAAATTTTAAAAAAGGCGATTCCATAGTTGGACAATTTTTAGGTGCAAAAGAGTAATCAACTCAAACAAACTTTTTATTTTCCTTTTTATATTAAACATATTTGAAATAAATTTATTGAAATTAGTAATCAGAGAAAAACAGAGCTCCAGAGCTGGAAAATTTAAATTTTTTGTTGGAATATTAAATCAAGTATTAAATTAATTTTTGCCCTTGCCAAACATATATATTGTATATTTTAGACATAAGAAAATTAGTATTGAAAATTACAAAGATACTAAAAATGATTTCAGGTTTGGAAAGAATGTTTATAGTTCATAGTTCATATAGTTTATAGTTCAGACGTACTTATTTATTTTTGGCTAGTACACATTTTTATTTAGAGATACGTAAATTTATTTATTTTTCCCACATTTAAACAAAATTAAGGTGATCATATTGAAGGGAATCAACATGATTAAAAATAGAGTTATTGAACCTTGTAGTGGTTAATTTCTACTCTGGAGATGGGGATGCCAGTAACATGTAAAAAAAAGGGTGTGAAGAGTTTCACCCCCCAAGTATCTGTTTAGTGAACTAAACAAATTGCAACACATTTAACACACTTTCGCTGCTTTCTTATTTTAAAACAAATTTGTGACAGCGAGTTAAAGTAAATTCTCGCAATTTCAAGAGATACACTGAAGACTGCAAAATACCAACACCTTCCATTAGCAAGTGTTAAAAGGTAAACAATTTCATTTCTTTGAACGCTCAATTTTCAATTTAAATAAAATTTCTAGTAAATTGTAATTTTGCTGCTCTTCTGGCATTATTTACACATTTAGTGGCAGTACAAAATGCTATTTTCAATTTTTTTATACTAATTTAATTTTTTCTGATATACATATAAAATAGGTTTAATTCACTAAAAAAAACAAATTTTGGAATTTATGTGGGTACTTTTATGCACCAAAAATATTTCGATTTTCCAACTCTGGAAGCGAATTTTTATTTTTTATAAATTCATTTCTTAGTGAGGTGTAACATAGTTTTACTTGACAACAAAATTAAATTTTTTTAACTTTTTGGTTACTTTCATGTACCATAAAATATTTCATTTGTCCAACCTTGGAGTCGAAATTTTGATTTTTTAAGATTTTAATACCAATTTTGTTCTTCCTGAGTTTTAAAACAGGTTTAATTAGTAAAAAACCGACGTTAGTTGCCCGGTCGGTAACTTTTTGTGTATAAAAAAATTTAAATTTCCCAGCCCTGGAAGCGAAATTCTATTTTTTTACCAATCCTAGTCTTCATTAGGTATAAAGTCGTTTTATTTAAGAAAAACTTAAAATTTGCAACCATTTTGGTCACTTTCATGTACTACAATATATTCCATATACCAAAAAAAATTTCAACTTCCCAACCCTGGATGTGAAATTTTAATTTTTTTTTTCTTTTTTTTTTATCAATTCAACTCTTCATGAGGTATAAACTAGTATTATTTAAGAAAAAATTACAATTTTGAACCATTTTGGTGACCTTCATGAAGCATAAAATATTGCACTTGTCCAACCTTGGATTAGAAATTTTGATTTCTTTTTAAATTTTTGATACCAATTTAGTTCTTTCTAAAATATAAAATAGTTTTAGTTAGGAAAAAAAACAACGTCAATTGCCTTTTTGGTTACATGTATGTAAAAAAAATTCAATTTCCCAAGCGTGAAAGCGAAATTTAAATTTTTAAAAATTTTCTTTATTAATGCATATCTTCATGAGGTATAAAGAAGTTTTGTTTAAGAAAACCTAAAATTTCTTAACCAATTTGGTTAAAAAAAATATATGTACTACAAAATATTGCATGTACTAAGAAATACTTTCATTTTCCCAACCCTGCAAGTGAAATTTTAATTTTTTTTCGTTTTTTTTTTAAACAATGCATCTCTTTATGAGGTAGAAAGTAGTTTTATTTAAGACAAATTTACAACTTTTAAACATTTTGGTCACTTCCATATACCATAAAATATTGCACTTGTCCAACCCTGGATTCGAAATTTTGATATATTTTTTTGAATTGTTGATACCAATTTTGTTTTTCTAAATTATAAGACAGTTTTAGGTAGCAAAAAAAAACAACATCAGTTGCCTGTTTGATAACTCTCACGTATAAAAATAAATCAATTTCCCACCCCTGGAAGCAATATTTGAATTTAATAATTTTTTTTGTCCTATGCAAATCTTCATGACGTATAAAGAGGTTTTGTTAAAGAAAAACTTGAAACTTTTAACAATTTCAGTTAATACATGTACTACAAAATACGGAATGGGCCGAAAAAAAATGTCTGATTTCCCATCCCTGGAAAAAAATTTAAAACAAATACACTTTAGCTACGCACTTCCGATTGAGATGAAATTTCGCATATGGATAGAAAATTTCGGAGGCCCATAACTCGAAAACTATGCATTTCCGAGACTTTCACCATTTGAAATTTTCGTCTTATTTTTCAATTTTCTATCGATTTTATCTCAATAGGAAGTGCGTAGCCAACGTGTATTTAAGCCAAAAATATATATTTTTATAGTTTTTAATAGACCATTGAGGCTTCCCAGCTCTGAAACCGTACTTCGGATCTTTCTGAATTTCAATACCACTCTATTTCATTTCCAATCTAACGGTCCAAGAACGAAGTCTCTAGCTCTTCTGGGGGCTTGGGAAACCCGATTTCACGTACAGACAGACGGACAGCGCTCAATCGTCATCGCTATTGATAAGGATCCAGAATATATATACTCTATGGGGTCATATATTGATATCGAAGAAATTACACACGGAATGACAAACCTATATATATATATATATATATACCCTTTCACTTTTTTGTGAAGGGTATAAAAAGAAAGCCCAGAGTTATTTACTGCGCGTCACAAAAATATTAAGCGGTTTTAAAAATACATTCGTTGTCACACAATAAAATAAAACCTTAGGACTAAAGGAATATATTTCATTTGGAAGAAACGTGCGACTTTTTGTTATTAAACATACACGTATGTAGAGAGCATAAACGTAACATATGTCGCATCTGTAGGTGTTTCAAATAGCCATTATTTATGAAAAGGATTAAGTTTTACAAAAACGAGCCATAAATAATATAACATTTTTGAGGCAGCCAAGAAAATAAAATCTATTTTACTTTTATATAGAGGGTGGTTTTTTTAACCAAAACTTTAAATTAAACAAGTAAAAGTGCTACATATGTATATTCGGCTGTGCCGAATCTTAAATACCCTTCACAGATGCAATTCCCCTTTCTTTCTTTCTTGCTAAAAGAGAAGGTAGGTTTAATTAATAAATCAAAATTATGTTATCGGTTACTTTTATATTTAAGAAAACGTTTAAATTTTTCGGCTAGGAAGCTAAGTGTTTGGCTTTTCTTATTTCTAATACCTCTAAACGTCTTTCAAAAATATGAAATATATATTTATTTATTAAAATATACCTTATAAATAAATTTACAAGATATACAAAAGGCGCCGGGTAAGTAGACCATATGCGCACATTAGAAGTATTTACTCTCTAAGATATGTACATTTATGTATATTAAGTATTAACTTAGACATTTTAATATTTATAAATAAAAAGCAACAAGTAGAAAAGTATTCATGAAAATATGTAAAAACAAAACTGTGGAATATTGAACTAAATTAATCATGTGTTCCCCAATTTTAAAAATTGGACATTCAGTAAAAATATGTGGAACAGATATATTAACATTAAGTCGGCTTAACATCACGCAATCGCTTCTTGTCAGGTTATAATTGTATTTCTCGACGCAAAATTTAGACCAAAAATAAAACATTACAATAATAACATCTTTCTGGGTCCGAGTGATTGAAATAATGTTGAGTATTGACTATAGCTCTATCGACCCTAAGTCGGCTTAACATCACGCAATCGCTTCTTGTCAGGTTATAATTGAATTTCTCGACGCAAAATTTAGACCAAAAATAAAAATTTTTTTCCAGGGATGGAAAACTAAAATTTTTTTTCGGCCTATTCCGTATTTTGTAGTACATGTAGTAACTAAAATTGTTAAAAATTTCAAGTTTTTCGTTAACAAAACCACTTTTGCAAAATTAGAGTCTTTCTTAAACAAAATTACTTTATACCTCATGAAGATTTGCATTGATAAAATTTTAAAAAATTTAAATTTCGCTTCCAGGGTTGGGAAATTGAATTTTTTTATACATAAAAGTAACTAAAAAGGCAATTGACGTTGTGTTTTACTAATTAAAACTATTTTTTAGTTCAGGAAAAACAAAATTGGTATCAAAAATTAAAAAAAAATCAAAATTTAGATTCCAGAGTTGGATAACTGCAATATTTTGTGGTACATAAATATTACCTAAATGGTTACAAATATTAAGTTTTTCTTAAATAAAACTATTTCATGCCTCATTAAGAGTTTCATTGGTAAAAAAAATTAAATTTATTTTCCAGGGTTGGGAAATTTAAATATTTATTCTGCATAAAAGTAACCAAAAAGGCAATTGACGTTGTTGTTTTTGTAATTAAAACTATTTTATAATTCAGGAAGAACAAAATTGGTATTACAATCTTAAAAAATCAAAATTTCGACTCCAGGATTGAACAAATAAAATATTTTATGGTACGTGAAAGTGACCAAAGAGTTTAAAAATTAAAATTTTTTTGTCAAGTAAAACTATGTTACATCTTTTAATTAAACCCACTTCCTGTTTTAGAAAGAAAGAATATAGCACTTTTACTTATTTTTTGATTATTTTGATTTTCCAACGCCGGAATTGAATTTTCAATATTTTTGGTTTTAATACCAATTTAATTCTTTGCGAACTATAAAATATGTTTAATTCACTGAAAAAAGTAAGATCTTATATGGCTGCTTCCAACCTTGGAATCAAATTTTTTATTTTTTTTGGTTTTTAGTACCAATTTAATTCCTTCTAAACTATAAAATGCGTTTAATTGACCAGAAACAGCAAGAGTAGTGACTTTTTTTATTATTTTATGCGCCAAAAAAATTTCATTTTCCAACCGTGGATTCAAATATTTTTATTTTCATGGTAACATTATGAAAGACAAGGGGAGTAATTCTACTCCATAGAAATTAATACTGGAACTAGACTTTCAAACAACGATAGAACTAAAATTCTCTTAGGTCGCTTTAGCTCGAATTAATTATTTAGAACAGGCTCCTTAGAGTTGACAACAATACAATATCAGAGATAATAACATTTTTTGTAAAGCTTTCAAGAGTTCATTTAGAACCGTCGATACATGAGGTATCCCACTTTGCACCTTGTGGGTAGTTTCGCTCCAAAGCATAATGCCGGGTACATTCACTTTGTCATTCCGTGTGTAACGCAGCGAAATATCGATCTGAGACCCCATAAAATATATATATTATTGATCAGTGATGAAATCTAAGACGATCTGAGCTAGTTTTTTCTTGTTTTGTCACGCTTTTATGACTTTATATTCTAATATTTATGTAAATGTCTTTAAAATGTACTCCATTTATTCTACTTTTGCTGTGAAAACCCTAAGCAACCTATTCATTGCTTTCTGCTTGGAATATTGGGTAGTTTTACTCGTAAATAAAAAGAAACAAGTAAAAGTGCTATATTCGGCTGTGCCGAATCTTAAATACCCTTCACAGATGTAATTCTTCTTTCCTTCTTTCTTGCCAAAACAGAAAGTAGGTTTAATTAAAATATCAAAATGATGTTATCGGTTACTTTTATATTTGAGAAAACGTTTACATTTTTCGGCTCGGAAGATAAATGTTTGGCTTTTCTTATTTCTAATACCTCTGAACGTCTTTCAAAAATATTAAATATATTTAGTTTCCAAACAAAAAGAAAAAATCCGTTTCATGCACCCCAAAAAGCTCTAATTACCCAACCGTTGAGTCGTCTTTTAGATTTAGTTGGTTTTTAATACCAGTTTACTTCTTTCTGATATATAAAGTGGGTATAATTCATCAAAAAATAAAAAATAACAAATAAAATGGCCGCTTTTATGAATCAGAAAATGTCGATTTTCCAACCCTGGAACCGAATTTTTAATTTTTTAATACTAATCTAATTTTTTCTGATATATAAAATAGGTTTAATTCAGTAAAACCACACAATTTGGAATTTATTTATGTACTTTTATGTAACAAAAATATTTAGATTTTCTAACCCTGGAACCGAATTTTTAGTTTTTAAAATTTTTAATACCAATTTAATTCTTAGCGAAGTATAAAATTTTAGTCACTGAAAAAAAGCCAAAATTGGGAACTTATATGGTTACTTTTATGTACCAAAAAATTTCGATTTTCCTACCCTGGAACCGAATTTTTAATTTTTTGATACTAATTAAATTTTTTCTGGTATATAAAATAGGGTTAATTCAAACACAAAATTTGGAATTTATGTTAATTTTAATACTTTTATGTACCAAAAATATTTCGATTTTCCGAAATTTTTATTTTTTTTCCAATGCAATTCTTAGTGAGCTGTAACATAGTTTTACTTGACAAAAAAATTAAAATTTTAAAACTTTTTGGTCACTTTCATGTACCATAAAATATTTCATTTGTCTAACCCTAGAGTCCGCAAGTGGATTGCCTCGCCAGGGACAACGGCCCTCTAACCTAACCTAACCTAACCCTAGAGTCGAAATTTTGATTTTTATAAGATTTTAGTACCAATTTTGTTCTTCCTTTAATTAGCAAAAAGAAACAACGTTTCTTTTGAAATAGTTTTATTTAAGGAAAACTTAATATTTGTAACCATTTAGGTCATTTTTATTTACCACAAAATATTGCAGTTATCCAACTCTGGAATATAAATTTTGATTTTTTTTTAATTTTTGATACCAATTTTGTTTTTCCTGAACTAAAAAATAGTTTTAATTAGGAAAAAAACGTCAACTGCCTTTTTAGTTACTTTTATGTATAAAAAAATTTTCAATTTCCCAACCCTGGAAGCGAAATTTAAATTTTTTTTAAATTTCCTTTATCAATGCAAATCTGCATGAGGTATAAAGTAGTATTAAAAAAAATTTTTAATTTCCCATCCCTGGAAAAAAATTATTATTTTTTAGTTTTTAGTAGACCGTTGAGGCTCCCCAAAGCACGAAATAGGTTTAATTTACAAACATTAAGAAAAATAATTGATTTTTGGTATAAATTTTGCGTCGAGAAATAGGTGTAAGCTTCCCAGATCTGGAACCATACTTCGGATCTTACTGAATTTCAATAGCACTCTATTTAAGTTCATTTCCAATCCAACGGTCCAAGAACGAAGTCCTAGCTCTTCTGGGGGCTTGAGAAACCCGATTTCACGTACAGACGGACGGACATCGCTCAATCATCATCGCTATTCATAAGGATCCAGAATATATATACTTTATGGAGTCCCATGTGCATATCGAAGAAATTACACACGGAATGACAAACCTATATATACCCTTTCGCTTTTTTGTGAAGGGTATAAAAAGAAAATTGTTATGTAATCATCGAAAGTTTAAATAAGTTTTAATAAATTTAGTAATTGAAACAATTACCACTGTGATAAAATTCAAACACAATATTTTTGGAAATAATTACCCCCATAATCATAAATATATATATATATATATATATATATATATATATATATTTCAAAGCTATTTTAAATAAATTTTGTATGAAAAATTTTAAATAAAATAAATATTCTTTTTGTTTGAAATATAATTGTATGAACGAATAACTTTTCAACATTGTGCAATCGAATATGCGGTTTGAGCAATTGAATTCGTATTTTAAAATACTCATTTAGGAATTCAAACTGATTTGGAAGTCATATTCGCTCAGATTTCATTTTTTTATAAGGCGAAGTATTGATTTAAAAAACATTTAATGTAAAAAAAATAGGGAAAAAAATTGCCTCGAATGAATCAATCTATAAACCAATTTAACGTAAATACAACATGACTGCATACCCCCGTGAAACCATTTGGAAGTAATTTTTGGGGAACAACTTTTTCTCTATTTCAAAAAGTATCAATAAGTGTATTTTCGATTTATCAGGAGGGAAGTGATTATTAACACTATTCAAAATATTCATTAAGTTACTTACACAAAATTCGAAATTGTTTATAGTTGTTGCAACTATTGTATTTTTATTTATAAAAAATATAATTGATTTAAAAAAATTGATGACGAGAAAGATATATATAAAAATACACTGATACATATAAGTTATTCTTAATTTTAAGCGTATTACTAATTCAATAAAATTAATGAAAAAGTTGCTTTGCAATGCATTGAAAACATTAAGAATGATCCAGAATTGTACTACTTTAGAATCACAAGTTGAGCAAATTGTAGATTAATTTTATGTTCACTGAGTCAATCGGAATAAAATAAATCTACCGTCCTTTTCCACAACGTCGAAAGAATTCTTTATTTCGTTTAAATACATATGAAACAAAACCAGTTTATAAAATTTTGGTTTTGTTTCAAATATATTTTTATGCGAATGAAAGAACTCATTCGGCATTGTGAAATAAGCAGTAATTCATAAAAAATGTTTTATGGTTATTGAACAATCTTCTCTATACAAAAATTGTCAAATAATCAGTTTTTAAACATCAAATATTTTTTATGAATTAGGCCTTCAGTATATTTATGACAACCAACGCTCAGCCAATTCCTCTCAACGTGCTTAAAATGGCACCGTTAAAAATTTAACTGTTTGGGTATTAAATAAGTCCAGTTTTTTCTGTCTTTGTTTGCACGATTTCGTACAATTTACTTTTGCAACAATATTTTGATTTTGTGAGAAAACATAATTGCGTTTTTACACTTTTTATTTGCAATTTTTATTTTATTTCATTTTCATGTGGTCGCTTTTATACATCTAAGCGTGTATATTTAATGACCGGTTATCAAGTTAGACTGTTTTTGTTAAGTTCTTAAAAGTTATTTTTTAAAAATTGTCATGGTAAAGCAGGTAAATTTTAGGTTGCATAATATCCAAAGTCATAATTTTTACAGTTGCTGTGGCACGTAAAAGTAATATTATTAATGGACGCTGCACTATGGGTACGGTGTTACAAATATGAACCTTAATTGAGTTTTTCTTAATTAATGCCATTATTGAGCCCAATTAATATTACAAAATTTTATTTAAGTAATTGCTTAATTAACAGTTAATTGTTATGAAAGCGAGTAAAGTTACACATGCAGCACTGCTAAAAAGTGTGTTTAGTAAGCAAAACACATCTCACTGAACAAAGGTAGTCGAGACTTAGCACCTGAAAAGTGGAACAAGTAAAAAGCAACCATAAACAAAATACGATCCATGTTGAGTTTTCAATTGTATAAAGCTGGAATCGAATTTTTGATTTCCTTAGTTTTTAATACTAATTTAAAACGTCCTAATGTATAACATTTGTTTAATTCACAAAAAAAAACTAAACTAGTAACTTATTTGGTCACATATATGTACCCAAAATATATATGATTTTCGAACTCTTGAATCGAGTTTCTTACTTTTAATACAAATTAAATTCTTTCTGAGTTATAAAAGAATCACAGGAAACCAATTTAATTCACAAAAAAAACCGATATTAGTAACTTATTTATTACTTTTGTGTACTAAAAACAATTTCGATTTTCGAACACTGCACAGAGATGTTTTTAAAACCTATTTTATGACAACAACAAAATATTATTTTTTTCTAGTTAATTTTTTTGGGCTTCCCAGCCCTGGAATCGTATTTTGGATTTTTCTGAATATCAATACCACCCTATTTAGGGTAATTTCCAATCCATCACTCTAGCTTTTCTGAGAGCTTCCAATCCTATTTATAAGGATCCAAAATATATGTACTATATAATATTAATATATATATATATATATATATATATATATATATACATATATATATATATATATATATATATATATATATATATATATATACGAGTATATACCACTTCACTTTTTTGTCATAATTTAATTGAATTGATAAATAATAAACTAAGTAGGACGTTGTTGTTGAGTTCGTTTTTATACCCTTCACAAAAAAGTGAAGGGGTATATACTCATATATATGCGACGCGCAAAATAGAAAGGGACCTAAGGGTAAAAACAGGTTTTGTTCAGGAGAGCCATTTTAAAGACTTAAATACGTGTATCTTTGGTGTACCATCACTTCATAAAACGCGCATATCTCTGGGAGGGTACACTTTTGGGGCATGGGATCAGTCTCATTCGATGCTCAGATGTTGTCCACATCAAAAAGAAAAAAAAGTGAAAATTGATGTTTTTTACCCTTAGGTCCCTTTCTCTATGCGCTGTCACATACATATATATGTAGGTTTGTCGAATTTCTTCAATATTAATATGCGATCCCATAAAGTATATATATTCTGGATCCTTATAAATAGCTATGATGAATGAGGCGTGTACGCCTGTCTGTAAGTCAACTCGGTTCTCGCAGGCCCGTAGAAGAATTAGAGACTTCATTCTTGGACTAATGGATTGGAAATGAACTTAAGAGCGGTATCCAAATTACGTTTCCAGAGCTGGGAAGCTTACACTTATTTGTGGACGCAAATTTAACTAACAAAAAACTATAATTTTTTGTTAATTCAACCTCTTTGATACTTTGATAAAAATCAAATTTGTTTTAAAATCTCAAAAACCTGTTGAAAGGTTGGGAAATTGAAATATTTTATATTAAATTGAATTAAGATTTTATAGGCTCATTGTTCGAATTTTTTTTTTAATTTAAATCGCAGAAAAACATGATAAATATTCCAAGGCACAAAGGCAAGTCAACATCAGTTTTTGTTATTCAACTTACACAGCAGAGCAGAATAGCTGTTTTCGAAAGACGCAACCCTTTCATCATCAGTGCTAATGTGTATTGTGTTTATCACCAATTATTAGGTGGCTTAGTTGAAATATTTTTCGGCCAATGAAAATGTTAAAAAATTAAAAGTTTTATTTATTTTTTTTTTTGTTAAGTAAAACTATTTACATACTTTAAAAATATTGATATGTTATTCAAAATTCCAAAAAATAAAAAAATTTAATCCAGGGTTGCAGAACAAAAATTTTTTGGCACATAAAATAATAAAAAAATTACTACTTTTGGTATTTTTGATAATTTAAACAATTTTTGTACCTCAGCAAGATATAATATAACAAAAAAATTAAAAATTTGATTCCAGGGTTGGAAAATCGAAATATGTTTGGTACATAAAAGCAGCTATAGAGGTTCCTAATTTTTGGCCTATGTTATACTTCAGGAAGAAAGACATTTGTGTAATAAATAAATTAAATTAAAAATTCCATTCCAGGGTTGGAAAATCTAAATGTTTTTGGTATATAAAAATAGGCATGTAAATGCCAAACTCGTTTTTTTAGCGAACGAAACCTATTTTGTACTTTGCGAAGAATTAAATTGTTTGTGGAATATTTATCATGTCTTTCTGAGATTTAAATTAAAAATTTCGAACAATTAGCCTATAGAATCTTAATTCAATTTAATATAGCAATATAAAAATGTTCGTTAAAATTCTTACTACATACAAATTTAAGCTATGGCTTGAGCTACCAATAATAAATTGGAAAAACGTTCACATGTACTTAAGTATAAAATTCAAACCAAAAAAGTTTGACTTAGTATGATGGAACAAAAAATTCAGAAAAATGGGACGTGAAAAAAAATAATCAAACGGTAACACGGGTATTATAACAATAACATGTTAACATCAGCTTGATACAGTTCTCGTATTCTTTTTCACAATAAAATTTGTGTAAATAGGAACTGTTATCACATTCAACTAAGCCACCTAATAAGTGGTGACAAACACAATACACATGAGCACTGATGATGAAAGGGATGCGTTTTTCGAAAACAGCTGTTCTGCTCTGCTGTGTAAGTTGAATAACAAAAACTGATGTTGACTTGCCTTTGTGCCTTGGAATATTTATCATGTCTTTCTGAGATTTAAATTAAAAATTTCGAACAATTAGCCTATAGAATCTTAATTCAATTTAATATAGCAATATAAAAATGTTCGTTAAAATTCTTACTACATATAAATTGTTCCTAATTTTTTTATTTTTTGTGAATTACACCTATTTTATACTTCAGGAAGAATTATGTTGGCATTAAAAACCGAAAAAAATTAAAAATTCGTTTCCAGTGTTTGAATATGTAAAGTATAATATTAAAAATTTAGATTCCAGGGTTGGAAACTCGACTTATTTTTGGAGCATTAAAATAACCTAAGATTTTCTTTTGGTTTTTTTCATAATTTCCCCAGTGTGCATGATAACAATTTTTTTTAAATAAGACATTTCTGTATTTCATACCGTATCCTAATTTTACAAGTATTAGCTTCAATTATAGCATATTTAACAATAATTTTTGCTGATTTAAGAAAAAGTTAACAAGTTAAACTAAAAAGGAGCTTCCTGCAAACAAAAGGGGCTGACTGTAGTGGGTACAAAGTTTTTGTCAAATAAAAACTTTATCTTGTATAGAAATGAGTTGAGTGCAGCATAGATACATAACAATTACTTTCGTTTGATATTTCGTTGTTATTGATCTAAGTTTTCATTTATATTTCTTCCAACAAGTAATATGGCTCCTGTTTTTTTTTTTTGAACATTTCTTCGTAATTTTTCTTTAAAATGTCTTGAAACATGCTTGTATATAACCCTGTATGAGTTTCTTTCAAAGCCAAGTCATACTTTATTTTTTAATGTCAATGTTTTTGTATTTGTTTTATGTCATCCGTATGATGCTCTTTATATTTTTATATACTCTTGACGTTATTATCACAAGGGTTTTGCTGATTGTAATAAATGATGTACGCGTATTAAGTACGTGCTGTAACAATAAAAGAAACTGAACGAAAAGAAAAGCAAAAGCGTCGCTGTGGAGCTCTAAAATCAATATAAAAATAATGGAAATGTTTATGAAAGTAATTTTCGATCATTGAAAATGTTATCAATATTATTCCTGTCAATTTTATCAGATGAATTTGTACGCTGGCTAAAAGCTTCAAACTGAATAATGCAGACTTTATCGGAATTGTATGTGCTGCGAGTGATTTACAGATATAAAGAAGGAACATGAAGCTGCCGCTTTTAATATATTTTATTTTATACAGCGTTGCACCGCTCGAACCCCAATTTAAAGTTTACAAAAGTTGTTTTTTGTCTATTAGAAGCTTTTAACGTTTATTCAAATTAAGCAAATCTTAATCTTCTTCTTATATCTTTAACATGCGAGTGTAGCAATCACGTATAGTGGAGATAATTGAGTACGACCAAGTAAATTTTATTTAGGAAGGCGGACACGATAAACAGTGATAATTTATATAAAAAATCAAGAAAAAAACAAGTAAAAGTGCTATATTCGGCAGTGCTGAATCTTAAATACCCTTCACAGATGTAATTCTTCATTCTTTCTTTCTTGCTAAAACAGAAAGTAGCTTTAATTAAAAGATGTAACATAGTTTTACTTGACAAACAAATTTTAATTTTAAACTTTTTGGCCACTTTCACGTACCATAAAATATTTTATTTGTTCAACCCTGGAGTCGAAATTTTGATTTTTTAAGATTTTAGTACCAGTTTTGTGCTTCCTGAATTATAAAATAGTTTGAATTAGTAAAAACAACAACTTCAATTGCCTATTTGGTTACTTTTATATATTTCAATTTCCCAACTCTGGAAACGAAATTTTAATTTTTTTTACCAATGCAACTCTTAAAGAGGCATGAAATAGTTTCATTTAAGAAAACCTTAATATTTGTAACCTTTTTGGTCACTCTCATATACTACAAAATATTGCAGTTATCCAAGTCTGGAATCTAAATTTTAATTTTTTTTACAATTTTTGATACCAATTTTGTTTTTTCTAAACTAAAAAATAGTTTTAATTAGTAAAACACCGAAGTTAGTTGCCTTTTTGGTTATTTTTATGTATAAAAAAATTTCAATTTCACATCCCTGGAAGCGAAATTTAATTCTTTTTCCAATTCCAGTCTTCATTAGGTATAAAGTCGTTTTATTTAAGAAAAACTTAAAATTTGCAACCATTTTGGTCACTTTCATGTACTACAGTATATTTTCATGTACCAAAATAACTTTAAACTTCCCAACCCTGGAAGTGAAATTTTAATTTGTTTGTTTTATTTTTAACCAATGCAACTCTTCATGAGGTATAAAGTAGTATTATTTAAGAAAAATTTACAATTTTCAACCATTTTGGTCACCTGTATGAACTATAAAATATTGCACTTGTCCAACCCTGGATTCAAAATTTTGATTTTTTTTTTTTAAATTTTTTATACCACTTTTGTTTTTCCTAAAATATAAAATAGTTTTAGTTAGCAAAAAAAAACAACGTCAATTGCCTTCTTTTTGGTTACATATATGTATAAAAAAATATTTAAATTTCCCAGCCCTGGAAGCGAAATTTTAATTTATTGTTTATCAGTGCAACGCTTCATGAGGTATAAAGTAATTTTTTTTAAGAAATATTTAAAATTTTTAACCATAGAAATGAAAAAAATTTAATTTAAAATGTTTAATTTGTGCTGAAAATAATTCAAATTACTTTGAAAACAATTTAATTTGTTTTGAAAATAGTTTAATTTAATTTGAAAAAAGTTGAACTTGTTTCGAAAATGTGTTAATTTGAGAATAAAAACCTATATATCAGGAACAAATTAATTGGTATTAAAAACCAAAAAAATCTAGAAGACGATTCTACGGTTGGACATTTATAACTTTTTGGTGTACATGAAATAAGAAAAGCCAAACATTTAGCTTCCTAGCCGGAAAATTTAAACGAAAACAAGTAAAAACGTTATATTCGACCGGGTCGAATCTTAAATACCCTCCAAATATTTAGTAAGTGAATTTGAAATGTTTAACTTGGTGGGACAGAGTTCCTTTATATAATATCCTACGTCAACGCCCACTAAAGGGGGCGGGGTTCAAAAATATACAATATCATGTTTTCCACAGACGAACGTATGGGCATTGCTAGACCGTCTTAGACTTCATCACAATTCTCTTTGGAGGGCATAAAAACTGTATTTTGGCGGGGTCACTCTGGCAAGGGCTGTGGGGGAAACATTTCACCTTTGTCATCAAACTCTAAAAATAAATGCTTGGGATAATTATATACAAAATTAAAATTTCTTTTTTTTTGATAGGGTCATTTAGAGGGCAAAGGGGGAGAGGGGGTAGGGCAGAAACAGGTAGACATAAAACTCTAACAATAAATGCTTGGGATGATTATACACAACATTAATAAAAATTTTTATTTATTTTTAATAGGGTCATTTAGCGGGCAAAGGGGGAGGAGGGGGTAGGGCAGCAATAGGCAGTCATAAAACTCTAAAGATAAATGCTTGTGATGATTATATACAAAATTAAAAAAAAAATTTTTTGGCAGGGTCATTTAAGGGGCAAAGGAAGAGGGGAGGGGGGGGGGGGGTAGGGCAGAAATCGGCAGTCATAAAACGATAAATGCTTGGGATGATTATATACAAAATTTAAATAAATGAAATTTATTTGTTGGTGGTTAAGCAATGTCTATATGCATTTCATAGACATTGCTTAACCACCAACAAATAAATTTCATTTATATATAGTAGTATTGTGACAACAATGTGTCAAATAAGAAGATTTCATACAAAATTTAAAAAAAAATTCTTTTTTTTGGTAGGGTCATTTAGGGGACAAAGGAAGAGGGGGGGGGGAGGGGTAGGGCAGAAATCGGCAGTCATAAAACTCTAAAGATAAATGTTTGGGATGATTAAAACAACAACTTAATTATTAAAGTTTTTTTGTAATTTTGTTAAGCAAATAATATATTCTTATATCAAAGAAGGTCCAACGCGTTAAACGGAGCCAAAAAAAAATTAATTTTTGGACCCCACCCCCTTTAGTGGGCGTTATTATATGCAAAAACAGTGTAGAAATTTAGCAAATTGTTTTACTTAGGCCTACATTCCTTAAAAATAAAATTTTTAAGATTAAATGAGGAAGCTAAGACGTAACCTGGTACTACTCTGCCCTACCCACTCCTCCCCCTTTGCCCCCTAAATGACCCCATAAAAAAATTAATTTTTTATTTAAATATCCCAACCATTTATTTTTAGAGTTTTAAGACAAAGGTGAAATGTCTCCCCCATAGCCCTTTGTAGTGCGACTCCGCTAAGATACAGTTTTAATACCCTCCAAAGATAACTGGACCCCTTAAAGTATATATATTCTTGATCAGTGACGAAGTCTAAGACGGTCTAGCAATGCCCATGCGTTCGTCTGTGGAAAACATGATATTGTCTATTTTTGAACCCCGCCCCTTTTAGTTTGCGTTGACGTACGATATTATATGCAAAAATAGTGTAAATATTGAACAATTTATATTCTTTAAGCCTATAAGAAATTGAGATGTTCTCTGATCTTGCAGAGCTGACACGTCTCTCCCACGACCCTTCACGGAATGACTTTGTCAAAATAGAGATTTGAAATTGGGTACAGAGATGTTTTAAAGGTACTCTGTCTCACCAAGTTAAACATTTCAAATTTACTTACTCAATATTTGGAGGGTATTTCAAATTCGACCCGGTCGAATATAACGTTTTTACTTATTTACTCATTTCATGAGTATTTTTACTTCATTCGAATCCGCATACTTTTTTTATCTTAGACCAGCACTCAGGGGATGACCCTGACACCCGCAATGCATTGCGCCGGAACTGAAAATGAGGTGATAGTATTGAGGGGACCGATTACGAAAGATGAGAAGATAGACAGTTTTTTTTAGCTGTTTCAACCTTTTGTACTTCGCCGGCTAATTTTTGCTACAGGGCCGACGAAGGCGGGTGCTGTTACTCTGCTTTTAGTATATGATAGTGTCAGTCGACGCCAATTATGTTCAGTGACCAGTGACTATGCCTTCATCACTGAAACAGGTTAGCAACAACTAACAGAACCACGCACCAATACTGATCAGAAGAATTCAACATGACTCAGCGCAGGTTCGAACTCAGGACCCTCTGCTTCATACTCTCGTGTTCTACTACTTCAGCCAACAGCTGGTATATCACGCTAGAGTATATCGTCACATCAATTTCATAAGGTCGTAACTGGGTAAAAATAACGAAATCGATTTTTTTATTGTTTATGATGCGCCTTTTCTGTAGTTTGCAACATAATCAATCAAAAAGTCTGTCTAGAATTTGTTGTCTTTTACATTTTTGTGTGACGATATGCCGTGTGTTTATTTAAATATTGGATGGTAGATTCACATTGTCGTTCCGTATGTAACGCAGCAAAATATCTCTCTAAAACACCAAAATCTAAGACGATCCCGCCACATCCGTCAGTCCGTCTGTCTGTCACCCTGCAGTCGCAACGAAATGAGACAGATAGTACAATTTTGAAGCATAGTACAGATCAGGTTCCTAAATGGGCTAAATCGGAGGAGGGGTAAAAAAGTTTCCCTAAGAAGAACTGAAGCAACCTTTAAAAAACAATATAATTGTTAAAGTTTTTTTGTAATTCTGTTCAGCAAGTGATATATTTTATGCCAAAGAAGTTCCAAAGCATAGAGCTTGGAGCCAGAACATCAGAACATCAGAAAAATAGGTTTTTGTACCCAACCCTCTTTAGTAAGCGTTTAGGTAACAGATTACATACAAAAATAATGTAAATATTTAACAAATTCTATTCCTTAAGCCTACATTTCTTAAAAATTAACAATTTAAAAATTAATTTTTAAGATCTTGCCCTGCCCTGCCCTAACCCTATAGTCTTCAAAATTACCCTATAAAAAAATTTTTTTTTGTAACTTAATTATCCCAAAAATTTAATTTTTAAGTTTTAGCGACAAGATTGACATGAATATTTTTAATTTTCATGTACTTTTGAAATGAATTCCCCAATGGAAGATAAGGGAGTGAACGTTTTTCCAAGTCAAAACCAAAAAGCAGCCTTATATTTTTAGTAACTGGTAGAATCGTTGACGTTGTCATGGATTTTCTGTTGCAAGCCATACGTTAACTTTGCAAGATTTATTGATGATATTTACATGTAGTGGTTTTATAGTCAAGACAATGGAAAATTATTAAAAGATTCAAATAGCAATCAAAAGACAGGTTCTATTTACTAAATGTTTGCAGGGTATGTAAGATTCGGCCCAGTCGAATATACAGTTCTTGCTTGTTTACTTTTGAGAACTTTTCCAGCCTGTAATAATAAATGAGTTAGGGAAATTTCATACATATTGCATAATTGTTTCTGTGAACAGCTTTCGTAGGTCTTAATCACAAAATTTTCTGGTAAATAAAGAAACAACAGATGTTGTATCGTGTTGCTTTCTGCTTCCGTTTAATAAACATCTATAATAGCTTGACGTCATGTGTAATCTGCTTATATAATGTTCTTTATGTCTGTGTTTCCTATTTCGTTAATTTCGAATCCAAATTCTGTGTAATTTTATTTAACAACATTTCGTTAGAAATTGTTTTTCAAGGATAAAAAATGGATTCAGGGTGTAATTTTTTGTATCATAATAATTATACAACATTAACGTAACAATAAATAATATATACTTTTTTTTTAATTTTATCTGTTCTCCGTTTTATCTAAACTGGCGTGAAGCAATTAAAAAGGAAATAGAGTGGACAACTTAATGATGCTATTTGTGCTTCGTTATCTTTAGAACCACATGCAAACGAAAAAAATAATTAAAGTTTTCTAAAATGAGAAGAACAAATGTATTCACACATTAATACCCTGTGATATGATGCCCTGTGACCTACTCAGTGATAATTATTTTTATACCCTTCACAAAAAAGTGAAAGGGTACGAGTATATATAGGTTTGTCATTCCGTGTGTAATTTCTTCGATACGCACATGGGACCCCATAAAGTATATATATTCTGGATACTTATGAATAGCGATTAGGATTGAGCGATGTCCGTCTGTCTGTAGGTTTTCACAAGCCCCCAGAAGAGCTAAAGACTTTGTTCTTGGACCGTTGGATTGGAAGTGAACTTAAATAGAGTGGTATTGAAGTTCAGAAAGATTCTAAGTATGGTTCCAGAGCTGGGAAGCTTACACCTATTTCTCGACGCAAAATTTATACCAAAAATCAGTTATTTTTTTAATGTTTATAAATTAAACCTATTTCTTGCTTTGGGAAGCCTTTAAAAACTAAAAAAATTAAAATTGTTTTCCAGGGATGGGAAATAAAATTTTTTTTTCGGCCCATTCCGTAGTTTGTAGTACATGTAGTAACTAAAATTGTTAAAAATTTCAAGTATTTCTTTAACAGAACCTCTTTATACGTCATGAAGATTTGCATTGACCAAATAAATGTTTTTAAATTAAAATTTTGCTTCCAGGGATGGGAAATTGCATTTTTTTTACACGTGAAAGTAATCAAACAGGCAACTGATGTTGTTTTTTTTTTGCTAACTAAAACTGTCCTATAATTTAGTAAGAACAAAATTGGTATTAAAAATTAAAAAAAAATAAATAAAAATTTCGAATCCAGGGTTAAACAAGTGCAATATTTTGTAGTACATGAAAATGGCCAAAATTGGTTAAAAAATTTAAATTTTTTTAAATAATACTACTTTATACCTTTCGAGTTTTTCTTAAATAAAATCACTTTATACTTCATGAAGATTTGCATTGATAAAAAAATTTAAAAATTAAAATTTCGCTTCCAGGGGTGGGAAATTGAAATTTTGTATACATAAAAGTAACCAAAATGGTTAAAAATTGAAAATGTTTCGTCAATGCAACTATTTTATACCTCATGAAGAGTCGCATTTATAAAAAAGCAAAAAAAATTAAATTTCAATTCCAGGGCTGGGAAATTGAAAGTTTTTACTAATTAAATTTATTTTTTAATTCAGCAAAAACAAAATTGGTATCAAATATTAAAACAAATCAAAATTTCGATTCCAGGGTGGTATAACTGCAATATTTTGTAGTACATGAAAGTGACCAAAATGGTTACATATTTTAAGTTTTTCTTAAATAAACCCCATTATTAAGAGTTGCATGAACCTCATTATTAAAATATTTTATGGTACATGAAAGTGACCAAAAAGTTTAAAAATTCACTAAGAATTGCATTGGTAAAAAAAAAAAGCTTCCAGAGTTGGAAAATCGAAATATTTTTGATACATAAAAGTACCCACATAAATTCAAAATTTTGTTTTTTTAGTGAATTAAACCTAATTTATACTTCAGGAAGAATTAATTTGGTATTAAAAATTCGGTTCCATTATTGGAAAATCGAAATTTTTTAGTACATAAAAGTAGCCACATAAGTTCCTTATTTTGGTTGTGAGTGAATGAAATTTTTTTTATACTTCGGGAAGAGTCAAATTGGTATTAAAAACAAAAATAATTAAAAATCCAATTTCAGGGTTGGAATATCGACATTTTCTGAGTCATAAACGTAAACATATAATTTGTTATTTTTGATTTTTATGATGAATTATACCTACTTTATATATCATGAAGAAATAAATTGGTATTAAAAACCAAAAATATCTAAAAGACTATTCTACGGTTGGACAATTAGAACCTTTTGGGGTTGATGAAACGGATTTTTTATTTTTGTTTGTAAATTAAACATATTTAATATTTTTGAAAGACGTTCAGAGCTATTAGAAGTAAGAAGAGCCAAACATTTAGCTTCTGAACCAAAAAACTTACTCGTTGTCTTATATATAAAAATAACTGATAACATCATTTTGTTTTTTTTAGTTATTTTTTTAATTAAAGCTACATTCTGTTTTAGCAAGAAAGAAGAATTACATCTGTGAAGGGTATTTAAGATTCGGCACAGCCGAATATAGCACTTTTACTTGTTGATATTTAAATGGATGCAATTTTATTTGGTGTAACAGACATTTCATTCTGTAGTCACAATGAAAAAGTTTTAATTATATTTTGGCCAGTATAATTTCTGTGATGTGCCTGACTTCTGTGCTTTTCAAAAATTGATACCATTATAATTTCACATTTTTATTTTAGAGAAACTGCAGCAAAATTACACAACAGATTGTCAGATTGTGTTAAACTAAAAAGCTTTTTCCTGCAATTGAGGGCTGTTTGATGAATTCATGAATATCTGAATATATATTTTTTTCCTGCAAATAAACCTTTTATTTTTCAACATAGTGTCCTTTAATATCAGTACAATTAGTCCAGCGTTTTCTCAAAAATTTAAAAAAGATGCCTTAATGGTTTTACTTATATATTAAAGAAAATGTTCGGCTTGATATATTTTTTATTTATTAAACAAAACTGTTTCATGACTGCTTAGGAAAAGAAAAATGGGCAAAATAATCTCCCCTATCATGAATAATTTTTCCCTTTTCCCTAAAATTGCAATCATGAAAAAATTAAATTTCCCTGATCGTGAATAATTTTTTTCCCACGATTTTTTTCACTTTTCCCTTTCATTTATTCACTTAGTTTTAGGTGGGGAATAGAGTAGAAAATGTAGGCATTTTCTATTATAATTCGAATATTAGAGTTTGCATATTCCATTTTAGTGGCAAGACCCGTTAATAAGACACAAACTTATATTTTTTGCAACAGATCAATTGCCTTCGTCTTTGTAAAACTTGTTGCTCCAATTCTAAAGATAAAGAATATTTTTAATTTTTTGTTTCTGGTTTTCAAAATGTATCCAAATTATTTGACTACTAAATATTTAGTCATCCTTTTTTTAACTTATTGCGTAAACTTAAATTTTTCAACACAAGTTTTTTGTTTTTTCATTTTGGTTTCGGCTTCTTCTCTTTTTTTGCATTCACTGAGAACTGATAGCGGGAGTAATTTCTCACGGCAGATTCACGATACCATTTTTCCTTTCAAGTGGAATAAAAATTGCATGTGAACAAAAATTCCCTTTGTTATTCACGATAGGGGTGAATATGTAAAAGTGCCTACAAATTTGTCTTCAGTGTCTTTTTAGCCCTTTTCGGCAACACATGCTTTCTCTGGTTTTTAATTGAACAGGGGGAAAGATCGGTACTGCATCAGTTTAGGTTTCTTTTGTTCTTTTATTTGGGTTTATTTTTTTACACATCCGGCTAAGAAAATTTAAAATTTTCAAATATGTGGGAAGTTATCTACTGTATTTATCTCGATTTGAAAAAATCGAGTTTCCACCAGATCTCAACATTTTGTGTTCTATGAAGTTTTCCTAACTACTCCTGAGAAGCTGTCACAATCAGGGTTGCCACTCAAAATTTTTTTTTCCTACCAAATTTAATTTCAAAAACTACCAAATGGCATGTTTACCTACCAAAAAATAAAATAAGCAGTTATAAAAAAAAATAAACTTTATTAAAAAAAAACAAAACAAGTTTATACATAACAATGTTTATAAAAATAAATAACAATTCATTTGTAAAAGATACAATATTTTAAGTAAAAAAATAAATAAGACTTCATTAGTAAAAGTAAAAATTTATATTATAAAATTCTTCGACCTTATTTTTTATTAATTTATAATGTTTATTTAAACGAAAGGTCAATTATTTTTTAATTTTTATATCAAATTACACAATTTTATATATCCCTGAAGAAGCTACACAAAGAAGTGGCGAAATATTGGAATAAAAACATAATTTTTATATAAAAATCAAAAAATAATTGACCTTTTGCTTAAATAAACATTATAAATTAATAAAAGTAAAACTCTTAAGTGTTTATTTGGAAAAAGGTTTATTTTTTAAAGTCTCTTTTTGCTGACCATATATAGTGCGAATCAGTCTTATTTATCATTCCCTTGCACGTCATAATATTATTCAATCAAACCAACCTGTCCATGATGCCATACAACGCACAGAGTAACAGAGAGCCGGCAAGATTGATGTAACATCAAAAAGATGGCCATTAAGACCGAAAAGTTGCCACTTGTTATTACTGTCGCCTCTATGATGCATACAAAAGCTGATGACTAAAAATCAAAAAGCAATCATAGATGAAAGCTGATTATTAAAAATCATGCATGGATGAAAGCTGATTAGCGTGAAAAAAATATTAAAACTGAAATTGAAAAAAACTACCAAATTCACGACACAACCTACCAACCTACCAACGCATTTCAAAAGTACCGAATTTGGTAGGAAACTACCAAAAACGGCAACTCTGGTCACAATGTCTGCCTGTATGAGCTTGTGTGTGTATGTGTGTAAGTATGTGACCCGCTTATAACTTTTGAAGGGCTGAACCGAATCGAATCTGTTTGAAAGATCACCTGGAAACGCGGCCAGTTTGGTTTGCTTCGGTTCAAGAGACATACTTACACACCCACACACGCACATATACAGGACTCTCAGGAGATAACAGGAAAGCTTCTTAGGAACTCAAAAAATGTCGAGATCTGGTGAAAACGCGCTAAAACCAGGCACTTCCCGGTTATTGTAAAATTTTAAATTTTCTTAGCGGGAAGTTAAAAATAATTTTTTTTAGTTTTTGTTACTATTCACGAGGCGGTCTGCTTTGAATAATTGTCAAACACAAACTAAATGTCCCAGCGTGCTCAGAAGTTGGCAGAAGTTTATTAATAGATGGCGGTTAACGACGGCAGTATTGCACGTAAAGATGCTGCGGTGGAAACTCAAAAGGTCGCGGAGTTATCCAACAGCCTTCGTATTCGTATCGATTAATTCCTGTAATCCATTTATCAAAAATGTTCTTCATTTATATTCTACTTCCTTTCAGCCAGGCCTTATGCACAGAACAGTTTTGAACAAAAGACAAATAAAAAGCAAACAAATGGATTAGGATTTCTTCAGTTGCGATATTCCTTTCAGCATGCAAAATTAAAGAAAAAAGCCAAAATGCAATTTTGTTCAAAAATAATCTTATGAGATCCAACACAAACTCAACTAAAAGTGATTATAACAATACGCACATGTTGACATACAAATTCGAATCTTTTTATTTGATGAAAGTTTCAATTTAATTCAGCACGAATAACAAGCAAACATTTGAACTGTTAAACTCATTTCTGTTGTGTGCTTAAAACACATTTAGTGTCACACACTTTCAAAAAGAATTGGAGGGCATACTCACTTTGTCATAGCGTATGTAACGCAGCCAAATGTCCTTCTAAGAGCCGATAATGTAATCTAAGACAATCAACCCACGCCCGACGGCCGTGGACGGTTCAGTCCAAACGAAAAGAGCCAGACACTTGAAATTTGGAAGAATAGCACAGATCACTTTTGTGAAATTGCGATCTGTCAAACGTCTGCTGTTAAAATTTCACCCAAATTCATCGATTAGTTTATTTGTTGGTGTCGTTTGAAGTAAGCAACTTTTGTGTTTCTTGAAAAATGGAGAAAAGTGAATTTCGTGCAGTGATTAAACAATATTATTTGAAAAGGAAAATGGTGAAAGAGACAAAAGAGAAGATCGACAAACATTACAGTGAGTCTGCTCCGTCAGATTACATATTGGATTGCTGAATTTAAACGCGGCCGAACAACCACTGCAACAATACCATCAACATGTCAAAAGAGGTGGTTACTGAAGAAAATATCAAGAAAATCCTCGATGATATCGTTATGAATGATCGCCGAGTCAAGTTTCGTGAGATTGTTGAAATGGTAAACATATCATATGAACGCATGTTCATCATTTTGGAAAATTGGTGCTGCTTTGTTCAGTGTCGAACAAAACCGACTTGGATAGACCACTACAGCGGTGTTTGGACATGATAAAGCGTAATCATGTTCATTTTTGCCCTCGATTATTAACTGTTGATGAAACGTGGGTCCAACACTATACACCTGAAACCAAAAATCAATCGAAACAATAGGTGGAAGCTGGTAAAAGTGCTCCGAAGCAGGCGAAGACAGTGAAATCGATTGGCAAGGTTATGGCCACGGTATTTTGGGATGCACACGGAATATTGCTAATCGATTATTTTGAAAAAGGATCCACAATCACAGGAAAGTATTATCGTGCATTATTCGATCAATTGATTGATGCAATCAAGAAAAAACGAACGTTGTCTTTCTTCAAGACAACGCACCGGTCCACGCAGCATTAGATACGATGCTACAATTATGTGAAATACACTTCGAATTGGTGGATCATTCACCTTATAGTCCAGATTTAGCTCCTAGTGACTTTTTCCTGTTTCCAAACATGAAAAATGGCTCGCAGGAAAAAGATTCATCTCAAACGAAGAAGTGATTAACGAAACTAACGCGTATCTTGAATTTAGAATATCGTCTTACTAACGGTATTGACTAAAGAATACTATGTTGAGAAATAAATGGTTTTTGAACATAAAAGGTTTTTTTCTTACTTAGGTAGCTTCAATATCAATCCGCCCTCGTAAAGGTTTAAGTTATTACGACAAGGCTAAGATGAATATTTTTAATTTCCATGTACTTGTGTAATGAATTCCGCAATGGAAAATAAGGAAATGAACGTCAAAACCCACAAGTAAAAACGTTATATTCGACTGGGTGGAATCTTGAATACCCTCCATTTAGTAAGTGTAAACGCTTTTTTTATTCTTCTTAAAATTTTAATTTTTATAGTATTTCGCTTAAGTAAACAAGAAAAAATGACTGACACAACTTTCCGGCAGTATAAACACTTACGTGTTAATATTTAATACCAACGTGCAAAAAAGGGACTGAAATAAGTTAAAAATGGTTGACCTGCTGGGTCACAGTTCCTTTAAGAAATTTCACTCCGAGAAAGGCTGCAGGGGAGACATCTCACCTTTATCGTAAGAATTTAAATAATAATGAAAAATTAAATTTTCAAGGAATGCAGGCTTAAGAAATACAATTTGTTAAATATTTAAACTATTTTTGCATCTAATAACGCCCAGTAAAGGGGCGGGGTCCAAAAATAGACTATATCCTGTTTTCCGCAGACGGACGTATGAGCATTGCTAAATTCTCTTAGACTTCATCACTGATCAAGAATATATATACTTTATGGGGTCTTCGAGGGATATTTGGGTGCGTTACACACGGAATGACAAAGCGAATATACAGACCAATGATTTTTTGCAGTGTATAAAAACAGTCAACTTCGCAAAGCAGCTCTGAGTCAGTCAACATCAAGTCTCGGTGGCAATTGTTTCTAAAGTTCTGTCAGACCACTGATAATTCACTCTCTTTCGAGAGTTTTGCTTCTCACTCGCACTGGTGAATTCCTGGACCTCAATAAACGGTATAGATTTACGGTTATTCTGAGAAATATACCATGGTTAACTACGTTGCCACTTGGTGTGTGAAGGCTTAAGTCATGTAAAACAACGTACAGCAACGGATAAAATAAGGGATAATCACATCGTGGCAATGGTCTATGTAGTTGCCGCCGGCTGTGCGCCGATATTTTACAAATTTACTTCCCAAAGTATTTATTACAAAAAATAAATTTTAAAGCGATTAAATATTTTTTATCTCTTGACGGTAAAAAATTGCTTAACTCAAAATGAGCAGCTTTTAATGTGGTACATCTCTGGTCTTTGTTTCAAAAATAACATCCATGTATTGATGTAAAACATCTTAAATTAATGTATTTGAGGATAATATTAACATCATAACGTTTCAAATCAATTCATACTTTACCGTGATTTTTTAAATCAACACTTTGATACACTCTTTTTTTTTGTGTGTAAAGAACGATATGTTTACTTAATGATTGACTCCTGCCACATCACACCATCCGCGTGCCTTGTAGTCATGTTTAAAAATGATTTTGTAAATTATAGACCCCTAATTTTATGTTTGTGGTATATATTACTTTTATTCCAAAAAATGATATTATTATCTTTTCGTTTGTGTTTTTATCATTGTCGCAAAAAAAGAAAAAATTATCTATTTGTTATAGGAAATAAATTAATTTTATTTCAAACAAGTAAAAGTGCTATATTCACAGATGTAATTCTTTTCGTTTAAATTTTTCGGCTAGGAAGCTATTTCTAATACCTCTGAACGTCTTTTAAAAATATTAAATATGTTTAATTTACAAACAAAAAGAAAAAATCCGTTTCATGTACCTCAAAAAGTTCTAATTGTCCAACCGTAGAATCGTCTTTTAGATTCTTTTGGTTTTTAAAACCATTTTTTTTCTTCCTATATATAATAAAATAGCAAATTATATAGTTACTTTAATGAATCAGAAACTTTTCATTTTAGAACCCTGGAACCGAATTTTTAGCTTTTAAAATTTTTAATACCAATTTAATTGTTAGCGAAGTATAAAATAGGTTTAAGTCACTGAAAAAAACCAAAATTGGGAACTTATATGGTTACTTTTATGTACCAAAAATTTCGATTTTCCAACCCTGGAACCGAATTTATAATTTTGTGATACTAGCTTAATTTTTCTGAAATATCTAATAGGTTTAATTCACTAAAAGCACAAAATATGGAATTTATGTATGTACTATTATGTACGAAAAATATATCGATTTTCCAACTCTGGAAGCGAATTTTAATATTTTTACCAATGCAATTCTTAATGAGGTGTAACATAGTTTATATGTAGTAAGAATTTTAACGAACATTTATATTGCTATATGAAATTGAATTAAGATTCATAGGCTAATTGTTCGAAATTTGTTTTTAAATCTCAGAAAGACATGATAAATATTCCAAGGCACAAAGGAAAATCAACATCAGTTTTATTCAACTTACACAGCAGAGCAGAACAGCTGTTTTCGAAAGACGCAACCCTTTCGTCATCAGTGCTCATGTGTATTGTGTTTGTCAGCACTTATTAGGTGGCTTAGTTGAATGTGATAACAGTTCTTATTTCAAGATATTTTATTAGGAAATTGCATACGAGAACTGTATCAACCTGATGGTAACACATTTTTGTTTTAATAGCCGTGTTGCCATTTGATTATTTTTTTCATGTGCCATTTTTCTGAATTTTTTGTTCCATTATACCTAATCCAAACTCTTTTGGTTTGAATTCTTTTATACTTAAGCACATGTGAACGTTTCTCATTTCTATTGTTAGCTCAAGCCACAGCCAGAATTTTCGGAAGAAATGGTCCAATTATCTCTAATCGTGGATAAGGCACACCCAACAGTTGGCTTTTGATGTTTCAATAAAGGCTTGCGGGTTCTTGGAAACCAGTGACGACAGTTTTGCTTGTTGACGATGTCGTTTCAGTGAAAATGAGTCTCGTCGCTCCAAAAAATGGCATTTACAGTGCGAAAGTCACTTTCTTTCAGTTCTTGAACGATTTGAATTTTAAAAGGATGGAACTTCAGATCCTGTTTTAAAATTTCATGAATAATCGCTCTTGGAAGTCCCAGTGAGGCTGCTCTTTTCCCTATTGAAAGTCGCGGATTTTCACGTAAACTCCTTTTAACCAGTTTAATGTTTTCGGGAGCCCTTGAAGATCGACTGGGCCCTGGCCGTGAGACATTCATAGTCGAAGCAGTTGTGCGGAATCTCTGCACCCACGAACGAATTGAATTTACACCCGGTCCATCACTTATTCGCCGCATACCGAACTTTGAAAAAAATTGTCGACGAGCACTTACGTAAGAATAATAACATAAAAAATATCTCCACAGCGAATGCGCGATTCTCACTCGACCACTGCGACATCGTGACTGATAAATCCGCACAATCGACAATTCCAACGGCACCACCCTCCCTTCGTACCGTTTATTACTTATTGAAACAATCGTATTTAAATATGTATATAAATTTGCTACCAGACACCCTGTATAAAAGAAAATAAATTGAGCTTCATTTTGTTGTTTAATTTCTAAAGTGTTCCCTAGCTATAAAATTACGAGATTCAAAATAGCTTTCATTTTAGACAACTTAAGTGAACTTAAAAAATTATATTGCGATTCGAGTTCAATATTTAATTGATCTCTAAAACAGTTTGCAGCAAATGTAACCGAAATTTATTGGAAATGTTAATAATTTTTAAAAAGTATGAACTGCTTCTTTTTAAAGGCCAGCGATATTAATTGTCATATTCCATAACAACAGCTATTTGCAAACTTGAAATGCTATTGTTGTATCGCATTTCATTTATTTGTGTCATTACAAAATCTCACGTTGAAAAGTTCAATGTTGTTATGAACATGAAAATGTACATTTTTTGATTGGCAGCCGTAGCGAAATACCAGCATAAGAATTTGTTTTCAGTAGCTTTGCTTAGGGTAGGAAAATATTTATTTTAAATTTAAAAATTCTAGATAAATAAACATTTCAACAACTTAATAAGAAAACAAATATATGACAGCGGGAACTAAACGGAACAACTCGTGGGTTATACAATATGTTGGGTGTACGCAAAAGCAATATTGTGGACAACTGAGTTATATTTATACCCTTCACAAAAAAGTGAAAGGCCAAAATTTATACCAAAAATCAAATTTTTCGTGCTTTAGTTTGTCATTCCGTGTGTAATTTTTTCGATATGCACATGGGACCCCATAAAGTATATACATATATTCTGAATCCTTATGAATAGCGATGACGACTGAGCGATGTCCGTCTGTCCGTCCGTCTGTATGTGAAATCGGTTTTCCCAAGTCCCCAGAGGAGCCAGAGACTTCATTCTTGGACCGTTGGATTAGAAATGAACTTAAAAAGAGTGCTAGAAAGATCCGAAGTATGGTTCCAGACCTGGGAAGCTTACACCTATTTCTCCACGCAAAATTTATACCAAAAATCAATTGTTTTTTTAATGGTTGTAAATTAAACCTATTTCGTGGTTTAGGAAGCCTCAATGGTCTATTAAAAACTAAAACTATAAAAAAAAAAAATTTCAGGGATGGGAAATTAAAAATTTTTTTTCGTCCCATGCCGTATTTTGTAGTACATGTAGTAACTAAAATTGTTAAAAATTTTAAGTTTTTCTTTAACTAAAACTCTTTACACGTCATAGAGATTTGTATTGGCCAAAAACATTTTTTTTAATTCAAATTTTGCTTCCAGGGGTTTAAAATCGCATTTTTGTTATACGTGAAGGTAATCAAACAGGCAACTGATGTTGTTTTTTTTTTGTTTTTTGCTAACTATTATTACTGTTAGGCCATAAGCACCGCGCCCCAAAGGATCTTTTGTGCAGCCCAAGTGTTCACAATTGTAGATTGAGGCTACGAATAAAGCCAATTACTCTACCTGGTGATATATCGTACACCTCCCCCGGAGTCATAAAATTGCCTCCGAGGAACCTACTCCTACACGACGCCGCTGTCGGACAGTCACAGAGTACGTGCTCCGGTGTTTCCTCCTCTGCCTCGCAGAGCCTACACAATTTGGTCTCAGAGTTGCCCATGGTGAACTGGTGTCGTCTGAGACCGCAGTGTCCTGTAAACCAACCCGTTAATAATCTGAGGTCATTCTTGTACATCAAATAGATTCGAATATTCTTGCATTTTCTCCTCAAGCATTCCCTAGCACATATAAATATGGCATAGACCTCTGCTTGGAAGATCGTAGGGTATTTACCCATGGGAATTGCCCTCTGGAAGTTAAGGCCATATATCCCCGCACCCGTATCCCCATTTTCCTGTTTGGAGCCGTCAGTGAACCAGACCTGGTCAGCATCTACGTGCCATGAAGTATGGTTAAGCCATTGGCTTCTTTCAGGAATGAGAACATCAAAGTTTCGGTTCAAAACTAGTGTACGTTGTATTTGATCATTCACTCCAATGTATGGGTCATTTAGAAGATGTCCTAGTATGCTCATGTGACCAACCAGATCTCCAGGTTTCAAAGTGGAGATGTTAGGCAGTCGTAGTGCGCTCTTGCGGGCCTCCTCCTTCACTATGATGTGCAAAGGGGGAATGTGCAAGATGGCACCCAGAGCATGTGTTGGACAAGTTCTCATTGCCCCGCTGATCGATATACACACAAGGCGATAAACCTTGTCCAGAAGTGCCCTGGTAGTGGATTGTTCAGTTTTTGGCCACCAAACCAGTGCGGCGTATGTCAGTATTGGTTTTATCACGGTTATAAAAGACGAATACGTCATCTTCGGTTTGAGTCCCCATGTCCTACCAAATAGCCGTTGACAAGCATGAAGTGCTCTAATGGCTTTGTTTGTGGTGTAGGATACCTGTTGATTCCACGTGAATGACTTATCAAGAATGATCCCAAGGTATTTCACCTCGCCGGAGAACTTGATAGTCGAGCCATTCAATGTGGGTTCCTCAAGTCTCACTTTTCTTCGTCTGGTAAAAGGCACAATGAACGTCTTCCTCGGGTTAATAGACAGTCCCCTTTCCCCGCACCATCCGTTAATTAAGTTTAGAGCCTGTTGCAACATTTCCGATATGATTCCATCCTCCCATCCTATCACAGATATGACAAGGTCGTCGGCGTAACCATATGTTCGGAATCCCAGGTTGTTGAGTTGTTCAAGCAGTTCATCGATTACCAGTGTCCACAGTAAAGACGATAGAACGCCACCTTGTGGGCAGCCCCTGGTTGCTCTTATGCTCTTCGATACAACGCATAAGTTCAACTCAACCACCCTGGATGACAGCATCTCTAACGTCCAGTTCTTTATAATTTTCGGAACACCCTTCCTATCAAGAGCGTTACCGATTGCGTTGTACGATGTATTGTCGAAGGCTCCCTGAATGTCTATAAAAGCGCAAAGGGCGATCCCCTTATTTCTTATAGCCTTCTCTATATCAGTGCACAAGTAGTGTATGGCAGTTACCGTCGATTTGCCTGGCTGGTAGGCAAATTGTAACTTGTAAATGGGATACACTGTGAGAAAATTCCTCCTAATGTAACTGTCCAGAAGTTTCTCCATCGTCTTCAGGAAAAACGAGCTGAGACTGATTGGTCTAAATGATTTCGGAAGATTTTCAGATCTACCACCAGCCTTTGTACAAAAACCACCTTGACCATACACCAAGCCTTCGGTATATGACATGCCAGTAGGCTTGATTTGAAAATCCTGGACAGTTGTGGAACAATATAATCCCGACCCTGCTGAAGAAGACATGGATAGATGCCATCTGGGCCTGGAGATTTATAAGGGCTAAATTTAGACAACGCCCAGCTAACTTGTCTATTTCCAAAGATACTTTCCGCCAACCTGCGATCCCTGTTGGTACACCTAGGTGTCCATTGTGGAAACGAAATCGGATTTACTGGCAGTGATCCTGGGAAATGTGTATCTAGAAGAAGTGCAGATGTTTCTTCTGGTGAATCTGTGTACGTCCCGTCAGGTCGTTTTAGTGTACAAATACCATTTGAATGATCCCGAGACAAGGCCTTCTATAGCCGTACTGCCTCAGGCAAATTATTTATCCTCTCACAGTACGTCCGCCATGTTGACCTCTTAGATTCGCTAAGTGCTTTATTGTAGGTAGTGAGTGCAGACTTGTAGGTGACCCAGTCACCCGTGTTCTTGGCCCTGTTAAAAAGGCGCCTTGCCTCCTTCTTCAGTTCCTCTAATCCCTGGTTCCACCAGGGTACGTCCCTTTTTGGCCTCCTGGAGCTTAGCCTGCAACTGTTCCTGAAGGCATTTTGAACATTCTCACAAAGCTCACTAGATTCAAAATCTATTTCAATGGGACTATGTATTAATCCCCCTGAAAAGTTTTCGCCGTTAGATATATGAACGCGATAAGTATCCCAGTCCGTGTTTCTAGGATTACGGAACTGCTCCTCCCCCGTTTTACAATAGTCTATATCAAACCGTATATGTTGATGATCTGACATAGATATCTCGTTAGATACATGCCAATTGTTTATAGCATGTGCTATATTGTTGCTACTTAAGGTGAGATCAAGGACCTGCTGTCTAGTAACATTTCTAAAGGTGGGCTCATTGCCCCTGTTCAGTATATAAATGTTATTTCTACAGATGAATTCTAGTAAACACTCACCTCGTTTGTTGGTGTCAGTACTTCCCCAAACCGTGTGGTGTGCGTTGGCGTCGCAGCATATCAGCATGGCTAGGTTCCTTTTTTGGCAATATGCTACCAGGTTGGAAACCTCAGCCGTAGGCGCATAATCGACCTCACCCGGCAGGTAGGCAGAAGCTAGAACGATTTCACGTTCCCCTGCCACTGATGGAACATTTGCCCGAATTGCCACTAGATCGCCATCTATAAATTCTGAAATAGGAAAGTAGTTTATATTATTCCTGACGAATATGGCCGCCCTGGGCCTCGTCACTTTATTGTTGTATATAAGCTTACCTTGGCTGTTTCGGAGCCCTTTGATGACCCTTGAGTTTATCCAAGGTTTTTGGATAAGACAAGTATCCAGTACGTCTGTAGTGAACCTGCGGCATAGCACGTCTGACGCTGCCTTGGCGTGGTGCAGGTTCACTTGGAGGCACCTTAGCTGCCTGTTGTTTTTATTTGTTTGGATTTGGGCTCTTGAGGTTAGCATTAATGCTTGTCCTCACGCTTGGCCATCTTTTTTCCACGATTGGAGCCCAGGAGTACCGTTCTTTCCGCAGAATCGCTGTACCCCTTACCTGGCCTGTTGGCATTTACTATGTGCCACCCGTATCTATTGATCCCTTTGACAGTGCCGGGCCCTTTCGCTGAAGAAGTAGTACTCTTCACCGAACTGGTTGGTTTTCCCGGTGACAAAACGGGGGCTTTAGAGTCCCCTTTGGCCGAGATAACTGTTCCAGTCGGAGCGAGCACTGCCTTCGTCGGCGTATAGGGCTTGCTTGGCACCTTTGAGCAGGACGGTTTATCGTCAGGAATGACAGGAACTTTTCTGTCCTGGTTCCCTGACTTGGCCTGCCTGGTCTTGTTACCAAGTTTTTCCCTATTGGGTACGACGTTCGATGCTTTTGCTGGTTGACGTTTAGCAGGCCTTATTTGAACTGTTCCATACCCAAAGCTTACGCTATGTCCCTTCGTTTTCAGTACGGAGGCTGATTTTGGGTCAATTGCAAAGGTAATTTCAGCTATACTACCCTTGCTGACCCTGTTCAGAACCTTCCAGTACTCCACTGAGAGATCTTCATTTTGTCCTTCTATTAGTGACAGGATTCTCGTTGTGGGAGTTTCAGGCTTTTCTGGGAAATGTTCAACGTACACTTCCGAGCGTGGAGCCTCATCTTCTGATATCACCTTCAGGGTAGCATTGCTCCATGGCTTTAGCGAGGGAACATGTTCCCTCATCCATTTCGCAGATTGCTCCCCTTTACAATTGAAAATCAGCCATCCCGTTTTAAACGTACAGCCTACAAATTGCGGTTTTATAGAGCCTTTCTTTAGCTCCACAATTTTATCTAGGACTGCCGTTAGAATTGTTTTTAGTCTTTCGTCTGACCACATGGTAGCTGGGAAGTCAGGAGGGATAACTCCCAGCCTGACTACCTGAGCAACCTCCCCGTAAGAAGGACGATCAGTTTGGGTATCCTTCGCCATCTCGGAGTATCTCAAGCTATTGGCTACTTGAGAGCCACCCGCAAGAGACCCCGTCGCCCGTTTTGGAGGGTTTGGCTTTTCAGGCGTTGACCCATCTGATCGACCTCTCTTCCTAGGTATTTTGAAGGATTTCATCCGTGGGTACTGTTACCACACTTGTAGCAGTGTCCAAGTCCACTACCATTGCGGTATCTTCTTTAATGTTGATGGGCTTCTGTGAGCCCTCCACATTTGTTATATTGTCCATAGGGACATCATTTGTTGATTTTTTTATATTTTGCAGATCCATATTCTGTTTTTTTTATGAATGGGGGTAAAATCAATGACACAAACAGCAGCGCCCCTTGCTGATTGCAGGCATAAATTACAACCGGATTGCGCCACAATCCGGAGGACACCGTTATAAGACACACTAACGTAGTGCCATTCATACCATGGGCACGGTACGTGTAACACCCAGTATTACGGGTTTTTATCGAGCGTCCACTCTAGATCCGCTATGTTCTGTCAAAAACAGAGGCACCTCTGGTAGGGGCACCTCTGGCATAGACGGTCATTGGATACTGAAGAGGCTAAGGCATGTTCCGTAGACTAGCTAAATTGCGCATTCAGACCCCTGCATTGTGCTTGCCCCCAATGCTAACTAAACTATCTTATAATTTTGGAAGAACAAAATTGGTATCAAAAATTAAAAAATAAAAAATAACAATTCGAATCCAGGGATGGACAAGTGCAATATTTTATGGTACATGAAAGTTACCAAAATGGTAAAAAATTTGCAATTTTTCTTAAATAAAACTTCTTTATACATCAAGAAGCGTTGCATTAAAATTTCGTTTCCAGGATTGGAAAAATTAAATTTTTTCTTGGGCATGCAATATTTTGTAGTACATGTAATAACCAAAATGGTTGCAAAATTCGAGTTTTTCTTAAACAAAACTATTTTATACCTCATGAAGATTTGCATTGATAAAGAAAATTTTAAAAAATTTAAATTTCGCTTCCAGGGTTGGGATATTGAAATTTTTTTAATACATAAATGTAACCAAAAAGGCAATTGACGTTGTTTCTTTTTACTAATTAAAACTATTTTTTAGTTCAGGAAAAACAAAATTGGTATCAAAAATTTAAGAAAATCAAAATTTAGATTTCAGAGCTGGATAACTGCAATATTTTGTGGTACATAAAAATGACCTAAATGGCTACAAATATTAAGTTTTTCGTATATAAAACTATTTCATGCCTCATTAAGAGTTGCATTGGTAAAAAAATATTTAAATTTCGTTTCCAGGGTTGGGAAATTGAAATATTTATTTGTTTTTGCTAATTAACGCTGTTTTGTAATTCAGGAAAAACAAAATTGGTATTAAAATCTTAAAAAAATCAAAATTTGGACTCCAGAGTTGGACAAATGAAATATTTTATGGTACATGAAAGTGACCACATGTTTAAAAATTTTAATTTTTTTGTCAAGTAAAACTATGTTACACCTCACTAAGAATTGATTTGGTAAAAAAATAAAAATTCGCTTCCAGAGTTGGAAAATCGAAATATTTTTCGTACATAATAGTACATACATAAATTCCAAATTTTGTGCTTTTGGTGAATTAAACCTATTAGATATTTCAGAAAATATTAAACTAGTATCAAAATATTATAAATTCGGTTCCAGGGTTGGAAAAACGAAATTTTTTGGTACATAAAAGTACATAAATAAATTCCAAATTTTGTGTTTTTAGTGAATTAAAACTATTTTATATATCAGAAAAAATTAGATTAGTATTAAAAAATTAAAAATTCGGTTCCAGGGTTGGAAAGTCGACATTTTCTGATTCATATAAGCGGCCATTTTATTTGTTATTTTTGATTTTTATGATGAATTATACCTACTTTATATATCAGAAAGAAGTAAACTGGTATTAAAAACCAACAAAATCTAAAAGACGATTCTACGTTTGGACAATTAGAACTTTTTGGGGTACATGAAACGGATTTTTTGTTTTGTTTGTAATTTAAACATATTTCATATTTTTGAAAGACGTTGATAGGTATTAGATATAAGAAAAGCCAAACATTTAGCTTCCTAGCCGAAAAATTTAAACGTTTTCTTTTTTAATTAAACCTACTGTCTGTTTTGGCAAGAAAGAAAGAAGAATTACATCTGTGAAGGGTATTTAAGATTCGGCACAGCCGAATATAGCACTTTTACTTATTTATTCTCAAATCAATATCTTAAAGTTTGACTAGCTGTTTTTCATTGAATTTTATATTAAAGAAGAGTACATACAATTTTTCATAGTCGTAGTGTTTAATATTTAATGTTGTCCCAGGTCACAGGTCACAAACCAACAACTATTCCCAATAGTGTTCACACAATTTATTTTGCAAGCAAACTTTTTTTGGTTTATTTTAAGTACGTTAGAGTTGTAACAAATTTCCTTAAGGCTTAAAATTATAATACAATTTAGATGATTTTGAAATGTATTTGGTGCCACACATTTTTATTTCCATTCGGATTAAAAATAAAACCTTTTCCATTTTCTGGTGCGTCTGCTGAGTGCTTTTCTTTCTTCCTTTTGCAAATATTTATGAAACTCATGTAAAATATTTCATGTAAAATGTTTTTTATGCTCCTGTGGCATGCCATTGTGCTGTGGAATGTGCCAGTTAAAGGCACCATTTCTGTGTGGTGGCAGCAAATGTCATGTTGCTCGACGAGTAAATAAATTCCTCTAAAAGCAAAAACAAAATTTTTTTGTATTTTTGTCTTGTATGGATTTCACGTAATAATTTCCTTTAAACTTTCCACCTTTTTATTTCACAATACTCATGTTTTTATGAGGTCGACTCTATTGAGTTAGAAATAATAGTGTTTTTGTGATCAAAATTAGCGGGAAGTTGCAGGAATGGCCTTTGAGAACGACTGTTTTCCATATATATTTTTTATAAATTCGACTGTATAAATTTAAGTAAAACTTAAGACAAAGACATTTAAAATCCGTCCAAGTTTCAATAAAATTTATATATCAACTTCGATAGAGGAGATACACAAACAATTTGCGAAACGTCGGGTACAAAATACAGTGCAACTGTTTTATTTTGTGCTTTAGACTTGATTAGGTTAAACAATTTTTCATGGAAACATACATCAAATGGTTTTCTAGTGGAAATAAAGTTCTCAAAATAACAAAATTTTTATAAATATTTAAAATTAATTTGAAGCTATCATTGACTTCAAATTAATACATTATGAGAGCTCCCTCATTCACCAGATATTTTTTATTGAGCATGAATTTTCAGATTGTAAAATTTCAGCGGCGTATGGGCGTACGAACCATAAAACAAACGAGGAAATTGATTATTGATTTTTGATATATCAAACAAAAAGAAAAAATCAAAAAGAATTCTTTAACGACGCAATTTCAATTTATTTATAGTTAAAAAATCTAAATGCCATTTAAAAACTATCTCTGAAATTGTTTAAATAAATTAAATTGGTTGCCTTTATTGGATCGTGTTGTATTTTATTGCTTCTTGCTTTTATATCCAACAACCCTCCCCAACAATTTAATGGGCGATAAATGGTTTCAGCGTTATTGAAACGCTTTACTAGCTCTAAATTCCAATTTCCTAGAATTTATTATTATAATAAATGCAGAGAGTGTCAGTGGCATATTTGTACTGCAGACATTGTGTTATTTGAGATCTACACAGATTCTGTGAAAAATCTATCTATAACACACAATTTATTTTCTACTATTCAAGTATACTTTTGAAATTTAAAAACAACAACCAATAACAAATAACCTTTAGCATACAATTTGCATTCATGTGTGAATAATATTTGCAAATAGTTTAACTAATTTGTTTTATTCAGTCAGGCGTCCGTGTGTCTAGAAACAATTTTCTAGATCTGCTACGGAGTGAATTTTTGCCAATGAAATATTCAGTTCTTGTTAAAGAACACAGCATTTCATGGCTGAATAAATATTCAAGCTTGCAGCTGGCAGTTTCCTTGGTAAAGAAGTACGTGCCAAGCAATCACTGTAGTTGTTAGAGAAAGTTCTAACAGCAACAAACTTTAGAGCAGGAACTCTTTAATTTAATTAAATTTCAGAACACTTCCCCTTTTGAGATTTTAACTTTCTTATAGATAACTTAAAGTCAATTTATTTCTGTTTTTTTCATAAATGAAAAACAATACATTTAATTAGTGTTTTTATACCCTTCACAAAAAAGTGAAAGGGTGTATTTTCAATGGCACCCCATAAAGTATACCTATTCTGGATCCATATAAATAGCGATGGGGAATTAGTGAGGCTCGTCCGTCCGTGCGTGAAATCGGTCTGCCCAAGCCCATCATTCTTGGACTGATGGTATTGTAATTCAGAAAAATCTGAAATACGGTTACAGAGCTGGGAAGCATACACTTATTTGTTGCCGGAAAATTAACTAGCAAAAACCATTTATTTCTTATATGTTTGTAAATCAATTTCATACTTCAAGAAGCATCAAATTTGTATTAAAAACTAAAAAAAAAAATTCCCAGGGATGAAAAATTTAAAGTTTTTTTTTGGTACATTCATTATTTTGTAGTATATGAAAGTGACCAAAATGGTTTAAAATGCTAAGTTTTTCTTAAATAAAACCGCTTTATACGTCATGAAGATTCGCATTTGTTCAAACAAATATTTTTCAAATTTAAATTTCGCTTCCAGGGTTGGACAAGGGCAATATGTTGTTGTACATGGAAGTGACCAAAATGATTAAAAAATTTTAAGTTTTACTTAAATAAAAGTACTTTAAACCCCATGAAGATTTGCATTGGTAAAAACAAAATTTTTAAATTCTAAATTTCGCTTCCAGGCTTGGGAAATTGAAATATTTTTTTACACATAAAACTAACCAAAAAAGCAATTAACGTTGTTCTTTTACTAATTAAAACTATTTAATAATTCAGGAATAAGAAAATTTGTATCAAAAATTATAAAAAATATAATATTTCGATTCCAGTGTTGAATAACTGCAATATTTTGGAGAACATGAAGGTAACCGAAATGGTTACAAATTTTAAGTTTTTCTTAAATAAAACTATTTCATGCCTCATTAAGAGTTGCATTGATAAAAAACAAAAAACTTCGCTTGCAGGGTTGGGAAATTGAAATTGCTTTTTAAACCAAAAAGTTACCAGAAAGACAATTGACGTTATGGCTTTTGCCAGTTAAAACTATTTTATAATTCAGGGAGAACAAAGTTGGTATTAAAATCTTAAAAAATCAAATTTCGATTCCAGGGTTGGACAAATGAAATATTAAGTGGTACTTCAAAAGCGACCAAATAAGTTAAAAATTTTAATGTTTTGGCAAGTAAAACTATGTTATACCTCACTAAGAATTGCATTGATAAAAAAAGTAAAAATTCGCTTCCAGGGTTGGAAAATCGAAGTATTTTTGGTACATAAAAGTACCCAGATATATATCAAATTTCGTGTTTTTTAGTGTTTTTGTGAATGAAATCCTTTTTATACTTCGGGAACAATTAAATTGGTAATAAAAAACAATTTTAAATCCAATTTCAGGGTTGCAATATCGGAATTTTTTTATACATAAAAGTAACCATATAATATGCTATTATTTGTTTTTATGATGAATTATACCTACTCTATATATCAGGAAGAAATAAATTGGTATTAAAAACCTAACAAGTCTAAAAGACGATTCTACGGTTGGACAATAAGAACTTTTTGGAGTACATGAAACGGAGTTTTTCTTTTTGTTTGTAAATTAAATATATTAAATAATTTTGAAAGACGTTCAGGGGTATTAGATATAAGAAAAGGCAAACATTTAGCTTCCTAGCCGAAAATTTTAAACGTTTTGTTAAATATAAAAGTAACTGATGACAACATTCTGTTTTTTTTTTCATTAAACCTACTTTCTGTTTTAAAAAGAAAGAAAGAAGGAAAGAAAAATTACATTTGTGAAGGGTATTTAAGATTCGGCACAGCCGAATTTACTTGTTTTTTTATGTTATAAAAAATAAGTTTTGTTTACTTTTGGCCGGCAAAACTGCGCAAATTTACAATCAATATAACCAGCAGCGTGTAGGGTGTATTTATGGTCTCTAATACCAAAATATGTACGGCATCAAATTGCATTTGCAAATGCAAAAGATTTCACCAACTTTTATGACGTGCTCCATATAACCACTCTAGAAATATAGAAATTAGAGTATATAGCAGTATATTTTGGTTTCCCAAATTTATTTATTAATATTAAGAAGCCACTCAGTCCTATATTGTGGAAGTCTCCTAAAATATGGAATCGCATGGTTAATAAAAGGTGTTTTTTATAGAGTGTCAAAAGATTAAATTATAATAAAACAAGGAAATATATTTTTAATATCAGTGAAACGGGCTTTAATGGAATAAAAAATTTATGAAATTAAGGTTTAAATATAATTTCAGCCATGTGGCCGCCACGGCTAGCGCGTAGAAGGCTCAATCTGGAACACCAATTTTCAACAACTAAAAAAATCTTCCACAAAATTGAAGAACATAACCTCAGTTGCTGAAAACCGCGACGAATTGATTGATTAGGATCATCTCAAGGCTTTGCTGCGTACCGTTCGGCGTCTCACGGGATGCACATTATCAGCAACATTAAATGTGGTCCGAAAACGATCTATTGTACGATTATGTTCGCCATAAAATGGAAGAAGTGCAGAATGGCTTTGACAAATACAATAATTATTTTGATGAGCTGTACGAAATAACATCAAATGGAATTTAAGTACATATGCAGTTAATATTGAACTGGGTCAGTTACTAGTAAATGGAAGACTGTATCCTATTGATTACCTTAGCAATTTCCTTCATCCATTTCCCCTACAACAATTGATTATCGGAGAACTTTTCTATATAAACATCTTAAGGTCCATTATAAACCTCTTATCGAACTTTATTCGAAAGTTTATTGTGTGAGGTTGCCTGCAGGTTATTGTGCTCTTAATATCGATGAGTTCCCACAGGCAATACAGCGGCCAGACTTCCCGATACCCATTTTACAAACATCAATTGCTGCAATAGAGTTAGTGCAATTAAACTCTTAATGGTCGAGGTTGGATACGGCGGCATTATGTCTGCAGTAGTAGTGCTAAGAGATTTCCACTCCACTCAAAATCACTCCATTTTTGCAAAGTTTTTAAAATTGACATCTCTAACAAAATGCTATGAACTAATTTTCTTTATTAGGAACAAATAAACAAGTCGGTAAATCACAATAAATATGATTAGAAAATCATAACATAAACCACAAAATTATTATCGCATAAAGTAAACCGCAAAAATGTTATTGATAACAAGCAAATGAATAAATAAGTTGCTGCTTGAGCCAAATATCGAATACAACGACAAAACGTTTCTGTGTTTCCGGTCCTTTGTAGTGGTAAATAATACACAAAGGGACATTTTTATAACCTGGTATATGACAAAATCATGATATATGAACACAAATTTTCTTTTCCAGCCAACATGTAATTGCGAAATAATATTTAAATAAAAGTCATGAAAAATATGATTAAAATAATAAACAAGTAAAAGTGCTATATTCGGCTGTGCCGAATCTTAAATATCCTTCACAGATGTAATTCTTCTTTCTTTCTTGCCAAAACAGCAAGTAGATTTTATTAAAAAATAAAAATGATGTTATCGGTTGCTTTTATATTTAAGAAAACGGGTACATTTTTCGGCTAGAAGCTAAATGTTTGGCTTTTCTTATATCTAATGCCTATGAACGTCTTTCAAAAATATTATATATGTATATTTAATTTACAAACAAACAAAAAATCCGTTTCATGTACTCCAAAAAGTTCTAATTGTCCAACCGTAGAATCGTCTTTTCGATTTTTTTGGTTTTTAATACCAGTTTACTTCTCTCTGATATATAAAGTAGGTATAATTCATCATAAAAATCAAAAATAACAAATAAAATGGCTGCTTTTATGAATCATAAAATGTCGACTTTCCAACCCTGGAACCGAATTTTTAATTTTAGAATCATCCATCTATATTTATTTGAGAACGTTGTTGGCCAGGCCATCACTGTTCATGGCCAATAATTATCAATTTCTTTTGGGTTGAATTAGATGATCAGGACACCAACAATATGTGGTTTCAACAGGACGACGCTATGTTACACACACACACCTCATGCCAAAATTTTACATTGCGAGTATGCTTCATCCACGGCACGCACGGAAAACCGGTTTGACTGATGTTATATTCCACACTTGATGTTATATTCCACACTTGATCGACCGGGTCGAATCTGAAATACCCTCGAAATATTTAGTAAGTTAATTTAAAATGTTTAACTTGGTGGGACAGAGTTCGTTTATATAATATCGTACGTCAACGCCCACTAAGGGGGGCGGAGTTCAAAAATAGACAATATCATGTTTTCCACAGACGAACGTATGGGCATTGCTAGACCGTATTAGAGTTCATCACTAATCAAAAATATACATATTTACTTTATAGGCCCCAATTCTCTTTGGAGGGTAAATAAACTGCATTTTGGCGGGATCGCTCTGGCAGGGGCTGTGGGGGGGAAACATTTAACCTTTGTCATAAAACTCTAAAAATAAATGCTTGGGATAATTATATACAAAAGTGAAAAAAAAATTTCGATAGGGTCATTTAGGGGGCAAAGTGGGAGGAGGGGTAGGGCAGAGTAGCACCAGGTTACGACTCACCTTCGTCATTAAAGCTTAAAAATATTATTTCTAAGGGATGTTGGCTTAAGTAAAACAATTTATTATATTTTTACACTATTTTTGCATATAATAACGCCCACTAAAGGGGCGGGGTCCAAAATTTTTTTTTGATAACCCTCTTTAATATAAAAATATATTATTTGCTTAACAAAATTACAAAAAATATTAAAAATTATGTTGCTTTTTAGAGGTTGGTTTAGTTGTTCTTAGGGGAACTCTTCTCCCTCATGTCCGATTTAGCCCATCTCCGAAGTTAACCTGTGCTATTCTTCAAGATATATTTATAGCAAATTCTAGCTCTTTTCGTTTGGACTGAATCGTGATTTCCACAGACGGACGGACGGACGGACATGCTAAGATCGTCTTAGATTTCATCACTGATCAAGACTATATATACTTTATGGGGTCTCAGATGGATATTTCGCTACGTTAGGAACGGAATGACAAAGTGAATATACCCTCCATATTCTTTTTTTGGAGGGTATAAAAATGGCAAACACATTGGCGATATTAGTGCACAATGCGAACAAATTTCGCAATTATATTATCAATGGATGAGCCGCTTAACTGGATATTGCGTAATACGTATACGTGATATTTGAATTGAACTGAACTGAATATTGATCATACGCACAAAAAAATTATATAACGTAACTCGTTCGGTTATGGGAGACACGTTTTGATCAGAGTTGCCGTTTTTGGTAGTTTCCTACCAAATTCGGTACTTTTGAAATGCGTTGGTAGGTTGGTAGGTTGTGTCGTGAATTTGGTAGTTTTTTTCAATTTCAGTTTTAATATTTTTTTCACGCTAATCAGCTTTCATCCATGCATGATTTTTAATAATCAGCTTTCATCTATGATTGCTTTTTGATTTTTAGTCATCAGCTTTTGTATGCATCATAGAGGCGACAGTAATAACAAGTGGCAACTTTTCGGTCTTAATGGCCATCTTTTTGATGTTACATCAATCTTGCCGGCTCTCTGTTACTCTGTGCGTTGTATGGCATCATGGACAGGTTGGTTTGATTGAATAATATTATGACGTGCAAGGGAATGATAAATAAGACTGATTCGCACTATATATGGTCAGCAAAAAGAGACTTTAAAAAATAAACCTTTTTCCAAATAAACACTTAAGAGTTTTACTTTTATTAATTTATAATGTTTATTTAAGCAAAAGGTCAATTATTTTTTGATTTTTATATAAAAATTATGTTTTTATTCCAATATTTCGCCACTTCTTTGTGTAGCTTCTTCAGGGATATATAAAATTGTGTAATTTGATATAAAAATTAAAAAATAATTGACCTTTCGTTTAAATAAACATTATAAATTAATAAAAAATAAGGTCGAAGAATTTTATAATATAAATTTTTACTTTTACTAATGAAGTCTTATTTATTTTTTTACTTAAAATATTGTATCTTTTACAAATGAATTGTTATTTATTTTTATAAACATTGTTATGTATAAACTTGTTTTGTTTTTTTTTAATAAAGTTTATTTTTTTTTATAACTGCTTATTTTATTTTTTGGTAGGTAAACATGCCATTTGGTAGTTTTTGAAATTAAATTTGGTAGGAAAAAAAAATTTTGAGTGGCAACCCTGGTTTTGATTGCTTAAGAACACGTACTAGTCGTTGCATAAGAAAATTTACTAAATTTATAATCGCATCAATAGACCTTTTAAACGAATAAAGAATGTCGATTATATCTTATACACAATCTATTTTATTTATATTTAAAGACAGGAAGCATTTAACAAAAAACTTCTCTTGAGTGGTACAATACAAAAAAAAAAAAACTTTGGATATCGCGAATATTATGGGCATGAGTTGTTTGGAAGCAAACTCATATTCCCATTCCCAAGAAATCGCTATCGTGTGTTCTAAGACAATTGATTTGCTTTTTTTTAACAATTGCATTCCTACAAGGAAATAAAAAAAAGGAATTCAATAGAATTCCTAAAAACATATTACAACTCACATTTTTCCCTTCTCGTTTCCACGACCACTTGTCGTGAAGTTATTCTTTTAAATAATTCGCAGAATTTATCATTGTTTTATATGTTTTCCTTTTCGCTTCCACAAAGTTTGTTATGGAATATATTCACGATAGCAATGGGAAACATTTCGCGTTATATTCAGCCTGATTGGGTAAGGCATTGGCGTTTACACCGAAAGCTTTTTTTTATACAAGATTAAAGAAACCCGCACGCAGTTTTCTTGCTGCGTAAATACGAACGATTTACACAATTAGGAGGATTATCTATCAAGGAGCCACGTAACAGGTTATTATGTGATGCTAAGACGGATATGAGTACGTATACGTGATATTTATATGTATTGAACCAAACTAAATATTAATCATACGCACCATTATATTGAAAATTGAAGCGTGTTTTTAGAGTGTCACAAACACGGTTGCCACTGAGTAAAAAAATTTTCTACCAAAATTTTCCGAAAATGTTACCAAAAAGTTACCAAAATTAGTTTTTTATAAAAACAAAAATCTTTATTTTTGTTATAATAAAAACAACAACTTTTATTAATAAAAAAACATAACAGAAAACGTTTTAATTCATTTTAGAACATAAATAAATATTTCAATTCATTATACCTACGAATTCCGTATTTAATTTAAATAAATTATTTAATATTGCAGTTATTTAAAATAATCTTTTGCTGACCAAGCATAATGACATTTGCATATTACGCCGTTGAACAATTTAGCGCACATTCACACAGTTGTTTTTAATGATTTTTTTTCTATTGAGTAATGCGGAAAAATGATAAAAGATAAGCAATAATTTGATAGTTTGTCAAGCCTTAAAAACAAAGTTACCAAGTTACCAACCCTAAAAAATATTACCAATTTTGGTAGAATGCTACCAACTATGGCAACTGTGGTCACAACACCAGAGAAAATCGTGCAAATTCTTGAAATTGTTAATTAATAATTGTTCTATTCGTCCAACTCATCGTACAAGTCTTCCATGTTATGGAGTACATAATGTCCTTCCGTGCGGCTAATTCGTTATAGATCGTTTTCGGACCACATTTACTGTTACTGGTAACATGCCTCCCGAGAGACACCGAACAATGCGCACTGAAGAAGCTGTAGCCGCTGTACAGGTAAGCATTGAAGATGATCCTAATCAATCAATTCGTCGTCGTTCTTAGCAACTGGGGTTGTGTCCTTCCACTTTATGGAAGATTTTTTTAGTTGTTCGAAATCGGTGTCCCATATTGCGCCTTCTACGCGCCAGCCGTGGTGGCCATATAGCAGATTTCATAAAATCTTCTTTCCAATAAATCATTGATATTAAAAATATATTTCTTTGTTTTATTATGATTTGAACTTGTGTCACTTTATAAAACACAAGTGGAAGCAAGTCGAATGAATGTGGGCGCTATTGTCTGAAGTAGTAAAACAGGAGACTATCAAGTGTAAAGTCCTGAGTTCGAGCCCCCGCTGAGTCGTGAAATATCGGGTTTAATTCTTCTGATCAGCATTAAAGCATGGTTGTGTTAATTGTTGCCAGCCTGTTTCAATGATCAAGGCATAGCACTGGTCACTGAACATAATTGCCAGCGACTGACACTATCATGAACCAAAAGCAGAGTAACAGCATCCTCCTTCATTGGTCCTGTAGCAAAAAATTAGCCGACGAAGTAAAAAAGGTTAAAATAGCTAAAAAAAAATTCTTTATATTCTCATCTTTCTTTATCTGTCCCGTTAATACTATTCCCTCCTTTCTAGTTCCGGCATAATGGACTGCATATGTAGGGGCCATCCCCTGAGTGCTGGTCCAAAATAAAAATAAAATAAATTAACAAGAAATTTTATGAATTCACAATGTAAATGCATACATGACAATTCAATCAAAAATAAAGAAGCCAAGAGTAGGGTGCTCAAACAAGAAATTTGATAGGGGACGACGGAAAATCTAGTGAGAGAAAAGAATGTATTAACACATTTTTCGTCTTTTATAAATTGAAGTTGAAGAAGAATACAAATATTTTTTTTTACATTCCTATAGTGTTCTTTACACCATTTTGCAAAGAATTACTAACCGCGCTTCGTTTAATCATTTCGGCTGTTCAAACACAACATCTTTGTATGTAGTTAGAATTTTAACGAACATTTCATATTGCTATATTAAATTGAATTAAGATTTTTATAGGCTAATTATTCGAAATTTCAACATCTGCTATTTTTTTCCAGATTTCAATCTGACTGATTTTTTACTAAGTAAACTTTTATCTAAATTAACTATTGTATTATCTTAAATAACATAAATATGTGGTTGCGCTTAGTAAAATAACAAATTCCTTTTTAATATTTACCAATAAATAAGCATAAACATTTTGCTAAAAAATATATAAAAGGTGATACACAAAATGTCGTTACATTGTGACTTAAGAAAAATAAATAAATTTATAGCTGTGGGCAGTCAAAAAATAAACAAACAGATTAAGTCTGATGTTGGTTTTTTTATATAACAAGAAAAAATACAAACGCGTTTTCCTTCTTTATTGTATATTTTCAATGAAACTGTAAATATGGGTGATGTAGTTTATACCTTAACTACGAAGCTGGACGACGTGGGTCCCGTCGCGTGCTTAGCTAAGTGACCGGTAAACTGTACTAACAGGGACTAATGTAACTATCTAGTTGAATGCCCTTCCTTTTTATACCCTTCACAAAAAAGTGAAAGGGTGTATATAGATTTGTCATTCTGTGGGTAATTACTTCGATATTCACTTGGGACCCCATAAAGTATACATATTCTAGATCCTTATGAAAAGCAATGACGATTGAGCGATGTCCGTCTGTCCGCCTCTCCGTCTGTCTGTACGTGAAATCGGGTTTCCCAAGCCCCCAGAAGAGCTAGAGAATTCGTTCGTGGACCGTTGGATTGGAAATGAATGGTATTGAAATTCAGACAGAGCCGAAGTACGCTTCCAGAGCTGGGAAGCTTACACCTATTTCTCGACGCAAAATTTATACCAAAAATCGTTTATGTTTTTTAATGTTTGTAAATTAAACCTATTTTGTGCTTTGGGAAGCCTCAAAGGTCTATTAAAAACTAAAGAAATAAAAAAAAAATTCCAGGGATGGGAAATTTAAATTTTTTCGGCCCATTCGGTATTTTGTAGTACATGTAGTAACTAAAATTTTTAAAAATGTCAAGTTTTTCTTTAACAAAACCTATTTGTACGTCATGAAGATTTGCATTGGCAAAAAAAAATTTAATTCAAAATTTGCTTCCAGGGGTGGGAAATTGAATTTTTTTATACGTGAAAGTAACCAAACAGGCAACTAATGTTTTTTTTTTTTGCTAACTAAACTGTCTTATGATTTAGGAAGAACAAAATTGGTATCGAAAATTCAAAACAAAATCAAAATTTCGAATCCAGGGTTGGTTAAGTGCAATATATTATGGTATATGAAAGTGACCAAAATGTTCAAAAATTGTAAATTTGTCTTAAATACAACTACTTTACACCTTATAAAGAGTTTCATCGTTAAAAAAAAAAATTTAAATTTCACTTTTAGGGTTGCGAAAATTAAAGTATTTCTTGGTACAATTTTAGTTTTTCTTAAACAAAACTACTTTATACCTCATGAAGATTTGCATTGATAAAGAAAGTTTTAAAACATTGAAATTTCGTTTCCAGGGTTGGAAAATTGAAATTTTTTTTATACATAAAAGTAACCAAAAAGTCAATTGACGGTGTTTTTTTTGTTAACTAAAATTATTTGATATTTTAGGAAGAACAAAATTGGTATAAAAAATTGTAAAAAAAATATAAATTTCGAATCCAGGGTTGGACAAGTGCAATATATTATGATTCATAGAGGTGACCAAAATGGTTCAAAATTGTATTTTTTTTTAAATAACACTACTTTATACCTCCTAAAGAATTGCATTGGTAAAAAAACGAAAAAAAATTAAAATTTCGCGTCCAGGGTTGGGAAATTGAAATATTTATTCTGCATAAATGTAACCAAAAAGGCAATTGATGTTGTTGTTTTTCCTAATTAAAACTGTCTTATAATTCAGGAAGAACAAAATTGGTATTAAAATCTTAAAAAATCAAAATTTCGACTGCAGGGTTGGACAAATTAAATATTTTATGTTACATGAAAGTGACCAAAAAGTATAAGAATTAAATTTTTTTTGTCAAGTTAAACTATGTTACACGTCATTAAGAATTGCATTGGTAAAAAAATAAAAATTCTCTTCCAGAGTTTGAAAATCGAAATATTTTTGGTACATAAAAGTACCCACATAAATTCCAAATTAAACCTATTTTATATTTTAGAAAAAATTAAATTAATATCAAAAAATTAAAAATTCCGTACCAGGGTTGGAAAATCGAAATTTTTTGGTACATAAAAGTAACCACATTATATGTTATATTTTCTTTTTATGATGAATTATACCTACTTTATATATAAAATAAAAAAGAAGGAAGAAATAAATTGGTATTAGAAACCAAAAAAATCTAAAAGACGATTCTACGGTTGGACAATTAGAACTTTTTGGGGTACATGAAACGGATTTTTTCTTTTTGTTTGTAAATTAAACATATTTAATATTTTTGAAATACGTTCAGATGTATTAGAAATAAGAAAAGCCAAACATTTAGCTTCCTAGCCGAAAAATTTAAACAAAAAGAATGAGATCTGAGAAGGGTATTTAAGATTCGGCACAGCCGAATATAACACTTTTACTTGTTTATAAATTAATTCGGGAGTATAAGAGAGCACCAAAAGCAAAACAGTTCACAATTATGTTTATGTTCACTTTCAAATTGGTGCTGCGATTTACATAATTTTGGTGATGTGATTTACATGATTAGGGCCACAATTGTATTTTGCGAATGTGAAATCTAGTTTCAAGACAAAATTTGGATAAGAATATATATAAAAATTTTCTAATATATAATTGATAGCCAATCTCGACTTGAGGCATTTTACCAAATCATATACATAAAATGTGCTTAATATGAAACAAAAATTTATTTTATCGCTATTTCTGTTTCCATGCAGAAATCAGCAAAATACTAAAATAAATAAATAATAAATTATTGTATTTCGGGCATAAAATTATGTGTTTACGCACATCAACATAATTCTAGCAAAGAACGAATCAACAATTTTGTTTCCACATCCTTCGAATGTATGGGACAGTATTTGACTTAAAACAAATTTATGTGTGAGAAATAAATCAACTTTGGCATGATTTAAAATCTGTGGAGTGAAGATAGGATTTTTTAGTTTCGTTTTAAAAACAAAAACAAAATATTGTTTTCAACCATGTCTATTAGGAAATATAATTTTTTAGAAGAAAACATAAATTTTTACATACCTTTTAAAAGCAACAAAAAAAGACGTTCAATCAAAATTAGGCTGTCTGCAGTTGATGTTGCAGTTAAAGAGAAATAAACTATAATACAATAGGAGATATCAAAAGCAATTTTTATGGCAGTTATTTTGAATGTTAAAGTAAAAATATCCATATAAAAGAGAAATTTTTTAATGTTACAACAAAAAGTCGAATGAAACATTTAAAAATAGAGTTTTATTTTAGCGTCTTAAATTAAAATTAATTTCAGGAGTTTTAAAACTCACTTAATTCTAACCGTCCTAACACGGGTACGCCGGTAACCGAGCGTAGTTTGTAGTCAAATTTTTCTTAAACTAAATAAAATACAAATTTGAGGTTCGGCCAGTTCCTTCGGATAACCATTTTCTACCATTTTTCCCCATCTGAAGTATTGTTAATTCGTTTGGAGCCACCCAAAGTCAATTAGTACTTTCCCGTCTGCTAAGGGTACCCAGGTACCCTTATATATATTTTTACACTTTGTATGAAAAACGTTGAATTTATATTTAGTATTTTTATATGTTATTGGTTATTTATCATTAAAAATTATTTTACATCAAAATTTGTACTTTTATAAAAAAAACTTTGTACTAACAAAATAAAAAAATTAACATCTAGTGCAGCACGGAGCAATAATTTTGCTATTGCACATTGGCCGTTTACAGCCATCGTATTTTTCGGTCCGATTTAGGATCAGTATTCACGCAAGGGCCCTTTAGCTGCAACCGTCCAGTTTTATCCCATTTAGTTGCATGCGATGGGCCTGCAGCATCCTGAAAAATTTTTTTAGGGATGGTTTTGTTTGTCATAAACTCGGAAGCTGCTCGGACGTTAGTGTATCGTGTTATTCGATTGTCATGGGCTCTTTGATTCTTATTTTTAGTTGCCAATTCCACGCCCAAGTGATGTCAGAAATCCCCGACGTGAGCTCCGATTGGCCAAAGGGAGGGAAGTAAAAAAGTTATCCGTTGTTACGTTTATTCCAGATTGTTACCTGTCGCTGACCACCAGGTGGCTTGCATGTGTATATAATACCATTCAAAGGAACCAGTACTTCGTTTTGAAAGGATTGTGTAGGGTATAGTCCTCTTGGCATCACAATGGGCCTTTTATGGCCTCCGATTGTTTTTATCGCTTACTGCGGGCAGCCCTTCTAACCTAACCTAACCTGGCTACACAGTTCATAGACAGCTTTTGTAGTAGAAAAGTTAATACCAACTCGACACCTTGAGAATCCATTACACGGTCAAGACTAAAGGCAGTATCGAATTTAGCTGGACATTACCAAACAAGAATGGAAGCGATGTGTCATTTGTACAAAAAGCGGAATCGAATGCCGAACAAACACAATTTGTTCCACATGTAAAAAACCAATGTGCTTTACTGGAAAAATAAATTGTTTTGCAATTTATCACAACTAATTATGATTTTAATTTAGTTTACATGAACCATTTTAGGATCTCATAATTTTAAATGAATTTGTTTAGTTATTTCTTAATATTTATTATTGAATTGCTTGCGTTTCTTTGCTTTTTACCTATATAGTATTAAATAAAATAAAAACAAGTAAAAGTGCTATATTCGGCTGTGCCGAATCTTAATACCTTTCACAGATGTCATTATTTTCGTTTAAATTTTTCGGCTAGGAAGCTAAATGTTTGGCTTTTCTTATTTCTAATTCTGAAAGTCTTTCAAAAATATTAAATATGTTTTTAAAATCGTTTATTCGATATATTGTCTCAATTAAATTAGTGCTTTTTGTTTGTTATGTGGTCAAGTATGTCTATATGCCTGCATGTCATTCGTTCTTACACCAAATCATCAGTAGACTTTAACCTAATTCCAAAATAACAAAACTTCTTAGCTTATACATAAACTCCCAAAAATGAATTGAGAATTACACAAGCAAAACCATAGGATTTGAAATTCAAGGAAACACAACAAACAAATTTTATTCGATATAAATCTATTTTGGTTTTCCACCTTCATACAATTAGTCTGCTGATGGCAAACAATAAAAGTATATAAAAAAGGCACAATGAAAAATAAAACCTACACCAAACGTTTTTAAAATCGTTTATTCGGTTCATCTAGTTCTAACAGTATTAATTAGAACCCGGGATATTAGGAAACTAAAATTGCAAAAAAAAAATTTTTAAATTTCTGACTTTTGGAAGCCCCTAAGCCCAATTTAAACAATAAAACCTTCGTGTTAACGCCAATACCAAAGAATGCATTTGTCTTTTATCGAACAACCCTAATAATATCATAATCCATTAGAAAATGCGGCTGTAAAGACGAAAAAACCAAATGGTACATGTTTGTCCCATTCGTCGTCAAAGGGTTAACACTAACTAGCGTTTTTGATCTCTCTGATTTGTGGAATCTCCTTTTGGATTTCTTTGAATTTTCAATACCAATTCTATTCATACTGAAGTATAAAATAGGTTTAAATCACAGAAAATGCCAAAATTTTTAATACATTTGTTTAGTTTCATGTATCAAAAATGTGTGGATTTCTTTGAATTTTCAATACCAATTCTATTCATACTGAAGTATAAAATAGGTTTAAATCACAGAAAATGCCAAAATTTTTAATACATTTGTTTAGTTTCATGTATCAAAAATGTGTTCAATAGTCGAACCCTGGAGACCATTTTTTTTATATTTGTAATACCAATTTTTATCTCCCTGAAGCATAAAACATTTTTAAGACCATACAAAAACCAAAATTAACAGACATTTTCTCTTTACTTTTATGTACCAAAAACATTTGCATTGTCCAACCTTGGAATAGAAATTTTATAGATTTTCAATACCAATTTAATTCTGTAAAATAAGTTTAATTCGCAAGAAAACCCAGGTATCGCATATTTATTTTTTGATATCAGTTTAGCTCATAATGAATAAAATAGGTTTGATTCAAAAGAAAAAAAATTTTTAGTTTTTTATTATTTCTATATAAAAAATTTTTTAATTTTTAATACAAATTTTACAATTTTTAATACAAATTTTTAGAATTTAGTTTACTGTTTCGCCAGTGTTATCTTAAAACTCTTTAAGTATTTTTTAGCTCCTGTAACTTTATTTTTGTGATTAAAAATAAATACTTTCTACGCAGAAGTTTCACCAAAAATATTTCGCATTAGGGTGCGTCCGAACCACGAATGTACCCCTTACAGAGCCATGAACACTGGTATACCAAATGTTATGATCGGACTAAAAATGGTGACACAGTGAACAAATTACTAAAAGGGCGATATTTGTAGGCGTGGCAAAAGAGAATCAAAAAATATTTTTTTGGATTGTTTATAAATTATCTTTAATCCTATGTGACTTACACAACTTTTTTATGGAAGGCGAACCACTCTGTCAGCTGCTGAACTATCTTGGCAACAACAACACCAAAAGCGGCCACTTTTCTTTTTAAATGTGTGGGTAATCCGGTGGTTCATTATTTCATAATGAAGTTGACTTGTAATAAATAAAAGGAGCCAAATTATTTTGCCATTAAATGCCTCCAATGGTGGCTACATTTAATTATGATATGAAATTGTAAAAGGAGTGAGGAGAACAAGTCGAACAGTATGTTTTACTCAAATATTTTTCTTGCGTGATTTAATTAAAAAATTCTTGCGTTTTGCATTTTTCTTAAATACCTTCATTAAAAGTACAGATTGAATATAATAATAGAATATAATATTAACTTACCCGAATGAGTATCTATAGATACGGCATCGTTCATTACCAGCGCATTTCTAAAAATTATTTAACTACGAGCTGCATCTGGTTGGCATCCTATTTCTGAAAGAAAAAGAACAAAGAACTTCTTCAAGAAGCATTTAAAAAATTAAATCTTGCTTAATAAGATGCGTGTAAAACACATAACAACAGTTACAAATAGAAAAGCCCTAACTCGACTTTTTACGAAATTGACTTTTTCAGTGAATCCAATACATTTCATACAAATACACTTCATCAAACAAATTTAGTGCAATAAGTAGTATAAACAAGTAAAAGTGCTATATTCGGCTGTGCCGAATCTTAAATACCCTTCACAGATGTCATTCTTTTCGTTTAAATTTTTCGGCTAGGAATCTAAATGTTTGGTTTTCTTATTTCTAATACCTCTGAACGTCTTTCAAAAGTATTAAATATGTTTAATTTACAAACAAAAAGAAAACTCCGCTTCATGTACCCTAAAAAGTTCTAATTGTCCAACCGTAGAATAGGCTTTTAGATTTTTTTGGTTTCTAATACCAATTTATTTCTTCCTGATATATAAAGTAGGTATAATTCAACATAAAAATAAAATATAACAAATAATGTGGTAACTTTTATGATTTAGAAAATGTCGATTTTCCAACCCTGGAACGGAATTTTAGTTTTTAAAATGTTTAATACCAATTTAATTATTAAGGAAACATAAAATATGTTTGATTCACTGAAAAAAAAACAAAATTGGGAATTCAAGTGGGTACATATGTACTATGTACCAAAAAAATTTCGATTTTCCAACCGTGGAACGGAATTTTTAATTTGTTGATACTAATTTAATTTTTTCTGAAATATAAAATAGGTTTAATTCACTAAAAACACAAAATTTGGAATTTGTGTGGGTACTTTTATGTACCAAAAATATTTCGATTTTCAAACTCTGGAAGAGAATTTTTATTTTTTTAACAATGCAAATCTTAGTGAGGTGTGACATAGTTTTACTTGACCAAAAAAATTTATATTTTTAAACTTTTTGGTAACTTTCATGCACCATAAAATATTTCGTTTGGCCAACCCTGGGGTCGAAATTTTGATTTTTTAAGATTTTAATGCCAATTTTGTTCTTCCTGAACTATAAGACAGTTTTAATTAGGAAAAACAACAACATCAATAGCCTTTTTGGTTACTTTTTTGCGGAATAAATATTTCAATATCCCAACCCTGGACGCGAAATTTTAATTCGTTTTTTTAACAATGCAACTCTTCATGAGGTATAAAGTAGTGTTATTTAAGAAAAAATTACAATTTTGAACCATTTTGGTCACCTCTATGGGCCATAAAATATTGCACTTGTCCAAACCTGGATTCGAAATTTATATTTTTCTATTTTTTTATAATTTTTAATACCAATTTCGTTAATATATCAAATAGTTTTAGTTAGCAAAAAAAAACAAACGTCAATTTAATTTTTGGTTAGTTTCATGTAAAAAAAATTTCAATTTTCTAACCCTGGAAGCGAAATTTAAATTTTTTAAAACTTTCTTAATCAATGCAAATCTTCATGAGGTATAAAGTAGTTTTGTTTAAGAAAAACTTGAAATTTTTAACCATTTTAGTTGCTACATGTACTACAAAATACGGAATGGACCGAAAAAAAATTTTTATTTCCCATTCCTGGAAAAAAATTTTAATTTTTTTTAGTTTTTAGGCTTCCCAAAGCACGAAATAGGTTTAATTTACAAACATTAAAAAAATAAATGATTTTTGGTATAAATTTTGCGTCGAGAAATAGGTGTAAGCTTTCCAGCTCTGGAACCGTACTTCGGATCTATCCGAATTTCAATACCACTCTATTTAAATTCATTTCCAATCCAACGGTCCAAGAACGAAGTCTCTAGCTCTTCTGGACGGACAGACGGACATCGCTCAATCGTCATCGCTATTCATAAGGATCCAGAATATACATATATACTTTATGGGGTCCCATGTGAATATCGAAGAAATTACACACGGAATGACAAACCTATATATACCCTTTCACTTTTTTGTGAAGGGTATAAAAATAACGATTTTACAAGCAAATGCCAACGATGGACTCTATCATGGTCAACACAGAGTCCGCAATGCTTTTGTGTTCTCCAGCGAAGTTACAATTATTTGAGTTAGGGCCTTTATACTTGTGACCACCGATAAAAATGTTGCCTTCTTTTCACATTGAAAGTCACAATTAACGAACAGTGGAAAATATTCGCGAGTTAGGGATGAAAACATTTTTTTTCAAATATTTTTTCTTTTAATAAAGATCAGAGGTAAGGTCTTCCATAGCAAACAAGGTAGTTATTTTTCATAAAATCAGTTAAGATTGTGGGCTTACTGTTCGTAACGTGTTTCTAATTCAGATAAATATTCAAAAGCACAAGGGAAAGTCAGCATCAGCTTTAGTCATTCATCTTACACAGCAGACCATAACAGCTGTTTTCAAAAGCCGTTACACTTTCACCATCAATACTTGCATTTTTGTTTATCACCATACGAGGACTGTATCAAACCATTTGATTAATTTCTTGATAGTTAAATACGACAGCTTTCGATTTCGATGAAATTTGCTCAGCGGTTCTCTGTCACTCTACTTAATTCTAATACGAAGGGAAATAAATTAAACAATTAATTACCAAAAATAACAGTTTCTAATTCAGTTACTTTCATATATAAGAACAAGTAAAAACGTTATATTCGACCGGGTCGAATCTTAAATACCCTCCAAATATTTAGCAAGTAAATTTAAAATGTTTAACTTGATGGTGTGACAGAGTTCCTTTTAGACATCTCTGTACCCAATTTTAAATCTCTATTTTGCCAGAGCCATTCCATGCAGGCACGTGGGGGAGACTTTTCATCACTGCATGATCAGAGAACATCTCCGTTTCTTACAGGCTTAAGGAATACAAATTGTTCAATATTTACACGATTTTTTCATATAATATTGTACGTCAACGCCCACTAAAGGAGGCGGTGTCCAAAAAATAGACTATATCATGTTTTCCACAGACGAACGTGGGACTTCATCACTGATCAAGAATATATATACTTTAAGGGGTCCACTTTGGAGGGTATTGAAACTGTATTATGGCGGGGTCGCTCTGACAAGGGCTGTGGGGGACACATTTCATCTTTGTCATGAAACTCTAAAAATAAATGTTTGGGATAATTAAAGCCTAAAAATTTTATATTAAGGCTTAAGTAAAACAATTTCTTAAATTTTTACATTATTTTTGCATATAATAACGCCCACTAAAGGGGGCGGGGTCCAAAAATTAATTTGATGGCTCCAAGTTTAACGCGTTGGACCTTCTTTATCATAAAAATATATGATTTGCTTAACAAAATTACAAAAAATATTAAAAAATTATGTTGTTTTTTTTTTAGGTTGGTATAGTTCTTCTTAGGGGAACTTTTTTCCTTCTTGCCCGATTTAGCCCATTTCCAAACTTAACCTGTGCTATCCTTCAAGATATATTTACAACAAATTTGAAGAGTATGGCTCTTTTCGTTTGGGCTTAATCGTGATTTCCACAGACGGACGGACGGATGGACGGACGGACATGCTCAGATCATCATAGATTTCATCAGTAACCAAGAACATATATACTTTATGGGGTCTCAGTTGGATTTACAAACGGAATAACAAAGTGAATATTCTTTTTTGGAGGTTATAAAAATGTATAATTCATCATAAAAACCAAAAATAGGAAATTGTACGGTTTATTTTATGTACCAAAAAAAATCTTTTTTCCAACCCTGAAATCGAATTTAGGTTTTTAATATCCACTTTATTATTCCTGAAGTATATAATAGGTTTAATTCACTAAAAAAACAAAATTATTACCATATTAGGTTACTTTTATGTAAAAAACATTTAGATTTTCCAACTCTGGAATCGAATTTGAATTTTAATTTGCTTTTTAATGCCAGTGTAATTCTTTCTAAAGTATAAAGTAGATATAATTCACTAAAAAACCCCAATTAGGAACTTTTATGTACCAAAAAATTTCGATTTTTCAACCCTGCAATCGAAGATTTCCTTTTTTGGGTTTTAATACCATTTCATTCTTCCCTAAATATATTCCTACTGCTGTTTCTAAATCTGATTCGACATGGACCCACCCATATGTCATTGCATTGTATTTTACCCAAAATTTATTTCTGTTGTCGTTCTAATATTATAATATTATAAATTATGTATGAATTTTTATTAGTCTAACTTTCTTATGTAAATTGTTAATTTTATCAACGGGTCAAGTCAGTACTGATCCGTTCTGCTGGTTTGATGATTATTGAAAAATATTCTTAATATTCCAATCTTAATATAAATTAATAAAAAATAGAATTTGAACAAATTCATTTATTAATAAAATAATAAAAAATGGTTTGCAGTCTTGCAGATTCGAACTTAAGCCCGTTGATAAAATTAACAATTATAATATTCAACGTATTTAACGATTTACGTATTAGTTCATCGTCATTTTTAGAGATGAAAAATAAAGGAGATTCCAAGAATTGTTGTTTTAATGAAACATACCTCATATACGTAAATAAATTTTACGATCGAAATTTTGTTTCAATTTAGTCGACTAGATATTTAATTAAAAACCAGAAAACATATTTAAATATTCTAATAAATTTTAGCTTCAGCCTGATTTATGTGCCAGGCTTATGGAAAATAGGACATTTCTGACGCGCTCCTCAGAAGGAACTAGCGGCGGACATATGAACGATATTATATTCCAAATGATGAATGACCTTAATGAACGACCTTTTATGCCTTAACTCTAAAAAAAAAACATTTCATCATTACATTCGGTTTAAAATATTCTATTTGTCTTTAATTTTTAAAGAGCTCGTTTACATTTTTGAAATTTTTTATTTTGTTTATTTTCTTTAATATTTCCACTTGACTGGCATCATGCTCTGCTGGATTTCTCAACTGTGCACACCCTCTTACACTGATTGCTATCAGAGACGATGCTTAGCATCAAGTGTACATGAAATTACACTTAAGCCCAAGCAAAAAGTTCAATGAACTTGCAAGAAGCAGCCAAGTGAGAAGTTGGTAGAAACAATTTCTTCGGTATTTAAAACCACTTAACAAGAAACAGAAAAATAAAGGAATTCATAAATCCCTTCGTTTACATAACGTTGTAGGGCAGAGGAGGAATTACTGTTCCAACTTTCTCGGAACAGTAATTCGTTAAACATGCCGATGGAATAATCCACATTATGCCAAAGCCACTTGTGTATTCGGCTGGTCATTACAAACTATTTCAAGAATAAATTCGCTACTTCAAATGATAATATTTCAACTTCAAACGATTTCTAACTGTAGGTCTTGTCACAGTGCCACAATTGGTCTACTTACACGTATATTTGGTACTTTTTCTGGAAAAATTTATAGAAATAATTGTGTATTCGGATGTTCCCGTTTAAAAAATACTTTTAAATTCACTTATTAACCTGTTCAATGACGCTGATTAAGCCAAGATTATTTATTTTAAAATTTCGAAATAATTTCTTATCAAATAAAGCATTTTCCACAGCACAGTTTTAACAAATAAACAAGTAAGAACGTTACATTCGACCGGGTTGAATTTTAAATATTCTCTAAAAATTTAGTAAATAAAAACTCAATTTTTATTGCTATTTGAATCTTTTAATAATTTTGCATTGTCTTGTATCTATGAAGTCCAATACATGTTCAATCATCAATAAATCTTGCAAAGTTAACGTGGAAAATCGGTGATAATACCAACGATTCTATCAGTTACTAAAAATAAGAATGCTTGGTGGTTTTGGCTTGGGGAAACGTACAGCTCCTTATCTTCCATTAGGGAATTCATTGCAATAGTACATGCAAATTAAAAACATTTAACCATAATTATTGTTTTGTTTTCGATATTTACTTGGGAAGGGGCGTGTGGGGAACATCTCGTAAAAACTTAAAATATGAGAAAATTAATTTTTTTAACTTAGACCAGCACTCAGAGGATGACCCCTACTAACTCAGTGCATAGCGGCGGAACTAGCTATTTCAACCTTTTAGTTCGCCGCATAATTTATTGCTTCAGGTCCGACAAAGTAGGGTGCTGTTCCTCAGTTCTGATAGTGTCAGTCGCTGGCAATTATGCAATAGTGCTTATCAGGAGATTTCGATACAATATTCATGACTAAGCCGAATTCAGGATGCTCAGCTTCATAGTCTTGTGTTAACTACTTCACTAGGGCCATTTAGGGTGCAAATGTGGGTACAGATATAGGGCAGGGAAAGATCAAAGAACATCTTGTCTTCACCGTAAAAGCTTCAAAATTTAATTTTTAAGGAATGTAGGCGTAAGGAAATCAATTTTTTTAATTTTTTACACTACTTTCCCATGTAATATGTTACTTCAACGCCCATTAAAGGAGGCGGGGATCCAAATAGGAACTTTTCTGATTTTCTGGCTCCAAGTTCAATTGCTTAAAATATATCATTTGCTTAACAAAATTGCAAAAAAACAACTTTAAAAAGGTTTAGTTGAAATTTTTTCTTTCTGTAACAATTCAGCCCATTCACAAACTTGAACTGAGCTGTTCTTCTTTTCATTTGGACTGAATCATGATTTCCACAGACGAACGGATGGACAGGGCTAGATCGTATTAGATTCCATCAGTGATCAAGAATATATATAATTTATGGGGTGTTAGAAGGGTATTTCGCTGCGTTACACACGGAATGACAAAGTGAATACACCCAGTAATTCTTTTTTGAAGGGTATAAATAAATATACCAAGTTTATTAAATGGTCTTGTCTCTACTGGAAGAAGGCCTCTAAAATTTTGTTTGTACTGAAGGTGGTCCGTTTTTGTGGCTTATAACTCATAACGGATTTGAGTTGAGTGACAATTTAGATAATTTTCGGTTATTCACAATCCTCTCTCATGAATTTTTTCGCAATATTTTTACGTTTTAACCCACTGTTATATCGGTTAAAAAGGAACAACGTTAATGATAAAGTGTAATTACATTTTTTAAATACACTCATTAGTGCAATAGAAAGGGAAGATAAACGCTCAATTGAAAGAACACCTTTCAAGTTCTATTCTTTCATTCACAAATTTTTAATAATAATTTTTTTATTTAAGAATTATATTGTTAAAATTTTTAATTTAATCACAATATTATTAGTTTAAAGGCAAACTGATAATATTATATAAAGCAATATGTTAAAAACATTTTATGAAGTCCGAATTTCAAAGTTTTTCTGTGATTATGACATGAATTTGTTTATTGTAAACTAATTAAGTTCTTTAATATCTTAAAGTAATTAAATCTCTTCTAAGGAAAAAGTGCAATGCATATTTTCTTTTAGTGAATAGGCAATATGTTGATTGATATTTAAACAAGTAAACAAGTAAAAATAACGTCTGGAATATATGCACACATTCATTCCAAAATCTTTCTGGCTTTCAGCACCAATTTATTTCTTTGGAAAATAGAAAATATATTATATATTTTTGTATTTTACTTTCTGCAACATTTAAAATAAATTTAAATTTTCCAACTCTGGAGCTGTCATTTCGGCTTCTCTTATTTCTAATACCAATTTGCAATTGTTCAACCCTGGAATCTTGTTTTCAATAACAATTTAATTCTTAGTGATGTATAAAATAGTTTTAATTAACAAAAAATATATAAACGAAAATTAATAATCTATAAGGTAACTGTTCTGTATCAAAAACGATTTTAATTGTGCAAACCTGTAACCGTCTTTTTGAGTATTTTTAATGCCAATTTAATTCTTCCTGAGCTATAAAATAGAATTAGATTAAAAAAAATAACAGAAAAAAATTCTATTTAGCAAAAAACTTTTGGTAAACGCTGAAATCTTTAAGTTTTTTGATTTAATACAAACATATACTTACTGAATTATCAAATAGGTTTAATTAATAAACAAGTAAAAACGTTATATTCGACCGGGTCGAATCTTAAATACCCTCCAAATATTTAATAAGTGAATTCAAAATGTTGAACTTGGTGGCACAGAGTTTCTTTATATAATATCGTACGCCAACGCCCACTAAAAGGGGCGGGGTTCAAAAATATACAATATCATGTTTTCCACAGACGAACGTATGGGCATTTCTAGACCGTCTTAGACTTCACAACAAATCTCTTTGGAGGGTATAAAAACTGTATTTTGGCGGGGTCGCTCTGGCAAGGGCTGTGGGGTAAACATTTCACCTTTGACATAAAACTCTACAAATAAATGCTTGGGATAATTATATACAAAATTCAAATTTCTTTTTTTTTTGATAGGGTCATTTAGAGGGCAAAAGGGGAGAGGGGGTAGGGCAGAAACAGATAGACATAAAACTCTAAAAATAAATGCTTGGGATGATTATACACAAAATAAAAAAAAAATTTATTTATTTTTAATAGAGTCATTTAGCGGGCAAAGGGGGAGGAGGGGGAACGGCAGCAACAGGCAGTCATAAAATTCTAAAGATAAATGCTTGGGATGATTATATACAAAATTTAAAAAAAAAAATTTTTTTTGGTAGGGTCATATAGGGGGCAAAGGAAGAGGTGGGGGGGGGAGGTAGGGCAGAAATCGGCAGTCATAAAACTCTTAAGATAAATGCTTGGGATGATTATATACAAAATTAAAAAAGTTTTTTTTTTTGGTAGGGTCATTTAGGGGGCGGAGGGGAAGGAGCGGGTAGGGCAGAGTAGTACGGGGTTTTGTCTCAGCTTCGTCATTAAAGCTTAAAAGTGTTATTTTTAAGGAATGTAGGCTTAAGTAAAACAATTTGTTAAATTTTTATGCTATTTTTGCCTATAATAACGCCCACTGAAGTGGGCGGGGTCAAAAAATATTTTTATTTTATTTAATAGCTCCAAGTTTAAGGCGTTGGACCGTATTTGACATAAAAATATATCATTTGCTTAACAAAATAACCAAAAAACTTTAAAAATTATGTTGTTTTTTCTGAGTTGGTTTAGTTCTTCTTAGGGGAACTTTTTTCCCCCTTGCCCGATTTAGCCCATCTTCGAACTTAACCTGCTCTAAGTTTTAAAATATATTTATGCCAAATTTCAGGAGTCTAGCTCTTTTCGTTTGGACTGAATCGTGATTTCCACAGACGGACGGACGGACGGACGGACGGACATGCTCAGTTCGTCTTAGATTTCATCACTGATCAAGAATATATATACTTTATGGGGTCTGAGATGGATATTTCGATGCGTTACAAACGGAATGACAAAGTGAATATACCCTCCAAATTCTTTTTTGGAGGGTATAAAAAAAACTTTTTTGTTACAGCTATGTACCAAAAAGAGTTTCAGTTGTCCAACTTTGGAATGAAAATTTTTATTTATTTATTTCTCTTTTTATTAAACTTCATTCCTACAGAAGTACGAAATAGGTTTAATTAAAAAGAAATAACTAGTTTTGCTACTTACTTTTATACAGCAAATAGGCTTAAACCTTCCGGCTCTGAAACCAAATTTTGGATTTTGCTGATATTCAATTGATCCATTTCTAATCCATGAGTCCTAGAAAGAAGCCTTTAGATCTTCTGGAAGTTTTAGAAAACCGCCTTCATATACAGACAGACTTTCCAACCCTGGAAGTGAAATTTTAATTTTTGTTTGTTTTATTTTTAACCAATGCAACTCTTCATGAGGAATAAAGTAGTGTTATTTAAGAAAAATTCACAATTTTCATATTGCACTTGTCCATCCCTGGATTCGAATTTTGATTTTTTTTGGAAATTTTTTATACCAATTTTGTTCTTCCTAAAATATAAAATAGTTTTAGTTAGCAAAAAAAAAAACAACGTCAATTGCATTTTTAGATACTTTTAAGTATAAAAAAAATTTCAATTTCCCAACCCTGGAAGCGAAATTTTAATTTTAAAAATTTTTTTATCAATGCAAATCTTCATGAGGTATAAGGTAGTTTTGTTTAAGAAAAATTTTAAATTTTTGACCATTTTGGTCACTTTCATGTACTATTAAATATTGCACTTGTCATTCCCTGGATTCGAAATTTTAGTTTTTATTTTTGATTGTTTGATACCAATTTTGTTCTTCCTAAATTACAAGACAGTTTTAATTAGCAAAAAAAAAACAACATCAGTTGCCTGTTTGATTACATTCACGTATAAAATAAATGCAATTTCCCACCCCTAGAAGCAAAATTTGAATTAAAAAAATTTTTTAGGCCAATGCAAATCTTCATGACGTATAAAGAGGTTTTGTAAAAGAAAAACATAAAATTTTTAATAATTTTAGTTACTACATGTAGTACAAATACGGAATGGGCCGAAAAAAATTTTTAATTTTCCGTCCCTGGAAAAAATTTTTTATTTTTTTAGTTTTTAATAGACCATTAAGGCTTCCCAAAGCAAGAAATGGGTTTAATTTACAAACATTAAAAAAAATAATTAATTTTTGGTATAAATTTTGCGTCGCGAAATAGGTGTAAGCTTCCCAGCTCTGGAACCATACTTCGGATCTTTCTGAATTTCAATAGCACTCTATTTAAGTTCATTTCAAATCCAATGGTCCAAGAACGAAGTCTGTAGCTCTTCTGGGGTCTTGGGAAAACCGATTTCACGTACAGACGGACGGACAGACGGACATCGCTCAATCGTCATCGCTATTCATAAGGATCCTGAATATATATGCTTTATGGAGTCCTATGTGCATATCGAAGAAATTACACACGGAATGATAAACCCTTTCACTTTTTTGTGAAGGGTATAATAACAATAACAATCAACACATATTACATTTCAATATCAGACATATTATTATATTATATAATATTATTTAATAATATTTTAAAGCATTAAAGATTAGTCACTATAACGACAAAGGACTGCTAATAGAAAAAGGATCAAACGTGTGCCATTCATTTTAAATTAATATTTGAGAACAAGACCACAATGCGTCATTATGTTATGCGGCGTCTTGGGTATTTTTAGAAAAAGGGGACAAATCTATCATCAAAACAAGTAAAAGTGCTATATTCGGCTGTGCCGAATCTTAAATACCCTTCACAGATGTAATTCTTCTCGTTTAAATTTTTCGGCTAGGAAGCTATTGCTAATACCTCTGAACGTCTTTCAAAAATATTAAATAAGTTTAATTTACAAACAAAAAGAAAAAATCCGTTTCATGTACCTCAAAAAGTTCTAATTGTCCAACCGTAGAATCGTCTTTTAGATTCTTTTGGTTTTTAAAACCAATTTTTCTTCTTGATATATAAAGTAGGTATAATTCATCATAATAATCAAAAATAGCAAATTATATGGTTACTTTAATGAATCAGAAAATGTCGATTTTCCAACCCTGGAACCGAATTTTTAATTTTTTGGTACTAATTTATTTTTTTCTTAAATATAAAATACTAAAAACACAAAATTTTGAATTTATGTAGGTACTTTTATGTACCAAATATATATCGATTTTCCAACTCTGGAAGCGAATTTTTATTTTTTGCCAATGCAATTTTTAGTCAGGTGTAACATAGTTTTACTTGACAAAAAAATTTTAATTTTTAAACTTTTTGGTCACTTTCATGTACCATAAGATATTTTATTTGTCTAACCCTGGAGTCGAAATTTTGATTCTTTAAGATTTTAATACCAATTTTGTTTTTCCTGAATTATAAAATAGATTTAATTAGCAAAAACAAAAAAGTCAATTGCCTATTTGGTTACTTTTATATATTTCAATTTCCCAACCCTGGAAACGAAATTTAAATTTTTTTTCAATGAAACTCTTAATGAGGCATGAAATAGTTTTATTTAAGAAAAACTTAATATTTGAAACCATTTTGGTCACTTTCATGTACTACAAAATATTGCAGTTTTCCACCTCTGGAATCTAAATGTTGATTTTTTTTGTTATTATTGGTACCAATTTTGTTTTTCCTGAACTAAAAAATAGTTTTCATTAGTAAAAAACTGACATTAGTTCCCAGCCCTGGAAGCGAAATTTTAATTTTTTTTTACCAATCCTAGTCTTCATTAGGTATAAAGTAGTTTTATTTAAGATAAACTTAAAATTTGCAACCATTTTCGTCACTTTTATGTACTACTATATCTTGCATGTACCAAAAAAACTTTAAACTTCCTAACCCTGGAAGTGAAACTTTAATTTTTTTTTGTTTTTCTTTTTACCAATGAAACTCTTCATGAGGTCTGAAGTAGTATTATTTAATAAAAATTTACAATTTTGAACCATTTTGGTCACCTTCATGAACTTTAAAATATTGCACTTGTCCAACCCTGGATTCGAAATTTTGATTTATTTTGGAAATTTTTGATACCAGTTTGGTTCTTCCAAATATATAAAATAGTTTTAGCAAAAAAAAAAAAACATCGTCAATTGCCTTTTTGTTTACTTTTATGTATAAAAAAAAAATTTAATTTCCGAGCCCTGGAAGCGAAATTTTAATTTTCAAATTTTTTTTATCAATGCAAATCTACATGAGGTATAAAGAAGTTTTGTTTTAGAAAAACTAAAATTTTGCAACCATTTTGGTTTTTACATTTACTACAAAATACTGCATGTACCAAAAAAACTTTAATTTTACCAACCGGTTGCAACCCTGGAAGGGAAATTTTAATTTTTTTTTATCAGCGCAACGCTTCATGAGGTATAAAGTAATTTTTTTAAGAACAATTTCAAATTTTTAACAATTTTGGTTACTTTCTTGTACTATTAAATATTGCACTTGTCCATCCCTGGATTCGAAATTTTACTTTTTATATTTGAATTTTTGATACCAATTTTGTTCTTTTTAAATTATAAAACAGTTTAAGTTAGCAAAAAAAAAGCAACATCAGTTGCCTGTTTGATTACTATCACGTATAAAAACAAATGCAATTTCACACCCCTGGAAGCAAAATTTGAATTAAAAAAAATTTTTTTTTTTTTTTTTTTAAGAAAAACTTAAAATTTTTAACAATTTTAGTCACTACATGTACTACAATATACGGAATATGCCGAAAAAAATTTTTATTTCCCATCCCTGGAATATTTTTTTTATTCTTTTAGTTTTAATAGACCATTTAGCCTCCCCAAAGCACGCAACGGGTTTAATTTACAAACATTAAAAAAAATAATTGATTTTTGGTATAAATTTTTCTTCGAGAAATAGGTGTAAGCTTCCCAGCTCTGGAACCATACTTCTGATCTTTCTGAATTTCAATACCACTCTATTTAAGTTAATTTCCAATCCAACGGTCCAAGAACTTTAGCTCATCTGGGAGCTTGGGAAAACCGATTTCAGACAGACGGACAGACTGAAAGACGGACATCGCTCAATCGTCATCGCTATTCACAAGGATCCAGAATATAAATACTTTATGGGGTCCCATGTTGATATCGAAGAAATAACACACGGAATGACAAATCTATATATACCCTTTCACTTTTTTGTGAAGGGTATAAACAAGTAAACAACGTTATATTCGACCGGGTCGAATCTTAAATACCCTCCAAATATTTAGTAAGTGAATTTAAAATGTTTAACTTGGTGGGACAGAGTTCCTTTATATAATATCGTACGTCAACGCCCACTAAAGGGGGCGGGGTTCAAAAATAGACAATATTCCACAGACGAACGTATGGGCATTGCTAGACCGTCTTAAAGTTCATCACTAATCAAGAGTATATTTACTATATAGGGTCCAATTCTCTTTGGAGGGTATACAAACTGTATTTTGGCGGGATCGCTCTGGCAAGGGCTGTGGGGGAAACATTTCACCTTTGTCATAAAATTCTAAAAATAAATGCTTGGGATGATTATATACAAAATTAAAATTTATTTTTTTATAGGGTCATTTTGGGGTCAGAGGGGGAGGAGGGGGTAGGGCAGAAACAGGCAGTCATAAAACTCTAAAAATAAATGCTTGGAATAATTATATAGAAAATTTAAAAAATTTTTTTTTTGATAGGGAGGAGGGCGTAGGGCAGAGTAGTATCAGGTATCGTCTCAGCTTCGTCATTAAAGCTTAAATATGTTATTTTTTAGGAATGTAGACTTAAGTAACAGAATTTGTTAAATTTTTATGTTATTTTTGCATATAATACCGCCCACTAAAGTGGGCGGGGTCTTAAAATTATTTTTTATTTATTTTATGGTTCCAAGTTTATGGCATTGGACCGTATTTTACATAAAAATATAAACAAAATAACCAAAGAACTTTAAAAATTTAAGAATAAAATTTAAACTTCTTTTTTATTTATTAGTTTTCTTCAGAATGAAATATATTTTATTTTTTCAAATTAATTTATATTTACAAGCTTGCTTTCTTAAAAATAGTTCTTATATTCAAAGTATTATTTAACAGAAGTAGATAAATACAAACAGTAAATATGAGTAATGATATGTCTTATGTAGAATTTGCTACAGTTTTAGAGTCATCTTATTCAAAATCCTGTAGTCAGTACACAAACGTAAATCACCAGTCTTTTTCTTTACCAATACAATCGGAGAAGCATATTCGGAATTACTAGGTCTAATAATCCCCTTAGATAAAAGATCGTCCAAAATTTCTTGCAATTTTTCTTTCTCGAAATATGACAATCTACGTGGTGAGAATTGGAATGGTTTCTCATCAATCAACTTCAATACCATTTCAGATTTGGTATCTGGTACATCAGGACGATCATAATCCAAATAAAATCTCTTGAAAGTATCCACAAACAGCTGTCTATCCTTATATACTATATTTTCATTCAAAATCTTCACATGTTTATCATCCTCAATATCAATCGCCATTAATTCAGCTAATTCATTATTATAATCATTATCAATACCATAATCCCCTTTTTGTACAGATCGTAGTCCTAGTCCAGCCTTTCTCAAAAAATCTAATCCCAACACCATAGAATATTTCATGGTTCCATTTACCACAACAAATAATTTTAATTCAATAAATTTATTCTCATAAAACACCTTACATTTTACTCGACCTAAAATATTAAGTCTACTTTTGTTAATACCGTGGTAACCATAATCTCCTTTTCTAAAAATTAAATAAGATGGCACGAACTCCTGACGAATAAAACTTATGGGGCTACCTGTATCAATTAAGGAATCTAGCCAAATTTTATAATTAAAATTACTCTCTAAAAATATACAACATATATTTCTTACATAATCATCTGGTTCCTCTTCAAGTTCTATTGCATGAACTTCCTTTGACTTCTTTTTTGAGCATACCGAAGCTAAATGTCCCATTTCACCACATATATAACAAGCACCCATTTCACGCTTCGGCTTACGACACTCATTAGCGAAATGTCCAATTGAATTACAGTTGTAACACCTTGTCTCCTTTGATTTTAATTCAGTACCACCTAAACGTAATATTTTAGTTCTTGGCATTCTGATGTTATGAAAAACTTCCAATAATTGGTTTTTGTTTTTAAAACACTGCATTTGAGCATTAGATCTTAAATTATAATCAGGTATCCCATCAATAATATATTCTAAAAGTTCCACCTCACTTATCGAAGCTCTGTTTGCTAATATTATTTTATCATGAAAGTACACCTTAAATGGTTCATCAGCTTGCCATTTCCTTCTTTCAAATTGTCGTTTTAATGTTAATATATTTGATTTATCATTGAATAATATTTTCATTTCAAATAAAAGCTCTTCAATAGTCAGCATCATCAGATCTGAACGCGAATGTAGCCATTCCAGAGCACGGTCTTTGATTTTATTTGATACCAATGCACGCATATTATTCTCGTCCAAATTGTATGCAACCTTGATGTTTAGTAACTGAGCGGCCCATAATTCGAAATTATCTCCATTTCCATGAAATTCAGCAATTAAATCTTTGACAAAAGTAAAACTATTTTTAAATTCATGTCCAGTAGCGATATTTGATTCATTTCTAAACTGATCCATAATATATTTTTCACTTCTCATAACTTCTATTTCTCGCTTTTGTATCTCTATCTCACGTTTCATCAAGCTAATTTCTCTTTGCATTAATTCTTTTTCATTTATTATATCCTTTCCTTCATTTTTATCAACAATATTTACACATTCACACTCATCAGATTTCATTTGTTTATGATGTGCTTTAACAGCTTTTGTAACACTTACATCATCATTCATTTTAGCATCTTCATTACATAATTCGTCCTTTTCTTCTTCATATAGATCGGCATTATCTTTACCGCATATCCCTGCATTTTCATCACCATTGTGGTTTATGATTACTTCATCCAAAGCAATTTTCTTTAACTTCATAATAAGGGTGTCGTTTTCTTCGGGAAACTCCATAAGCCGTATTATAGCTTCATTTTTATTGCCCGTAGTTTTTTCATTTAAAATGCTTAATAATTTTTTTAAATGCTTAACCGTAAATGACCCAAAAATTTCTTTTTCAGACATTGTTAGAATCCCACTTCTGAATTTTAAGAATAAAATTTAAACTTCTTTTTTATTTATTAGTTTTCTTCAGAATGAAATATATTTTATTTTTTCAAATTAATTTATATTTACAAGCTTGCTTTCTTAAAAATAGTTCTTATATTCAAAGTATTATTTAACAGAAGTAGATAAATACAAACAGTAAATATGAGTAATGATATGTCTTATGTAGAATTTGCTACAAAAATTATGTTGTTTTTTCTGGGTTGGTTTAGTCCTTCTTAGGGGAACTTTTTTCCCTCTTGCCCGATTTAGCCCATCGCCGAACTTAATCTGCTCTAAGCTTCAAAATATACTTATACTAAATTTCAAGAGTGTAGCTCTTTTCGTTTGGACTGAATCGTGATTTCCACAGACGGACGGACGGACGGACGGACATGCACAGTTCGTCTTAGATTTCATCACTGATCAAGAATATATATACTTTATGGGGTCTGAGATGGATATTTCGATGCGTTACAAACGGAATGACAAAGTGAATATACCCTCCAAATTATTTTTTGGAGAGTAAAAAAAAAACTTGTTTGTGTATTTTGAAGTTTAAGGAATATAAACAAATAGTTTCTGGTAAATATCCTGTTTTATGACAATGACACGCTTGAATGGTTTTATATTCAATAGTGGTACATTTCTTTTATGTTATGATTCTTAATGTCAAATTTTTGTGCGGCTTTGGGAAAATATTTACTTTTTGACTCGAAACTCATTTATTTTAAATTTCTTTTTAAATTTACTTTAGTTACTAACGAAAATACTTGTCTTTTGGTCATTTTGCTAACAGGGTTTTAAGTATTATTTTACGGCTTTTACTTTATGACACAATATTATTATGCTTTTTTAATACTTGATGTTTTACTGCCTGCATTTCTAACTTTTTACTATTTTTTAATGTGGTTAGCATATGACCACATTTGCCTCGAAGACTCATTTGACGTTGAAAATCTTGTTCTCGATTTTGTATGAAAGCACACATTTTAGTTCATTCTTATCGCTTGACCAGCACAAGTTTTGACATAAAACAAGTAAAAACGTTATATTCGACCGGGTCGAATCTTAAATACCCTCCAAATATGTATTTAGTAAGTGAATTTAAAATGTTTAACTTTGTGGGACAGAGTTCCTTTATATGATATCGCCCGCTAAAGGGGGCGGGGTTCAAAAATATACAATATCATGTTTTCCACAGACGAACGTATGGGCATTGCTGGACCGTCTTAGACTTCAACACATATTTACTTTATTTACTTTACTTTGTCATAAAACTCTAAAAATAAATGCTTGGGATAATTACGAGTATATACAAAATAAAATTTTTTATATTTTTTATACGAGTAGGGTCATTTACGGGGCAAAGGGGAGAATGGAGTAGGCCAGAAACAGGCAGTCATATATCTCTAAAAATAAATGCATGGGATAATTTTATTCAAAATTAAATTTTTGTAGGGTCATTTAGGGGGCAGAGAGAGAGAGGAGGGGTAGGGCAGAAATCGGCACTCATAAAACTCTAAAATTAAATGCTTGGGATAATTGTATACAAAATTAATATATTTTTTTTGGTAGAGTCATTTAGGGGGTGAAGGGGAGGAGGGGGTAGGGTAGAAATCGGCAGTCATAAAACTCTAAAAATAAATGCTTGGCGTAATTGTATACAGAATTAAATATTTATTTTTTTTGGTAGGGTCATTTAGGGGGTAAAGGGAAAGGAGGGGGTAGGGCAGAAATAGGCAGTCATAAAACTCTAAGAATAAATGTTTGGGGTAATTGTATAGAAAATTTAATTTTTTTTTGGTAAGGGTCATTTAGGGGGTGAAGGGGGAGGAGGGGGTAGGGCAGAGTAGTACGAGGTTTCATCTCAGCTTTGTCATTAAAGCTTAAAAATGTTATTTTTAAGGAATGTAGGCTTAAGTAAAACAATTTGTTAAATTTTTACACTATTTTTGCATATAATAACGCCTACTAAAGTGGGCGGGGTGCAAAAATAATTTTTTTATATTTTATGGCTCCAAGTTTAAGGCGTTAGACCGTATTTGACATAAAAATATATCATTTGCTTAGCAAAATAACCAAAGAACTTTAAAAATTGTTGTTTTTTTGAGTTGGTTTAGTTCTTCTTAGGGGAACTTTTTTCCCTCTTGCCCGATTTAGCCCATCTCCGAACTTAACCTGCTCTAACTTTCAAAATATAGTTATACCAAATTTCAAGAGTCTAGCTCTTTTCGTTTGGACTGAATCGTGATTTCCACAGGCAGATGTTCGGTCGGACGGAGGGACGGACAGACGGACATGCTCAGATCGTCTTAGATTTGATCACTGATCAAGAATATATACATATACTTTATGGGGTCTGAGATGGATATTTCGATGCGTTACAAACGGAATGACAAAGTGAACATACCCTTCAAATTCTTTTCTGGAGTGTATAAAAATTGTTGTTTTTCTTTATAATAGGGGTGTAAAAATATGGAAATATAATCATAATTAATTTCAAAAAGTTGTTCAACATGAATTTAGGGTAAGCGCAGTGAGTAAAATGAAAACCGTGCAGCTACGGAATTCGGGCATTTGCGCTATTTTGCAGGTGGATTATTTTTATGTAACTAAATAATTGGTTAGAGGCCAATTCTTGAATACAACTCCAGTTTTTATTAATCTATCTTCTTGGATTGTGTTGGAACTATAACATCACGTTAGAATCTTATGAAAGACTACTAGGACTTATTAAACTTCCGACCTTAAAGAATCATTTCGTGTGTAATTTCTTCGATATTCACATGGGACCCCCTAAAGAATATATATTCTGAATCCTTATAAATAGCGATGACGAATGAGCGATGTCCGTTTGTCCGTCTGTCTGTAGGTGAAATCTGGTCTCTCAATCACCCAGAAGAGCTGGAGACTTCATTCTTGGACTGATGAATTGGAAACCGTGTGGAATTGAAATTCAGAAAAATTCCAATACGGTTCCAGAGCTGGGAAGCTAACATGTATTTGTTTATGCCAAATTAACTAGCATAAACAATTTATTTTTTGTATCTTTGCTAATTAACTCTCTTTGATACTTTGGAAAGAGTCGAATTTGTATTAAAAAATTGATAATATAAAAAATGTTATTCCAAGAATGGGAAACTGAAAAAAATTTGGTACGTAAGTTTTTATACCCTTCACAAAAAAATGAAAGGGTATATATAGGTTTGTCATTCCGTGTGTAATTTCTGCGATATGCACATGGGACCCCATAAAATATATATATATATATATTCTGGATCCTTATGAATAGCTATGACGATTGAGCGATGTCCGGCTGTCCGTCCGTCTGTACGTGAAATCGGTTTTCCCAAGCCCCCAGAAGAGCTAGAGACTTCGTTCTTGGACCGTTGGATTGGAAATGAACTTAAATAGAGTGCATGGTTCCAGAGCTGGGAAGCTTGCACCAATTTCTCGACGCAAAATTTATACCTAAAATAAATTTTTTTTAATGTTTATAAATTAAACCTATTTTCTGCTTTGGGGAGCCTCAATGGTCTATTAAAAACTAAAAAAATATAAAAAAATTTCCAGGGATGGAAATTAAAAAAAAAAATTTCGGCCTACCCCGTATTTTGTAGTACATGTAGTAACTAAAATTGTTAAAAATTTCAAGTTTTTCTTTAACAAAACCACTTTATACGTCATGAAGATTTGCATTGGCAAAAAAAAAATTTTTTTTAATTGAAATATTGCTTCCAGGGGTGGGAAATTGAATTTTTTTTATACATGAAAGTAATTAAACAGGCAACTGATGTTGTTTTTTTTTTGTTTTTTGCTATCTAAAACTGTCTTATAATTTAGGAAGAACAAAATGGGTATCAAAAATTCAAAAATAAAGTTTCGAACCCAGGGATGGACAAGTGCAATATTTTATGGTACATGAAAGTTAAATGGTAAAAAATATGCAATTTTTCTTAAATAAAACTACTTTATACATCAAGAAGCGTTGCACTGATAAAACAAAAACAAAAAAATATTTAAATTTCGTTTTCAGGGTTGGAAAAATTAATTTTTTTTGTACATGCAATATTTTGTAGTACATGTAATAACCAAAAAGGTTGCAAAATTAAATTTTGTCTTAAACAAAACTACTTTATACCTCATAAAGATTTGCATTGATAAAGAAAATTTTAAAAAAGTTAAATTTCGCTTCCAGGGTTGGGAAATAGAAATTTTTTTATACATAAAAGTAACCAAAAAGGAAATTGACGTTGTATTTTTTACTAATTAAAACTATTTCTTAGTTCAGGAAAAACAAAATTGGTATCAAAAATTAAAAAAAAAATCAAAATTTAGATTCCAGAGTTGGAAAACTTTAAAATTTTGTTGTACATAAAAATGACCTAAATGGTTACAAATATAAAGTTTTTCTTAAATAAAACTATTTCATGCCTCATTAAGAGTTGCATTGGTAAAAAAAATTTAAATTGCGTTTCCAGGGTTGAGAAATTGAAATATTTATTCTGCATAAAAGTAACCAAAAAGGCAATTGACATAGTTTCTTTTTGCTAATTAAAGCTGTTTTATAATTCAGGAATAACAAAAGTGGTAATAAAATCTTAAAAAACCAAAATTTTGACTCCACGGTGGAACAAATAATATATTTTATGGTACATGAAAGTGACCAAAAAGTTTAAAATTTTAAATTTTTTGTCAAGTAAAACTATGTTACATCTTTTAATTAAACCTGCTTCCTCTTTTAGCACGAAAGAAAGAAGAATTACATCTGTGAAGGGTATTTAAGATTCGGCCGAATATAGCACTTTTACTTGTTTTTTTGTTTTTATTTAATATAACTCAGAAAGAACAAAATTAGAAATAAAAACTAGAAAAATTCAAAATTTCGATTCCAGGGTTGGACACCTGAAATATTTTTTGGAAACCAAAAAGGTTAAAATATTTAAATTTCTTGTTAAGTGAAACTATTTGAGACCTCATTAATAGTTGCAATGGTAACAAAAAAAAATTTTTTAATTCGCTTCCAGGGTTGAGAAATTGAAAGCTTTTTATACGTTTTTTTCTAATTACATTTTATAATTCAGGAAGAACAAAATTGGAATTAAAAGTTAAAAAAATCAAAATTTCGATTCCAGTAAAAATAAACAAACAAATAATTAAAAAATCGCTTCCAGGGATGGAAAATTGAAACATTTTTGGTATATAAAAGTAGACACATACGTTCTAAATTTTGGTTTTTCAGTGAATTTAACCTATTTTATACCTAAGAAACAATTAAATTGGTATTAAAAGGCAAAAAAATTAAATATTTGATTCCAGGGTTGGGTTTTTTTTTTTGCACCCAAATTAAACAAAAAAGTCACTACTTTTGTTTTTTTGGCGTATTACTATTGAGCAAGAGTTAAATTGGTATTAAAACTCAAAAAAAGTACAAATTTGATTCCAGGTTTGGAAAATCTTAATTTTTTGGTAGTTGAAGGAAATCAAATATGTTCCTAATTATGATATTTTTGGTGAATTAAACCTATTTTATACATCAGGAAGAATTAAACTCTTATTAAATACAAGAATATTAAATATTAGATTCCAGAATTGGAAAATCGAAATTTTTGGTACTTAACTTTGGTATCATGTGTGTTTAGCTCGGCGCTAATCAGGTGAAAAATGTATCAGGGACATTCCCAGTTCTTAAAAGGTAATAAACGTTAATATAAGCAATATGAATATGACTGTAACATCTCACGTTTATTTCCAATAAAGGATTGTTTAAGATGATTAAACGCTTTAATTAATTATTTGGAAAACAAATTAACCCACTTTAACAAGTCCAGTCTAAAACCATAAACTTTAAGTCTTAATAAATCAGAAAATATCTGTTACATAAAACATAATGCAATTAATTATACATTAAAAATTGTTAATTTCTTTTCATAGGAGTGTCACACATTTTAAGGATGAGGAAATATTAATTCTTTTATTTTCGCGTCTATTATTAAGCACATTTGCAGATGAGTAAAAAAGCCAAAAATTCAATAGAAAACACTTTTAATTGCTTATGTGATTAATTAAGTAGAAGCAAAGTGGAAGTTTAATTACATCAATTAAACTGGTTAAATAAAAACAACTATACAAAATAAGCAGTGGAGGAACAAACTGAACGCCTTCATGCTGAATCAAGTTATTGTCCGCCCAAAAAATTATTGAAAACTTGGAATAGAAAGAAGAAAGAATAATATAAAATATTTATTAAAACATCATTTATAAAATTTATTTTTGAAGGACACTTTTGATGTTTTCGAAATTCAAAATTAAGGGTGAAAAATGCCATTAATCAATGTCAAACTACTGAAATTTAAACAAAGCATATAAATACAAAATTTTATTGAAACAGACAGCTTTTTTAACTATAGTGAAAATGTTAAAAACGACTTTTTCATATTTTAAATTTATTCAAACTGAAGACCTAAGAGTCACTAAATAGTACACGAACAAAAAAAAACTAATACAAGGACGTTTATTAGGCAATTTTGTATTGATTAATATTTTAAATTCTAAAGAGCAGAATAAAAAGAACTCTTTAATTGAACAATTTAAAAGAATCTTATTACATCGCGAATCTCAAGGGAATAACTTTTATACTCTTCACAGAAAAGTGAAATATGTAGGTTTGTCATACCGTGTGAAATTTCCTCAATATTAATACGGGACCCGACAGAGTGCGTCAATTGCCTTATTGGTTAGTTTTATGCATAAAAATATTTCAATTTCCCAACCCTGGGAACGAAATTTTAATTCCTTTTGTTTTTTTACCAATGCAACTCTTAATGAGGCATGAAAAAGTCTTATTTAAGAAAAACTTAATATTTGTAACCATTTGGGTCAGTTTCATGTCCTACAAAATATTGCAGTTATCCAACTCTGGAATCTAAATTTTAATTTTTTTTGTTATTTAGTTGGTAAAAAACCGACGTTAGTTGCCTTTTTGGTTACTTTTATGTATAAAACAATTTAAATTTCCCAGCCCTGGAAGCGAAATTTTATTTTATTTCCAACGCTAGTCTTCATTAAGTATAAAGTCGTATTATTTAAGAAAAACTTGAAATTTTGAACCATTTTGTTCATCTTCATGAACTAATAAAATATTGCACTTGTCAACCCCTGGATTTAAAATTTTTATTTATATTTTTTATAAGACTTTTGTTCTTCCTAAAATATAAAATAGTTTAAGTTAGCTAAAAAGAACAACGTCAATTGCCTTTTTGGTTACTTTTACGTATAAGAAAATATTCCAATTTCCCACCCCTGGAAGCGAAATTTTAATTTAATTTAAATTTAATTTAATTTTTTTGACCAATGGAAATATTCATGATGTATAAATAGATTTATTTAAGAAAAACTTAACCATTTTAGTTATTACACGTACTACAAAATTCTGAATGTCCCAAAAAAAAACTTTTACATTCCCATCCCTGGAAAAAAGTTTTTTAATTTTTATATAGACCATTAAGGATTCCCAAAGCATAGGTTTAATTTATAAACAATAAAAAAATATTTGGTTTTTGGTATTAATTTTGCGTCGAGAAATAGGTGTAAGCTTCCCAGCCCTGGAACTTCGGATTTTTCAGAATTTCAATACCACTCTATTTAAGTTCATTTTCAATGCAACGGTCCAAGAACAAATTCTCTAGCTCTTCTTGGGGCTTGGCAACCCCGATTTCACGTACAGACAGACGGACATCGCTCAAATTGGTCTCCAGGGCTGGGCAATTGTAATATTTGATAGAATATGGAAGTGGCCAAAAAGGTTAAAAATGTTAATTTTTTGTTATGTAGAACTATGTTATACATCATTTAGAATTTAATTGGCATTTAAAATCATAGAAATCAAAAATTCGTTTCCATATATTTAGTAAGTGAATTTAAACTGTTTAACTTGGTGGGACAGAGTTCCTTTATATAATATCGTACGTCAACGCCCACTAAAGGTGGCGGGGTTCAAAAACGAACGTATGGAAATTGCTAGACCGTCTCAGACTTCATCACTGATCAAGAATATATAAACTTTATAGGGTCCAATTCTCTTTAAAGGGTATAAAAACAGTATTTTAGCGGGGTAGCTCTGGAAAGGGCTGTGGGGAAAGCATTTCCCCTTTGCCATAAAACTCTAAAAATAAATGCTTGGGATAATTATATACAAAATAAAATATTTAATTTTTTTTATAGGGTCATTTACGAGGTAAAAGAGGAGGACGGGTAGGGCAGAAACAGGCAGTCGTAAAACTCTAAAAATAAATGCTTGGAATGATTATGTACAAAATAATTTTTTTTTATATGGTCATTTATGGGCAAAGTGGGAGGAGGGGGTTGGGCAGAAATCGGCAGTTATAAAACTCTAAAAATAAATGCTTGGGATAATTGTATACAAAATTAACTTTTTGTTTTTTGATGGGGTCATGGTTTAAGGCCTTGGACCGTATTTGACATAAAAATATATCATTTGCTTAATAAAACAACCAAAAAACTTTAAAAATTATGGAGTTATACCCTTCACAAAAAAGTGAAAAGGTATATATAGGTTTGTCATTCCGTGTGTAATTTCTTCGATATTCACATGGGACCCCATTAAGTATATATATTCGGGATCCTTATGAATAGCGATGACGATTGAGAGATGTCCGTCTGTCCGTCCGTCTGTACGTGAAATCGGTTTTCCCAAGCCCCCAGAAGAGCTAGAGACTTCGTTCTCGGACCGTTGAATTGGAAATAAACTTAAATAGAGTGCTATTGAAATTCCGAAAGATCCGAAGTACGGTTCCAGAGGTGGGAAGCTTACACCTATTTCGCGACGCAAAATGTATACCAAAAATCAATTAATTTTTTTAATGTTTTGTAAATTAAACCTATTTTGTGCTTTCGGAAGCTTCAATGGTCTATTAAAAACTAAAAAAAAAACAAAAATTTTTTTCCAGGGATGGGAAATAAACTTTTTTTTTCGGCCCATTCTGTATTTTGTAGTACATGTAGTAACTAAAATTGTTAAAAATTTCCAGTTTTTCTTTAACAAAACCTCTTTATACGTCATGAAGATTTGCATTGATAAAAAATTAAAAAAATTAAAATTTCGCTTCCAGGGTTGGGAAATTGAAATTTTTTTATACATAAAAGTAACCAAAAAGGCAATTGACGTTGTTTTTTTCCAACTAAAACTATTTTATATTTTAGGAAGAACAAAATTGGTATAAAAAATTTAAAAAAAAAATCAAAATTTCAAATCCAGGGATGGACAAGTGCAATATTTTATGGTTCATAAAGGTGTCCAAAATGGTCGAAAATTGTAAATTTTTCTTAAATAATACTACTTTATTCCTCATGAAGAGTTGCATTGGTTAAAAATACAAGAAACAAACTTAAAATTTCACTTCCATGGATGGGAAGTTTAAAGTTTTTGTGGTACATGCAATGTATTGTAGTACATGAAAGTGACCGGAATGGTTGCAAAATTCGAGATTTTCTTAAACAAAACTATTTCATGCCTCATTAAGAGTTGCATTGGTAAAACAAATTTTTTAATTTCGTTTCCAGGGTTGGAAAATTTAACTATATATAAAAGTAACCAAATAGGCAATTGACGTTGTTGTTTTTTCTAATTAAAACTATTTTATAATTCAGGAAGAACAAAATTGTTATTAAAATCTTAAAAAATCAAAATTTCGACTCCAGGGTTGAACAAATAAAATATTTTATGGTACATGAAAGTGACCAAAAAGTTTAAAAATGAAAATTTTTTTGTCAAGTAAAACTATGTTACATCTTTTATTTAAAAATACATCCTGTTTTAGCAAGAAAGAAAGAAGAATTACATCTGTGAAGGGTATTTAAGATTCAGCACAGCCGAATATAGCACTTTTACTTGTTATTTCTTCATTTATGAGCCGTAGAGGGGAGCAACACAACTGCCTGTTTGCTATACGAAGATATATTTGATGCTCTTTGAAACTGATATTAATATTTATCTAAGAAAACTTGTGTAACAGATTGCAAGTAATTTAAAACAAGTAGATAACTCAATAAAAACAGAAATAAAAATACAATTTTATTACATATTTTTTATTTTTTTATTTGGGTTTCATGATGTCAGAAGTAGTCATAGAAAAATATTCATTATCTGCTTTTCCATATGAACACTGCTGTTTTTAAATTTATGTTAATAGGTTTTCATTTTGTTTTATTGATCTCTTTTTGGCACTCTCAGAGGCCTTTTCATGCAAATATGAACCTTTTTTAAGAAAAATTAGCATAAATTTCCCAGGGTTTGTGAATATTTAGTCTGCACAAAAACATGTTATTTGAAACTTGCGTTGTCTTGTGTCATTTCTTATTCATGCCAATGGCGTTCGTAAGTCATGTCGTGCCGTTTAAGAATGTATATAATGACGTCAAATTTTCCACACATTCAAATTAAATTTAACAATAGAATACATTTAATTTCATTATATTCAATTAGGAAAGTCCTAGACTGTTCTTAATTATAACAAGTAAAAGAACTATATTCGGCTGTGCCGAATCTTAAATACCCTTCACAGATGTAATTCTTCTTTCCTTCTTTCTTGCCAAAACAGAAAGTAGGTTTAATTAAAAAATCAAAATGATGTTATCGGTTACTTTTATATTTAACAAAACGTTTAAATTTTTCGGCTAAGAAGCTAAATGTTTGGCTTTTCTTATTTCTAATACCTCTGAACGTCTTTCAAAAATATTATATATATTTAATTTACAAACAAACAAAAAATCCGTTTCATGTACACCAAAAAGTTCTAATTGTCCAACCGTAGAATCGTTTTTTAGATTTTGTTGGTTTTTAATACCAGTTTACTTCTTTCTGATATATAAAGTAGGTATAATTCATCATAAAAATCAAAAATAAAAAATAAAATGGCAGCTTTTATGAACCAGAAAATATTGATTTTCCAACCCTGGAACCGAATTTTTAATTTTTAAATACTAATTTAATTTTTTCTGATGTATAAAATTTGAAATTTATGTATGTACTTTTATGTACCAAAAATATTTCGATTTTCCAACCCTGGAACCAAATTTTTAATTTTTAAAAATTTTAATACCAATTTAATTCTTAGCGAAGTATAAAATATTTTTAATTCACTGAAAAAAACAAAATTGGGAATTTATGTGGGTACCAAATGAATGTACCAAAAAATTTCGATTTTCCAACCCTGGAACGGAATTTTTAATTTTTTGATACTAATTTATTTTTTTCTGATATATAAAATATGTTTAATTCACTAAAAACACAAAATTTGGAATTTATGTGGGTACTTTTATGTACCAAAAATACATATTTCGATTTTCAAACTCTGTAAGCGAATTTTTATTTTTTTGCCAATGCGATTCCTAGTGAGGTCTAACATAGTTTTACTTGACAAAAAAATTAAAATTGTTAAATTTCTTGGTCACTTTCATGTATTATAAAAAATTTCATTTGTCTAACCCTGGTCGAAGTTTTGATATTTTAAGATTTTAATACCTATTTTGCTCTTCCTGAATTATAAACCAGTTTTAATTAGCGAAAACAACAACGTCAATTGCCTTTTTGATTACTTTTATGCAGAAAAAATATTTCAATTTCCCAACCCTGGAAATTAAACTTTAATTTTTTTGTTTTTTTTACCAATGCAACTCTTCATGAGGTATAAAGTAGTGTTATTTAGGAAATATTTACAATTTCGGACCATTTTGGTAACCTTCATAAACTATAAAATATTGCACTTGTCCAACCCTGGATTTGAAATTTTGACTTTTTTTGAAATTTTTGATAACAATTTTGTTCTTTCTAAAATATAAAATAGTTTTAGTTAGGAAAAAAAAACTACGTCAATTGCCTTTTTGATTACTTTTATGTATAAAAAAATTTAATTTCCCAACCCTGGAAGCGAAGCTTTAATTTTTTAAAAATTTTTTATCAATGCAAATCTTTATAAGGTATAAAGTAGTTTTGTTTAAGAAAATCTCAATTTTTGCAACCATTTTGGTTGTTACATGTACTACAAAATATTGCATGTACCAAAAAAAAACTTTCATTTTCTCAACCCTGGAAACGAAATTGCATTCATATACCGTAAAATATTGCACTTCTCCAACCCTGGATTCAAAATTTTGATTTTTTTAATTTTTGATACCTTCCTAAATTATAAGACAGTTTTAGTTAGCAAAAAAAACAACAACATCAGTTGCCTGTTTGATTACTTTCACGTATAAAAAATATTAAATTTCCCACCCCAGGAAGCAAAAGTTGAATTTAAAAAAATTTTTTTTTGCCAATGCTAATCTTCATGACGTATAAAGAGATTTTGTTAAAGAAAAACCTAAAATGTTTAACAAGTTTAGTAACTACATGTACTACAAAATACGGAATGGGCCGAAAAAAAATTTTAATTTTCCATCCCTGGAAAAATTTTTTTTATTTTTTTAGTTTTTAAAAGACCATTGAGGCTCCCCAAAGCATGAAATAGGTTTAATTTACAAACATTAAACAAAATACTTGATTTTTGGTATACATTTTGCGTCGAGAAATAGGTTTAAGCTTTCCAGCTCTGGAACCGTACTTCGGATCATTCTGAATTTCAATACCACTCTATTTAAGTTTATTTCCAATCCAACGGTCCAAGAACGAAGTCTCTAGCTGTTCTGGGGGCTTGGGAAAAACGTCACGTACAGACGGACGGACAGACGGAGAGACGGACATCGCTCAATCGTCATCGCTATTCATAAGGATCCAGAATATATATACTATATGGGGTCCCATGTGCATATCGAAGAAATTACACACGGAATGACAAACCTATATATACCATTTCACATTTTTGTGAAGGGTATAAAAAAACACTTAATTCATGTCAGATATAAGTGAACTATTCTCTGAATTTAACTCTTTGATACGCCATATCGCCCATTTCCTCCTAAATGGAAGCAAGTCTCACTTTGAGTGTAGTTCAACAAAGGCCTTTATTCAGCTAATTCACTGCAAAAAGTACAAACTAAACGGATTTAAAACAGCAGTCCAGATTGGCAGAAAGAAATCAACTGCAAAGCAAATGAGCTTATTTTAATTACTCAGCATTCCTCGTCCATTTCTCTGGTCAAATCTAAAAGCTTGCGTTATATATTAAAAATGAATAACAATCAAGGAATTTAAAGATTACTTCAAAGCATTATACTAGCGATTATCGTGTGCAATCTTTTGCTCTTGCCCGGTTAATAAATAGGAAAATATTTTACACTGAAACAACTTGAGTTTGTGCATGAAATCAACATCTGTGTGGTTTAAAATATCCTGAATGAGGATAATATCTTAAATACCTTCCACTGATGTACATCTGGGATATGTGTACATGTATTCATTATACCCTTCACAAAAAAGTGAAAGGGTATATATAGGTTTGTCATTCCGTGTGTAATTTCTTCTATATGCACATGGAACCCCATAAAGTATATATATTTTGGATCCTTATGAATAGCGATGACGATTGAGCGATGTCCGTCTGTACGTGAAATCGGTTTTCCCAAGCCTCCAGAAAAGCTAGAGACTTCGTTCTTGGACCGTTGGATTGGAAATGAACTTAAATAGAGTGCTATTGAAATTTAGAAAGATACGAAGTATGGTTCCAAAGCTGGGAAGCTTACACCTATTTCGCGACGCAAAATTTATACCGAAAATCAATTATTTTTTTTAGTGTTTGTAAATTAAACCTATTTCGTGCTTAGGGGAGCCTCAATGGTCTATTAAAAACTAAAAAAATAAAAAAAAATTTCCGGGGATGCGAAATTAAAATTTTTTTCTGCCTATTACGTATTTTGTAGTACATGTAGTTACTAAACTTGTTAAACATTTTAGGTTTTTCTTTAACAAAACCACTTTGTACGTCATGAAAATTTGTATTGGCCAAAAAACATTTTTTTTAAATTAAAATTATGCTTCCAGGGGTGGGAAATTGAATCTTTTTTATACATGAAAGTAATCAAACAGGCAACTGATGTTGTTTTTTTTTTTGTTTTTTGCTACCTAAAACTGTCTTATAATTTAGGAAGAACGAAATTGGTATCAAAAATTCAAAAATAAAAATTTCGAATCCAGGGATGGACAAGTGCAATATTTTATGGTACATGAAAGTTACCAAAATGGTAAACATTTGCAATTTTTTTTAAATAAAACTACTTTATACCTCAAGAAGCGTTGCACTGATAAAAAAAACTAAAAAAATTAAAATTTGGTTTCCAGGGTTGGAAAAATTAAATTTTTTTTGGTACATGCAATATTTTTTTGATCTCTCTCATTATACTTATTACTTTATTTTTTACTAAAACGAAAAAAAAGGTTCCATTACAAAAAAAAACTAAATTTTATTATTAACTTAATTTCATTTTTAAGAAATAGTTTGAATTTTTCAGCTCGAAAGCAGTATCGTTGTTGAATTTACAAACAAAAAGAAAATATTTGTTTCAATTGGTGTACCCAAAAAAATTCCAATTGTCCAACCCTGGAATCTTGTTTTTGACTTTTTGGAACTTTCAATATTAATTTTATTCATCCTGAAGTATGAAATAGGTTTAAGTCGCAGAAAGAGCCAAAATTCGTAATCTCTTTGGTTAGTGTTATTTATCGAAAATATGTTCATTGGTCCAACCCTAAAGACCATTTTTTTAACTTGAATACCAATTTTTGTCTCCTTAAAGCATAAAACACTTTTAAGGCCAAACAAAAACAAATATTTGTAGCAGTTTTGTTTATTTTATGTAATAAAAATATTTGGATTTCCCAAGCCTGGAATCGTGTTTTTATTTCTTTTTTTTTAATACGCATTTAATTATTGCTGAACCATAAAAAAGGTTTGATTCACCAAAAAAATCAAAAGTAGTGAAATTTGATTATTTTATGTGCCAAAAAAATTTCCGTTCTCCAAACCTGGTTTAAATTTTTTTTGTTTTAATAGCAATTCAATTGTTAGTTAAGTATAAAATAGTTTTACTTAAAAACAAATTAGAATTTGAAACACTTTTTAACACTTTCAATGACCGAAAAATATTTAAATTTCCCAACTCTGGAATTTAAATTTCGATTCTTTAAATTTTAATACCAATTTTATTTTTCCTAATCTCCAAAATAGTTTTAATTAGCAAAACAAGAATTTTATGTACCAAAAAGAAAAAATAATTGCCAATCCCTGGAATAATAGGTGTAAACTTCCCACCTCTGGAACCGTATTTCGAATTTTAATACCACTCTATTTAAGTCTATTTCCAATCCATCAGATCAAGAATGAAGTCTCTAGCACTTCTGGTGGCTTGGGAAAAGCTTACAGACAGACGTACATCGCTCATTCGTTATTTCGCTATTGATAAGCATCCATAATATATATACTTTGTGGGATCCCATATTAATATTGAGAAATTACAAATGGAATGACAAACCTATAATACTCTTTTACTTTTTTGTGAAGGTTATCTATAAACAGCACGTAGTACCAACTTAAAAATTTTTCTAATTATTAGATTGAAAAGCCAGGGTGCAAAGTACCAAGTTGACAACTTTGAAGGTGATGCAGTGCATGGCAACGGAAGCAAGAATAGTTGTTATATGAAGAGGGATGGGGGAAATGGTGCCTGTGTATATTCGATTTAAACTTTCTCAAGTTTGTAAAAAGCGGGAAAGATATGTTTCGCAATAGAACGCGCAGTACGATTCATTTCTCGATTTGAATATCCTGTTGTACGAGTGCTGTTTGATGGATTATGAGATCGTATCCCAATTTACGGATTTTTTCCAGACTACACACACATTGTTGTTGTGTGGAGAATCGCGGCACCCATTCCGCGGATGGCTTTTTATTGGGTAAATATTCGTGTAAAATGCGATGTTCTCACTGTCGAGATGTCTACAGCCTCAGCCACTTCATTTTTTTCTTCTCTTATCCTGCATTCTTTTCCAAGAATTCTATCGACAATTTTTGTGACGACTTCTTTTAGGAGGCTCCAACGTACGGAGTGACTTGTGCTTTTACAACTCAAGAACTCAGGAAACCACTTCTTAACCATCGAAATTAATGCTGCAGAGTCTCCATGGTAGTTATCAAGTGTGTCCTTGATTTCAGTGATGCATTTTAATCAAAATAATCTAAATGTTCCATGTGTGTTGAAATTTATGAGGTTGTCTGCTTTTAATAGCTGTCAAACAAAAACTAAATGACGCGGTTTGCTCAAACCTTAAGAGTGTTCTATTAATAGTTGGTTACTAACAGTAACAGTGTTGCACTTAATGTTTCTGCGAGTAAAATTCAAAAAGTATCGAAGCTTTCAAACAGCCCTCGTAATAACGACAACATGGTGAATTTGCTCGAGTGAGTCAGTTGTCTTTTCTAATATTTCCACCCTCTCCTGCAATTGGTCGAGTAACTTCAAAACAGACTTTGAAATACTGTCCCATACAAGGAAGTTGTACTCCTTTAGACATAAGCGGTATAAATATTAAACAGATCAGATAAGCTGAAGTATCTCTTTTACCGTCTTTAGAAGCGGCCGGACTTGAATGCTTACCCTGGGACTTAGAAAATGTGAACACTCCATCTGACTTCACTTACATGCCATTTACCCAAGAGTCCACGATTCTTTAATACCTGAAGCTCCCATAAAAAGAAGCGAATTGACATGGTTGTACGTACGTCGTACGTAAACATACAACACTGTTTATTATCAACCCTATTCAGCGCCATTCAGATATATTTACAAGGTCATTATTTAGTAAAGCGTTCATATTATGCCTCATCGTCTCTATTCGTCTATTTGAAAACATTACGAATCTTAAGTCTAACAATCCTAATTGATTTGAAATACAGCAAAGAAATAGTTTGGAAAACATCTACAATGAAAATTTAATATTTTCAAGCAATTTTCCAGTAGCCTCAACTTGAAGTTTTATTAAATATTAACTCGTCACTTTGTAAAAACTTGACGTATATTCAGCTCCCATTGCAGTAGTTGTTTTGTTAAATTTCTTTCTGCCTGCTGAATGGCCTGCATGAAGGCAACATCAAAATAGAATATTACAGACTGTTTGAGTACACAAATTGAGTGCTTAAAATGTTGTTGTGAGTCATAATAAATATTTTCCCAAAAAGTTTCTAATGCAAGAAGGAACACAAGCAAGAAACAGAAAATCGGTTGTTAAATAGATTTTCGTGTTGTTGCTGATGTTTCTTTTAGTCCGATTTCGGCAACGAGAAAATCCTTGAAATTACATTTTCTCTTGTGCAATAAAATCAAAATAATATTTTATTATCGAAAGTATGCAGAAAAACATTTGCCAAAGAGGAAATGACTGTAGGCCAAACGTGGGTACTTAGCAAAGTTAATTACGCTTACATGAGCTGAAGTGAAAACAGCCAAGACAAAGTTTATGAAACAAAAAAGAAATTTCTGCTGATGTATTTGCTTTTTCAAAGTTAGCATTTTTCTTTACAAAAATCTTTAACAAATATTTTATTGCGTTTTAAATTTAGGTTTGAAATAATATTTACAGAAATTTAATCCCTGTGAGAGTATCTGTCGGTGGTGTGTTCTTTAAGATAAAGTATAGATTTTTCTGGTGAAGGTTTAATTAATACTTTTATGCAGCTTTTTTTAGAAGCGAGAAGCAAAAACGTTTTTCACTCGCGTTATGAGGGTTAGCAATTTGTGTACCCTTCACAAAAAAAAAGTGAAAGGGAAACTCATATTATAGGTGTGTCATTCCATGTGTAATTTCCTCAATATTAACATGGGACCCCATACCGTATATACATATATTCTGAATCTTTTCATGCTTCAGGAAGAATTACATTCGTGTAAAAAATCAAAAAATTAAAAATTCGATTCCAGAGTTGGAAAATCAAAATTTTTTTGGCACTTAAAAGTAACCATATAAGTTCCTAATTTTGTTTTTCGGGAACTAAACCTATTCTATACTTCAAGAAAAATTAAATTGGCATTAAAGACCAAAAATATGAAAAATTTGATTTCAGGGTTGGAAAATCGAAATTTGTTGGTACATAAAAGTAACTACAATAGTTCTTAAGTTTTTATACCCTTCACAAAAAAGTGAAAGGGTATATATAGGTTTGTCATTCCTTGTGTAATTTCTTCGATATCAACATGGAACCCCATAAAGTATATATATTCTGGAATTAAACTTACTTCTTGCTTTGGGAAGCCTCAATGGTCCATTAAAACCCGAAAAAAATAAAAACAAGTAAAAACGTTATATTCGACCGGGTCGAATCTTAAATACCCTCCAAATATTTAGTAATTGAATTTAAAATGTTTAACTTGGTGGAACAGAGTTCCTTTATATAATATCCTACGTCAATGCCCACTAAAGGTGACGGGGTTCAAAAATAGACAATATCATGTTTTCCACAGACGAACGTATCACTAATCAAGAATATACATATTTACCTTATAGGGTCAAATTCTCTTTGCAGGGTATAAAAACTGTATTTTGGCGGGGTCGTTCTGGCAAGGGCTGTGGGGGAAACGTTTCACCTCTGTCATAAAACTCTAAAAATAAATGGTTGGCATAATTACATACAAAATAAAATTGTTTATTTTATTTTATAGGATCATTTACGTGGCAAAGGGGGGAAGGGGGTAGGACAGAAATAGGCAGTCATAAAACTTTAAAAATAAATGCTTGGGATGATTATATACAAAATTTAAAAAAAAAATCAATTATTTTTTATAGGGTCATTTAGCGGGCAAAGGGGGAGGAGGCGGTAGGGCAGAAACAGGCAGTCATAAAATTCTAAAAATAAATGCTTGGGATGATTATATACAAAATTAAAATTTATTTTTCTTGATAGGGTCATTTAGCGGGCAAAGGGAGAGGAGGGGGTAGGACAGAAACAGGCAGTCATAAAATTCTAAAAATAAATGCTTGGGATGATTATATACAAAATTTAAAATTTTTTTTTAATAGGGTCATTTAGCGGGCAAAGGGGGATGATTGGGATGATTATATACAAAATTTAAAAAAAAAATTTTTTTTTTGGTAGGGTTATTTAGAGGGTGAAGGGGGAGGAGGGGGTAGGGCAGAGTAGTAACAGGTTACGTCTCAGCTTCGTCATTAAGGCTTAAAAATGTTATTTTTAAAGAATGTAGGCTTAAAACAATTTGTTAAATTTGTATGCTATTTTTGCCTATAACAACGTCCACTGAAGTGGGCGGGGTCAAAAAATATTTTTATTTTATTTAATGGCTCCAAGTTTAAGGCGTTGGACCGTATTTGACATAAAAATATATCATTTGCTTAACAAAATAACCAAAAAACTTTAAAAATTATGTTGTTTTTTCTGGGTTGGTTTAGTTCTTCTTAGGGGAACTTTTTTCCCTCTTGCCCGATTTGGCCAATCTTCGAACTTAGCCTGCAAAATATATTTGTACCAAATTTTAAGGGTCTAGCTCTTTTCTTTTGGACTGAATTGTGATTTCCACAGACGGACTGACGGACGGACGGACATGCTCATATCGTCTTAGATTTCATCACTGATCAAGAATATATACACTTTATGGGGTCTGAGATGGATATTTTGATGCGTTACAAACGGAATGACAAAGTGAATATACTTTCCAAATTTTTTTTGGAGGGTTTAAAAATTTTCCAGTACATGTATTTAGTAACTAAAATTGTTAAAAATTTCAAGTTTTTCTTTAACAAAACCACTTTATACGTCATGAAGATTTGCATAGGCAAGAAAAAAAATTTAAATTCAAATTTTGCTTCCGGGGGTGGGAAATTGATTTTTTTTTTTACATGAAAATAATCAAACAGGCAACTGATTTTATTTTTTTTTTTTTTTGTTTTTTGCTAAATAAAACTGTCTTACAATTTAGGAAGAACAAAATTGGTATCAAAAATTCAAAAATAAAAAATAAAATTTCGAATCCAGGGATGGACAAGTGCAATATTTTATGGTACATGAAAGTAACCTAAATGGTAAAAAATTTTCAATTTTTCTTAAATAAAACTACTTTATACCTCAAGAAGCGTTGCACTGATAAAAAAAAATTTAAATTGCGTTTCCAGGGGTGGAAAAATTAAATTTTTTTTGGTACATGCAATTTTTTTTTGTACATGTAATAACCAAAATGGTTGCAAAATTCAAGTTTTTCTTAACTCTTTCAGCCACAGTCTTACATATATTATTTTATTAACAAAACAACTGCATTTTTGGTCTGATTAAGGCTTGTTTATTATAAAAAAAAAGAAAAAAATAAATTTGCGCTTCAGGCTTTTGTGGAATAGGGTGGTTAGTTAAGTAACCACCGTGACGTTTGGCAAAAAAAGTATTCAAGTAAAGTGTAGTAGCCGCAGCCAATTTTTATAACAAAATATTAATTCTGATGAAAATCTGAGAAGCATGTCTTATTTGTGCGTATGCAAAGAGGAACTTTGCAGGTTCTGCATTGCCATATAGTTCGCACCGGATTCTTTTTGGTGCTGCATTTTGCACATCTTCGTGATGTAGATGGCTCTGGCTGATGCATACTGCTTTCCAGACGCAATTCTCTTGGTACTGATGGTTTGTGTTTCTTTATTTGAACCGGTAGTGGAGAAGAGGGTTCCGAAATTGAGCGCTTAGTGCCTGATTTGGGTTTTTTCGCCTGAACTGGTGCTAGGATCCCGAGGTAAACACTTCTTCGAAAGTCTTTGGCACTGAGCTGATCAAGTTCTGGGTGGTGTGTTTTTTTGAGCTCCTTATATATAATATAAGAGTTTATGACGGCGCAGTCCAGAAAATGGAAAAAAATTCGATGCCACCATTTGTGGGATTTTCGGTCAATGGCATAAGCGCTTTTCAGTTGATCAAATTTATCAACATAGTTCATACATCTGTTATATTGTATGACAGCATCAGGACAATTTATTTCATTTAGCTCTCCGTTGCGTTCTCTACGAGTAACAACATTTGCCTGAGTTGGATCTATGTTGTTGGTGAGAATAAAAACTGATCTTTTATCCTTCCATTTTAGAAAAGCCACATTCTCATTACTGACCCTGTAATCATATTCTCCTCGTTTTAGATGTTTGTCCTCTTTCAGTTGTGGTAGAAATTTTCGATTTGAGTTGACAGTGCCACAGGCCAATATATTGTCCTTATACAAGTCTACTTGCAAAGTATAACTATTGAAATAGTTATCAAAGAATACTTTATGATTTTTTGATTTCAAATTCATGCAAAATTTTCGAACAACTTTTCCTCCTAGATCAGTTTGTATCTTTTCACCATCCTTTCCAGTATAAATTTCAAAATCTAAACAATATCCGGACTCAGCACACATCATCCAAACTTTATATCCTCGTTTGATTGGTTTCTTTGGCATATATTGTTTGATGGAATTTCTACCCTTGAACTTTATCATGCTCTCATCTATACCCACTTTTTCTGGTGCGTGATAATTTTGATTAAAATTTATTTTTAGTACATCTAGCATAGGTCTTATCTTATAAAGTTTGTCGTAATTATCATCGGTTTTTTTGGGCATTAGGACATTGTCATTCAAATGTAAATTATTCAGATGCCATCCAAAGCGGTTGAGTGGCATAAAGCAAGATATGTACAAGTCCTTCATGTCAGGGGCAGAAGACCAGTAATCTTTATAGCTGGGCGATTTTTTTATACCCATCACTAAATTCAAAGCAAGAAATACTTCAATTTCTTCAGGTGTAGTGGGTGTAAAAGATGCTCCTTTCTGCGTTGCATATAGATTTGTTTGAAAGCAGATTGTTTCAACTAAGTTTGCTGTCCAAAATAAACGGAATAATTTTGTTGGTGTTATATTCTCTACTTCTACTATATCATCTGGAACACCTCCGTCTCCTGTATATTCACACGGCTCTTCCATTCTGAAATTTTTTTTCCACTTTGGTTGCACCACAGCGGAGCTCATAGTAGGTAACTGACTATCAGAAGTAGTACACAAATTGGATAAAGGTATATCATCATCCGAGTCAAAATAATCATCAATATCTGGCTCCAGTCCTAAAGGTATATCACCGAGTACCATCAGATCGGTTTCTTGGTAATGATTTCTTTCATCGTCTGATTTGAAACTACACACACTTTCACCATCAGAAGGTATATCTTCATACAAAATATCTACGATATCTTGTTCATGGAATATGCACGGCATTCTAAGTATATACATAACACAAAATTATGTGGGAAAACACATTATTTAGAATGTACTATAGTCACAGTGGTTAGTAAACTAACCACCATATTACTTACATTATTTTTTGTATATTATGCTCTTTTTACATATATATGTTAACACAAAACAAAAAAATAGGTACTAAATAACTAAATACCACTGATTTCGCTTAATAATAAACACTCTATGCTTCTTTATTTCAATCACAACCAACCTGTTGAAAAACCAAGGGGATGCCCCAAGTTTAAATAAATATATAAATATAGCCGGTGCACCCTGCCGACAAAGTCTCGCAACAAATCATTAACGATGTCTTTAAAAATTTACTTATTTAATAATTTGTCAATAGGTGGCACGAAAACATGTTTTAAGCAAGCAACAATAAGTGGTTAGATAACTAACCACCTAACCTGAAAGAGTTAAACAAAACTACTTTATACCTTATAAAAATTTACATTAATAAAGAAAATTTTAAAAAATTTAAATTTCGCTTCCAGGGTTGGGAAATTGAAATTTTTTTTATACATAAAAGTAACCAAAAAGGCAATTGAAGTTGTTTTTTTACTAATTAAAACTATTTTTTAGTTCAGGAAAAACAAAATTGGTATCAAAAATTAAAAAAAATAAAAATTTAGATTCCAGAGTTGAATAACTGCAATATTTTGTTGTACATGCAAGTGACTAAAATGGTTACAAATATTAAGTTTTTCTTAAATAAAACAATTTCATGCCTCATTAAGAGTTGCATTGGTAAAAAAAATTAAATTTCGTTTCCAGGGTTGAAAAATTGAAATAAAAAGTAACCAAATAGGCAATTGACGTTGTTGTTTTTGCTAATTAAAACTATTTGATAATTCAGAGAGAACGAAATTGGTATTAAAATCTAAAGAAATCAAAATTTCGACTCCAGGGTTGAACAAATAATATATTTTATGGTACATGAAAGTGACCAAAAAGTATAAAAATTAAACTGCCTGGCCCACGATGTCACTCGATATCGTTCTATCGAGTAAATAAATTTAAAACAAAAACAAAATTTTGAAGTTTGTTTTTGTTTTAAATGTATCTATTTACTCGATGGAACGATATCGAGTGACATCGTGGGCCAGGCAGTAAATTTTTTTTGTCAAGTAAAACTATGTTACATCTTTTAATTAAAGCTACTTTCTGTTTTAGCAAGAAGGAAAGAAAGAAGAATTACATCTGTGAAGGGTATTTAAGATTCGGCACAGCCGAATATAGCACTTTTAATTGTTTTTTTTTTTTTTTGAGTTGAACTTATTTTACAGAATTAAATTTTAATTAAAATAAAAAAATAAAAAAATTCGATTCTTAAGTTGTAAAATCGAAATTTTTGTTAATAGGATCCTAAATTTGGTTTGTTTTTTCGCTTAAATTATATTTAAAGTGGTATTAAAAAAAACAAAATTAAAAATTCGACTCCAGGGTTCGACAATTAAATTTTTTTGGTATATAAAAGTAACCATACAAATTCCAAAGTATGTTTTTTTAGTGAATTCATTTTACAGAATTTAATTTGTATTAAAGACCTGAAAAATAAAAAATTTTATTTCAAGAGAGTAAAAAAAATGGCTACTGATTTTGTTTTTGTTTGGTGTCAAACCTATTTAATGCTTCATGGACACAAAGATTGGTCTTAAAATTCTAAAAAGAAGGATCTGCAGGGTTGGACCATTGAACATTAATATGATACAAAAAAATAACAAAATAAATCACGAATTTTATAGAATTGGAAATTCAAAAAAATCTAAAACACTATGCCAGGGGAAAATTGGAACTTTTTTTGGTAGATTAAAGCAACCAACTGAAACGAATTTTTTATTTTGTTTATAAATTCAACATATTTAATATTTTAGAAATAAGAAAATACAACAATACAGCTTTCGACCTGATAATTTTAAAGTTTTTCTTATATATGGAAGTAAATGAATAAGAAAAAAATTTATTTTCTTTTAGTAATTAAACATACATATTTTAATTTCAGAAAGAAATAAGCTAATAATTATAATCTGAAAGTTCAAAACCGGTTGAAATGAATGTGTGCATGTACTCCTGATGCACATATGTGGAGGGTATTTAAGATTCGGCAATGCCGAATACAGTATTTTCGCTTGTTTAAACCAAATAAAAGTCAAGCTAAGGCTGTCGTGTAATGAAACAAGTACATTTAATCGCTTTGCCAACAATTAAGATTTATTCATATTAATCCGAAAAGGTCGCCAATAGAAGAAAAGTAAGAGGGTTTGAAATTCTGAAGTAACGATTAAGTGTAACCAAAATATACATTTAGAAGCAAAACATTTCTTAAATTAATGCTGGGATAAAAATGCAATTAAAATACTTTCCCACTATCATTAGCACTCGTATATTAACTGATGATGTTTTGCGCAATACCTTTTTATGTGCTTCCGTTTAGGTGTCTTTCGCACACAATTTGTTCATTCAGTTTATCATGCAATTAATTTTGCTTTAAGCTTTTTGCTTTTAAACAGGCAAACTTGAACTGGTATTTTCCAGCATCCTTTTTAATGCTTACGTAAGCAGAAGGAATACAAAAACCTAAGAATAGGTACATCCAAAGGGGGTTCGAAATAAATAATTTTATGTAAGAGACACAGTTTTTTCAAAACTCTTTAAATACTACTTCGAAGTTTAATAATATGGAAAACTAATTTTACCACCAGACATGCCACGTGTGTGATTGTCTGGCCCTGCAGGAGCACTGGCTTAGACAGGCTGCGCTTCGTGAGGCGCTCTAGGGGATTCTCAAAAACTGGTATACTAGTACTTCCTACCGAGGTGTAGAAAGTAATTCGCTGGCCATCACAACTTCAGAGTGCTCTTGCTAGTGTACGGGCTGCGCTTTTTTTCAAACTATTCCAACCAGCTTCATGTGCCAATTAGATTCTAAATTTAAATAGAAAACTAACTTTTCTAAGTACAACTATGTCGTATTTAATTATTGAAATTTAAGAGAGCCACAGTGGTTGTGGCAGCAAATGTAAATAGCTGTTCGTTGTAACTTTTTTAACCTACCGCGTAAAAAAACAAGTACCCTTCACAGGTGTAATTCTTCTTTCTTTATTTCTTGCTAAAACAGAAAGTAGCTTTAATTAAAAGATGTAACATAGTTTTACTTGGCAAAAAAATTAAAATTTTTTAAATTTTTGGTCACTTTGATGTACCATAAAACATTTCATTTGTCCAACCCTGGAGAAGAAATTTTAATTTTTTAAGATTTTAATACCAATTTTGTTCTTCCTGAATTAAAAAAAAGTTTTAATTAGCAAAAAAAACAACGTCAATTGCCTATTTGGTTAATTTTATATATTTCAATTTCCCAACCCTGGAAACGAAATTTAAATTTTTTTACCAATGCCACTCTTAATGATGCATGAAATAGTTTTATTTAAGAAAAACTTAATATTTGTAACCATTTTGGTCACTTTCATGTACTACAAAATATTGCAGTTATCCAACTCTGGAATCTAGATTTTTATTTTTCTTAATCTTTGATAATAATTTTGTTTTTCCTGAACTAAAAAATAGTTTTAATTAGTAAAAACACAACGTTTTGGTTACTTTTATATATAAAAAAAATTTCAATTTCCCACCCCCGGAAGCAAAATTTTAATTTAATTTTTTTCTTTTTTCATGACGTATAAAGAGGTTTTGTTAAAGAAAAACTTAAAATTTTTCACAATTTTAGTTACTACATGTACTACAAAATACGGAAAGGGCCGAAAAAAAATTTAATTTTCCATCCCTGGAAAAAAAATTTTTTTTTTGTAGTTTTTAATAGACCATTGAGGCTTCCCAAAGCAAGAAATAGGTTTAATTTACAAACATTAAAAAAAATAATTGATTTTTGGTATAAATTTTGCGTCGAGAAATAGGTGTAAGCTTCCCAGCTCTGGAACCATACTTCGGATCTTTCTGAATTTCAATAGCACTCTATCTAAGCTCATTTCCAATCCAACGGTCCAATAACGAAGTCTCTGGCTCTTCTGGGGGCTTGGGGAAACCCCCCACGTACAGACGGACGGGCAGACGGACATCGCTCAATTGTCATCGCTATTCATAAGGATCCAGAATATATATATTTACTTTATGGGGTCCCATGTTGATATCGAAGAAATTACACACGGAATGACAAACCTATATATACCCTTTCACTTTTTTGTGAAGGGTATACAAAAACTCTAGAAAAATTTGTATACTCTATAAAAAGAATTGGAGGGTAAATTCACTTTGTCATTCCGTGTGTAACGCAGCGAAATATCCATCTGAGACCCCATGAAGTATATAAAAATTTAATTTATAAGCTTTTACGACGAAGGTAATATATTCTCTACACTTAACTACCCCGAAAATTTAGTTTTTAAGTTTTTCGATTTAGGTGATATGTCTCCTTTCCCGGAGTGACCTTGTATAGACTTTTAAAATTGGGTACAGAACTGTTTTAAAGGAACCCAGCTGGTTAAGAATTTTTAATTTATAATAAAATATAATATAAAATATTAAAACGTAAGTTTTTATGCTGACGGAAAGATGTCTCAATCATGCTCCACCCAACACACTGGAAACGGCCGTATTAAAATAATTTTTTTTTCTTTACTTAAGCCAAATACCACAAAAATGTAAATTTTATTACGAATAAAAATAGAATTTTTATTTACTAAATATTTGGCGAGTATTTAAGATTCGGCCCGGTCGAATATAACGTTTTTATTTGCTTTATTTCAAAAGTGTTTTTTCTAGAATAACTTTTAAACGACATCGAAACTGATCAGCTCTTGACCATCAAAAACCTCGTCGAGCGCTAACAACCGGCTTAAAATCGCTTCACCCATTCGTGAGATATCGTGCATTTTTCAAAACACTCCGATATTCTATAGGGGATCAATTAGGGTTCTCCATTATTTATAGGTATTGTAGACGTACCTCAATCACAGCTTACCAAGTGGGCAACCATTCGAAAGTTTTAAAATTAAAATAATACCATTTTTTACCTATTAAAATTAGAGGGAAGTTGCACATATTTTTTAAATTTGATCTAGTTTGATTTAAACCAAGATTAACTTGCAAGTACGAACTGGATTAAAATTTATGACATCCAGTAAATTTTATATTAATTGTGACACAATAATTAGAATATATCTAAGATATGCATCCTGTATATAAATTTTTTTATTCAAAACATAAGTTAAATCATAGGCAGCGAATATATTCGGTTGCGACCAAAATATCATACTTAGTCATGCAACGTGTAGTTCTTAAAAAAATACAAATTTCCTTAAACTATAAAGAATATAGTGTTTTTTGTTTGTTATGTGGTCAAGTCTGTCTATATGCCTGCATTTCATTGGTTCTTACACCAAATCATCAGTAGACTTTAACCTAATTCCAAAATAACAAAACGTCTCAGCTTATACATAAACTCCCAAAAATGAATTGAGAATTACGCAAGCAAACACATAGGATTTGAAATTCTAGCAAACACAACAAACAAATTTTATTAAAATATGTAAATTTTTTATATAAAGAATATATAATTATTGTATAAATCACTTCGAGCTACCGAAACTTATTTGTACACAAAAACCAAATTTCATACAATTTTACTTTATTTTACTGTACAAAAAAAAATTAAATAGTTTAAGAGTGCGTTCGTACGATGCAAAACAAAACAAGTAAGAACGTTATATTGGACCGGGTCGAATTTTAAACACCCTACAAATATTTAGTAAATAAAAACTGTAGGAAGTCGGAATCTACCCTCTTCCCTAAGGGTTTATGTTTTTATTTAATTTAATTTGTAGTAGTAAGCCCAGACCAGAAGTTATATGTACCTCCAAGTTGGGAAATACCTATTTATTAATTTATAAATGCAAAGAGACAACTCGGACTGAGAAAGACTAAAAATGTTCACTTTGCTTCTATTTGCTAATTAAATAAAAGAATCCGCTGTCGGTCTGATTTATTCAGTAGATCATAAACGAATGAATTTATTTTCACAAAAATTTTCTTACTTAGTGCCAAAAATAATACAAAATAATAAAGCAACGCCCATTAAAGGGGGCGGCGTCCAAAAATAGACTATATCGAGTTTTTCACAGACGGACGGATAGGCATTTCTAGATTGTCTTAGACTTCATCACTGATAAAAAACATACATACTTTCAGGTATCCAATTCTTTTTAGGAGAGTTTAAAAATTCTATTTTATAGGCGTCACTCAAGTAAACAGTAAAAATAAATTTTTGGGGGTAATTAAGTGTAAAACAAGTAAAAACGTTATATTCGACCGAGTCGAATCTTAAATACCCTCCAAATATTTAGTAAGTGAATTTGAAATGTTTAACTTGGTGGGACAGAGTTCCTTTATATAATATCGTACGTCAACGTACGACGGGCGGGGTTCAAAAATATACAATATCATGTTTTCCACAGACGAACGTATGGGCATTGCTAGACCGTCTTGACTTCATCACAATTCTCTTTGGAGGCTATAAAAACTGTATTTTGGCGGGGTCGCTCTGGCAAGGGCTGTGGGGGACACATTTCACCTATGTCATAAAACTCTAAAAATAAATGCTTGGGATAATTATATACAAAATTAAAATTTATTTTTTTTGATAGGGTCATTTAGAGGGCAAAGGGGGAGAGGGGGTAGGGCAGAAACAGATACACATAAAACTGTAAAAATAAATGCCTGGGATGATTATATACAAAATTTAAAAAAGAAATTTTTTTTGGTAGGGTCATTTAGGTGGCAAAGGAAGAGGTGGGGGGGGGAGGTAGGGCAGAAATCGGCAGTCATAAAACTCTAAAGATAAATGCTTGGGATGATTATATACAAAATTTAAAAAAGAAATTTTTTTTTTGGTAGGGACATTTAGGGGGCAAAGAAAGAGGTGGGGGGGGGGGAGGTAGGGCAGAAATCGGCAGTCATAAAACTCTAAAGATAAATTCTTGGGATGATTATATACAAAATTTAAAAAAAAAATTTTTTTGGTAGGGTTATTTAGGGGGCGAAGGGGAAGGAGGGGGTAGGGCAGAGTAGTACCAGGTTACGTCTCAGCTTCGTCATTAAAGCTTAAAAGTGTTATTTTTAAGGAATGTAGGCTTAAGTAAAACAACTTGTTAAATTTTTATGCTTTTTTTGACTATAATAACGCCCACGGAAGTGGGCGGGGTCAAAAAATATTTTTATTTTATTTTATGGCTCCAAGTTTAAGGCGTTGGACCGTATTTGACATAAAAATATATCATTTGCTTAACAAAATAACCAAAAAACTTTAAAAATTATGTTGTTTTTTCTTGGTTGGCTTAGTTCTTCTTAGGGGAACTTTTTTCCCTCTTGCCCGATTTAGCCCATCTTCGAACTTAACCTGCTCTAAGCTTTAAAATATATTTATGCCAAATTTCAAGAGTCTAGCTCTTTTCGCTTGGACTGAATCGTGATTTCCACAGACGGACGGACGGACGGACGGACGGACATGCTCAGTTCGTCTTAGATTTCATCACTGATCAAGAATATATATACTTTATGGGGTCTGAGATGGATATTTCGATGCGTTACAAACGGAATGACAAAGTGAATATACCCTCCAAATTCTTTTTTGGAGGGTATAAAAAAAGATTTTTTTAGGATAATTTAAGGGGCAAAGGGGAGGGGGGGTATTGCAGAGGTGTACCAGGTTACGTCTCAGCTTCGTCATTGAAGCTTAGAAATGTTATTTTTAAGGAATGTAGGCTTAAGTAAAACAATTTGTTAAATTTTTACACTATTTTTGCATATAATAACGCCCACTAAAGGGGGCGGGCTCCGAAAATTATTTTTATTTTATTTTATGGCTTTAAGCTTAACGCATTGAACCTCATCACTGATCAATAATATATATACTTTATGGGGTCTCAGGGGGGTATTTCGCTGCGTTACACACAGAATGACAAAGTGACTGTACCCACCAATTCTTTTTTGGAGGGTATAAAAAAATAGCTTTTATAGACTTGTTTTCGCTTTCCCTATAATTTTCATTGCCACAACTAATTACAAAAATTACGGTGATAAGATGCGTTGCTAAGCGTTAATAAATTTTATGTGGAAATAATATTTATTATGAAAACGAGATACAATAAAAATCGTTTAGAAATTGTCCTAACGTGTTACAACACAAGAAAATTAATATACGAGGACTGTTTAATAACTCCGTGAGTATTGGAATAAAAGATACAAAAGCACAATAATGTGCCGAATATTATATACCCTTTACCGTCGTATGCCTGGGGTATATACATACATCCACTCCAGCTCTGGAACCATCTTTTTGATCTTTCTGATTTTCAATGTTAATATATTTATATCTAAAATTTAAAATAGGTTTGATTGGCAAAGAAAAAATTCGTTTTATTTCTAATATTCCAAAAAAAAAAAAGTTTCAATTATCCAGCCCTGGAGCAGTCTTTTTTGGCTCTTCTGATTTCTAATACGAATGAATTTCTTTCAAAAACATCAAATATGTGTAATATTATATGAAGAAAAAAAAACAATGACACTTATGTATCAAGAAAAGTTTCAATTAACCAGCCCTGGAATCGTTTTCTTGATTTTGTTTAATTTTTAATGCCCGATTCAGTCTTCCTGAGGTATAAAGTAGTTTTAATTACAAAACAAAAATTGTTTTAGTTTTGTCTTGTATGTAACAAAAATAAATTTAAACTTTCTAGCTCTGGAACCGTATTTTTGATCTTTCTGGTTTTCAATACTAATTTATTTATTTCTATTTTATATTATTTATTTATAAAGCAGCCCTGGAATCGTTTTCTTGATTTTGTTTAATATTTCATGCCCGATTCAGTCTTCCTGAGGTATAAAAAAGCTTTAATTACAAAAAAAAACGAAACCAAAATTAGTTTTAGTTTTTGACTTTTATGTAACAAAAGTATGTTTAAATTTTCCAGCTTTGGAAATATGTTTAAATTTTGCTGATTTTCAGCACTAATCTATTTATGGACAGAAGGACATCGTTTATTCAGCTTCTCTATTTATAAGAAGCCAAAATTTTGTTTATGGTAGGGTCGTATTTAAAATTGCGGAAATTGTTATATTAAGGAAATTACTCTTTAAAGCAACCTCAATGATAAAGGTTTAAATTTCTGTTGTTTTAATAAATTTCCTTTTGTCATGTTGCTTGTATCTGAATTACAAGCAAATATTTCACACGAATATATTTAAAACTATTTATATGATAAATACTTCGTGGCTGTTTAAGAACCTCGGGCACTTGGAATGAGACATAGCAAGTGATAAATTAAATAGCTCTTGGAAATACTTAATGCTTTACAATAGCAGTCTGTAGGGAAGCAGAAGTCTGCACTAAATGCCAAATGGCAACAAATAATATGTTTCCTTTTTTGTGGTTATATGGCCAAAGAGATCATACAAAATAATATGTTTGTTTTATAGATTAAATGGAAACGGCATAAGGCGTGAGATATATTTTGCTTTTAAATTACCAAAAATATAAATTTATTGGAACCATTAATTGCAGATAAATGTGTAATTTATAAATGTACTTGTGCTCATGTGTAATATGTGTATTGCTGCCTAGAGATAATTTTCTTTGATTAATTCATTTCACATAAAAAAGTACAGTTGCTCGTAGTTGTAGTGAAATTTTTCTATTCAACCGAAAAATAACACTGCTCAGCAAATAATAATTTTGTGTCTTTCCTTAAAACAAAACTATGCGGACTATATGGATTTTGATGCGCTAAACTCAAATTCGTTTTCGGTTCTTTTCCATGAGGTCGGGATTTTTTTTAAAGGCGTGTCAAATTTTTGCCCTAAATGAGTCAAGTACGGAGACATGTTTTACCCCATCTCGAGAACTCAGGATTTCTATTAAAAATCAGCGAAATCCAAAATAATGTTCCAGAGTTGGAATGTGTAAACTTTTTTTTAGTAATGGGTGATTTTTAAGAACTTTCGAATTTGCTTAAAAAAACACATAACATTTTAAGAGATCTATGAAATCTTTATTTGAAAACGATCAATATAAATCAATACTTAAAGACGATCTCAAAGGGTTCAACTTTTGCATATTCTCTCCATCACATCGACCTTACTACCGTTTTATCGAAACCAAGTCTTCCATTTTGGGCAAAAATAATAATAATAATAATAATAATAATAATAATCATCATCATCGCGTGGCAGCGCTCGCCATTCACAGTAACGTTCCTGCTTTCGTCGTCTTTGAAAAGGAAGCCACTGGCTCATAATTGTGGGTGCTGTTGGCTGAAGTAGTAGAACACGAGATTATGAAGCGGATGGTCGTGAGTTCGAGCCCCCGCTGAGTCATAAAATATTGTGTTGAATTCTTCTGATCAGCATTAGTACGTGGTTGTGCTAGTTGTTGCCAGCCTGTTTTCAGTGATGAAGGCATAGCACTGATCACTGGACAATTACTGGCAGCGACTGACCCAATTATGTACTAAAAGCAGAGTAACAGCACCCACCTTCGTCGGCCCTGTAGCAAGAAATTAGCCGGCGAAGTAAAAGGTTGAAATAGCTACAAAAAAAAACTGTCTATCTTCTCATCTTTCCTAATCTGTCCCCTCAATACTATCCCCTCGTTTTCAGTTCCAGCGCAATGCATTGCATATATAGGGGACATCCCCTGAGTGCTGGTCCTACTCCTAAAAAAAAAAAAAAAAAAAAATCCACACTAAATAGAGCACTTTCCGGGATGCATTGCCAGTTCTTGCTTCTGGCTGCTCTTCATACCAAATACCGCATTTTGCTTGCTCACGTATCCATTCAACCAGGAATGAGAACGATGCTCTTTCTTAACCGAAAACAAGAATTTTTATAATTAAATTCAAAAATCAGCAAGCGTTGTCCATTTGTAAGTCGATTCATGGTTAAATTGTAGACCAAACTGAACATGTTTAACAATAACATATTATACGAAAACAGCTGAGCTGTCAAAACCAGTGCCAAACTAAAGTTGGTAAAATATCACCCGTTATTAATGGATGAGGCAGATGCGCCAGAGCATCTTTCGTTCCGTGTGCAAATTCTTTAATATGAAAATTAAAAATTTTCTAAAAAGTAGTTTTTCTAGAAAAATATCGGATGATGCGTTCGTGAGACTTCGTGTACGAAAAAATTGGAAAATGTGACTTTTCGAAGAAAAATCCTAAAATTATATATCTGATCAATTAGTATGCGAACCGAGCTAGTCGCATTTCTTTCAAACACCGATTTGGTATCAATTGGAACCGGTTCGGCTAGTAGATTTTAAGATATATTAAAAATAACATTAGATTTTTTTAAAGTGGATTTTTTTAGAATAACCTCTAAACGGGGTTTCCGGTCGATTAAAAAACTTGACAATCAAAACCCATGTCGAGTGCTACTAACCGGGTTAAAGTCGGTTCACACGTTCATAAATTCTTCAAAACACTCTGTAATTTGATATGTGATCAATAAGTATTCTCGATTCTTTTATAGGTATCGAAGAACTACTAATCGTCTGAGCCATTCGAAAGTTATAGTAGTTTCGAAATTAAAATAATACCATTTTTAGCGGTTAAAATTAGCGGAAAGTTGTAGAGATGCCCATTATAGTCAGCCGTTGTCCTATATGGAAAAATAAAATTGGTATTACAAATCAATATAAGATGAATCCAGGGTTGGACAATTGGAACCTTTTTTTGTACATAAAATTAAACAAATATTTTTTTTGTTCATTTGGCATTAAAAATCCAAAAAACTGAAAGACGATTGCATATTTTTTAGTACATAAAAGTAACCAGCTGAATCAAATTTAATTTATTTTTGCTTATCAATTTATATTTTCTATTTTTGAAAAAAATTCATAGATATTAGAAATAATAAATCCAAGAAGACGGCTTCAGAGCTGTAAGCTTTAACCTAAAAATAGGTTAGAGCAAAAAAGAATTGGAGGGTATATTCACTTTGTCACTCCGTGTGTAACGCAACGAAATATCGCTCAGAGACCCCATAAAGTGTATATATTCTTGATCAGTGCTGAAATCTAGGACGATCTGCCCATCTCCATCTGTCTGTGGAAATCAGGATTTAGTCAAAACGAAAAGATCCAGAACCTTGAAATCTGATATAAATAAATTTTGAAGGATAATAAATGGGCTGAATCGGGAATAGGTCAGAGGGAAAAAAGTTCCTCAAGAAGAACTAAGCAAACCTCTAGAAAAGAACGTAATTTTTTTGTAATTTTGTTAAACATATGATTTATTTTTATGTCAAAGAAGGTCCTAAGCGTTGAACTTGGAGTCATAAAATCAAAAAACCATTTTTAGATCCCTTCCCCTTAAGTGGGCGTTGACTTAAGTTATTATATGTAAAAATAAAATTTTTTTTTTTAGGAGTAGGACCAGCACTCAGGGGATGTCCCCTATATATGCAATGCATTGCGCTGGAACTGAAAACGAGGGGATAGTATTGAGGGGACAGATTAGGAAAGATGAGAAGATAGACAGTTGTTTTTTTTTTTTAGCTATTTCAACCTTTTACTTCGCCGTCAAATTTTTGCCACAGGGCCGACGAAGGTGGGTGCTGTTACTCTGCTTTTAGTACATGATAGTGTCAGTCGCTGCCAATTATGTTCAGTGACCAGTGACTATGCCTTCATCAATGCAACAGGCTGGCAACAACTAACACAACCACGCACTAATGCTGATCAGAAGAATTCAACACAATATTTCATGACTCAGCTGGGGCTCGAACTCAGGACTCTCCGCTTCATAGTCTCGTGTTCTACTACTTCAGCCAACAACACCCAAAACTTTTATGGCGAAGCTGAGACGTAAGGAAGGATCTCTGTTTTACCGGCCTCCTCCCCTTTGCGCCCAAATGACTATATCCAAAAAATTAGTTTTTTTAGACTTAACTACCCCGAAAATTTAGTTTTTAAGTTTTTACGATTTAGGTGAAATGTCTCCCCCACGACCTCGGGGTGACCCTGTATAGAGTTTTAAAATTGGATACAGAGATTTCTTAAAAGCACTGTGACCCAGCAGGTCAAACATTTTTAACTTATCGCAGTCCCTTTTTTGTACGTTTTTATGCTGACGGAAAGATGTTTCTGTCCTGTTCCTCCCAACACATTGGAAACGACCGTATTAATATAATCTTTTTCGTGTTTACTTAAGTGAAATACCTTAAAAATTTAAATTTTAATAAGGATAAAAATAGAGTTTTTATTTACTAAATATTTGGAGGGTATTTAAGATTCGACCCGGTGGCATATAAAATTCTTTCTTGTTTTGGAATTTTAAAGTAACAAATTTGCTTCTTTGGTTAACGAACATATTTTCTATTTTAGAAAGAAAGAAATTAATATTGAAAAGCAGGAGGATAAAAAGAAATGGCTCCAGGGTTGGAATAAATGCGTGTATATATTTACTACTTCAGTAAATTGTATATAAGATTCGGCACAGTCGAATATAGAACTTTACATATTTTACTTCATTTATATTTTTTTTATTTTTATCTTGGACCAGCACTCAGGGGATGACCCCTATGTATGCAATGCATTGCGCCGGAACTGCAAATGAGGGGATAGTATTGAGGGGTGAGATTAGGAAAGAGGAGAAGATGAACAGTTTTTTTTTTGTAGCTATTTCAACCTTTTACTTCGCCGGCCAATTTTTGCTACCGGGCCGACGAAGGTGGGTGCTGTTACTCAGCTTTTTTTTTAGTATATGATCGTGTCAGTCGCTGCCAATTATGTTCAGTGACCAGTGGCTATGTCTTCATCATTAAAACAGGCTGGTAACAACTAACACAACCATGCACTAATGCTGATCAGAAGAATTCAACACAATATTTCATGACTCAGCGCGGGCTTGAACTCACGACTCTCCGCTTCATAGTCTCGTGTTCTACTACTTCAGCCAACAGCACCAACATTTTGACTCATTGTCCTTCATTGCATGTAGTGTCTACTGCGGTTCTAGTTGTAATTCCACTTGTAGGGAATTTGGCGTTGTTGTAAAGATGGTGCTATTTTATATAAATCACAGTTTTGACTAATTTGAAATCAGAAGTCATCAATTTGTGTTGTTGCTACAAACAATGACTGTCATGACACGACGAATTGGTCAGCAGAAAAGGAAAGTAAATAAATGTGAAATGGTCAACAGTCGGTGGGTGAGACATTAACTAATTGTGATTGATGCAAAACGTACCGAGTAACAATAATAGACTTTAATGTAAAATGCGATTCCGTACGTACTTTAATTATGTTGATGTTTATTTGCTATAATAATTCATGAACTTGATTTATTGAAATTTAATTTCGTAAATGCTTCTGGCCTTAAATGCCCTGGCCTACTGCACTACAAGAGTGCAGTTCTTTGATACTATTTTTAAATTATGATAAATCTAGTTATAATATTTAATAAAAAAAATCAATCTGAAAGAAACTTGTGATCGAGTGTCCTCCAAGTTACCACTTTTGTCTACTATTTTGGTGACTGTTTGGCGACATTGTCAATACAGCGTCTACATTTTTATATTTGACTTTGGTGAGAAAAAATAATTGTGGGCGGTGGCAGATGACAATTTTGTCAATTGTGCATTTCCAATGACACGCATTATTAAATGTTCTTAGCAAATAGCATTGCCTCGGGTTTTATAAGTCACTAGTACTGATGACTGTCAATAGGAAATCAGTACAGTTACACTATTGACATGAAAAAACTTTAATATTAAGTTGATTTCATATTTAGAAAAATCCAAAAAAAATGAAATGCGCTTCTCTTTGGTGATCTTCTTATTACTCGACTAAAAATCTACTGTTACTTTTATGCCTTTCTTCCAAATTTTAGCGGTTGAAACCACATGTTTATGAAGTTATCTTCGCTACTCCAAATTCTAGTCAAAGTTATTTAACGAATTCTCTTCCACCTGAATAATTATCCTTCATTGATATTGTCGACTGCCTTATATATAAAATATGGTACTGTTTTTTGTGTTACAAAATTTTGGGAACAAAATATTAATTCTTATTTGTTTTCCAATTAATGTGACGGCAAGTCTGTAATATAAATAAAAAATGCCATTGAATGGTCTAGTGACTTTGACATTTAAAAACAAATAAAAGTGCTGTATTCCTTACATAGGAACTAAGGAGGACGGAGGAATACTACTGATAACACTACCCACCCTGACGAAATGTCAAAGCTGTTCCAGGGTGGTGCTAGTGAAATTGTCGTGGAGCCCCTATTGATAGTTGCTATCATTACGTCAAAAAAAAATTTACATACATATATATATATATATATATATATACATATACACATACATATATATATATATATATATATATATATATACATATATATACATATATATATATATATATATATATATATATATATATATATATATATATATATGTATATATACATATATATATGTATATATATACATACGTATAATTGTATATATGTATGTATATACATATATATAAATATGTATTTATATACATATATGTACATTAGACCGGACTTAAATTTTTTTTTTGCAAAAAAAGTGTACCGCCCCCTCAAATTGATCCTTTTTACGCCAATAGTGAAATTCCAAAAACTTAGACTGATTGCCCTAGGTTAAGGCGTGGCACATGCCTACTAAAGTGGCTAACACTGGTTTATATGAACTTTTCAAGAAACAAGACACGAAAATGTAAGTAAAATGTTTCATATATGTTTGTAATATATTATTTTATTGAAATTAACTCACGTTTAATGATTACTATTCTTGATAAACATTTAAACTCAATCGCAAAGGTCTGATTTATTAATGCTACCGTACTTTTTCTTATAATCAGCTACTGTTTGCAAGATATATTGTTTCTCTTCTTCGTTTTTTGTTAAAGCTGCATTATATTCTTCCATTAGTTTTACAAAACGCTCTGCAGTATCATTAACCACATGTAAGTTTTGTACAATATTCATTCCCTTTTGAAATTCGTATTCATTGTGCCACTTGGAAGGATCAAGTTTTAGAAAGTTAGTGTTAATATTAAATCTTTAGAAAAAGCTCAATGCTTTTGTTATTAACAAAATCTGAAATATTATTTTGGTTTAATTCATTCATGTTGGTTACTATTCTTTTATTCTCATTATTTTCTTCTTCTTTGAGATTTTCAACCATTTTTCTCGTGTTTTCAACGTCTACAGCATTATCAAAAAAATGAAAGACCTGCTGCTAATGGTGTCAGGTACCACAAGTGATTCGAAAACTTGCTCGTTACTTCATTGCTTATTATTTCATTCAATTCATTGAATTTAATAATATTTTTAATAAAATTTAAATCATTTAATAGTCTCAAATAAATTTTCAAAATGAACACACTTATATATTGTATAGCATTTGCCTCATCTGATGACATTGAGAATTGGTGGCGGAAAAGACAAGTCTTAAGCGTATATATCGCTTTGGCCATCCATCGGGCATGATGCATCGCTTTAAACCTTCGATGCATGATGTATCGTGATTTAAACCTTACAGGCTCTGTGTTTCGGCCAAATAATATAAGACTCAATTCCAATAACTCCTTGTAGTCTGCCCTGGGATGTTGTATAGTGACATAGTTATGAGCAAATTGAGCTAATTGGTCTTGTTCAGTTCTGTTAAGCGCAAGATTTATTTTTATACCCTTCACAAAAAAGGTGAAAGGGTATAGGCGGTTCGGAAACTTCTTAGCCTAGCACAAAAAGCGCGGTATAAACAGAAAAAAGTTAAATGTTTTGGAAACGTCCATCTCTTCTATGTTAAATTTTGTTTCGATCTGGCAAGTCCTTCATATAAAAACAGGTGTTCACAAAAGACGCATCCGCGATTTTTTAACAATGGAAAAATTAGAAATGTGTGGTGTCATTAAATATTTACATAAAAAAGGTTTATCGGGACAAGAAATTCATAATGATAAGGTGAATGTGTTAGGTGAAAGTGCTCCTTCATATGCAACAGTTAAAAATTGGGTTGCTGAATTTAAACGTGTCGTAAAAGCATTCAGGATGAACCACGTAGTGGACGTCCAAAAACAGCAACAACAACAGAAATTGTACCCAAAGTGCATGATATGGTATTAAATGATCGACGAATAAAAATTCGTGAAATAGCTAATATCATGGGCATCTCAAATGATCGAGTCCATTTAATTTTGCATGAAGAACTACAGATGAAAAAGCTTTCTGCAAGATGGGTGCCGCATTTGTTAACAGTCGACCAAAAACGCATAAGAATGAACATTTCTCAAGCTTGTTTGGATGGTTTTAGGCGAAATAAAATGGATTTTAAGCGTCGTTTCATAACTGTTGATGAGACATGGATCCACCACTATACTCCAGAGACAAAAGAACAATCCAAACAATGGACTGAAGCTGGAGGAAGTGCCCCAAAGAAGGCAAAAACCATTCAATCGGCTGGTAAGGTTATGGCAACGATTTTTTGGGACTTCAAAGGTATTTTATTGATTGACTATCTGCAAAAGGGTAAAACAATAAATTCAGAGTACTATTGCAACCTTTTGGAACAATTAAATGTACAAATTCGAGAAAAACGTCCTGGCTTACAACACAAAAAAATAATTTTTCATCAAGACAACGCACCAGTGCACAAGAGTGTTTTAACAATGGCTAAAATCAACGAATTAAAGTACGAGTTGCTTGACCACCTACCTTATTCTCCTGATTTGGCTCCCAGTGACTTTTACCTGTTCCCAAATCTAAAAAAAAACTTCTGGCAAGCGTTTTACCTCAAATGAAGATGCAATTACAGTTGTAAACCACTATTTTCAAGACCTTGAGGAAAACTATTTTAATCAAGGGATAGAATTGCTAGAAAAGCGTTGGACTAAGTGTATTGAAGTTTCAGGAGATTATATTGAAAAATAAAAATATTTTTGAAAAACTAACTATTCTCTTTCATTGATAGGCTAAGAAGTTTCCGAACCGCCCGTATATAGGTTTGTCATTCCGTGTGCGATTTCTTCGATATGCACATGGGACCCCATAAAGTATATATATTCTGGATCCTTATGAATAGCGATGACGATTGAGCGATGTCCGTCTGTCCGTCTGTCTGTACGTGAAATCGGTTTCGCAAGCCCCCAGAAGAGCTAGAGACTTCGTTCTTGGACCGTTGGATTAGAAATGAACTTACAATAGAGTGCTATTGAAATTCAGAAAGATCCGAAGTATGGTTCCAGAGCTGGGAAGCCTACACCTATTTCTCGACGCAAAATTTATACCAAAAATCAATTATTTTTTTAATGTTTGTAAATAATCAAACGGTAACACGGGTATTATAACAATAACATGTTAACATCAGGTTGATACAGTTCTCGTATTCTTTTTCACAATAAAATTTGTGTAAATAGGAACTGTTATCAAATTCAACTAAGCCACCTAATAAGTGGTGACAAACACAATACACATGAGCACTGATGATGAAAAGGTTGCGTCTTTCGAAAACAGCTGGTCTGCTCTGCTGTGTAAGTTGAATAAAACTGATGTTGACTTTCCTTTGTGCCTTGGAATATTTATCATGTCTTTCTGAGATTTAAAAACAAATTTCGAACAATTAGCCTATGAATCTTAATTCAACTTAATATAGCAATATAAATGTTCGTTAAAAATTCTTACTACATGTAAATTAAACTTATTTTGTGCTTTGGGGAGCCTCAATGGTCTATTAAAAACTAAAAAAATGAAAATTTTTTTTCCAGGGATGGGAAACAAAAAATTTTTTTCGGGCTATTCCGTAGTAGTACATGAAATAAAAAAAATTGTAAAAAATTTTAAGGTTTTCTTTAAAAAACCTCTTTATACGTCATGAAATTTTGAATTTTGAAATTTTTCTTAAAAAAAATTACTTTATACCTGTTGTAGCGTTGCACTGATAAAAAAAATAAAAAATTAAAATTTTCCTTCCAGGGATGGGATAATGAAATTTTGTTTTTTGGTACATGCAATATATTGTAGTGCATGAAAGTGACCAAAATGGTTACAAATTTTAAGTTTTTCTTAAATAAAACGACTTTATACCTAATAAAGACTAGGATTGGTAAAAAAATTAAAATTTCGCTTCCAGGGCTGGGAAATTTAAATATTTTTTTATACATATGTATGTGTAACCAAAAAGCAACTAACGTCAGTTTTTTACTAAATAAAACTATTTTTTAGTTCAGCAAAACAAAATTAGTATCAAAAATTAAAAAAAATCAAAATTTAGATTCCAGAGTTGGATAACTGCAATATTTTGTAGTACATGAAAGTGACCAAAATGGTTACAAATTTTAAGATTTTCTTAAATAAAACGACTTTATACCTAATAAAGACTAGGATTGGTAAAAAAAAATAAAATTTCGCTTCCAGGGCTGGGAAATTTAAATATTTTTTTATACATATACATATGTAACCAAAAAGGCAACTAACGTCAGTTTTTTACTAAATAAAACTATTTTTTAGTTCAGGAAAAACAAAATTAGTATCAAAAATTAAAAAAAATCAAAATTTAGATTCCAGAGTTGGATAACTGCAATATTTTGTAGTACATGAAAGTGACCAAAATGGTTACAAATATTAAGTTTTTCTTAAATAAAACTATTTCATGCCTCATTAAGAGTTGCATTAGTAAAAAAATATTAAAATTTCGTGTCCAGGGTTGGGAAATTGATATATTTTTTCTGCATAAAAGTAAACAAAAAGGCAATTGACGTTGTTTTTTTTTTTTTTTTGCTAATTAAAACTGTTTTATAATTCGAGAAGAACAAAATTGGTATTAAAGTCTTAAAAAATCAAAATTTCGACTCCAGGGTTGGACAAATGAAATATTTTATGGTATTCATGTGGCCAAAAAGATTAAAAATTCAAATTTTTTTTGTCAATTAAAACTATGTTACACCTCACTAAGAATTGCATTGGTAAAAAAATAAAAATTCGCGTCCAGAGTTGGAAAATCGAAATATTTTTTGTACATAAAAGTACCCACATAAATTCCCAATTTCGTTTTTTTTCAGTGAATTAAACATATTTTATACTTCGCTAAGAATTAAATTGGTAATAAAATTTTTCAATTTAAAAATCGGATCCAGGGTTGGAAAATCGAAATTTTTTAGTACATAAAATTAACCATACAAGTTCCTAATTTTGGTTTTTTATGGATGAATTCCTTTTTATACTTCGGGAAGAGTTAAATTGGTATTAAAAACCAAAAAAATTAAAAATCCAATTTCAGGGTTGGAATATCGGCATTTTCTGATTCATAAAAGTAACCATATTATTTGTTATTTTTGATTTTTATGATGAATTATACCTACTTTATATATCAGGAAGAAATAAATTGGTAATAAAATCCAAAAAAAATCTAAAAGACTATTCTACGGTTGCACAATTAGAACTTTTTGGAGTGCATGAAAGGGATTTTTACGTTTTGTTTGTATATTAAACCTACATAATATTTTTGAAAGACGTTCAGAGGTATTAGAAATAAGAAAAGCCAAACATTTAGCTTCCCAGCCGAAAAATTTAAACGAAAAAATTACATCTGTGAAGGGTATTTAAGATTCGGAACAGCCGAATATAGCACTTTTACTTGTTTTTTTTTTTTTAATTTTTGATACCAATTTTGTTCTTCCTAAATTATAAGACAGTTTTAGTTAGCAAAAAAAACAACAACATCAGTGGCCTGTTTGATTACTTTCACGTATAAAAAATATTAAATTTCCCACCCCTGGAAGCAAATGTTGAATTTAAAAAATATTTTTTTCTGCCAATGCAAATCTTCATGACGTATAAAGTGGTTTTGTTAAAGAAAAACCTAACATTTTTAGTAACTACATGTACTACAAAATACGGAATGGGCCGAAAAAAAATTTTAATTTTCCACCCCTGGAAAAATTTTTTTATTTTTTTAGTTTTTAAAAGACCATTGAGGCTCCCCAAAGCATGAAATAGGTTTAATTTACAAACATTAAACAAAATACTTGATTTTTGGTATAAATTTTGCGTCGAGAAATAGGTGTAAGCGTCCCAGCTCTGGAACCGTACATCGGATCTTTCTGAATTTCAATACCACTCTATTTAAGTTTATTTCCAATCCAACGGTCTAAGAACGAAGTCTCTAGCTCTTTTGGGGGCTTAGGAAAACCCCCACGTACAGACGGACGGACAGACGGACATCGCTTAATCATCATCGCTATTCATAAGGATTCAGAATATATATAATTTATGGGGTCCCATTTTTATATAGAAGAAACTACACACGGAATGACAAACCTATATATACCCTTTCACTTTTTTGTGAAGGGTATAAAAATTACATTTATGTTTGAAATTTCTTTCTCGAGTACAATATCTGATAAATATCCGCCTCTGTTAGCCTCACAAATGCGAGCCCTTTTGAGCACATTTTTCATTACATTCTCACACATTTCACGCAATGTTTCATCAATTTCATCACGAAATATTTTGTTTGAGTTGCTAAGAGTTTCTGGTTTGTTTGCATAAACCTCGCATTTCAGATATCCCCACAAAAAGAAGTCCGGAGCAGTAAAATCAGGCGACCGTGGGGGCCAATCAACATCACCATTTCACAAATAACTTGTTGTGAAAAGAGGTCTCGCAGTAATTCCATTGTAATCCTGGCTTTATGCGATGTGGCATCGAGTATTTTTCCATAATAAATTTACCACGTGTCGCCTTCACAACTGCCAAATATGAACTGTCAAGAGTAATGTTTACCAAAATGGCGGAAAACAAAGTTGTATACCTTCCCGGCGGACACCTTGTATATACTTCATCCCATATAAATATTGAGGAAATTACACGCGAAATAACAAACCCATTCCCTTTCACTTTTTTGTGAAGGCTATAAAAATCATTAGCATGTAATCATTATGATGAGTAAGCCAAAACCCTTTATCAACATTAGGAGACAGTTGTTTAAATAAGAATTAAATAACATTTTTAAAATCCTTAAATTGCAAAAAAAATTTATTAATCTCAGTATATGGGAAAATTTACAAAAATCCCTAAAAAATATTTATATATAGAAATTACAAAATTTAAAAACTTTTAAACCCTGGAAAATTGAAAGTTTCAATCAATCAAAGTTAAATTGATTGATTGTGTTCTGTTTAAATGAAACAGGCGGCTGATTTGAATAAAGTTTTAGACGGAATTACTTGAAAGTTATTATAGACAAATTTTTTAATACTACATATTTTAAACCTAATTGATTGATTATGTTATGTTGAAATAAATTTTGGAAGGAAATAATTAAAAGTTTCTAATCCAAAAAAATTTGTTTTTAAATTTAAATGATTGATTAAAGTGATGTTTCATTAAACCAAAGTGTCTGTGATGAGCAGTCAAGTCTTGGACAAACGATTTATTTTGTTTTAATAAGGATCGAAAACATTATTTCGAAAGTGTAACGCAAAGTTCAACAATTACAGGTTTGTAGGTTACTGTCGCTTAAGTTCGTATACAAACAACTTTAAGCACAGAAGACTTAAGTCGCACAAACATACACATGGTTGGAGATGCACACAAACTTTAAAAATTTTAAGTTTCAGTATTACGTTGAGAACATTTAGAGTTTGGGAAATGTTTTATTTCCTTTTCGGTTTAAAGTTGAAATTGTTGAAGGACTGCTTTAATTTGGGAAGTTTCTTTTGTATTTCTTATGGACTGAACTCTTAGTACTTCCACGAATACTTGATAGTTCCAATAGGCAAAGTAATTGCTCTTGGTATTGGAAAAGTATGGACGATGGCTACAGCAGATGAAGATATGCGTCTGATGTAGCAAATGGTCCCAAAGCTGTTTTGAGTTTATGTGAGTAACCGGAACCTATGAATTTATCCTACCTGTTATGGAAGGAACAGTTTCCGATTCGAAACAAAAATTCTTTCAAATTACTCTGTTAATAGCATACAAATTCGAACAGTTTTCTATTCGAAAGGAATTACACAGCAAGTCCCTCGTATGCAGTGCAGGACACGTTTCTTTAATCTTCCTTCACTTGACCAATTTTTAAATTTAATATTCTTTGATATTTCACCAAATATTGATACTAATCTCATAATGGAGTCCTTGGCAGTGTAATTGCTAAAAATCGGCATCCAACTCTAAAATAGTGTAATGCGAAAGGCTTAACAATAACTAAAGCTTGGCTTGGAGATTGCTCTGTTTGTATTAAAGCGTTCATCATATAAAACGAATGCGTAGCATTAGCAATCCCTTTTTATAGTAGCGAAAAGTGGATGGCTCCAGGATGCCTGGACCCAAGCACATTTGCAAGGCCTCCTGTACACATTTACCTGGTACTGGTCTTTGCGAAGCCAGACTAAACAGAAGCATCTACTTTTCAATGATATATAAGCATCTCCTCTGTCTCTTCTAGCTCTGGATGATCATTGCCTTTATCTTGAAATTCTGCATTAGAAGTAATAGTTGACTCAGTCGCGAACTTGAAGAAACTGCTCTATGCCTATCAATAGTGTCCGACGGAATGTCCGGTTTCAGCGATTAGAATTTCTGAATTTTTTTTTTTTTTTACGTATTACGTATTTTTATTTGCTCGAAAAAATTGCAAACTAAACGTGTATTAATTTCATTGTAATTTCAGTCTTTATTACAAAATACAACAACAAACAAGTAAAAGTGCTATATTCGGCTGTGCCGAATCTTAAATACCCTTCACAGATGTCATTCCTTTCGTTTAAATTTTTCGGCTGGGAAGCTAAATGTTTGGCTTTTCTTATATCTAATACCTATGAACGTCTTTCAAAAATATTATATATATTTAATTTACAAACAATAAGAAAAAATCCGTTTCATGTACCCCAAAAAGTTCTAATTGTCCAACTGAAGAATCGTCTTTTAGATTTTGTTGGTTTTTAATACCAATTTATTTCTTCCTGATATATAAAGTAGGTATAATTCATCATAAAAATCAAAAATAACAAATAATATGGCTATTTTTATGAATCAGAAAATGCCGATATTCCAACCCTGAAATTGGATTTTTCCCGAAGTATAAAAAGGATTTCATCCATAAAAAACCAAAATTAAGAACTTATATGGCTAATTTTATGTACAAAAAAAATTTCGATTTTCCAACCCTGGAACCGATTTTTTATTTCAAAAATTTTTAATACCAATTTAATTCTTAGCGAAGTATAAAATATGTTTAATTCACTGAAAAAAAACAAAATTGGGAATTTATGTGGGTACTTTTATGTACCAAAAAATTTCGATTTTCCAATTCTGAAAGAGAATTTTTACTTTTTAACAATGCAATTCTTAGTGAGGTGTAACATAGTTTTACTTGAGAAAAAAATCAATATTTTTAAACTTTTTGGTCACTTTCACGTACTACAAAATATTGCAGTTATCCAACTCTGGAATCTAAATTTTGAATTTTGTTGAATTTTTCTTACCAATTTTATTTTTCCTGAACTAAAATATAGTTTTAATTAGTAAAAGAAACGTCAATTGCCTCTTTGGTTACTTTTATGTATAAAAAAAATTTCAATTTCCCAACCCTGGAAGCGAAATTTAATTTTTTTTAAATTTTCTTTATCTTAATGGGGTATAAAGTAGTTTTGTTTAAAAAAAAATCTAATTTTTCAACCATTTTGGTTATTACATGTACTACAAAACATTGCATGTACCAAAAAAAAATTAATTTTTTCAACCCTGGAAACGAAAATTAATTTTTTTTATCAGTGCAATGCTTCTTGAGGTATAAAGTAGTTTTATTTAAGAAAAAATGCAAATTTTTTACCATTTTGGTAACTTTCATGTACCATAAAATATTGCACTTGTGCATCCCTGGATTCGAAATTTTATTTTTTATTTTTGAATTTTTGATACTAATTTTGTTCTTCCTAAATTATAAGACAGTTTTAGTTAGCAAAAAAACAAAAAAAAACAACATCAGTTGCTTGTTTGATTACTTTCATGTATAAAAAAATTCAATTTCCCAACTCTGGAAGCAAAATTTAATTTAAAAAAAAAATTTATTTTGTCCAATGCAAATCTTCATGACATTTAAAGTGGTTTCGTTAAAGAAAAACTTGAAATATTTAACAATTTTAGTTCCTACATGTACTACAAAATACGGAATGGGCCGAAAAAAAATTTTAATTTCCCATCCCTGGAAACTTTTTTTATTTTTTTAGTTTTTAATAGACCATTGAGGCTCCCCAAAGCACGAAATAGGTTTAATTTACAAACATTAAAAAAAATAATTGATTTTTGGTATAAATTTTGCTTCGAGAAATAGGTGTAAGCTTCCCAGCTCTGGAACCATACTTCGGATCTTTCTGAATTCAATAGCAGCCTATTTAAGTTAATTTCCAATCCAATGGTCCAATAACGAAGTCTCTAACTTTTCTGGGGGCTTGGGAAAACCGATTTCACCTACAGACGGACGGACAGACGGACATCGCTCAATCGTCATCGCTATTCATAAGGATTCAGAATATATATACTTTATGGGGTCCCATGTGCATATCGAAGAAATTACACACGGAATGACAAACCTATATATACCCTTTCACTTTTTTGTGAAGGGTATAATAAGTTAGTAATTTTTTATTCTTTTTTTTTTTTTTGTTAATGAAAACTCCTTTACACTTCAGGAAGAATGAATTTGTTCAAATTCTATTTTTTATTAATTTATATTAAGATTGGAATATTAAGAATATTTTTCAATAATCATCAAACCAGCAGAACGGATCAGTACTGATCTCGAGGCCGCTACGCCATCTCATCAGAGTTCTTTGTTCAATTTTTCCACTTTTGCAAGTGGTGCTAGTTGGTAGGATATCAACTATTTAACCAATATTCTAACGAAAATTGAATATGAGAAGTTATCACATTCATATTTTTAAGTTATTACATTTTTGGTTAGTACGAAATTCCCTAACCCTGACGATTAATATTCCCAATATTCCATGTATCTCTTTTGCTTTTTCCAGAGCCATCGGCTGCTGATAACTAAAGCTTCTTTGTTATTTATGTTCAAATAACTGAATTTAGTTGTCAATTTACAATGAACAAGTGCGCGTGCCCCCGCAATGTTTTAAATTATGTATGAATCTTAATATAAATTAATAAAAAATAGAATTTGAACAAATTCATTTATTAATAAAATAATAAAAAATGGTTTGCAGTCTTGCAGATTCGAACTTAAGCCCGTTGATAAAATTAACAATATATTTGATGTTTTTGAAGGAAATTCATTGATATTAAAAATTAGAAAAACCAAAAAGACAGCTCCAGAGCAGGAAATTAAATATTTTTGTTGGAATACTAAAGTAGATAAAACTTTTTTTTTTCTTTGGAAATCAAACATATTTTATATTTTAGAAAACAGTAAATTAGATCAAAAAGATGGTTTCAGGATTGGATTGAATACGTCAGTAAAGGATGTCCAAAGTTCAGCATAGCCGAATATAGCACTTTGGCTTCCTTTTTTTTAAGAAAGTAAAAATTTTAAATTCCGTGCTTTTTTTAGTTTTTTTTTTAATTTTTGTTCTTTTACACTTAAAGATAAATAAATTTTGTCCATTCTTATTCCTGTTAAAAGTAATTCCTATCACGTAAAAATTTATTATTTTTGATTTTCTATTTCAGTCTAAAACTTTTTCTTTTACTTTGTTAGCTTTTCATCGTGAATATTTGATTCCATAGTATTTCATGCCAATGAAATAATTTTGTAATCAAATTTCAAAGAAGAACATTAACACGTTTGCACACATACTTGTCGCTTATGGAAACAGAATACCCAGAAATAAAACACACCGATTCCACATTTGCCCCACTGCCTGCCACTTAATTTACGATGTAATTTATAGATGCCAACTATGAAGCAAAATGGGTTCCTTTGGTAAATTCAGCGGCCAAATGCGTTTATGGTAAATGAACTGTATGCAGCAGTTTATATACATTTTCTGAGGAGGTGGTGCACAGCCATTATTTATTGAAAAGTTTGGTATTTTTACCGAATAGATTGTAAATGTAAAATGAATTGCAAGAAGCGCGAATTAATACTTGAATGCATGACTTTTTTTAATCACAATTAAAAATTAAAATAAAATGCGCTTATGTTGATTTTTGCAGGTGTAGAGTGCAGGGCAGAGGTTTTTGTGACTATAAATTCAGAGATTTAAAATAATATACCTAGATAATTTTTTTTTTCATACGAAGAAAATTTCATTTTTCAGAAGTATTGATCTAAATTAATTAATGGCATCTCAGTGTGTGAATTGGAACTTATTTCAGAAATAGCCTCAAGCTCAATATTAATTAAAATAGAGTGCTTTTGAAAATCAGGAAAATCCCAAATACGGTTCCAGAGCCGTAAACCTGAAAACCTAAACCTCTTTTTCGTTTATGAAAATAACCTTTAATTATACGAGTATGTCTTTTTTCAGTTCTTAATTACACTTTTATTTTAATGCAGGAGAAATTAAATTGGTATTGAAAAATAAAACAATCGAAAAGAAGATTCCATTGTTGCACCATTAAAACCTTTTTGACATATTAGATTGGTATAAGAAATCCAAAAGAAATCAAAAGGACAATTCCAGGATTGGACAAATGAAACTTTTCCTATATCAAAGTAACCCAAAGTAACCTGTCTTCAAGTTCAACGTTTTGGACATTCTTTAACATAAAAATATATCATTTGGATTACAAAATTACAAAAGAAACTTTAATAGTGATGTTGCTTTTAGAGGCTGGTTTATTTCATTGTAGGGAAACTTTTTTTCTCTGGCTCGATTCAGAAAATTTACGAACTTGACCTGTGCTATTCTTCAAAATTTATTTATACCACATTTGAACTGAATAGTGGTTTTCAAATGGCTAGATCTTCTTAGATTTCAACACTGATCCAGGGATATTTCGCTACGTTATACACGGAAGGACAAAGTAAATATACTTTCTAATTCTTTTTATACTCTTCACAAAAAAAGTGAAAGGGTATATCTAGGTTTGTCATTCCGTGTGTAATTTCTTCGATATCAATATGGGACCACATGAAGTATATATATTCTGGATCCTTATGAATAACGATGACGATTGAGCGATGTCCGTCTGTCTGTAGGTGAAATCGGTTTTCCCAAGCCCCAGAAGAGACTGGAGACTTCGTTCTTGGACCGTTGGATTAGAAATGAACGTAAATAGATTAGTATTGAAATTCAGAAAAATCCGAAATACGGTTCCAGAGCTGGGAAGCTTACACCTATTTCTCGGCGCAAAATGAATACCAAAAGCCACTTATTTTTTTGGTTGTTTATAAATTAAACTTATTTCATGCTTTGGGAAGCCTGAATGGTCTATTAAAAACTAAAGAAATAAGAAAAAAATTTCCAGGGATGGGAAATAAAAAGTTTTTTTTTGGCCCATTCACTATTTTGTAATACATGTAATAACTAAAATTGTTAAACGTTTTAAGTTTTTCTTAAATAAACCGTTTTATACGTCAAGAAGATTTGCATTGGTCATAAAAAAATTTTGAAATTTAAATTTCGCTCCCAGGGGTGGGAAATTGAAATATTCTGTTGTGCTTAAAAGTAACCAAAAAGGCAACTGACGTTGTCTTTTCTTTAATTTTTATCACAAATTAAAAAAGGAATCAAAATTTCGAATACAGGGTTGGACAAGTGCAATATTTTGTTGTACATGAAAATGACCAAAATCGTTAGAAATTTTAAATTATTCTTAAGTAAAACTACTTTATACCTCAAGAAGAGTTGCACTGATAAAAAACTAATTTTGAAAATTCAAATTTCGCTTCCAGGCTTAGGAAACTTAAATTTTTTATACAGAAAAGTGACCAAAATCGTTAGAAATTTTAAATTATTCTTAAGTAAAACTACTTTATACCTCAAGAAGAGTTACACTGATAAAAAAAATTTTTGAAAATTTAAATTTCGCTTCCAGGGTTCGAAAATTTAAATTTGTTTATACATAAGAGTAACCAAAATGGTTAAAAATTTAAAATTTTTTTTTAATAAAACTACTTTATACCTCATGAAGAGTCGCATTGATAAAAACAGCGAAAAAAAAATTAAAATATCATTTCCAGGGCTGGGATATTGAAAGTTTTTTTGGGACATGCTGTATATTGCATGTACATAAAAGTGGCCAAAATGGTTGAAAATTATAAGTTTTTCAAAAATAAAACGACTTTACAACTAATGAGAACTTCCATTGGTAAAAAATAAACAAAAATTAGAATTTTGAATTAGAATTTTGAAATTGAAATATTTTTTATACATAAAAGTAACCAAATAGCCAACTAACGTCGATTTTTTTACTAATTAAAACTATTTTTTTACTGAGGAAAAACAAAATTGTTATCAAATATTAAAACAAATCAAAATTTCGATTTCATGGTTGGATAACTGCAATATTTTGTGGTACATGAAATTGACCAAAATGGTTACAAATTTTAAGTTTTTCTTAAATAAAACTATTTCATGCCACATTATTAAGAGTTGCATTGGTCAAAAAAACAAAAAAAAATTAAAATTTCGATTTCAGGGTTGGAGAAATGAAATATTTTATGGTACATGAAAGTGACCAAAGAGTTTAAAAATTTTAATTTTTTTGTCAAGTAAAACTATGTTACACCTCACTAAGAACTGCATTGGTAAAAAATAAAAATTTTCTTCCAGAGTTGGAAAATCTAAACATAGATAGGAAAATAGATTCCAAATTTTGTGTTTTTAGTGGATCAAACTTATTTTATACTTCAGGAAAAATTAAACTGGTATTAACAATTTTTAAATTAAAAATTCGGTTGCAGGTTTGGAAAATCGACATCTTTTGGCACGTAAAAGTTACCAAATAAGTTCCCCATTTTTATTTAATTTTTTTTTTTTTTTGGGTAGAAAATTCAAAAAATTAAAAATTTGATCCCAGGTATGGAAAATCGAAATTTTTTGGTACATACCAATAAAAAAATAAGTTCCTTACTTTGGATTTGTTGGTGAATAAAATCTATTTTCTGTCCTAGGAAGAAAGGAGAACTACATCTGTGAAGGGTATTTATGATTCGGAACAGCTAAATATATCACACTTACTTGTTTTAAATGAATTTTATTTGTTGATGGTTAAATTTCATTTAAAAAAGAATTGTGAGAAATTGTTGAATAAAAATTTCATAACTATTTCTTTTTTTTATAAATTAAACACATGTGTTATTTTTTGCGAGAGTTTTGTTGGTATTAGAAATCAGAAAAGAAAATCCTGCTGCAAAATGTAGACTTTTTTCAAGTATTAAAGCAACTAAATAACACAAATTTGTTTCTTTGTTAATCAAACTTATTTTATGTTTTAGAAAGAAATAATTTAGTTTTGAAAAGCAGAAAGATGGTTCCAGGGTTGGAATGAATGTGTGCATGTATTTCCAGGCGTACGTTGGGTATATAAGATGCGGCACAGCCGAATATAGCACTTTTACCTGATTTTTGCTCACCTCTACCGAAATCACTCGTTAGGAATTTATTTTGAAAAAAATTTTATATTTTGTGTTGGTATTCAAAGCAAATATTTCATGGTTTATACAACTTTTATTATAACTTTATTTGGATTTTTTAAATAATTATGATGTTCAAAGATGCACATTCATTGAGCTTATAACAATGAATGACATTATTGAGCTCAATTAACCATATAACATATGGGTGCTGTTGGCTGAAGTAGTAGAACACGAGACTATGAAGCGGAGGATCCTGAGTTCGAGCCCGCGCTGAGTCATGAAATATTGTCTTGAATTCTTTTGATCAGCATTAGTTCGTGGTTGTGTTAGTTGTTGCCAGCCTGTTTCAATGATGAAGGCATAATCACTGGTCACTGAACATAATTGGCAGCGACTGACACTATCATGTACTAAAAGCAGAGTAACAGCATCCACCTGCGTCGGCCCTGTAGCAAAAATTAGCCGGCGAAGTACAAAAGCTTAAAAGCTACAAAAAACTGTCTATCTTCTCATCTTTCCTTATCTGTCCCCTCAATACTATCCCCTCGTTTTCAGTTCCGGCGCAATGCATTGCATATATAGGGGGTCATCCCCTGAGTGCTGGTCCAAGATAAAAAAAATAAAAATTTAGTAATTGCTCAATTAACACTTAATTGTTATAAAATCGAATAAAGTTACAAATGCAACTAAATAGTGTGTTTAGTGAGCAAAAAAAAACAAATCACTTAACAAAGTTAGTTGAGAGATTAACTTGAAGTCCTCATGTATCTAAAATGTTTTATTTTTAGTTGTCACACATTAATTAAATTATCTAAATTTTGTATAAGTGAACAGGAAGATAATTATGTCAATAAAGTGTATATTGACTCAATTAAAAATGCATGTCTGAACAAGACATAAGAAGACACAGCTTAACACACAAAGTAAATGTACTTTTATCAGCTAAACAATAAAATGTTTTAATTGGCGTATTTCAAACCGAGTTTGTAAATCTCTATTTCATTTATTATGTGTTCGTTCTTAATCTAAATTTCAGCTGAAGTTTTAAATGTCAAATAAATGCAATAAAATTTTTTTACAGAGTAAAATTTACAGGCGCCATATGATATCTCAATATATTACAATTGTAATAATTTAACTTAACTAAATACTTGTCTCTATTAAGAGTATGTAAACTTTTCTTTGCACAAATTTGTTGTTTACATTTTACTTTGTGTAATTTCTTACAAAAAAATAAATACTCTGATAGACCATGTACTTAAACTGCGAGTACTTTTATCAAATGAAATAATTTATATGCTGCTGGTACGTGTAATGAGCAAAACTTTATAATGAAACAAACAATTTTACGGAAATATCTTGCAAGATGTCAAGGAAAACTAAAATCACGCTAAAATTGTGTTGATGCCACCGAACGTGGTTGAGTGAAATATTCGAAATATTCCGAACAAGAAGCACGTAACTTTCAAGGTAATTGAAAGAAAAGTACTGTGAAGAAATATGAGAATATTAGAACGTTTGAAAAAGTTGTTAAATTGATTGGTTCTTTTAAATATTTTAATTGAGTTAAAGGAGCACATATCACTTGGCAAAGGAGGGATATTTTCAGATGCCAAATCTCTGGACACAATTTTACGCAAATCTTTTATTGTATATAGACGCCACAGATGGGTTGAGTACCGGAACGAGGCCGATCTACAATGAAGGTGATTTAGTTCTACTTACTCAGCGTTGACTAAATTTTGATTGGGTGAATGAAGGAGGACTAATTAATCTAATAATTCTAGAAATGAAACTGCTAAGGATAGGTCTTGGAAAACCTCGGTTCTAAAGAATAACTAGCCAGCGAATTTCCTCTACTAGCACTTCGAAACAAATGACTTTTAGCAAAAGATATTTTAAAAATTTCGAAAACGTTTACTGCTAATATTAATCGCTTTTCTTAGAACAATCACTTATTCGCATTCAACCGATTTCCACCCGGTTGCTAAAAACGATTTTTTAAGGTTTCCCAAAATCTGCCGGTCCAAAGGGGTTACAATTCAGAGGAAATTCATGTTTGAAAAAAACCTTTTGAAATGCTAAAAGTTTGGTTTGAACGTTATTTGCTCAGATATACATATAATTTCGGAGTTGTCTTTATACCCCCAAAAAAGAATATGGAGGGTATATTCACTTTGTCATTCCGTTTGTAACGCTCCGAAATATCCATCTGAGACCCTATAAAGTATATATATTCCTGACCAGTGATTAAATCTAAGACGATCTGAGCATGTCCGTCCGTCCGTCGAAAAGAGCTACACTCTTGAAATTTGGTATCTATGTATATATATATATATATATATATATATATATATATATATTAAAGGATAGCACACGTTAAGTTCGAAGATGGGCTAAATCGGGCAAGAGGCAAAAAAGTTCCCCTAAGAAAAACTTAACCAACCTCTAAAAAACTACATAATTTTTAAATATTTTTGCAATTTTGTTAGGCAAATGATAGGCAAAGAAGGTGCAATACGTAAAAACTTGGAGCCATAAAATGAAAAATAATAATTTTTGGAACCCGCCCGCTTTAGTGGGCGTTAATTTAAGCAAATATAATGTAAAAATTTAAGAAATTGTTTTACTTAAGCCTAAATTCCTGGAAAATAACATTTTTAAGCTTTAATAACGAAGCTGAAATGTAACCTGGTACTACACTGCCCTACCCTCTCCACCCACTTTGCCCCCTAAATGACCCTATCAAAAAAAAAATTTAATTTTGTATTTAATTATCCCAACCATATATTTGCAGAGTTTTATGACAAAGGTAAAATGTCTCCCCCACAGCCCTTGCCAGAGCGACCCGGCCAAAATACAATTTTAATACCCTCAAAAGAGAATAGGAGACCATAAAGTATGTATATTCTTGATCAGTGATGAAGTCTGAGACGATCTAGAAATGCCCATACGTTCGTCTGTGGAAAACATGATGTGGTCTATTTTTGGACCCGCCCCCTTTAGTGGGCGTTGACGTACGATATTATATAACAAAATTGTGTAAATATTGAACAATTTTTATTCCTTAAGCCTATAAGAAGTTGAGATGTTCTCTGATCTTGCAGGGGTAAAACGTGTCCCCCACGGCCCTTTCCGGCATGACTCTGTTAAAATAGAAATTTAAAATTGGGAACAGAGATGTCTTAAAGGGACTCTAGCCCATCAAGTTAAACATTTTAAAATTACTTACTAAATATTTGGAGGGTATTTAAGATTTGACCCGGTCGAATATAACGTTTTTACTTGTTCACTCTGCGCTCTATAATTTTAATAATTTGAATGAGGTGTTTATTTGTTGGGACACATAAAACAAAAGTAAAATAAACATTTAGTGTAAGTTGTTAATTTTTTTAACGGGCTTAAGTTCGAATCTACATGACTGCAAATGATTTTTATTATTTTATTAATAAATGAATTTGAATTCTATTTATTATTTTATATTAAGATTGGAATATTAAGAATATTTTCAATAATCATCATACCAGCAGAACGGATCAGTACTGATTTTCATTTAGTGTAAGCTAAAGGCCTGTTCCAAGAATTGTCACCTGGTTTTGAAGTTTGACTTTCAATCCAACACTAAACAGAAAAAGTAAACAAACGGTGAGATTTTCGTATACATTAATTAAAGAAACGTAATGATAGTAATTTTATGTTAATTTTATAAAACAAATGAAACGATTGGCTATTACAAGTTGTTAATATTCAGATTATTATAACTTTTAAATATATGCCGCAAGACTTAACGTTCACTTTGTGTTCACCCCTGTTCGTGTTTGGCATTGTTATAGGCCACAATGTGCTATTTTTGTTCAATAAAAGCAACAAAAATTCCCATGTCTTTTTTGGCTGCAAATATATACTTAGATGAGGTAAGAGACTCCATTACACAACATTAAGATATCAATTGCGTACAAAATACAATGTGCTTCACATCAGTGATTATTAATAAAGAACGATTTTTCGTATTAATTATTATAGAATCAAGAACATGTCTATGCTTATTTTTATTAGGTTTTGTTTTGCTTAAATCAAATTAATTTCTTAAATCTTATTTAGCATCTACTACGCGCACACAATATACGTCTGCGGCAGCTTAATAAATATATTTTTGTTCTAAGAATTAATTCTATAAAGAAAACAAGTAAAAGTGCTATATTCGGCTGTGCCGAATCTTAAGTACCCTTCACAGATGTAATTATTCTTTCCTTCTTTCTTGCCAAAACAGAAAATAGGTTTAAAAAACGTTTAAATTTTTCGGCTAGGAAGCTAAATGTTTGGCTTTTCTTATATCTAATGCCTATGAACGTCTTTCAAAAATATGAAATATGTTTAAATTACAAACAAAACAAAAAATCCGTTTCATGTACCCCAAAAAGTTCTAATTGTCCAACCGTCTTTTAGATTTTGTTGGTTTTAATACGAGTTTACTTCTTTCTGATATACACAAAGTAGGTATAATTCATCATAAAAATCAAAAATAACAAATAAAATGGCTGCTTTTATGAATCAGAAAATGTCGATTTTCCAACCCTGGAACCGAATTTTTAATTTTTTAATCCTAATTTAATTTTTTCTGATATATAAAATAGGTATAATTCACTAAAAACACAAAATATGGAATTTATGTATGTACTTTTATGTACCAAAAATATTTCGATTTTCCAACCCTGGAACCGAAATTTTAGTTTTTTCAAATTTTCAATACCAATTTGATTCTTAGCGAAGTATAAAATAGGTTTAAGTCACTGAAAAAAACCAAAATTGGGAACTTATATGGTTACCTTTATGTACCAATAAATTTCCATTTTCCAACCCTGGAACCGAATTTATAATTTTTTGATACTAGGATACTTTTTTCTGAAATATCTAATAGGTTTAATTCACCAAAAGCACAAAATTTGGAATTTATGTATGTACTATTATGTACGAAAAACATTTCGATTTTCCAACTCTGGAAGCGAATTTTCATTTTTTTTACCAATGCAATTCATAGTGAGGTGTAACATAGTTTTACCTGACAAAAAATTAAAATTTTTAAGCTTTTTGGTCACTTTTATGTACCATAAAATATTTCATTTGTCCAACCTTGGAGTCGAAATTTTGATTTTTTTAGATTTTAATACCAATTTTTTTCTTCCTGAACTATAAAACAGCTTTAATTAGCAAAAAGGAACAACGTCAATTGCCTTTTTGGTTACTTTTATGTATAAAAAAAATTTCAGTTTCCCACCCCTGGAAGCAAAATTTGAATCAAAAAAATTTGTTTTTTTTTTGGCCAATGCAAATCTTCGTGACGTAAAAAGTGGTTTTGTTAAAGAAAAACTTGAAATTTTTAACAATTTTAGTTACTACATGTACTACAAAATACGGAATAGGCCGAAACAAAATTTTAATTACCCATCCCTAGAAAAAATTTTTAGTTTTTAATAGACCATTAAGGCTCGCCAAAGCCTGAAATAGGTTCAATTTACAAACATTAAAAAAAATAATTTATTTTTGGTATAAATTTTGCGTCGAGAAGTAGGTGTAAGCTTCCCAGCTCTGGAACCATATTTCGGATCTTTCTGAATTTCAATAGCACTCTATTTAAGTTCATTTCCAATCCAACGGTCCAAGAACGATGTCTCTAGCTCTTCTGGGGGCTTGGGAAAACCGGACAGACGGACATCGCTCAATCGTCATCGCTATTCATAAGGATCCAGAATATATATACTTTATGGGGTCCCATGTGCATATCGAAGAAATTACACACGGAATGACAAACTTATATATACCCCTTCACTTTTTTGTGAAGGGTATAATTAGTCGTCGTTTTGTTTTCTGAAATAGAATTTTCAAACTTGTTAGGATTTTAATATCAATTTATTTCTGTAAGTATGTTCACTTCACTAGAAAAACGAAAATTAGAAATATGATTGCTTTATACACCAAAAAAAATTTCGATTGTTCAACCCCTAGAATCTAATTTTAGTTTTTATTACCAATTAAATTTTGCTATAGATTTGATTCAGTAAAGGAACTATAACTTGGACAATCGAACTTTCAATTTTTTCTTGGTTTTTAATAGTAACTTAATTTTTCCTGAATTATAGAGGGGATATAAATCCCTAAAAAGAACTAAATTTGAAACTTTTATGGCTACTTTTATGTATCAAAATAATTTCGATTTTCCAACCCTAAAATAACTTTTTTTATTTATTTGGATTTTTAATATCAATTCAATTCTTAGTGAATCATAAAATAGTTCAACTTAACAAAAAAAAAATTGATGTCACCTTTTCAAAAATTTTATGCCCAAAAAAATATTTCAATTTCCCATCCCTGGAATAATTTTTTTTTTAGTTTTTATTCTTCCTAAAATATCAAATAGGTTCAAATAACAAAAAAGAAAAAATAATTGGTTTTTGCTAGTTAATTTTGAGTCCACAAATAGGAGTAAACTCCCCAGCTCTGGAACCTTATTTTGGATTTTTGTGAATGTCAATGCAAATGATATATTTTTATGTCCAAAAAGGTGCAATGCGTTGAACTTGGAGCCAGAAAATCAGAAAAATCAATTTTTGGACCAATCCCTCTTTAGTGGGCGTTGGCGTAATATATTATATGCAAAAATAGTATAAATATTTAACAAATTATACTACTTAAGCTTACATTCCTTTAAAATTAAATTTTTAAGCTGTTATGACAAAGCTGAGACGTTATCCGAAGGTCAGATGGGCTACCACAACCGCAACGAAAATCAGTAAAACAGTTCGTAACGATTAAAATTTATGGTGCAGAGTTCCCCTAATACTTCTTAAGTCCTCTATTGGTTTCAGTCATGGTTATCTTACTCAAAAATAAGGCTTAAAAACACATGAGATTCAATTTCCCTGCATTTTTGTTAAAATTTAAAAGGTTTTCTAGTTTTAATGGCTGTCAAATACAAAGCAAATGACGCAGTTTGCTGAAAACTTGACCGGCAGCACTGTTGCATTTAAAGTTACCGCGAAGGAAATTCAAAATGTCACGGAGCTATCAAACACCCCTCGTATTATACGCAGGCAAAGTAGGATGCACCCTCGCCGTACGTAACGCACTTTAGGCGCAACACCTCGTCTATTGCAGAAGCCAAATATTATATATTGTACACGATCGAAAGTCTGGCGCTCAGTAAAAAATACATGAGTAGTAAAAGTTGAACACGTTCAAACGAACATCTCTGTTATAATATTAATATCAAATAATTTTACAATAAATAGTATAAAATATATCATCATAAATATAAATTAATATGAAACTATTACTTAGAAAATGCCATTGTAAATAAATAATACGAGTATTTGTATTTATTACAGCTCGTTATGATTGAGCATTTTAGTGGAAATTTTTCTGCTAATTTCTGTGGCATAATTGAAAATTAATTGCAAACGTAATTGATTTTCGTTTCGAGTGCGCAGGAGAGAATTTATTTTATTTTTAATATATCATAATCAACAGATAAAATATTATCAAGTATGAAAGAGTAAAATAAATATTCTAATTAATGCAACATTCATAATGGAGCACTGGATTTATTTATTGACTTATTTATTCAAACGGAGCCGGAGTAAATTTCAAAAATAAGTAATTGATGTATTTTAAATCTTATAATAACAAATTAATTCCATATATAAAACTAAATTAATTTCAGCGATGATATTTAAAATAGAAGACTACAAAAACAAGTAAAAGTGATATATTCGGCTGTGCCGAATCTTAAATACCCTTCACAGATGTATTTGTTCTTTCTTGCCAAAACAGAAAGTAGGTTTAATTAAAAAAACAAAATGATGTTATCGGTTACTTTTATATTTAAGAAAACGTCTCAATTTTTGGCCTAAGAAGCTAAATGTTTGGCTTTCCTTATTTCTAATACTTCTAAACGTCTTTCAAAAACATTAAATACATTTAATTTAAAAACAAAAAGTAAAAATCCGTTCCATGTACCCCAAAAAATTCTAATTGTCCAACCGTAGAATAGTCTTTTAGATTTTTGTTTTGGTTCTTAATACCAATTTATTTCTTCCTGATATATAAAGTAGGTATAATTCATCATGAAAATTAAAAATAGCAAATTATATGGTTACTTTTATAAATAAACAAATTTCGATATTCCAATCATGAAATTGGATTTTTAATTTTTCAAATTTTTAATACCAATTTAATTCTTAGCGAAGTATAAACTTATATGGTTACTTTTATGTACCGAGAAATTTAAATTTTCCAACCCTGGAACCGAATTTTTAATACCAATTTAGTTTTTCCTGAAGTATAAAATAGGTTTAATTCACTAAAATAAACAAAACTTGGAATTTATGTGGATATATTTATACCAAAAAATTTCTATTTTCAAACCCTGGAACCGAATTTTTAGTTTTTTAATACTAATTTAATTTTTCCTGAAACACAAAATTTGGAATTTATGTGGGTACTTTTATGTACCAGCAATATTTCGATTTTCCAACTCTGAAAGCGAATTTTACCAATGCAATTCTTAGTGAAGTGTAACATAGTTTTATTTGACAAAAAAATTAAATTTTTAAACTGTTTGGTCACTTTCATGTACCATAAAATATTTCATGTGTCCAACCCTGGAGTCGAAATTTTGATTTTTTAAGATTTTAATATCAATTTTGTTCTTCCTGAATTATAAAATAGTTTTAATTAGTAAAAACTACTTTTTGTTTACTTTTATGCATACAAAATATTTCAATTTCCCTACCCTGGATACGAAATTTAAATTTGTTTACCAATGTAACTCTCAATGAGGTATGAAATAGTTTTATTTAAGAAAAACTTAATATGTATATGTAACCATTTTGGTCACTTTCATGTAATACAAAAGTTATCCAACTTTGGAATATAAATTTTGATTTTTTTAATTTTTGATACCAATTTTGTTTTTGCTGAACTGAAAAATAGTTTTAGTTAGTAAAAAACCGACGTTAGTTGCCTTTTCAGTTACTTTTATGTATAAAAAAATGTCAATTTCCCATCCCTGGAAGCGAAGTTTTAATTTTTTTATCAATGCTAGTCTTTATTCGGTATAAAGTCGTTTTATTTAAGAAAAACGTAATATTTGCAACCATTTTGGTCACATCTCTGGCTTTTGCCTCTCTCAGCTTTATTATACTTATTGCAATATTCCTTTTAGTCTTATTTAAATTTTGATACAATGTCTATACGTAAGTTACATACAATGTGTTTTAATACAGACAAGTTCAGTTGTTAAGTATCCTGCGACACGAGAGTTTCTCTTCTAAGTAAATACATATTACAATATATTACATATACCAAAAAACTTCCCAACCCTGGTAGCAAAATGTTAATTTTAAAAGAATTTTTGTTTGACCAATGCAAATCTTCATGATGTATAAAGAGGTTTTCTTTAAGATAAACTTAAAATTTTTCACAATTTTAGTTATTACGTGTACTACAAAATACTGAATGTGACAAAAAAAAAACGTTTACATTCCCATCCCTGGAAAAAAGAATTTTATTTTTTAGTTTTTAATATACCATTGAGGCTTCTCAAAGCATGAAATAGGTTAATTTACAAACAACCAAAAAAATAATTGGTGTTTGGTATTAATTTTGCGTCGAGAAATAGGTGTAAGTTTCCCAGCTCTGAAACCGTATTTCAATCCAATCTATTTAAGTTTATTTCCAATCCAACGGTCCAAGAACGAAGTCTCTAGCTCTTCTGGGGGCTTAAGAAACCCGATTTCACGTACAGACAGACGGACAGACGGACATCGCTCAATCGTCATCGCTATTCATAAGGATTTTCTTTATGGGGTGCCATATTATATTGAAGAAATTAGACACGGAATAACAAACCTTTTCATTTTTTTCTGAAGGGTATAAAAAATTGTGCAAAAATTTTGCAATCAGCGATCGTGCCGTTTTAAATAGACTGTATTTACAAAACAGTTTAAATTGAGTTTGTTAACTTAACGCTAAGAAAATTAAAAAATTTACAAGAAATAGTTAAGAGTTTTCACCAGAATTTAAAAAAACTATTAAAAAACTAACAAAATGTGGTTTTTTAGAATAACTTTTAAACGGCTTTGCAATTTTAAATATTTACACTATTTTCCAATGTAATATGTAACTTCAACGCCCACTAAAGGGGGCAGGGTCCAAAAATGGAGTTTTCTGATTTTCTATAACCAAGGTCAACTCTTTTTTTTACATAAAAATTTATCATTTGTTTACCAAAATTACAAAAAACAATTTTAACAATTATATTAGTTTTTAAAGGTTGGTCTAGTTCTTCTTATGGGAACTTTTTTCCCTCTGGCCCGATTCAGCCCATTTACGAACTTGACCCGTGCTATCCTTCAACATTTATCTATATTAAATTTCAAGAGTCTGGCTAGTTTCGTTTGGACTGAATTGTGATTTCCACAGACGGACAGACAGTCGGACTAAACAAGAATATATATAGTTTATGGGGTCCTAGAGGTATATTTCGCTGCGTTACACAAGGAATGACAAAGTGAATATATCCTCCAATTCTTTTTTGGAGGGTATAAAAATTGGATTCTGCAATAGGCGAGGTATTGCTCCAAATGAACGTTGCACAAGGCGGTTGTGTACCCAACTTTACTTGCTTAAAATACTAAGAGAGAGAGAGAGAGAGAGAATTTAAAAAAAAAATAATTATTCCTTTTTTTCTACAAGTGTCTTTTAAAAATACAAACTTTCGATAAAATAAAATTGGAATCGTTCAATGTAAAATCTTTTGGCAATACAATTTATTTGATATCAACTTTCATATTTTATGGTAAACATATTTTAATGAAACTTTTTTTTTTTAGATAGAATTCATTTGAATAAAGTTTTTGAAACAGTTGCTCTTAAAAAAGTACCTTTTTAAAAAAGTACTTTTTTGAAAAATAAATTTTTTTGAAAAAGTACCTTTTTATAATTAGTTCTTTCTTGAAAAAGCACCTTTTTAAGAAAACAGCTTTTTAAAAAAAGTACTTTTTTGAAAAAACACATTTTTTAAAAAGTACTTATTTGAACAAGTACCTTTTAAAAATAAGTGCTTTCTTGGAAAAGTACATTTAAAAAACAGCACTTTTTTTAAATTTCATTTTTTTTTTTTTAATTTCTGGTCAAAGTAATTTATATTGAAATCGGGCACTTCATGCAAAAGGTACTTAATTGGGGAACGAATTTCTTAATATTACTTTTACTATTTTATAAAAGTACTATTTCCAAAAGGTACTTAATGAAAGAGCATCCTATACATTCTGAATGTCACTGTTTAGTGTGGATTTTGGGCTGACGACGTCATCACTTCAACGGTCAGTACTATAGGACGATGGCAACCAACTCCTTTTAGCCTGAATGCTATGATATGAAGGGCGCTAAGTGCCACTCAAGTCATGCGATTTGAAGGCATGACCATCTCACGAGCAAGTGTAGTGAACTGGCTAACGAGATCGTGCGATTTTTCCCCGGCTTTTTTAAATTTTTTCTTGTTGGGTTTTCTTAAGTCGCAGGTGTATGCGAATAAGCCACAAACTGCAGCGGTCCTCAAAATCAAAATAACGCATGCCATCCGTAAAATTCTGACTGATTTATCAGAGTCATGAAAAATTGCAAATTTCCGAAGCCGTGGTGGACATTTGAACGACGTTATATCTCACACAGTATGGCATCAATATGTGTTTCAAATGAATGAAAAAATTGTTTTATTTAAATTTAAAGGATTTTCTTTGTACTCTTAAACTGGAATTTCCAAAAACTAATTGAGGGCTTAATAACAATAGATGAACAGAATTCAAAGTTGATTTCTAATATTAAAACTTTCGCAGATAAATAGGTCACTAAATCAGTAATTTTTTTTTCTTCGCCCGCCTAAATACACGAATTTCAAAAAGGCGCTAAACACCTGTCCCCCATTTCATCTTATTAACAACAATATTTTACAAATAACTTCTTCTTGTTTTGAGAAAATTTGTTTGAAATTGTATTTTCAAAAACAATTTCAGCCGGTACAACAGAACTGGAGAATTGAGAAAATATTTTTAATAAACTGAAAATAGAAAGAATATTGTAGTTAAATTAAAGTTGGGAGAAACTTTGTAATTTGCCATCAAATGTTTTATCGCTTAAATGTTACTCGTACTGGTGGTGGCCTGCCGCAAACACCCTGCGGTAGCAACAACATGTAATTAACATTAAACAGAAACATGTTTCTAACAAGCGGTTTTTATTATATTATTTCCCTTCTCCTTAATTAAACAAATTTATTATGCAAGTTTATTTTCAAAAAGTATTCCCTTAATAACATTTGCAAGCCACCGGCAACTGTTTCTGGCTCGGGCACACAACGTTGTTTCCTGGCTGCTTAGTTTTGGCTTATGAACGCAAAACCGAAGTTTTATTGTATATGAAAACTTTGCATGCATGTTTACCTTCTGAACTAATATTTGCTCTGAAAAATGTGTTAAAGTTGAAAAACATTGTTCCGCAATAACGTTTTATGTGTTTAAGTCAAAAGTGTTATAACAGGATAATAAAAATGGCTTGTGTTTAAGCAATATCGTTAATTTTTATTGATAAAGTTTTCACATTGACATGAGAGAGGGAAAATACTTTATGCTGGTGGCGGTACACAGAATCAATAATGCAAAATCGGAATTAGATAAAGTGAATTGTGGCAAAACAAACTAATTGTTCTCATTAACATCAACTGGTTTTGAGATTTTTTTCGAATACTTTTAATCAGGAAGAAAACTTTTAAGACAATTTCGTTTAGACAACAGTCCGATTAAATAAGATTCCAACATCATATTGTGCGCATCAGATAAACCTGCTCATGCTGCATTTAATCAACCGATTAATTGAAATGGAGACGAAGGGAGTAAAATACTGACGTGTATGGGTATTATTTCAGTTATACATTTTTTTTCATTTTAGATTGAGGTTGAACCACTTTTGCTCTGCAAAAACTATAGGACTATACGCAGTATTTTTTTGTAAATGCCAAGTATCACTAAAATTTTCTCTTTCACATAGAGAAAAACTATTTAAAGCAAAGATAATTAAAACAAATAAAAATGTTGTGTTCGGCTGTGCTGAATCTTAAATACCCCTCACTGATGTACATCTGGAGTATATGCACACATTCATTTCAATCCTTTTTGATTAACTTTATTTCCTTTTAAAACAAAAAAAAAGGTTCAATTACCAAGAAAACTAAATTTTCTTATTAACTTAATTTCATACCTAAGAATAGGTTTAAATTTTTCAGCTCGGAAGCTGTATTCTTGGCTTTTCTTATATGTAACACCAAAAATATTGAAAATGTTTAATTTATAAACAAAAATAAAAGATTCGTTTTACGTACCAAAAAATTGTCCAATCCTAGAATCGTCTAACCGATTTTTATATCCTCCAAAAAAGAATATGGATGGTATATTCACTTTGTCATTCCGTTTGTAACGCATCGAAATACCCATCTCAGACCCCATAAAGTATATATATTCTTGATCAGTGATGAAATCTAAGACGATCTGAGCATGTCTGTCCGTCCGTCAGTGGAAATCACGGTTCAGTCCAAACGACAAGAGCTAGACTCTTGAAATTTAGTACAAATATATTTTGAAGGATAGAGCAGGTTAAGTTCTGAGACGGGCATGAATCCCTTAAGAAGAGCTAAACCAACCCAGAAAAAACAACATAATTTTTAAGTTTTTTGGTTATTTTGTCAAGCAAATGATATATTTTTATGTCAAATACAGTCCAACGCGTTTAACTTGGAGCCATAAAAAAAAATTATTTTTGGACACCGCCCTCTTTAGTGGGCGTTATTATATGCAAAAATAGCATACAAATTTAACAAATTGTTTTAGTTAAGCCTACATTCCTTAAAAAAACATTTTTAAGCTTTGATGACAAAGCTGACACAAAACCTAGTACTACTCTGCCCTACCCCCTCCTCCCCCTTCACCCCATACCAAAAAAAAATATTTTTAATTTTGTATACAATTATTCCAAGCATTTATTCTTAGAGTTTTATGACTTCCGATTTCTGCCCTACCTCCTCCTCACCCTTTGCCCCCTAAATGACCCTATTAAAAAAAAAAATTTTTAATTTTGTATATAATTATCCCAAGCATTTATTTTTAGAGTTTTATGACAAAGGTGAAATGTCTACCCCACAGCCCTTGCCAGAGCGACCCCGCCAAAATACAGTTTTAATAGCCTAAAAAGATAATTGGACCCCATAAAGTAAATATATTCTTCATCAGTGATGAAGACGGTCTAGCAATACCCAAACGTTCGTCTGAGGAAAACATGATATTGTTTATTTTTTAACCCCGCCCCCTTTAGTGGGCGTTGACGTACGATGTTATATAAAGGAACTCTGTCCCACCAAGTTAAATATTTTAAATTAACTTACTAAATATTTGTAGGGTATTGAAGATTCGACCCGTTCGAATATAACGTTTTACTTGTTTTTTTTTTAATTTTCAATAACAATTCTATTCATCCTAAGGTATAAAATATGTTAAAATCACAGAAAATGCCAATATTAATAATCTATTTGGTTACTTTTATTATCAAAAAAATGTTCAATGGTCCAACCATGGAGACCATTTTTTTAGAATTCTAATAACAATTATTTTCTCCCTGAAGCATAAGATAGTTTTAACACCAAACGAAAACAAAAATTAGTAGCAGTTTTGTTTTCTTTTCGATTGCGGAACTCTGGAATCGAATTAAAAATTTTTTACATGTTTTACTGGATCATCAATAAACAATAGGTTTAATTCACAAAAGAACAACAAACTTAGGAACTAATATGACTACTTTTATGTATAACAATGATTTCGATTGTCCAACCCTGGATTTAAATTTTTTTTGCTTGTTCTAAAAACCAATTTAATTCTTCTTGAAGTATAATATAGCTTTAATTCAGCAAAAAAAAACAAAAATTAGGAACTAATATGACTACTTTTATGTACCACAATGATTTCGATTCTCCAACCCTGGATTTAATTTTTTTTTTGCTTGTTCTAAAAACCAATTTAATTCTTCTTGAAGTATAATATAGCTTTAATTAAACAAAAAAACAAAAATTAGTTAGGAACTTATATGGCTACATATATGTATGTAACAAAAAAATTTCGATTTTCCAACCCTGGAATCGAGCTTTTAATATTTTAAATTTTTTCTTCAAATGTAGTTCTTTATCAAGTATAAAAAACGCTTTACAATTCACAAAACAAAAACAAAATTAGGAACTTATATGCCTATTTTTACATACCAAATATATTTGGATTTTGAACCCTGGAACCCTGGAATCAAATTTAAAATTTTTTGGTTTTTAATACCAACTTAATTCTTGCTGAAGCATAAAAAGGGTTTACTTCACCAAAAACAGTAAAAGTAGTGACTTTTTTTATCATTTTATATGGCAAAAAAAATTCTATTCTCTAACATTCAATATTTTTATTTTTTGGAATTTTGAATAGCATATGATGGAAAAATATTTTAATTTCCCAACCCTGGAATCGAAATTTCGGATTTATAAATTCTACCAATTTAATTTTTCTATTTTCCAAAATTGTTTTAATTGACAAAAAGAAAAAAAACTTACTTTTATGTGCAAAAAAAATGTTTCAATTTCCCATCCCTGGACCAAAAATTTTTATATTTTTAGGTTTTTATTCAAATTTTATTCTTTCCAAAATATCAAAAAATTTTAATTAACAAACAGAAATAAATGGTTTTTGCTGGTTAATTTTCCATCCACATATACGTGTAAGCTTCCCAGCTCTAGAATCCTACTTTGGATATTTCTGAATTTCTATACCACTCTATTTAATTTCATTTCCAATCCATCAGTTCAAGAATGAAGTCTCTCGTTCTTCTGGGAGCTTGGGGTGACCGACCTATACATACTCTTTCACTTATAAAAAATACTTCTTCTGTAAAATTTAATTTTTGGCACTTAAGCTTTTTTGCTGGTTATTCGATGATTTCTTATTCATCGCTTTGCACCAACCATTAGCATTTCCAATTCTTGGAAAAAATAAAGACAATTACACGGAATTGCAAAGATAATTGGAAATGATTCAAACATGTGCCAACACGGAATCTATAGATACGGATGCGTTTTGACTCTGCTCATTTTCTTTGATCTTAAATGGAATATCACATAAAGAACTAATTAATGCTTCCAACACTGCAAGCACTGATTCCGAAAGCAAAAGTAAAGTTTTTTTTTTTGTAAATCACGTAACATGAGAAATAATCTTATTAGCACAGACTGAATACCTACCTACCCATCGTATTCATATTTAATATCGGCATGCGTAAATTTTTCCTCACGCATGCAATTCCAAAATTAAGAAAAACTAATTAAAATACAAATGCTAATTAATAAGCCAGCTAATAAAGCTGCTAATTATTTTGCTTAACTCATGTGAAATGTCTTTTTAGTGTATTTTTACATAGAAAAACAAGCAGCAACTGAAACCGAACTTGCAAAAAGTTTATTAATAAATTTCAATGAATTGATATTTCAAATAACTCTGGGGAATAAATAAGGGCTTAGAAGGAAATAACATATTCAAAGAATTTTCTTTTGCATACGCATAATCAGCTTTAAAATAAATTTCAAGAAACTAAATTGCTGCTGGTAACGGCCCTGACATTTACATTATAAACCAGGCAACAAGTTCCATTCACACATATTTCACACTGATTTGCCAGCTATTTTATACCGAAATAAATTTTATCCCTTTCAAAAATTCATAATGTTTCTTGCATTCAAAACATAAATCATCAGCAAAATGATGGCAATCACTCAGGTTTTATTTACCACAATGTAGAGTTCAAAAATCGCTTTTAAAACTAATAAATTCATATTTTAAACAAAAAATAAACTCATCCCAAGATTAATGATTTAACATCTTAGCCACAAAAGCCACTGGCACAAAAGAAAAAAAGGAAAATCGCAAAAAGTTACTTCAAATGCAAATTTGATTTATGTGCTCCTTGTAAGAACGAACAAAATAGAAGCCTCGGCCAGAAAACTACTGAATAATAAACGAAGTGTTAAAAAATGGCTATCAGCCGAAAAAGAACAGTTCAAGGACATTTAAGTCATCATGTTAACCTCATTTGAGTTGTTTATTTCCTATCTTTATACACTTCACGAAAAATGGTAAAAGAGCATTATCGGTTTGTCATTCCGTGTGTAATTTTCTCCATGACAATATGTAACTCGATAGAGTATACACACATACATATTCTGTGTCCTCATGATTAGGGAAGTTGAATAAGCGATGCCCGTCTGTTTTTCTGTACGTCTGTGGGACGGTTCATCTGTCAGTTTTCTGAAGACCCAGAAGAGCTAGAGACTTCATTCTTGGACTGATGGATCGCAAATGGCTCTTAATTCACTTCTACTGGAAATGAGCAAACTCTGAAATACGATTCCAGAGCTGAAAAGCTTAAACCTATTTTAGTACTTAAAATTATTTTTGTTAATCAAAATAAGAAATGTGGGCGTGAGTAAAATTAAGCTCACGATCACGTAACTCATATTGTTTCAACACACGTTCACGCACGGAAAATTTAAGGCACTCACGGTCACGCCCGCTTACGAAAGCATTAGTTTTAATCATGTACTCTCACGCGCGATGGTAAAAAAATGTTCAGAATCGCCCGCGCTCACAGTAAAATTGTTCTCGTGTGTGAAAGTATGTATCCCTATAACACATAAATTTGTATTTGTGTATGTACAGACATATTTTCCTTAGTATTAAAAATTCAAAAGAAACAAGTAAAAGTGCTATATTCGGCTGTGCCGAATCTTAAATACCCTTCACAGATGTCATTATTTTCGTTTAAATTTTTCGGCTAAGAAGCTAAATGTTTAGCTTTTCTTATTTCTAATACATCTGAAAGTCTTTCAAAAATATTAATATGTTAATATTAAATGTGAAATTTATAAACAAAAAGAAAAAATCCGTTTCATGTACACCAAAAATTTCTAATTGTCCAACCGTAGAATCGTCTTTTATATTTTTTTGGTTTTTAATACCAATTTATTTCTTCCTGATATATAAAGTAGGTATAATTCTTCATAAGAATCAAAAATAACAAATAATATGGTTACTTTTATGAATAAGAAAATGTCGCTATTCCAAACCTGAAATTGGATTTTTAATTTTTTTTTTGTTTCTAATAACAATTTCCCGAAATATAAAAAAGATTTCATCCACAAAAAACCAAAATTAGGAACTTATGTGGCTAATTTTATGTACTAAAAAATATCGATTTTCCAACACTGGAACCGAATTTTTAGTTTTTAAAATTTTTAATACCAATCTAATTCTTAGCGAAGTATAAAACAGGTTTTATTCACTGAAAAAAAAAACCAAAATTGGGAATTTATGTGGGTACCGAATGTATGTACCAAAGCGAATTTTTATTTTCCAACTCAATGCAATTCTTAGGGAGGTGTAACATAGACAAAAAAAACTAAAATTTTTAAACTTTTTGGTCACTTTCATGTACCATAAAATATTTCATTTGATATTTCTTTTTCACAATAAAATTTGTGTAAATAGGTACTGTTATCACATTCAACTAAGTCACCTAATAAGTGGTGACAAACACAATACACATGAGCACTGATGATGAAAGTGTTGCGGCTTTCGAAAACAGCTGTTCTGCTCTGCTGTGTAAGTTGAATAAAACTGATGTTGACTTTCCTTTGTGTCTTGGAATATTTTTAATGTCTTTCTGAGATTTAAAAACAAATTTCGAACAATTAGCCTATGAATCTTAATTCAATTTAATACAGCAATATAAATGTTCGTGAAAATACCTTCCACATGTTCATTTTTTTTTTACCAATGCAACTCTTAATGAGGCATGAAATAGTTTTATTTAAAAAAAACTTAATATTTGTAACCATTTTGGTCACTTTCATGTACTACAAAATATTGCAGTTATCCAACTATGGAATCTAAATTTTGCTTTTTTTTTAACTTTTGACACCAATTTAGTTTTTCCTGATCTAAAAAATAGTTTTAATTAGTAAAAAACCGACGTTAGTTGCCTTTTTGGTTACTTTTATGTATAAAAAAAATTTTAATTTCCTAGCTCTGGAAACGAAGTTATAATTTTGTTACCAAGACTAGTCTTCATTAGGTAGATAGTCGTTTTATTTAGGAAAAACTTAAAATTTGGTCACTTTCATGTACTATTGCATGTACCAAAAAAACTTTAAACTTCCCAACCCTGGAAGCAAAATTTTAATATCTTTTGTTTTTTTTTACCAATCCAGCTCTTCATGTGGTATAAAGTAGTATTATTTAAGAAAAATTTACAATTTTGAACCATTTTGGTCACTTTCATGAAAAATATTGCACTTGTCCAACCCTGGATTCGAAATTTTTATTTTTTTTATTTTTGATACCAATTTTGTTCTTCCTAAAATATAAAACAGTTTTAGTTAGAAAAAAAAACAACAACGTCAATTGCCTTCTTGGTTACTTTTATGTATAACAAAAAAAATTTTAATTTCCCAACCCTGGAAGCGAAATTTAAATTTTTTTTATTTTCTTTATTAATGCAAATCTTCATGAGGTATAAAGTAGTTTTGTTAAAGAAAAACTAAAATTTTTTAACCAAACAAAAACTTTCATTTTCCCAACCCTGGAAGCGAAATTTTAATTTTTTGTGTTTTTTTTTTGTATCAGTGCAACGCTTCATGAGGTATAAAGTAATTTTTTTTAAGAAAAATTTCAAATTTTTCACCATTTTGGTCACTTTCATGTACTATTAAATATTGCACTTGTCCATCCATTGTCCATTTGAATTTTTGTTACCAATTTTTATCTTCTTAAATTATAAGACAGTTTTAGTTAACAAAAAAACAACATCAGTTGCCTGTTTGATTACTTTCATGTATAAAAAAAATTCAATTTCCCACCCCTGGAAGTAAAATTTTAAGTAAAAAAATTTTTTTTGGTCAATGCAAATCTCCATTATTATACATCAGAGGTTTTGTTAAAGAAAAACTTAAAATTTTTAAATATTTTAGTTACTACATGTACTACAAAATACGGAATGGGCAGAAAAAAAATTTTAATTTCCCATCCCTGGAAAAAAATTTATATTTATTTAGTTTTTAATAGACCATTGAGGGTTCCCAAAGAACGAAATAGGTTTAATTTACAAGTATTAAAAAAAATGATGGATTTTTTGTATAAATTTTGCGTCGAGATATAGGTGTAAGCTTCCCAGCTCTGGAGCCATACTTCGGAATATCAATAGCACTCTATTTAAATTCATTTCCAATCCAACGGTCCAAGAACGAAGTCTCTAGCTCTTCTGGGGGCTTGGGAAAACCGATTTCACGAACAGACGGACATCGCTCAATCGTCATCGCTATTCATAAGGATCCAGTATATATATACTTTATGAGGTCCCATGTGCATATCGAAGAAATTACACACGGAATGACAAACCTATATATACCCTTTCACTTTTTTGTGAAGGGTATAAAAACAAATATACATTCACGTAAATACAAATTAATTATGAATTTTTCAGTCGCAAAGCAGCTCTGAGTCAGTCAATGTCAAGCCTCGTTGGCAATTATTTTTTAAGTGCAGCCAGACCACTGATCGTTTACTCTCTTTCGAGAGTTTTGCGTCTCACTCGCACTAGTTGATTTCAACGCCTCAGATAACTATATAAATTTACATTATAATTCTTCGTGGTTAACTACGTTGCTACTTCCTATGTGAAGGCATAGGTCGTGTACAGTCAGTCACAATAACGGAAAAATAAGGGCTAAAACATCGCCGGCATATGGTCTAAGTCAGCCCGTCGGCATCTGCGCACCAAATACTTTGTAAATTTACTTTGTAAAGTATTTCATCAAACAAACAACAACAATAATTATGAATTTTATAAACTAAACCAAAAGTGTTGAAAATCCTTACTGCTTACTAATATAATAAATATGAAAGTGACTCTGTATGTCTGTCTGTTATCTTTTTACGCTTAAACCGCTGAACCCATTTATATGAATTTGGCATAGAGATATTTTAAGATTCGAAGAATAACATAGGGTTTTTAAATGGTCAAGGGTAGTACAAAAAATCATTCATTTATACATATGTATATTAGTAATGATAAATCTTTCACTTAGATATTTTTCATGACGAGAAACACTACTTGCGGTACATCGTCTTCGCGGACTAAGTCGCTGGCTCATAATAAGCATATACAAGTGTCATTTAATATACTTAGGTAAAATTCTTAACACCAACTTGGATAAAAAGTGTTACACCACAATATGCAATTCATCTGACCTCATCGCAAACCAGAAAATATTGAAAAATCATTATTCATTAATCTGTTCTTGTACACATGAGTTTTGTTTGTATAGTCTGTGTGCAAATGAAAAAGTAAGTTTATCAAGCGGCTTGTGTAGTTTATTAGTTTATTGGGCTATTAAACAAAATGTTTATATTCTCGTATATTTAAAAATGTAAACGGAAAGACCGTGTAAAGATTCAATGAAAAAACACATTCACATATAAAAGAAACAAAAGAAATGGGCAAATTGCTCGGCAATGCCACTGATATGGAAGTGTTCTGAACTGCAAATTTACGAAAATCCGAAGCTAAGCTACCAAGTTACTTAACTAAGAAATTTTGAAAACGACAGACTGGGAAATTCGATGCTGGTCTCAAACAGCGAATGCAAACACGGCAGGAGCTGTTTCCTGAATGATGTGCGAGAAATCCCACCCATCATCCTTTCACCAGCTCATGGTGAGACACCGGCTTCTGACTGTGCGTAACGACCCGTCGTCGATGCAACAGGAGACCCGCATTTGAATTTCATCGCTATCGTCTGTCAAGCAAATTTAAGTGGAGGGCAACAAGTGTGTGACGGATGCCACTGAGCAGATCTGCAAACACTAATATCGGTCTAGCGATCAATGTCCAGCTACGTGCCATCACAAACAGAAGACACACACTTCCGAAATAACTGTTCATGATTGTTGTATATATGCTAAAAAGATAAGAAAAAAGAATACGAGAATTAGGTTAACTATTGTGGTTAACATTAAAATATATGCTTTTTGAACACTGCTATAATGGTTACGATATTAGCTAAACACTGCAGCAATGGTTGCAATATTAGCTAAACACTATTGCAATGTGTACTAAACACAGCTGTGGTGTTTAACAGACACTGTTAAAGTGCCATATGATCATTTTATTTACTTTTTGTATACACAATGGGTTTTTTTTTAATTCCATTGAATTTATTTTTTAATTCTGCAGTGTTCACTTCATTGTTTGTAGAACCTTGCGAAGCCACTGCGGCTTTTCTGCAGGTATAATCAACGTAGAAACGCATTAACAAAATTGTGTGTATGAATTTAATTTGTTAGTATATCTACATAAAATGTGTGTACAAGTTGATGGACATAAAGAAAGCAGTGCGTATATATGATATGCAAGTTTATAATATTTTTAAATTTGAATTGCTTGAAGTTCTCCAACGTTGAATATCATAAGTCCATACTGCCTTATACATATATTATTTTATTTCCAAGACTAACTTCAAATTTAGACCAATAAGCCAGTGAATTTCTCTTGTTTTATGTTAAATATTGTTTTCATACTAAAGGTTAAAACCTGGTTTTAGCGTTAAAACCAAAAATATCTGATTTTGAGTTCACACTGCAAATTGTGGTTTTAACATACAGGCAGTATAATAAATTTGTTCAAAATAAATTAAATCTTTCATAGAAATATGTGAATTTGTTGCTGTAGTTGTTCTCTTTTTTTTACAAGATTTAATAGCTAACCTTTACAATAGAAGTTTTTGTTTGAAGGAAAAAAGAAATTCGTTCTAAAATAGAAATTCTTTTAATACCAGCTGTTTCCAATATATAACTTGGCAGCACTCAACTTAGCACAGCCAAAAACAGGCAACAGGTTTTTTTTGTACATAAAAATAATCCAAAAGTCACTAACGTTGACCTTTTTGGTGACTTAAATACATATAAATTTCTAATTTTGGTTTTTTCAGAAAGTATAAAAATCAAGAAACCGATGTGAGGGTTGGAGAGTTGAAGCTGTTTTGTTATTTGAAAGTAATCAAGTAGGTTACTATTTTGTTTTTTTATGAATTAAACCTATTTTATATTTCAACACTGATTAGAATTGTTTTAAAAAATGAAAATAAGCAAAAATTCGCTTCCAGGGTTGAACAAACGTTTTTATTTCTTGGTATATAAAAGTAACCAAAACGGCTACTAATTTTGTTACAGATTGTTTTAAAATTTTAATTTTTTGTTGAACGAAATTGGTGGGTAATTTTGTGTTCTTTTAAATTAAACTTCTTTTACTCTTCTGGATTAAGAAAATTAGTGCTAAAAATCCACAAATATAAGAAGATGCTTCCAGGTTTAGACAATTGAATATATTTTTTAGTACATAAAAGTAACCAAATATGATACTAATTTTGATTCTTTTGTGAATTAAAACTATTTTATACTTCAGTAAAAATAAAATTGGTATAAAAATAAGAAATAAACAAATAGAAGAGACGATTCCAAGGGTGGATAAGTGAATATTTGTTTAGTACATAAAAGTAAACAACTGAAACAATTTATTTTTGTTTATAACTTAAACATATTTCATATTTTTGAAATAAGTTGAGCTTCAGAACTATAAAATATAAAATGAATTTTTTATCGGTATTAAATTAACTAAATAATATAAATTTCTTTCTTTGGTAATAAAATATATTTTCTATTTTACACACTTTTATTTATTTATGAGTTTTTCAACATATTTTGCTTAGCTCATAAAATTCATAATTAATTTGTATTAACATAAATGTAAACTTTTTTATATTCGAATTTATTACTAAAATAATTAAACTAAGCTATATATAATAAAAATTTTTATATAAAAAAAATAACTTACACACTTGCAGATTTGAACTTAAGCGTGAAAAAATATGCTAAACTGAATAACTAAATCAATAAGTTGAAATAATAAAAAAAAATACATTCATGTTTAACAAAACGAGGCCACCGGTCTTGTTTACTTGTTCATTTTTAATTGCTATCTAAATTAAAAATTCAATTACGCAAAAATAAAAAAATAACTTTTGATCTCATCACACAAAAAAAACCGACTTAAAAAAGCTCCTATGTCGTGTTTAGACATGTATTTTTAATTGAGTCAATATTCACGTTGTAAATTTTCTCGATTTTAAAACAATTACGTATTAATTGAGCAATCACTTAATTAAAATTGTATATGGTTAATTGAGCTCAATAATGGCACTAATTGCGATAAGCTCGATTAAGGGCTATGTTCGAATACCGTATATTATTTTTAAAATGTTGTTTATCAACAAACGCATAAAATTAATATTATTCGGTTTTTCTATCCTTGTACACATATTTTGCAACTGACATTGTATGTCATGAGAATATTTTTTTTACATTTTTGCACATAATAAGTATTTCCATCAGCGTAATTGAAATTCCATGTGAGTGAAAAACAAGATGACGGTTAAATGTCACTTTGTCAGTCAGTACACTCGTGCATGATACTGCAATGTGGTCCTGTTTATTTTAAGTTAAAATTTACATTCTCTGATGGTATTTATTTTTGTTTTTTTTTTTACAAAAATATTCTTTTATATTTTAGCACATTTCAGTAGAACACTTAAAAGGTGGCGCATATAAAAAAGCAATTGAAGAAATGACACAATCAGACCAAGTACCGCAGCGGTTTATTTATACATTAAGCATATAGTTTTCGTTACTTAAAGCTGAAATGAACTTTTTTTAATTTAACAGAAATCCTTAATATTACGATGGCATAAATGGATGGATGCAAATATACACGTGTTCACACTTAATCTACATACATCATTTTGCGTTCATGCGATTAAAACTGTTCAGCCGCACACACTTGCAGCTGATTTTAAATAAATCAATTGCTGTGATTCGTGCGTTAATTCAAATAATTTTCTTCATTTAGTTCGGCAGTGAATGCTTTAATAGAGAATAAAGGCAAAAACACAAACACAGTTTTATTACTCGTGTTAATTAAAACCATAACCCCCGATACATCTTTTATACAGCCATTATGTGCTTTCTATGCTCTAGAATTTTTTCCTATGCTAGTTATGAAAAAAACAAATAAAAACGTTATATTCGACCGGGTCGAATCTTATATTTAGAAAGTAAATTTAAAATAACTTTTTAACTTTGTGGGACAGAGTTCCTTTAAGACATCTCTGTACCCAATTTCAAATCTCTATTTTGACAGAGTCATTCCAGGAAGGGCCGTGGGGGAGACGTTTCACCTCTGCAAGATCAAAGAACATCTCAGCTTCTTATAGGCTTAAGGAATAAACATTGTTCAATATTTACACATTTTTTGCATATAATATCGTACGTCAATGCCCACTAAAGGGGGCGGGGTCCAAAAATAGACTACACCATGTTTTCCACAGACGAACGTATGGACATTTCTAGATCGTTTCAGACTTCATAAGTGATCAAGAATATATACCTATACTTTATGGGATCAAATTTTCTTTCGAGGGTATTAAAACTCTATTTTGACAGGGTCGCTCTGGCATGGGCTGTGGGGGAGACATTTCACCTATGTCATAAAACTCTAAAAATAAATGTTAGGGATAATTAAATACAAAAATTTAAAACAAATTGTTGTTTTTGATAGGGTCCTTTAGGGGGCAAAGGGGAAGGAGGGGGTAGAGTACCAGATTACGTCTCAGGTTCGTCATTAAAGCTTGAAAGTGTTATTTTTAAGGAATGTAGGCTTAAGTAAAACAAGTTGCTAAATTTTTACACTATTTTTGCATATAATAACGCTCACTAAAGGGGGCGGGGTCAAAATTTTTTTTATGGTTCCAAACTTAGCGCGTCGGATCTTTTTTAACATAAAGATATGTCATTTGCTTAATAAAATTACAAAAAAACTTTAAAAATTATGTTGCTTTTTAGAGCTTGGTTTAGTTCCTCTTATGGGAACTTTTTTCCCTCTTGCCCGATTTAGCCCATTTCCGAATTTGACCTGTGCTATCCTTCAAGATATAATTATACCAAATTTCAAGAGTCTGGCTCTTTTCGTTTGGACTGAATCGTGATTTCCACAGACGGACGGACATGCTCAGATCGCCTTCGATTTCATCACTGATCTAGAATATATACACTTTATGGGGTCACAGATGGATATTTACAAACAGAATGACAAAGTGAATATACCCTACAATTCTTTTTTGGAGGACATAAAACATATTATTGAGATAAGGATTCCTTTATTGGACTCAAGCTCAAATCTGGAATCTGCAAATTATTTTTTATGAATTTTTATTGAATTCCAGTTATTTTTATTAAGAATATTCTAAAGCAAAAACTCATTTTTAAGTAAAATTTTCAATTGGAGGAATATAACAAAAAGCTCAGCAGTTGATGGCTCTGAAAAAAAGCAAACAGCAAAAAATATAATATTTGGAATAATAATCGTCAGGGTTGGGGAATTTGGTGTAACCAAAAGTGATTTAACTTAACAATTATTACATATAAGAAGTTCTCATATTCTATTTCGTTAAAAATATTGGTTAAATAGTTGATATTCCTTATGACTGGTACCGCCGTGGAGTGGCGTAGTGACATCGAAATCAGTTGTGTTTGATGATTATAAAAATACTCTAAATATTGCACTCTTAATAAAATAATTTGAATTCAACAAAAATCCTTAAAAAAAATAAATTGCAGATTTGATTAGTAAGTTGGAAAAATAAAAATTTACATTCAAATGTTGGAAATAGGAGCTTGTTTTCAATACATTTCAGTAAAACTTCTTAAAAGAAATTTAAAGTTTCTCTATGATTTTTATAGTTTCATAAATTTTTGTGAAATATCGTTGAGAGTTCGACTTCACACAATGCATATCCATCCCCTCCCTTCTGTGTCTTCAAAGTAACCTCATTTCGTTACGATGCGATGTAAGAAAAGCATGTTTATTTCTTTATGAAAAGATAAGTGACTTTGACTACTAATGATTTTTGGCTAAAAATTTCTGGTAACTTGAACATAAGATTGTATGGGAAAGCAAACAAGTGATGTGAATGGCAGACATATTCAGTCATGCAAGGTCAATACTCGTATATCAAACTGCACCTCACACACAGAAACACACACTTTATATGCGTGCTCGAGTTGATTCAATTTGTAAAGTGTAAAAAATATTTACCCCCACATTTTAAAACCAACAAAAATAAAGACTTTTTTTTCTTCTTGCAGATTTCGTATGTGCTTGACACGTTTATCAGCCAGAATTCATATGGATAACATTTCCATTTTGTATAAAATTGAAAAGTGCTAAACGCACTTCAGATGACTTTAATTTTAGTTTAGACATCTTCAAATTTAAGTTTGACGGCACAAAGTTTTCAAATAAATAAAAAGTTTTTTAAAGGCTTTAAATATCAAGAAGATCTCAATAATCTTCAAAACGGATATTATGCATTGAGGTATACAAATAACAAAAGTTTGAATAAGAATTTTCGCAACGATAGAAAATAAGACATATTTTCTTTGCCAGCTGGTGTAGATTTTCCACATGAATCGCTTGGTGTTTACGCTTTAATTAATTTAATAAGACCTACAAGTGAAATTATATTAAGTAAATTGCATAGAAATTTGTCTGGAAAGCTTCAAATATTATTAAAATTTTTTTAAATCGCATTAAAAACCGCAAATTCTATTACCAGTGCAGAAAAAGAATTTAATATTTTCCGTTCATGGTGTTAAATGCTTTCCACTGAATTAAATAATTTCTTATTTTTTCGGTAAAACAACTGAGAACTTACACGGTCGGTTTTATGTACAAAAAAAATGGATTTTCCACCCCAGGAATCGAATACTTAATTTTTTTTGGTTCGATTTCCTGGAATAGAATTTTAATTTTATTTATTTATTACACGAACATAATTCTGCCTGAAGTATAAAATAGGTTTAATTCACCGCAAAAACCAAAATTAGACTTACATGGCTACTTTTATGTACTAAAAAATATTTAAATTTCCGAACCCTGGAAGCGAAATTTTAATTTTTTTTGTTTTGTTTTCACCAATGCAACTCTTAATGAGGTATAAAGTAGTTTTATTTATGAAAAGCTTAAAATTTGTAACCATTTTGGTAACTTTCATGTACTACAAAAAAATTTGTTCAAGCCTGGAATCGAAATGTCCAATCCTGGAATCGAAATTTAGATTTTTATAATTTTTTGATACCAACTTTCTTCTTCCTGAATTATAAAACAGTTTTAATTAGCAAAGAAAATAATATCAGTTGGCTTTTTGGTTACTTTTATGTATGAAAAAATATTTAAATTTCCAGGGTTCGGAAGCGAAATTTTAATTCTTTTTATTTTTTTACTTTTAATGAGGTATGAGTAGTTTTATTTAAGAAAAACTTAAAATTTGTTGCTATTTTGGCCACTTTCATGTATTACAAAATATTGCAGTTGTACAACCCTGGAATCAATATATTAATTTTTTTAAATTTTAATACCAATTTTTTTCTAAATTCTAAAATAGTTTTTATTTGCAAAAAAAAACTTTTATGTACCAAAAAAATATTATCATCCCTAAAAAAAATTTCATTATTTTAATTAACAAACAGAAAATAAATGCTTTTTGCTAGTTAATTTTTCGTTCAGAAATAGATGTAAGCTTCCCAGCTCTGGAACCGTACTTCGGATCTTTTAATACCACTCTATATAAGTTCATTTCCAATCCATTAGTCCAATAACGAAGTCTTTAGCTCTTCTGGGGGCTTGGGAAACCCCTATAGACCGACGGGCAGACGGGCATCGGTCATTCGTCATCGCTATTCACAAGGATCCAGAATATATATATATATATATATATATATATATATATATATATATATATATATATATATATATACTTTGTGGGGTCCCATGTTAATATTGCGCAAATTACACACGGAATCACAAAGCTATATATGTATATATCCTTTCACTTTTTTGTGAAGGGTTTAACAAGTGTGACACCTACTGCAAATATTTCATATTGGAAACGAAGCGAATGCACCAGCGGATATAACTCAAATTGGATTTCAAATAATTTGCTGAATGTCGTTTTTTAATATTCAACATTTTTCGAAAACCCTTCACTTGGTGTGCGTCCCCTTCATGAAACAATTTTCAGCTACATATTTGATTGATTGCACAAATATTAATTCTGAGGCTGTAACTGAGAACAATTAACAAATACACGAGTAAATGTAATCACAGGACAATTTGAAGTGAAATGTTTCGTACCATAAACTCGTTTTGTTGGTGTAATTAAATGGGCAAATTAAATAACAAAATGGCTACCACGTTTATTTAATAATTAAGTGATAAACTTGCCACAAGAATTCATAAATGAATCACAGCTGCCTGTGGTTCGTGGTTGTTAAATTATAAATAATGAACTAATTTCTTAATTGTTTTTTTCTGCCGCATAAATCACACGCAAAGGAATTGATTCTAATTAGTAAATAATTAATGATTGGGGCAATAAATATACGAAACGGCTTTTGTTTGTACATGACAGGCCAGTGCAGTAACTTTTTCTTTGTATATTTTCTGGAAATGAAAACCAATCATAGATTTTTAACTATTGACACAGACAACATTCCAATTCTGCTGCTGTTAAAAAAGAACATGACAACCTTTCCACACGTGCATACGTGTGTGAGGGTAATATTTTCACCACAATATTAAGAGTATCTGAACTTTCTGTCCATATAAAAATGTTCTTTCAATTAATTTTTATACCCTTCACAAAAAAGTGAAAGGGTACGAGTATATATAGGTTTGTTATTCCGTGTGTAATTTCTTCGATATGCACATGGGACCCCATAAAGTATATATATTCTGGATCCTTATGAATAGCGATGACGATTGAGCGATGTCCGTCTGTCTATTCGTGAAATCGGTTTTCCCAAGCCCCCAAGAGCTAGAGACTTCGTTCCTGGACCGTTGGATTGGAAATAAACTTAAATAGAGTGGTATTGAAATTCAGAAAGATCCGAAGTATGGTTCCAGAGCTGGGAAGCTTACACCTATTTCTCGACGCAAAATTTATACCAAAAATCAATTATTTTTTTCATGTTTGTAAATTAAACCTATTTCTTGCTTTGGGAAGCCTCAATAGACTATTAAAAACTAAAAAAATAAAAAAAAATTCCAGGGATGGGAAATTAAAAATTTTTTTTCGGCCTATTTCGTAGCAATAAATAAAATTTAAAAAAATTTCAAGTTTTTCTTTAACAAATCCACTTTCTACGTCATTAAGATTTGCATTGGCAAAAAAAAAAATTTTTGTTTAATTCAAATTTTGCTTCCACGGGTGGGAAATTGAATTTGTTTATACATGAAAGTAATCAAACAGGCAAATGAAGTTGTTTTTTTTTTGTTTTTTTGCTAACTAAAACTGTCTTATAATTTAGGAAGAACAAACTCGGTATCAAAAATTCAAAAATAAAAATTAAAAAATAGAATTTCGAATCCAGGGATGGACAAGTGCAATATTTTTTGGTACATGAAAGTTACCAAAATGGTAAAAAATTTTCAATTTTTCTTAAATAAAACTACTTTATACCTCAAGAAGCGTTGCACTGATAAAAAAAAAATTAATTTCGTTTCCAGGGTTGGGAAATTGATATATTTATTCTGCATAAAAGTAACCAAAAAGGTAATTGACGTTGTTTGTTTTTGCTAATTAAAGCTGTTTTATAGTTCAGGAAGAACAAAATTGGTATTAAAATCTTAAAAAATCAAAATTTCGACCCTAGGGTTGGACAAATGAAATATTTTATGGTACATGAAAGTGACCAAAAAGTTTAAAATTTTAATTTTTTTGTCAAGTAAAACTATGTTACACCTCACTAAGAACTGCATTGGTAAAAAAATAAAAATTCGCTTCCAGAGTTGGAAAATCGAAATATTTTTCGTACATAAAAGTACATACATTCAAATTTTGAGCTTTTAGTCAACTTAACCTATTAGATATTTCAGAAAAAATTAAACTAGTATCAAAAAATTATAAATTCGGTTCCAGGGTTGGAAAATTGAAATATTTTTAGTATAGTACATACATAAATTCAAAATTTTGTGTTTTTAGTGAATTAAAGCTATTTTATATATCAGAAAAAATTAAATTAGTATTAAAAAATTAAAAATTCGGTTCCAGGGTTGGGAAATCGACATTTTCTGATTCATAAAAGCAGCCATTTTATTTGTTATTTTTGACTTTTATGATGAATTATACCTACTTTATATATCAGGAAGAAATAAATTGGTATTAAAATCCAACAAAATCTAAAAGGCGATTCTACGGTGGGACAATTAGAACTTTTTGGGGTACATGAAACGGATTTTTTGTTTTGTTTGTAAATAAAATATATATAATATTTTTGAAAGACGTTCATAGGTATTAGATATAAGAAGAGCCAAACATTTAGCTTCCTAGCCGAAAAATTTAAACGTTTTCTTAAATATAAAAGTAACCGATAACATCATTTTAATTTTTGAATTAAACCTACTTTCTGTTTCGGCAAGAAAGAAAGAAAGAAGAATTACATCTGTGAAGGGTATTTAAGATTCGGCACAGCCGAATATAGCACTTTTACTGGTTAAATTTTACGATAGGTTAAGGAAGTACAACGCGCTTCATATGTGATCAAGCAAAATTTCCGTATTTGAAGTGAAGAACAGTAGGAAGATTTGCAAGAGCTGCCAATGAATCGCCGAAATGGACTGTTTGGTGTGGATTATGGGCCGGTAGCATAATTTTTCAAAAACGACGAAGTCAGGAACTTTACAGTGAATGGTGCGATTTAAAACAAAATAATTTTTTTGTCCAAAATGGAAGAGCTGGAATTGGCTGACATGTTGCTCCAAGAAGAGGGTTATTACGAATTTAGGGCCGGTCATTTGGTATCATATATCGTGCAGTTTAACTCTTTTAGAATATTTTTTGTGGCGCTATGTTAAGACTCATGACTATAGGGGCAACGGTTGACGCACTGGCAGCCAATATTGAAGAATTTATTTGTGAGATATCGGCCTAGATGTTGGGCAGAGTATGCCAAAATTGGACCCAGCGTCTGAACTATTTGAGTCGTAGCCGCGGTCAACATATACATAAAATGATCTTTAAATATTGACTGTTCTATCGACTCAAATAAAAATATTATATAGATTTCGCTAAATTTTATTTGTTTTTCTTTTAATCATGTGCGAAAGATCGTCAAATATCACATGTTGGAACAGTCGAACGCAATCCACGGTTCAGTATTTGTTAGTATTTTTGTTGTTTATTTCTTATTTATAAATTAAAGGTTATTGACGTAACAGCTAAAACGTTATAATTAACTGTTACATTTTTTCTTATTTTTGCATGTGCTAGTAAGAACGAATCTTAATATCCTCCAAATATTTAGTAAATAAAAACTTTATTTTTATTCTTATTAAAATTTAAATTTTTATGGTATTTGGCTTAAGTAAACAAGAATAAAATTTATTTTAATGCGGTCGTTTCCAATGTGTTGGGAGGAGCATGACTGAGACACCTTTCCGTCAGCATAAAAGCAATTTACGTAATAATATTTTATATCAACGTGCAAAAAAGGGGCTGGGATAAGTTAAAAATTTTTGACCTGCTGGGTCACAGTCTCTTTAAGACATTTCTGTGCCCAATTTTAAAACTCTATACAGGATCACTCCGGGAAAGGCAGTGAGGGAGACATCGTAAAAACTTATAAAGTACATTTTCGAGAAACAAAATTTTTTATAGGATCCTTTAGGGGGCAAAGATGTGTGCAGGGGTAGGACAGGGGATAATCAGAGAACATCTTACCTTCGGGGTAAATTTGTAAGAAATGCAGGCTTAAGTAATAAAATTTTTTAAATTTTTACATTATTTTTGAGTATAATGTCTTACTTCAACGCCCACTAAAGGGGCGTTTTGATTTTTCTGGATTTTATGGCTTCATTTTCAATTCTTTGGACCTTCTTTGAGATGAAAATATATATTGCTTAACAAAATTACAAAAAACGTTAGAAATTTATAGTGTTTTTTAGAGGTTGGTTTTCAAAACGGGATCTCAGAGATCCTACTTGAATGCTTGTGGGATACAAGCAGCCACGTATACCAACCAGAGGTTGGTTTAGTTCTTCTTAGGGGAACTTTTTTTCCTCTGGCCCGATGCAGCCCATTTACGAACTTGATTTGTGCTATCCTTCAAGATATATCCATACCAAGTTTCAAGGGTCTGGCTCTTTTCGTTTGAACTGAATCGGGATTTCTACAGACGGACAAGGCTAGATCGCCTTAGATTTCATTACTGATCAAGAATATATATACTTTATGGGGTCTCAGATGGATATTTCGCTGCGTTGCACGCGGAATGACAAAGTGAATAATACCCTCCAATTCTTTTTTGGAGTATATAAAAAGACAACTTCACTGCGTTGTTATGAATTAAAAAGTGATTTTATTTTAATATTTGAATTGGGGCCGCTAAAGTCTTAAATATAAAGAAAATTTAATTAGTTTAAGCGGTTTAAATAGAATTTTCTTTGAGACGTCTATCAAACACGAATGTAACATAAATAAAACCACATACATACATGCACATTTACAAGGCCTAAATCTGTAATTCGTATTGTTTAATGTTCATGAATATCTTTAACATTTCCAACAGCCTTAATTTACTACCAGCCACAGACACACATTATTAAAAATATTATGACTGACATTAAAATGATATTAAGAGCAATTATTGAAAATGTCTGGCAGCAAACTGATTACTTAAAGACACAATATGTCTTCAGAAAAAGAAAATGCGTAAGTAAAGCACAAATAACTATTTTAACAAAACATACAGAGTTTTTCGATGTTGAAGTCAAACTAAAATGTTGTTTTATTAGATTTCAGCACAAAACCGAAGCCATTGGAAATTTCGTTATGTGCCACCAAATTAAATTTTTCTCTTATTTCTTTTTAATGAGGTATTAACTTTTAAATAGAAGTGTATATGTATGTATCTAATTTACACCCTTCACCAATGATGGTGAAAGGTTATTATAGGTTTATCATTCCGTGTGTAATTTCATCAATATTAATATGCGACGCCATAGAGATTACGTATTCTGGGACCTAATGAATGGGACAGTGGATTAAGCGATTTCCGTCTGTCCGTACGGGAAGTTGAAATTGAAGTGCTTGAAGCTTAATTTTTAGACTGATGGGTTAGGAGTGCAATTGAAAATCAGCAAAATTCAAAATGCGGTTAGAGTTGGAGAGCTTAAACAGTTTTTGGTATATAAAAGTAACTGGAAATACGAGTTAGTTTTATTTTATTTATTTTTTGTTAATTAAACCTATTTTATACTTCAGGAAGAATGAAAACAATTATTAAAAATAAAACAAAATCAAAAAGACATTTTCAGGGTGACCAAAAATATTACTAACTTTCATTTCTTTAATAATTAACCTCAGGCTATACTTCAGGGACAATTAAATTGTTATGGCTGGACTATTGAAATCTTAAGTGACCAAAAAGGTAACAGTTTTTTTCTTTTTTCTATTAATTGAGCTTATATTGTTTATACTTCAGGAAGAATTGAAGAAATTGTTATCAATTAATCAAACAACTTCAAACGGACTAGTCCAGGGTTGGATAATTGAAATCATATACATAAATGCCATGAAAGTAAATTTCATTCCAACAATATTTCATTTTAAGTTCCATCTAAGAAGTACCCAATAGAGATTAACTGCTTGTCCCACGATGTTATTCGTTTTCTTTCTATCGCACAATTACGTGTAAAATAAAAACATATTAAAAATATTTTTTTTATGCATTTGTTCGAAAGAACAATAACTACTGACATCTACACAAATTAATGAATATAAATTGTTTTAATAAATTTATATACGAGTAGATAAAAATATATTGTAATCTATTTATTTGAAGAGAGTTGTTTAAAAAAGTATAATTTGCAAATCATATAGTCTGATCCAAATATTCGAATAAAAGTCATTTGAGATGTCCATGGGTACAGGGATGCATTATTTCACTGACATTTTAAACATTTTTATTACTAAATCCTTTGTAAGTCAGATAAAGTGAAGTTAAGTCAGACTGGCTATATGTGAGTTTCTAATAAAAGTCTGTCCTTTAAAATTTTCTAAAATAATCATATTGAAATGCTACCCTCGAATTTGGATAGTCTAATTCATTGCGTTTGCTACTTAATCCACTCTATGGGTGAACAATGGAAATTCTTCGTTGCAACAAAACGATCAGACCTGTATGGAGTCGTTGTAGCATCGTTTTTATAAGGGCAAAATTTGCAGCAACAAAGTCTTGAAAATGTTTTCATGAAAATTTCTTAGGAAATACAGATTTTACCTGCACTTAAAATCTAGTCATTTAAGTTATGGGAAAAATTTGCAAAATATCGAAGTTAAAAGTTTTTCATCAATATTTAAAAGCCAAATGTTAATTAAAGTAACAACCGATAAATGAATTAACAAAATACAGGCTCCGCCAAATAACTTTTTTTTTAAGATGCTATAAAAAAAAATTCTAAATATTTTCTCAAATTTCTTTTTTTATTTGAAACTACAACCCTTCCAGTTAATAATGGAAAATAATTTCATTCAAGTGGCTGCCTCGGCTGGCCATGCAGTAGCCTACACGATCGGTCGAATTTTTAAGCACATTATCGATTGTGTGCAGCTGTATTTCGCCAATGGCTTCACGAATATTGTTCTTTAAAGCGTCAATTGTCTCTTTCTTGTCGGCGTAACACTTATCTTTGACGGCACCCCACAAATAATAGCCCAACGGTGTCAAATCGCAGCTCCGAGGTGGCCAAACGACATCAGCTTTGCAGCTGATAATGCGATCTTCAAAAACAGGGCGCAAAACATCCAGTGTAGCTTCGGCTGTGTGGCACGTAGCGCCGTCCTGTTGAAACCAAATGTTGCCAATATCCTCCTCTTCAATTTTTGTGAGCAAAAATTCGTTCAACATGGCCCGATAACGATCGCCATTGACTGTAACGGTCACTCCTTGCTCATTTTCGAAGAAAAATGGCCTAATTATGCCTCTGGACCAAAATCCGCACCAAACAGTGACTCGTTTTGGGTGCGTCGGCTTTTCAAAGTATGCGTGCGGGTTTTCTGTGCCCCAAATGCGACAATTTTGCTTGTTTACATACCCGCCAAGATCCAAATGAGCTTCATTTGAAAAGATGATTTTTTTGGCAAAATTGGCATCTTCTGTAAGTCGATTGCAGGCTTAGCGAAGCGTTGTTCAAGCATATACACAACCATATTCGTTCAGCGGAAGGATAAAACTAACTATCTGTCAAATCAGACATGAGCTAAGTGTTACCATTCACGAAATAAGCACTAGTTGAAAAAAACCGTTAGATGGCGGACCATTTATATACGAAATAAAAGTTTGCTTACAGCAAAATTATTTTTATCATCACTCAAATATTTTGCAGAATTTGCAGTGATGAAAGGAAAGTATGATTAAAATGTTCATGATTACAAAAATTTTAAGACCTTTATAGACTTCGCCCTTAAAGACATGATTAACTTTATTTTTTATTAAGTGACTATATATCTGAACAAACACTTTTTTCTAAACTTTTCTATAAAAAATCTCATTCCCTGTTTATATTTTCATACTAAATTGTCATGGTTGATAATTATTCTAGCAACAATTTTATTAGTGAACTTAACTCCAAATAAAATTATAAATTAATTTACTACGAAATTTATATCTGTGATATTTCACATATATCATATGGCAATTTGTAAAATAGAATAGTGTACAATTTATATAAAGAAATATTTGCAATAACGCACGTAAAATAGTATAATTTAAAACATTTACGTGACGCATTAAACAAACACACGCTTGGTGACAAAATTTGCATGAAATTGTCTACCGTCTAGTTTTATGCGACATAAAAATAAAATAAATACAAATGAACTTTATTGGCATTTTATCCAACGCTTCAGATTATTTGCTCGTGAAGACTACTGAACGCTTGAATAGAAAAACAAATATAAAAACTGTTATCAGGAAGTGTATGATTTTTCTTTATCCCAAAATGAACCATAAAACCATAAATTTATGAAAAATATATAATAAAACAAATTGTTTTTATTGCAGAATGTTTTTTTTATCAACAACAGAGCCAGTAATATTTTATGGCCGGTTATTTACATACAAGTAAATGCATAAGTATATAAGAATACTTTCATTTATATACAAATAAATATATAAGGATTTTATAGCATCGTAAAATGGTATAAAAGTCTTTAGTTGAATCAAAATAATTGCTTATCATTTTTTATTGGTTCTCTGAAAGCAATTAAAAGAAAATTAATTCGACGTAATTAAATTTGGAATATTTTGTGGAGTTTAGAATTTGTTTTGGTTTTTTTTAAGTGCAGAAAATACAATTTTATGTGATTTATTTGAACCCCCTGTGAAAACAGCACATCAAAGTTAAACGGGCGTATGATTAATATTTAATTATTGCAATATTAATCATTCGTATCATTGACCACTTCACAATGTCGAAAGAAGAGACGTGAAAATTCCGTGATTTTTTTGTATCACACGCTCGTGCATGGGCGTGATTTAGGACCGTGAGTAAAAGTACGTGATTAAAAATAATGCTTTCGTGAGCGAGCGTGATCGTGAGCGCCTTAAATCCCGCCGTGCGTGAAATAAATTTGAGTTTCGTGGTCGTGAGTAGAGATGACTATCAGAAACTCAATTTTTTCAATATTTAAGGAGTTCACGATCACGGACGCTAACGAAAGCATTATTTTTAATCACGTACTTTCACGCGCCATGGTAAATGGCAAATATGAATACGAATGCGAATATTTAAAAATTACCGAATATATTTTGTTGGATCTTTAAAAATCTTTCACAGACATTTTAATTACGTCTTTAGAACCATTTAACTTAATATCTTAATATTTCTTATAAAATACTTCAAACTAATTTGTAAAAGAACACATTATCTTGAAATAATGCATGTTAAAATCAAATTATATTTTCAGCAAAATCAAAAGATTTTATAATTGCAACTGAATTTCTTATCTGACTACAGTTTCAATTAAATTGCAGTCAAAATGCTACCAAACGCTTTGTGCACAAAACCGAGTTCCTGTAATTTGAATTATAATATGTGAAGTACATACGCCAAGAAGCATTTGTGACACGTGCCAAATTAATTAAATATGCTGCCATATTTGCCTTGATAAATTACTAACACAAAATCTTATTTGCCTCTTAAGATGAACAAAAGGCTTTAATTATAAATTGTATTTACAATAATCGAAATGTTTGTTCATCAAATACGATTGTTTAAGCAATAAACCAACGATTGCACCGAAACTGCTCATATGCCAAATGTACACCGAAAAAATTAGTTTTCAACTCAAATGGAAAATCACATGTAACAAATAGAATTATATTTTTTGTTTTTTATCTTGGACCAGCACTCAGGGGATGACCCCTATATATGCAATGCATTGCGCCAGAACTAAAAACCAGGGGATAGTATTGAGGGGACAGATTAGGAAAGATGAGAAGATAGACAGTTTTTCTTGTAGCTAATTCAACTTTTTACTTCGCCGGCTAATTTTTGCTACAGGGCCGACGAAGGTGGGTGGTGATGTTACTCTTCTTTTAGTACATGATAGTGTCAGTCGCTGCCAATTATGTTCAGTGACCAGTGCTATGCCTTCGTCATTGAAACAGGCTGGCAACAACTAACACAACCACGCACTAATGCTGATCAGAAGAATTCAACACAATATTTCATGACTCAGCGGCGGCTCGAACTCAGGACCCTCCGCTTCATAGTTTCGTGTTCTACTACTTCAGCCAACATCACCCACATATACATATACATTCAACAATAACTTGTTTGTAAAAACCCCTTTCATTTTTTATTTAACAAAATATCCATTCAGTAAGTATTTCCACCAGTATTAAAAACATTGAACACAGCCGACAAGATTTTACTGAGATTTCCAGCATCCCAGTGATCACATTGATTTTTATACCCTCCAAAAAAGAAATTGGAGGGTATACTCACGTTGTCATTCCGTTTGTAACGCATCGAAATATCCATCTCAGACCCCATAAAGTATATATATTCTTGATCAGTGATGAAATCTAAGACGATCTGAGCATGTCCGTCCGTCCGTCTGTGGAAATCTCGATTCAGTCCAAACGAAAAGACCTATACTCTTGAAATTTGGTATAAATATATTTTGAAGCTTAGAGCAGGTTAAGTTCGGAGATGGGCCAAATCGGGCAAGGGGGAAAAAAGTTCTCCTAAGAAGAACTAAACCAACCCAAAAAAAACAACATAATTTGTGTTTTTTGGTTATTTTGTTAAGCAAATGATATATTTTTATGTCAAATACGGTCCAATGCCTTAAACTTGGAACCATAAAATAAATAAAAAATTATTTTTGGACCCCACCCACTTTAGTGGGCGTTATTATATGCAAAAAAAAATGTAAAAATGTAATAAATTGTTTTACTTAAGCCAACATCCCTTAGAAATAATATTTTTAAGCTTTAATGACGAAGGTGAGACGTAACCTGGTGCTACTCTTCCCTACCCCCTCCTCCCCCTTTGCCCCCTAAATTACCCTATCAAAAAAAAATATTTTTAAAATTTTGTATATAATTATCCCAAACATTTATGTTAGAGTTTTATAACAACTGTGAAATGTCTCCCCCCCGGCGCTTCCCGAAATGAATCTGTCAAAATAGAGATTTGAAATTGGATACAGAGATGTCTTAAAGGAACTCTGTCTCACCAAGTTAAACATTTTAAATTTACTTACTAAATATTTGGAGGGTATTTAAGGCTCGACCCGGTCGAATATAACGTTTTTACTTGTTTAACATAAGAAAGAAGCAAAATTTTTTTCAATGTTAACTTGAAATGGCAAAATAAAAAGAAAATCTATAAAAATGTAAAATAAAATTGAGTTTTTAGTAAATTATATTCAACAAATAAAATCAGCGCCATTTTATTCGTACTTAAATAACATCTACAACATGCATTTGCAAATCACCAGTAATGGATGCCCCAAGGTTGCATTTGTAAGAAGGCCAACCATACAGTGTTGCACAGACACATTTCGAATTAATTTGAAAGAAATTAAGTAATTTGTTCATATGAAAAATGTATGGGAAATCATATCGCAAATTACTTAATTTGGGCAAATGAAATGATTTAGCAAAAATCACGTATATGGAAACGTACTATTACGCCATAAACACTTAGACGCCTACGAGGTACCGACTACAACCTATCCGAAATAAAATACATGTTTATATGGGAATGATTATTTGCCCGCCTTACCGCAGGTTGTTGTCCGTGCTACATTTCTATTTCCTATTTGCATAATCAGAAAACACTATGAAAAACAATGAATACGTAAAAAAAATTTTAACTCGTCAAAAGTACAAAAATGTATTTTTCACTTAAAAATATTGTTATTTACAGTTCCATAGAGAATCTTTCCAGCTTTAATTTGAGATATACATGATAGGCATTATCGATGAAATAAGTGACTTACGAGTATGGTCCTACAAGTAAAAGTGCTATTTTTTTATATATATTAATGTTATGAGCTAGTGAGGCTACGTTCTTATATAAATAAAACAATTTACTTTATTTCATTTTCCCGACGTTTCGTCAATTACTTGTTGACTTTTTCTAGGGTTTTGGAAAATCTATTTAATAATTAAAAACATAAGATAATTATATTGCACACTTTCGCTTATTATAATGGTAACTTACAATAATTTGCTTATTACATATTAATTTTTTAAATTTAATTAACAATGCTATGGTTTTCCATTTTATATAAACACAAATTACAGCTTAAAGCTTTTTCACAGCTTTACTCAATAGCTAACTTATAATTAGTGCTTATGTTGTCCGTATCTTCTTTTAAATTCATCGTCCTTTTCCTTTTTTGTTGAATTCTTAAACTTTCTATAGTGTATCTTTTCTTTTCAATGTTTTCTTTGTCTAGTATCTTTACATTTTTAAAATCAGCAGTGTGATTGTTGTCCAGTATGTGTTGTGATAATGCTGTTGAGTGTTTCTTCTTTTCTATGTCTGTCCTATGCTCTCTTAGTCTCATTTCTAAGTTTCGTTTCGTCGTACCTACATATGTATAACATATCACAGCTGTTATTGTTCACAAAATTAAAAACAAAACTAAACAAAAGAGATCAAAGTAACGTAGTATATGAAATTCCATGCAAGGGTAACAACAATGAAAACTGCAAACAAATTTACATAGGGACAACAAAAAGAAATCTAGGCGTAAGAATAGCTGAACATGAGAGTGATATAAAAAAAGGACGACAATCAACAGCTTTATCAAAACACTGTTTAGATCATTCGCACACAGCTGATCTTGAAAACATTAAAATTCTTCATAAAGAAAGAAAATACAACAAACGATACACACTAGAAAGTTTAAGCATCCAACAAAAGATGGACATAGCAATGAACAATAAGACAGACAAAGACAACACCAATGCTACCTACAGTATTATATTAGATTAAAAATCATTTAGTCAATTCAACTGTGATATTAGAAGTTTAAACACAACTGTGATATTTTAATACTTAATTTGTATTGTACATTTGTGTTTAATGTTTCATGTAGTATGCTGTTAGATTCGTAACGACATTATTTAAATGCAACTCGTATTAAGAGATAAAATATGTAAGTTAAAAGTTTAATGTTAATTGTTCAAAATTCCTATCAGTATAATAACATCAATATGTATTCTCATTTTTTTTCATTAATAATGTTACCAGATTGTAATAAAATTATTATCCCTGAAGATGTTGGAAAATACCAACGAAACGTCGGATTTTTAAAAATATGCAATAAAATTGTCTTTTAATTGCATTTAAATGAAATTTAATGACCTTGGAAGCCTGAAAAACAGTTATTCTTTAAAACAAATAATAGAAAATAATTTATTTGAGTTTGTTATTGATATGTACCAAGCAATTTTTTCCAATTTTTAGTACCAATTCCAATCTTCCTAAAGTATAGTTTTAATTAAAAACAAATAATTAATTTGTGTTAATTAAGTTTTCCAGCTCTGGAACCGGTTTTTGCTGATTTTCAGCAAGAGCCTATTTAAGACTACGTATTTTCAATCCTAAATTGCGCAATATTTTATTTGAAAATATTGTGCGACTTATTGCATAACACAGTGCAAAATGGAAATAATATCACGATTAATATATACAATTATATTGTATAATGGATGGGCCGTTTAATACCTTCTCACCATTTTGGAGTGTTATAAATTAATTTATAAGTTCATTTTCAAAGCGCCATAACAAAATGTAATAAAAACAAGTAAAAATGGTATATTCGGCTGTGCCGAATCTTAAATACCCTTCACAGATGTAATTCTTCTTTCTTTCTTTCTTGCAAACACAGAAAGTAGGTTTAATTAAAAAATAAAAATGATGTTATCGGTTACTTTTATATTTAAGGAAACGTTTAAATTTTTCGGCTAGGAAGCTAAATGTTTGGTTTTTCTTATATCTAATACCTAGGAACGTCCTTCAAAAATATTATATATATTTTATTTACAAACAAAACAAGAAATCCGTTTCATGTACCCCAAAAAGTTCTAATTGTCCAACCGTAGAATCGTCTTTTAGTTTTTGTCGGTTTTTAATACCAGTTTATCTCTTTCTGATATATAAAGTAGGTATAATTCATCATAAAAATCAAAAATAACAAATAAAATGGCTGCTTTTATGAATCAGAAAATGTCGATTTTCCAACCCTGGAACCGAACTTTAAATACTAATTTAATTTTTTCTGATATATAAAATAGGTTTAACTCACTAAAAACACAAAATTTGGAATTTATGTATGTACTTTTATATACCAAAAATATTTCGATTTTCCAACTCTGGAACCGAAATTCTAGTTTTTTAAAATTTTTAATACCAATTTGATTCTTAGCGAAGTATAAAATAGGTTTAAGTCACTGAAAAAAACCAAAATTGGGAACTTACATATATATGGTTACTTTTATGTATAAAAAATTTCGATTTTCCAACCATGGAACCGAATTTATAAGTTTTTGATGCTAGTTTAGTTTTTTCTGAAATATCTAACAGGTTTAATTCACTAAAAGCACAAACTTTGGAATTTATGTATGTACTATTATGTACGAAAAATATTTCGATTTTCCAACTCTGAAAGCGAATTTTTATTTTTTACCAATGCAATTCTTAGTGAGGTGTAACATAGTTTTACTTGACAAACAAATTAAAATTTTTAAACATTTTGGTCACTTTCATGCACCATAAAATATTTCAGTTGTCCAACCCTGGAATCGAAATTTTGATTTTTTAAGATTTTAATACCAATTTTGTTCTTCCTGAATTATAAAACAGCTTTAATTAGCAAAAAGAAACAACGTCAATTTCCTTTGTGGTTACTTTTATGAAGAATAAATACTTTAATTTCCCAACCCTGGAAACGAAATTTAAATTTTTTTACCAATGCAACTCTTAATGAGGCATGAAATAGTTTTATTTAAGAAAAAGTTTTATTTGTAACCATTTAGGTCATTTTTATGTACCACAAAATATTCCAGTTATCCAACTCTGGAATCTAAATTTTGATTTTTTTTAATTTTTGATACCAATTAAGTTTTTCCTGAACTAAAAAATAGTTTTAATTAGTAAAAAAACAACGTCAATTGCCTTTTTGGTTAATTTTATGTATAAAAAAGTTCAATTTCCCACCCCTGGAAGCAAAATTTGAATTTAAAAAAATATTTTTTTTTGCCAATGCAAAAAACGTGACGTATAAAGTGGTTTTGTTAAAGAAAAACTTGAAATTTTTAACAATTTTAGTTACTACATGCACTACAAAATACGGAATGGGCCGAAAAAACAATTTTTAATTTTCCATCCCTGGAAAAAAATTTTATTTTTTTAGTTTTTAATAGACCATTGAGGATTCCCAAAGCACGAAATAGGTTTAATTTACAAACATTAAATAAATAATTGATATTTGGTATAAATTTTGCGTCGAGAAATAGGTGTAAGCTTCCCAGCTCTGGAACCATACTTCGGATCTTTCTGAATTTCAATAGCACTCTATTTAACTTCATTTCCAATCCAACGGTTAAAGAACGAAGTCTCTAGCTCACGTACAGATAGATGGAAAGAGGGACATCGCTCAATCGTCATCGCTATTCATAAGGATCCAGAATATATATACTTTATGGGGTCCCATGTGCTTATCGAAGAAATTACACACGGAATGTCAAACCTATATATACCCTTTCACTTTTTTGTGAAGGGTATAATAAAAAGCTATAAACAAATAAATTTTTTTTTAACTGTTTCGATATTTAAGTAGATTTAAAATAAGCGTTTTTATTATATTAATATGAAAGTGGCATCACTGAAATTAGCTGCTTACGATGTAGCTGCCGCTATTAAATTAAGTAGCCGACTACACCCCGAAAATTGTTGATAGCTACATTTGTAGTCGTGTAATCGATAGCCTAGTGTCGTCTACGCGTTTATAGCTTTATAATGTTTTCACACTGAAAGTTAAAACCCGGTTTTAGCGTGAAAACTATAAACTGCTAATTTTGAGTTCACACTGCAAATTGTGGTTTTAACATACAGGCTGTATAAAAAATTTTTTCAAAATAAATTAAATCGCGCATAGAAATATGTGAACTTGTTGCTGTGCTTGTTCTTTATTTCTACAACAATTAATTGACAACCTGTACAGCAGAAGTTTTTGTTTGAAGGCAAAAATAAAAAGTTTAACAATGCGTTCTAAAATAGATATTTTTTTTTTTATCTTGGACCAGCACTCAGGGGATGACCCCCTATATATGCAATGCATTGCGCCGGAACTGAAAACGAGGGGATAGTATTGAGGGGACAGATAAGGAAAGATGAGAAGATAGACAGTTTTTTGTAGCTTTTAAGCTTTTGTACTTCGCCGGCTAATTTTTGCTACAGGGCCGACGCAGGTGGATGCTGTTACTCTGCTTTTAGTACATGATAGTGTCAGTCGCTGCCAATTATGTTCAGTGATCAGTGACTATGCCTTCATCATTGAAACAGGCTGGCAACAACTAACACAACCACGCACTAATGCTGAACTGAAGAATTCAACACAATATTTCATGACTCAGCGCGGGCTCGAACTCACGACCCTCCGCTTCATAGTCTCGTGTTCTACTACTTCAGCCAACAGCACCAACAGCAGATATTATTTTACATGAATATTTTTAAATTATGGAACTACTTATACAAAAAATTAAAAAGTTGTTATATATAAAAAACAACGGAAAAATATTTCAGGCGTCACTATATATTCTTATTAACATAAACAACACCAGCTGTTTTCAATATATAACTTGGCAGCACTCAACTTAGCACGGACCAAAACAAACAAAAACAAGGTTTCATTTCATAAAACTTACTTAAAACCAGGGCTGTGGAGTCGGAGTCGGAGTCGGAGTCGAAGAGTCGGAGTTGCACTGTTTTTGCCGGAGTCGGAGTCGGAGTCGCTAAAAAAAGTCGCGACTCCGACTCCGACAAAGAATTTTTTAAATATTTTTCATAATAAAAATTCTGCGAATTTTTTTTAAAATATTTTCTATTTTCAAATATTTGCCTTTTTACTGAAATTGACTTAATCTTTTTAATGAATTATTATTTAGTTTATTTAATTTGAATTATTAATTTTGTTGATTTTTTGTTGTGTGTTGGAATAATAAAAACGTAAAAATGTGAGACTTTTCGTTTAAAAAAAACGACTATTTTGCTCCTTTTTCAAAAACTTCAACATTAACCCTATTTGTCACTCATAAACTTGTGCTTTTATTTTCTCATGATTGAGAAGAAACCGAAGCAAACAAAAGCATTAACGTTCTCTCCCAAGTACACTAAAATTTGTTTGTAAATTTTCTTTTAATGACCACTATTTTACCAAACAATACAGACATATTTTGTAAAAAACAAACAACTTTTGATTCAGCTTTATTTTGTTATATTTATTTTTATGTTTTTTCGCGAAATCCCAAACTTCAATCGCGTTTAGAGGTCCATAAGTACCCTCAAAAAAAGTTGTTAAACATTTCTTGATTCAATTATCGGGATACCCTAAGGTTCATATACATTTAGCATTGGAGTTGAAGTCGGAGTCGGAGTCGGAGTCGGAGTCGGAGTCGTACTTTAAAAATTTCGGCGGCTGGAGTCGGAGTCGGAGTCGCAACTATTTTTTCACGACTCCACAGCCCTGCTTAAAACCAATTCGAAAGTGGGTTTAGCTTGGTTTTAACAAATACATTTTGTATGGTAAAATCAGGTTTTAACAACTGGTTTGAACGTTAAAAGCTAACTTTATTAAAACCGTGTCAGCGTGAAAACACTAATAAACAATATTTCCCAAAAATAAATTTTATTTATAAATATGAGAATGTCAGCGCACAAAAATAAAAGTACACACGTTGTCAGCACTGAAAATGATTATTTTTTTTTTGTGAAAAATCAATTATTATCCTGGTTGTTTTAGCTCTTATAACTACTCCAAGTAATAGTCAAACTCATTTACAGAAAATTCATTATTGTAGTCCAATAATTTGTTCTGTGCATGCACTAGCGATGCCAAACGGGATTGGTTTTTATGAAATTATGGAATTTAGGGTTTGAAAATTTCAAATGCCGGTATCTCTTATTTTGCGCCATAGCGGCAATTTCTAGGATACTAGGGACGTGCGAATTCCTGTAGATGTGATAAATACCGAAAATGGAATAATTTTCGATTTGTGCTATTTTTTTGTTCACGGACACATCAACTTCACAGCACATACATAGGTATTTTTTGACAATCTAGCCAGACATTAGGAAATTAAATTTAAGATATATAAAAATTTAAGTAACATCGTGGCAGAGTATAAAATATACTTTTGTTTGAGATTTAACGTTTTGAGATACTGTGAAAGTCAGAAAAGTTGTGTAAATTGCACACGTTGATCTTTTACGATTTTGAGAGGTTTACGAAATATTTTCTTGTGGCTAAAGAAATTATGGTTTTATATGCATTTTTTTCAGGAAAAGAGTATCTATATTAACAACTGCTAAAGCCATTTTTTAGAAAAATTTTTCTTTGAATTGTTACGGTGAAAAAAACCGTTCGAAATGAACAAAAGGGATATTGTTTTTAACAAATTAAATGGGTTTTGAAAGTCAGTGAGATGTTTACTTATAGATTAAAAAATAAAACATTCAGCGTTTTTATAAGAACATTTCGAATTTTTTCCGTTTGTTCATCTTGCTTATGTTACATATGAGTAAGAAACTATTTTGTCAGCCATAAAATTTTTTGTTTTTTAATAATCGTACGTACGTAGAGGATTCTCATTTAAATTATTATACCCAACACTGTGTTCTCTTCTCCCATCCGGGATATTCGCAATCGCAATTTCCGGACTGCCACCCTAGTATGTACACACATACATAAATATTTTCCAATAAAAAATGTTATAAAAAACTTGGGCCATAAATATGATACTAATTTCAAGAAAACTTATTTGCAACATGCCGTGGCAGTGTAGCCTCTTTTTATGAAGAATGGCTAATAAAAGTTTTTTACATGTAATAATCATATAACTTTATAGTTCGTGGCAATGGGCAATGTGATATTAAGTAACACGTGTACAGAAATCACTGAACTTGTTTCGCTTGATGTACCATAATTATTAAATAAGTCTACACGGAGAACTTTAGACGTTAAATGCCCTGTGACAGATTGTCCAGAATTGTTGTTAAAATTATGTGCACACACTTACGCACGCGAATACATACATCACACATACATATTTACATGTATGAATAAACGCATGTAAGCAATACATGAGAATGTATGAAATCTTTATCAAATATTTCAAAAATAATAACACTATGTGACAGTGAAAATTAACTTCTGGAATGCCTGTACTGTAGTTAACGATAAAATAGGGCTTTTATACTCTCCAAAAAAGAATTAGAGGGTATATTCACTTTGTCATGCCGTGTGTAACGCAGCGAAATATCCCTCAATACCCTATAAAGTATATATATTCTTGATCAGTGATGAAATCTAAGACGATGTAGTCACGTCCGTCCGTCCGTCTGTGGAAATGACAATTCAGTCCAAACGAAAAGAGCCAGACTCTTGAAATTTGGTATAAATATATTTTGAAGCTTAGAGCAGGTTAAGTTCGGAAATGGGCTAAATCGGGCAAGAGTGAAAAAAGTTCCCCTAAGAAGAACTAAACCAACCTCTAAAAAACAACATACTTTTTTAATTTTTTTTTTTTTTTTAATTTTTTAATACCCTCCAAAAAGAATTGGACCCCATAAAGTATATATATTCTTGATCACTAATGAAGTCTAAGACGGTCTAGCAATGCCCATACGTTCGTCTATGGAAAACATGACATAGTCTATTTTGGTATCCCGCCCCCTTTAGTGGGCGTTGACGTACCATATTATATAAAGGAACTTTGTGCCACCAAGTTAAACATTTCCAATTTCATTACTAAATATTTGGAAGGTATTTAAGATTCGACCCGGTCGAATATAACGTTTTTACTTGTTTTTATTTTGGATGACACCCTCCTTCGTCGTCCCTGTAGCCAAAAATTAGTCGGCGGAGTAAAACTTTCAAGTAGCTACAAAATATTCTCTATCTTCTCATGTTTCTTCATTTGTTCTCTGAATACTATCCCTCTCCTTTCTATTTCCAGCGCAATGCACCGCATATGTAGAGGCCACCCCCTGAGTGCTGGTCCGAGTTAACAAAAAAACCACGTGATGTTCAATAGACGGATCACATTTTTCATCGTCTTTACACACCATTCAACACACTCTTGCTTTTTGTACCACTCACATCTGACAAGAAATAAAAAACAACTCTTTTATCTATGGGCCGCTGCCTCAAATTCTACTTTACAGTTACTCCACCGTAAAAAAGAGATCAAGAAAACTCATCGGTAAAGTTGTCAGGATAGCCTACTCTATTGACTAATTGGAGCATCCAATGGAGTGTGTTCCGCATCATCGAAATAAATCTGTCTTAAGGGCTCTCCCGTTTTTCCTGTCACTTACAATTTGTAGAATTACAAATTGGAAATGCACTGGCACCAGCACCTTCAACCTTTCACTATTAATTTTCCTAGTTCTCACACAACGTATCCCACATGATGGTGTCATATGTTTCTTATGGCAAAGTATAGTGTGTACAAGCATTGCATGTCATTGACCTCTCAGTGACATTGTGATAATAAAGTTTGATTATATGATGCGTGTGGCTACAATAAATAATAATCGATGTGGAAAAATCACAACATACTGGGGTGGCAAAGAAATTTCCGCACTGAAATTTGCGAAATTTAATAGATACAAGCAGAAGCTGTTTAGATGACCCAGACCGAAATGGTTTCATGGCTACAAAATTTAGTATTAACTGCTTAAAGGAAACACTTTGCACATATAAAGTAAAAGGCTTCTAATTTATACAAAATGTTAACAAAAATAAATATGTTTAGCCTTATAATTTAAAAAAATAAAGAAACAAAAGAAAAAGTTCCCAGATTTGAACTTGAGGTCCGCATGAATATCAAAATTGAATAATTGAATTGACCAAATTTTGTACATTTGAACTGAAAGATAATTATGACAATAAAGTGAATATTGACTCAATTGAAAATGCCGTAATATTTTAATATATTTATTACAAATTTTATTTATTTACTGGCTGTTTTGGTACATATAATAACAATTTCCGTTTGGGTATTTACATATATTGAAACTACAATAAACAAAGTAATATTATTGGCTCAATTAAAAAAGCATGTCTGATAAAATATTTTTACGGGAACTATTTTCTAAACAATTTATTGGATTTAAACTTAGCAATCTGTGTTCTTTGAGTATCAAAGAACCATGGAAAAACTTGAAAATAATAAGAGTTTGATTAAATACAATTAAAAGCTAAAAATTTTGTATTTACGACAAAATTTTGAGTTTTTTGTTGTTGTTTCAATATAAATACCCAATCGAAAATTGTTATTCTTCTTACAAAAACAGGCTGTAATACTATTTTGAAACAAAACGAATTATTCTTGTTTTTAAAACAAACAAAATGCTTCAGTATAAAAATAACAATATTATAAGATAATAATTTAAAAAAATATGGAAAACGGTTGATCTTAAAGGCCATCCCTGTAATTTCCCGTGGTTTTTGATTGTCAAGAGCTGATTAGTTTTTGGAATCGATCAGAAAAACCGTTTAGAAGTTATTCTGAAAAAAAACACTTGAAATAAAAAAATATTTTAGTTTGTTTGATATTTCTCGAAATCTACTAGTCCGAAGCGGTTCGAATTCACAGGAAATCGAAGTTTGAAGGAGCCCTACTAGGAACACTAGTAGTTTGGTTAGATTCGGTTCAGTTATTCAAAAGTTGTAAAAGGGTCACTTACTTGCCCACACACAAGCACACACGCATACACAAACACACACACACACACATAGTGACGGCTTCTCGGGAGTAGTCAGGAATGCTCCCTAGGAACTCAAAACGTCGAGATCTGAAGTAAAATCAATTTTTTCAAAACGCGGTAAAACCAGTAACTTAAATTTTCGTAGCGGGAAGTTATTTTAATATTTCATGTTTAAAAATAAAACATTTTAAAAAGTAAAACGCAAGATGCTTCTTCTTTTTTGGTTCAGTGTGCAAATCAAATTTTATTATTTTTATCACGAAAACACTTTGTAAAGTAAATATGCAACATATCGGTGCACAGATGCCGACGAGGCTACTGAGACCATATGCCGGCGATGTTGACGTTTTGTCAAGTTTTCGTTGACATTTTCAAGGGCTTGTCTATTTGAAATTGAAATTAGAAACTTAAATAATTACAATACATACACACCAAAGTAATTTTGGTGTGTATATAATCAGCAGCCGATGGCTCTGAATGTGGGAACTTCTCATATTCAATTTTCGTTAAAAACATTGGTTAAATAGTTGATATTCCTACTAACTAGCACCACTTGAAACAGTGGAAAAATTGAACAAAGAACGCTGATGAGATGGCATAGCGGCCTCGAAATCAGTACTAATCCGTTCTGCTGGTTTGATGATTATTGAAAATATTCTTAATATTCCAATCTTAATATGAAAAAAAAAAATTAAAAAAATAATTATAAATAGAATTGGAACAAATTCATTTATTAATAAAATAATAAAAAATCATTTGCAGTCATGCAGATTCGAACTTAAGCCCGTTGAAAAAATTAACAAGTATGAAATTATCATAAAATCCGGTTAAATTGCAAAGTAGCACTGCAAAAAGTGTGTTTAGTGAGCAGAACACAATGAACATAGTTAGTCGAGACTTACAACCATAATTAAAAGGAGTCGAGTCAATTGGATTTATGGTACTGTTACAATTAACAGCACCATTACTAGCGTAAACTTGGCATCACTATCGTTATTTTAAGGCACACATACATCACAACTACAAAAATGCACATCACAGCTGTCTTTTGTTTACATTGTGTTAACTGCCGGCATATAATTAATTACGTATACCTATGGATTTTAATAAGTTATAAATTTGTAAAATATATTGCAAAATGGCTTTGCGACCATTTAATAATTTACCTCGTAACATTTTAAACACTACAAGAAGATACATACACGCCAGCGTAACAAAATGTAAGACTTTTAGACAAATGTATCGTGATTTTTGGACTCCAAAAGACTATAATAAGCCACCCTATGGTCACTTTACTCAAGTGGGTGATCCCGTGTTACGCTCTCAAGCAGCTGAAGTGCCTGCGGATATGCTAAACAGCAAAGAAATCGATATGATTGTGGATCAAATGGTCAAGGTTCTAAGAAAATATAATTGTGTAGGCGTAGCAGCACCCCAAATTGGAGTGTCGTTACGCATTATTGTAATGGAATTTAAAAAGGATCTGGATAAGAAATTTACTAAAGAGGTTTATGCAGCAAGGAAAATGTCACCGCTGCCATTGACCGTAAGTTGGTTTATATAAATATTTTATACCAAGTGCTTCTGATTGTAGCATCAAGGAAAATACATAAGTAATTGGAATGCTTTGGAAGTATCATGACGCTGTAGAAAACTTTAAAAAAAGTGATTTTCTATAAAATGAATATAAATTAAAAAAATATCTTTATATACAAGTATTCCAAGAAGTAATTAGGTAATGATTGGGGTTCTCTAACGACGACGAGCTTAGAAGTACTCTATATTTGGCCTGAAGAAGGTGTAGCGATATGCATACATAAATATTTATACAAAACAGTACTATTTTCGACAGCCGCTGCACTATCATCATCAGTAGTAATGTGTATTTTTTGTTTATTGCCACTTATTAGATTCCTTAATTCAATGTGATAAAGGATCTTATTTATTTTATTATATTTATTAATTATATAGTTTCTCATGTTGATAAAACAGATTCTGAGAAATATTTTTTATCATGTTTTAAACCCCTTTTTGTATTTTAAAATTCAATTTCCTACTGCTTATTCCTGACGATGTTAACAAACTTTTAACGAATATTGAGTGTTAGGGCCTGTTTTTGTAAAACCGCCCTGTAGCAAAAAATACCCGACGAAGTAAAAAAGGTTGAAATAGCTACAAAATAAAACTGTCTATCTTCTCATCTTTCCTAGTCTACTATCCCCTCGTTTTCAGTTCCAGCGCAATGCATTGCATATATAGGGGTCATCCCCTGCGTGCTGGTCCAAGATAAAAATAAAAAAAATATGTATTTGTTTTGTGATTTAAGTCAATATTCACTTTATTGGCATAATTACCTTCCTGTTCACATGTACAAAATTTAGTCAATTCAATTAACGTATGACAACTAAAAGTAAAAACAAGTAAAAACGTTATATTCGACCGGGTCGAATCTTAAATTCCCTCCAAATATTTAGTAAGTGAATTTAAAATGTTTAACTTTGTGCGACAGAGTTCCTTTATATAATATCGTACGTCAACGCCCACTAAAGGGGGCGGGATTCAAAAATAGACAATATCATGTTTTCCACAGACGAACGTATGGGCATTGCTAGGCCGTCTTAGACTTCATCGCTAATCAAGAATATACATATTTACTTTATAGGCTCCAATTCTCTTTGTAGGGTATAAAAACTGTATTTTAGTGGGGTCGCTCTGGCAAGGGCTGTGGGGGAAACATTGCACCTTTGTCATAAAACTCTAAAAACAAATGCTTGGGATAATTACATATGTATATACAGAATATAATTTTTTATATTTTTTATAGGGTCATTTACGGGGCATAGGGGTAGGGCAGAAAACGGCAGTCATAAAACTCTAAAAATCAAATGCTTGGGATAATTGTATACAAAATTTAAATTTTTTTTTTTGGTAGGGTCATTTAGGGGGCAAAGGGGGAGGAATGGGTAGGGCAGACTAGTACCAGGTATCGTCTCAGCTTCGTCATTAAAGCTTAAACATGTTATTTTTAAGGAATGTAGGCTTAAGTAAAACAATTTGTTAAATTTTTATGCTATTTTTGCATATAATAACGCCTACTAAAGTGGGCGGGGTGCAAAAATAATTTTTTTATATTTTATGGCTCCAAGTCTAAGGCGTTAGACCGTACTTCACATAAAAATATATCATTTGCTTAGCAAAATAACCAAAGAACTTTAAAAATTGTTCTTTTTTTTTGAGTTGGTTTAGTTCTTCTTAGGGGAGCTTTTTCCCCTCTTGCCCGATTTAGCCCATCTCCGAATTTAACCTGCTCTAAGCTTCAAAATACATGTATACCAAATTTCAAGAATCTATCTCTTTTCGTTTGGACTGAATCGTGATTTCCACAGACGGACGGACGGACATGCTCAGTTCGTCTTAGATTTCATCACTGATCAAGAATATATACTTTATGGGGTCTGAGATGGATATTTCGATGCGTTACAAACGGAATGACAAAGTGAATATACCCTCCAAATTCTTTTTTGGAGGGTATAAAAATTTCATATTCATGAGGGACCCAAGTTCAAGTCTGGGATCTTTGAATAATAATTTTTTTTTTTAATTTTCTCATTAATAATAAATTTGATATCAATACTTCGACAGATTTTGTTTTTTTTTTGTAATTTTTCCACAGTTCAGGTGGTAACTGCTAACTTTTTAACTGTGCTGCATTTACAATTTTACTCAATATTATAACAATTTCATATAGATATATTGAACAATAATTTATTGAAGTTTTATATGGATAATTGAGCTCAATAATGCTATTTACTGTGACAAACTCAATTAAGGTGTATGTCTGAATACTGTATAAATAATAAACCACCAGAAACGTTTTGTTTATAAAATTGTTATGCCGAAGGTATATACGAGAAGTGGTTGAATACTGAACTGATGTTAACACACATTAACTGCCTGTTTTTGCAAATAAAATAAAAATTTTCGTGTGGGAATTTATATTGAATTAAGAACTCCATTTTTTGTTTGAATTTTTTTTTTGTTTTTTTTTTTTTTAATTTTATTTACAAAAAGGTTTAATTTGTTTTTATTTTCAATACAAAAGCCCAGACAAATTCGTTTATTTTATTCACAAAAACTGTTCCCGTTTTGTTTATTTTCTTCATGTCCTATTCTCTGAATTTTTTCTTCCAATTTTACTCAAGTCAAATTTGTTTTACTATAATCTCTAGCCAGTAGTTTAGTTTTTAATACCGGTTTCCACTGCATCTAAATCACGTATGTTTCTATTACAGGTTATGATTAACCCCAGTTTAAAGGTTACTAACTACACTAAGCACAAACATCCCGAAGGCTGTATGAGTGTTCGAGGTTATTCCGCAGAAGTTGAGCGTTATGAAGGAGTCACGTTAACGGGGATGGGTAAACAGAATACACCATCTGAACTGCAGCTAGCAGGTTGGAATGCTCGTATTGCACAACATGAAATGGATCATTTAGATGGTAAATTGTATATAGATCACATGGATCGTTCCACATTTCATTGCACCTGTTGGCAAACAGTAAATTCAAAAGCTGGTCGAGTGGAAATACCTTTTTATAAGTAACTAAAATATTGTACAACTAAACTTCAATAAAGTAAAGAGCAGTTATTTTATCTAAACAGTGTATAAATATGTGTGTATGTACTTACAATATTTTAGTTTTTATCAAATTTCTTTAAAACAAGAAGTGATAAAATGTTCCTTATCTTTGTCAGTACAATCTTAATTGTCGTAAGCAAAACTTAAAAAAGCGGTCTTAAAGTTTATTAAATTCTTACAATCTAATATTTAATAATTTGTTAAAGTAACATTGCGAAATACTGGCAGTTACACTTAATAAAGTTTTTATTAACAATATCAAATTACTTTAAATTGTTAAAAAATAAATAAATATGTATTGTGACCATCAATTGATATATTGGGATTGAAAAACAATACCAAGAAAATGTACTGTTGCAAAAAATAACTTTAAAATACACACAAGATAAGTATCTATCAAACGTACACGTAAACCGATAGGACTATTTGTAAAAATTATTTTGTATCTGTATGCATATAGATAAATAAAATAGAAACAAAATATTTCCTGTTTCAGACAATCAAAATCTACACTTTCTGTACAATATAAAATGTTTCCTGTTGCCCAACGTTTAATTTATATACTTGTGATTTCAATATTGAGTGATGGAAGTAAACAAATTGGTTCGTACCCTTTATATAAAGATATACATACATACGCATATAGTCGCATACGTATTTTAAGGTCATTTTTTATAAAGCTTATAGGACAAAACTTTTATCAAAATATATGTATATGATTAACAAAATCGAACGAAGCTTATTTAATTAATCGATGGTTAGGTTGGCAGGTTGCTGGCAGAAAAAAGTCCAGCCCACTTGGGACCAATTAATTAATCGATAACCAGTAGCGGATTTTGAAGAAAAAAACAATAGAATTTATGAACGCATAATTTGATTATAATAAAATTCCATTTATTACTTTGGATTTCATGTTTTTCATGGAGCTAATGAAAAATTCAGCTTTCGGTTTTGTGTGATAAAAAAATTTTTTCAGGAGGATGTTCCTATTCTAGAGTTTAAAGAAATGTGACTATACTTTTGAGATCTGCATATAGGTTAGGAGATATTCCACTAATAATTATTACAAGGGGGATTACGAAAAAAAAGATTTCAAAAATCTTGTTACGGAAGTAACCAAATATGTATTATGCAGGGTGTCCGTCGGGAAGGTATACTACTTTGTTTTGCCTCCATTTTGGTAAATATTAGTTTTGATAGTTCATATTTGGCAGTCGTGAAGTAGACACGTGGCAAATTCATTATGGAAAAATATTCGAGAAACCAACATGCTTTTATCGTTAAAACATTTTATCAAAATCAATCATCGGTTACTGTGACGATGAGAAAGTTAAGTGAAATTTTTGGGAGAAACAACTTGCCAACAAAACGCTCTATTTATCGTGTAGTGAATGATTTCGAAGAAAGACGGTCTGTAGGTAATAAGCCCAAGCATGGACCACAACGTACAGCAAGATCGGCTGAAAACATTACTGCTGCTCAAGAAAGTGTTTACAGCAATCCATCAATCAACCTCAATTCGACGCCGTGCTCAGGAGCTTGGTCTTCAAGGAACAACCTTGGCCACAATTTTGCACAAGGATTTGCATTTTTTTCAATTTTAGATTCAGTTGACACAAGACCTTCTTCCACAAGACCATTTACGCCGCCGTACATATGCCAATAGGATGTTATAGATTGCCCATGAGAACCCCGATTTTCATGAAAAAGTCATAATGAGTGACGAGGCACATTTTCATTTGAATGGATATGTGAATACAGACAGAAACAGAATATTCGTTTCTGGGCAATGGAAAACCCTCAAATTATTCATGTCACCTTTGCATCCATTAAAAGGGACAGTCTTCTGGTGTGCAATTTGGTCAGGAGGAATCATTGGACCTTACTTCTTTGAAAATGAAAACGGCGTAACGGTAACTGAATGGGAAGCAATATCGTGATATAATTGAAAACTATTTAACTCCACAACTGCATGGTTTGGGCTTGATTAACATGTGGTATCAACAAGACGGTGCCACATCGCATACAGTCAGGATTACATTGGAATTACTGCGAGACCACTTTCCAGAACAAGTTATTTCAAGAAATGATTTGACTGCTCCGGACTTCTTTTTGTGTGTATATCTGAAAAGCAAGGTTAATGCAAGCAAACCAGAAACTCTTAGCAACTCAAACAAAATATTCATGATGAAATATCGCGTGGAATGTGTGAGAATGTAATGAAAAATGTGCTCAAAAGGGCTCGCATTTGTGAGGCTAACAGAGGCGGACATTTATCTGATATTGTATTCCATACATAATTGCCGACATTAAATAAAACATGTATCAATATAAGATCCATACTCTTTCACTTAATCAAAAATTAAACAAAGTAGTATACCTTCCCGGCGAACACCCGGCACATCACCATAAGGCGTAATGTGCTTTGAAATATTTTTTCTCTGCATCTGGCAAAAATACTGCTACAAAATTCGAAACTTCTTTAGATATTGCGGAGATCCCAGAGGAAAATTTCATTTCTTTTTCTCTTATTTCATTTTCCATCTGTATGTAGAAAAGTGAGAGTTTCTATATATAAATTGTATAGCATCTTTTTGTCTCAGACTTAATACAGTTTGTTCAGGATTTATATACTATTACAGTCGCAAAGCACCTCTGAGTAAGTCAACATCTAACCTGGTTGGCAATTATTTGTTAAGTGCAGTCAGACCACTGATCGTGTACTCCCTTTCGGGAGTTTTGAGTCTCACTTGCACTAGTTAATTTCAACACCTCAGAAAACTGTATAGATTTACGGTTCTTCTGAGGAATTTTAAAGACGTTGCTATTTCTTATGTAAAGACATAAATCGTACACGACACAGAAATGGATAAAATACGGGATAACACAATCCCCGGCATATGGTCTCAGTTATCTCGCCGACATCTGTACAACGAAAGTATTTCACAAATCAAAAACCATTATACTCTTACAATAAAAATTTAAATTTTCTGCTACAGCAATTACTACAGTAAATAAAAATTAACGGCGTATTTATAAAAAATATTTTGCACTTTAAAAATGCTATAAAATAAATTTTGTACGAAAATTATGTTTTAAAGAACACTTTAAGTGTACAATACCTTTTATGCATGAGGTCGTTACAACGTAATTTATTAAAAAAGATTTTGAATCAGAGGAGACTTTTAAAATAAATTGTATGAAAATTTGTTTTATATCACACAACATTTTCATATGTATATTTGGCCTACACTAAGCAGGGTGTTTTATTTTGTTGTCTAAATTTCGGAAATAAATCGTCTTATAACCTCCAAGGTTTTTAGCGACAAAAATTAATCTTTAAAGGAGAAGTACATTTTAATTATCTTTGGTTTAAGTTGAAGTAGGGCCTTAATACCTATTGGCTGCCTAGAATCGTAGTGGGCTGTAATATTAATGTCAAGTTATTTTAAAATTGAAAATTATTGTCCTTACCAAGCTGTTCTTTAAATGTCCTATTGATATCCTTGCAGTTTTTAACACTAATTTTGTTCATCTTGGAAAATAAACTCTTCGCGGTAACAAAAGATGCAAACAAATCAAAAATTTAAAGTTAAAATAAGTGCACTTAAATTACAAACAAACTAAAATTTCTTTTGCTGTATATTCGTAACGGTATTTGGCACGACTTTGATACTTTGACAGATGCAAATTAGCTCCGTTCGAGTGCATCAGTAAAATATATGCAACAGCTGTTTAAATGTAACAAACATATACGCTCCGTTCGAGCACTTTTCTAATAAAATCCACTACTGAGTAAATACTGAATAATAGAAAGATATTGCACTCAATAAAAACTTTCGCATAGAAAAGTATGCGAACGGCAAAATTGTTAAATCCATTAATATATACACAACAGCTGTTTGCAAATAATTGTGTGCTACAAACTAATTTAGGTACAAGTCCAATAATCTAAACATAAGAAATGAGCAATTGAAATAAAACTAGTGCGAAAAGATTTTAAATTAAAGAAATTTCGGAAGCTTAGTTCAATAGAACCGAAAACAAGAAAATCAAACATAAAATGCTCAGAAGGGACATTTCGAAAGATTGAAAATTGCGTATTTATTTGGTAATAAATATATAGAAAAGAAAATCTGCATTTAAAAGACTAGTACCAAGCTGAAATGAATATTACTTTTTAAGAACTTGTTGATTTTTACACCCTTCTCAAAAAAGTAAAAGGGTATATATATGTTTGTTATTCCGTGTGTAATTTCCTTAATATTAATATGGGAACCCATAAAGTATATATGTATGTATATTCTGGATCCTTATGACGATTGAGCGATGTCCGTCTGTCTACTAAAAACTAAAAATATGAAAAATTTTTTTCCAGGAATGGAAAATTAAAAAATTTTTTTTCGGCCTATTCCGTATATTGTAGTACATGTGGTGACTAAAATTGTTGAAAATTTTAAGTTTTTCTTTAACAAAACCTCTATATACGTCATGAAGATTTGCATTGGCCAAAAAAAAATTTTTTTAATTAAAATTTTGCTTTCAGGGGTGGGAAATTTCATTTTTTTATACGTGAAAGTAATCAAACAGGCAACTGATGTTGTTTTTTTTTTTGCTAACTAAGCCTGTCTTATAATTTAGGAAGAAAAAAATTGGTATCAAAAATTCAAAAATAAAAAATAAAATTTCGAATCCAGGAATGGACAAGTGCAATATTTCATAGTACATAGAAGTGACGAAAATAGTTAAAAATTTCAAATTTTTCTTAAAAAAAATTACTTTATACCTCATTAAGCGTTGCACTGATAAACAAAAAATTAAAATTTCGCTTCCAGGGTTGGGAAAATGAAAGTTTATTTTGGTACATGCAATATTTTGTAGTACATGTAATAAACAAACTGGTTATAAAACTTGAGTTTTTCTTAAACAAAACTACCTTACGAGTATACCTCATGAAGACTTGCATTGATAAAAAATTTTAAAAATTAAAATTGCGCTTCCAGGGTTGGGAAATATAATTTTTTTATACATAAAAGTAACCAAAGAGGCTGTTTTTTTTGCCAACTAAAACTAATTTATATTTTCGGAAGAACAAAATTGTTATAAAAAATTTCCAAAAAAAAAAATCAAAATTTCGAATTCAGGGTTGGACAAGTGCAATATTTTATGGTTCATGAAGGTGACCAAAATGGTTGAAAATTATGATTTTTTTCTTAAATAATACTACTTTATACCTCATGAAAAGTAGCATTGGTTAAAAATAAAACAAACAAAATTAAAATTTCACATCCAGGGTTGGGATGTTTAAAGTTCTTTTGGTACATGCAATATATTGTAGTACATGAAAGTGGCCAAAATGGTTGCAAATTTTAAGTTTTTTTTTTAAATAAAACGACTTTATACCTAATGAAGACTAGGATTAGTAAAAAAAAATTCAAATTTCGCTTCCAGGGATGGAAAATTGAAATTTTTTATACATAAAAGTAACCAAAAAGGCAACTAACGTCGGTTTTGTACTACTTAAAACTATTTTTTAGTTCAGAAAAAAAAAATTGGTATCAAAAATTAAAAAAAAATCAAAATTTAGATTCCAGAGTTGGATAACTGCTATATTTTGTAGTACATGAAAGTGACCAAAAAGGTTACAAATATTGAGTTTTTCTTAAATAAAACTATTTCCTGCCTCATTAAGAGTTGCATTAGTAAAAAAATTTAAATTTCGTTTCCAGGGTTGGGAAATAGAAATATATAAAAGTAACCAAATAGGCAATTGACGTTGTTGTTTTTGCTAATTCAAACTATTTTATAATTCAGGAAGAATGAAATTGGTATTAAAATCTTAAAAAATCAAAATTTCGACTCCAGTATTCAACAAATAAAATATTTTATGGTACGTGAAAGTGACCGAAAAGTTTAAAAAATTAAAATTTTTTTGTCAAGTAAAACTATGTCACATCTTTTAATTAAACCTACTTCCTGTTTTAGCAAGAAAGAGAAAAGAATTACATCTGTGAAGGGTATTTAAGATTCGCCACAGCCGAATATAGCACTTTTACTTGTTTTTGTTTGTTTTTATTGTCACTAGAAAATATATTTTTTTAATGATTTTGAACTAAAATGCGAAAAACCATATTAAAAGCTCTAAAATTAGAACTGGGATTCTAATTTAGAGCGTTAAAGTAATTATAAAATACTTTTTTCCCTCATTAAAATAAAAAGGGGAATCACCAAGTTATTCGTGGTGTGTACAATTCCGTCATATGTGTGTGAAATTTGAAATGCTTGTACAAATTTGGACCAGTTAAGTTCATACGTGTGAAAGTTAAAAAAATGCCAAACAAGCTTACATAACTAGTTTAACATATTATAATTTTATCATTTTCTTAAAACAAAAATGTCCAGAAATTCGAATTGCCAGGTGCACAAAATGGTTTTATTTTGTGAGATTTTACTGTATTTTAATTTTCAAACTGCTATAACTTTTTAACGAACCAATCGAATGCCACGTGATTAGTAGTGATTGATGTAGTCCTAAAAAAGACTCGAGAAGACTAATTGATCAGGTACGGAATTAATTTATCGATATCGATCGAAATTTCTATACAATTCAAATGGAAATTTCGATCCATATCGCATGCCGTAATTTGCCCGCTGATACATAGCTTCGGAGTTTTAAAAAAATATCACTTTTTTTTATATTTTCGTTTACGATATCTCTCGAACACATCAAGCGATTTTGACCGGGTTGGTGGCGATCGACGTGCTTTTTCAATGGGTGATTAGTTTGTGGAACCGATCGATAAGGCCATATAAATTTTAAAACACATACAGACATAGTGAGTAGACATCGGGAGTAGTCATGAAAGCTTCCTAGCAACTCAAACTCGTCGAGAAATGGTGAAAACTCAATTTTTGCAAAACGGGGTAGAACTAGTAGCTTCCCGATTTTTTTTTTAATTTTCAATTTTTAATTAACTAGGGTAATATTTCAAATAACCATAATAAATAATCTTTTTGGCCGCAAGTATTTCTATAAAAGCAAACTTTTGACTACTTTTTCCAGTAAAGCCACTGCATCGATGAAAAGATCGTATTATTATTTCCACACAATAGAGATACAAACACACAAATATTTTGATTCAAATGATCACGCACTTCAAATAACATTCTTCTATTTTTTTTTTCTATGCAAAAATATCAATAGTCTTGTCCGCATCACAGTGGCAAGACCCATATTTTATAGATACTCATACTCGGGGTATCGAATGGCAAACAAGTGACACGGCATTGGGCATACAAACTCTAAATATACAGGAAGAACTCGTGCTGCCGTACAAATTAGCCAAAATCAATTATAATGGTAAGAAGTTTACTAATTGCGAAATATTTACACAGAATTTATTACGTGTTTGTAATAACAAATACTCGTATTACCATAAATATTTTTTTTCTTTTGAACACAAATTAAGGCACTACTCCACCATCCTTAGGGGCTTTCGATATTGGTGACAACAGCTTGTTGGGCGCTAGAATTAATTTCACCGACAATCAGTGGTATGAACAATTGCGTTTATTAAATGTTTATGTATTCTTTATTAATAACATTAACGTTTGCAGGTTTATTATCATAGAAAAGCGCCAGGATTATGAAAATCCACAACAACGTATTTATTTTTTTCAAATTTTTATTAAAGATGTTTCGACGCCAGGTGCGGTGGAGCCGAGCATTTTTATTAAATTGGAAAATATTTTCGATAACCAGCCAACATTAACATATTCCCCATCTCCTTGTAGAGTTGAGGTAAGTGAATTAAAGAATTTTTATTTTCCGCACTTTTTGTTTCCCGGGAAAGCTTGGAGAAAATAAAAAAATCCGTGGAATTCCCGAACTTTAAAACGAACTAATGGCATTACTAATTTACGTTTTTAATAAAGTACTTCTTTAAGAAATTAAATTAAGAAACGTACTTTTTTTCAAACGTAATTTCTTTAAAAAGGGACTTTTCCTTAAAAGTTACTTTTTGAAAAGGTACTATTTTTAAAAAGCTACTTTTGTGAATAGATAATTTTTTTAAAAAGTTACTTTTTTGAAAATGCACTTACTTTAAGTACTTTTAAAAAGGACTTTTTATAATGGTACTTTTTTTGAAAAGTATATTTTTTTAAAGGTACTTTTTTGAAAAGATACTTTTTCAAAACATACTTCATTTTCCTCAGAAAGACAATATTTTACAATGAACTTTTCAAAAAGCGCTATATTAAAACAGACTGTTTTTCTTAAAGTGCACATTCCAAAATATATTTTCTTTGAAAGTCTTTGAGATTGTTCGGTGATTGAAAAATGCTTACTAAATTAAATAATATACTTCTAGAATAAAAAGTCCGGCTTTTATGTGTAGTTTTTGATTATAAGCATATTTAAAAACAAGTATTCCTGAACAGATTGAGAGCAGCTGTTTCGAAAAATTTATTCACCAAATAAATTCTATCTAGTAAAAACAAGTAAAAGTGCTATATTCGGCTGTGCCGAATCTTAAATACCCTTCACAGATGTAATTCTTCTTTCTTTCTTGCTAAAACAGAAAGTGGGTTTAATTAAAAGATGTAACATAGTTTTACTTGACAAAAAAATTTAAATTTTTAAACTTTTCGGTCACTTTCACGTACCATCAAATATTTTATTTCTTCAACCCTGGAGTCGAAATTTTGATTTTTTTAAGATTTTAATACCAATTTTGTTTTTCCTGAATTATAAAATAGTTTGAATTAGCAAAAACAACAACGTCAATTGCCTATTTGGTTACTTTTATATATTTCAATTTCCCAACCCTGGAAGCGAAATTTAAATTTTTTTACCAATGCAACTCTTTATGAGGCATGAAATAGTTTTATTTAAGAAATGCTTAATATTTTTAACCATTTTGGTCACTTTCATGTACCACAAAATATTGCAGTTATCCAACTCTGGAATCTAAATTTTGATTTTTTTTAAATTTTCATACCCTTTACAAAAAAGTGAAAGGGTATATGTATATAGGTTTGTCATTCCGTGTGTAATTTCTTCGATATGCACATGGGACCCCATAAGGTATATATATTCTAGATCCTTATGAATAGCGATGACGATTGAGCGATGTCCGTCTGTCTGTCCGTCCGTCTGTACGTGAAATCGGGTTTCCCAAGCCCCCAGAAGAGCTAGAGACTTTGTTCTTGGACCGTTGGCCTGGAAATGAGCTTAAATAGAGTGATATTAAAATTCAGAAAGATCCGAAGTATGGTTCCAGAGCTGGGAATCTTACGCCTATTTCTCGACGCAAAATTTATACCAAAAATCAATTATTTTTTTTAATGTTTCTAAACTAGACCTATTTCGTGCTTTGGGGAGCCTCAATGGTCTATTAAAAACTAAAAAAATAAAAAAAATTTCCAGGGATGGGAAACTAAAATTTTTTTTTCGACCTATTCCGTATTTTGTAGTACATGTAGTAACTAAAATTGTTAAAAATTTCAAGTTTTTCTTTAACAAAACCTTTTTATACGTCATGAATATTTGCATTGGCCGAAAAAAAAAATATTTTTGAATTCAAATTTTGCTTCCAGGGGTGGGATATTGAATTTTTTTATACATGAAAGTAATCGAACAGGCAACTGATGTTGTTTTTTCTTGTTTTTGCTAACTAAAACTGTCTTAGAATTTAGGAAGAACAAAATTGGTATCAAAAATAAAAAATAAAATTTCGAATCCAGGGATGGACAAGTGCAATATTTTATGGTACATGAAAGTTACCAAAATGGTAAAGAATTTGCAATCTTTCTTAAATAAAAATACTTTATACCTCAATAAGCGTTGCACCGATAAAAAAACAAAAAAAAAAATTAAATTTCCTTTCCAGGTTTGGAAAAATTAAATTTTTTTTGGTACATGCAATATTTTGTAGTACATGTAATAACCAAAATGGTTGCAAAATTCAGATTTTTCTTAAACAAAACTACTTTATACCTCATGAAGATTTGCATTGATTAAGAAAATTTTAAAAAATTTAAATTTCGCTTCCAGAGTTGGGAAATTAAAATTTTTTTTTATACACAAAAGTAACGAAAAAGGCAATTGACATTGTTTTTTTACTAATTAAAACTATTTTTTAGTTCAGGAAAAACAAAATTGGTATCAAAAATTAATATTAAATAAAAATTTTGATTCCAGAGTTGAATAACTGCAATATTTTGTGGTACATAAAAATGACCTATATCGTTACAAATATTAAGTTTTTCTTAAATAAAACTATTTCATGCCTCATTAAGAGTTGCATTGGTAAAAAATTTAAATTTCGTTTTCAGGGTTGGGAAATTGAAATATTTATTCTGCATCAAAGTAACCAAAAAAGCAATTGACGTTGTTTCTTTTTGCTAATTAAAGCTGTTTTATAATTCAGGAAGAATAAAATTAGTATTAAAATCTTAAAAAATTATAATTTCGACTCCAGGGTTGGACAAATGAAATATGTTATGGTACATGAAAGTGACCAAAAAGTTTAAAAATTTTAATTTTTTTGTCAAGTAAAACTATGTTACACCTCACTAAGAATTGCATTGGTAAAAAAATAAAAATTCGCTTCCAGAGTTGGAAAATCGAAATATTTTTCGTACATAAAAGTACATACATAAATTCAAATTTTGTGCTTTTAGTGAATTAAACATATTAGATATTTCAGAAAAAATTAAACTAGTATCAAAAAATTATAAATTCGGTTCCAGGGTTGGAAAATCTAAATTTTTGGTACATAAAAGTAACCATATAAGTTCCCAATTTTGGTTTTTTTCAGTGACTTAAACCTATTTTATACTTCGCTAAGAATTAAATTGGTATTAAAAATTTTAAAAACTATTATCCAGGGTTGGAAAATCGAGATATTTTTGGTACATAAATTCCAAATTTTATGTTTTTAGTGAATGAAACCTTTTTTATATATCAGAAAAAATTAAATTAGTATTAAAAAATTAAAAATTCGGTTCCAGGGTTGGAAAATCGACATTTTCTGATTCATAAAAGCAGCCATTTTATTTGTTATTTTTTATTTTTCTGATGAATTATACCTACTTTATATATCAGAAAGAAGTAAACTGGTATTAAAAACCAACAAAAAAAGACGATTCTACGGTTGGGCAATTAGAACTTTTTGGGGTACATGAAACGGATTTGTTGTTTTGTTTGTAAATTAAACATATTTAATATATTTGAAAGACGTTCATAGGTATTAGAAATAAGAAAAGCCAAACATTGTGCTTCCTAGCCGAAAAATTGTTCTTAAATATAAAAGTAACCGATAACATCATTTTCATTTTTTAATTAAACTTACTTTCTGTTTTGGCAAGAAAGAAAGAAAGAAGAATTATATCTGTGAAGGATGTTTTAGATTCGGCACAGCCGAATATAGCACCATCTGAGACCCCATATAGTATATATTTTTGATCAGTGATGAAATCTAATACGATCTGAGCATGTCCGTCCGTCCATCAGTCCGTCTGTGGAAATCACGATTCATTCCAAACGAAAAGAGCTATACTCTTGAAATTTGGTATAAATATATCTTGAAGGATAGCACAGGTTTAGTTCGGAGATGGGATAAATTGGACAAGAGGGAAAAGAGTTACCCTAAGAAGAACTAAAGCAACCTCTAAGCAAGTAAAAACGTTATATTCGACCGGGTCGAATCTTAAATACCCTCCAAATATTTAGTAATTGAATTTAAAATCTTTAACTAAAGGGGTTCGGGGTTCAAAATTAGACGATATCATGTCTTCCACAGACGAACGTATGGGCTAGATCACTGATCAAGAATATATATATACTTTCTGGTGTCCAATTCTCTTTGGAGGGTATTAAAACAGTATTTGGCGGGGTCGCTCTGGCAAGGGCTGTGGGGAAGACATTCCACCTTTGTCATAAAACTCTAAAAATAAATGTTTGGGATAATACATATATACAAAATAAAATTTTTTATTTTATTTTTGATAGGGCCATTTACGGGGCAAAGGCGGAGGAGGGGTTAGGGCAGAAACAAGCAGTCATAGAACTCTAAAAATAAATGCTTGAAGGGGGAGGATAGGGTTAGGCAGAGTAGTACCAGGTTTCGTCTCAGCTTCGTCATTAAAGCTTAGAAATGTTATTTTTAAGGAACGTCCGTCTGTGGAAAACATGACATTGTCTATTTTTAACCCCGCCTCTTTTAGTGGGCATTGACATACGATATTATATAAAGCAACTCCCACCAAGTTAAACATTTTAAATTTACTTACTAAATACTTGGAGGGTATTTAAGATTCGACCCGGTCCAATATAACGTTTTTACTTATTTTAAAAGCTACAGTTTTTCTGGAAAATGTAGCTGTAGTAAAAAATTCGTGATTTGAATATACATATTAATTTTTTTTAAAAGAACTCTTTTATTATATTATGTCTTGTGCAACGCTCATTTAGAGCAACTCCTCTCCTCTTGCAGAAGCAAATTTGTATACCCTCCAAAAAAGAATTGGAAAGTATATTCACTTTGTCATTCCGTGTGTAACGCAGCGAAATATCCCTCTAACACCACTCCCCATCAAAGCTGAAGTCTAAGACGATGTCCATTCGTCTGTAGAAATCACGATTCAGTCCAAACGAAAAGAGGCAGACAATTGAAATTTGGAATAGATAAATTTTGAACAATACTAGAGGTTCTTCAATGGGCTGAATCGGACCAGAGGGAAAAAAAGTTTCCCTAAGAAGAACTAAACTTACCTATAAAAAAGCAACATCATTTTTAAAGTTTATTTGTAATTTTGTTAAGCAAATGATATATTCAGAAAATCAGAAAAATCCATTTTTGAACCCCGCCCTCTTTGGTAGGCGCTGGCGTAAGATATTATATGTAAAATAGTGCAAGTATTTAACAAATTGTATTCCATAAGCACACATTCCTTAAAAATTGCATTTGTTAGCTTTTATGCCGAAGCTGAAATGTTGTCTGATCTTCCTCTGCCTGTCTTGAAAAATAGAACGCTTATTTGCCGAAAAACATTTTTCATTCAAGTAGTCACGGCGTTATCAAACAGCCTTGTATTGAGCTGCTTCGAATTAATAAAATATTATAATCTAGTTATATTTTCAATATGTTCTTATTGAATAATCTTCTATTAAAAACGTCATATTCGATCGGATCAAATTTTACTTAAATACCCTCCAAATATTTAGTAAGTAAATTTAAAATGTTTAACTTGGTGGGACACAATACATTTTTGTACCCAATTCTTAATCTCTATTTTGACAGAGTCATTCCGGAAAAGGCTGTGGGGGAGACGTTTCAACACCTGAACTTCTTATAGGCTTAAGGAATACAAATTGTTCAATACTTACACTATTTTTGCATATATTATTGTACGTCAACGCCCACTAAAGGGGACGGGGTCCAAAAATAGATATATATTTTATGGGCTCCAATTCAACATGTCTCGACATACGAATTTTGTTTATTTTTTTTTTTCTTTTTCCACAGCTTAGGTGCTTAGTCTCAAGAATGTTAAAATAAAGATTACGCCAACAAGCTGAAATAAAAATACTTTTCTGCGCATGATGGAACTCTGACGTCACTCAACATGTGTTCTGATTGGCTAATAAAATTCAGCTGGAGAACTATTATGTTATTGTAAAAACAGGACAGTGGGGCAAATTGCGATTTTTCAAATTAAATTTGTTTGATAATAAACAATTTAAAAAATATTGAACCCAAGTTCCCCATTCAAAACAAATTTTTTTGCTTGCAAAATATCAGCCATAACTTCCTTTGAGCTTCATCTCAAATGACTATAAAATGACACAGCGTTTTGAAAACAAAAAAAAATTTTGATAACAATATTACATTTTAACACAATTATTTCTCACTTGTTTTTTTTTTTTTTTTGCTGTTACTTTGTTTGCAATTGCCCACTGCACATTTCATGATTGCTCTTCTTGTTCTCTTTTCTCTTTAATTTAGGTTTTTTGTTTACAGTTTATGAGCTTTAAAAATCAAGTTTTAAGAAGTTTTTTACACTTTAAGTTATTTAATAATTACTTTAATATATTTATTTCTAAATATAACACAATTTATTATAAAATATAACACAAAACTTGCACTTTCATAAATCCGATTTAATTTGCTTGTTGGAAATCTCTCTGAGTAAATTGAGTGAAGAGTTGCCAAATATATCATAAAATATTAATTTTGTACGAGGAAGTATTAGTTTTGCATATAATAAACATTTGGCAATCTCTTCGAGGGAACAAATACGTCATCAAACGGTAAATCATGCGCAAGGCGTAATCTTTATTTTATCATTCTTGCTTAGTCTCAACAAACTTTGTGCGGTGAGTAGTGTTTTGCTCACTAAACACACTTTTTAGCAGTGCTGCATTTGTAATTTTACTCGATTTTATGTTAATTGAGCAATCACTTAATTAAAATTAATTGAGCTCAATAATAGCATCAATTGCGATAAAGGCAATTACGGTGCATGTCTGAAGACCGTATATGACTTTTACTCCCAAAATATTCACGATACCGTTTCCTTTAAAAATTATTGCAATCTTGAAATTTAATTAATCTTTCAAGGAACTTCATGCCAACTACATTTCCGAATGCATATTCTTAGTTTACGATCCCGATGGCATGGATCGTAATACCATACGCATCGAAGCTAATGGAAATAATAAGTCAAATGCTTTATTCAATTTCGTGGAATATGGAGAGACTACCACGTATGAAAAGCAATATAAATTAAGGTATGTTTTGATAGTTCTGAGGATCCTATAAATGACTCATTAGCATCTCAAAACTTTTTTTAGAATTCTACAAGAGTTGCACTACGAAGAAAGGGCTATTTATAATTTAGATGTCAAAGTCTATGATGCCATCAACAACACAGGCGGCACATTTGCTATTCTAGAAGTAATCGATTTGCCAAATCGTGATCCCGTATGGGTGAGACCCTTAACCACGGCTACATTTAATGAGAAAGAGGAACAGGTACACAAGGATTTCAAATTGTATTACGTGCTTGCGAGCAACTAAGCGTGAAATAATGTTATATAATTTGTTAAGTTTTTCAGTTTAAAAGCTATAGATGGTGATACGGGCATTAACAAACCAATTTACTACAGATTAGAATTCGAGGACGATTGTAAGTGAAATGCCCTTAAATTTACAACAAAGTTTCTGTAGCCGAATTCTTTTTTCTTCTTTAGATTCTGATCTTATTTCTATAAATTCGTCGACGGGCATCTTACATGTTCGGCCAATAGATCGTGACAGCTTAAAACAAAAAATTTTTAGTTTCTACGTCAGTTTTTTTTTTTGTAATCTTACACATTTTAATTAATTTGTTTTTGTACTTCTAGACCTGTGCCTATAAATTTGATGACCCTTCTTGGTTTATAAAAAACTCTACGATTTTAATAGTTCAAGATATAAATGATCACAAACCGGAAATTACTTTGGAGCCAAAAGTATTGCGCATATTGGAATCAAAGCACATGACGCTACCTTTGGAAAAATTCTTCATCGAAGATTTGGATTTAGTAAGAATTTCTAAAAATAATGTTGTCCTTTGCACACAACTTAAGCAAAAAGAGATTGTGTCGGGTGTTTCTTTTATTTTTAGCTGCATGAGAACTTAAAATGATAATATAAGACAGATTTGTTGTTGGAAGGAAACATCCGTCTAAGAAAATTTAAAATTAAAAATAAATTCCGGAAGTTATTGGTTTTACCTCGTTTTAAAAAAAATTTAGTATTCACCAGAATTCGACATTCTGAGTTCCTAGGAAATTTCCTGGCTACTCCTGAAACGGTGTCTGTATGTACATATGTGTATTTGGGTGTGTACATATATGTGTGGGTGTAGGTGTGTGGACCCGTTATAGCTTTTGAGCAGGTTTTCAAAGAGCTCTATCAAACTTAGACTTCCTGGGAAGTGGAACCGATCCTGCAGATTTCGAAAAATCTAAGCAAAATTTTTTTTTTCAAATTTGTTCATTTTTATAATGTTTAAACGGCGTTGCCAATCGATCTCAATCAGCTGTTGATATAGGAAAACCATGTCGAGCGCCACTAAAATCGGTTTATGTGTTCGTCAACGAAAAAATTCGAAAAAGTAATTTTTGTAAAAAAAAACTATGATTTCATTTATCAGGATCGAAACTTCCATTTAAATTGTATCGATATCGAATGCGGTAACTCGGACCCTGATCAATTAGTGTTTTCGAGTCCTAACCAAAGGGTTGATTCATTCAAACACTCTTTTTTAACAAAAAATATGATTAGACCCATTTAAATTACATAGGTTTGATCAAAGTTTGTTGTCATAAACGAGCGAATGAACGAGTTCGACACAAGTCTAGCAATTTTAAAATCAAAACAAGTAGGAACGTTATATTCGACCGGGTTGAATCTTAAATACCCTCCAAATGTTTAGTAAATTAAAACTCTATTTTGTCGTCACTCCGGGAAGGGCCTTGGGGAGACATCTCATCTTTGCCATAAAACAATAAAAAGTCAATTTTTGGGGCTATAAAGTGTAAACAAAAATTTTTTGATAGCGTCATTTAGGGGACAAATGTGGGGGAAGGATAGAGCAGAGGAAGATCAGAAAACATCTTGCCTTCGTCTTAAACGCATAAAAGTTTTACTTCAAGAAATGTAGGCTTAAGGAATACAATTTGTCAAATATTTACACTATTTTCGCATGTAATATATTACGTCAACGCCCAATACAGGGGGCGTGGTCTAAAATTGGATTTTTCTGATTTTGTGACTTCAAGTACAAAGCTTTGGCCCTTCTTTGATACAAAAATATATCATTTACTTAACAAAACTTAAAAAAAATTGTGTTGTTTTTTGGAGTTTGATTTAGTTCTTGTTAGGGGAACTTTGTTTTTCCTTCTAGCCCGATTCAACCCATTTACGAGCTTGAACTATGCCATCCTTCAAAATTTGTCTACACCGAATTTCCTGGACGGACGGACAAGGCTAGATCGTCTTAGACTTCATCACTGATCAGGAATATATATATACTTTATAGTGTCCAATTCTTTTTTGGAAGGTTTAAAAATGTCATTTTGTCGGCGTCGCTCTGGCAAGGGCCGTGGGGCATCTCACCTTTGCCATAAAACACAAAAAATTTATCTTTGTGGTTAAATAACGGGAAATTACAGGAATGGCCTTTGAGGTCAACCGTTTTCGATATTTTTATACCTTCCAAAAAAGAATATGGCGGGTATATTCACTTTGTCATTCCGTTTGTAACGCAACCACATAAAGTAGATATATTCTTCATCAGTGATGAAATCTAAGACGATCTGACCATGTCCGTCCGTCTGTGGAAATAACGATTCAGTCCAAACGAAAAGAGCCACTCTCTTGAAATTTGGTATAAATATATCTCGAATGATAGCACACGTCAAGTTCGTAAACGAGCTGAATCGGGCCAGAAGGAAATGTTCTGCTAAACCAACCTCTAAAAAACAGCATGATTTTTAAATTTTTTTTTTGGAATTTTGTTACGGAATTGAAATATTTTCATGTTAAAGAAGGTCCAAAGCGCTGAATATGAAGTCGGAAAATCAGACAAATCTATTTTTGACCCCGCTCCCTTTAGTGGGCGTAGTGGAAATATTTAACAAATTGTATTTTTAAACCTACATTTCTTAAAAATTATATCTTTAAGCTTTTATAACGAAGTTAAGATGTTTTCTGATCTTCCCCTGCCCTTCCCCTCTACCCCACCTTTGCCCCTAAATCACCGATTACACAAATATTTTTCTACACTTAATTTACTTATTAAGTTTCAATGGCACAGATGAGATGTCTCCCTCACGGCCCTTTCCGAAGTGAGAGAGTTTTCAAATTGGACACAGAAATGTCTTAAAGGAAGTAGAACCCAGCAGGTTAAACATTTTTAACTTATCTCAGTCACTTTTTTGCACGTTGGAGGGTATTTTAGATTCGACTCGGCCGAATATAACGTTCTTACTTGTTTTTAAGTAAATTTTCACAATTTCCAAGTGTTTTTCTTCCGTTAAAGAATTCATAATGACTTTCCGAACCTGACCGAATTGAAATGTCAACATAGTTTGACATTCTCAGCTGTCAAACCATAATTTTCAATACCGATAGATCTCAGGCAGCTAAAAAGACACCAGATATTATTTTTTTTCTGAACTTTATTATCTATCCGTTTGTACTCCTATATATACCGATCACATTCGTAGTCCCTTTTTTGTTGCACGAATTATCTGAATTGGCGATTTTAAGTTATTTTTATATATCTTTCAGGGGACAAACGCTACCTACAATGTGTTCCTGGCTAATCCCGTTGGAAGTATTAAATACTCTGAGGAATTCACTTTGATTCCAAGTAGTGGTTATCAGTTAACGAACTTTTCATTAACTGTAACTGATCAAATGGATTATGAAGATAAAAACTGGAGAAAATTCGAATTGAAGGTAACAAACTCGAAATTGCTTGTAACCTCGTACATGATTATTACATAATGCCACTCACTACATGGAGACACCCGTAATTTAATTTAATATTTCCCACATAGGAATTTAAACCAGGGACCGGAAATAAGAGTTATTTTTCAATTTTTGAAGAAATAAATCATACATAAATGAACATCGTAGAAAACTTTTAATTACACCATCATGATTTTTAGGCGAAATGCATCCAACATATTGCATGATTTTTAAATTTCTGATTTTTATTTTAACAATCAAAAATAAGAGTTATTTTTGATTTTTATGTTTTTAAATGAAAAATAAGAGTTATTTTTGATTTTTATTTTTTTAAATGAAAAATAAGAGTTATTTTTGATTTTTATTTTTTTAAATGAAAAATAAAAGTTATTTTTGATTTTTATATTTTTAAATGAAAAATAAAAGTTATTTTTGATTTTTATATTTTTATATCAATAATAAAAATCAATTCAAAACTCTTATTCATTTGTTGATGCCGTATGTATTATATTATGCTGCTTCATTCAAATTTCTATATGAAATCACGTATGTATATATTCCGTTTTCTTCCCATTATCAAATTATGTAAAATTTTTACTTTTATAAATAAGCAGTGCTTGTCACAACTTCTCCCTCGCGATTGAATGTTATCACTTAATATACAATTTGCATTGCAATTAATAAATTAAAAACAACAACAACAAAAATGAAAGAACAAATAATAGCGTTATTTCAAGTTCAAGGGCAATGCACAGCGTAATTTAGAAACTTTGTTACACACATTTTGTTGTTATTATAACTGTGTACTTTATTTTTACTTTATACGTAACAAAGATTAATAAACATATTACCTATGTCACGAATTTTCAATTGATTTTTATTATTGATATAAAAATATAAAAATCAAAAATAACTTTTATTATTGATATAAATATATAAAAATCAAAAATAACTTTTATTTTTCATCTAAAAATATAAAAATCAAAAATAACTTTTATTTTTCATTTAAAAAAATAAAAATCAAAGATAACTCTTATTTTTCATTTAAAAAAATAAAAATCAAAAATAACTCTTATTTTCTATCTAAAAATATAAAAATCAAAAATAACTCTTATTTCTTGATTTTTTTGATAAAAGTCATAACAGTTACGGTCCCTGATTTAAACCCTTAAATTTGACGCCATTCTAAATTATTAAATCATGAATATAAATAAATTAAAATCAAGTGGGAGAAATATCGATGATATTTCACTTATCAGAAGTGCCGTTATTTTGTAAAAACTAAAGGTCGCAAAATTAGAAATCACATAATCTTCTTTTTCCGAACCCTGCAAAAAAGTGAAAGGGTATATATAGGTTTGTCGTTCCGTGTGTAATATCATCAATATTAATATGGGACCACATAAAGTATATGAATATATTCTGGATCCTTATAAATAGCGATAACGAATGAGTGATGTCCGTCTGTCTGTACGTCAAATCGGTCCCCAGAAGAGCGAGGGGCTTCATTCTTGGACTGATGGATTGAAAATGAGCTTAAATAGAAATTCAGAAAAATCTAAAATTAGGGTGCAGAGCTGGGAAGCTTACACCTATTCGTGCACGCAAAATTAACTACCAAAAACTCATAATTTTTTGTATTTTTGTTAATTAAATCTATTTGATACTTTGGGTAGAATTAAATTTGTATTAAAAACTAAAAATTAAAATTTTGATTCCATGATTGGTATTAAAAATCAGAATTTTGATCTCAGGGTTGAACAATTCAAAAATTAAAAGTGATCAAAAAAATTTGAAATTTCACTCTTTTGTTAAGTAAAACTATTTTATACCTCATTAAGAATTGAATTGCTATTAGAAATTCCTAAAAATCAAAAATTTGGATACAGGATTGGAGAACGGAAATATTTTTACATAAAAACTATTAAAAAAAGTCACTACTTTTGGTTTTTTCGGTGAATTGAATCTCTTTTATGCTTCAGGATGAATTATATTCGTGTAAAAAATAAATAAAAATTCGATTCCAGAGTTGAAAAATTTAAATGTTTTTGCTACTTAGAAGTAGTCATATAAGTTCCTAATTTTGGTTTTTTAGAGAATTAAGCCTTTTTATAATTGGTATTAGAAACCAAAAAAAAAAAAGTAAAAACGTTATATTCGACCGGGTCGAATCTTAAATACCCTCCAAATATTTAGTAAGTGAATTTGAAATGTTTAACTTGGTGGCACAGAGTTCCTTTATATAATATCGTACTTCAACGCCCACTAAAGGGGGCGGGGTTCAAAAATATACAATATCATGTTTTCCACAGACGAACGTATGGGCAATGCTAGACCGTCTTAGACTTCATCACAATTCTCTTTGGAGGGTATAAAAACTGTATTTTGGCGGGGTCGCTCTGGCAAGGGCTGTGGGGGAAACATTTCACCTTTGTCATAAAACTCTAAAAATAAATGCTTGGGATAATTATATACAAAATTAAAATTTCTTTTTTTTGATAGGGTCATTTTGAGGGCAAAGGGGGAGAGGGGGTAGGGCTGAAACAGGTAGACATAAAACTCTAAAAATAAATGCTTGGGATGATTATACACAAAATTAAAAAAAATTTTAATTAGTTTTAATAGGGTCATTTAGCGGGCAAAGGGGGAGGAGGGGGTAGAACAGCAACAGGCAGTCATAAAACTCTAAAGATAAATGCTTGTTATGATTATATACAAAATTTAAAAAAAAAATTGGCAGGGTCATTTAGGGAGCAAAATAAGGGGGGGGGGGGGGGGGGGGGTAGGGCAGAACTCGGCAGTAATAAAACTCTAAAGATAAATGCTTGGGATGATTATATACAAAATTTAAAAAAAAAATTTTTTTTGCTAGGGTCATTTAGGGGGCAAAGGAAGAGGAAGAGGGGGGCGTACGGCAGAAATCGGTAGTCATAAAACTCTAAAGATAAATGCTTGGGATGATTATATACAAAATTTAAAAAAAAATTTTTTTTTTGGTAGGGTCATTTAGAGGGCAAAAGAAGACGGGGGGGGGGGGGGGGGGGGGTAGGGCAGAAATCGGCAGTCATAAAAATCTAAAGATAAATACTTGGGATGATTTTATACAAAATTTAAAAAAAAAGTTTTTTTTTGGTAGGGTCATTTAGGGGGCGAAGGGGAAGGAAGGGGTAGGGGAGAGTAGTACCAGGTTTCGTCTCAGCTTCGTCATTAAAGCTTAAAAGTGTTATTTTTAAGGAATGTAGGCTTAAGTAAAACAATTTGTTAAATTTTTATGCTATTTTTGCCTATAATAACGCCCACTGAAGTGGGCGGGGTCAAAAAATATTTTTATTTTATTTAATGGCTCCAAGTTTAAGGCGTTGGACCGTATTTGACATAAAAATATATCATTTGCTTAACAAAATAACCAAAAAACTTTAAAAATTATGTTGTTTTTTCTGGGTTGGTTTAGTTCTTCTTAGGGGAACTTTTTTCCCTCTTGCCCGATTTAGCCCATCGAACTTAACCTGCTCTAAGTTTTAAAATATATTTATGCCAAATTTCAAGAGTCTAGCTCTTTTCGTTTGGACTGAATCGTGATTTCCACAGACGGACGGACGGACATGCTCAGTTCGTCTTAGATTTCATCACTGATCAAGAATATATATACTTTATGGGGTCTGAGATGGTTATATCGATGCGTTACAAACGAAATGACAAAGTGAATATACCCTCCAAATTCTTTTTTGGAGGGTATAAAAATAACAATTCGATATCAGGGTTGGAAAATCGAAATTTTTTGGTACATAAAAGTAACCAAATAAGTTCCTAATTTTACTTCTTTAGGGAACTAAGCCTATTTTGTACTTAAAAGAAAACATTTTAAAAATTTGATTCCTGAGTTGGAAAGTCGATATTTTTGCCACATAAAATTAGCCATATAAGTTCCCAATTTTTTTTGTTAACTAAAACTTTTTACTCTGCAGGAAGAATTAAATTGATATTAAAAATACAAAGAAATAACAAAGTCGATTCCAGGGTTGGACAAATGAAACTTTATTTAGTGCATAAAAGTAACCAACCAAACAAATTTCCTCTTTTTCATAAATTAAACACATTTGATATTTTTGAAAGATGGTATTCGATATCACATAGGGTCTACAAATGCGATTAACTCTGACATAATATTTGGGAGAACGTCGGCAGAATGAGAGAAGGGATCAAATTCTTAATGTCTGCCAAGGGGAATACTGCTCTTATAAACATTCATAATTCATTGGCAGCCGTGCTGAGAGTGTTTATAGTTTGCCAAGGAATTTGATAAAATTATTGGTGTTTTTTTTTAATTGTTTGCAGAGTGAAGTAAATTGTAAAATAATTGTGTCACAATTGTAAAATAAACACTTACAAACTACTAAAGATTTTCAATGGCGATTTTTTATACACAAATACAAATGCATGTGCTTCTTTGACAGTTCATCTCATAAGATTGTTGTTAGAGGATTTCTTACAACAACGCTCTCATAAAAGATCTTATAAGATTGAGATAACACTAATTTGAAGTCTACACGAAACATAATTCGCTCTGCGATTTAATTTGACGCTCTCATCTTACAAATTATGTTACGTGTAGACCCTATGTCAGAAAAGCTAAAAATACAGAGCCAGAGCTGGAAAGTTTACTTCTTTTGTTAGAATATGAAAGCAAGGAAATAAAACTGTTTTTTTTTTTTGTAATCAAACATATTTTATATTTGAGAAATTAATATTGAAAATCAGCAAAATCCAAAATAAGGTTCCAGAACTAATACTTTGTTCACATATGCGTTTTTAATTGAAGCAATATTCAGTTAATTGACAATATCTCTTTGGTGTTCATACATACTCAATATTGCTACGACAATTAGCATTTGGCAACTGAAAAAAATATGTTGGTTTACATTTTTTCTGTAAAAATTTTGTTGTTTTTATCATAAATATTCATATGAATATTCATGACTCAGCGCGGGGTTGAACTGAGGAAACTCCGCTTCATAGTCTCGTGTTCTACTACTTCAACCAACAGCAAGTAATTTGATTAGCCAAATTTCAAGAAAGTGTGTTCAGTAAGTACTTTCGTCGAAAAAGCTTGTTCATTTAGTATTTTGCTTTTCACTGCACACAATTCTGACAGTGTTGCATTATAAATTTTACTCATTATTAAAACAATTATCTCTTAATTGCCAATAAGTTGATTGTAATTTTTATATGAAAATCTAGTCTCAATAATGGCCTTAATTATTATAATTTGAATATTGCTGAATATATGAACACCATATAACCAATTTTAACTTATTTTTGTTATTTAAAAGAAGCTAAACAAAACCAATTTTTGTAGTAAGAATTTTAGCGAACATTTTATATTGCTATATTAAATTGAATTAAGATACATAGGCTAATTGTTCGAAATTTGTTTTTAAATCTCAGAAAGACATGATAAATATTCCAAGGCACAAAGGAAAGTCAACATCAGTTTTATTCAACTTACACAGCAGAGCAGAACAGCTGTTTTCGAAAGACGCAACCCTTTCATCATCAGTGCTCATGTGTATTGTGTTTGTCACCACTTATTAGGTGGCTTAGTTGAATTTGATAACACTTCCTATTTACACAAATTTTATTGTGAAAAAGAATACGAGAACTGTATCAAGCTGATTCTGAGATTTAAATTAAAAATTCCGAACAATTAGCCTATAGAATCTTAATTCAATTTAATATAGCAATATAAAATGTTCGTTAAAATTCTTACTACATACAAATTTAAGCTATGGCTTGAGCTACCAATAATAAATTGGAAAAACGTTCACATGTACTTAAGTATAAAATTCAAACCAAAAATGTTTGACTTAGGTATGATGGAACAAAAAATTCAGAAAAATGGGACATGAAGAAAAAATAATCAAAACGGTAACACGGGTATTATAACAATAACATCAGCTTGATACAGTTCTCGTATTCTTTTTCACAATAAAATTTGTGTAAATAGGAACTGTTATCACATTCAACTAAGCCACCTAATAAGTGGTGACAAACACAATACACATGAGCACTGATGATGAAAGGGTTGCGTCTTTCGAAAACAGCTGTTCTGCTCTGCTGTGTAAGTTGAATAACAAAAACTGATGTTGACTTGCCTTTGTGCCTTGGAATATTTATCATGTCTTTCTGAGATTTAAATTAAAAATTTCGAACAATTAGCCTATAGAATCTTAATTCAATTTAATAAACCAATTTTTGTTTCGTCAAAAAGACGATTCCAGAGTTAGGCAATTCAAACTTTTTTTGGTGCATAAAAGTAAACATCTAAGACTAATGTTTTTTCTTTCTTTATATAAATATGTTATGTTTTTAAAAAGAACTCTTTGGTATTAGAAATCAAAAACACAGCTACAGAGATGGAAAATTTTAAATATATATGGAATATGAAAGGTATTGAATAAAATAAATAGGAAAAATCAAGAAAGCAATTTCAGAGTTGGAATGAATGTGCGTATATAATCCAGACGTATGTCGTTGAAGGGTGTATAGGATTCGGCACAGCTGAATATAGTACTTTTACTTCTTTTTTAACGGTAAAACTAATAATTTATTTTTTCTTTGTGTAGTTTAATTGATTTTCCGAGGACTTGTTAGCTGAGCATAGTATTTAAATATTTTTTTTTTTGTAAAACAGATCACTGCAATAGAAGTTGAAAATGTTTTGCATGAAAGCGAAGTTCTTCTTGCAATTGAATTGATTAATTGGAATGATGAGTGGCCCACATTTGAATACGAAACGTATGAAATTCAAATTTATGAAAACGCTACTGTGGGAACTGAACTGCTACAAATACAAGCCCACGACCGAGATATAGGAGATAAAGTTATGTGAGTCCATTATATTTTAGAAAAAAGTGTAATACAAAATAAATTCTTCATAAAATTTTCAGACACTCCATCGTGGGTAGTGTGCAAGGCATTGCTATAGATGCTCTGACAGGACTTATCACTTTAAGTAACAACAGTGTATTCGACTTCGAACGTCAAGTTGTGGTGATGTTACAAATTCAAGCTAAAGACTCCTTGACTACGGACTACAGTCAAAATTTGCACACCTCCTACACGCAATTGCAAATTCAAGTGTTGGATGTTAATGATGAGACGCCGCAATTAAGACTGGTGCAAACACAACAAAATAATTATAATATGATTTTGAAAATGAGTTTAATATGTCTTTTTACAGCCCCGATTTATAGTGAATATAACGGAAAACGCCCCCGCTCTCTCACTTGTAACAGACAAAATTGAGGCTCTAGATCCAGACAGTTCGGCAAATTTGAATTTCGAAATTTTATGGTCTGAATCGTATGCCACCAAAAGTGGCCAAGAAGTAGATAAAACGTATTTTACGGAATGCTTTATTATCCACAGCGCATTTGTGAATAATAATTTGGTCTATGGCCAATTGAAAATTAATGATAAATTTTCTTTACAAGTGGACTATGAGAAATATGACACGGTTTTTCTAACCATTAGGGTTAGAGATTTGAATCAGGAATTAAATGACGATGCGGCAACAGGTACACTTTTTAACTTTTTTTAGTATGAAGTATGAAATGTCGCTATTTTTATGCCAGCTGTGCTGACCATACGAATCGACGATCTAAATGACAATCCTCCACAATTTATTCCCGGAACGCTAGAAGAGCAACGTCGTGTTACAGAAATGCAGGATATAGGGAGTACAATAGGAACAATACAAGCTTACGATGTAGATGGCACAGGAAATAATAACATCAGATTTAAGTTGAGGTATAATTTTGTAAATCCTCATTTTAAAGAAACTTCAGCAAATGTACGATCAGTTATATATTTTGTCAAAAGCTCCACAGCAAAAACTTACAGCAGTTAGTAACGCTTTGTGAATATTCGACTATACTTACATACATCTAATTCTGTTCTTATGCGATAGATACATTCCCCGAAAATTCGCGTAAGAAAACCCCCGTAAAAAGATAGAGTATTAAATATAATTAATTAATTATAATTAATTTATTTCTTCGATATTTACATTATTTTTTTATTTAAATTTAGAAAACAGAATTTATGATATATTTTATATTTTATAGAAAATATTAAATTCTTCTCCCTTTCCACTCGCTTGCTCCCTACTCTCGCTCCATGGCTATGTGTTTCATGCTACGTTCGCCCTTCCTCACTCTCGCTCAGTCGTCCCCAATTGCTTTCTCCCTCCTCGTGGACAAAAACTTTAAAGTTCCTTTACCGCTATCAAACAAACATGTAAAAAGACTGTGCAGGGCTCAGACTGAAATTGTATTTACATCTACTCTATGGCTCCCAAAAACCATTTCTTGTATTAAGATAACGTCATCTGGTCATCTGTAAAGAAACAGCAACACAAACACAACAGCTCTAACATAAAAGCACAACAGTACGCAAACAGACTTGAAAACAAAAATCCAAAAACAAAGACCCATTTTTTCACAAACTCTACAGGCACACAAAGCTGATTGAAAAGCAAAAACAAAATAAAAACGTCCCACATGCACGGAAAGAACTTTCACTTCAAAAATGTATTACTATCAGTTTGATACAGTTCTCGTATGCAATTTCCTAATAAAATTTGTATAAATAAATTGTTATCATATTCAATTAATAAATGGCGACAAACAAAATACACATGAGTACTGATGATGTAAGTGTAGCGGTTTTGGAAAACAGCTGTTCTCCTCTGCTGTACAAGTTGAATAGATACGGCCTTGTTTTGTAAATCGTATCGCTTTGAAATCGTGCGACCTCTACTAATAGATATATTTTTTTGGGTTTTTTTAAACATATCGACCTGTATCTCACCAATAAATTCTTCAATAATGGGCTATATTGGGTCAACCGTTGCGGGCTTATCCCTATAGCCATGATCCTTAACATAGTCCCACAAAAAATAGTCTAAAGACGTTAAATCGCACGATCTATGAGAGCAATTGGTCGGCTCCAAACGAGAAATAAACTCTCCATCAAACTCATCTCTCAATTTTAACAATGGTTCACTTGCTGTATGACTACTTCTCTTCTGTTTTGGAAAAAAAACAACTGTAATCATTGCTCGCTAGCGCTCGCTCGCCTTTCCCAGAAATCCACCTCAAATAGAGCATTTTTTGGGAAGCACTGCCAGTTCTTGCTTCTGGCTGCTCTTCACACCAAATACGGCAATTTTGCTTGATCACGAATCCATTCAGCCAGAAATGGGCACGATGCACTTTCTTAACCGAGCATAAGTTTTAATAATAAAATTCAGTAGGTAATCTGCAAACGTTATCGTTTGCAAGTCGACTCATGGTTATATTGTATACCAAACTGAACATGTTTAATAGTAACACAAAAACAGCTCAGCTGCCAAAAATTGTTGCCAAATCACATCTGAAAGAAAACTATGTTATAAGATTTTAGGAACGTCTTATGGATCATTATTTATTTTGGAGTCTTACGATATCAAATCCACTCGATTTACAGAACAGGGCCGATATTTTGCTTACGAAGCACATCACCTTAATCGCTAAAAATATTTTCGAAATCACGCTCAATTGCTGATGATGTGTCAGCGATTTTGGTCACAAATTTTCTTATCAATAGTTGACTTCCTGTTTTTATAAGACTGTTTTATGAATCATGACAATTACCCATTTCAGTTCACTTTGAAATTTCGGTGCTCTCTCCTCATAGAGATTGGAAATGAACTTAAATAGAGCGGTATTGAATTTCACAAAGATCCAGAGCTGGGAAGCCTACACCTATTTCTCGACGGAAAATTAATATCAAAAACCAAATATTTTTTGACTGTTTCCATATTAAACACATTTCATGCTTTGGGAAGCCTCAATGGTCTATTAAAAACTAAAAATATAAAAAAAAAATTTTCCAGAGATGGAAAATTAAACATTTTTTTCGGCCCATTCCGTATTTTGTAGTACATGTAGTAACTAAAATTGTTAAAAATTTTAAGTTTTTCTTTAACAAAACCTCTTTATACGTCATGAAGATTTGCATTGGCCAAACAAAATTTTTTAAATTCAAATTTTGCTTTCAGGGGTGGGAAAGTGAACTTTTTTTTATACGTAAAAGTAACCAAAGAGGCAATTAACGTTGTTTTTTTTTTTTTTTTGTTAACTAAAACTATTTTATATTTTGGGAAGAACAAAATTGGTGTCAAAAATAAAAAATACAATTTCGAATCCAGGGTTGGACAAGTGCAATATATTATAGTTCCTGAAGGTGACCAAAATGGTTCAAAATTGTAAATTTTTCTTAAATAACACTACTTTATACCTAATGAAGACTAGGATTGGTAAAAAAAAATTAATTTCGCTTCCAGGGATGGGAAATTTAAATTTTTTTATACATAAAAGTAACCAAAAAGGCAACTAACGTCGATTTTTTACTAATTAAAACTATTTTTTAGTTCAGGAAAAACAAAATTGGTATCAGAAATTAAAAAAAAATCAAAACTTAGATTCCAGAGTAGAGATAACTGCAATATTTTGTGGTACATGAAAGTGACCAAAATGGTTACAAATATCAATTTTTTCTTAAATAAAATTATTTCATGTCTCATTAAGAGTTGCATTGGTAAAATAAATTAAAATTTCGTTTCCAGGGTTGGGAAATCGAAGTAATTTTTCTGCATAAAAGTAACCAAAAAGGCAATTGACGTTGTTTGGTTTTGCTAATTAAAACTGTTTTATAATTCAGGAAGACTAAAATTGGTATTAAAATCTTAAAAAATCAAAATTTCGACTCCAGGGTTGGACAAATGAAATATTTTATGGTACAAGAAAGTGACCAAAAAGTATAAAAATTTTAATTTTTTGTTAAGTAAATCTATGTTACACGTCACTAAAAATTGAATTGGTAAAAAAATAGAAATTCGCTTCCAGAGTTGGAAAATCTAAATATTTTTGGTACATAAAAGTACATACATAAATTCCAAATTTTGTGTTTTTAGTGATTAAACCTATTTGATATATCAGAAAAAATTAAATTAGTATCAAAAAATCTAAATTTTTTGGTGCATTTTGTACCCATATAAATTCCCAATTTTGTTTTTTTTAAGTGAATTAAACATATTTTATACTTCGCTAAAAATTAAATTAGTATTAAAAATTTTTAAATTAAAAATTCGGTTCCAGGGTTGGAAAATCGAAATTTTTCGGTACATAAAAGCAACCATAAGTTTCCAATTTTGGTTTTTTTCAGTGACTTAAACCTATTTTAGACTTCTCTAAGAACTAAATTGGTATTAAAATTTTTAAAAACTAAAAATTCGGTCTCAGGGTTGGAAAATAGACATTTTTTGATTCATAAAAGTAACCATTTTATGTTATTTTTGATTTTTATGATGAATTATACCTACTTATATATCAGGAAGAAATAAATTGGTATTAAAAACCAAAAAAATCTAAAAGACGATTGATTCTACCGTTGGACAATTAGAACTTTTTGGGGTACATGAAACGGATTTTTTCTTTTTGTTTGTAAATTAAACATATTTAATATTTTTGAAACACGTTCAGAGGTACTAGAAATAAGAAAAGCCAAGCATTTAGCTTCCTAGCCGAAAAATTTAAACGAAAAGAATGACATCTGTGAAGGGTATTTAAGATTCGGCACAGCCGAATATATCACTTTTAGTTGTTTTTTATTAAAATACACAAATATTTAGGTCGCGTTAAATCAACTCAAGAAGCGCAAAAACAGAATGAAATATGTATTTAGAAACGCGTTAAATCAAATTCGTATAAAAACAGAATTACGTGTACAAATATTATTTTGCAGGCCTCTGGGTAAGTTTATGCAAACGGACCTGGTATCCATAAATAGCACAACCGGTTTGATGAAAGTGGCTGGTCTTATACAATGCGATGTGCCTAAAATATACATTTTGGAATATGAGGTGACAGTAACCGACTTTGTTCATGAGACCACTGGCAAGGTAAGAATTATAAATATTTGTAGACAGTTTCTAATTGATTAGCCCGATTATAACAAAATTTCGCATAGCATTTAAGGACGGTCTTGATCTGATAAAAAATATATTTTGCAAGTAAATTTTGCCATCCAGGAGCAAAAACGTCTACTATATTTATAGGTAGAAGATAACCGATTACCCATTTTGACCACCAGTTATATTAACTGACCAGTGATATGGCTTCGTCACTGAAACAGGCCGACAACACAAACATGCACTAATGCTATTCATGACTTAGCGCGAAGTCGAACTCGGGACTTTCGGTTTGATAGTCTCGTGTTAACTACTTCAGGAACTGTAAGGCCTGAAATAATATTCCATATCCAACCGGAACAATTGTAGAATAAGCGATTTTATTATACTATATTTCATAGTGCCACCACTGAAATCACTTCTTAGAGAGCAACTGCCGTGCTCAAAATAATTAATTAGCTGGCTACACGGCAGTATTTGTAGCCAGCAGCGTTTGTAGTCGTGTAGCCATGTAGCCTGCTGTCGTCTAAGTGTTTAGAGCTTTAGGTCTGATCTCAAAAACGACCATCAATTTAAGAAAATATGCATTAGATTTGGAAAGAGCTGCCATTTTCTCCATTTTAATAGATGCCCTGCATAATTTGTACACTTTAATTTATTTACAGGTAAATATTTCTGTGATAGATATTAACAATAAGGCACCGACTTTAGAGGAATTTGAACAGCAGGTAGATATTTTTGAAAATGCCACCACTGGAACGGTAGTGAGTCAAATAAACGCCCATGATGATGACAGAGATAGTAAGTTCTGCAACCATTTAACAATATATTTTATTTTCTTGCAGATATTTCAGTGTTTCTCATTTATTTTATTTTTCCAGGTCCACATAACGTTTTGGAATTCACAATTAATAGTGCTTTAGGCGATTTTCATAATTTATTTCAAATAAATAGCACAACCGGGGAAATAATAGTAAATTTGCGCAACGGTTTCACACTGGATCGTGACATGGGTACAACTTATCATTTAATACCCATAGATATCAGGGATAACTTTAATTTCCTTAATGCAGGCTATGGACGTAAGCTCGGTTCCACCTAAATTGATTTTTGAATTTCACCATGAATATGTTCTTTATTGCAGCCGTCAATCAAAAATCCACTTTTGTAAATGTCACGCTTAAGGACGTGAATGACAACGTTCCCATAATGCCAGATAGAAACCAGTACAAGGCCGATTTTTCAGAAGCTGATGAGCAAGTAAGACATAAATACTTATTATTTTAAAATTATATATTCTTATTAACGTGTTATTCCTTAGAATACAACCTCAAAGTTGGATTTTATAGCCGAGGATCGGGATGAACCCAACACCCCCAATTCTGAACTTGTATACAGGATATTATCTTTAAAACCAGGTAAATCATTCGACTGAAGCTGGGAATAAAGAATAGCCATTCTTGCCTTGGCAGGAAAATACAACAATGTGTGCTAAAATTTTTCATTCCCAAATATTTCGCTATATTGCATTGCCTTTAGGGCGGTTAATTGCCCGCTTACTATTTTTCTTTTTGAGATTATATTAAGCCCCGTGCCTATAGGAACAAACCCGTAAAGATTGACGCACTGGAAGCCAATATTGGAGAATTCATTTATGAGATAACGGCTGATATGTTGGAGAGAGTATGGACCCAGAGACTTAAATAAAGATTTCATACATTTCTCTAAATATGATATTATTTTTTTAAATCAAACCTGAAATGTCTTAAAAAATCACACTTTGTTAGATACTGATTGTGTAAATTTTTCTCGGTTTTTATTTTCTTTTTGTATGTCTGTAACTTTTCTCTTTTAGTGAAAAATTTCAATCCTAATGTGCAAAATTATGAAGACTTATTTAGCGTAACAACAATACGAAATCAAATTGGCCGCTTAAGAAACCAGAAGTCACTAAAAGGTTATTATGGTGTTTGGGAACTTGAAATAGAAGTATCCGATCGTGGTACACCACAACTGAGCAATTCGTCAGCATATCAAATTAATATAAAACCATATAATTTTCATTTGCCGCAAATTGTGCATCCTTTGGCGGGGAAGTCCATAAGGATTTGGTAGGTTGATTGCAGGCATCGACTTTTTTTTTATTAAACTGATGAAAGACTGATTGATAATCAGGAAAATGTATTCTTATTATTTGCACTTTAAGCTATTCTCTGCAAGAACCTTTGAGGCCGTTATATCAAGCCGATTGTGTGACACGTTTAAAACCATTTGAGGTGTATGATCCAGATGGTGGTGAATATGGAGATGTTCATTTTGAAATATCTAGTGATGGTAATGTAAAAGGCGCATACATTTATTGTAACGATTGTAATACTAAAATCGATCGTCTGAAAAGTGCTCTTAAAAAACCCACCTCAATCATGATCAAATTAATTGTATATTAAATTATCTTTTTAGCTGGACATGATAAATACTTTGAGCTGTTTAAGGAATCTAGAAATTCGACAAATTTTTATGTGAATCAATTGCTATCGGCTGGTGTTTACAGTGTATGTTATATATACGATATATATTTTATGATTCCAAAGGAATTCTTACTTGTTTACAATTAATTTTAAATCAATAATAATAGTTTATAAATTGTTACACGGTGTTCAGACATACACCCTAATTGAGTTATCCCAATAACCATCATTATTGAACTCAATTAAAATTTCAATTAATTATTGTTCAATAAATATGAAATTGTTATAATAATTGGTAAAATTACATATGCAGCACTGCCAAAAAGTGTGTTTAGTGAGCAAAACATAACACACTAATTATGGGAAAAGTGAAAAACCCCGCAAATAGAATATGTCGAAGTTAAATTATTGGCATTAAATTTATTATTTTGAAAATTGAGAAACAGAAAAAATTTCAGATTTGATTTTGAGGTCCTCATGAATGTAAAACATTTTTACTTTTAGTTGTAATACGATAATTGAAGCGCCTAAATTTTGTATATGTGAAGAGGAAAATAATTTTGGCCATAAAGTGAATATTGACTCAATTAAAAATGCATGTCTGAACACCGTATAAGCCATTAAAAAAAATTTAATACTTGCATATGTATAATACTGATATGGTGTTCAGACATGCAGTTCTAATTGCGTCAATATTTACTAATTGTCTTCCTTTTCACATATACAAAATTTAGTCAATTCAATTAACTTATGACAACTAAAATTAAAACGTTTTCATATTCATGAGGACCTCAAGTTTAAATATCGGATCTGCTTTTTTTGTTTTTTTTTTTTAATTTGCTATTTAATAATAAACTTAATATCAATAATTTAACTTCAACGTGATTGTTTTTACTCTTTCCACAATTTAGGTGCTAAGTCTCGGCTAACTTGTTCATTGAGTTGTGTTTTGCTTACTAACCACACTCTTTAGCAGTGCTGCGTTTGTAATTTTACTCAATATTATAGCAATTAGGTGTTAATTGAGAAATCACTTAATTAAAATTTTGTATCGTTAATTGAGAACAATAATAGCATTAATTGCGATAAGCTCAATTAAGCTGTATTGCTGAACTCCATATGAAATATATATTAAAACTATAAATGCCATGAATTAATTACACGTGATTTTCCATATCGCGGAAAAGTTAAGAGTTTGGAGCAACCCCAAAACAAACTGCTCAACTTTTTCGAGCCTCTACTGTATGGCATAAAAATTACTAAAAACAAATAAATTTTAGATAAATTTACGAGCCATAGATGGTGGTGGCAGTGCCTCATTGGAAATAAGAAGTCTTAAAATAGTATTTGTCGATATGCTGGGCAATCCAATGTTTTTACAGGACACTTTTCAAACCAATTTCACTGGTATGTACTTTTTTTTATATAGTGGTTTTACTTTTTGAATTGACTTGAGCTTTAATATTAATATTTAAGAAAATGAAGCAGGTCTTCTAGAAGAACGTTTCCTACCGCAAGCGTATGATCCAAAAAATGAAGGTTTAGATGACCCGGATGAAGCCTATAAATTATATTATTTCATAGATGGTAAGAAAAGTTAAATTATTGGATCGGCAGATGCAATTATTCATATTTTAGATGCAAATACTTTTGTTAACTTAGAGAAATAGTCAAATGCCACTTATACGTTGTTCACACATGCACCTTAATTTTGTTTTTTCAATAAATGCCATTATTGACCTCAATTAACCATATAAAATTTTAATTAAGTAATTGCTCAATTAACACTTAATTGTCAAAAAATTGAGTAAAATTGCAAATGCAGCACTGCTAAAACTTATGTTTAGTGAACAAAGCGGAACTCACTGAACGAAGTTAGTCGAGACAGCACCTAAACTGTGGAAAAAGTAAAAAAAAACAATAACAATGTATGCCATGCGACGTTGAAGTTAAGTTATTAACATTAAATTTGGCAGTATTTAGTTATTTAAAAAAATCGCAGATTTGAACTTGAGGTTCTCATTAAGATGAAAAATTTTTACTTTTGGTTGTCAGACGATAATTGAATTGACTAAATTTTGTGCATGTGAACATGCATGTTTGAACACCATATCAACTAACTTGTCATAAAAACTAAAATCTCGAACGAAAAATGTCGAACGAATGCTTTCTTTCGTACAAATATATTTGAAATAAAAAGTAAATTTTATAAACTGTTTCTGTATCAAATGAAAGAAAGAACTCTATCGAAATTGTGAAATCGGCAGTTAATTAAAGTTTTATTTTTGAACGCGATGATCTCCTTCTAGATCAAGCAATACAATTGTTCAGGGAAGGGAATTTAATTTTTTTTGTAATAAAAATATTTTAGAAATTAGGAAAAATAAAATTGATGTTAAAATTTAAAAAATCTATATTTTCAATCCAGGGTTGGGAAATTGATATATTTTTGGATTATTGAAACTAACAAGCAAAAACCATTTTTTTAATTAAACCTAATAAAATTTGTATTAAAAAACTATAAATACAATTTTTTTCCCGGGATGAGAAATAGATTTTTTTGGTACAAAGTATTTTTTTTTGTGCATAAAAGTATTTTTTTTTTTAACTAATTTGGAAATTAGGAAAAATAAAATTGGTCTTACAATTTAAAAAAATTTAAATTTTCATTCCAGGGTTGGGAAATTTGAAAAATCTTAAAATTGGTGCTAAAAAAAATGTTACAAATTTTAATTTTTTGTTAAACTATTTCATATTCACGTTTCAAAGAAAAAAAAACAAAAAAATTATTCCAGAGTTGGAATTTTTTTGTCACATAAAATAATCAAAAAAAATTACTACTTTCGAAAACAGCTGTGCTCTGCTGTGTAAGCTGAATAACAAAAACTGATGTTGACTTGCCTTTGTGCCTTGGAATATTTATCATGTCTTTTCGAGATTTAAATTAAAAGTTCGAACAATTAGCCTATAAAATCGTAATTCAATGTAATATAGCAATATAAATGTTCTTTAAAATACTTACTACATCACTATTTTCGGTTTTTTTGGTGAATTAAACTTTTTTTATGCTTCAGTAAGAATTAAATTGGTATGAAAAACCAAAAAAAAATTAAAATTCGATTCCAGGGTTGGCAAATCTAAATTTTCTTGGGACATAAAAGTAGCCATATAAGTTCCTAATTTTGTTTTTTTAGTGAACTAAACCTATTTCATACCGCAGGCGGAGTTAAATAGGTATTGAAAACATAAAAATTAAAAATTTGATTCCAGGGTTGGAAAATCTAAATTATTTTGGTACATAAAAGTAACCATATAAGTTCCTAATTTTGGTTTTTTTAGTGAATTAAAGCTATTTTATAATTCAGGATGAATGAAATGAGTATTAAAAACTAAAAAAGGAGTAGGTAACAATATAACTTCCTTTGGAAATCTTATATATCCTGAAGAAGTTCCTTATAGGTTAACGTAATATTGAAATGAAAAGTGAATACAATAAATACATAAAATTTCGACATTAAATTAAAAAAACTTCTTTAATTACTTAAGAAGGAGGTCTAAAAATGAGGAAAACAAAAAATAAAAAACTTTTAAGGACTTTGGAGTTCTTGAATGCAGCCACAATGAATTATGCTTATCTGCACATAAATACTTTCACATTAGTGTATTTTTATTCAAACCGGTTTTATGTTCTGTGGCTATAAAATGGATAACAAACATGTAAAAGTGCTATATTCAGCTGTGCCGAATCTTAAATACCCTTCACAGATGTAATTCTTCTTTCTTTCTTTCTTGCCAAAACAGAAAGTATGTTTAATTAAAAAAGCAAAATGATGTTATCGGTTACTTTTTTATTTAAGAAAACGTTTAAATTTTTCGGCTAGGAAGCTAAATGTCTGGCTTTTCTTACATCTAATACCTACGAACGTCTTTAAAAAATATTATATATATATATATATATATATATATATATATATATATATATATATATATATATATATATATATATATATATATATATATGTATTTAATTTTCAAACAAAACAAAAAATCCGTTTCATGTACCCCAAAAAGCTCTCATTGTCCAACCGTAGAATCGTCTTTTAGATTTTGTTGGTTTGTTTTGTTGACATATAAAGTAGGTATAATTCATTATAAAAATCAAAAATAACAAATAAAATGGCTGCTTTTATGAATCAGAAAATGTCGATTTTCCAACCCTGGAACCGAATTTTTAATTTTTTAATACTAATTTAATTCTTTCTGATATATAAAATAGGTTTAATTCACTAAAAACACAAAATTTGGAATTTATGTATGTACTTTTATGTACCAAAAATATTTAGATTTTCCAACCCTGGATAATAGTTTTTAAAATTTTTAATACCAATTTAATTCTTAGCGAAGTATAAAACAGGTTTAAGCCACTGAAAAAAACCAAAATTTGGAACTTATATGGTTAGTTTTATGTACCAAAAAATTTCGATTTTCCAACCCTGGAACCGAGTTTATAATTTTTTGATACTAGGTTAATTTTTTCTGAAATATATAATAGATTTAATTCACCAAAATCACAAAATTTGGAATTTATGTATGTACTATTATGTACGAAAAATATTTCGATTTTCCAACTCTGGAAGCGAATTTTTATTTTTTTAACAATGCAATTCTTAGTGACGTGTAACATAGTTTTACTTGACAAAAAATTAAAATTTTGCCTTTTGGTTACTTTTATGCAGAATAGATATTTCAATTTTCCAACCCTGGAAACGAAATTTAAATTTTTTTACTAATGCAACTCTTAATGAGGCATGAAATAGTTTTATTTATGATAAACTTAATATATGTAACCATTTAGGTAATTTTTATGTACCACAAAATATTGCAGTTAGCCAACTGTGGAATCTAAATTTTTATTTTTTTTTAATTTTTGATACATATTTTCTTTTTCCTGAACTAAAAAATAGTTTCAATTAGTAAAAAAAACAACGTCAATTGCCTTTTTGGTTACTTTTATGTAAAAAAATTCAATTTCCCAACCCTGGAAGTGAAATTTAAATTTTTTAAAATTTTCTTTATCAATGCAAATCTTCATGAGGTATAAAGTAGGTGTGTTTAAAAAAATCTAATTTTGCAATCATTTTGGTTATTACATGTACTACAAAATATTTCATGTACCAAAAAAATTTAATTTTTCCAACCCTGGACGCGAAATTTTAATTTTTTTTAAATTGTATTACAGGATGTTAATTTCCCAACAGGCTACAGGTTCAAATCTGCGAAACTGCAAATTATTTTTTTTTATTTTTTTTATTCTTTTTGATAAATGAACGTGATTGCATTCTATTTATTAATTTTTTTGAGAGTGGAATATTAAGAATATTTTTCATAGTCATTAAACCAGCAGAACGGATCAGTACTGATTTCGAGGCCGCTACGCCATCTCATCAGCGTTCTTTGTTCAATTTTTCCACTTTTGCAAGTGGTGCTAGTTAGTAGGAATATCAACTATTTAACCAATATTTTAACGAAAATTGAATATGAGAAGTTATCAAATTATTATTATTAAGTTATTACATTTTTGGTTAGTACGAAATTCCCCAACCCTGACAATTAATATTCCCAATATTCCATGTATTTCTTTCGCTTTTTCCAGAGCCATCGGCTGCTGGAATATTGGGAATATTAATTGTCAGGGTTGGGGAATTTCGTACTAACCAAAAATGTAATAACTTAATAATATGAAAGTGATAACTTCTCATATTCAATTTTCGTTAAAATATTGGTTAAATAGTTGATATTCCTACTAACTAGCACCACTTGCAAAAGTGGAAAAATTGAAAAAGAACGCTGATGAGATGGCGTAGCGGCCTCGAAATCAGTACTGATCCGTTCTGCTGCTTTAATGACTATGAAACATTTTCTTAATTATCCACTCTCAAAAAAATTAATAAATAGAATGCAATCACGATCATTTATTAAAAAAAAATAAAAATAAATAAAAAAAAAAAATAATTTGCAGTTTCGCAGATTTGAACCTATAGCCTGTTGGGAAATTAACATCCTGTCATACAATTTACATAAACAAAAGGTTCACTATTAAAATAGAAATTCATACATTAATTTAATTTTTTTTTTTATCAGTGCAACGCTTCTTGAGGTATAAAGTAGTTTTATTTAAGAAAAATTTCAAATTTTTTACCATTTTTGTAACATTCATGTACCATAAAATGTTGCACTTGTCCATCCCTGGATTCGAAATTTTGTTCTTCCTAAATTATAAGACAGTTTTAGTTAGCAAAAAACAAAAAAAAACAACATCAGTTGCCTGTTTGATTACTTTCATGTATAAAAAAAATCAATATCCCACCCCTGGAAGCAAAATTTGAACTAAAAAAATGTTTTTTTGGCCAATGCAAATCTTCATGACGTAGAAAGTGGTTTTGTTAAAGAAAAACTTAAAATTTTCTACAATTTTAGTTACTACATGTACTACAAAATACGGAATAGGCCGAAAAAAACATTTTAATTTCCCATCCCTGGAAAAAAAATTTTATTTTTTTAGTTTTTAATAGACCATTTAGGCTCCCCAAAGCACGAAATAGGTTTAATTTACAAACATTACAAAAAAAAATTGATTTTTAGTATAAATTTTGCGTCGAGAAATAGGTGTAAGCTTCCCAGCTCTGGAACCATACTTCGGATCTTTCTGAATTTCAATAGCACTCTATTTAAGTTCATTTCCAATCCAACGGTCCAAGAACGAAGTCTCTAGCTCTTCTGGGGTCTTGGGAAAACCGATTTCACATACAGACAGACGGACATCGCTCAATCGTCATCGCTATTCATAAGGATCCAGAATATATATAGTACTTTACGGGGTCCCATGTGCATATCGAAGAAATTACACACGGAATGACAAACCTATATATACCCTTTCACTTTTTTGTGAAGGGTATAAAAAAATACTTTAATTACTTAAGAAGTAGGTCGAAAAATGAGGAAAACAAAAAATAAAAAACTTTTAAGGACTTTGGAGTTCTCGAATGCAACCACAATGAATTATGGTTATCTGCACATAAATACTTTCACATTAGTGTATTTTTATTCAAACCGGTTTTATGTGCTGTGGCTATAAAATGGATAACAAAAAATGGCTCACTAATTTTTTTCTATGTAAATTTCCATGTTGTATTTAATTCTGTGAGATATAAACAGTTAGCATTTTGAATTATATGTAATCAATATTTACTTCTTTTAGAATCCTTTCATTCAGCTGATGCCAAATACATTGCTTTGGACTCTGAAACCGGACTCTTAAAATTAAATAATACTTTGGATCGTGAAACAATTGAAGAACTTAGCATTCGCATAAAAGTCTCAAACAGTAAGAAGGGCCTGATAACTAACCCCAATAGTGTAAACTACACTTTGTTGGTGAATATAACTGTAAATGATGTCAATGATAATGTGCCAAAGTTCACACAGGAAATATATGCGGCCGGTATAACAACCAAAGACTCCTTGGGAAAGTATATAATGACGTTTGAGGTAAGTCATTCATTTAAATTCACATACTATTCAGTCTGACTTCACTATAAGTCAACCTACTTGATCCTTATGAATGGGAATTAAATTATTTTTGGTGTATAAAAATAACTAGCTGAAACTAAATTTTTGTTAGTTGTAACTATTTTATACTTCAGGAAAAATTAAATTGCTATTGAAAATAAAACAAAATCAAAAAGACGGTTTTTACATTTGAAACTTTTGTTTAACATAAAAGTAGCCAATTTATTTTATTATTTATTAAACTCGAGGTCGTTTTTATATAAAAATTAAATAGTAATAATTATAATAAATAATGAAATAAATTACCAAAATAAAGGTCAACAAGTTAATAACAATTAAAAGTAACCAAATTTTTTTCTTTATAAATTAAACATATTTGATATTTTTGAAAGGAACTCATTGGTATTAGAAATCGGAAAATCCAAAAAAGACAGCTCCAGAGCTGGAAAGTTGTAATACGAAAATAACTAAACAAAACTAATTTTTTTCTTTGGTAATCAAATATATTTACGAAAGAAATGAAATAGTTTTGAAAATCCTAAATATCAAAAAGATGGTTCCTGGTTGGGCATACAAGATTTGTTCCAGCCGAAAGTAGCGCTATTACTTTTTTTGTTTTTCTTAGTTGCTGTTCATACATACATTTCACGTTAATCTATGAGAACGAAGGAGGTAGTCTTTAAATTGTATGTGTTTCTCTTTCATTATGGTGCGGAGCTGCGGTACAGAGACCTTTGTTCTTGGACAACTAAAGTTGAAGCTTGTGAAACGACACTTCGTTCTAAATATTTTACTGGATATTCAGTTACATCTGTTAATTACAAAGTTTCAAAATTATATACTAGGGCTTTGAAATATATTTTATTTATTTACATAGTCCAAAAATCACCACTTGGCTAAAAATCATTGTATGAATATGTAAAATTTGCGGAAGCAACTTTTAGGGAAAATTAAAAATTAAACGTAATTTTCGCATGAATTGGGAACTTCTCGTAAAACAGAACTTGCCTGAATCGGAATAAGTAAATATTTCTTATGGTCACAGCGTTCCAACATTTGATATTATAAAAAATTCAAATAAAAATTCTTTCAATTATTATCTATTATTGTACTCTTTCAGGCTTACGATCCCGACTTGAATGATACCATTACTTATGAAATTTCTCAGTCATCGTTTGAAACCCATGGCGAAAATCTGGGACAAAATTATCAGCAGTTTTTCTCACTCGAAAATGATACAGGAATTTTGCGTTTGAGTACTTATATTACAAATAAAATGAAAGGATATTTAAAATTTTATATAAAGGCTTTGGATTTGGTTGGCCATTTAGATCAAGCGGCTGTAAAAATCTACATCGTTTCTGAATCAAATCGTGTAAAATTCGTGTTCCTAAGCGACATACAGGTGATCAGAATTAATGAAAAATATGTAAGTATGAGTGACAATGAGGTAGAAACTGTCAATATAGAAGAAAAAACTAATGCAATGGATAAAATAAATATTCAGTTTGGAAATATTTTTTAATATGTATAGAAATATCTTCAATCATTTTAATTCCATATAAAAATCAAACAAAAAAAAATTAATATTCTATAATTTTAAATTGTTGTTATTGTTAATTAACTATTATCAATTGTTATCCTAAAGAATATATCCAGAGTATATTGAAATATTGAAAAATATAAAATAATAACTTTTATTTTTTTGGCTATCAAACGCCAAAAAAATTACCATTATTCGAAATTTATGTGCCCATTTTTGTTAAAAAAAATCATATTTTCCATTAAAATCATCTGGCAATCCTGGACGTAATCCGTAACGGATTAGGCCAACCTGGTTGCCTTTCTTTTCAAGCATAACTGTTGACTGAGCAGTGTTATGAGTTCGTAATGTGAACAAGCCATCAACAATTAATATGGTGTTCAGACAGTCGTTTCTAATTGAGTCAATATTCACTTTATTGACATAATTATCCTCCTGTTCACATATAAAATTTAGTCACCTCAATTAAAGTATTCATGAGAACCTTAAGTTTAAATCTGATTTTTTTTAATTTTCTAATTAATAATTAATTTAATATCAATAACTTAACTTCTACATGGTTCTACAGATTTTGATTATGCTTTTTTAACTTTTCCCACATTTTAGGTGCCAAGTCTCGACTAACTTTATTCAGTCAGTTGCGTTTTGCTCACTAAACACACTTTTTAGCAGTGCTTCATTTGTAATTTTACTCGATTTTATAACAATTAAGTGTTAATTGAACAACCACTTAATTAAAATTTCATATGCCTAATTAAGCTCATTAATGGTATTATATGGTTTTCAGACATGCATTTTTAATTGAGTCAATATTCACTTTATTGACAAAATTTAATGCCGATTTCACATTGTCGGCAGAGCTCTTCCTTTCGTATAAGTACCTACATTTGAAAAAAAAATTATAAATATTAAAAAAAAACAAATAATAAAATTTTGTTTTCGACATTGTGAAATAAGCAGTAAAAAACAAATTTTTTAATCAAATAGTAAAGGAGTTATCAAATATCTCACGTAACTTGAATTTTTTATTATTGTTTTTGTGAATTTCAAACAATAAAGGAAGTCAGTAAATCGAATCAGATTTTAGTTTTTGTGACACGTTAATATGGGGTTCAGTCATGCATTTTCAATTGAGTCAATTTATGGTGTTTTCTTTTCTGGAAAACATGTAACATTGTTTCACTTTATTTCTTAAAATTTGCAGTTAGGCAAAGTTTTAAGACAAAAATTGATATTCCTAAGGGATGGCAGTTTATTTTCTAATAAATTCACTATTTTGAAATTATATGTATAATAGTGTCATTTTTCCATAAAAAGTGCACAAAATGTTGCACTCTTTTACAGAAAAGAAAACAACATTAGTCAATTCAATTATCTCTTCACAACCGAAAATAAAAATTTTTCATATTAATGAGGACCTCAAGTTCAAATCTGGAATCTTTTCTTGTTTTTTTTTTAATTTTCTAATTAATAATTAATTTAATATCAATAATTCTTCTACATAGCTCTTTATATTTTAATTATGTTTTTTTTAATTTTCCCACATTTTAGATACCAAGTCTCGACTAACTTTGTTCAGTCAGTTGTGCTTTGCTCACTTAACACACTTTTTAGCAGTTAATCGATTTTATAACAATTAAGGGTTAATTGAGCAATCACTTAATTAATATATTATGTGCATAATTTAGGTCAATAATGGCATTAATTGCGATAAACTCAATTAAGGTGTATGTCCGAACACCGCATAAACCAATATTCAGCCAATAGTACCACACAATAAAATAGGAGTAGATTCGTATACAAAGTCTGATAAATAGCAATTCCTTAGGCTCTAATAAAAAATCAGAGAACTGAAAATTCTAGTCTTCATGCTTTTTAAATTGATTTGTGATTTAATTATTGTTTCAGCAGCTTTACTCCACAGATCAGCTGTTATAGCAATTCGCCAACAGATTTTCACTATTATGCACAGAAATATGTGTTTTGAGTTAATTAATTAGCATTTCTAATGCATATGAAAATAATTTAAACATTTAAACATTTAAACGCATAATAACTTCGGAGACTGTATTTTGTAATTCCAGCTTCGCGAACAGTTCCAGCAAATATATGGCTATGACATCTGTAATATCGATTCAATTGAAGATGTCACCAATCTGCGTACAGCAACTTTCCGCCAGGCATCCAATAACTTCTCAACCGCTTTCATAACGGAGGTAAAAGTCCATTTCATACACAACAACGAAGCCGTAGAAGCATATGATATACAAAGCAGATCCAATGATTTAGCCTTTATATCACGTCTACAAAATTCTTTGCAACATCACAATTTGATATTAAATGATATACCGCACCTGGAGTCAGAAACGAAAACAACATTCGCAGAAAATTGGTTAATAACTGCTCTAGTGGGACTAAATGTATTTTTGGGAAGCACAGCCGCCATCGTGGTTATTTTATATGTGGCCAAAATGCGAATATTAAAAAGACAACTGAAAGCTTTTGAACCGGCAGAATTTGGCTCCATAGCCTCAAATCTGAATAGGCTGGCTGGGCCATCTATGAATGTCTTTTCGGTGGAGGGATCTAATCCAGTGTTTAAAAAGCAAACCAATGAAATCAAGGAAACAAGAGGCGTTTATGACAATGAAACCAGGTGAATTGTTTGAACAAATAAAAATAAAAAATAAATAATCACCTCTATCGTCAATAATAAGTGCAATTTTTCTTCCCATGAAATTTTTATACCCCTTGAAGGGAAAACTGCGATCGTAAATCCCCCGTAAAGTTTTTCCGAAATTTTAAATACAAAAAGAAAATATAAAGGCCCTAATTTTATAAATCACTTTGCGTTAGTGAAATTTACTTGTACACAAAAAAAAAGTTTTAAATATTTTTACTCTATTTGCTTAAATTTTTCATATAAATTTTTATTACTTTAAAATGTGAACAAATTGCGTACGAAACAAAAACAAAATTTTAAATTTTTTAAAAATTTGTTTTTGTTTTCCTATAAATTTTATATAAATTTGAACCTTATATTGGAGTGCTTGTAACGTTAGTTTATTACACCTTTTTGGAAAGCAAAATAAATAAAAAAGAATTGTGATAAATTAAAATGTACAAAAGGCTTAGAATTGAAAAAAAATTATTGCAAGAGGAGAAACACCAATCGCCAGCGAATTGTTCTAAGAGGGTATTTTGTATGAGTGTGTGCCATATTAACAAATCTTGGCCTTAAAATAAATTTTGTATTTTTATTATTCGAATTATAAGAACTACTGGCATGTTCTCTTCTGTTCCCCCAGCATTAAAATTAAGTGAATAACTTAAAGAGAAAAGCGAAAAAACTCGCGGGAATAAAATCATTCACGATAAGGAAAATTTAGTTTTAGTGTGAAATTATTCACGGAGAATTGTTTTTACGATCGCAAACTTAGGGCAAGGGCAAATTATTAATGATAGGAGTGATTAAGGAAAATGTTAGTTAATGTTTTTAATATTCACAGCTCTGAGTCTGATGATGATGATGAAAAAGATTTTAGAGGCCTACACGATGATCCCCTATTCGATATGAATAATATGAAAAATTTTGATGCCAGCAGCAAAACAGCGGCTTCCAATTTTGATCATAAAATTCTTAATAACGATTTCTTCAACCTTAAAGATAAATCAAACAATTTGAAAAAGGATTTAAATACAAAACATTATTAAAACAAGTTACATAATTTATTTATATTGAACGATTCCTAAATTTTACATCACTTTAGCAAATTAAATTAAATAAAAACGAAAATATAATAATTTTGTCAAGAATTTTACAGAGAAAATAAACGAGTTTAATTTTAAAATAGACCTTCAATTTCACCCGTTTCAGTATTAAAATCAATATCATAAATGCAAGGTCGTGTTGGCAAACCCGGCATTTTAGTTATTTCACCACACATGGCCACCACAAAACCAGCACCTGCCGACACATACATTTTGTTTACAGTCAAAGTAAACCCTTTAGGTGCCCCCTTAATGGCAGCATCTCCTGACAAAGAGCCAGATACCTTAGACATACAGATTGGCAAGCTGCCAAAGCCCTAGAAAAATCATAAACCTTGTAATATTAAATAGCAAATGATTATTGTTTTACACTTACAGATTGGGTCAACTTTTTCAAATCATTTTGTGCTTTAGGTGTCAGTTCCACTTTAGCAGCTCCATACATCTTTTGGGCAATAGTGTTCATCTTGTCTAGCAACGGCATATCCTTGTCATAAAGAAACTTAAAGTTATTAACACTCTTGCAAGCGTCAATAACAGCTTCGGCTAATTCAACAGCACCGGAACCACCTTTACTCCAGTGAGTGCAGACAACAGCAGCAAATGCACCAGCTTTAAGGGCAGCCTTTTTAACCAATTCATGTTCAGCAGCAGTATCGGAGCTAGAAATTCAAATTATTTGAGATGAACTTAATCTTGAACGATTTGTATGGCACATTAATGTTAGTATTGATGAAGTTATTTTCTAATATGATTTTTAACTGTTTTCCCCAGCACCGCAACGATGGGAATATATTCACTTTTTACAAAATTTGAAAATGAACACCGACAGCAATTTTTTATAGAAATCTGTCATAAAATATAATGTAAATCCGAATAGAAACTTCTCGGAATTTTTATATATATAACAAAATCATTCTAAAATCTCTATCTTAACATAAAGGATGTTTTTATAGAGTGATACAAGTTTAAATTATAATAAAGCATAGTAATATATTTTTTGATATCAATGAAATCTTTATTGGATAAAAAATTTTACGATATTAATTTTTAAATATGATTTCGGCCATGTGGCCGCCACGGCCAGCGCAATCAGGAACACCAATTGTCAACAACTAAAAAAGTCTTCCATAAAGTAAAAGGATACAGCCCCAGTTGCTGAGGACGGCGACGAATTGATTGATGAGGATTATCTTCAATGCTTTCCTGTACAGAGGCTACAGCTTCTTCAGTGAGCACTGTTTGGCATCTCACGCGATGCACATTATCAGTAACATTAAATGTGGTCCGAAAACGCTCTATTGTTCTTCAAAGGACGAATATGTACGCCATAAAATGGAAGAAGTGCACGATGAGTTTGACGAAAATTCCACAATTTGCACGCGTTGCTCTGGTGTAAGTCGATCCATAATGAAATGTCAAAGCAAACTAAACAAAAAACTGTTAAATGGGTGGTCAAATAAAGCAGTGATGCCAACTCCACGTTGTATCACTCTATAAAAAAATACCCTTTACAACTGTGCTAATGAAGCAACAAAGCTCAGATCACCCGATTTTCGTCGGCTCACAGAAATAAAGTTATAAGTAATTAACTAAATGTGCCTTATTTGTCAACTAATTGAAATATAAGGAAATAATTGTACCACACTGCATTGGTAATAAGGCCATATAGACTTTTTTCACAATTAATTGAGAAATAATGCAATTTTGGTTTAGTATTTGTGACTTTATTGCGGGGAGCTGGCGAAAATTGGTACATTGCGCCGATAGTGTGATCTTAGCTTTATATGATGTTCAGACATGCATTTTTAATTGAGTCAATATTCACTTTATTACAATAATTATCTTCTTGTTCACAAACACAAAATTTACTCAATTCAATTATCGTATGACAACTAAAAGTAAAAAGTTTTGATATTCATGAGGACCTGAAATTCGAATGTGAGATCTTTTTTGTTTTTGTTTTAATTTTCTAATTAATGATAAATTTATTGTAATTGAACTTCAAAATGGCGCAACATATTTTGCTTATGTTTTTTTTTCACTATTTCTACCATTTTGGTGCTAAGTCTCCACTAACTATGTTCACTGAGTTGCGTTTTGCTTACTAAACATACTTTTTGGCAGTGCTGCATTTGTAATTTTACTCAATATTATAACAATATCATGTTTATTGAACAATAATTAATTGAAATTTTTTGTGGATAATTGCGCTCAATAATTGCCATTATTGAGCCAATTGGGTTATTGCGATAACCCAATTAGGGTGAAGGTCTGAATACGTTATTACGATTTTTATTCACTATTATTTTTTGCAGAAATAGTTGGGATTGTCTAATTTTTAACTTTCTGTTAAAAATATTAAACATTTATTTATTAAGGAAAAAATGTAAACTTAAAATTACAAATCAGATAATAACGATTATTTCTGCAAAAACTAGAACAATAAAAATCGTAAAATAATAATTATATTTCGGTTTTTTGTTATAAATCTCATTCCTGGTTAATTTCGATTTTTGTTATAAATCTCATCCCTGGTTTAAACAACCAAAATTTAAAAAATTCGGCAAACAATCGTCGAATGTGCATTTTGCGACTCTTTATATTAAGCGTAAGATACGACTGAACATTTACACAAGTTGCATGAATCTCGGTATGCTTTATAAAAGACTCGTTGTAAAGCGTGTTTTTTAGAGTGCCACAACACCAGAGCAACGCAAATAGTTGAAATTTTTAATCAAAATAATTTATCCATACGTCAAACTCCTCGTGCACTTCTTCCATTTTATGGCGTACATAATCGTTCTTCAAACTGGCTAATTCGAAAAACAATAGATCGTTTTTCACAATTTTCCACTTTATGGAAAATTTTTTTAGTTGTTGAACATTAGGGTTCCAGATTGCGCCTTCTACACGCCAGCCATGGCGGCCACATGGCAGAAATCATATTTAAACATTAATTTCGTTGATATTCAAAATATGTTTCCTTGTTTTATTATGATTTAACTTGTGACACTCTATAAAAAAAACACCCTTTATAACATCTATACGCATCTGAAATTATTCCCTCTACCATAAATACAAGTGTGTTTCAAAGTGTTGTGGAAGAATATCCAAGAAGAATTTAGTCGCAAACGGTTTCTTCCGTTTGAGAAATTTCTAGCATTTAAATGCTCTCGTCGACGATTAAATACGATCTTCATGATGTTTCTAGCAGACTCTCACACGATTAAAAATGCAAATTGGGAATGAATGTATGGAGTTCCTGTGTGACTTTATATTCCGTAAAAATCAATGTCTAATTTCCACGGCTTTAGTAAATAATATAAAACTTGAGGTGGAAATGTGATTCAGATTAAGAGCCCATAAATAATAAGTACTTATTTTAAAAAACTTTATTTCCCACCAACAAAGTGTCGAGTCTCCTGCTAGTGAAAATAACTCTCTTTTTTGTAATTCAGTACGATTTAGTATGATTTTGAATTGAATAACAAATTTGATAATGAAAATATTTCACTTACCTGTAAGAATTAATGGCTACCACCACGGGCAAATTGAAGGCACGACCATTCGAAATATGTTGCAGTAGATTTGGCAAACCTTTTTCCAATAATTCCACATTTTCCTCAGTATATTGTTTGTTCAGAGGAGCGCCAGGTGTAACCGGAGCTCCACCGCCATGCATTTTCAAAGCTCTTACGGTGGTCACTAATACAACAGCATTTGGATTCCGTCCCAGTGAACGGCACTTAATATTGCAGAATTTTTCCATGCCAATATCTGAACCAAAGCCGGCTTCTGTGCAAACGAAACCTTCATCGCCAACCAATTTCAGGGCAATTTCATCCGCAACAATGGAAGAACAGCCATGAGCTATGTTGGCAAATGGACCGGTGTGTACCATAACCGGAGTACCCTCCAACGTCTGCATAAGATTAGGTTCTAATGCATCCTTAAGCAAAACACTCAAGGCGCCAGTTACACCCAAATCATCAGCTGTAACAGGATTTCCTTTGCGATCGAAAGCCACTACCATTTTTGATAATCTGTCTTTCATGTCCTCCATGTTTCGGGCTAAAGCCAAAACCGCCATAATTTCACTGGCCACTGAAATGGAATATGAAGTAGTACGTGTGATTCCCTTCTCTGTGGGCGATTGACCAATTGTTATTTGTCTTAAATATCTATCGTTAATATCAACGACACGCTCCCACATTATAGTCTCAGGATCAATATCCAGACGAGCAAATTTGGAAATTTCTGCAGTTGTCAGGGAATCGGGATCAATTTTGTTAATACCCAAACGTTGTAAGCGTCTTAGTTGGATCTTCGAGAATTTCCTCTCGCCCATAATGCTTGGCACCAAACGATCATACAGACTCTGATCAGTTTGGGTATTTTCGTGGAAAATGCGGGTGTCCAATTGAGCGGCCAACAAGTTATTGGCAGCTGTAATAGCATGAATATCACCAGTAAGATGCAGATTAAAATCTTCCATGGGAATTACTTGGGCATAGCCACCACCGGCAGCACCACCCTTAATACCAAAAGTTGGTCCTTGAGATGGCTGACGCATACAGGCGATTGCATTGCGGCTTTTATGTGCTGCCAATGCCTGAACCAACCCAATGGTAGTGGTACTCTTGCCTTCACCAAGCGGAGTGGGAGTGATGCTGTTGGCATAAAACAAATTAGATGGAACTATAAGTCAATGTTTCAAATATAATTTTATATACATAAGCAGATCTTTCAACGTACTGAAACGTATGTTTCTATCAAATTCAATCGAAAGATGTTGGTTTTGGATCGTAGTATAACTTGCCCCGGTATTTTTATATCCTTCATAAAAAAGTGAATGAGTATATATATATATATATATATATATATATATATATATATATATATATATATATATGTAGGTTTGTCATTCCGTGTGTAATTTCTTCGATATTCACATGGGACCCCATAAAGTATATAGTAGTATATATAGTAGCGATGACGATTGAGCGATGTCCGTCAGTCTGTACGTGAAATTGGGTTTCCCAAGCCCCCAGAAGAGCTAGAGTCTTCGTTCTTGGACCGTTGGATTGAAAATGAATTTAAATAGAGTGGTATTGAAATTCAGAAAGAGCTGGGAAGCTTTCACCTATTTCTCGACGCAAAATTTATACCAAAAATCAATTTTTTTTTAATGTTTGTAATTTAAACCTATTTCTTGCTTTGGGTCTATTAAAAACTAAAAAAATTTAAATTTTTTTTCCAGGGTTGGGAAATTAAAATTTTTTTTTCGGCCCATTCCGCATTTTGTAGTACATGTAGTAACTAAAATTGTTAAAAATTTAAAGTTTTTCTTTAACAAAACCTCTGTATACGTCATGAAGATTTGCATTGGCCAAAAAAAAATTTTTCTAATTCAAATTTTGCTTCCAGGGGTGGGAAATTAAATTTTTTTTAATACGTGAAAGTAATCCAACAGGCAACTGATGTTGTTTTTTTTTCTTTTGCTAACTAAAACTGTCTTATAATTTAGGAAGAACAAAATTGGTATCAAAAATTAAAAAAAAACAAAATTTCGAATCCAGGGTTGGACAAGTGCAATATTTTATGGTATATGAAAGTGACCAAAATGTTTAAAAGTTGTAAATTTGTATTAAATAAAACTACTTTATACCTCATAAAGAGTTGCATTGGTAAAAATAAACAAACAAAAATTAAATTTTACTTGCAGGGTTGGGAAAATGAAAGTATTTCTTGGTACATGCAATATTTAGTAGTACATGTTATAACCAAAATGATTAAAAAATTTTAGTTTTTCTTAAACACAACTACTTTATACATCATGAAGATTTGCATTGATAAAGAAATTTTTAAAAATTTAAATTTCGCTTCCAGGGTTGGGAAATTGAATTTTTTTTATACATAAAAGTAACCAAAGGGGCAATTGATGTTGTTTTTTTTTTTTTTTTTTTTGCTAACTAAAACTATTTTATATTTTAGAAAGAACAAAATTGGTATCAAAAATTAAAAAAACAAGTAGAAGTGCTATATTCGGCTGTGCCGAATCTTAAATACCCTTCACAGATGTAATTCTTCTTTCTTTCTTACTTACATTTAATTTACAAACAAAACAAAAAATCCGTTTCATGTACCCCAAAAAGTTCTAATTGTCCAACCGTAGATTCGTCTTTTACATTTTGTTGGTTTTTAATACCAGTTTACTTCTTTCTGATATATAAAGTAGGTATAATTCATCATAAAAATCAAAAATGTCAAATAAAATGGCTGCTTTTATGAATCAGAAAATGTCGATTTTTCAACCCTGGAACCGAAGTTTTAATTTTTTAATACTAATTTAACTTTTTCTGATATATAAATTAGGTTTAGTTCACTAAAAACACAAAATTTGGAATTTATGTACCCAAAATATTACGATTTTCCAAACCTGGAACCGAATTTTTAGTTTTTTTAAATTTTTAATACCAATTTAATTCTTAGCGAAGTATAAAATAGGTTTAAGTCACTGAAAAAACCAAAATTGGGAACTTATATGGTTACTTTTATGTACCAAAACTTTCGATTTTCCAACCCTGGAACCGAATTCATAATTTTTTGATACTAGTTCAATTTTTTTCTGAAATATCTAATAGGTTTAATTCACTAAAAGCACAAAATTTGGAATTTATGTATATATTTTTATGTACGAAGAATATTTTGATTTTCCAACTCTGGAAGCGAATTTTTATTTTTTTACCAATGCAATTCTTAGTGAGGTGTAACATAGTTTTACTTGACAAAAAAATTAAAATTTTAAACTTTTTGGTCACTTTCATGTACCATAAAATATTTCATTTGTCCAACCCTGGAGTCGAAATTTTGATTTCTTAAGATTTTAATACCAATTTTGTTCTTCCTGAATTATAAAACAGCTTTAATTAGCAAAAAGAAACAACGTCAATTGCCTTTTTGGGTACTTTTATGCAGAATAAATATTTCAATTTCCCAACCCTGGAAATTAAATTTAAATTTTTTTACCAATGCAACTCTTAGTGAGGCATGAAATAGTTTTATTTAAGAAAAACTTAATATTTGTAACCATTTAGGTAATTTTTATGTACCACAAAATATTGCAGTTATCCAACTCTGGAAGCTAAATTTTTATTTTTATTTTTTGATACCAATTTTGTTTTTCCTGAACTAAAAATTAGTTTTAATCAGTAAAAAACAACGTCAATTGCCTTTTTGGTTACTTTTATGTAATAAAAATAATTTCAATTTCCCAACCCTGGAAGAGAAATTTAAATTTTTTAAAATTTTCTTTATCAATGCAAATCTTCATGACATAGAAAGTAGTTTTGTTTAAGAAAAACTCGAATTTTGCAACCATTTTGGTTATTACATGTACTACAAAATATTGCATGTACCAAAACAAATTTAATTTTTCCAACCCTGGAAACGAAATTTTAAATTTTTTTGTTTTTTTTTTATCAGTGCAACGCTTCTTGAGGTATAAAGTAGTTTTATTTAAGAAAAATTGCAAATTTTTTACCATTTTGGTAACTTTCATGTAGCATAAAATATTGCACTTGTCCATCCCTGGATTCGAAATTTTATTTTTTATTTTTGAATTTGTGATACCAATTTTGTTCTTTCTAAATTATAAGACAGTTTTAGTTAGCAAAAAACAAACAAAAACACATCAGTTGTCTGTTTGATTACTTTCATGTATAAAAAAAATTCAATTTCCCACCCCTGAAAGCAAAATTTGAATAAAAAAACATTTTTTTTTTTGGCCAATGCAAATCTTCATGACGTATAAGTGGTTTTGTTAAAGAAAAACTTGAAATTTTTAACAATTTTAGTTACTACATGTACTACAATATACGTAATAGGCCCAAAAAAAAATTTTATTTCCCATCCCTGGAAAAAAATTTTTATTTGTTTAGTTTTTAATAGACCATTGAGGCTCCCCAAAGCACGAAATAGGTTTAATTTACAAACATTAAAAAAATAATTGATTTTTGGTATAAATTTTGCGTCGAGAAATAGGTGTAAGCTTCCCAGCTCTGGAACCATACTTCGGATCTTTCTGAATTTTAATAGCACTCTATTTAAGTTCATTTCCAATCCAACGGTTCAAGAACGAAGTCTCTAGCTTTTCTGGGGCTTGGGAAAACCGATTTCACGTACAGACGGACGGACAGACGGACATCGCTCAGTCGTCATCGCTATTCACAAGGATCCAGAATATATGTATATACTTTATGGGGTCCCATGTGCATATCGAAGAAATTACTCACGGAATGACAAACCTATATATACCCTTTCACTTTTTTGTGAATTTATTAAGAATTAATCTACCATCTCTTACGAAAAACTACTTTTATTTCAAAAATGCACCCAATTGTAGGTTTTTAGGAAAACAGTGATAAAATGTTACATTTTATCCGAAAAGAAATCACCATTAGTGTTTCCACACTTAAAATCAAAACATGATTTTAACATTAAAACCATAAACATGTGATTTGGCGTTCACACTGCAATTTTAATGAATTCTGGTTTTAACACACTGGTTGTCTAATAACTTTGATCAGAATAAATTAAATCTCTTATTAGTTGTTGTAATATTCTCTACTGACAAATTGTACAAGAGCATTTATGGTTGCTTGAAAAACCAAAAAAATTTTGAATGCATTCGTAAAGTTCCAATTATTCTATATTTTGTAAATAAATACTTTATAATTATAGACTCACTTATACAAAGTAAATAAGTGCTTAGAAATCACATTATTTTATGTAAAAATCGCAATGAAGTTCTGCGAGTGTGGTGAAATGTTTGGTGCATTATCAGCCCCTTCCAATATGTAACTTGGCAACACCACACTGAGCACAGACGAAAACAAGGTTGCATTTCATAAAACCTACATAAAACTAATTCAAAAATGGTTTTAACAAAATCATTTTGTATGTAACCAGGTTTTATCAGTTGGTTTTAATGTAAACCACAAAATTTTAAATATTCTTATCATATATGTGTAGATGATAATTGCATTAAAAGTGTGGTTGGCTGAAGTAGTAGAACACGAGACTATGAAGCGGAGGGTCGTGAGTTCGAGCCCACGCTGAGTCATGAAATATTGTGTTGAATTCTTCTAAACAGCATTAGTGCGTGGTTGTGTTAGTTGTTGCCAGCCTGTTTCAATGATGAAGGCATAGTCACTGATCACTGAACATAATTAGCAGCAACTGACACCATCATGTACTAAAAAAAAAAGCAGAGTAACAGCACCCACCTTCGTCGGCCCTGTAGCAAAAATTAGCCGGCGAAGTAAAAGGTTGAAATAGCTACAAAAACAACTGTCTATCTTCTCATCTTTCCTAATCTGTCCCCTCAATACTATCTCCTCGTTTTAAGTTCCGGCGCAATGCATTGCATATATAGGGGTCATCCCCTAAGTGCTGGTCCAAGATAAAAAAAAAATTATTAAAACCATGTCAGTGTGCAAACTTAGACGTCACCTAATAGTGGTAACAAACAAAAATACACATGAGTACTGATGATGAAAATGTAGCGGCTGTCGAAAACAGCTGTCCTGCTCTGCTGTGTAAGTTAGATAAATAAATTTGTGTAGACTTTCCCCTGTACCTTGGAATATTTATCATGTGTTTCTGAATTAAAAACACATTACGAACAAATAGTCTATCAATCTTAATTAAATTTAATATAGAAACTTAATCAAATTTAAAAAAATTATGCTAAGAACTTATATTTATTTTGTACATATCTACACAAAAAAGGCTTTGCAACCATATATTTTCCATCAATATTGGTCAATAATAAGATACGTAAAAGTGTACCACAAGTGTGCAGCCTGGTTATATACTTATGAAGAAAGTTATTTATTTTGTACTTTTAAATTAAAATGATATAAAGCTTTGCTCACTATTTAAACATAAACATGTTTTCAAAAAGATGGTATGAATAATTTTTTTAATTTATAAAAACAGTTGCTAAAAATAAACTCACCCGGCTACCACGACATAGAAACCCTCGCCCCTAGGCTGCAAACGTTTCAGTGAACTTAAAGCAATCTTGGCCTTCTTCTTGCCATATAACGAGACTTCGTTGCCTATTAAGCCAATTTCAGCGGCCAACAATGAAATATCCTTGGGTGTTTGAGAACGTGCAACAACAATATCACTAAAAATATACAAATTAATTAACAATAAAATAAAACTTTATAAAATACTGTAGAAAACATGTAAATTTACCTAGGCACTGGTGTAACAGGCCTCAAAGTCAGTGGAGACAAGTCCCAGGATTTCTTCATTAAATTCTCAGCCGCCGTAAAGGCTGAACGTACGGTATTTTGCATTAACATGGCCACAGTCATGGGACCAACACCACCAGGTACAGGAGTTATAGCTGAAGCTACCAATTTAACTTCCTCAAAATCAACATCACCCACTAAACGACTGTTACTTTTTTTGGTGGCATCTGCAACAAATTATTATTTAGTGTCAGCAAGTTTTATATGTTCACTTTTCGACGTCTAAGCACGAAGTGAGTAAATAAATTTAATGTTGATATAATAATTTCAAAATGACCTTCAGTATCAGTAAGGGCCAAACGAAGAACTGATAAGAAACAAACCCATATATTTAAAATAAATACTACACGAACTTGTTTAGATTAAGGCCATCCAGTTCTCTTTTAAAATTTAATTTAAATACTGATCCCCCATCAAGCAAAGCAAGATTACAAGTTTTCTCAAATTGTACTTTTGCTTTGTAACCAAGAAATGATTTCATGGTTTAGGCAGCTGTAGTGGAAAGATTTAATCGGCAACAAATCATAATTTCAAAATAAAGTGTTTCTTATAGCACAATTTTGTTTAGAAAAATTCAACCGGTTTACTGAACCAAATGTTAGTATTTTTAGTTTCGTTTGTCTTAAACATTCATTCATTCATCATTCCTGCTAAAGTTATTGTGTTCTTCATAATGTGCTGTTTTGACTTGATGATTGATTTTTCTTTCATTGAGTTGTCAGTGGGTATTTTACACTTGTATGTGTGTATTAATGTACTTTCAGTTTTCCAATTGCACATTGGGACAAATCGTAACAAATGTATAGTGTAACTTATGAACAACAAATAAATTTCAAGAGTCTGGCTCTTTTCGTTTGGACTGAATCGTGATTTCCACAGACGGACGGACATGCTCAGATCGTTTTAGATTTCATCGCTGATCAATAATATATATACCTTATTCGGTCTCAGATGGATATTTCACTGCGTTACAAACGGAATGACAAAGTGCATATACCCTCCATATTCTTTTTTGGAGGGTATAAAAACTAATGTTTGGAGTAGCAACTGATAGAGATTAACTTAGCACGACAGTTGCCATGCAATCCGGATTATATAGCACATATAGTTATAAAGTTGCAATCAGTCCGGATTATAATACGGATTAACAAGGTCCGGATTATCAAGGTTTCACTGTACTTTCATTATTTTTTAAATTGTGACAATTTCATTAGAAATAAATGCTAATATAATTTTTACACATGATGAGAGATCATGCTTTGAATATGTATTTAGGAGAAATCTTTTTTCAATTTGGATATGTACGCTATATTTGGCAGAGTTCGAAAATCGAATTCATTTTTAAGTTTAGGTGCCAGTAATAAACTTTGCACAGGTGTCTTAAAAATCTATAAACAGAATTTCATTAGGTATGTACTTAGCATTATCCTGGCCATAAATAAAGACATCCTTGCTATAAATGTAGCTCCTAGGGCAAAACTTTTAACTTTTGACTAGCGTTACAGACATCAGCATGGTTTTCTCAATGTTTTGGTTAATTTTTTTTGTGTGAAGTATTTTTTTTTTTTTAGGAGTAGGACCAGCACTCAGGGGATGACCCCTACATATGCAATGCATTGCGCCGGAGCTGAAAACGAGGGGATAGTGGTGAGGGGACAGATTAGGAAAGATGAGACGATAGACAGTTTTTTCTTCTTTTTTTTATCTATTTCAACCTCTTTTACTTCGCCGGCTAAATTTCGCTACAGGGCCGACGAAAGTGGGTGCTGTGACTCTGCTTTTAGTACATGATAGTGTCAGTCGCTGCCAATTATGTTCAGTGACCAGTGGCTATGCCTTCATCATTGAAACAGGCTGGCAACAACTAACACAACCACGCACTAATGCTGATCAGAAGAATTCAACACAATATTTCATGACTCAGCGCGGACTCGAATTCAGGACCCTCCGCTTCATAGTCTCGTGTTCTACTACTTCAGCCAACAGCACCCACATTTAGCAAAATTAAAATAACTTAAATAAAATACATAAATTTAAATATGTAAATGAAATGGAGATCAAATAACCGATTTGATGTGAATTCTATGTACATCGGCCTTTACAGAATACATTCCACGAATTTATGCTTTTTAAGAAGAGCATTTAAGCTTTAAAATAATTTTGGTGCACATATACATACATATTAATTAAAACCTGACCTATTAACATTAGTACAATCAAAATAATATTCTGAACCATTTTAACTTAAAATAAATTCAGTATACAATTGCTCTCACCTGGTATAACATTGATACCACAATCAATAACTACGGCGCCAGGCTTAATCCAAGAACCTTTAACCATTTCTGCCACACCGATACCCACAACCAATATGTCAGCAGTACGGCACTATTAAATTTAAAAACATTTATCCACACATACCACGTACACAATATAAAAAAATATTCTCTCATTATTTTACTTACAATGTCGGCAATGTTCTTGGTCTTTGAGTGGCACACAGTCACAGTGGCATTATGCCATTTCAGAAGTTCAGCAGCTGGAGTACCCACAATTTTACTACGTCCCAAAACGACAGCATTAGCACCACAAATTTCTATACCTGCACGTTTAATTAATTCTATACACCCCCAGGGTGTACAGGGCATAAATCCACCTAAATCACCAATTGATACACGACCCTCGTTCATGGTGTGCAAACCGTCCACATCTTTTTCGGGACAAACTGCATCAGTTACTTTATGCGAATTGATCTTGTTATCACAATCCAGAGGCATTTGCACAATAATACCGTGCACATTGGGATCATTGTTCAGGAAACTAATCTAAAACAAAATATTAGCAGACAACCATTTAAATGAATTTATGGGAAACGGTTGACCCTAAAGGTCATTCCTAAAACTTCCCTCTAATTTTAACTGCTAAAAACGGTATTATTTTAATTTCAAAGCTGCTATAAATTTTGAATGGACCAGGCGATGCCTAAGTGACAAACGGTGGTTCTTCAAGTACAATGAGAGAATCGGGAAGACTAATTGATCACATACATATATATTTTCGAAAATGTTTATAAAATTAACTTTTTTCCAATTTTTTTCGTTCACCATATCTCACAAACGCATTAACCGATTTTGATCCGGTTGGTGGCGATCTACGTAGTTTATGAATGTTAAGAGCTGATTTTGATCAAGTTTTTGGAATCGATCAGCAAAGCCGTTTAAAATTTATTCTAAAAAACAGCTTTGGAGAAAAACATGTTCCTCAGTTTCCCTGAGATTTCTCAAAATCTATTGGTCCGAATCGGTTACAATTCACCGGAGATCTAAGTTTGAAAAAATTCTTCGAAACGCCACTAGCTGGGTTCGAATGCTAATTGATCAGATATATAATTAATTGATCAGATATATAATTAATGAATTGATCAGATATAAAATTATTATATTTTTTTCAATCACTTTTTTCGAATTTTTCCGTTCACGAAATCTCATGAACGCATCAACCGATTTTGAGCCGACGCGACATAATAACGGCTTCTCCAGAGTGCCCAAGAAAGCATTTTAGGAACTCAAAACGTCGAGATCGGGTGAAAACTTTTTTCCAAATTTTTGTTTCAAAATTTTAAATTTTCTTAGCTGGAAGTTAAAAAAAAAATCAAAATATTTTATATAATAATAAAATTCTTGGCGAACTTTGAAATCATTTTCGAATTTTCGAACATAAAAAAATACATAGATTTTGGAAAATTATTTTGTATATATTTATGTGGAAAAATATATAATTACCGACATAGTTATATTTGATAAAAAAATCTCTTCGAAGATAAGAGTTCTTCTCAAAAATTAATTTCAATTTGTCATTTAAAAAAAATATAAAAAAGGTAGATACATACGAGTACTTCTATGTATGGACTGTGATCTACAATAACCAACTCACAAGTTCAAACGGAATAGGACAGACATGAATTTTATTACTCCACTTACCTTTTCCAATAATTCCACTTCGGTTATAGTCCTTGGCAATTGGACATGCTCCACAGCAATGCCAATTTCATTGGCAGCTTTAATTTTCATGCGAATATAAACGTTGGAGTCTTCACGACCACCAACTTGGACTATACGCAGGCCGGGAGAAAAATTCGGTAAATTATTTTTCCATTCCAATACTTGTTGCTTCAACGATTGGCGTATTTCACTGAAGTAATGCAAGAAAATATAATAATATATAAAAATATAATTGCTAAATAATACTTTTTATATAGAATTTTTTATAACAACTCACTTGGCCACTTGTGTGCCTGATATTAGTTTGGCTCCAGACATATTTTCGGTATTTGGAGAAAAATTAAGAACACTGTTTTGAAAAAACACTTGAATTAAATTTGATCTCAAATTTCTAGAAAAAATAAATAAAAAATTATAGATGTCACTCGAACCGTTAGCCAACAAATGCAATTGAAGATTAAATTAAAAATCTCATTTCACTTGTTGATGAAGTACAATTTTCTTTGGGTATCAATTGCATGCAAAGATTATCATTTTATTTTTATTTTCAATTTTTAGGGGTCAACGAAGCTTTGAAAAATACAAAATATATTTGCCCACAAAATATTTTTTTTACTATTCATTATTTCAGTGATAAGAACGACATATGAAACCTATTAGATTGTGATTTAGTTTAGAGACAGAAAAGTACCAGGGGTGTTGTTGGCACGCCCGTTGGCAACGAAATTCCTTCCTTCTGATTTATATTCCATATATTGAATTGTAATCCATTTGTATTGTTACTTTAAATAGAATTACACGCCCGTGTAACCAAGTACATATGTATATCATCACAGAGCATGCAAAATGCACTATCTAACAAAAAATTCAAATTTGGGTTTTATGCCCTTCACAAGAAAGTGAAAGGGTGCAGGGTTTTCATTCCTTGTGAAATTTCCTCAACATGAATATGCAAGCCCATAAAGTATGTATGTATATTCGGGGTCCTTATGAAGTCGAGTAAGCCATGCCCATCTATCTCTATGTGACATTGGTTTTCCGAAGCCCCCAAGAAGAGCTAGACACTTCATTCTTGGACTGATGGTTTGGAAATGGTCCTAAATAGAATGCTTTGAAAATCAGCAAAATCCAAATGTATTAAAAATCAATCAACATCAAAAATTCGTTTCCATGGTTAGACAATTGACACTTTTTTGTACATACATGTAACATAGGTTACCAATTTTTCGAGAAGAATAAAATTAGTATTTAAAATCAACAAAATAAAATTATCAAGTGAAAGTGCTACATTCGACTGTGCCGAATCTTAAATACCCTTCACAGATGTATTCCTTCTTTTTTTTCTAAAACAGAAAATGTTTACTAAAAAAGCAACATTTTGTTATTCAGTTACTTTCATATTTAAAAAACTTTTAAATTTTTCAGCTCGGAAGCTGTATTTTTAGCTTTTCTTATTTCTAATGCCAATGAAAGTCTTTCAAAAATATTAGATATGTTTAATTTATAAACAAACAAAAAATTCGTTTCAGATGGTTACTTTTATGTACCAAATGTACCGAACGATTTTTTGGATTTTTCAATACCAATTCTATTTATCCTGAAATGGGTTTAAATCACAGAAAAAGCCAAAATTCGTAATCTATTTGGTTACTCTTACTTATGAAAAATATGTTCAATGGTCCAACTCTGGAGACCATTTTTTGTCTCCCAGAAGCATAAAATAGTTTTAAGACTAAAAAAAACAAAATTATAAAGTAGGTATAATTCACCAAAAAGCCAAAATTGGGAATCGACTTTTCAACCCTGGAATCGAATTTTAAATTTCATCTTGAAGTATTAAAAAGGTTTAGCTCATTAAATAAACGAAGTTACGAACTTATATAGCAACTTTTATGTACCAAAAAAATTTCGATTTTCCAACCCTGGAATCAAATATTTAATATTTTGGGCTTTTAATGCCAGTTTAATTCTTCCTGAAGCATAACCACCATAAAAATCAAAAATAGGAAATTCTATGGTTACTTTTATGTACCAAAACAATTCTATTCTTCAACCCTGAAATCGAATTTTTCTTTTTTAGGTTTTTAATACACTTTTCATTATTCCTGAAGTAGAAAATATGTTTAATTGACTAAAAAACAATATTAGGAACTTATATCGATATTTTTATGTATCAAAAATATTGCAGTTTTCCAACCCTTACTTTACTTTTTACACGAATTACATTTCTTCCTGAAGTATAAAAAAGGTTTGATTCACCAAAAACCCAAAATTAGGTACACATTTGGTTACTTTTATGTACCAAAATATTTCGATTTTCCAACCCTGGAATCGAATTTAAATTTTTTTTAGTTTTTAATACCAATTTAATTCTTTCTGAAGTATAAATAAGTTTCATTCACCAAAAAAAATAAAATAAACAAAAATTAGCAACTTATATGACCACATATATAAATTTATATTTTTATTTTTTATTTTTTACACGAATGTAGTTCTTCTTCAAACCTAGAATTGAAATTTTGATTTTTATAAGCTGTCAATACCAATTTTGTTCTTCCTCAAATGTAAAATAATTTTAATTAGCAAAAAAAACACATCAGTTGCCTTTTTAGTTATTTTTATGTATAAAAAAATTTCAATTTCCCAACCCTGGGAGCGAAATTTTAATTTTTTTGTTTTTTACCAATGCAACTCTGAATGAGGCATGAAATAGTTTTATTTAAGAAAACTTAAAATTTTTAGCCATTTTGGTCACTTTCATTGTCCAACCCTGGAAATTTTTATACCAATTTTATTTTTCCTAAATTCTACAACAGTTTTAATTAGCAACAAACAAAACTTTTGTGTACCAAAAAAAATCAATTTCCCATCCCTGAAATAAAAATTTTTTATTTTTATACCCTGGACCCCATAAAGTATATATATTCTGGATCCTTATGAATAGCGATGACGATTGAGCGATGTCCGTCTGTACGTCCGTCTGTACGTGCTTTAGGAAGCCCCAATGGTCTATTAAAAACTAAAATAATAAAAAAAAATGTTCCAGGGATGGGAAATAACAATTTTTTTTCTGCCTATTCCGCATATTGTAGTACATGTAGTAACTAAAATTGCAAAAAATTTTAAGTTTTTCGTTAACAAAATCACTTTATGCGTCATGAAGATTTGCATTAGCCAAAAAAAAATTTTAATTCAAATTTTGCTTCCAGGGGTGGGAAATTGCATATATTTTATACGTGAAAGTAGTCAAACAGGCAACTGATGTTTTTTTTTCTAACTAAGACTGTCTTATAAATTAAGAAAAACAAAATTGGTATCAAAAATTCTAAAATAAAAAAGAAATTTCGAACCCAGGGATGGACAAGTGCAATACTTAATAGTACATGAAAGTGACCAAAATGGTTAAAAATTTCAAATTTTTCTTAAAAAAAATTACTTTATACCTCATGAAGCGTTGCACTGATAAAATAACAAACAAAAAATTAAAATTTCCCTTCCAGGGTTGGGAAAATGAAAGTTTTTTTTTGGTACATGCAATATTTTGTAGTACATGTAAAAACCAAAATGGTTGTAAAATTTTAGTTTTTCTTAAACAAAACTACTTTATACCTCATGAAGATTTGCATTGATAAAAATATTTGAAAAATTAAAATATTGCTTCCAGGGCTGGGAAATTGAAATTGAAAGTAACCAAAAAGTCAATTGACGTTGTTTCTTTTTTTGCCAAAACTATTTTATATTTCAGGAAGAAAAAAATTGCTATCAAAAATGTCAAAAAAAACCAAAATTTCGAATCCAGGCTTGGACAAGTGCAATATTTTATAGTTCATAAAGGTGACCAAAATGGTTCAAAATTTTCAATTTTTCTTAAATAATACTACTTTATACCTCATGAAGAGTTGCATTGGTAAAAATTAAAGTTTCACTTCCAGGGTTGGGAAGTTTAAAGTTTTTTTGGTACATGCAATATATTGTAGTACATGAAAGTGACCAAAATGGTTGCAAATTTTAAGTTTTTCTTAAATAAAACGAATTTATACCTAATGAAGACTAGGATTGGTAAAAAAAAATTAAAATTTTGGTTCCAGGGCTGGGAAATTGAAATATTTTTTTATACATAAATGTAACCAAAAAGGCAACTAACGTCGGTTTTTTACTAATTAAAACTATTTTTTAGTTCAGTAAAAACAAAATTAGTATCAAAAATTTAAAAATAAAATCAAAATTTAGATTCCAGAGGTGGAAAACTGCAATATTTTGTAGTACATAAAAGTGACCAAAATGGTTACAAATATTAAGTTTTTCTTAAATAAAACTATTTCATGCCTCATTAAGAGTTTCATTGAAAAAAAAATTTAAATTTCGTTTCCAGGGTTGGGAAATTGAAATATATAAAAGTAACCAAATAGGCAATTGACATTGTTGTTGGCTAATTAAAACTATTTTATAATTCAGGAAGACCAAAATTGGTATTAAAATCTTAAAAAATCAAAATTTCGTCTCCAGGGTTAGACAAATGAAATATTTTATAGTACATGAAAGTGACCAGAGTTTAAAAATTTTAATTTTTTTGTAAAACTATGTTACACCTCACTAAGAATTGCATTGATAAAAAACAAAAATTCGCTTCCAGAGTTGGAAAATAGATATATATTTGCTACATAAAAGTACCCACATAAATTCAAAATTTTGTGTTTTTAGAGAATTAAACCTGTTTTATATTTCAGAAAAAATTACTTTTTTTATACCCTTCACAAAAAAGTGGAAGGGTATATATAGGTTTGTCATTCCGTGTGTAATTTCTTCGATATGCACATGGAACCCCATAAAGTATATATATTATGGGTCCTTATGAATAGCGATGACGATTGAGCGATGTCCGTCTGTCCGTCCGTCTGTACGTAAAATCGGGTTTCCCAAGCCCCAGAAAAGCTAGAGATTTCGTTCTTGGACCGTTAGATTGGAAATGAACTTAAATAGAGTGCTATTGAAATTCAGAAAGATCCGAAGTATGGTTCCAGAGCTGGGAAGCTTACACCTATTTCTCGACGCAAAATTTATACCAAAAATCAATTATTTTTTTAATGTTTGTAAACTAAACCTATTTCGAGCTTTGGGGAGCCCCAATGGTCTATTAAAATCTAAAAAAATAAAAAAAAATTTCCAGGGATGGGAAATTAAAAATTTTTTTTCGGCCTATTCCGTATTTTGTAGTACATGTAGTAACTAAAATTTTTAAAAATTTCAAGTTTTTCTTTAACAAAACCACTTTATGCGTCATGAAGATTTGCATTGGCAAAAAAAAATATTTATATTAAAATTTAGCTTCCAGGGGCGGGAAATTGAATTTTTTTTATACATGAAAGTAATCAAACAGCCAACTGATGTTGGTTTTTCTTTTGTTTTTTGCTAACTAAAACTGTCTTATAACTTAGGAAGAACAAAATTGATATCAAAAATTCAAAAATAAAATTTCGAATCCAGGGATGGACAAGTGCAATATTTTATGGTACATGAAAGTTACCAAAATGGTAAAAAATTTGCAATTTTTCTTAAATAAAGCTACTTATACCTCAAGAAGCGTGTCACTGATAAAAAAAAACAAAAAAAAATTAAATTTTCGTTTCCAGGGTTGGAAAAATTAAATTTTTTTGGTACATGCAATATTTTGTAGTACATTACTAACCAAAATGGTTGCAAAATTCGAGTTTTTCTTAAACAAAACTACTTTATACCTCATGAAGATTTGGATTGATAAAAAAATTTTAAAAGTTTAAATTTCGCTTCCAGGGTTGTGAAATTGAAATTTTTTTTATACATAAAAGTAACCCAAAAGGCAATTGACGTTGTTTTTTTACTAATTAAAACTATTTTTTAGTTCAGGAAAAATAAAATTGTTATCAAAAATTTAAAAAAAATATATAAAAATTTTGATTGCAGTTGGATAACTGCAATATTTAAACCTATTAGATATTTCAGAAAAAATTAAACTAGTATCAAAAAATTTTAAATTCGGTTCCGGGGTTGGAAAATCGAGATTTTTTGGTACATAAAAGTAACCATATAAGTTTGTGGTTAATACCAAAGTATATCTATATCAAGTATATGCAAGAGCCCAGCTGACTAAAATTTTTTTCAGTTTTTACATGAACGTATGTCAAAATTTGTTTACTTTTGTAGCGAGCCATATTTGTTTATTCGTTGAAAAAATAATTTTGTAAAATTGTGAAAAACATTATTAATTCAACAAAAGTAGCAAAAAAGAATTGTTGTGGAAAAGATTTTTGTGAAAAAGTGTATTGTTTAAGAAAAGTAACAAAAAGAAATTGTTTTAAAAAAGTTCTATGCGAAAAGTATTTAAATTTTTGAAAATAATTGTGAACAAAACAAAATAAAATAAAAGAAAATTTCTGACATAAGATATTAATTTTACACAAACAAAATGTACGGTGGATTTTGTTTTTGTACTCTTACGACTACTTGATATTGATATACTTTGGTTAATACCAATTTTATTTTACTTAATTTCTATAATATACAACTAGATGGAAATTATATTAAAAAGTTGGATAATTTGATAGTCTGCTTGGTGGCATATTGTGCTTGGGGTTTTTCCTTAATCTTCCACATTTTATATTTATTTAACAAAACTGCTTAAGGCCCCAATAAAATACCCCAGCCGTTTGACGAGCGTATTTTTTTCATTTGCACCCACACCACTAGACTTGGGTCCAACAGCTCATTCGCTCAGTTTTGACTAGAACCTCTGATCAAACCTATGTAATTTAAATGGGTTTGATCAGAGGTTCTTGTCAAAACTAAGCGAATGAGCTAGTTGGACACAAGTCTACACACCACACAAATCTCATACGTTTAGGTATAGACTCTTCATTATTTTCTGCTTTGCGATGAGTTAAGAGAAGATTAGAACAAAAAATTTACAATACACTCCACAAGCGGCTTGTAACAAATTCAATATGGCGCCCAAAATATCTAAACTATTTATTTTAGCCCAGTCGTTTGTCTAACACGACAACTCCGCCATATACAGGGCAACAATATTGTTGAAACATAAATTTCCTTGTTGTTTGTCAAACACCTTGTGTAATTTATTTTGCCCTTTATGATCTGCTTTAATTCCATACTAATGTTTCAATGGACAACTGCAATAGTAATCTGTTTGTCACGCTTTATTTCAGTGGGAAATAATTGTGCAACGTGATAATAACATTTTCGTAATATAATAAACAAATTGCATTCCCTTTTTTATTCTTAATATTTTACAACCTTTGTCAAAATGTGTATCTTACCATAAGCCTCCTTTATACAACAAATTAGTGCAAGTAACTCTTAAGTTGCTACAATTTATTTACTTGGCTTCTAAAGAACATTTCGCATTTGCAGTCATATCAGCTGCATGCTAAATTAGGTGGGAAATTGCATAAAGCTCATAAAATGCTAGAACAATACGGAGCTTTTTAGTTATTACAGCATTTATCTATCAATCATACAAAAGTCTAAAATTCAAAATATTTTATCAACATTTCTTTCATGCAAGATATGTATGTACGTACATACATATGTACGTACATGTCATCATGTGTTTTCAAAAAATCCTCAAGTTACATTGAATAAATGTTACATAAGTCTATATGATTCATTGGTTCTTACACCAAGTCAACCCAATTAGCTTGAAATCAACTAATGATTTGGTGTGAGAACGAATAAATATTTTATCAGTCATTTTACAGGGTTCAATTCCGTTCGGAAATGGAATCGATCCCGTATTTGCCTCTTCAGAAAAACAATTTTGCAGAATTGAATCATTTTCAATATCATGAAAGGAATCAGCTAGTAAAATTAAAGAAAATTCATATATTTTTGTAAAAATAATATAGTATTGAAAATCCGACACATCGAAAAGATCGTTCCAAACGAACCTCGGTGAATGGTATACATGAGATTCGAAAACTATTAAAATGTGTACATATTAATAGTCGACAGTGGTTGTCGTCCGAATTGTGATTAATTCCTTAATCACATTTTGCGACCACTCTTAAATGAGTAACAAGGCTCCGTTCAACTGCAAAAGAAACCCTGTTAGGAAATATGGTGTAACAGACAGATTTTCCTCAAAAGGGTGGGAAAATTTGAGGTTAGAAAGTATAATGGCTTAAAAACACTTTATTTTGACAAATTCAGTTTTATTGATACCAATGTAAAGTAGAAATATGGGAATTAATGGAATATGACGTCGGGCAAATATTCATCTATAGCACGTCGGTAGACATCTGTTTTTTATCTAATCACTGCAACTCTGAATTTCATCTTTCAGGGCGTCAGTTGTTTGTGGTTTGTTAATGCCGGTCTTTAGTCAATTATGATCATAAAAATCGCTTATCATGATTTGGTAGCGAAGAGAACTCTCATGTTCATTTCCTCAAATGTGCCTCATCACTAAAGATGATATTGTTGAAAAATGCTTTGTTCAAGAATAGTTAAAATTTCCAAACTTTTTACTAAATAAATGTCAAAGGATGGCAGCTCAATTCTTGACATTTCATCATTTGACAGCTATCAAATTTGCCCTCCCGTTATTAACTCTCTCAATTTCTGTGCCAATTTCAAAACAACTCATCTGTGCACTAGTTCAATCAGTTGGTTGCACTTCTGTTTCAATCGGTAAATAAAGCAAATTCTAATGAAATCTATTTAAACCAAGACTTCATAAATTTCCATAATTAGTTATACAGCTTTTTTATTTTGTTTCTCCATGTTTAAATATTTATTACAATTTAACGCAATTTCACTTAAAGTAACAAATAATATTCTTAATGCAAAAATAAAGTTTATACAACAAATCAAAATTCTTATTTGAGTTTAACGGCAGCCCTTAATTTGGCCGAACGGCTTCGGCTATTGCGCTTAATCTCCTCATCGTCGGGAACAATGACGTGTTTATGCAACTGCTTCCAATTGTTGGAAACAAATGCTTCCACCAGCTCTTTATCGTGTGTCACATCATGGCCGCAATACTTCAGAGGTACAGGATTCGCCAGACCTTCTATGACATTGCCATTGATATGGCGCTTAACTATGGTATCCTCTAAAGAATGAAATGTTATGGCTACTAAGCGTCCATCCAGCTTAAGATATTCATTTGCCAATATCATTCCATAGTTGATTTCGTTTAATTCATTGTTAACAAAAATGCGCAGAGCTTGAAAAGTCTTTGTGGCCACATGAGTTGGACGCTGCATTTTGTCCACTCTGAAAGGTGTTGTATCACTTAAGCATGAAGCCACTAGATCTGCTAGTTGTTTTGTAGTTTCGATTTTATGAAAGGCATTACGGGTTTCTACGACAGCTCTGGCGATCTTCTTTGCAGCCTTTTCTTCACCATAAATTCTTAGAATTTTAACAAGATCGCCTTCTTCAGCTCTGGCTAAAACGTCGGCAGCTGTAATTTGATCGCAGTCCTTATTTAATCCTCGATCCATACGCATATCTAAGGGGCCGTTCTTTGAAACAGAAAAGCCACGATCAGCTTCGTCAAATTGCATCGAAGAGCAGCCAAAATCAAACAGCATACCGTCTACGCTATGACGCCCCACGTGGTGGTCTTTGAGAAGCCGTGGCAAGTCCGAAAACCTTCCTAATAAAGGTATTAATCTTCCTTGATATTTAGAGCTCATTGTTTTTGCCAGATCATAAGCTACCGGATCGCGGTCTAAAGCAAATACTTTAATGTCTTGATATTGTTCCAGAAGCTGACTTGTATGACCGCCTGCTCCAAATGTCATATCGATAAATGTTTGCTGTGCGCCAGGATTTAAATAACTAATTGCATCCTGACACAAAACGGGTATATGAGCTGGCTTTACGGCCTGGCCTGAGGTTGCTGTACAATACGATTTTATTAATTGTTGGCGCCACATTTTCTGAACAGTAATAAGTTATATAATAGTTAAAAGTTTTTCAATTATTTTCGCGATTTGTCTTCGTTCAACAGCTGCAAAGACTCTGTCGATAGCACTTGATTGCACTGCTCTGCTGTTAGGCCGGTGGCCGTTGAACTGTATACGCGTTTGTATTCCCGTCCGTAGGTATTTCTGGATAACCTTTCCAGGGAATCAATTTGTTTTGTGACTTTTTCTGCAACCTCCTGCGTTAGATTTAGCGGATTTATTACAGTTTGTAAATGTTTACGAATTTTCTCACCCAGATCCCTAATCATTGAGAGTATAAAAAATAATATTTTTGAAAGAAATATATTACGTTTTCTTTGTTAATTGAAAATAAGGCGAATGAACAAAATTATATGTATTTATGAAACGAATTACATGAAAGAAATGTTTCGTGTTTTAATTATTTACATAAGGAGTAGTTTTAATGAATTCAGCAAAGAAAATTATTTGCTCAATTCATTTCGTTTAAAGTTGTATTTGAAAAGACATTTAAAAAAAATAAAGAAAAGAATTATATTTTAATGACGTGCTGTTTTTATAAAATAATTTTTTCTATTATTTATTTTTTAGTATTTCGATATCCTCCTAACAAAAAACGTTAATTATAATTTATTTATTTTTTATTATATGTTCCTATTCTTAATTTAATATCAATTTCATTGCTGTCCTGAAGAAGACATCCAGAGGATATCGAAATATTGAAAAAGTTATAAAATAAATTGTTATAACGTTATTATTTAATAAAAAAAATACCTTAATCTTATTAAAATAAAATTGTTTAAAAAATTTTTTTGGTTTAGACTTTAGGGCTTGAGTATTAAGCAATTATAAAAGTCATTATAGTGGCTGTCTTGAAATGGAAAAACATTGAGCTGGATTAGGGCGTAAATAGTTTTACGTGTAGGTGCAGAATAAAAAAAGGAAAAGCCAGCAACTGTTTCAAAACTGTATATTAATATCAATAACAATAGATGTTACACATGCGGCTTGTGCCAGCGCGTGGGATGTTTTTCATAATTGAGACCACAGTGTGCACTGCTACACGTTCAATATATATTGTGATATTTGGATCGCGATCAATTTTAATGGATTGATGGATCACGAGCGTATGCTACATGTTCAATATATATCGCATCAGTATTTACATTATTTTTGTGCTGTGCGGATCTTTTATTAAAAAAATGCCGCGAGAAAACTAAAAAAAGAGTATATTTTATATGTTTTCTTTCACTTCTTATTAACATATCGCGATCTAATATCATGAAAATGCTACACGTTTAATATTTATAACGCGATCTGCGATCTGGATTCCATAATTTAGGCCATTCTGCGATATGGATCGCGATCCATCAATACACGTTCAATAAATATCGCGATACGTGTAGCAGGGTCCATTGAATAATATTTTAAAATCGCAGTGACACGACATAAGCAATGAATACATGGAGAATAAACATATGTGCACACATACTAATTATCAAGAATGATAAAATAAAGATTACGCCTTGCGCATGATTTACCGTTTGATGACGTATTTGTTCCCTCGAAGAGATTGCCAAATGTTTATTATATGCAAAACTAATACTTTCTCGTACAAAATTAACATTTTATGCTACATTTGGCAACTCTTCACACAATTTACTCAGAGAGATTTCCAATTTACTCAGAGAGTTTTCCAACAAGCAAACTAAATCGGATTTATGAAAGTGCAAGTTTTGTGTTATATTTTATAATAAATTGTGTTATATTTTAAAATAAATATATTAAAATAATTATTAATAACTTAAAGTGTAAAAAACTTATTAAAACTTGATTTTTAAAGCTCATAAACTGTAAACAAAAACCCTAAATTAAAGAGAAAAGAGAACAAAAAGAGCAAGCATGAAATGTGCAGTGGGCAATTGCAAACAAAGTAACAGCAAAAAAAAAACAAGTGAGAAATAACTGTGTTAAAATGTAATATTGTTATCAAAATTTTTTTTTGTTTTCAAAACGCTGTGTCATTTTATAGTCATTTGAGATGAAGCTCAAAGGAAGTTATAGCTGATATTTTGCAAGCAAAAAAATTTGTTTTGAATGGGGAAAAAAGAAAAATAATTAGCACTTGGGTTCAATATTTATATAAAATAACTATAAATTAACTAACAATTTCAAATAAAAAAAGTGGAAAATAAAATAATTTTTTAAAATTGTTTATTATCAAACAAATGTAATTTGAAAAATCGCAATTTGCCCCACTGTCCAGTTTTTATAATAACATAATAGTTCTCCAGTTGAATTTTGTTAGCCAATCAGAACACATGTAGAATGACGTCAGAGTTCCATCATGCGCAGAAAAGTATTTTAATTTCAGCTTGTTGGCGTAATCTTTATTTTATCATTCTTGCTAATTATTAAGTGGTTAATATATTCGGCTTTTCTCTCGGGTTTCAATTATAAATTTCTCTCGTATTTAAAAACAATATTCAAAATTATACCGCTGTCATATGTACATATGTATATCCAAGGCGAATTTATATAAATTTGTATAAATTCGCCTTGTGTATATCCACAATCAAATTATCAATCTGAATTGACATTAATTATAACCACATTGGCAAATCATCACAAAATTGTTTTTTTTTAAGAAAACCAGTACCTATTGATTGATATCCGCCTATATATCGCTCCTTTATTGCAACATAGTCATATCTCAAAAATATCAAAAATGTTAGTTATATCAACTAACTTGATCCTCATATCATCTGCATACTCGTATATAAAGCAAAAGTTCTAGCATTATAATTCAAGCCGAATAGAAGTTATAGCAAAATATATTTTGTGTAAATGTATCTAAAAGCACACAGTTTAAAAACTTTAATCGCACTTTTCTCAGTTTGATTTTGTTTATACCCTCCAAAAAAGAGTTGCAGGGTATATTCACTTTGTCATTCCGTGTGTAACGCAGCAAAATATCCATCTGAGACCCCAAAAGTATTTATAATCTAGATCACTAATGAGATCTAAGACGACCTCGCCATGTCCGCGCTCCGTTCGTTTGTAGAAATCACAATTCAGTCCAAACAAGCCAGTCCCTTGAAACTTGGTATAAATACATCTTGAAGTATAGCACAAGTTCGTAAATCGGCGCTGAATCGGTCCAGAGAGAAAAAAGTTCCGCTAAGAAGAACTAAACCAACCTCTAACAAACAACATAATTTTTAGTTTTTGTTTGTAATTTTGTTAAGAAAATTATATTTTTTTATGTCGAAAAGAAGGTCCAACGCGTATCAAACAAATTAAATTGTGGGCCCTTTAGTGGGCGTTATTATATGCAAAGATAGTGGAAAAATTTAACAAATTGTATTACTTAAGCCTACATTCCTTAAAAATAACATTTTTAAGCTTTTATGACGAAGCTGAGACGTAACCAGATCCTCCTCTGCTCTACCCTTTTTTCCGTAGTTAACTACGTTGCTACTTCCTTTGTGAAGGCATAGTCGTGTACAGTCAGTACGGATACGACAAATGTTGTTTCTTGCGAAGGACTTCCATAACTAAACCAATAAAATTTACACTCAATAAACCAGCCCTATTTTACAGAATTTATTGGAAAATATATAACATAAAAGAGGAAATATTAATAATTGTTAAAATGGATATGCCGTTTTAATAAATAAGTGCACAATGGACAAATGAAGGTGTCAATGTTTGTGGTAATGATGTGCTAAAAAGGATGATTTACCTGCCGACTTTAGTTTTATCTACTGGCCACTTTTCGAGTACTTTCAAAAATCTTTGGTATTGCGCTGACATAGCTTTTTATTCTTTTGAATTTATTATTTAGTTATCATTTGTACTGATGTTTAGAACATGTAATATTTAGCTCGCGTTTCGTAATGTTTGAGCGCTTAATTGACGATATTAAACAGCTGATAATAAGAAACAATAACAAATAATAACAAAACACTGTCATGAACAAAGGCAATATTAGTGTTGGTAAGCGAAAGAAAATTAATTCACTACGGAACTATCAACAGTTTTAGTACATAGCAAAATCACAGCTTTTTACACAATCCATTAGAATTAATCATTCAATTCACAAGAAAATCATACATTTGGCTCCTTTAGAATTTATACAATTACAAAATATTATGCAAAACTTTTTTTTATGTAGAGAAAATACATATACGCGCCAAGACAACAAATATCTTTCTGATTCTATGGAATTTGATAGATATGATTGAAATGTAAGCTAAATGTAAACTGAATTATTTTGGAAGTCTGTTTATATTCTAAGAAGAGCTACATACGGTATGTTAAGAATTTTGTATCGGTAGTATTCATTATAGACTTGTTTAACTCAAGCGATGTACATTGGCTTTAGTGCTGACCGTCATTTACATACACACATAGAAGTATATATATATATATATATATATATATATACATATATATATATATATATATATATATATATATACATATATATATATATATATATATATATATATATATATATATATATACATATATATACATATATATATATATATATATATATATATATACAAATACATATATATATATATATATATATATATATATATATATATATACATATATATATATATATATATATATATATATATACATATATTTTAAATGAAATTTATTTGTTGGTGGACAAGCAATGTCTATATGCATTTCATTGGTGCTTTACCAAATCATCAGTAGACTTTAACCATAGTTTTGAAAAGTTGAAACCCCCTTATCTTATGCACATGCTTCTGAAAACCATCTGAGAATTCACAATTTGTAAATTACAAATTATTTTCAGAATAAGCACAGTAGGCTTTGAAACTCATACAAAACTAACCCCAACAAATAAATTATATTCGATATGAATCTATTATATTTTTCTACACCTTTATACAATTAGAAATCCATTGGATAACAAGAAAAGTATATATATGTAAGGCAAAATGAAAGATAAAATCTAAATTAAACTGTTATGAAGTTTTGACATATTGTTACAATTCTTTTTTAAATGAAATTTATTTGTTGGTGGTCAAGCAATATAGACATTGCTTGACTACCATATATCCCTAACGAATTTCCCTAAAATTTAAGAATGATCTGAATATGTATGTATACTCTGCTAGTAAAACATTTGCAAATAAACTGCACTTATATATTTATTTTTATTAAAACTTTATCATATTCTAAAAATCACATAGCTTTAAATCAAATGTAGTTAAAAAATCAATTCCGAAACTGTAGAAGTTTTTAAAATCACATACAACAACTTTCTCTTAGAAATTATTATTGTTGCTTTACACAATACAAAGATTAACAAGTAAATGTGCTATAATTGCCTGTGCCGAATCCTAAGTACCTTTCAGATATATTTCTTCTTTCTTTCTTAAACAGAAAATACGCTTAATTTATCAACAAAAACAAATCAAAATCAGGAACTTATATTGCTACGTTTATGTATGAAAAAATTTGGATTTTCCAACCCTGGAATCTGATTTTTTTAATTTTTTCCACAAATGTAAGTCTTTCTGAAGTATGAAAAACGTTTAATTAAAAAAAATATGTTAGAAATTTATTTGGTTACAGTTACGTACCAAGAAATCTAGATTTTCCAACTTTGGAATCAAATTTTTAATTTTTTGATTATTTATCACAAATGTAATTCTCCTTGAAGTATTAAAAAACTTTTAATTGACACAAAAGCAAATTTGGGAAGTTATATGGTTACTCTCAAAGTATATCTATATCAAGTATATGCAAGAGCCCAGCTGACTAAAATTTTTTTCAGTTTTTACATGAACGTATGTCAAAATTTGTTTACTTTTGTAGCGAGCCATATTTGTTTATTCGTTGAAAAAATAATTTTGTAAAATTGTGAAAAACATTATTAATTCAACAAAAGTAGCAAAAAAGAATTGTTGTAGAAAAGATTTTTGTGAAAAAGTGTATTGTTTAAGAAAAGTAACAAAAAGAAACTGTTTTAAAAAAGTTCTATGCGAAAAGTATTTAAATTTTTGGAAATAATTGTAAACAAAGCAAAATAAAATAAAATTTCTGACATAAGATATTAAATTTACACAAACAAAATGTACGGTGGTTTTTGTAATTTTATGTTGTTGTACTCTTGCGACTACTTGATATATATATACTTTGGTTAATCTTATGTACCAAAAAATTTTGAAAAATTTAAAATCGAATTTCTAAATTTTTTATATCTTACAGGAACTCTTCCTAAGGTACAAAAAAGATTTAATACACTAAAAAAAATTAAAACTAGGTACTTATATGGATACTTTTATGTACCAAAACAATTTCGATACACTATTTTGGCATATAATATCTTACGACAACTCCCACTGAAGGGGAGGTGTAAAAATTGATATTTTCTGATTTTGTGGTTACAATTTCAACGCTTTGGACCTTTCTTGACATAAAAATATATCATTGGCTAACAAAATTTAAAAAAAAAATTAAAAATTATTCGGTTTTTTTTTGGGTTGATTTAGTTCTTCGTAGGGGAATTTTTTTCCTCTTGCCCGATTTAACCCATTTACGAACTTGACCTGTGCTGTCTTTCGAAATTTATCTATACAAAATTCCAAGCGTATGGCTCTTTTCGTTTGGACTGAATCGTGATTTACACAGTCGGACTGACGGACATGGCTAGATCGTCTTAGATTTCATCACTGATTAAGAATATATATACGGGGTCTTAGATGGCTATTTCGCTGCGTTACACACGAAATTACAATGTGAATATACACTTTCCAATTTATTTTTTGGAGGGTGTAAAAATCTGTTTTAGTTTTGAATTGTCGGTAAATTTTTTCACGTCTAGTAACAAGTCCTTTTGTTTTGTTTTGTTTTGTTTTTAAAAAGTCAATGTGTGGGATAACAGGAAGAATCAACATGTGTTACTTTAGTAAGTTTAGGATATTGTTGATTTATTTTTATTGACTGATGATTTGATGTAAGATCACATAAAATGCAGGCATATAGACATACTTGACCACATAACAAACAAAAAGCACTAATTTAATTGAGACAATATGTCGAATAAAAGATTTTAAAACATTAAAATTTTATAGAAAAATGGTTTAGTATATTTCTTAATTTTCTACTGACCCTTTTATTGTCTTAGAACATTTTGACATATTTCTATTATTTGCTCTCTCATATTGTCATATGGCTGCATTCTGACACCTTATAGAAAAAAGTTCATAATAATTTTAACTTCACGTTACTCTCACGTCGCTTTCGGAACGTTCATTGGTGCTGCTAGTGGGTCGCATGCCCACTTAGAGGTTTAAGTACAAGAATTTGACAAAACGAAAATTTGGAATCTTTTTCAAAATTAGTTTATAAAAAAGCATAAATTAAAGAAACGAACGAAATACATAATGTCCGGAATAATATCGATAACGTCGCGACGTTTACCGCGTAATGTGCTCAGTTTGGGTATGCAAACGGCTCGTAGCCAAGAAGTAAGTAAATGGATAAATAAAAGACTGTCTGGAATATGCTAATTGCCTAATAAAATTATATGAATGATGGTAATCGAGTCAGGGTGTGGTGCGGTTTGGGGGTTGTATTAACGTGCGTGAAAAATCAAGAAAAAAAATACAGAGCATCCAATGGATTATGTAATGTGGAAAAGTAATATTGTAAAAACAAAACTGATGGAAATCTAAAGATGATCTGTCTTCTAGCCTAACAAAACTGTGATGATTCACGTGACTGCTTTCTGCTATAAAAAAAATTAAAAAGTTTCAAAATTTGAAAGTATTTGTATGTTATCTGAATTGTTGTGCAATCATTGATTTTCTAACTTTTCTTTTTTAACTGTGAACTGTAAACATACAATTTTCAATTAATTTTGAATACCGAATTATTATTATCAAACATTCAGTTCATGACTGCTATTTTTACCTTTAGGCTAAAAGTGCCAATGTTGTTCGTCAATATGCCAGACTGGCTACAGTGCAAGCTCAACTTTTTGCTGAATCCCAGACTGGAATAACTGCTAGCCGGTGGGTCAACATACATTTAAAATTTGTTTCAGTGTTCTTACTTGTAATATTCTAATTGCAGACCTTTGGGCGTTTTGGCATCTCAAAGTTTCCACACTTCCATCAGTCTGTGGAATTTGGAAACTATTAAAGTGCCTCCGTTTGCAGATTCCGTATCGGAAGGAGATGTTAAGTAAGTTACATTGCAATATTATTGCTTTTGTTAAAAATTCCATTTTGCTTTATATTATGTTTAAGGTATCTTTTTGTGAATGTATTTTAAGGCGTTTAAATTAATTGTTCTACGTTATGAGAAACGTGTATTGCTTTTCTTACCAAGGCCTTTCTATGTAGGTCATTGGCTTTCACAGCTTCTGTTGAAGGTCTGACGGGCTTGAAACACATTTCATTAGAAAAATTAATTGCTTATGATTGTTTTATACATTACATAGATATTAAAAATGTATTTGAATTTTATTTCTTAATGGTTACATTTGCCTAAAGGAAATAACTTAGCTAACAAATTACGTCTCGAATATTACCTGTTTCGATTCAGATACATCAGCCTTTTGATATAATCCAATAATTTTTCAATAAAGTCAAGCAGAAGCGTTCAGCAAATCTTTGCTGGGTTTAGGATAGATAACGATCGTTTGATATAGATATATATTTTGTTAACGAATCTTTTCACCTATTTTCTTCTGTTCTGTTATTTTTGAAACATTTTCAAAGTGTATTTAAATAAAAACATCTAAACGTTATATAATAACATTTTAATTGAAAATAAAAAATTTACTCCCTATTTCACAATGTCGAATGTATTCTTTCTTTCGTGCAAATATATTTAAAACAAAAACAAAATTTTATAAATTGTGTTTGTTTCAAATGTATATATACGAAAAAAGGCAGTTAGCTCTAATTTATCTGAGATACTGTCTCTGTTAATTTATTAAGATAATTTTTGAATTAGATTGAAGTCTCCGGAGGATTTGGTATAAGAACCAACGAAATGCAGGCATATAGACATATTTGGCCACACAACAAACAAAGCATTATGAAAGTAAAAAAAAAACACTAATTGAAATTTGTCAAAAATTACATATTAAATTACGTTAGCAATTGAATTAACTGAGAATTCTATTAAAGCTATCGAACAAAAGTAATCATTACACAGTACAATAGAATTTTTGGCAAAATTATGAAAATAGATTAATATAAAATGTTTCTATTGTGTTAATGAATTTATTAAATCATTCATTTATTTATTGCGGATTAATTATAAGCCAATGCAATGAAGACAGAAAATCTATCAGTGTTTAAATTTATGAATCTTATATTAATTATAGTTAAATGCTTAAATTTAAAATATTCGAAAACTGCGTTGATTTTACTTTTAGTAAATTTTACGTTTTTTCAGTGGCGGTTTCTATTATTAAAATAGTTCTTAAAACGTTGAAAATTACAAATGATTGATAATGCAAGTTAAGTCGAGCACACAGTATGCCATTATTTTACAATGGTCATATCCTCACAAGAAACGTTGTGTATTCGTTGATTAAGACGTATATATTACAAGATTAAATATAGCTCAAATGTTAGAATTAATTTTTCAAAAACTTAATTAAAGGTTGCCTATTTTAGATCACAAAAGTTCGTCAATGCAAGTAGAATCACAAAAAAATGTATTAACTACAGCACGCAAAATCTTTCTCTTATAAAAACATCGTACTAAAACAGATATTTTTGAGCGGATCTCGGAACGGGTTCTGGGCCACACAAAAATCTGTGAAAAAGAAAAGAGGAGTATGCCGCCTTTAGACCCATCCTTCTAGCGCTGGAAGAACTACTGCTGCTGCTGGCAAAAGTAATCAAGGTATAAACTTCAAAGATTCCGGACACTCGAACTCAGTCGTATGGGACTGATTTTTTCGTGACTCTGCGTGCGTGGTTGTCTTAATTGTTGTCGGTCTGTGTTAATGCTACTGAAGAGTATTGGCAGCGGTTAGCACTATATGTCTTTTATCAGTACTGAAGCAAGAATTCACCGCTGATCTTAGAAGCTAAGACTTACATTTACAATTTCTGCAATAAATTTTTACTCTCACCATTGCTCACGATCTGTTCTTTCAACGTCATTAATTGAGTTCCGATCCTAGATAAAAAATCATATGTTTGAAATGCAAACAAACAAAGGAAAAAGAACAAATTTTAGGCTTTGGTGAAATTTTTAAAATATTATAATTAATAATATAGTTTGATCCCAGAAGTCGATAGAATATTGAACGTCGAGGCCTTATCTAAATATGTATGTAGATATAAATAAATGGTTTTTCATTAAGAGCTTCCTATTTCAATAAAACAAATTGTGTGAGATATTATCGAAACTGTTACTTCCTTTGGAATATAACATCATTAAAATGTCCGCCACGACTTCTCTGGCTGAATTTGACCGATGACATGTGTGATGTTGGCTTTGGGGACTACTGTGGTTTGTAACTTATACTCATACACTTGCGACTTAAGAATGTCCCACAAGAAAAAGTCTAACAGGTCAAATCGTACGATTGCGGTTCAATTTACCATAAGCTGGGAGAAATGTTCTGTTGCAACCACATGTCGTTGGTGTCCAGATCATCCAATGCAGGCAAAAATATAGTAATTATCGACTTATAGCGTACAAGTAATATTCGACAGCCTTGGCCTATCCAACGTCGTTCTCAAATAATTATGATGGGTGTCACCGCCAGTCCGAAATTCACGCCAAATAGTGAATTTTCCAGGATGCATTGGACACTCTTCAATCTCATGTGGATTGGTATTGTGTCCAAATTCGACAATGTTGTTTGTTCACGTACCCATTCATCCATAAATGGACTTCATCGCTGAAGATGACTTTTCGAGCGGTAGGTTTCGCGAACAGCATACCCATTTTGGTAAAACAATTTTATTATTTACTCGGATTCTTGAATGCTGTATTTCTTAATGGTGATTTGGCAAAACAGATTGAATAAATGACAACTAATTTGGCTGATGTAGCTTCAAGCCGCTGACCGTTATCAACTGTCAAAGTGCGTAAGGCCGTGTTGAAACACCCTTTATCGTATAATTATAGACGATAACATAGACGGCGTTTTACTCATATTGTATATCTAATTAAATATTCAAGTTTATTTATAGTTTGTAAATTAATGAAATTTAATTTAATATTGATTCTTTTAAGGTTGTTTGATATACTTCCAGCTCAGAAATCAATTCAGTTGTCTAGACATTCATATACATATTTATATATATGTATATATAGTACATACATGCGAACATAACCAAGTTTAGCCAAGTATACCGGCTGCCGGTTTTGAGAACAGCTGGTTGATTTGCTAATGCCAAGCAAGATTTAATTAATTTAATTTTTAAATAGTAATTATTCAGAAAAGAAAATACGTTTATTACACCAATTTTTATTGTACTGAAAAGTTACATAAAATGTAACGAATTATTGGAATAAAAATTGTTTATAAAAAAACTCACCTGAATGCGTAATAAATCAGAGAAAAGTTATCTCTTTGTTGGCTTTAGACAATTTAGAAAATAGGGTGGCAGGATGTTGGTAAAGGAGAAAAAGTAATCGACTTCAGTCCATTTGGCTACAAAGAATACGATCCCTTTTGTCTCAGAATATATCGAAGATGACAATTTAATTTAGATAATAGAAGTTAATGACAAATTCTAAACATGAGCGAAACTATTAACTTTTTTCTATTTACAGTCTTTGGTAAAATTTTATGACAAATAATTTTCCGAACTTTGTTTTTTATCCTTTTTCCAAGTGAGACCAAAAAGCCCCACAACGAGGAAAAGTATTCCTGGAACTATTTTAAGCTAGCCGGTCCGTTAAACTTCGCCACACCCATCGCAATAAAATAAATTTATGACCAGCCATCTGCTTACTGTTCTAAAAGTTAAATACATACATGAAATTTAAAGAGTGCCACTATTTTAGTTCTGCACACATAGAAAAATTAATAATTACTTTGAATGAGGGCATCCGTATTACTCATATGCTTCCAAGATTTTGTTGAATTTAGCATTTTATTCTAAGCGTGACCCACATACCGTCACCTGAAATGCAAAAGGGCGTAACTAACGCAAAAATTTAAATTGGTTTTTTGATTGATTATGATGAAGCAACCCAAAATACATCTATCTACAAAATTTTAGACGCATACGACCAACAACAGGGATTTTATTTACATCTACATGATGTAAAAATTCTAAAATTAAAAGGGATTAACTACAATTAAAATCATTTACATTGATTTTTTTTTTTGCAAAATAAAATTGTTGTTATTCTTTAGACCCGTTTCTGTATTCCTGATACAAAACTTCATGCACTGTAAAAGGTTTAAAATTTTGCTCAAAATATGTATGGTATTTAAGGCCTTTTGGTTTCAGAAAATATTCAGCTTGTAGTTAAGCCCTTTTGCTTTTTCGCAATTACTCGTTTTTTGTCATTTAAGTTTTCAGGAATCTCTTTGCTGTTGCCTTGTTGACCAAATTTCAAAATTTGGAATTAATATTTCTTTTAGTTTAAAAGTTATTATGTGTTTTTGCTTGGCACATAAAAAGTTAATATCCGAGACTACCGTTTTTGAAAGGTCATACTTTAGTTTTTTGACCTGTTTGCCTACAGATCAACCCTAAAGCTCCTCTGTTTTAACTATATGAAATTTCATTGAAATATCTTTAACCGCTTAGGAGTTAAGGGGTTATTTCTGAAATAAGTCCTTAAAAAACCACTGTGTGTCCTATTTTAAATTCTTTAAAACGTATCTTTTTACATTTAATTATGCTTCGAAAATAAACTGGTACCATTTTTTAGACCCGTCTCTATATTTTTGACAAAAAACTTTATGCATTTTGAAAGGTTTAAATTTTGGCTCAAAATTTGTATGGCAGCTAAGCCCTTTTTGGTTTCAGAAAATATTCAACTTGTAGTTAAGACCTTTTGTGTTTTCGCAATTGCTCAAAAACTAAACGATTTTTATCATTTTAGTTTTTAGAATTTTCTTTGCTGATGCTTTGTTGACCCTATTCCAAAATTTGGATTTAATGTTTCTTGTAGTTTAAAAGTTATAATGTTTCTGTAAAAAAAATCTAAAAGTGTAGTTACGCCCTTTTACATTTCAGGTGACTATACAATTCAGAGAGTTTCACTAATGTAATTGTGCGGATATATAGTTAAGAAAATAAATAAAAAATAAATTAGTTTATTTAAATTTCGCAATTGGCATTAAGACATATTCAAAATTTCAACACAACAGATCTTACCATTGGACTTCCTATAAGGATCAAACAACCTACAGCGCCACCTGTTGAGTACTTTTCCCGAACGAAGTACAAAATTTGGTTCAACAGTTTTCAAGTTTTAAGCAATCGAACAAACAAAGATAAATTATTCTAAAAAATCTGATTTTAGTAGAAAGAAATTTTTTGCTGTCTATTTTCTTCGATACAAACCTTGTCTTGACAATAACAAATACTAAAAAAAAGTGCAGTCGATCGGAAGTTATGCGCGTACATACTTTTGGGACGTTTCATTTTTATTTATATAGATTAAAATGCTTAACACACCTCTTACCAAAAATATAGGCATGCCAAGATTTTCTTTAAAGGAATCTCAGCCGTAGGATTTCATAACGACCATAATTGTAGTTTAGTGGTGACCTGTACCAGAATCTCTTTTACGTTTGCCATTCCGTGTGTAGATATTTTCCATAATATTAATATATGGACCCCACGAAATATTTATGCATATATGTATATTCTGGTTACTTATAAATTTGGAAATCGAATAGGCGATGACAGTCTCTTTGTACATGAAATCCGATTTATGAAGCCCCCCGAAAACTTAGAGACTTCAATCTTAAATTGATGTATTGGAAATAGTCGTAAGTAGATTCCTATTGAAAGTCAGCAATATCCTAAACCACTGTTCCAGAGCTGAACAGTTTTGTTGTTTGTTAATTAAAACTATTTTATGGTTGGTTGGTATACGTGGCTGCCCGCTACACGCAAGTATTCAAGTAGGATCTCTGAGATCCCGTTTTGAAAAACCACTCCACTCGTCAGTGACTACCTATGGAAGCCGTATCCTGATCTCGGGTACGGATGGTTACTAGATCCACCCCGTCGCATTGAGGTATCTAATAAGGTCCCCCAGACCTATACCTGATAACTCCGCGAGGTCGCCTATAATACTATTGCCTAAGAATTTGTGTCTCGTGTTGTGCAAGGCCGGGCATTCGCAAAGGAAGTGATAAACTGTCTCTTCCTTGCTCTGATCCCGGCAGCTCCTACAGAATGCATTATGGTTGAGACCTAACCTGCCTGCATGTCTGCCTATTACCCAGTGCCCTGTCACAACCGCTACGAGCCTTGAGAAAAAAAGTTGGTAAAAAGTTGTTGAGTAGAGTTGAGTTCAAATTATCTTCAAATGATAGAGAAAGCTTGAAAACTATTTTATACTCTTGGAAAAATTAAATGGGTATTAAAAGTCAAACAAAATCAAAAACACTATTACCGACAATTGAAACTTTTTTGTACATAAAAGTGAAGTAATGCAACATATTTTATAATATCAGAAAGGAGGAAATAAGTATTGAAGACCTAAAATATGGTCCCACCGTTGGAATAAATGTTTTTATATACTCCAGGTTATATAGGATTCGGCCCATTCGAATATAAGACTATTGTTTCTCATGGTTGAAAATCCTTTTAGGTATACTAACATTTTTAGCTACAAATTGTAAGCGGTTTTTTGTTTGTATTGTTTGTTTTCCCCGCCCAACTTTTAATTAGAAATGATTTATATTTCTTATCAGTTAATTGGAATCAGCTTTTTGTCGTCATTTGGCTGGAATAGTTGATAAGAAAGAGGGCTCGATCAATTCGTTTACATGAAAGCAAATGAGCAATTACATATTTCCCGATAACGAATCCCAAGGTCATGCATGCATTTATATTAAAACAAATACAGATCGTCTTTGTAAGTAATTTGTTCTATATGACTCTGATACTTTGAGATTAAAGATCAAATTATCTTTGATCTCTGTATTTACTTTTTGTCTCAAAATAATCTTATGTTTATTTGGGAGTTTTATCCTAGAGTAAAGCGGGCAGCATACCCTTGTATAAAATAAACACTTTTTATCGGACTTATTCCCTTCCTAGTGTCTGCCTGATTGATTTATTTATTACATATTTTTTTATAATCATCAGGTTTACTTGCAAAGTAGGTGACTATGTGAAGGTGGATCAGAATGTCATGGAAATTGAAACTGATAAAACAACAGTTGGTGTACCAGCACCTTTTGGTGGTATTATTAAGGAAATTTTGGTATCCGACGGTGACACAGTAAAGTCTGGTCAACCGCTGTTTAAACTGGAAAAGGCTGATGCCGGTGCAGCTCCTGCTGCAGCTCCAAAGGCAGATACACCGCCACCACCTCCACCCGCACCAGCAGCTGCTGCACCTCCGCCACCAGCTGCTAAACCAGCTGCTCCTGCTGCTACTGCCCCTCCTCCGCCAAGACCAGCAGCAACACGTCCACCACCACCACCACCGACTAGGCCAGCTGCCTCAATTCCATCAACATCTATTCCCCGTGCACCTGGTGTAGTCCCACCACAGGTTAAGGTACCACCAGCCGACTATTCACGTCAAATCACTGGCACACGTACCGAACAACGTGTCAAAATGAATCGTATGCGTCTAAAGATTGCTGACCGCTTGAAGGATGCCCAAAATATAAATGCCATGTTGACAACATTTAATGAAATCGATATGAGGTGAGCATCAGTAGCTTGACGATCATGTGTACAGTCACTGATATTTTTAATATCCAGGCTAAAAGACAGATTAATATATTCTAATTTCTTTTGCTCCTTAGTTCTGCTATGGCTTTCCGTAAGGAACATTTGGAAGCCTTCCAAAAGAAATATGGTATAAAGATCGGTTTCATGTCCATTTTCACTAAAGCCTCAGCCTATGCCTTGCAAGATCAGCCCGTTGTAAATGCGGTTATTGATGGTGCTGTAAGTACAATATTTTAATCCGTTGATCTTAAGATCAGCATATAACTAATTTCATAAAATGCAGTAATCCGTTTGCTGTATTTAAGATGAAGCTTAAGTCTCGTAGAGTTGTTTTATCGAACAACACATATGGAAAACATATTTGGTAAATGTCCAAGGTTCTTATCAAATAAGCTAAAAAAGGTTGTGAAATAATACCTCCGTTCGCTTACTTTTCTATCACTATCCATCAACGAGAAAGTAAGAAGAAATTTTTTTAAATTGCTCTAAAAACTAAAAAGTAAACGGACAATTTTCCATCTAAAATTTTCAAGCTAAGACAGTACTGGATTATATGACAATACTTAAGTACTTAATATCAGCTCCACTATGTGGGACAATTTAATACAATTTAGAGTAATAGTACGTTTCCATTTACGTGATGTGGGCCAAAACATTTCATTTGCCAAAATTAAGTAATTTGCGACATGATTTCCGATACATTTTTCATATGAGCAAATTATCTTAAATGATATAATTTGCTGCAAATTATTTCGAAATTTGTCTGTGCAAGTCTGCGCGGCTGCTCTTCTTACAAATGCAATCTTGGGGCATCCATTATTGGTGAGTTACAAATTCGAAAAAGTGACATTTAAGAACGAATAAAATGGCGCTGATTTTATTTCTTGAATATAATTTGCAAAAAACTGAACATTATTTTGCATTTTTATAGCTTTTCTTTTTATTTTGACATTTCAAATTAACAATGAGCAAAATTTTTGCTCTTTTCTTATGTTGAAAAACTATCAAACAATACAAACGTGAAATTGATTTCGAAAACTCGAACAGAAAATTACTTATAACGTAATGGAAACACTTCGACATAATTTCCTCAAATCAACTTAATTTGCTCATAGTGGAAACGTACTATAAAATCCATGTGATTTTGGGATTGTTTTCTATTAAATTAATGGGGAATTGATTTTTACATGCCGCAGTCTTGCAACAACACAGTTTATTATAAAAATGTCAAATTTTTAATAGAAGCAAGTCACCTTTTGTGGTTGCATTATTTAAAAACATATTTAATGAATACAAAAGTTTATTTATAAAAATGAAATGACATATAAAATAGATGTATTTATACAGAAAAGTAACACTAACAATGTATTTCTTAATTATGATAAAAACATACCCAAGGCACATACAAAGAAATAATATAAGTGCAGAAGCAGTTATTGTTTTTTAGCGAGAACTTTGTTTTCTAAAACAAAATAAAATTCAAAATTTAAATGAAGATGATTCAAAATTTTATTGTAATACGAAGAAAACAGTTCGGCAATTATAAATGAAAAATGATATCTGGCAAATGTCCACCATGTCAGTGATATCCACGACATCAATAATAGGCAAAAGTCGAGTTGTTAACATCTCACCATAGCGGTACCGCATTTCCACCCTCATCTTCGAAAAAAATCGGCCCAATCACGCCTGCAGACCACATAGCTCACCATGCAGTGACACGTTGAACATGCAAAGGCTTCTCAATAATCGCTCTAGGATTTTCAGAAGCCCAAATGCACTAATTTTACTTGTTGACAGAAGGTCTCAGAAGGATGATGATGTTGTCCGAAAATATCACGAACTTTACGAAATAACAGAACCACCATATTCGTAGTGAACTTTAATTATTTTTGCGATTTTCGAGCAAAATTCATTGTAACAATGCCACTGCATCTACTACGAATACTAAATGTCAAAACTATCATCTTGAAAAAATTGAAAAACAAAATTCTTGGTGAAAAACAGGACAGGATTAAACTATCAACATTGACCGCTTAAGCTCTCAAATAAAAGTATGTATCTAATTATGCACTTCAAAACTAAAAGCAGAGTTTAAGGATGACAAAATCTAATCTCAATCCTAAAAACTCTCTCTTAAGCTCTCCAATAAAAGTGGTCAATTATGCACCTAAACCAGGGAAAGACAAATGCAGGGCGCGGCGCCTTTTCATTTACTCTTCTCTTACGTACGTGTGTATACGCATTGTAGAGCTGTAAACAACTCTAATCAGTCTAGTTTCAGCATTCAAACAGGCAGGTTGTGTTTATCGCATACTTTAAGAATCAGCGTTGCCACAGAAAAAAAAGCAATGTGAGTCCGATCACAGGGAAGATGTGTAAACATGTTTATGGAAAAAATTATTGCTGACTCTGAAGAAACTGCAGAGTTTTGTTTAAAAAAGGCATCTTTTGTTGTTGCTACGTCTCTTGCTAAACGTTGCCTTCCTCTTGACGATGGCGAGTTTTTCAAAGAGCTTAGCAATGATGTTTTAAAATGCTTTGGCGTAAAGTATGAAGAGATGCGGAAAATTATAAATGACATTTCCTTATGACCACCTCTTATTTTGTTAACAATTTGAATCACAATTCATTGTGTTCATTATATTCAAAGTTTTTGCAAATAATGCCTGTTGGTGAATAATGCAATGAAAAACATATACATATGTATGTGTACTAATTTTCTAATATATTGCTAATACCCATAATAAAATTAAGTTACTTATACAATTGGAATATTGGAATGACAAGTGAAGAATTGATAACAGCAGGTTATCACTTAAATATCAAGAAATACAATTTTAAATCCATGCGCATTCGTATCATACATTATGGCACTGATATCTATTAAACTCAACGTGTACATATTGAAGTTGCCGTAACCGTTTTGTCTTATGAAAAAGTTTGGTGGCTTTAGAAATTCCAGAATTTGCTTTATGAAATAGAAAATGTTTTACTTGTAGTTCTGGTTGGTCATAAATGACGTCGGTTCTTCTTTATTGCCAAAAAATTTAAACATGACGATCGTGAGACAACAACATTTTATCTTTTTACTTTTCTTTCTTTCCTTAAGCATTCGAATATATATTTTTGTTTTTTTTTTCCATCAATAAACAATTTTCTTATACACACAATTTGTTTATCAGAGGAGGTTTACTGATATTAAGCAAATATTTTTGCTGTTTAATTGTATTTAACATATTCTTACTTGATTTCATCATATGTACTGCTATATTAAAGATTAAAGGCTTAAATATTATTTCATAAAAATACTTATAACCTTCTTATATGACAATTTCCATAGAGAAATATGTATGTCAAATAATGATGTTATAAGCATCAACATTTTGTTTGTGATTTACACCTTAATAATTTTGGTTTTATATACATCAATTTAAGGTACGGTCACACTCATCAAATATTTGCCCAAAATAGCGTAACCACTAAATACTAATGAAAAACCTTTTAATTCAAACCAGTGCCAATTGAGTTAAACAGTCTCCAAAAATATGAAATCCCATAACACTGTCTATTAGTTTTGTATGGAGCAGTTTTACTTAAAAACCCAAATCTGAATAAAATATTTTTCATTAATATTTAGTGGTTATACGTTTTATAATACTTACATATATGTATATCCTGTAGCCGCTACTGCGTTAGCGAGAAATAAGATCTTTTGGAACTTTGAGTCTATCTATCGTAGTTTCCGAGATATAGAACTACCACATTTACTCGTTTTTTGTCCCTTGAATTTCCAAAAATCCCTTCTTAGAGGATCTGTACATCGGAAGGGGGACTTACACACCAATTATCAGTTCTGTAGCTATAATCGTTTGAGCTGGGTGCTGATACCTAAGTCAGTCAGTCAGTCAGTAACGTCACTCTTTTATATATATATATATATATATATATATATATATATATATATATATATATAGATTTCAAGTCCAAATTTATTAAGCTTTGATTACGATCCCCACGCTTTATGTTTAAAAAAAGTATTGCTATGATTTACTTAATTTAAAAAACAAATTTCAAACAAACGTTGTATCATTACTGAGTACAATTTGAGGTTATTCCAAGTCAAAGTTGGTTTGTGGAAAGACCTACATACATACTTTTTCGGCTATGTGCCATCCATCTTAATTTTTCTCTTTCTGACTCGTTGAAGAATATTTAAAATGGCACACAGTCGAAAACAAATTTGTCCTAAGATGAAGGAAAACAGTTTCCAATTTAATTAATTTTAGGGTGCTTTTAACTGAAGTAGTTAACGTTAACACGAGTACTGGTTACTGAATCTAAGGGGCAGCGACTGACACTATCATGTACTAAAAAGCGTAGAAGCCGCACCCTCCTTCGCCAGGCCTGTAGCAAAAAATTAGCCGGCTAATTAAAAAGGTTCAAATTGCTACAAAAAATTCTCTATCTTCTTCGTGTGCTCCCTCGATATTATTCCCTTCTTTCTAGTTCCGGCGCAATGCACTGCATATGTAGGGGTCATTCCCTGAGTGCTGGTCCGGGTTAAAAAAAAATTAGTTGAAAAAAAACAAGTAAAAACGTTATATTCGACCTGGTCGAATCTTAAATAAACTCCAAATATTTAGTAAATAAAAACCCTATTTTCTAATGGTCACTCCTGAAGGGGCCGTGGGGAACACATTTCACCTTCGCCCTAAAACACTAAAAATAAAGTTTTGGAATAATTAAATGTAAAAAATTTTTTTTTATATAGTCATTTGGGTGGCAAAAGGTGAGGATGGTGGTAGGGCAGAGGAGGATCAGGTTACGCCTCAGCTTCGTCATTAATGCTTAAAAATTTTATTTTTAAGGAATGTAGGCTTAAGTAAAACAATTTGTCAATATTACACTAAAGGGGGCGAGTCCAAAAATTAATTTTTTTGATTTTATGGATCCAAGCTCAACCTTCATTGGCATGAAAATATATCATTTGCTTTTTAAAAATTATGTTGTTGTTTAAATTTTATGTTGGTCTAGTTTTTCTTAGGGGAATTTTTTCCCCTCTGACCCGGTTCAGCCCATTTACGAACTTGACCTGTGCTAACATTCAAGATATATTTATACCAAATTTCAAGAGCCTGGGGCTTTTCGTTTGGAGTGAAGCGTGATTCCCACAGACGGACGGACATGCTCAGATCGTCTTAGATTTCATCACTGATCAAGAATATATGTATATGCTTTATGGGGTCTTAGATGGATATTTCGTCCTCCAATTCTTTTTTGGAGAGTGTAAAAAAAATACAACAATTGCAGCGTTAACTTACAATTAAATAAAAAAACATAATTCTTTTTTAACTCTCCGCTTTTTCCTATAGGAAATCGTGTATCGTGATTATGTTGATATTTCTGTAGCGGTTGCTACACCCAAGGGTTTAGTGGTGCCTGTGATCAGAAATGTTGAAGGAATGAATTATGCCGATATCGAAATTGCTATGGCTGCCTTGGGCGACAAGGCTCGTAAGGGTGCTATAACTGTTGAGGATATGGATGGTGGCACCTTTACCATTAGTAATGGTGGTGTATTTGGATCTTTAATGGGCACTCCTATTATTAATCCACCACAAAGTGCTATCTTGGGCATGCATGGTATCTTCGAAAGACCCGTGGCTATAAAGGGACAGGTAAATAACCAACATATGCAGTAATATTTGGCTAAAAGAACATGTAAGTAATTATATTTTCTCCTTATTTCAATTACAGGTTGTCATCCGCCCAATGATGTACGTTGCTCTAACGTACGATCACCGATTGATCGATGGCCGTGAGGCTGTCATGTTCTTGCGTAAAATTAAGGCTGCCGTTGAAGATCCTAGAATTATTTTAGCTGGCTTGTAAATTTGTAGCACCAACATAGAAGTTGAAATGTCTTTGTAGAACATCGAACAAAAACTCCTATGTTCGCTATAATATTTTACACACACAACAAAAGTTTAACAGCTTGCTTATGAAAAGTATGTCTACGTACTTTTTATCACAGGATGACAAACAACTTAAAACTCAACTACTCAAGTTTTATTTCGTAAATAAAAATACAAAAATTAAAAAAAAACAACAACATATACAAACTTCAAATAATATTTTATTGCTTAAAAGAAAAAGGCTGTTACAAAGATCAGTAAAAATTATATTGAAATCTGTACTGCTGTCATTTGCTGTCACAATCACCTGTTGTGTTATTCTACTGTTTTTTATGTTTGTGTAATGATTTATTTTTATTTATTAAAAACAAAGAAAAATTCAAAAAATAAGAAAATCGTCTAGAAAGAAAATCACCATAAATATGTTTGTGTTTTTTATTAGTTCATTAGCTTAAAAATATCTCTTATTTGGTTCTGGACAAGCTTTAATGTTATTTTTTACCAACTCCATTAAGGCCTACTTCATAAAAAATATTTTATATAAATAAACAACTTTTTTCACAAATTTCGTTAAAGCATAAACTATTTTTTATGAATTATGCCTTAAAAAATGTATGTTTAACAGATGGCGTTGAAAAATCATAGGCCCGCGCTCGTAGTCATAAACAAAGTATACCTTAAGGCCCAAAACTAAAATGATAACTATTATCTAACTAATATTTCGTATTCAAACTGCATCGTTTAATTTAAATTCCTAATATGGGTAAATAATGGTAACCCTATCAAAGTATTCAGTTTCAATATCGGCCGCTCTGTCATAGCATGTGCTTTATGTTCATATTTGATTCGTTATGTTTTAAAAATGGCTAAAACAACCGCCCTGTCCTTAAACTTTGCCGAAGAAGACGAACTGCTACTGTAATTTGCTTGGGCACACCAATATGTAGAAATAAACAAGTAAAAACTTGGTGGGACAAAGTTCCTTAAAGACATCTCTGTACCCAATTTTAAATGTCTATTTTGAGAGAGTCATTCCGGGAAGGGCCGTGGGAGAGACGTTTCACCTCTGCAAGATCCGAGAACATCTCAGCTTCTTATAGACTTAAGGAATAAAAATCGTTAATATTTACACTATTTTTGCGTATAAAATCGTACGTCAACGCCCACTAAAGGGGGCGATGTTCAAAAATAGACTATATCATGTTTTCCACAGACGAATGTATGGTCATTGCTAGACCGTCTCAGACTTCATCACTGATCAAGAATATATATGTATGTATATTATATACTTTATGGGGTCCAATTCTCTTTGGAGGGTATTAAAATTATTTTGGAGGGGTCGCTCTGGCAAGGGCTGTGGGGGAGACATTTCACCTTTGTCATAAAACTGTAAAAATAAATGTTTGGTATAATTAAAGACAAAATTAAAAAAAAATGTTTCTTTTTTTGATAGGGTCATTTAGGGGGCACAGGGTGAGGAGGGTGTAGGGTAGAGTAGTACCAGGTTACGTCTCAGCTTCGTCATTAAAGCTTAAAAATTTTATATTTACGGGATGTAGGCGTAAGTAAAACACTTTGTCAAATTTTTACACTATTTTTGCATATAATAACGCCCATTAAAGGGGGCGGAGTCCAAAAATTGTTTTTTTTATTTTATGGCTCCAAGTTTAACGCGTTGAACCTTCTTTGACATAAAAATATATCATTTGCTTAACAAAATTACAAAAAAAAACTTTAAATGTTATGTTGTTTTTTAGAGGTTGGTTTAGTTTCTTCGGTGAATTTTTTCCCTCTTGCCCGATTCAGCCCATTTCCGAACTTGACCTGTGCTATTCTTCAAGATATATTTATACCAAATTTCAAGAGTCTGGCTCTTTTCGTTTGGGCTGAATCGTGATATCCACAGACGGACGGACATGCTCAGATCGTCTTAGATTTCATCACTGATCAAGAATATATATACTTTATGGGGTCTCAGATGGATATTTCTCTGCGTTACACACGGAATGACAAAGTGAATGTAGCCTCGAATTCTTTTTTGGAGGGTATAAAACTTGAGTTTTACAGATAAACACAACCAAAATGCCTGACATGGACGTGTTGGTGGTTTAATTCTAAAATAAAACTGCCAGTTTATACGTGTACAGTGAAACCTCTCATAACTGGACATTCACTATCGAGGTATTTTTCCGCTCATAAGAAGTGCACATACATTTATTATTATGAATATTTTATTTTATAATGCAAAATTTTATTAAAGCCGGCATACTAGTCTATTGTGATTGAAAACCTGTTTTTGTTAATAAAATAACAATTTTCATTTTGGTATTCACAAGAAATATTACCTCTTGGCAATTTCATTCACCTAAAGGTTTTTTGGCCAAAGTCATTCACAATTTAAATTTTTCAAATTTTTGTAGATCTAAAGAACAAAACACGGCTGCCAAGCAAAAAACGTTCTCTTCTTTTCCATCCTGTATATCTCTGACAATAGGGGAATTGCCAATTTTAATGACATTAACACGATATGATTGAGAATTGCAATATGGAGAACTAGAAATCAAATAAAACTTTTGTTTTGAGTTGAAGCTTCTTACCAAAGCGCACTAATCTTTTAAATAATTCGTATTGATTTCAACGATTTTGCCCGCGTATTAAAGTTTTTTTTAGTACAATTTTATAGAAGTAAAAAACAAGACAATTATATGACATGTTTTTGCATAATTGAAACGCGTCAAATCTAGCGCGAAACGCGCTAAGTTGCCATCGGTGATTAGACGCTGATGTAACGAAGTCTGTGTTATCTTCATTGATTTTTATAATGAGGGTTCCCGATAATGAAGTTAAAAATGAAATGGATGTTGACGTCCCTTGTTCCTTGCAATATTGATCATGTCTTTCTGCATTTAATATAATGAATCTTATGCCCAGTTTTTAACTTCAAAATTAAGTACTATTTAAACTTAAAGTGTATTTAAATACAAAATTTTGTTTTTCACTTCGAATTTAAATAAGATTTTAATGGCCCACATTGTACATTTAAATTCAATTTAAGTTTTTCATGTGTTTTTCATTGTTTGTTTACATTCAACAACCGGAAAATCGGTACAGCTCTTCATTGGAACAAAACTTCGGTAAAAAGGTTCTTGTATTGGATAATTTTCAGAATTTTTCTTACTATTTATTTGTGCTACCATACTTTTATTACAATTAAATACCAAAATTAATTTTGGACTGAAAAATTGAAAGTGTATTTAAACACAACTTAAGTTTATGGAAAAATTAGCTAATTTTGTACTTAAATACGAAGTCAAAAACTGGGGGTTACTCTATAAGTCTTAGCTGCAGTTATAATATAGCGAAAAACAAGGAAACAAAAATTCTTACATTAACGACGTTTTTTATAGTTATTAAACGTTTTCGTATGTACAAATTCTGTCTGGCAGCTATGTGCAAGGATTGCCTTTCGAGACTTGGCAGGACTTCAGTGTGCACACAGAATGGTGCAAGAATCTGATAAATAGTATGCCTTTCGAAACTTGGCAGCACTTCAGTGTGCACACATGATGGTGCTAGAATCTGATAAATAGTCAATTATTGATTTCAAGAAGAGTTTTGTTTAGTGAATTTTATTTCCTTTATTTATTTTCTTATTTAACTAGCACGGGGGGGGTAACTCTGTAATGCGATGCGAATGAAAATCTAAACGTATCGATATGCTTATTACATTGAAATGCGAAAGCAATTCTTTTCGCATCGTATTACCGAGTAACCCCCCTGGATTTTTATACCCTGCGCAAAAAAGTAAAAGGGTGTATATATAGGTTTGTCATTCCGCGTGTAATTTCTTCGATATCAATATAGGACCCCATAAAGTATTGTTACAAAGTTTAAAAATAGATTCAAATATAACGACAATGTGGCTATATGTACTTGGCAGCACTGTCAAACCATCTCTAGTTGTCAAAATGTTACAACCCTGGTCAACACCATGCAGATAATATTTGAATTAACGGAAATGGAATATTCCGGATACATCGTTGAGAATATACAAGATCATTCGAGGCTGTGCAATAATAAGTGTAAACAACAATAACGAAAAACCTAGCAACATCAATGCTAAGAGATGATGATGTTATTCTTAATGATCTTGTACGCAAGTATTCGCTGCTAATAAAAACTAAACATGTACATCAATATACACAGCAACATACACACAAATATACACAGCAACATGCCCACATAGCACAAGAAGAAACAAAACTACACAACACACAGAACACTCATACATACAACCACACATAGTTACAATAAACAAAACACAAGACAGCATTGTCATATATACAAACACACGTATATAGCTACATGTTAAGTAAAGCACAACCAACAACAACCATGACCAGATGCTTCGCGAAGTTACCAGACGATGTCATTTTGCTATATAAAGTCGCTGCCAGTAATCAGCGGGATCAGTGAGATTTTGAATCTAGACGTGTTAACATCGCTAAGTGTTTAGTAGTACGAATACTCGTGTTAATTAAATAGTAAATAAAGTGTTGCCGCATTATATTTCTAAAAGTAATTGTCTGTGTTTTTAATTTGATTCAATAAAACGAATCCTTGAAGGATAAATAAAAAGCGTTTTTACGAAAAGGTCTAAAAACGTAACAATTGGTGTCAGGTGTGGGGTTGCAAAAATAATTAAAAAGGACATTGCAATTTAAGGAAAAAAGGACATTAAAAAAAATAATTATGAAATTTGATGAGCTAAAAGTTGAACAGCTAAAAAAGGAGCTTAGTAAGCGGGAATTGCCAACAGCAGGTAACAAGGCTGAACTGCAGAAGAGGCTGATAGATGAGTTTAAGAATCGCGGCATGGACATCGGGACATACGAGTTTGAGGACAAAGACGATGTAGAGGTATGTCCTCCTGCTACGAGCAGCAGCATGGACATAAATTCAATGTTCGCTGCTATGATGATTCAGATAAAAGGAATCAATGATGCACAGACTGCATCAAAAATCAGCAGTGACAAACTTGTAGCCGAAATAGCTGAAATAAAACAGAACTCAGGAATCAGCAGTGAAAAGCTTGTAGCCGAAATAACTGCAATTAAACAGAACTCAGAAATCAGCACTGAGAAGCTTGTAGCCGAAATAACTGAAATTAAACAGAACTCTCAGCAGATGCATGAAGCATCAAGGATCAGCACTGAAAAGCTTGTAGCAGAAATACAGGAGTCAAATAGAGCCACGAACGAGACTCTGGTAGAGGTTTCTGAGGCCATTAATAGGAGGGTGGATTCTATTGAGAACAAATTCTCAGAGCTGGCAGAGAGAGTCCAACATCTAGAAAGCGGTGGCCTAGAACAGCATGCAAAAGAGTTCGAAGAAAAATTTCATGCTCTAGAGGACAAAGTGCATAACCTTGAGCGTAGTGGCGGGCCAGTACGAGCAGTTGCGGAGGTTTCTGCGCGAATAAAAGCGCCATGCTTTGACGGCAGCGTACCATTGAGCATCTTTAGATTCCAGTTCGAGACGGTTGCTAGCAGAAATGGATGGGATGCTGAAGAAAAGGCCATAGAGTTAATTTTGTCCTTAAAGGGTACAGCCGCAGAGGTACTTGAGACCGTGCCAGTAAGCAGCAGAAACAACTATAATGAAATAATGGCAGCATTGCAGCGCAAGTATGGTGGTGAGCACAAGCGCGATTTATACAGAATGGAATTGCGATGTAGAGTTCAAAAGCCTAACGAGTCTCTACAAGATTTCGCAATGGAAATCGGGCGTTTAGTGCAGCTCACATATCCAGGCGAGAGTCACCCGTTCCTGGACCACTTTAAAACTGAGGTGTTCGTTAACGGCATTCGCGACTCTGATGTTAAACTGGCTGTGTTCGCAACGCAGAAATCCACTTTCGCTGAGACAGTTTCATTTGCTCTGGCTCAGGAGACTGCAAGGATGGTTTGTAATCCACAGATATGTAAGGTGCAGAATATGGAGGTTTTGTCTGAGGAAGATAACAGCCTAGTTGCTAGTTTTAAGGAGGCAATGCGACAACTGTTGGCGGAAAGTGCTACCAAAGAAAAGCCTAAGTGCTTTAACTGCGGAAAAATCGGTCATTTTCAGCGCAGCTGCAAAGCACGAAGAAAAAGAGGTAGATCTGTTTCGCCACCAAGAAACAGCAAACGAGTGAACTTAGAACCACAGCAGCAACATCATAAGAATCATCAGAATAAGTCTAACCATGGCGGTGGTGGTCAATCGTGCGATGCTGGTCGTAAGCGGCAGAACCATCCAAATCAACGTGGAGACAATCAGCAACGCAACAGCGGTAATTATTGTTCCAGTCGTATGATGGAAAATTATAGCATGAATCATTACAACCAACGCAATTATCAGGGCGGTAACCCTAATCGGCGCAATTGGAATACAAGTCGTGGCAACAATATGAGCAATTATGGAATGGGACCACGTTCTAATATGCGTAACATAATGGCCTATAGATCAGCTAATGGTCCCAGTGTGAGTCAGAAGCCGTTAGGTAATCCCATTAAGTTTGAGCAAGATTTCGATTGTGAACAAGCAAATACTAAGTTCGAAGAACTTCGGTCACGACTACCAAAACATAAGGTGAGCGATGAACCAAAATCAGAACAGATGAATGGCGAAACTGATAAAAAGGATGAGTTCGGCAATGAAACTGGAGCTGGTGAACATGAACCAAGAGAAAAAGAAATTACTGTAGGCTACGATAAGACCAAAACATTCTTTGATAATATTTCCGGTAGAACTACACGAGTTCGTACAAAGAATAAGAATTATGATTGGCGCCAGGAACGGATATTGAATGGTGAAACATTTGGTGTGTCATCTACAAGGCGCGGAGTTTATAGAGGACGCGGCAACTACAATAATCGTAATATAAGCAATTACAGTGGTGACAGTTACAACAATCGTGGTTATTATGGCAATAATTATCGTAATCGCAGCAACAATCGGAGTAAGATGCATAACAGAATCCAGATGGTCAGTGACAACATGAAGGCTAGACAATTGGTTCTACTTTATAAAACCCAACGGAAGAAAGGATTGTCCCCAAAATTACAGACTCACTGGGATGGCCCGTATAAAGTGATTAAGAGAGGGAATGACGTCGTGTACCGGAAACAGAAATGCTATAACCCAAGGTCGAAAATGAAGATAGTACATCTCGAACGATTGGCGCACTATGGAAGAGGTGATTGTATGCCTATTCGGGTCGAACAGGCTTAAGTGGGCAGCAGTGTTACAAAGTTTAAAAATAGATTCAAATATAACGACAATGTGGCTATATGTACTTGGCAGCACTGTCAAACCATCTCTAGTTTCAAAATGTTACAACCCTGGTCAACACCATGCAGATAATATTTGAATTAACGGAAATGGAATATTCCGGATACATCGTTGAGAATATACAAGATCATTCGAGGCTGTGCAATAATAAGTGTAAACAACAATAACGAAAAACCTAGCAACATCAATGCTAAGAGATGATGATGTTATTCTTAATGATCTTGTACGCAAGTATTCGCTGCTAATAAAAACTAAACATGTACATCAATATACACAGCAACATACACACAAATATACACAGCAACATGCCCACATAGCACAAGAAGAAACAAAACTACACAACACACAGAACACTCATACATACAACCACACATAGTTACAATAAACAAAACACAAGACAGCATTGTCATATATACAAACACACGTATATAGCTACATGTTAAGTAAAGCACAACCAACAACAACCATGACCAGATGCTTCGCGAAGTTACCAGACGATGTCATTTTGCTATATAAAGTCGCTGCCAGTAATCAGCGGGATCAGTGAGATTTTGAATCTAGACGTGTTAACATCGCTAAGTGTTTAGTAGTACGAATACTCGTGTTAATTAAATAGTAAATAAAGTGTTGCCGCATTATATTTCTAAAAGTAATTGTCTGTGTTTTTAATTTGATGCAATAAAACGAATCCTTGAAGGATAAATAAAAAGCGTTTTTACGAAAAGGTCTAAAAACGTAACAGTATATATACCTTGGATCCTTATGAATAGCGATGACAATTGAGCGATGTCCATCTGTCCGTCCGTCTGTACGTGAAATTGGTTTTCCCAAGCCCCCAGAAGAGCTATAGACTTCGTTCTTGGACCGTTGGATTGGAAATGAAATAAATAAATAGAGTGGTATTGAAATCAGAGAGATCCGAAGTACGATTCCAGAGCTGCGAAGCTTACACCTATTTCTCGACTCAAAATTCATACCAAAAATCATATATTTTTGTAATGTTTGTAGATTAAACCTATTTCGTGCTTTGGGGAGCCTCAATGGTCTATTGAAAACTAAAAAAACTAATTTTTTTTTCCAGGGATGTGATATTAAAAATTTTTTTTTCGGCCCATTCCGTATATTGTAGTACATGAAGAAACTAAAATTGATAAAAATTTTAAGTTTTTCTTTAACACAACCTCTTTATACGTCATGAAGATTTGCATTGGTAAAAAAAATGTCAGTTCAAAATTTTCTTCCAGGGGTGGGAAATTGAATTTTTTTATCGTAAAAGTAATCAAACAGGCAACTGATGTTTTTTTTTTGCTAACTAAAACTGGTATAAAAAATTCAAAAATAAAATTTTGAATCCAGGATGGAGTGCAATATTTAAAAGTACATGAAAATGACCAAATGGTTTTAAGTTTTTCTTAAATAAAACGACTTTATACCTAATGAAGACTAGGATTTAAATAAAAATTCGCTTCCAGAGTTGGAAAATGGAAATATTTTTGGTACATAAAAGTACCCACATAAATTCCATGTTTTGTTTTTTAGTGAATTAAACCTATTTTATACTTCAAGGAAAATTAAATTGGTACTAAAAATTCGGTTGCAGGGTTGGAAAATCGAAATTATTCGGTAACCATAAAAGTAACCATAAAAGTTCCCAATTTTGTTTTTTTTCAGTGAATTAAACATATTTTATACTTCGCTAAGAATTAAATCGGTATTAAAAGTTTTTATACTAAAAATTCGGTTCCAGGATTGGAAAATCGAAATTTTTTTTACATTAAATTAACCATATAAGTTTTTAATTTTGTTTTTTTGTGGATCTTTTTTATACTTCGGAAAGAGTTAAAATTGGTATTAAAAACCAAAAAAATCTTAAAGACGATTCTACGGTTGGACAATTAGAACTTTTTGGGGTACATGAAACGGATTTTTCTTTTTGTTTGTAAATTAAACATATTTAATATTGTTACAAGGTTCAAAAGTAGATTTAAATATAACGACAATGTGGCTATATGTACTTGGCAGCACTACCAATTCATCTCAAGTTGTCACAATGTTACAACCCTGGTAAACACAAAGCAGATAATATTTGAATTAACGGAAATGGAATATTCCGGATACATCGTTGAGAATATACAAGATCATTCGAGGCTGTGCAATAATAAGTGTAAATAACAATAACGAAAAACCTAGCAACATCAATGCTAAGAGATGATGATGTTATTCTTAATGATCTTGTACGCAAGTATTCGCTGCTAATAAAAACTAAACATGTACATCAATATACACAGAAACATACACACAAATATACACAGCAACATGCCCACATAGCACAAGAAGAAACAAAACTACACAACACACAAAACACTCATACATACAACCACACATAGTTACAATAAACAAAACACAAGACAGCATTGTCATATATACAAACACACGTATATAGCTACATGTTAAGTAAAGCACAACCAACAACAACCATGACCAGATGCTTCGCGAAGTTACCAGACGATGTCATTTTGCTATATAAAGTCGCTGCCAGTGAACAGCGGGATCAGTGTGATTTTAAATCTAGACGTGTTTACATCGCTAAGTGTTTAGTAGTACACATACTCGTGTTAATTAAATAGTAAATAAAGTGTTGCCGCATTATATTTCTAAAAGTAATTGTCTGTGTTTTTAATTTGATGCAATTAAACGAATCCTTGAAGGATAGATAAAAAGCGTTTTTACGAAAAGGTCTAAAAACGTAACAATTGGTGTCAGAAGTGGGATTTATACAGAATGGAATTGCGATGTAGAGTTCAGAAGCCTAACGAGTCTCTACAAGATTTCGCAATGGAAATCGAGCGTTTAGTGCAGCTCACATATCCAGGCGAGAGTCACCCGTTCCTGGACCACTTTAAAACTGAGGCGTTCGTTAATGGCATTCGCGACTCTGATGTCAAACTAGCTGTGTGCGCAACGCAGAAATCCACTTTCGCTGAGACTGTTTCATTTGCGCTGGCACAAGAGACTGCAAGGATGGTTTTCAAGCCACAGATATGTAAGGTGCGGAATGTGGATGTTTTGTCCGAGAATGATAATAACCTGGTCGCTAGTGTTAAGGAGGCAATGCGACAACTGTTGGCGGAAAGTGCTACCAAAGAAAAGCCTAAATGCTTTAACTGCGGAAAAATCGGTCATTTTCAGCGCAACTGCAAAGCACCAAGAAAAAGAGGTAGATCTGTTTCGCCACCAAGAAACAGCAAACGGGTGAACCAAACAACAGCACAAGAGTCCCCGTTAAACTAAAACGAGCTAGCGCTAAGGGGCAAGAGCTAGCTCCCACAAACGAGGGCCCCACAATCTCCATATCAGTTATGCAGCAGAAAAATAGCAATCTTACTGCGTCTGGACACATCAACGGGGAAAAGCACGTACTTACCATAGACACAGGGGCGTCGCAGTCAATAATAAGGCCCGATATAGTAAAGGGGAAATGCGATCGTTTAAGCAATATACGGCTACGTACAGCTACTGGAGAGCCTGCCACTGTCTATGGTAAGATTGAATTGAAGGTGACTATAGCCAACATCAACGTGAGGCATGTGTTTATTGTTGCCGATATTGTCGATGAGGTAATTATTGGAGCCGATTTTATGATTAATCATGGCATTAATCTACACATGGGGCAACAGCTGATGATTTGGCGTAATGTGGAAATACCCCTTGATGTTGGGTATGACAGCAAGCCGCAAGTAAGAAAAGTATTTGCTATTGAGAGTCAGACGTTACCGCCGCAGTCTGAAACAGTTATATGGGCGCGTATGAAGGGAGATTGTGAGGACAATCGGTTGTGGGTTGTAGAACCAGCAGATCTAAAGAGAGAGCTTATAACAGCAAAAGCTCTAGTAAAAACTAGTAAAGGAGGAATAGTCCCTATAAGAGTACTTAACTTGGCAGACCATGAAAAAGTCATCAAAGAAAATTGCGATATTGGCCAGTGTACTCCAGCAGAGGCAATAATAAACTGTGAGAGGAAGATAGAGCCTACCAATTTGTCCGCCAAAGAACGTGAACAATTTGAGGAATACGTAGGAAAATGGGTAGCAGGACTGTCAGCGACAGAAAGAAATAAAGCCAAACAGTTGCTAAAAAGGCATGCCAGTATCTTCGCCATGGGAAACCAAAGTCAGGGTAGAACTGCATTGGTTAAACATGAAATAAACACAGGCGAAGCTAGGCCGATTAAACAGCCACCTAGAAGTGTACCCCTAGCAAAGCGAGATGAAGTCAAAGAGCTTGTAAGAGAAATGGAGCGTGAAGGCGTAATTGAGCCAACTTCTGGTCCTTGGAGTTCGCCAGTAGTCTTAGTTAAAAAGAAAGATGGCAGTACTAGATTCTGCGTAGACTACAGGAAGCTCAATGACATAACCAAGAAGGACAGCTATCCGCTCCCCAGAATCGATGACACCTTGGACACGCTAGCTGGTACGAGATGGTTCTCTACGCTAGACTTGCGAAGCGGATATTGGCAAGTGGAGATTGCAGAGAAAGACAAGGAGAAAACTGCCTTTAGCGTTGGTAACGGATTATGGCAGTTCAAAGTTATGCCGTTTGGTCTCTGCAATGCTCCGGCCACATTTGAACGCCTAATGGAGAAGGTACTGAAAGGACTCCACTGGAAGACATGCTTGGTATATCTGGATGACATAATCGTGATGGGGAAAACTTTTGATGAACACCTCAAAAACATGGCAGAAGTTCTTCAACGGATATCATCAGCTGGATTGAAACTCAGCCTGAAGAAATGTGCATTGTTCCAGAAAGAAGTGAAGTATTTGGGGCATCGTGTTACAGCAGACGGAATCTCAACAGATGAAGATAAAATACAAGCAGTAAGGGACTGGCATCAACCTAAAAATCTTCATGAATTGCGCAGCTTTTTGGGCCTTTGTACATACTACAGACGCTTTGTGCCAAATTTTGCCAGTGTAGCTGCAAGCCTGCATGAGCTGACAAAGAAGTCGAGACCATACCATTGGGGCGAGCCACAAGAAAAGGCATTCCAGAAACTTAAAGGATTATTGTGTACGTCACCAGTACTAGCGTATCCCATACCTGGAGAAAAATTTGTGCTGGATACTGATGCGAGCGGCTATGGCATAGGGGGCGTGCTCTCCCAAGTAGTTAATGGCACTGAGAAAGTCATAGGATACTATAGCCGTGTACTCTCAAAACCTGAGAGGAACTACTGTGTGACACGACGTGAGCTTCTGGCAGTATTGGAATGCATTAAACATTACCATAAGTACCTGTATGGTCAACACTTTACATTAAGGACTGACCATTCCGCACTGAGATGGTTATTGCAGTTTAAAAATCCTGAAGGGCAACTGGCAAGGTGGATTGAGCGCCTGCAGAGCTACGACTTCAGTATTGAGCATAGAAGGGGCACAAAACATAACAATGCGGATGCTCTTTCGAGAAGACCCTGCTGTTTAGAGTGTAAACATTGCGTTAGAACCGAACAAAAGGAAGGCGTTGTTGATGTTCGGCTAATGCACATCGACTCTGATGAAGACTGGTCAGCGGCACAGAGGGACGACAATATACTGGGAAAAATTATAGCAGCCAAAGAGGAGGACAGAAGACCGTCCCGGAATGAAATTTCGGCTGAGAGCCCACTCGCCAAATCTTATTGGGCTCAGTGGAACAGCCTCAAGGTAATAGAAGGGTGCCTATACCGCGTATGGGAAAGTGTAGATGGCAAAACAACTTCAAATTTGGTAGTTGTGCCATGCTCCAAGATAAGTAAAGTTTTGCAAGAATTTCACAATGGACCTAGTGGCGGTCATCTTGGAGTCACAAAAACACTTGAGAAACTGAAGCAGCGTTTTTATTGGGTTGGATGTCAACAAGCCGTAGCCGATTGGATAGCAAACTGCCCACAGTGCATAGCAGCCAAAGGCCCAGTAAGAAGAAGCCGGGGACAGCTACAGCAATACAACTCAGGAGCACCATTCGAGCGGATCGCAATGGATGTAGCAGGTCCTTTTCCCGTCACTGAAGCCGGAAATCGTTATGTTCTTGTGGTAATGGACTATTTTAGTAAATGGCCAGAGGTATATGCCCTACCTAACCAAGAAGCAAAGACAGTTGTAAATGCATTCGTCAACAACTGGGTATGTCGCTATGGTGTCCCAATAGAATTACATTCCGACCAAGGAAGGAATTTCGAGTCTGCCATATTCAGGGAAATGTGCGAATTATATGGGATAAAGAAAACCAGAACAACGCCTTTGCATCCACAGTCTGATGGCATGGTAGAGAGGTTCAATCGCACCTTAGAAGAGTACCTGCGAAAAGTGGTAAGCAACCATCAGAGGGATTGGGACGAGCACATTCCCAAATTTTTGATGGCATATAGGTCAGCTGTACACGACTCCACATCGAGAACGCCAGCTAAAATTATCTTCGGGACGGAATTAAAACTGCCTGGTGACTTGGAATTTGGTGTTAAGCCAGCGGTAGAAGAAGGAGCCACTACGTCCCAAGAGCAGGAGAACTTAAACGAGCTGCATGATTTCGTGCGTAATAGAATCAAGATGGTCAGTGACAAGATGAAGGCTAGATATGACCGCGCAGCAAATTCAGAGGGATTTATAGAAGGTCAATTGGTTCTACTTTATAACCCACAACGGAAGAAAGGATTGTCCCCAAAATTACAGACTCACTGGGATGGCCCGTATAAAGTGATTAAGAGAGTGAATGACGTTGTGTACCGGATACAGAAGCACAATAGCCCAAGGTCGAAAATGAAGATAGTACATCTCGAACGATTGGCGCACTATGGAAGAGGTGATTGTATGCCTATTCGGGTCGAACAGGCTTAAGTGGGCGGCAGTGTTACAAGGTTCAAAAGTAGATTTAAATATAACGACAATGTGGCTATATGTACTTGGCAGCACTACCAATTCATCTCAAGTTGTCACAATGTTACAACCCTGGTAAACACAAAGCAGATAATATTTGAATTAACGGAAATGGAATATTCCGGATACATCGTTGAGAATATACAAGATCATTCGAGGCTGTGCAATAATAAGTGTAAATAACAATAACGAAAAACCTAGCAACATCAATGCTAAGAGATGATGATGTTATTCTTAATGATCTTGTACGCAAGTATTCGCTGCTAATAAAAACTAAACATGTACATCAATATACACAGAAACATACACACAAATATACACAGCAACATGCCCACATAGCACAAGAAGAAACAAAACTACACAACACACAAAACACTCATACATACAACCACACATAGTTACAATAAACAAAACACAAGACAGCATTGTCATATATACAAACGCACGTATATAGCTACATGTTAAGTAAAGCACAACCAACAACAACCATGACCAGATGCTTCGCGAAGTTACCAGACGATGTCATTTTGCTATATAAAGTCGCTGCCAGTGAACAGCGGGATCAGTGTGATTTTAAATCTAGACGTGTTTACATCGCTAAGTGTTTAGTAGTACACATACTCGTGTTAATTAAATAGTAAATAAAGTGTTGCCGCATTATATTTCTAAAAGTAATTGTCTGTGTTTTTAATTTGATGCAATTAAACGAATCCTTGAAGGATAGATAAAAAGCGTTTTTACGAAAAGGTCTAAAAACGTAACAATATTTTTGAAAGACGTTCAGAGGTATTAGAAATAAGAAAAGCCAAGCATTTGGCTAACTGAAAAATTTAAACGAAAAGAATTATATCTGTGAAGGGTATAATATAGCGCTTTTAATTGTTTTTTTATTAACCCATTTGAAACCAAACAAATATAAACTAGGAGGATTTATTTAAAATAAGAATTTCTTGTTATATTAGAAGCAAACCACACTTTTTACAGTAAAAATATTTACAATATTTTTTTCGACTTTGGAAAAGTGTAAAATATTTCAAAACTCGTTTTATCGATGTAGACGGGCTTTACTATGGCACATGCTTTTGGGGAAGTGTGCAATATTACCTACGCTTGATGAAGGCTTACTTCGCCTTCCATCAACTTTTTATACCCTTCACAAAAGTTTGCCGTTCCGTGTGTAGTTTCCTCATATTGGACTGGATCCTTATGAATAGCGATGACGAATGAGCGATGTCCGTCTGTCAGTACGTGAAATCAAGTTTCCCAAGTCCGGAAAGAGTTAGAGATTCAAAATACGGTTGCAGAGCTGGGAAGCCTACAACTATTTGTGGGCGCAAAGTTAACCAGCAGAAACCAATTATTTTCTTTGTTGATTAAACCTTTTAGATACTTTGGAAAATATATAATTTTGTACTAAGAGCTAAAAAAATAAAAATGTTTATTCCAGAAATGGGAAACTTTTTATAGTATTAAAATTTAAAGGGTTGGGAAATTGAAATATTTTTCGGTCATTGAAAGTGTTAAAAACGGTTACAAATTTTTATTTTTTGCTGAGTAAAACTATTTTACACTTCACTAATAATTTAATTGCTATTAAAAATTCAAAAAGAGAAAAAAATTTTAATTCAGGTTGGATTATTGAAATTTTTTTGGTAAATAAAATAATCAAAAAGTCACTTCTTTTCGTTTTTTAGTGAATTTAACGTTTTTCATGCTTCAGCAAGAATTGAAAAATAAAAAATTCGTTCCCAGGGTTGGGAAATTAAAATATTTTTGGTACATGAAAATTGCCTTGTAAGTTCTTAATTTTGGTTGTTTCAGTGAATTTAACCTATTTTATACTTCATGAAGAATTAAATTGGTATTGAAAACAAACAACAAAATTAAAAATTTAGTTCCAGGGTTTGAAAATCTAAGTTTTTTGGCACATAAAACTTACCAAATAAGTTTCTAATTTGTTTTTTTTTTTTGTGTGCTGAATTAAACTTTTGTTATACTTCAGGAAGAGTACAATCGAAATTTTTTTTGGTATACAAAAGTAACCATAATCCAAATTTTGTTTGCTTTAGTGAACTAAACCTATTTACAGAATTAAATTGAAGCTAAAAACAAACAAAAAATCAAAAATTATATTTTAGTGTTAGACAATCGAAATGTTTTTGCTACATAAAAGAAAACAAAACGGCTACTAATTTGTGTTTTTGGTTGGTCTTAAAACTACTTTGTGCTTCAGGGAGACAAAAATTGTTATTAAAATACTAAAAAAATATGAATAGACTTGGTGTTGAAAATTTGAAAAAAGCTATAAGAAGATTCCAAGGTTGGATAATTGAAACTTTTGTTTTTGGTTCATAAAAGTAACCAAGTGAAACGATTTTTTCTTTTTGCCTATAAATTAAACATCTTTAATATTTTGAAAGACGTGCATTGGTATTAGAAATAAGAAAAGCCAAAAACACAGCTTCCGAGCAGACATCTGCAACAAATACTAGATTTTCGATTATACAAAATCAGGCACATTGATTTTTATGATCTAATCGTTTTTGTTCAAAAGCAAAAAACACTTGTTTACTCAACCGTTCGTTTCAAACATTCGTTTTTATTCACTTGTTGTTTGTGCGAACATGAATGTTCTGACTGTGTCGTTATGTTTATAAAACTCGTTTTGCATCGAAGCCAACGTGTTGTTAGCAGAAAAAGTGTTCTACTCACTTGTTAAAGTAATTTTCCACTCGAAGATTTCTTACCACGGTGTTATAAGAGGATTTTTTTGTGAAAATTTTATTATTTTATTAGCTGTGAATTTCCTTAAAAGTGTGAATTTTCGAAAACTATGCACAGCTTCGTCCACATTAAAAAATTAAAACTTATGAAACAACAACATTTTCAATATTTCATATCTACGTAAATGTTGCTTGTTAAATTTTTTGATAAAATATTATTTTAACCCGTAAAATGTTTCTTATACGTACATATATACTTACATATTACATATGTTATCATTGCTTTGTCAAATAAATATTTTTTTCTTTCGATGAAATAAAAAAATTCCCATGTTAAACAGATAGTAAACGCACATCTGTAGATTTTTTATGTGTTACTATTTTTCTACCAGCTTCTTACTTACTTTTAAGTGGCTCTATTGTTCTTCGTTCAATTACAATCATATCATGCACAAAAAAGCCGTCCTGCAAAAAACAAACTGTGTATAAACAATTTTGTTTTGTTTTTATACTCATCAGTTCGCATCAAATGTTGGAATTGATTTATAGTCGTTGATGAACTTTCTGCTTGTGCATAAAAAGCGAACGACTATAAAATTGAATAAAACTTGTTTGATTTGTTCTTAAAATTCAACTTTAGTGAACAAGTCGGCTCGATCATACTTGTTGCAGTTCTCTGCTTCCGAGCTGAAAAATTTAAACCGTTTCTTAAATATGAAAGTAACTGAAAAGCAAAATTTTCTGTTTTGTTCTGTTTTAGAAAGAAAGAAGAAACACATCTGTGAAGGTATTTAAGGATATATCACTTTTACTTGTTTTAAACTAATTCCTATAGAATCCAGGGGCGTGCCTGTTTTCGCAAAACTTCATTGGCTTTTGCTTTTTATACTTACGAAATTCTGTAAAAACTTCCTAAACGGATCTATTCGGTGATTTATTTTAGCAAAGAAAGAACACAAATTTTTATTGTTTCGCAAAGTGGTTTGTACAATTTTTATTAAAAAAAAACTAAAGTTTTAACAGTTTTGAAATACGAGTATTTTATACAATTTAAAATAATAATAAAACATTTTGTTATTTATAGGACAGATCTTAATAAAGAGATTAAACCATAGAGTTACAGCAAATAATCAGGACTTAAATTTATTTTCAAGCAAACACATACATATGCATGTGTGTGCATGTGTATGTGTATACACATATACAGGAACTTTTACAGATAGACTTAAACTAAATGCCACAATTGTCTCATTTAAAATATGGGAACTCTTACGACCCCATTTCAAATGAAAGAAATGGCATTACACGAACATTTTATTCAATGAGTGCAATTTTTGAGACATTTTTACAAAAAATTTCAGTTAGTTAATAGGACTGATTAACTTATTTATAATTTAAAAGGAGATACAGAGTGCAATTACAGTAGTTAAACATAATTTTTTGTACTTAAGAACAAAAAAATTTAATTTCATTTAAATAATACTTTTTACTATCTAATTTAAATGTGTTTGTATGTGTATTTGTATGCATGTATAAAGTTGTGCAGTGAAAGAGTATTAACAATAGGTTAAATAATTTTATTTTGACTAAATCCTGGGATTTGATTCAAATCCAAAGACGCGCCATACAATTTGGCATATTTTTTGTAAAATTATCGCTTTCATATGTAATTTTCCATTTGATTGCTTCTTAATGTAGTTTCCTAATAGATGTTCACAATTTCTTTGTACTCAAGGGTAAAAGTTGTGGGTGGTTTTCCCCCCAATCGTATTTAGAGTCCTTTCCCCCCCTAATCATTGTATTGGACAGTTTGTAAGACACTAGCAATTACACTGGGTATCCCCTTTTTGTGGCTATTGCTGCAAAGGAGCATAAAAAGCTAGTGCTACTTCAAAAAGAAACGCTCACTTGTTCTTTCGCAAGTGTTTAAGAAAATATTACAAAATATGTTTTTGTGCAAGGGAAGTATACCTCACAAAAAGACGCTAATCCCTTTAAAGATCATCATGTGTTTTTGATTTAACTAAAAGGATGGAAATTTGTGTGGAAAATTAATACTCTTTTATTCTTGTTGGCGCAATTTGGCAATTGTACATTTAACCATTTGCTGGGAAAATTACTGAGATATTAAAAGAATGAAAAAAGAGGAACTTCAAAAGAAAAATTTTTTTACTTTTAAATTTTAGTAATAAAATTTTGTGAATTTTTGACTAAAATTTTCAACTCTAATTTAAACTGTTTCCATTTCCCAAATTCTTGAAAGTATTTTTTTTTAATATATTTTTCAATAATTCTGAAATTGTTGCACGGCGAAGCAAAATGGAGGGTCATGACTTTGACCATTATTTACGTTTGTGCGTATGTATGTATTACACAGTAGTATATGTTATATTGATTTTCTCACCTATACTACTGGCTAATTACAATCCAAACAACGTTCTGTTTTATAAAAATTTATAGTTTTGGGAATGAACTAGTGACCTCAGATCTATACACTAAGTAGTTCTTAGGTGACATATGGAGACATTGGAACCAGATATTCACTAGTTAAATTTGGTAGTTCTACTTTAGACATTTGAAATTTTTTTGAATTTTTGACGTTCTATTTTATAAAAATTTATGGCTTTGGGAATAACTAGTGACCTCTGATCTATACACCAACTAGTTCTTATGGAACCATATGGAGAAATTGGAACCAGACATTCACTAGTTGATTTTGGTAGTTCTACTTCAGATTTTTCTAAATTTTTTGAACTTCTGCCTAAGATTTTTAACTCCAATTTAAGCTGTTTCTGTTTCTCAAATTCTTGAAAGTAGTTTTTTTATATTTGTTAATGATTCTGAAGTTGTGGCATGGCGAAGCAAAGTGGAGGGCCATGACTTTCGCCATCATTTATGTTTGTGTGTATACATGTATGTACCCAGTAGGAAATATCAATAGCAAATATGTGCGGATTCACTATTGATTTTGTACTACTGGCTAATTATAGACAGAGTTCTATTTTATAACAATTTATAGTTTTGGGAATGAACTAGTGAGCTCAGATCTACACACTAGTAGTTCTCATGGAGCCATATGGAGACATTGGAACCAGACAATGACTAGTTCATTTTAGTAATTCTACTTCACACTTCTCAAACTTTTCGCTAGGCTTCCTCAACATTAATATCGCCTTCAGAACTATTGACTAAGTGGTTCTTATGGGATCATATTACCCATTAATATTAAGTGAAAAAACTTGAACCCAAGCTTCCTTCTGGGTGTACATGTATTATGTAAGTATATATGAATGTATGCATAAATCTATGTTTGAATGCATTTATGCAGGCAAAAAATTATGTGCGAGTATGTGTGTATGTCTATATATATATGTATGTGTGTACTTTCTTTCACATTGTGTGTATCGACTATGTATGGATTTTATGCCGGTATGTAAGTTTTCGGGAAATTACATAATTTTTATATTATTTAACGTTTTGTTAGTGTATTGGCCGTTATAAATTTAAGGCCTAATTCATAAAATATGTGTTATCCTTATCAAAATAATATAAAATATTTTTTATGACTTAGGCCGCTGGTCTATCACGGCAGACGGGTTTCAGTTTCTTAATTATATACATATTCTTATATATGATTATCAATGAAGTAAAAGCATATATTTTTTAAATAAAGCGTTGATTAGAGTAAACAACTTATTTAATTGAAAAGTGGTTTGGAAGTGTTTTATAACAGGCAATTAGTGTTGGTTATTTCTTAGTTCGTTAGCAGCGACTTAGTTAAATTGTTTATTTCTTAATCTAATATTTTCTTAAACAAATATTTTTTTGTATATTTAAGTGGTTTTAAGAAATGATTATCAAATATTTTTCTTCGTTTATTAAAAACCTTACAAAATTAGTAGTAGCATTATTTATGATAAACTTTCTGAGAATATATAAAGAGTTATTACTTATTTGTTTTATTTTTTATTTCTTAAAATTAGTACTTTAAAAAATTTGGTTCTTGCTCAATCAATTTTATAATTTTATTTTCGAGTAAACTGGTCTTGATTTTAAGGATATTTCTAATATTTGAGATTTTTATGTGAGATAAGCTGATGTCTATGATTAGCAGAGTTTTCCACCATATTAATTTTCTCAATTATAAATAAATTTTTAAATTAGTTTTGTATTATTTTATTTTTATCAAATCAAGTGTTATTTTTCCGAATTTTACCAGAATATAAGGAAAATCTTTAATTGGGTTTTTTGCTATAAAAAAATATGGTTGATGTGGCCATAAATCAAAAGTCAACATATTTTTTGGTTGAATTATATATGGATATGTGTATATGGTTCATCATATGACATATAAAATAGGTTAAGGTTGTTTGGTTGACTATATTATGGTCTCACATCGAATATTATGATCACACTGTATCTTAATATTTTTTTAAATGAAAAAATTATTATTCACGATTATCTTATAATCACTTGGAGTATTCACACGGTGTGCTATTTAGTCATATTGTCATATTATTGCATTATTTTACAACAGTGTTAAAAATTTTTGTCGTCCTTCATAAGCTGAAGTAATAAAATAATAATTAGGCTTTTTGAAGTTGTTCATCGAAACTCTTTAGTCGAAGCGACGATACTCAATATTGGACGCCGTTACTTATATGTATGTGATAGAGGAAAAATAAAGGTTTAGTACTTATTCACACTTTTATATCTGCACTTTGAAAAACATTTTTACAACACAAAAATAAGTAGAGATGAATCAAAGCATAAAAATTTAAAAGTGAATAATTTAGATTTTTAATCTTATGTAACTGGCATCTACTGAACGTTTTTCTGTTCGACACAAAATTTATTCAGCTGATATCGCCGACAGCGAGCATATTGTCAGTAACACTACCGTGAGGCTCGAATTTAGCGATTACATTGCGTATAGCGGTCTCAGAAAGACCCTGCTTACGAGGAAAAGCTGTTCGAATGTTACGAAGTGATACAATAAATTCTTCACCATTTTGATATCAAATTTTCATAATTAAAATCCTTTGTTCAAGAGGGCAACGTTCCATAATTAAAATTTACCAATTGTTTACTAAATAAATGGCAAAAAATTACAGCTTAGCTCTTGACATTTCATTATATGACAGCCAATTTACTTCCTAATCTCAAACTTGACCACTCTTTTGTGCAGCAGAAGATATATTTTTTAGTTTTAATAAAAAATTGAGTTTTTGAAAGACTTTCAAAATATTTCAATTTCAAATTACAAATGAGTTATTTTCTTATCAGCTGACCGAAGTTTGAAACAGCACACTTGACGGCTTGTTCACACCAGTTACATATTTTCGTGCTATTATTTTATGACATATGACTTTATGACTGCAGTTAGAATACCCCTACTATATCAATAGGAATGTGGTATTTAAAACTTGATTTACTTTCTATTTTGTGTTTCATGTTTTTTATCTTTGTTGATGTGTTTTTAAAATATTTTATTTCTAAAAATCTTTATATGTACTTAGAAAAGAAAGTTCGAAGCGAGCAAAATGTGCTATTTTTATTCTATTTTGTATTATTTCACAGATTTTGAAAGCAAAAAAGAAGTTTAGTTCTTTTAGAAAGCAGTTTTTAAGCTTAAAGTATGTGTTTAACTAGTTTGTTAATTAAAATGTATTTATTTTTATACGAATATAATAGTTTTGATACATCTGATAAATGTATTATGACATATTAACATACACGAGTACATTTAGTAATAAATGAATAATCAATTAAACAAAAATGATGAGGAGCTTGAGGAGGTTCTCAAATGAAAAATATTACTTAAAAATAGCCATATATGATTACTTTTTGTTACACATCTTTAACATCTTTTAGCTCATGGGCATGGAATGTCCAGATGGTTGATTATTAAATAAGTTTTCATGGCTTTCATTAATTATAATATTTAATATATAAAAATAAAATTATTTTGTACTGTAGTGGCATTATTGTTTTTGTTTCGATTTGGCTATAAAAGTTAAATAACATTTTTATTGGAGTCAAATCACAAAAGAAATTTATTATCTTGTCCGTATTCATAGGATTCTTTTTTTCAATTTATTATTCGGAAATCATAACCAAACTGATGAAACAGAAGCTAAAAACTAGATTCATATCTAGTGCAACAACTGTTCCCAGCCGGTGAAAGCAATACAACCCTGCATATTGTAGAGAAGGTAAATTATCGATAATATATTGAACGATATATATATATATATATATATATATATATATATATATATACATATATTAATGTGGTCATGTTCTTGTATGTGGCGAGTAAGTGCTCAGGCTTCTGAACTAATTTTGAGGTTGTCCAAAAGATAAAAAATTACAGTTCTTGTGTTCTGACTCTTGTACTCTTCTTAGAAATTGTATATGAAAGCGAATATCAAGTCGGATACGGGGCCTGCCACTTGTACGGACGTCGATGGCTATAGTCTACATTGGCCTTTTTCATGTCCGACTTGATGACCGGACCAATTTGATGTCTAGTGCAGTTCAGCTGTTATGAAGCTATTAAAAACAATTTTTGTTATTTGAAAAAAAAAAATTTCATTGAAATTCTAATAATTTTTTGGATATAATTTGTGTATAAAAATTTACCTGTTTTTGTAAATAATATAAAAATTTTCGTTTGGGTATTTGTATTGAAATAATAACAAAAACACTCAAATTTGTTTTTGTTTCAATGTAAAATCCCAAACGATAATTTTTATTCAATTTACAAAAACACCTCCCTAATTATTCAATAGCATTTGGCTGTCAATGTTACCAGATTGCAATAAAACTATTATTCCTGAAGTGATGGGAAGTTCCAATAAGAAACAAAATAATTGTCTTTTATTTGCATTTAAATTCAATTCAATGACCTTAGAAGCCTGAGTAGAAGTAATTCTTTAAGAAAAGCGTTATTATTACAGAAAAAAGAGTTTTTTTTACCTTAAATTCTCTTTTGCCTGAATATATTTTGGATGCTAGTGACAAGAATAATATTTTGATTTTATTATTTAAGAAATTGAAAGCAATGAGTATTTATTATTTATTTTAAATGTTTTACTTGTCAAATAAGTAGTGAATATCAATCAGCTGTTCTTGGAATGTATTGATTAGTTACTTGACATTTGGGTACACCTTTAATAACAGTTAATGGCAAGCTTTTCCTGCCGAAAGTAATCAACTGTGAATAAGTTGAATAGGCATATACTTAAGATAATACCTAGTGCTAATATATGAATGAATATGAACTTTTCTGAGAAACTAATTTCAAAATTTGTGTTTCTCTTGGGATCGTTTGATTTTTACATTTTGGGGATTTTCTAAAAATATTGTCTTTTAAAAAGCTTATATCGATCGATTCCAAAATTTAGTCCATTCTTAACTGAAAATAACCGAGACTAATTATTAAAATTGGTTGAATTAAATTTCAAAATTTTTCTTTCTCTTGAAATCGTTTGATTTTGTACATTTTGGGGATTTTCTAAAAATAGTTTTTTTTTTTCAAGAAAATCGATCGATTCCAAAATTTAGTCGATTCTTTATTGAAAATAGCCAAGACTCATTATTAAAATTGGTTGAATTAAATTCCAAATTGTTCTTTCTCTTGAAATCGTTTGATTTTGTACATTTTGGGGATTTTCTAAAAATAGTTTTTTTCAAGAAGATTATATCGATCGATTCCAAAATTTAGTCGATTCTTTATTGAAAATAGCCAAGACGAATTATTAAAAGTGATTGAATTAAATTGCAAAATTTTTCTTTCTCTTGAAATCGTTTGATTTTGTACATTTTGGGGATTTTCTAAAAATAGTGTTTTTCAAAGAGATTATATCGACCGATTCCAAAATTTAATTGATTCTTAACATAAAATATGATGCACTTTTTAGCATAACAGTATTATTTTTTTTGTAGAAAAGGACACCTTTTAAATAGAAATTATATTCGACTTGTTTTATTTGACTAATTTTGGAGTAATTTATGATATTTTTTTGCGGAAAGTTTCTTTGAAAAATATAAAAATTCTTGTTTTGTAAAGTTACTCAGGTTTTTGTTTAGTTTATTTTAGCTAATAAAAAAAAAGTTGTTTTTCAAAATTTTAAATTTCTGTCTTTAGACAACTTTTAAAACAACTCGCGATTCGGGCAAGTATTTTGTAAAATAAAAAAATTTCTTAGCCAATATTTAAAATATTAAAAGCTTTAATAACTTAATAATCGATTTTATTTTAAAACAGATTTGGAAACATATCAAACTAATAAGAAATATATATATATTGAAAGCACAGATATTTATGCCAAAAAGGAAGCTTTCCTTATGTAAAAGCTATGGCAAATGAATGTGATATAAAGTGTATACTAAAGCTTCATTAAACCCCAATTAAAAACTTATGACGAACTTTTTTTGCACAAATACTTTTTATGAGTTAAAAATTCGTCGTTTTTGTATTAAATAGAATTCCAATTGTTTTTTTATTATCAGTTTTCGGTTTTTCTGTTATTAATTCAAAAAAGTAACAATTTTAATTTCCAAGAGGTATATTTTATATTCTGTATTTTTTCTAATAGTTTTTTATGAATAATTTTTTATGGGTACTTTTTTATGATATATCAATGCTAACCCTAATTTCTTAACAACTTTTTATTACATATTGAAAACCCGATATTGTGTAATTGAAAAGCTTAAAATTAGAAATCAAATCTTATTTCTAAATGCCGAAAAGCTTTTAGCCTATTCTCATATTCATTAATAAAGTACTCTTTAGCCGCCGAATTTATATAAAAACTTGAATTCAAAACCTACTTTAATAAATAGTTGTAAGGAAATTTAGTTTTAAACTAAACTTTAAACATACAAATTTTTTCTAAATACGGCAGCAAGAGCTCGGAATCAGTGATGTCTATGCAAAATACTGGTTTCCATTTATTAAAGTATATTTTATTTATGACCATGACTATTACCTATTATTTTTAGTATTGAACTTTTTTAAGTGTTAGAAATTATTTGCAAAATATTGAAATCAAATATTTTTTATAAATTATGTTGGCTCTGTGTCATAGTCACAAAGTATATTTTAAGGCTTTGAAACCAGTGTTTCCAGTTAAAATACTAGTTTAAAGTCTACTTTGCTTTGACTATGTACATGAGCCACTGACTTAAGTGCTTGCGAATATAAAATATTGTCAAACGTAAAAGAGTTTGAAATAATATATTGATTATAATTATTTTTTTTGTTTGGTTTTCGTGGCGATGAAAAATAAATTTTTTATTCCATAAGAAAGTTTTTGTTGCTGTGAAAGCTGTGATATTTGATTAAGTGCTAAAGTCTAAATTACTGCTGGAATTGCTATAAATTTATTTTTAAAAGGCCTTAAAGCCTTACAACTTCTTGAATTCTACAGCTTTTCAGTAGATATTGATTTTTTTACATATTTGAATTATTACTAAAATTTGATGTTAAAATATTGAAAAATTTAAAAATTTATTTTTCAAAAAGCTTGCATTTTTAATAAAAAGTTTATATAACAAGCGCAACATAATTTTAATATGCTTTTGAATTAGCAAAAAGTTGAAATTTTGTTTTGAAAGTTTTAGTTTTGATCCATAAATTTTCAATTCTTTTAATATATTTTTCAAAAAACATTAATTCGTTAAGATAAGAATTTTTTATTCCGACTCAAGTTCAAATCTGCAATCTGCAAACTATTTTGTTTAAATTTTTTTCTAAATTCAAGTTATTTTATTATTCTAATTGGGAGGAATTTTTTTTAAATATTTGTTTTTTGTAATACAATTAAAGTGATAAAGCTTTCAGTGTATTTTACAGAATGACTTCATATTCTTATTTTAGCTTAAAGCTTTTGTAGAGCTTAAAAGCTTACTGAATTATTATTACAAATGTTGTGGAACAGTGCTTTAAAATGAAAATTTTGTTTTAACTCACACTTAAAGTATAAGTGTATTTTTATGGTTATGGCAGATAGTAGAAAGCTTTCCAATTAAATAATTGAAAGCTTTGATTTGTTGTGTTATAAGAGGACTAAAATTAGGAAATATATGATTTTTTTTTAATACACAATTTTTATTTTTAGACAATTATTTTACATTAAAACTGCCGTATTCAAGAAAATCAATATTAATTTTTATGGTTATGGCAGATAGTGTTTAGTAGAAAGCTTTCCAATTAAATAATTGAAAGCTTTGATTTGTTGTGTTATAAGAGGACTAAAATTAGGAAATATATGATTTTTTTATAATACACAATTTTTATTTTTAGACAATTATTTTACATTAAAACTGCTGTATTCAAGAAAATTAATGTAGGTTTATAAAAGGTTTAACCTACAAATTGCCATACAAAATTTGTTTTGTAAACCTAAATTATTTTTATGAATACGGCAGTTAGTCTCTTAACATGGCATGCATCCCAATTTCTATAATCAATTTCCTATTCACGTTTGCAAGAACTAAATTTCCAATTATTCTTTAAAACTAAAGAGGCTGAGGATACAGAGAGTTGGGCTGTAGATGGCCAGTAAATGTGGTTTATTGTATTAGACCGGCTACTGAGTGTCTCATGTAGTTTCTTCGGTTTCTTTGCCATACAAATTATGGCGGCTGGCAAAAGATGTTTTAACTTCAATTACTTTTTTGGTTTGCATGATTTTGTATGTGTGTGTGTGGATGTATGAAATATGATGGATGTATCTTGTATTTGGCAATATTGATAGCAATTATCTTTTGAAAATATTGTCCAGTTGAATGAATTTGTTAAATGGCAGCATTACTTTTACATGTTCTTCTGCTCGCTGCTCTTACGAATATTCAATTATATAAGGGTTAGAGTTTTCTTCTAATGTTGGCTTTTTAAGATAATTCAGACTGTTTGTTGCAGAGACAAAAGTTCTGTGAAAAAGGGTTTAACCACATACGAAGAGATTTTAAAGATATTCTTTGAGCTTTTCCTGCTGTACTTTTCGGTTGTATTTTAAAAGACTTTTATACAATTTTCTGGCGACAAGGATGAGTGTTATTGACAAGATGAAGATAAATTTATGTCATTTTTAGGTTTTCGTTATTCATGAGTGAAGTGAAAATTTTGTATGAATATTTTTAATTTGCGTTTTTTAACTTTTAGCTTTTGAATTTCAACTGTTTTCTTGCACAATAGGTTTGTTAATTTGTTAATGCACAAATTATTACTATAATTTATATATGAATTTAATTTTGGATTTTTTCGCAAATTATTGTATTTCTTTGAAAGAATATTTCTTAGTTTCTTTTAAATAAAAATCTGATTCATGTCTTAAAAAAATAACTAAATAAAGTTTTCTTCTTTTGAAATATACGAGACTGAAATTTTATTTATTTGGAAAATAAGTTTCTGTTTATTTTATAAAAGTGGCTTTATTATTTTTATTTTCTTAGTCTTCGCTTAGTTGAAGCAAATAATTTGTTATTTAACATTCGCAGGTTTGAATAATACTTTTAGTTGTTTCAGTACAAATTTCTTAGTCACAATTAAAAATTTCATTTTTGAACAACATTTTGTTTGTGCGGTTGTTTTTAAATTTATTTCACGGTTAATAATAATTCTTATGTTTTTGTTAAACATTTTTTTTTCTGAAATTTTTATAAAACTCCGCTAACCTCAAATGAAAGTTAAAGTTTTGAAGTCGAATTGAGTTTTTGTAATAAGTTAATTTTTTCAATTTCATCAAATTTGTTTTTATTTTTGGTGTAATTTATTTTTTGCCTAAAATTTAAGGCCCGAATTGTGTAAACCACTTTTTGGGTTATTGAAACTCGTTTTTCCTGCTAACATTTTTGTAAGTTCTCTGCGTTTGTTTGGTGAACAGATTGTGTCCAAAACAAAAACAAATATTTTATTTAATATGGATATACATATGTTTGTTTTTGCTTTCTATTTTTAAAAAATTTATTTTTTATTTTTCTATTATCAGTACACTTTTTATATGGAACAAATTTTTGGTTTTAACTTGCAAAAAAGTATTGCAACATTTTATTTAAATTTCATTAATGCGAAGTGATTTACAAAATTAAGACCGAATTGTTTTTTAGCAAACTTAGCGAAGTTGCAGCTGAGTTTAAATTTTATTTCATTAAATTTGCGTTCACGAGTGTAATTATTTTCATTAGTTATATATGTTCTTTTCTAAAAAACTAAATTTTTTTGCACCTTTTTATAGAAATTCGCATTATTATTTATTTTAATTGCAAAATAGCGATTTTATTGAAAAATGTTATACAATATCGAAGAAAAGTGAATTTTTACTTCGAAATACCACTTATTTTATAAGAAACACATTTTTTTGATATCAATTTTTTCGAGTAAAAATGGTTTAAGTTTAAGCAAAATTTAGTTTTATTGTGAAATAATATCAATTAAAACTATTTAAAGTTTTAATTGATAATATGTTCTTTTCTAGCAATATGTAAATTTTGTTGCACTTTTATTTTGAAATAGCGAATTTATTAAAAAAAAGCATTCTGCGATATCAAACATAGATTAATTTTTTTTCATAAGATCACTTAAATGCAGTTAGATAGGAAAACAAAATTTCTAAATGCTATTTTGTTCATGTAAAAATGGCATAAACTTAAGCGAAATTCAGTTTTCTTAACAATTTTGTGGCTAGAATTTTATTTGAAATTCTTATACTCATGCTCATGAATTAATTATGTTAACGTAAAGGTAAAATCAATAATTTTAAAGCGAAATCAACCTATTTTTATGTGAAAACTAATTTCATTTAATTCTGATGGTCACTTCTTCCAATGGAAAGAATATTTAATAAATTTTGGCTTTTAGAATTTTAAAAACTTAATGCTTTTATGTAAAATTATTTAATAAAATTATGGATGCATTGTAATCGTAATGATAGCAATTTCGTAGTAATAATAAAATTAATTCTTTTTAGCTTGAATAGAAACATAAAAAACAAAACAAACACCCAATTTACACGCTAAATTTTATGACGTCTAGTTTTATTAATTCCCTTTTGAAATTGGTCCCAAAAACTCATTGCGTTCATACGATGAATTTGGTTTTCACGTCTATTTTTTGTTATTGTTTCACATGTATATGACCTGAAAATAAAAAATGAACAAAACGTAACAAAGAGAATAGGTATTGATGTGAAGAGAAATATGAAAAAAACCATGAAATCAGAAATCAAGTCATTTTTTCTATCCCTCTTTCTTCTCTAAATCGTTTGCTATGAAACCAAAAATGACTTCGAAAATTGGACGTCATAAAATTCATCGTGTGAATTGGGTGAAACATTTTTATTTACAAATTGATTTTGTTGGATTTGTAAAATGAATTTTTCTTTTTTATATTTTATAGGAAAATTTTAATCGATTTAAAATATTGTTTATATGTAAATATATTTTTTAAAATTGTTGCCAAATTTGCTTCGCAAACAGACCGGTTTAGGCAATAGTTTGTTTTAATGTTTTCTTTCGAAATATGATGATCCATTTCTTTTAAACTTAGAGCAGAATTTTTTATTTTAGCCCCAACGGAAATATTTTAGTTTTGGACGTTTATTTGAAATCCTTGAAATTTTTTCAAAAGTTTAAGTGAAAATGTAAAAATTTTTTATGTTCTTTTTTCTCTTTTTAATCAAATATTTTGCTGCCCCTTTTATTATGCATCGATTGAAATATATTTGGTTTGAAACTAAATCTGACTACTAGTGAAAGTTATTAAATATTTTTAATATTTTTTCTCTTGCCAGTTGTACATATTGGCACTGCCTTAAATTGTATTAAACACAAGTCGTATGTACATATTTTTAAATAGTTTTACAAAATTTCTTTACGTCAATTTAAACTAAAGCAAATTTTAGTTGCCTTAAATTAAATTGCTTAGTTTCACTAAAATTCGCTAAAATAATTGAACATGATTGAGAACAGAAAATTTTTGCTAATTTTTTTTTTAATAAAAATTTTATTGTATTTGTAATTAAGGTGAAATTTAGTTAATGAGTTTTGCCTAATATATTTTAATTGTTTTGTCGAGGCTTAGGAATTTTTGTTAAAATGAAGTTTGCTTTGCTTATATTATATTGTGTTTAAATTAATAGTTATCAAAAAATTTAAAAAAAAAAATTTTATATAAATTTAACATGATTTAATTAAATTTTCCATTTATTTCAAGTGAATATTTAAAAAAAAAATTTGTAATAAATTAGTACCGCCCCCTCATATTCATAAAAAAATTAAACGTATTTGAAATCTGTTTTAAGAAAATTTTGTATGAAAAAATTTAATTAAAATACATTTCAAGCTCATTTTAAATTTTATGAATACCGGAGTTAGGAACTCTGGTTTCATTTTGAATATATTTAATAAAATATAATATTAAGTTACATATTTAATTTGATTGACATTTATTTATCTTATGTGAAAGATATGAACTTTTGTTAAAAATAAGTTTTAAAAATTTATAGTTTTTTTAATTAATAAATTATTTAGTTTAATGTCCTGGCTGTAAAGAATGGAAGGTTACTGAGTTTCCTGCAGTTGTGATTAGATCTTGATATTTTAAAGTTTTTGCAAAGCAATTCTGATTCTTTTCATAATGATGTGCGACGCATGACTGTATAAATGCGTATGTGGGTTAGCGCATGCGGATGTGATTCGTAAATGTAATCATTTGATAGACATGAACAGTTAAACTGATCGCAACAAAACAAGTTGTATTTGAAAGATTTTCTGCTTTATTCACAAAAATTAATGTGCACTTCAAGTGTGCTTTAAAGTAAAAATTTCATAGAAAATTTATTTTAAAGTATTGATCAAGTGCACTTAATTTTTTGTGAATACTGCTGTTTATCTATGTTATAAGAAAATCTTTACTTCATAGATAGACACAATTTTGGAACATTTTTCAAAACGAGTCGGGAATCTAATCAGTTCGGAAATTACAAGGATGATGCCCATTGCTGCAATATATCATATAAATTGATAGCTCTGTTCGATTTCCTTTAGATAATTGGGTTATGCCGTAAATCTTATGCTACACATTTTTGTGGTACACTTTTAAGTATTGGACGGTAGGACCGATATTATTAAGACATATATAATTTGAAGGGTATTTTTATGTAGGTGTGCACAATAAAATTTTTTTTAATAGAATAAAAAAAATTATACATATTTTTTCACTTCATTATCAAAATTTGGTTTTTGCCATAAAGTCCCAAATAGTTTCTTTTCTATTTAATTTTACTTCACACACAGACAAATTGTTTGTTAAAGAAATTTTAATCAAAAATGTATTTGAATTTCAAATTAAGTCAACGAATAGAAACTTTTAAAACCCATATTTTTTTATAAATGGACAATAATTTTAAACTTCAATATATTTTTTTATTGCCGGCACTTGTTTAAATAAAATAATTAAATGTTCTGTGAAATTGGTATCAAATCAATACATTTAAATTCATTATTTTTATTTGCGAAAATTGTATATGAAATTATTAATTGTCCTTTAATCGCCAGATTTCAAAATTAATTATAAATTTTAAATTTTAACGAAATCTGCAAATGAAATTAATAAATTTTATGAAAATATAAATTTAGCAAAAACTGCATCGTCCACAGATTTCAAAATTAATTATAATATTTTGATTTTAGCGAAAATTGCATTTGAAATTAATAAATTTTATGAAGATTTTAATTTTAGCAAAAATTGCATATGAAATTAATAATTCTATTTCAATCGGCAATAGATTTCAAAATTAATTGTAAAATTTAAATTTTATCGAAAATTCCATTTGAAATTAATAAATTTTGTGAAAATTTTAATTTTAACGAAAATTGTATATGAAATTAATAATTCTTTTTTAATCGTCAACAGATTTCAAAATTAATTATATAATTTTAATTTTAGCGAAAATTACATGTGAAATTAATAAATCTCTTTCAATCATCAATTGTTTGTAAACATTTTAGTTTTCTGCCGACGATATAATGAACGATATAATTTTATTTTTTCAAACATATTTTTTTTATTGAAATCTACTAAAAAATATTTGCTGGTGTGGTAACAAATTAAACATTAGAATACAAAACAGCAATTATTTAAATGATTAAAAATTATTAAATATTGATTTTGATTAAACAATTAATTAATTACTATTTGAGCACAGTTCAGGGAAAATTACTTTAAATTTCAGTTTCAATTTTATTACTATTTTCCTATATTAAAAAAAAAAAATTTAACTAAATTGTACACAAAGAACTTCAGGCATTGTTTGGATTTCATAAAAAATTCGTGTGAAAGGAACCCATTGCTTACATGCCACAAATTCGGCCCAAGAATAGGTAAGTTAAAATGACAACTTTTTAGACAACTTTCAGCACGAAACAAATTAAACAATTTCCGAAGGCTGGACAATAAATTTCAAAAATATATAACAAAAAAATTTCAACATATTTTAGTTTACAAATTTGTACAAATTTTGCATTTTGAACATCTTTCGTGAAAGGAACCCGTCATATGGACTTGCAAGTGCCCATAGAGAGGTAAGGCATTTCAGCGCTTTTTATACACCTTTCAATGAACTGGAGATCACAACTTTTGGAAAAAAACAAAAACTAAAATAATGCATTTCCTAAAGAAGTTCTTTGTGCATTAATTGCTGTTTTCCGTACTAGTATTGCATTAATATTGAAAACTTAAAATTTTGCTAGAATATTTTGATTCATGAGGGGCATATAAAATACATTTTGGTTTGAATTTTTTTTATAAATTGGAAAGAATTAGCTCTTTACTTTATGAGCATATCTTAGCAAACAATTTTAATAATTTTTAATTGAAACTTTATTATTATTATTTTTTCGACACTTTGATTATAATGGAAATAAATCGAACAACTTTGACAGCAAATTTATATGTGATTGTTTTGTTTTGTTAAACTTTTTTTATAAAACATGTTCTTGCCTTTTATTTATTTATTATTTTTGAATTTTCTATATATTTAAAGAATTTATAAATTATTTTTAAAGTGAATATCATAGGCAAACATATTTTCAGAAAATAATTTGTTATTATTTGGGACCACATTTGAACAACTTTGCTAACTTTGTGAATTTGTAAATTCCTAATAAAATTTGTTTAAATAAGAACTGTGAGCAATACACATGAGCACTGATGACGAGAGCGTTGCGGCTTTCGAAAACAGCTGTTCTGCTCTTCTGTGTAAGTGGAATAACTAAAAACTGATGTTGACTTTCCTTTGTGCCTTGGAATATATATCATGTCTTTCTGAATTTAAAAAAAAAATTTCAAAAATTTCTGAATGTTAAACAACATTTAGCCTATAAATCTTAATTCAATTAAATTTGAAAATTTTTTTATCGTATTTGGGATTTCTAGTTACAAAATTTTACTTCCTAATCAAATATATTTTTAGTAGAAATTTATAAAAACTATTATAATTTTTTGAAAGCGGTCTTGTTCTAGATAATGAAATTAATGTTATAAATTATGTATGAATTTCTATTTTTTTAGTCGATCTTTCTTATGTAAATTATATTACAGGATGTTTATAATTTCAACGGGCTCAAGTTCAATTCTGCGAAACTGATGTCAATTTTTCCTACATCCTGCAACTGGTTTTTTAAATATTTTTTATTGAATATTAAAATAAGAGAGAAATTTTTTTTGATTATTTTTGATAATTAACTGGATTACAAGAGTCGAAAACTATTTACCAATATTTTTTTATAAATCTATGTTTTTTGTCAACTGATTTTCTTTTAAATATTTTTAAGGCATTTAAAATTTTTGTAATAAAAACGTTCTTAATTTCTATGAAGTCAGTTTTACTTGGCCATTTTATTGATGTCTTGCTTAAATGTTTAATTTTCAATTCAAGTGATTTTAATACGACAATTATGATGTTAAAGTTTCGAAAAATTTTTTAGGTAAATAATTTTTTAATAGAACCATATTTTGGCACCAAAATAAATATTTTTTGAGGCATTTAAAATTTTTGTAATAAAAACGTTCTTAATTTCTATGAAGTCAGTTTTATTTGGCCATTTTATTGATGTCTTGCTTTTATGTTTAATTTTCAATTCAAATGATTTTAATACGACAATTATGATGTTAAAGTTTCGAAACATTTTTTAGTTAAATAATTTTTTAATAGAACCATATTTTGGAACCAAAATAAATATTTTTTGAGGCATTTAAAATTTTTGTAATAAAAACGTTCTTAATTTCTATGAAGTCAGTTTTATTTGGCCATTTTATTGATGTCTTACTTAAATGTTTAATTTTAAATTCAAGTGCTTTTAATACGACAATTATGATGTTAATGTTTCGAAACATTTTTTAGTTAAATAATTTTTTAATAGAATCATATTTTAGCACCAAAATAAATATTTTTTGAGGCATTTAAAATTTTTGTAATAAAAATTTTCTTAGTTTCTCTGAAGTCAGTTTTATTTGGCCATTTTATTGATGTCTTACTTAAATGTTTAATTTTCAATTCAAGTGATTTTAATACGACAATTATGATGTTAAAGTTTCGAAACATTTTTTAGTTAAATAATTTTTTAATAGAACCATATTTTGGCACCAAAATAAATATTTTTTGAGGCATTTAAAATTTTTGTAATAAAATTTTTCTTAGTTTCTCTGAAGTCAGTTTTACTTGGCCATTTTATTGATGTTTTGCTTAAATGTTTAATTTTCAATTCAAGTGATTTTAATACGACAATTATGATGTTAAAGTTTCGAAACATTTTTTAGTTAAATCATTTTTTAATAGAACCATATTTTGGCACCAAAATAAATATTTTTTGAGGCATTTAAAATTTTTGTAATAAAAACGTTCTTAATTTCTATGAAGTCAGTTTTATTTGGCCATTTTATTGATGTCTTGCTTATATGTTTAATTTTCAATTCAAGTGATTTTAATACGACAATTATGATGTTAAAGTTTCGAAACATTTTTTAGTTATATAATTTTTTAATAGAACCATATTTTGGCACCAAAATTAATATTTTTTGAGGCATTTAAAATTTTTGTAATAAAAACGTTCTTAATTTCTCTGAAGTCAGTTTTACTTGGCCATTTTATTGATGTTTTGCTTAAATGTTTAATTTTCAATTCAAGTGATTTTAATACGACAATTATGATGTTAAAGTTTCGAAACATTTTTTAGTTAAATCATTTTTTAATAGAACCATATTTTGGCACCAAAATAAATATTTTTTGAGGCATTTAAAATTTTTGTAATAAAAACGTTCTTAATTTCTATGAAGTCAGTTTTATTTGGCCATTTTATTGATGTCTTACTTAAATGTTTAATTTTAAATTCAAGTGGTTTTAATACGACAATTATGATGTTAATGTTTCAAAACATTTTTTGTTAAATAATTTTTTAATACAATGGGAATTCTTCAAAAAGTTCTTCTTTTAGTTGTCGTAATAATTTTTGTAATTTCGAAAGATTCTAAAGCTCTTGTAACAAAATAACAATTAATATTTTGATATAAAAATTCTTGCATATATTTTAATTAAAATTAAAAAAGTCTATGATTCTTTTATTTTTGGCTGGCTGAATTAAAATTTTGTTTCGTAGTTTTATTATTTTTGGATATTAAAAATAGGGATGTAACCGATACCTATACCGATATATCGGCGATACTTCTGATTTGCCGATATATCGATATCGGAGATATTTTTCTGTCGATACGACGATACTTCTTACATATTTTTTATAGCTGTTTTGAACAAACAATTCAATTTCCAACGCTTTTTTTGCATAACAGCTAAAGCAGCCAATACACGACAACAGCATGCACGCGCAATCAGTTTTTGTTAAAAAAAATTATTTGTTTTTTTTTGTTAATTTCAGAAAGAATTCAAATATCAATTTTAAATATTAATAATCTCTTACACTGTAATTTTGTATAATAAAAGAATTACTCTACTTTAGTTTTGTTAATTTTAACTTGAGTTTAATTTCAATATGCGTATCGGTATCGGTATCGGAATCGGTATCGGCGATATATCTTTTTGAGTATCGGTATCGGATCGGCAAAACGGCGTATCGTTACATCCCTACTTAAAAAAGTATATATATATTTTTTGAACAAAAAATACTTTTAAGATGACACACATATAAAAGAATTAATTTACATTTTTGTTTAGAATTTAGTAATTTTTAGCACATTTGTTCACAATTTTCAGTATGATTATTTTTCACAGAAAACGTAAATATTTATTCTAGTCTTATTCGAAAATGAGAAAAAAAAAAGATATTTGCGAAACATTAAATACACTCAAGATCAAGAGCACTAATGTAAATTTAAAGGAAAATGAAATTAAATCGCTCTATCAGAAATGGCACACAGTTCAATACTATTCGGAAACGGAATTGATTTTGTATTTTGATTTCTCAGAAAATGATAAACAAGAACATTTTTCGCAATCACATCAATTCTAATATCATAAGCGGAATATGTTCAAGTTATGAATTAAACATGTTTTAATTTCTTTGGTACCCTGCAGTTCATTTTGAATCTAAATAATTTAATATACATTTTCCTGAACGCTTTGACCATTCTTTATAACTTTTTGATACAATATTAAAAATATTTTTGTGAAATATCCCACTGTGCGCTATTCTAACACAGATGATAAGAATTAATCCCTTAAGAAATCTTGATGCAGCTCCACTCCATGGAACCGAAATCTCAAACTGGAACTCAAACACACACACACTAAACAAACTTTAATATTAGTCACTTATGCAGTTTTGTAGATTAACGGTAGTAATATCACTTTATTTTTATGAATCAGGAAAATGTGTTTTTCATGAATAGCGGCCGATTTTAAATTATTTAAAATTGCGTTACCCCAAACGTGTTCTAGTTTGCATATATCTTTTGGCAACTTTTCAGTGTTCATTTAGACGTAACTTTTGATGGAAATCATGCGTTTATGCTACTCAAAATTTAATTGTTTTTGATGAACTTGCACGCAAGTCAGGAGGTAATCTTTAAATTATAATGTCGTTTCTGTTGTAATAATTTAAATACGCGGTGTTATTAGAAAGAAATATTTAAATTGCTTAAAAATATGCAATAGTTGGAAAAATTTTTTAAAATTTATTAATTTTTCAATAAAAATGTTTGAGTCTTGCACATGATTCTTTATGAAACAGGATATTCGTATATAAAGTTTTCATAGTGGTGGATATACCGCTTCAAATATATTAATTATTATACGTTAGTTTGATGTATGATTTCGTTATCTTCATGTAAACGGATTCATAGGCAGTTCTTAGTATGATTAAAAAAAAATATCAACTACTTTTCATATCAAAAGAAACATAAAATATTTTTAAATGTTTGCCAAATTTGAAAAATTTTTCGAGAAATTTTTGTTAATGTTTTTGATTGAAACAATTAACTTGCAATTTGTTTTCATATTGAGAGAAACATAGAAATTTATTAAATATTTGCGAAATTTTGAAAATACTTGTGAGAAATCGGAAATGTTTTATAAATTTGTTTAATTGAGGCAATTAACTCGATCGTTTAATAATATTTTTTGTGCAAATATATATTTTTTTTAAATTGCGAATAATTAGATTCTTTTATATATTTAAGGGATTTAATATTTTTTTAATGAAGAAATTCTTAATTTTGATGTTGTCAAATATTGCTTTTTTGATTAAATGTTTATTTTGAAACTTATATAATTTCCATTACACAATTATGCAAATAAATTTTTAAAACATTTTTCAATTAAATATTATTTTTTGGTTGTACAATTTAAAAGTTCTTTATCATTTTATTTATTATTATTATAAAATGTCCGTGAAATATGCCATAATTCCTTTTAAATAAGTCTTTAATTTTCAAGTATTTCTTAAGAAAGTTTTCAGTTACTTAAGATTTGTGGGTTTTAGGTGAATATGTGTTTAAATATTTAATTGAATTTGAGTCTGAGGCGTTGTTGCCATGTCCCTCTTTTATCATGAGTAATTAATTTGTTATTATTTGCTAATAATATATAAATAAATAGTTAATTGAGTTAGTGAAACTATTCTGAACTTTAATTTGAATCGTGATGATCCTTTTGTCCCAAATAAAAAAAATCAAAGTGCTCATTCAACTTTATTTAAATCTTAATTTTATATATTTGGGTATTTGTTGTTTTACACAACCCCTCAATAATCAATTTTGTACTTTTTTTTGCGAATTTGGGAAAAGAATAAAAAAGAAAAAATTTAATTACATATTTTTTGTGAAACTAGAATTTGGTTGGCATATAATAAAAAGTCGAGTCCCTTAAATCGGTATATATTTTACATCATACTGTTTTTTTCCTGCTATGAAAGCTGTCAAAGGTTTAATGTAATCATTTGTAAAATCGGGGCCGGTTAGTTAGTTTACATAAATATTGATGCTACAGTTAAGTTTCATAAAAAATGATTTGAAGGAATATATTTTAACCGATTAGAATATTGATTCAAATATTTGAAATAATTGTTTCGTAATAAATTTGTTGATATGAAATATTACCAAATTTTGCCAAATAAAAATGACTTGAAAAATTAAAATAAATTTTATAAAATATGTTATTGTTAATCGCTTGTTTTTGTAAATAAATTATGAAATTTTGCTTGATAATTTATGTTTTACAAAAATGGGAAGTAAAATATTATTTTTAACATTTATTATTATAGTAAAGATTTAATTGATTTAATGAATTTGGTAGTTGTAATGCATGTGGCTTACAAAAATATATTTAAATCTTTATTTAAATAAAGTAAAAATGTTTTGTGTTTGAAAATAATAAATTTCTTAATGTTTTTGTTGATATTAAGCTTATTTTTCTTAGATATATAACAATAATCAATCAATTGAGTTTTGAGGTTCAAGAATATTTTAGTCTAATATTAGTGTTAAAGGTAATTTTAATAGCTTCAATTGATAATAGCTTCAATTAAATTTTTTATCAAATAGAATTGGTTCAGAGTGCTGTTTATCTATTTTTAATAACATAATGTTTTGGTAGTTTCTTCCTCCTTATGTTTCGAATTAATTAATTGTTTCCTAAACGTTAATGTTGGCACTCAGCTTAACGTTTTATTTAATCGATTAATCATAAATTTTAACAGAAATATTTTGAATATAGTTTACCCCATTTTTGTTTCCTTTTTTTATAGTTTTTTTTAAATAAAAATTTTGAATTTAGTTTATTGTATTGAATTGTTTTATTGTTATAATATTTCCTCTTTAAAATATAAGACCGTACAATTTAAGATATCAGAATTATAGTTACAAATGTTTTCTTTTAAATATGTAGATGTTTAAATAATGGATTTTATTTTTATTTCTATAAAAGCGATTTTTTGTTAAAATTTATTTTTATTTGAAAAACATTGATTTTTGGACTTTGTTTTATTTTCTAATTAAATGTGGATGTTTAGCCATAATTTGATGTTGTATTTATTATTATAATACAGTTTTTTTGTATAACTTTGGAAATTGTGAATTTGGTTTTTAATTTGAAGAAGTATAAATTTTGATAAAATTCAATATTTTAATTCTATTTTCATGTATTTATAAACTATATATTTTTGGCATCTGAGTGCTACAACTTTTAACTTGAGGTTGATTTAATAATTGCTGTCAATTGTTTTGTACTATAAATTTGCTTCGAATTATTTCAGGTCTGAACTATTTGCCAGCCACTTTTTGCTTTCGAAATTTTGTAATTTCGACTTAGTGCTTTATTAAATTTTATTTTTATGAAACGAAAAATAACTTTTTTAGAAAAGCTTAATAAAAATTTTATTTTTATATATAATCCAGGTCTATGCCATATATGTATATGGGTTTCTTGTAATACAAATGAATTTTTGGTTTTTTTCTTTCAAATATGGTTCTATTACGTTGTCGAAAATAATGCCTACACAATCACGGCGCCGGCGAATTTCGTCTTGCGCCGGCAAACGACAAACAGGTCTATACCATGTGACCACTTTCCAATTTAGTTTTTAAATGTTTTTCGTAAATGCAGCAATTTTTAACATTAATCTTTGTTTAATTTTTATTTCATAACTTTAAAAGGAACTATACAAAGTAATTAAAAATAAAAAATTTTTATAGTTGTGTTTTCGTTAATATTTATTTTTGTAAAATGGTCACACTGTAATGTAAATTGTAAGCAATTGTGTTTCATACGGTGACTTTATACAACGAATTTTTATCAACGAGTTACTAGTCGCTTTGGGCGAAATTCTTCGTTGGTGCCAATGGTTTCCCCAGCATTATAGTGAGTGAAATGAGTTTTTGAAATTCTAAAAACATTTTCCGTAATTTAAATTAAATGGTTTTTGAAAGAAACTTGTTTAATGGTCCCCATACAACAACAATTTTATAGAAATTATTTGTGGGCTTAAGATTTTTGGTTTCAAAATTTAAGAACAATATTTTTGAATTTGTTTTATAAATAAGTAGTAAAATAATTTCAGCATCTTTTGCAAAAGAATTGTTATAATTTTTTAATTAAAATGAGTTAATAATAAATAGAAAATATTTTAAACAAGTTTGCCGCATAATTTCTGCGGAAGCCAAATTATTTTTAAATTCGGTTTAGTTTCTACCGCTTTTGTATATTTTCATAAAAGACTTGCTACCGGAAATGCGCTCGTGACTTAGGAGCTTGCCCAAAATATATATTTTTTTAAATTTATTTGATAGTTTTTTTCTTGAAAATCTTCAACATATTATTTAAAGATATGTATTAAAAGAAATGGTACAAAGATGTTCGTTTACTGCTTTTGTTTTGTTATTGTAGTTGTGCCAGTTTTTTATTTGCTTTTTGTACTTGAGTAATAAAATTGAGAATTAATTACATTTTTGTAAAGGTACGGTCACACTTATCAAATATTTGCCCAAAAAAGCGTAACTGCTAAATACTAATGAAAACACTTTTATTTCAAACAAGTGCTAATTGAGTTAAACAATTTCTAAAAATATTAAATTCTATAACACTGTCTATTTGTATGAAACTGTTTTACTTAAAAAAACTCGTATCTGAATGATATCTTTGTCATTAGTATATATAGTGGTTACGTTTTTTCGGGCAAATATTTGATAAGTGTAACCGTACCTTAAGAATTTTCAAATAATCTTTCAAAACATTTTTTCAGTTAAATAAATTCTTATAATTTATGTTACAAAAACTAAGCATTTTCTGTATCAAAGAAAACCCTTAATCGAAATCTAATTATAGTTTCAATTAAAACTGTAATTGAATTAATTTTTTTCAATTCTTAGTTATTTAGTAATAAAAAGAATTCCATAGCAAAAATCGAATATATAATTTCGTTAATTTTATTAATGCTGTTTTCTTTCAACTTTTACACATTTGCTATTAAAATAAAAAACGAGAATTTTAATTTAAGTAATTGAATATATAATTTTCATGGCACATACGATAATGAAAGCAGCACTTTTCTAATGCATATTGGGGGTAATTTCGTACAAATTCGGTCGCTGGTTGTTAAACATTTTGTGTTGTTGTTTAAGTTTCTTTGGTTTTTCGATATTAAAAATGATTTTCTAACAATTTATGATTGAAATATTAAATTTATGTTGCCAAATATGGGGAAAAAGATCATATTCCAAAATTTTCCATTCGAAAATTTTGAATAGTTTCAATTAAAATCATAATTGAATAAATTATTTATATGATCAAAAAGTACACAATGTTTGGATTTAGAGGTATTTAGTAATAAAAATATTAAATTGAATTTTCGTAGCTGAAATTAAGAGCTAGTATTTGTATCTGATTAGATAAAGTGTTTAAATACGTTTTAATATTTTACCAGGATAAATAATTTTCGATTTTACCAGGATAAATAATTTTCGCTAAAAAATGATGCCAAAACCGCTTAGTAGGCAACATGGTATTTTTTGTCGACTGTCGCAGAAGGTTGTGCCAGTTGCTAAAGTTTATAGAATTGTAGCAGAGGTGACTTCTAGAGTCTGGTTTTGGTGTCACCTCTGATGTCTTTTGCAGAGTCTTTGTTACAGATTTAATAGTCATATGCTTGTGTTCATGTGTGTTATATGAAACAATTTAAACCAATCGGTTAAAATTGTAAAAATAAACTATAAATATTTTACGATTTTATCATTTATAGGATCTGTAGAGAAGTTTGCCTGATCCAACATGGACACAAACCTTCATTGTGAACATATATCATGAGGAAAGGTACTTTTTGAAACGATTTGATATGAATGTGATTTGAGTTACATTTGATATATTTTTTGAATTCAGTTAAGTGATTTTAGTCCAAACTGGCTGGATGCTGAAGGCTGTCTCAAATTTTTATATAATTTAGTTGATTAATTTTGGTTTGTTAATCAATTTTAAAATTTTTGCCTCCATTTATATATTTAGTTATAAAAAAATAGTTGTTTCTATTTCTATTAAATTGTAATAATTTTTAAAAGCCGACAGAAATATATAACGATAATATGAAATACATCTTTTTTGTCATTAAAATTTGATATTTAGTATATAAAAACTTATAATTTTTGTTAGTTTGTTTCTCAATGATGTACTTTTTCGATGGTTTGAAATGTAAAAATGTATAAAATTGCATGTTACAGAAATTGTATTTATTCATTGTGTAAATTTTTGAAAACATACTTTTGCTTTAAACTATTTTATTTGTATAGACAAGTAGTGACTATTTTTGTTTGCCCCTTTTTCGCTCAAATTATGCAAATGATTTGGGCAAAAAATATAACATTCAATAGGTATTTGTTTGAAGATGTGCACAATTCATATTAAAAAGAAATCGGTTCTGTTTTAGTGGGTATACAAGATTTTAAAATTTCTACTAAAACTTGCACATATAGTGCAGCTGTATTTATTACATTGCATTAATATATAAATGAAATATAATGGAATGATTTTTATTTTGCTCCAGGGGGAATAACAATAAGGAAGAGCTTCAATTAATTGCAATTTTATAAAATTTTATTTCCATGCTCAAACGTGGATTTTTTTGTATATAAAAATATTTATTTGCTCTCCCGCATACCCTCACGGACTGTTAATTTGCAAATAAAAATGTGTGCGAACAAATGTTTAAACTTAAAAATAGTACTGATAATTTAAAAACAGGTCAGAAAAATAGAAGAATAAAATATTAATTTTGTTTTTGGGTATACATTTTTTTCGCGCAGAATATCAAACAGAATTTATATATATATGTATTTTTTTAAATTTTAGTACCATAATGACTTTCTTTTGCGCAGCACTAAACTCATGTAGATAATAAAAATTTGTTTGTTGAATTACAAGTTTAAACCAAACACGAAAACAATTTATCTACTTTATATTTTTAAATCTTATTTTTGCTATTATTTTTTTAAATTTTATATCTCATTTGTATTTATATACATATGTATAAAAAATTCTCCCCTCTTTTGGTTTGTACCATCTTTAAGAAATTCCTTATTTGTTTCGGTCTCGGTATGCGGTGAGTTTTTTGTTATTTTGCCAATTATTTTTTTTCTTTCTTCTTTTAGCTTTATTTCATACTTCTTAATCGCTGGTAATATTTCTTCTTATTATTATTTTTTTCTTGCACAATTCTATGTCTCGGCAACAGCTTTTCAATGGCGCATTATGACTTCCGTTTTTTGGTGGTTTTTGTTTTTTGTGCGTTTTTCAACTTTTAATAATAATGTTGATAATTTATTTACTCTAGACTGGTGGAATTATTTTGTAATGACTTTTCTTATTCTTGATAGTTGTTAGTCGAGAGGAAAAAAAAGAAATGGTTAAGACTTAATGGCATAAATGTGCGCAATAATTATAATTTGTTGCTGGCGAAAGCGGGATAAGAAGGATGATTTTTATTTATAGCCGAGTGTATGAATTGCGAAGGGAAGAACGTTCAGGCAGTTAAGAGTGAAATAATTTTCATGAAGTTGGGTGCAAAATGTACAATTTAAATTCTAGAGATTCTTTGATATTTTGAAAATTAATGAAAATATAGTTTTTAATGGTAAGATAATTTTTATTGAAACTTCAGTGATAAAAATATGAAAAAAAATAAGTTAAAATTGAAAATTTTGTACTAAATGAATTTTGTTTATTTAGATGAATTAAGTAAAGAGAAACAAAAACTTTTAGTAAAGACATTATTAAAACACACTCTAGATATAATTTAAAATCAGTTGATTTAATAAAGTTATTTTAAAACTAATAATTAGCATCCTTAACTGTGTTATTGACATCCTTGCAGTTTTTGACACCAATTTGGCTCTATTTGAAAAAGAAAATTTTAGCTTAACCATCACTTCTCGGCTACAAAAAAGAAATATGCAAATAAATTAAAAATTTCAAGAGAAAATGCACTCGAGTTTTCTGTTAATTGATACGAATTTGATATTTTGGCAGATGATCCAAATTTTCGTTTATAGTAGATTTCATCAAAAGGCGAGTTTCGAAAAGCATGTCGCTTAAGCTTTTGTTTTAAGGATTATGGATCGATATTTTGGATTTCGAGTTATTTTTTATCTCAATTATTTTGAAATTAAAAAAATTTAATAGTTTTAATTTTGAGCGCAAATAAAAATTTTTATTTGTGTAAAAATTACACATGTTCCAGAAGCTTAATTTCGGGTCTACCCAAAGCCGATGTTAAGAATCAGCAGGGATATTTCTTTGTTATTATAAAATTTAAATACAATAGGAAACTTTCTATGAATTTTGGTATAAGAGCTGCCAGGAGAGAAAACTCAAAATTTATTTTTGTCTTTAATATGTTAGTTTGATCCTTAAAAATATATAAATATATTATATTTAGAGATTCCAGACTTTATCTTAAAATTTTATGCAGATGTGCGCAATATAGTAAATAATTTTATTTTTTAAGTCTTAAGTGGTAAAAAGCATTTTGGGCTACCTTGAAAAGCAACAACAAAATCTTTCTATTTCTATAGAAGCATAAATAACTATATTTTTTAGCTGATAGGACTGAAGCTTCAAATTGAAAAAGAGTAGTAACTGCGTTTATATAAATGAAATATGTTGTTAATTGCAGATGTAAAGTGATCGTATTTTGATCACTGGGTGAATCTAGTGATTAATAAATATTTCGTCCTTGCTTGAACTCGACCTGAGCTAAATATACTACTTGAATTTATAGTATTAAAAAGATTTCAATATGTTTTGTACGTATTTGTTCAGTATCTATTACAAGTCATATACTGCCTAAAAGTATGCTACAATTTTTGGTAAACATGACTTTGAAGACTACGAGAAGTGTTGTGGCATTTTTTTTTAATTCCGTGTTACTGAGTCTTGTTTTTAATTATTAAATAACATCAGTAATTTGGTTTTTGAATAATATTTTTGAATTTTAAATACAATTAATAGACTTACAATTAAATTTGTTTTATTGAATTTTAAAGTTGTTCTTCATAAAATTATCTACAAAACGTTAAGAAGGCTTTTGTTAAATTTTGCAGAAGAGGAATTTTGAGTAATTCTCGTATTATTTTTCTAAAACCATGAGGCCCTTGCATATGATAGATATAAGACTACATAAATGTACATGAGCTGTAATTATCTCTGTTTTTTTAGCGTTAGTTTTAGAGTTCGAAAAGTCCTCTCAAAGTGTAATATAAAGATTATACACATATATTAGGATGCTTTAGATCAACGAGAACACAATTTTGATATATTTTGCCGTATTAAGTAATTTGGAAATAAAAGTCTTTCAGAATCGATACGAGTAATAAATATCATCAAAAGGGATTTTGTATTCAAAGCATATTTTTTATGTGCTAAAGGTTTCAGAATTGAATATTTTAAGAAACCAAATATATTTTAGAAATTTTATTTTGTACATGATATTTTAAATAAAAAAGCAGAGAGTAAGACATGTCATGGCGATTAAAATAAAACTGACGATTATAGCTTAAAATCAAAAACTTTAAAGAAATTGATTGGTTTGGTGGAGATAATTGTTATAGTATAAAAATACTTCAATTATGCAGCAAGTTTTTAGGAGTGATATAAAAACCCCTTTTGAGACAATTGAAATTATTATTATTTTTCGCTTGCTTTAACCCTGATTTACTTTGTTTAATTAATATATAAAATAGATAACTACTTTACTTTGCTTTTAAGAGCAAGATTTTTGAGAATGATATGCATATAAGAAAACAATTATAAGTGCTTTCATTTGAACGTGTGAAGGGAAATATTTTGTTTAATAACAAAAATAGATTTTTTAATTTTATACGTGCTGATTCTTTTCCCAAATTTACAAAAAAGTTCAAAATTGATTATTGAATTTAAAATATTGAATTTAATGCCTATTCAGACGTACTTAAATGGATATTTGGTAGAACACTTTGACTTACAAAGGTGTGTGTTTTTAGCACAAACTATACAATATTTTATGCAACATGGGAGCTCAATTTCATTTCGTTATATATGAAAAGAAGACATATTCCAGTCTCAAACTTTTGAAAATCACTAAAAGGAAATGAGCCAAGAAATTATAAAAATTATAATCTAAATGGTAGACAAGGTATTTACTGACATAAAGCTGGTTTAATTTTATGCATTAATTTAATTTTAGTTTTTAAGTTTTAAATTTTTTTGTTTTAGTTTGCCTTTTAACAGTTCCAAAGTTCCAGCAAAATTTTATAAAATTCAATACATCAAACATTTCTCTGAATTCCTAATACCTGAGCTCCTAATTACACAATCAATTTATACAATTTGCCGAAGAAACAATGAAAAAGATTTTTCAAGGACCCGAGACACAACTTTATGAAACAATCTTGTAGACTTGGCAATCTTATATAGAAAAAAATTCCCCATGTTTGTACCAAAGGACATGCTAAAAATTTTGTTGTTGTTGTGTTTTTTTTTAGTTTAACGCCTATATTTATAAAAAATAATATATATTTGAAATTTATTTTATGAGAATTTTGAATGCATGATTTTTAATAAAATTCATTTCAACTTATTTCAAATTTTATCAATATGGCGGTAATTTTTTAAGAATTATATTTTTTAAAAGGTTGGACTATCAGGCAAACTACGTATTAGCAATTATAAAATTTATTAATTTTTCGTTATTAACGTGTTTCAGAACTATAATTTAAACAACGAATTCGCCAATTGTGCAAAATTCTCCTTTCGTTCCAGTTGCGCTCCTCTTTATGGCTTCAGAAAATTAATTGAGAAAATATTGTCAATAAAATTATTGTACACTCAAAATGATCGAAAACCTCTATTTTCATGAATCGTAAGCCATAAAGATAATATTAATAGAAACTTTTTTCGGCTTTTCAAATTTCATAATTAATTTTGGTAAAAAAATCATTTTTGTAAAAACCGTTTTCTTAAAAGATGGTTATTAAAAGGCTGTTGATACAATTCAACTTTTATCTTTTCTTAGTTATTTTTGAATTTCGTTAAAGTAGAGCTGAAACTTCTGTATATTTAATAGCATGATATCGATTTTAAGACTTTTATGTTAAATTTTTTTTTTTCTGAAAATAATAGTTTTAATAAATTTCTTGCAATATTTTGCCGATTTCAGAAAATTCTTTTATGACATTCCAGAATATAAAAATATATCTTTTCGTGGCATTACAATATTTCACTTCCATATATTTTTGAACCGGAAATAGTCAACGAAAAAGCATTTGAGTTCTCTTAATGTTAAATAACAGTTTTAGAATTCATTGATTCAATGGATAACACACACATTTTTTTTTATATATTGTGTTTAAATTTTTTTATAAATGTTAACCGAACTTTAATATAATTGTTAAAAATTTGGATGATTCAGGCAATAATATTTTTTTTGTTATTTACTTAATGATATTTTTAAAAGTTTTTTGTTATGAAAATAATAAAATTAATTCTGTTTTCGAGTAGCTCAATTGAAAATTGTTTATATAAAAAGTTGGTGCAAAATTCTTGCATTTAAACTATATTAAATTTGTTCTTGACGGAAATGTCGCCTAAAATTAGGCAGTGCTCAAAAAAATTATCACATATAATTTGATTTCGAGCGTGTTTTAGCACATAAAAAAAGATTAATTTAAAGCTATCGAATTTTTATTAAAGTTGTTCCTGACGGAAATGCTGCCTAAACTTAGGCAGTATTTAGCACATAGAAAAAAAAATTATTTCAAATATATTAAAAGTATATTAAAGATACTGTAGAGAGGGCAGCTACTTTTTAGGCGCATTCAAACTTCCTAAATCTTAGTTAATTCTAAGAAACTGTAGGTTGCAGAGTATAAAATAAAATGACTGTATAAATTGTCTTAAAGCTTTCTTTAAGAGGATTATGCGTTTTATAATCCTTGTTCTCAGAAGGCTGCGTTCCTTTTGTAAACGATATATTTTTGTAAAACTAAAATTCTAGTCGCTGCTTTGTAATATTTTCTTAGTATTTTATATTAATTTGCTTGTGTTGGTTTTAAAACTTAATATATATTAATATGTTACATATATATTTCTTCAGTATCTATTTAAGAGTCATAGATTGCGTGAAACTATGCATGACTTTAAATAGTGTTGCTCTAATTCTATATTCCTGAGTGTGGTTTTTTATTATATAATATATTCATTAACTTAAATATTTTGGATTTTGATTATTGTTTTTGAATTTGGTTGAATCTTAATTTTGTTTTATAACATTTTGGGTTTATCACAATTTTTTTTTTGAATTTAGTTTATTTTTTGAATATGTTTACCAATTGTTGTTGTTTTTGACATTTTTTTTTTGAATTTAGTTTATGTTGTAAATATGTTTACCAATTGTTTTGGTTTTTGTCAAATTACCAGATTATTAATTTTGTTAAAAGCCACGACCTTCAGCCAAATACTGTATGCGAAATTTTCGAAAAATTTTAAGTGGTCTTTGCCGTAAGTGAACCTGCTTAAAAAAAAGAGAAAAAACACAATATTAATTAAAATGTTAAAAAATGATTAAAAGAATATATGATATATATTAAGAGTAAAGGATAGTTGATATATTGTTACCCTATTTCTCCGCAGGTCTGGCATTCGATTGCGACCAAAGACTGTGGAGTGAAAGTGTGTGATACTGAGATCAGTACTTTAGAACGATTTGTATTAGTATTTGTAACATTTAGGAAATAAACAGAATATATATCAGCATAATTTTTGAATGACAGGCGTAGCGCCAAAAGTTATGCTGTTTCTTAGACGATAATTTGAAATTTCAATATTTTTCTTGAACCGTGACAACACATACATATGTATAATTCTAATATTATTTAGTCTTTCGTATTTTATGTTATTTTTGAAACTAGATTACTCTTCCTGAAATTAATTAAGTTGACAAAACCATCATAATTTAATTGAAATTTAGTGCTAAGCAACATTTTCCAATAATAAATTTATATTATAAAACAGCATATGTTGTCAACACTTTTTTTATTTTTATTTTTCATGTTTTATTTCTTACGACTGTAATTAGAATTTGCCGGCCAAATTAGAATGATAAAGGAAGAAAATAAATTGGCAAGTGATTATTTCGGCTCTTATCTGGTATCTGATATATTTAAGCAGCTTAAGCACTTGCATAAAATATTGCAATAATTCTCGTATCTGTAGTTTCGTTTGATAAGACAGTTTGGGTGAAAGCTACTTTGATACTAGTCTCTAAAATTAGCACTTTGAAAAACTTTTAAGCTGGAAAAAATTTAAGTAAAATTTGTTGTTAACAACATTTTCAAATAATAAATTTAATTAATTGTTTATAATGAATTTGTATTGAAATTTGGGATTTCAGAATTTTTAAAGACTTTTATACTTTCATGTTTTGAAAGATACCATTCTCCAGGTATTTCATTTTTATTTAGGCTTAATTTACAAAAAATAAAAGGTGTTGTTAGAAATAATTTTTAAGTAAATTTTATTATACGAGTTTATTTCCATTTTTTATTATACATTCAAATTTTGTTTGCTTTAATTGAAAATTATAAAAAAAAAATTCCTTTTAAATATTTTTGGAACAAAAAATAATTTCTCAATTGACTCCAACGTTAATTAATCTAAACCCAAATATTTTCACCTTAACATCGATTTAAATGTAGTTGATCAGTTTTTTTTTAGTTTCAGTTTGATTTGTATTTTAAAAAAGATCAAAAATTGGAAATTTTTCTGCAACGAGATGCTTTCGAAAACGAAAAAAGTTTTCTTGACTTCCAGAAATAAAATATATAAAAAGTTTCTCCACGCCTACCATTGATTTGGTTTTATGGAATTAGACCCTAAATAAAATTTTAACCTAAAATAGATTGTTCTATAATCAAAGTTTTAAGCTAAAGTCGTTTTATTTGGGAAATGAATTTAAATAGGAATTACAGTCGACACCGCTTTACTGGAAATAACCAAAGCCCATTTTTTTCAGTTACGCGATTTTTTTCTCTAAAACGTAGTTTGGATTACTGAAATTTGTTACAGTTAAGTGTACTGCTTAAAATTAGCAAAAAAACAATATTTTTTACATCAAATCTGTATACTTTTTACGTCAATTTAACGTAAAATCTTTATTTAAAAAAAAATTATTCATAGAATTATTCATTTTGTTGTTGAAATTTTTCACGAATTCCTCGAAAAATTCTAGCCACTTGCATTGACAATATAATAGAAAAATACAATAAAGTCCGTAAGAGCAAAAGGGACAAATACATTTTGCCATTTAATTTTTTAACAGACAAAGCATGCAAAATTTATTCAGCCTTAAGTTATGCAATCGATTTCTAATAAATAAATTTTGTAATTCTTTATTTTTTCACTAAAATATAAAACTTAGCTATGGTCTTGCTTTTGGTTTTCAGTAATAATTTGCATTAAAGCGATTGACTACCTGCGTTTAAAATCAGTGCGGTTATTTGTATCGCTTTCAGTAATCCGATTTTTTCAGTAAAGCGTGTTGCGCTAAAGCGGATTCGACTGTACAACATAAATTTTTTTGGTGTGGTCATTGTTTTTCGCTCTACTATAGCGTTTTGTACGATTTTTTAAGAGAAAGGGAAAACATGTTTTACCATAATTGTGTCGAATAGAATTTCTGATCGTGGGAGGAAACAGAAAAAAGTAAATAAAAATTAATTTACTAATAATTTGTAACATTTTTGAAGAGATACGGGAAAATATTTTCGTATATGATTTGGACTGAAAAATTAAAAAGAAACTTTCCAAATACCCCCATGTCCATAATTATAAATTTTGAAGTATTGAAATAGAGATATTATTTTTTAATGTGCTTACAATACAGTAAAAAAGATTATATATATTTTGCATTAAAAAGAACGAATTTTTTTTTTGGAATTTCCATTAAAATAATGCTGGCTTTGTTTTTGGAACCACCATATTTGCCGTAACATTTTTTTTAAATTTTAATATATTATTTTGTTAAATTTACAGTGCTTCCACTCTCAAATTATTTTCAAATGTTAACGAATCCAAGCCATAAATCTCATAATTTTGTTGCGTTAAATAATAAATATAATTTCCCTTTATATTTTAACAATAAAAATAAAAAATAAAATATTTGAACAACTAAATATTAAAGATATTCTAGCATTAAATTTTGTATACAATCAGTCCTTAGGAACTGGCGGTGGGTGCCGTTCATTCTTCATATCCACAATGAACATTTTCATTTCAAGTATTTTTATTCAAAACCGTTTAAGGGTTGAATTTGTTGCAAAAGTTTGTTGCATCAAAACAAAACGAACAGCACAAAGTAACACAGAACTCTTTAAAGGTCAAGTAAACTACTTTAAATGGATTTTAATATTTTTCTATGCCTTAATGGTTTGTCTCAAATAAATTAAATGTCCTGGTTATACTTTTTATTCTTATTATTTTAATATGAGATAGAGTTTCGAAAATCTAAAGTTATTTTCTTATATATTTGAGCAAGAAAATCTGTTAAATAATTCTACTCTGGATTTTCAGCGCTCAAATATATAAGCAAACAATTTTAAATTATAAAAAAATCATGTTATTTCATATCATAATTATTTTTGTGCAGCTAAAATGAACACATAGATATTTTTGGTTTATGGCATTTTTGTTGTTTTCTTCTAAGGCATCTGAAAAGTTGCTGAAATTTGGCCGCCATTTTTTCCGTTCTAAGAAATATGAAACAACTCTTTGCCAAAAGGGTGGTTGGGAAGGGTTTGATTTAAAAGCAAAAAAAAAGAAGGGTTGTTTCAAAAATAAATATTTTCAAGTTTTTGTTATAAAATGTAATAACAAAAAAATCTGTTGCAATTGTGCGATCGAAATTCGTTTTGTAAAATGGCCTTATCGAGCCAGCTCTTTCACTTCTCAGATGGCGTAGAAGAAAGGGATCATAGAAAAGTGGACTAAACAAACGGAATTTGGTTTATTTCTTGGTTGAATATGTTTCGCAATAATTTACATTAAATTTGTTAGAGCGCCTCCTGGCGGCTTTATGTTAAACAATTACTTTTCATAAATTCTTCACAGGACATTAAATTTTCATCACATGGTTTACTTAAACGCTTTGTATTTAGTTCAAGCCAAGATATGCCATTGCTGTTCGCTAAGGAGTGCATTATGATCTAATATTTCTTTTTTCAGAAAAGATTTAAAAACAAATTTTTTTTTAACATGAGTTGATAACTCATTTACTTTATAGCATAAACACTTATGTTTTGCATGAATGTAAAATTTTTTAATAACTAATTATTATATTATATGTTCAAGAAGAAGATTTCGTCTTTCCACTTTCCAATAGGTTGGCAAGGTGATTGGAATTTTATATAATAGTATTTGAAATTTTTTTATGCTCAAGATATTCAAAATATATCCTCAATCATGACATTATTTTTTTAATGTATAAATTTATTTCAACCATTTGTTTAGATGAGCATTTTATTTTAATAAAGGAAAGTTTGCTGGAAGTTAATATAAAAGGTTGGTAACTCATAAGTGATTTTATTAATAATTTGAACCCTAATGTTTTATTAAATAAATAATATAATTTTAATTGGCGTTACTAAATACTTTTTGATTTTGAAAATTTTATATTCGAAAACAATTCCAGAGATCTGGGTCGAAGAAATATAATAAATATAATAGTTGCCAGCCTAAATTTGCTTAATTAAATTTTTATTATAAATTTGTTTAATTTTCTAAATTTTGAAGTCGAAAGCAGCTTTTTTTAATACCGCATAGTCCCCAAAATAATTTTTCGATTTGTATTTCTGACAAGATTGGCAACGCAGCAGTATTCTTTCCATTTCTAATGGATTTTCCAAATATGTATTTCATCTAAAATATATTTTGATATTTAAAAATAAAGATATTTAATTTTTGCTCATTACATTTTATTTCAATGGCGTTGCCCATTTTTTTGCATATTAATATCGAACCAATGTTTATTTTAAATTTATTATTTTTAAGTAGAGAAGTTCCTTCTATTAGAAAAGTTTATAGTTGCTGCTAATTTAAAAAAATTTTTGAATTAGTGATAAATAGTTTTTAAGCAGGGAAATAATAAAAAATTTGGAAAATTTTTAAAATTTCATAACTAAATTCATTGGAAATATTATTAGAATTATTTTTTGTATTAAAAGTGAAAATTAGCTTTAATTTTTGGAATTTTATTGATTAATTTATGCCACAAAATTTTATAAAAGAAAGCTAGAGTTCCCCTTTTTATATTTCATATCCGGAGTTTTATATGAAAATTTGCAGTTTTGATATATTTAGAAGAAAACTTTTTTCAAAACATATTTTTGGAAATTTTTTGTGCATTTTCGAGTTGCCAACCATGGATTGGTTTAACCAATTTAATTGCTTTAAATTGTTATTTAGTTTGAGTAAAATTTGAGCTCATAATTTTTGATGTTTTATGAAAAAATAATGTATACATAAATTTTAGAGTTGCCAACATAATTTTTTTTTTATTTTTTTCGGGGTCAATTTATATATAAAACTTTTTGAAGTAAAACATTTTAAAATAATTTTAGGGAATCGTGTTGAAATTTTGAGTTGCCAGCAATAATGAATAACGTTTTCTTTTTAACGTAAAAGAAAAAATCAATTTAGTGGTTCGTGTAAACATTAATTTCAGTCGACTTAAAATAAAATATGATCATGTATAGGTTAATTTAATTACCTGCTACATTTTCGCAGTTACCTTTTACGATTACGATAAGGCCATGTATAGTGGCCAACTTCATTTATATTTTCTTTGCTATTTCTGTGCTTCTTACGATTATTTATTAATGAATTTATAGATGTAAATTTTTACTAAAGACTTTCAATGTTGCAATTGTATGAAGTTATTATGAAAATGTTTCATTCACTGATTTTGTGTTGCTGTTTTGCTATAATATATTATTTTGATTTATACGTTTTTGATGAAATTTTCATTTAAAATATTTTAAATTTATTTCAAGTACTGTCTTGAAATTCTTTGAAAAACATGCGTTGCCAATTTATTAATAAATTTATATATTTTATTTTATTTATTTTAGAGTCTATAATTGTTGTTTTAATATTGAACTTCTTAAACACGTTGATATATTTTTGTTTAAAATTTTTTTATATAGTTTATAAATTGATTTTCAATTTCCTTCTAATATTTATCTTAAGTAGAATATATTTGTTGATAAGAAGCAGTTTTATTTGCTAAAATTTTTCTTAACGAAATCGAGCATAAAATATTGCCGAGAAAAAAGCACTAGACTCATTGAAGACCCACTAGAAAAAGAAAAACCAAAATGTGTAAATTACTAGAACACGGAATTTCTATAATTTTAGTGTACGAGTATTTAAATTACTGTTTTCTCTTCTGGAAAGTATTCTGGCTGATATAAATATTGTTCTGAATAATAAGAAAACTGATCATAAACTAATTTTTTATATATTTTTTAATATATTTTCCTTAAGAATATTCTCATTTAAGGCAGAATTAGAACTCTTAATATGGAAAGAACTCCTTTTTTCGTACAATTACATATAAAACAGAAGTGAAATTATATAAATTGTTTTTTGTTTAAAATTTAATTAAAAAAAAAAGAAAAAAGTATTCGGACGATATCCAAAGAAAGAAGCAAACATTATTTTTCATAAATATTTATTTTATGTGACTTGAAATTGGAATATGTCGAGAGAAATAAAAAACGTTTAAAGTCGTATGTTCTTTAAAATCTTTATTTTGCACAATTGTTTTATTTTCATTAAACTTTTTTTTTTGAAAATTATTTTGCCAAAACTGAAACAAATATTTTAAGTTTTCATTTTGTTTGTAGCCAACGTTGAGCTTTTTAAGAGCAATTTCCTAAAAATATTTTGAAAACAAAATAACTAAGTGGAATTTTAATTGACTTTTGCAAATTTTAGCTTTAATTATTGAAAATGATAGATAGACCTGTAGCAAATTTGTTTTTTTTAATAAAAATTTTTGTTTTTAATAATTATTTATAGAAATCAAATTTTTATAAAAAATTTTTTTATAGCCCTCTTACAAATCGAAATGAACGAAATAAAATGAACGCAATATAAAGAAGATGTTTTTGTATCTGAATTTGAATTAAAGAAGAATTAGATATATTCAAATTCCTTGTGTAAAATATTTAATGAAATACATTTTCATAAGCCTGAAAGTACCTTGTAATATTCTTCAGATCCTTGAAGTATGCAGTGGAATTTTTTTGTTTTATCTAAATTTATAAAATTTCTTACTTTTTCCATTTAGAAGTGTAATAAAAATGGCAAATATATCAAGTTTTTTTAATTTTTGAAAAACCAATAAATTATTTTGTCGTTTTCACTTTTTTTAAACATTTTGCATTGTGTGATACACTTGAAGATCTTCGTAAAATATTTTAAATTCGTTGTGTTGTAATTGTAGCATAAGTGCAGACAACAACCCTCCAGATATTCAGGGGGCAAATTACAGCATTCGATATCGATCAACATTTCCATTTAAATTGTATTGAAATTTCAATCGATATCGAATACGGTAATTTGGCCCCAGGCCTGCCTAAAGATTTGTGCTAAAATAAAATATATATGTATTCAAAATCGTAAAGCGGCATGGCCACACATCAAATTGACGCTTTGATAGTTTAATTGAAAAAAAAAATCACACGTATGGTATGATGTGAGTTTGAAGAATACCAAAACAATTTACATTGTCACTGCCAAACAGAATTTTACCAACACATACACAAGTTTGAAGCACCAGTTTGATGTGTGGCCATGCCGCTTAATGTTTAGGTGCTGCCGTTGCAGCTTTTAGAAAACTTAGCATGCTTTCAGGAGCCATAAAAGTATGTAAATGTCTTCACATTTTTAGTTAAAATTTTTCATATTGTATCTTTCGCAGATTCATTTCAAAATGCAAAAATTTTTAGAAAGACTTTTGATATGTTTTCGTGTACATTTTGCAAGAATTTTGATTTTTGCTAAAGAAAATATTTTCTTGTTCTGGTAATTTTATTCAAATAACAGTCCCTTTTAAAGTTAAATGATTTCTGCCAAAAAAAGTCGGAAGGTTTTTTTAATCCATGTGATTTACTGCCTGTTTTATAAAAAGAATAAAAATTTTCGTTTGGGTATTTATATTGAAACAACAATAAAAAAACTCAAAATATGTTTTATTTTGTTCCAAACGAAAATTTGTATTCTTATTACAAAATCAGGCAGTTAATATCACAGTTTTGCTCCACATACTGTGGGACGTCACCAGAAATGTTCTATATACAAGATTAAACCGCTAAATACGTTCTAGTCGCTCCTAAAAGTATGCAGATAATAAATAATTTATTTTTCCCTTATTCTCTTATGGATTTTTCTATTCACAAATTTTTTAATGTTGGTAGAAATTATTATCGTTTTAATTTTCATAGAAATTTTGTGCCCTGTAATTTTCGCTTTAATGACGATAGAAATTTCCAAATCAATTCCATTAAACTTTCGATCGAAATGAAATGCAACATATGCACTAACCCATAACTAGAAAATTAAAGAGAAAGTGTAAACAGCTTTTAATCCATCCAAATGAGTCTTCTTTTCATTTGCAATATTTAAGTTAGCCCCTGCCACTTTTTGGTGTGTGTTTTAAACAGCCTTTTTGTTTTTAATTTTGAATTTCACTTTCTATACAAAACTCTACCCACATATTCCTTGTGCTTAATTCCTCAAATGTAAAGAGCATCATTAGTCATATCATTTGCTCACTTTCCTGGTATTTTATTTTAAAGAAAATTTGCTAATTAATTTTTGCCATAAAATAAAAAAGAAAATAAAAAGTATGATTTTGCTTAAAGGCATGGAGGTCCTTGAAACTGTTACCCTCACCTTAGATCCTCAAAATCAAAAGGCATCATTTAGCTTAAACATCATTTGCCCTTTAAAAGTAATTTTTAGCAAAAAAAAAAAATAAAATATATATATATATATATATATATATATATTTATATGTATATATATATATATATATATATATATATATATATATATACATATATATATATATATATATATATATATATATATATATATATATATATATATATATATATATATATATATCATTTACTTTTGTTTAAAGGCTTTTTCTTGGCAGGGGTAGAGTAAATTTTTTTTTGGAGATTTTGTTCTTCAAATTAACCACCATCTTAGAAAAATTCTTTGCACAAAAACGTTTTTTTTCGAATCGAAGAAAAAAAAACAACAGAAAAGCATAGAATTCATTCATACATTCACACACACATACACACACTCAACCATTTATACCTTAAATCCTCAAAAGTTGAGAGCATCATTTCGGTAGCATTTTCTCAGTTGAAGCTGTTTGATAAAATCCTTTTGAATTTCTTGCACACAAAATTCGCTTTCGTTTAAAGGGATGCAAGTAGCCCACAATGAAGATGTTGGCTGTTAATGATATTGATGGTGACGATGGTGATGATGATGATGATGATGATGATGACGATGTTGATGGTAATGATGATTGGTGATAATTTTGGGGTGGTGGTAAAGCTCAGACTCTGGACGAGTTGAGTGTAAATTCCTATTACTGAGTAAAATTAGAACTTAACGAGCAATAAGTTTTCTGTTGCTGCTGAGGCTGCTGCATGGATTGTTGCTTCGCAGGGGTTGTTTTTCTAATACAAATTTAGAGAAATTTATCTTGTTACAAATTTCTTATACAATTTCTCCCATTTGCTAATATATTCGCCTGAACTTTCTCCTCATGTGCAAAATATGTTCTCCTTTTAGATAATCTAAAAGCTATTTTGGCTTATGCTCCTTTTTTCAAGCGAGTAGCAAGGAAGAGTATTTGATTATTTTAGCTGCCTTGAGTTAGAAATTCTCTTTTCTATCCTTGCAGTTGTATTTGTTAAGTTGTTAGATTTTTTCTGTTGAGTTCCTTAGACAGTTTTCTTTTGAGAGTGTTGCTATCCTTGAGTTATTTTTTCTAAATGGTTTTTAATTGATTTTGTTTTAGCATTTATGGCAAAATGGCGTATTTCTTAAACATGTTTTTGCTGGTCCGTCTTTTTTTTTTTTTGTTGAAATTTGTTTTCAGCTTCGTTGTAAAGGACTTTTGCATTTGACATACATTGTTGTGTTTTGTTTTGCTGATTTGTTGCTGATAATATATTTTGTTGAAAATTTGTTTTTGGTTTTCTTTATATTCTTAAATAATAAATTTTTAATTTCTTTATCACATTTTGCTTCGAAATTCGGTTTTTTGTTTGTTAATAGAGATAATTAATTTTGTGTGAGTGTTGTTTTGTGTTTTTGTTGAATGTGACTTTGAGTTTCATCTCGTGGTTGGTTAAGTTGCCGGTTATTTCCTTGATGCCGTATCATAAGGTATCCAGTAGTTAATCCTGAGAGAGGTTGAGGTATCCTACAAAAGATCAGATAAAACAAAATTAATTACAATTTATTTTCAGTTGCTCATCGATAAGGTATAGAAGTATCTTGCGAAATATGATGACTGCATAACAACAATAACAAAAACAGTATTGCAACTATGGATATATGAAAATGAATCGGTGTATAGTTTCTCCTGTTTTGAACGTATCGTATTTCTAAACAAATTGAGAATGACAAATTTATGTCAACGGATCAAATCGCAAAAAATAGAATTATTATAGCATTTTCCTTTTTTTACCGAAGTTATGACATTTTCTAAACAATCTAAAAGAAACATGTGTTAACATCAGGTTGATACAGTTCTCGTATGCAATTTCCTAATAAAATTTGTTTAAATAAGAACTGTTATTATATTCAACTAAGCCACCTAATAAGTGGCGACAAATACAATACAAATGAGCACTGCTGATGAAAGCGCTGCGGCTTTCGAAAACAGCTGCTCTGCTCTGCTGTGTAAATTGAATAACTAAAAACTGATGTTGACTTTTTTTTGTGCCTTGGAATATTTATCATGTCTTTCTGAATTTAAACTAAAAAAATTTTTTGATCAATTAGCCTATAAATCTTAATTGAATTTAATAATTCGAGTACGTTTAATCCAGTAGTGCCAAGATTTTTTTTAGCAATATCTACTTTTCGACATATACCGTTATTCCGAAAATGGAGGAGGTTGCACAATATATCGTTCTTTTAATACAGAACAGTCATATCTCAAAAATTACATATGTTAGTTATTTGAACAAAAGTGCTCATTCAAACCATTTGCATATGTGAAAACCTTTCGTGATTATATCTCAAGCTGAACCGAAGTTATTGAATGAAATAATAAAATCGAAACCTAACTAGAATACTGCATCTCCGAAATCAGCTGGCCAATTATGGTTGTTTAATGAATATGATTATATCATGTTTTATGTGCTGATTTTATTTTCTAGGATTTAAAAGGTCCGGTGCATAAACATTTTTTGAGAACTTTATTTTTTATGATAAGAATTTTATTATTATGCAACTTCTTGCAGGCTCAGAATTCTTCGAAATGGTCGCAATTTAAAATGCATTAAAAACCGATACTTATTTCTTAGCTTGAAACGCAAATAGTACATTTCCATATACGTGATTTGGGCCAACTCATTTCATTTGCCCAAATTAGGTAATTTGCAACATGATTTCCCCTACATATTTCATATGACCAAATTATCTTAAATTACTTAATTTGCTCCAAATAATTTCGAAATTGGTCTGCGCAGCTCTGTGCGGCTGCTCTTCTTACAAATGCAACCTTGGGGCATCCATTATTGGTGAGTTACAAGTCCGAAAAAGTGATATTTTATTTGTTAAATAATTTACTAAAAACTCAATTTCATTTTGAATTTTTATAGCTTTTCTTTTCATTTTGCCATTTCAAGTTAACATTGAACAAAATTTTTTGGTTGTTTCTTATGTTGAAAAACTAACAATCAATACAAAAGTCAAATCGAATTCGAAAGTTCGAACACAAAATTACTTATAGCGTAATGGAAACACTTCGACATAATTTCCTCAAATCAACTTAAGTTGCTCATAGTGGAAAAGTACTATAAAATGAGTTTTTCCTGCTAAAGCAGAAAAAAATTATTTGATGCTGCACGGGTATGCAGAAAATATTTCCTTTAAATATTCTTATAGGTTTTTTGCGTTCGCATAAAGTTTATATATTCTGGGACATCGAATAGGCGATGTCCGTCTGTCTGTATATGAAATCTTTTTTCCCAAGCCAACAGAAAGAGCCAAAAATAATGATGTATTGGAAATAGTGTTAAATAAATTGCTATGAAAAATCGGCAGATTTTTAAATACGGATCCAGAGGTGCAAAATGTAACTAAGTAAATGAATTTTTTTTTGTCAATTAGATATATTTTACACTTCGGGAAGAATTAAACTGGTATTAAGAATCAAATAAAATCAAGATGATTATTGCAGGGTTGGACAATCGGATTTTTTTTTGTACTTAAAAGTAACCAATTAAAACAACATTTTGCTCTTTTTTATATATTAAACATAACTAATGTTTTTGAATGAAATCCATTGATATTAAACACAAAAAAAAAAACCAGCACCAGAGCTGGAAAATTACAACTTTTTATGGGAATATTAAAGTAAGTTAATAAAAGTAATTTTTTTCTTTGAGCATCAGGCGTATTTTATATTTTAGAAAGAAACAAATGAGTATTGAAAATTAGAGAGATAAAAAAAAAATTTAAGGAATATCCTCCAGAAGTCGTCTGTGGAAGGGTATATAAAATTCGGAATAGTCCAATTTTCGTTTTAACTTTTTATAATGAAATAATTACCAATTGATAATACAGGCCTGCCTGATCGAAAGTTTGTTCAATATATATGAATATTAAACAAATCTGATTAGGACTTTTTTTCAATCAAGGACCGACAGTCAGGGCCTGGAAGACCTTTACTAATGCATTGGGTCGGAACTGCAGAAAGTTAGAACTTATACTAGCCGGTTTAGTAGAATTGTACTTCTCCAGAAAATTTTCGTTGCAATATCGACGAAGACAGGTATTGTACATGATAATTAGTGTCATTCGCTGGAGTTATGATTCATATGACTTCGTGCTTTAAGCAGGCCGGCAACAATTAACGCTACCATGCATTAAGCCAGCAGTCATATTCCGTAACTCGCTAAAGCGAAAACTTCATCGCTAAAATACAAAAAGTATTTTTAACTTAAACAATTGTAAGAATCTATTGCATGTTTTGGGGCGAGTTTAGAAAATCGACTCCGAAGTCTATTATATAATACTCCAGTCAACAGCGTCACATTTCTATCTACAGTCGACTCCGCTTTAATGGAAATAACCAAAGCCGATTTTTTCAGTTATCCGATTTTTTCTCTAAACCGAAGTTCGGATTACTGAAATTTGTTACAGTTAAGCGTACTGCTTAACATCAGTAAAACAATATTTTTTATATCAAATCTGCATATATTTTTTACGTAAATTTAACGTAAAAATCTTATTTAAAAAAAAATTATTCATAGAATTATTCATTTTGTTGTTGAAATTTTTCACGAATACCTCGAAAATATTTAGCCACTTGCATTGACAATATAATAGAAAAATACAATAAAGTACGTAAGAGCGAAAAGGACAAATACATTTTGCAATTTAATTTTTTAACGGACAAAACATGCAAAATTTTTTCTGCCTTAAGTTATGCAATCGGTTCGATGTCATTGTTTATTATTTCAAAAAAAGCGAAGTAAGTTTCATACAAAACGTATTTGTGGGCTTGGTTTTGGTTTTCAGTAATACGATTTTTTCAAAAAGGCGATGTTTCGCTAAAGCGAAGTGAATAAGATTAGCTGCGTTTAAAATCAGTGCGGAGATTTGTATCGCTTTCAATAATCCAATTTTTTCAGTAAAGCATGTTTCACTAAAGCGGATTCGATTGTACACTGCAATGGTTTTTTTCTTTTTCCTCTCTATTGCGGTTTTCCCTCAACAATCACTTTCAGCTGTAGATATTTGGCGCCTCTCCTATCGTGATCAAAATAAGCAGTTTTTCGATTTATAATTGCTGGCAGTAGTCCCTATCTGATGCGCCACTTTTTTGATTTATAAAATTCTATTCATTTCGATCGTCTCCAAAAACCGTCTCTGCATGACTCTCTTGGTAACAGAAACAGTCGTAGAGACCAAATCCGGTCAATTATGATGGCTGAGGCTTAATTGCGGTGTTATTTTTTGGGCAAAAAAATAAAAATAAAAAACGAACACGCGACGGCGTTTTTAACAAAAATTGGGGAGAAACTTCGCTGCCATATTAAGCACAGCAAGAAGTTTGACCGTTGCCAAGAAATTTCCATTGCAAGTTCTTACATATTTTGGATTCTAAAGTTTTAGAGTTCGGAAAAGTTTGCCGCTCTTCAAATGATGCCGCCATAGACCCTGGGCTTACAGAAAAAGTTTTCTATCTATCGGCATCCTTTTTAAAACTTTATACATATGTTTGTTATATCTTTTACCTAAGACATTATTTAAATTTTTGGTAGAAAACTCTTTGCTTGTACTGAGTTTTACTGTGTTTTGAGTTTGCATTTTGATTACATTAATTAAGTTAATATATTAATTAATTTAGAATTAGTAATACTCGCATTATTGGCGATTTCCCCAATATATTCAGTAATTCTCTTTATCTTGAATTTTGAAAAATAATTTGTTTGTTGAAAATATTATTTTATTATACTTTATATTCGTGCAGTGCCGTACCAAAATTTGGTGGCCGACCTACGTGTACTCCTACTATTTTCTGCCGTATAGCATTACAATTAAGAAATAATCACCGATTACAAGTAACTTTATTAATTCAAGTAATACTATTAAGCTTGAGGCTTTTTTTTATAAAGTAATAACTTTAAAAATTATTAGTTATTTATTTTTCAATATTTTGATATAATCTGAATATCTTCTTTAGGATAGCAATTGATTATAATTGATTAACAATAACAAAACAGAATGTTAAATATTTTTGTTGTTTTGTCTTAAATATAAAATTAAAATGATGGAAAATATTTCTATACATATTAAAAAATATTTCAGAAAAGGAAACGATTCAGTTTTGAAATATTTAACTTTCTATAATTTTTGTTTTGTTAATCAATTAAAATCAATTGTTATCCTGAAGAAGATGTCCAGACGATATCGAAATATTGCAAAACAAATAAATAATAGTTTTTAAATTTAGTACGTTATAAAAGAAAAAAGCCTCAAGCTCAATTTTATTCCATAAATTAAAAAATTAAAGGCTTTTTAGCCTTCGAACAATAAGGAACTTTATGTATTTTTTTATCCAGCAGTCAGGGGATGAGCCCTATATATGCAATGCACTGCGCCGGAGCTGAAAACGAGGGGGTATTATTGTGGAGACAGATTAGGAAAGATACCTTAATCATTGAAAGCTAATCAACAATTCTGAAGTTGTGAAGATATAAAGAAATTCTCAAATATGACTTCTGAAATATTATCATCATTATTTAATTTTGTTGTTCGAAAATCTTGTTAAGGCCAAATGACACAGTTTTTTTTTCAAATAGCTACATCTTTTGGAAAAAAAATTAAATAAAAAAACCTAGAAATTAAATAAATATGGCAGTTGCGGGAAGCAAATTTTTAATGAGAAAACATTTTTTTAATCAGTGCAAAATTTTTCTTTTATCAAACTCGAGGTTGCTTTTTTATATCATAAATAATTTTACATACATTCAACATTTGGCTAATTGCTTGTTAACATAATCAGCAATAAGCAATAGGAAACACAATTCTTTATTCTAGATGATATGAAGAAACTGTAACAATATATTTAGGGTATTCAAACTGTAGTCTTATGGTCATATAATATAAAATAATAGCACGAAAAAACATGAGTGGTGTAAAAAACCCGTCATAATGTATTGTGCTTTTTCAAAATTCGGTCGGCTGAACACAAAAAAAGAAAAGAAAAATTTTATACAAACTCCACTATTGTTTAAAACTAGAAAAATTACTTTTGTTGTACAATAAAATATAAATTTGTATAAAACCAAAACTGCTGGCGGTAATATGAACTGAATAATATTTTTGGAAGTGGAACAATATTTTTTTAAACCCGATCTAAAATATTAGCACATTATGACAATATGACTAAATAGCATACAGTGTGAATACCCCAATTGAATATAAATAAAATTATTTACAAATTTATAAAAAAACGACCTCGGACTTAATAAATATAACAAAATAAACTAAAAAGTTAAATAAAATTTAATAAAAATTATTACTACAGGCCCATCATACTGAAGGGCACCTCCATCAATTATATGTCGCTCCTTTAATGCAACAAAAGCGTATCTCAAAAAACTTCAAACTTAGAAAAATGCAATTAAAGTTGCTAAAATTTTACGCTTTCAAATGCGATTGCACGAAGCTTTCTATTAGTATAGAATATACTTTGCAAAATTAGGGTGCACAAATGCCGGCGGTCTACTTAGACCATATGCCGGCGATGTTGCCAACCCGTACTTTTTCCATTTCTGTGACTGACTGTACACAACCTGTGTCCTCACATAAGAAGCAGCAACGTAGTCAACCGTTCAGAAGAACTATAATTCTGTACAGTTATCTGAGGTGTTGAAATTAACTAGTGCGAGTGAGACGCAAAGCTTTCGAAAGAGAGTAAACAATCAGTTTTCTGCATCAATGAGTTTTGATGCAGACTGAGCTGCTTTGCGACTGCGCGAAATATATTTTGCAATAACTTCGGCTCCGCTTGAGATATAATGATTATCTAAACGACAGTTTTGTAAATTAGCGTGTTTTTCTAAGGCTGGGAGATGACTTTTTTTACTATACTTTTTTAATTACTGTAGTTTGTTTTTTGTCACACTAATAAAAGTGTGCATAAAAAATAATAAAAAAACAAAATTTAAATATATATCTTGAATTATCATTACTATAATTAACTCTCAAACTGCATATTTATTAGAAGGGCTTAAATAACTGAATAGCTTTCATACGTAAAAATTTCACTGCGCTGTACAGGGGTAGCAAAAGGGTTAATAAAACTATATCTTTTGTTATCGAAACATTATCAAGCATTTATTTTTTAATGTCATGCTGATAAAATTGTCTTTTTTCTATAAAAACGTTTTCAATATGATTTTCATTCATTATAGGAAATTCCCATTTTTCTCCAAGTTTTTTATTTACTCATCAATTTCTATTTTGTGAACTTTAAATAAGTCCCCCACAAAAGTAATAGATCTATACCAGTATTTTTTACAAACGCCGTCCTTTCAATCTTGGCAACAGAAAAAAGTGGTACAAGGCCAAATCTGGTTGTTGTCTGAGGTAGGATTGCAGCGCTATTTTTGGCTGAAACAGCAATATCATGTGACGGTGGTACGATCTTCGCTGTCAGACACTTCATATTCAAAATTTCCGGAAAAATTGCTCAGCATGAGCCAACCGATATGGCCACATCCGCAGTAACGTCTTTAATAATGAGTAGGCGATTCTCTATAGCAATTTTCTTCACTTCCATCGGTCGCTGATCTGCTGGTGCATTTCGGTATTCTTTGAAAACACTTCTCTGACTCAGACTACAATCGCCTGTTATTTTGAGCATTTAATTCCATATTTTTTACACAAAATTTTATGCAATTCTTTGGTCGACAGTAGAAAGTCACCGATCCCGAAATACATTTCTAAACTTTACGGTTCTCACTAACAAGCCAGGCAAGCTAAATAGCTGAAAAAGTGAATATACGAGATGCACCAGCAAAAAAAAAAATTCTAATTACATTAGTTATGGAACATACCTCGTACATTGAAATTTAAATACAATAACGCGAAAATTCAACTCATGTTCACTTTCACTAACTTTAAATTTTTCACAAAGTCGATCCCCAAGCTTCTCAAATGATTTAAGCAGATTAGTGAAGATCACTTCAATTTGCTCTTATGATCAGTCTGGCAATATATTTGATATAAAAAACTAAATTGCTAAAAAACCGTAATGTTTGTTTAAGCTCATTTTTAATAAATGAACTTCTTTTAAAATTGTGTAGTTTGTGGCCACACTTTGAAAATATTTAATTATTTTATTCCACTTACCTGTTGTAATAGATTGAGAGAGAGAGAGAGAGAAAAAAAGATCATATTAATGGCGGCACTTGTAAAAATATTTTCAATGTTTTTAAACATTTTTCCATAAAATTATTATTTATTTAATTTAATTAGTTTACGGTTTGTTGTTGTTTTTGGTTTTTTAAATTAATAAATAAATAATTGAAATTGATCTGACTTGCGTTCATGATGACTAAGCACTATTTTCTTTTTTTTAAATTTGGCACAGGCTTTCGGTTTGTTGAATTTTATTTGTTTTATATTTAGTGCTTTATGGTCGAAAATATTTAAACATTTTTATAAATCCAAAACATCGCTAAAGGATTATGCAATTAACACATTGATCCTTAAGGATACATGACTGCGTTTGACTGCCGCCGTCTCTATTGAAGACCGTTGATATGCTGCGTTTGAAGACTGAAATGAAACTAAATGAGTCGGCGCAAAAGCTTAGCGTTTTATATGAAACCCGCACAAAGGACTCCGACATAGAGTCTGTATTAGTGAATGTGTAGTTGTATTTAGTTTTGGAAGGACAAAGGATATTGTTGATTTTTGTTAAAGAAAAAACCTTGGCTGTGATTTTCTTTTATATTAAACTCATTTGAAAATAAGAACTAGAAATTCTGGTTTATAATGAAAATCAACTATAAAAAAGGACATCACACACAAATATTTCTCATGAAGCTTGTTGCAATTTTTCGATAGAAAAAATACCTTTAAATTTGGGTGCTTTTTACTTATTGTTTAGATCGTTTTTTGTTTGGTGGTGGGTTTTGTTCTGCTGCTGTTTGGCTTTTGTCAGTAAGTGATCATGTACACATACGAGTACACCTGGTCCACTACGACAAGCTGCTGGACCGTTTCATTCAATTCAGCATCATTGTTGAATGAAACTAGTTTTTGGTCGCTTAACATTTTGTATACAAAATTCGCTTTCCCTTAAGGGTAACGCATGATAAAGCTTCCGTTTCTTTAATAGCCTTGACCATTGATCTAAACAAAACCGTTGTACAGAAGCACTAGAATCAGAAACGTCTGCGTTTGAGTTCATTGTTGTCTACTGCTGCTGTGCCTGTTTTGGCTTTTTTTTCACAAAAGATCGTTTTTACTTCCTTTTATTTTAGATATTTTTTGTTGAAAAAAATGTTGCTTTTTGCTAAACTTTGGGTGCATTTTCATATCAAATTTGTCAGTTATTTGATGATAATGATTTCGAAAAGAGATAAAAATTAGTTGAACATGACAAAAACATGTTTTAACAGGATGCTGTTGCCTTCATTTGCCTGAAATGGTCGGTTTTATGTGACAAATGTGTACAATGACCCTAGAAGTCTTCCCATACACGAGTATTCTTTTTTTTTTAATTAAAAAGTAGACATAAAAATATCCTTGCAAATTCAATGAAAATGCAATTTAATGGTAAGTAACCTCAAATTAATTGTATTTTAAAAATTCAAAATAGTGTGATATAAAAAATTGTTTGAAATCGGTTTGCTAACGAATTTAAGAAATAAGTTTTTTCTTTAATGCAATTGCAACTGCTCCATTTAGACTTCAATTTCTTGTATCGCAAAAACACTCTTTTTAATTTCCCATCAAGAAAATTTAACATCTTCGAAAAACCGGGAAGTTGCTGGTTTTACCCCATTTTCAAAAAATCCGGTTTTCATAAGGTCAATACGTTTTGAGTTCATAGGAAGCTTTCCTGACTCCTCCTGAGAAGTTGCAAATATGTCTGTATTTGTGTGCGTAAGTATGTGACATCATTATAACTTTTGAATGGCTAGACCGAATCGAACCAACCGTCTATTTGAAGGGTTCTTTCAAACTTTAAAATCTTGTGAATTGGAACCGGTTCGAACAGCTACATTTTAAAATATACATATAAAAAAACAAGTAAGAACGTTATATTCGACCGGGTCTTAAATGCCCTCTAAATATTTAGAAAATAAAAACTCTATTTTGTCGGGGTCACTGCAGGGGGAGTCGTGGTGAAACATCTCACCTTTGCACAAAACACTAAAATCTACATTTTTGGGTTTATTAGGTGTAAAAAACATATCTCTTGATCGGGTTATTTAGGAGGCAAAAGTATTGGAGTGTAAAATCAGAGAATTATCAGCGAATATTTAAGCTTCGTCATAAAAGCTTAAAAAATAAGTTTTTGAGAAATGTAGGCTTAAGGAAAAAAAGTTATTAAATATTTACACTATTTTTTCTTATAATATGTTACTTCAACGCCCACTAAAGAAGCCGGGCCCAAAAATTAATTTTTCTGGCCGCAAGCTCAACGCTTTGGTTTCTCCGATACAAAAATATATCATTTGCTTAACAAAATTGCAAAAAAAAACTTCAAAAATTATATTGTTTTTCAGATGTTGGTTTAGTTCTTCTTAGGTGAACTTTTTTCCCTCTGGCCCGATTCAGCCCATTTACGAAGTTGATCTGTGCTGTCCTTCAAATTATATTTACACCGAATTTCAAGGGTCGGGCTATTTTCGCTTGGAATGAATAGTAATTTCCACAGACGGGCAGACGGACGTGACTATCATTATTATTATATATTATTGATCATCATTGATCAAGAATATATATTCTTTATGGGGTCTTAGAGGGATATTTCGCACACTGAATGACAAAGTGAATATACCCTCTAATTTCTTTTGGAGGGTATAAAAATAAGAATTTTTTTTTCAAAATTGGTTTTTACAGAATAACTTCTAAACGGCTTTGCCGATCACTTTCAAATACCAAACGGTTCTTGACATTCACAAAACTACGTCGATCGCTAAAATCGCTTCACGTGCTCGTAAGATATCCTGAATGAACAAATTCGAAAATTCCAAAATTATATATCTGATCAATTAGTTTTCTCGGTACTTTTATAGGACTCGAAGAACTATATCAATCACCGCTTAACACGTAAGAATCGGCTGATCCATTCAAAAGTTATAGCTGTTTGAAAATTAAAATAATAAAATTTTAGCGGTTAAAATTAGCGGGAGGTGCAGGAATGACCTTTAGGGACACCCGTTTTCTATATATTTTTTTCATGGCATACTAATTCAACGAAATCCTTGCTTTTAATTAACTCATCGATAATTTCTTCAATCAGCCGATGAACAAGTAAAAGTGCTGCATTCGTCTGTGCCGGATCTTATGTACCCACGCACAGTGGGTTTTTTTTTTGTGGCAAAAATGTGTATTAATTCGTTGTGACTTGCCCTGTTTATAATTTTGGAATTTTTTGGTGAATGTCACTTCCTTGTAGTTAAGCAATTTATTGGCTTAGTAAAACTTGGGGGACGGGTACTCCAAATATAAACTAATAGATAATTATCAAATATGTAGAAAACTGTAATACTACGAGGCCTCAAATTATGTGATGTGAGTTAATTTGAAGACGGGATACAAAGTTAAGTAAATACCCCCCAAATATTTAGTAAATGATAATTCTATTATCTTATTAAAATTTAAATTTTTTGGCATTTAGCCTAGAAACACAGACAACCAAGTAAAAGTGCTGTATTAATTACCCTTCACAGATGTATATCCTGTTTCTTTCTAAAACAGAAAATAGATTTAATTCACCAAAAAACCAAAATTAGGAACTTATTTGGAATGGAATATTTAATTTTTTTGACACAAAATGTTTGATTTTATACGTGCTGATTCTTTTCCCAAAAATTTACAAATAAGGCTTAGGCTAGTTCCTATGTGCATTTCACTGGGGCTAATGCAGATCATTTAATTTTTAATTTAACTCTTCCTGAAGTTTCGTTCACCAAAAAAACCAAATTAGGGACTTATATGGCTATTTTTATGTGCCAAAAATATTTCGATTTTTCAACGCTGGAGTAGAATTTTTAATTTAATTTATTTATTAATAGAATATAATTCTTCCTGAAATATAAAATAGGTTTAATTCACTGAAAACCCCAAAATTAGGAATTTACGTGGGTATTTTTATGTACCAAAAAAATTTCGATTTTCCAACACTGGAATCAAAATTTTTTTGTTTTGTTTTTTATAACAATTCAATTGCTGCTTCACCAAAAGCAGTGACTATTTTTGATTATTTTATGTGCCAAAAAATTTCCGTTTTTAGCCCTGGACTCAAATATTTTGATTTTTTTTTAATTTCGAATAGCATATAAATTTTTGTGAAGTATAAAATATTTTTACTTCACAAAGAAATAAAATTTTTAACTTTTTTTACCACTTTCAATAACTGAAAGATATTTAAATTTCCCAAACCTGGAATCGAAATTTAGATTTTTTTAAATTTTAATACTATTTTTTTCCTAATTTCTAAAATAGGAAAAAATAGTATTAATAGTACTAACTAGCACCACTTGCAAAAGTGGTTAATATAAATTAATAAAATAGAATTTGAAAAAATTCATTTATTAATAAAATAAAAAAAAATGGTTTGCAGTCTTGCAGATTCGAGCTTAAGCCCGTTGATAAAATTAACAATTTACATAAGAAAGTTCGACTAATAAAAATTCATACATAAAAAAAATAAGCTAATTAATTTTGCGTTAACATATATGTATAAGTGTAAGCTTCCCATCTCTGGAACCGTATTTTGGATTATGTTTTTTTTATTTTTAATTTTTTTTATCTTGGACCATCACTCAGGGGATGACCCCTACATATGCAGTGCATTGCGCCGGAACTAGAAAGGAGGGGGATAGTATTGAAGGGACAGATGAAGAAAGATGAGAGGAGAGATAGAGAATTTTTTGTAGATACTTGAACCTTTTACTCCGCAGACGATGTAGGGTTTTGCTGTTATTCTGCTTTTTAGTACATGATTGTGTCAGTCGCTGTCAGTTACGTTCAGTGACAAGTGACTATGCCTCCATCATTGAAACAGACTGGCAACAACTAATACAACCATGCACTAATGCTGATCAGAACAATGCAACACAATATTTCATGACTCAGAGCGGGGTTGAACTCAGGACACTCCGCTTCATAGTCTTGTGTTCTACTACTCAGCCAACAGCACCCACAATATTGATATGAACGACGTAATGCACACCATATGTAGGGGTCATCCCCTGAGTGTTGGTTCGAGATAAAAAAAATAAATATCATTATCATCAAATATTAGCAAAATTGGAAACATCTTTTTGATCTTTCTGTTTTTCAATGCTAACTTATTCCTTCCTAAAATAGAAAATATATTTATTTGCCATTTAGTTAATTAGTTTCTTTAATATTTTAGAAAAAAGTTTATTTAAAGCTTCTTGGCTTTTTTATTTCTAATGCCAATGAATTTTTTTGCAGACATATCAAATATGTTTAATTTATGAGCAAAAAGAAAACATTTGCATAAGTAGTTTACTTAGATTTTCTGAAAAGAGATTCAGTTATCCAACCCTGGAATCATCCTTTTGTTTTTTTTGCTTTCATGTACCAAAAAAAGTTTCAATAGTCCAACCCTGGAAACGACGTTTTGATATTTTTGGTTTGGTTCTCCATGAAGTAAAAAAAGCTTTAAGTTGTAAATGAAAAATTAATAGCCGTTTTCCAACACCGGAAAATTTTTTTTGATTTTTAATAACAATTTTTCGTGAAACGTTAAATATGAAAACAAAAATTAATTAGAAGCATGATTACTTTTATGTACCAAAAAAAAAAGTTTCAATTATACAATCCCGGAATCGAATTTTTGATTTTTTTTAGGATATTTAATACCAATTTTATTCTACCTGAAGTATAAAATAAGTTTAATTAACATTAAAAAAAATATCTTACTATTTTTCATAAAAAATAAAATAAAAAACTCAATTTTTTTAACCAGGAATCGAATTTTTTATTTATTTTAATTTTATTTTGAATATATTTCATTCATCCTTTTGTTAGTTTTGTTATTACCATTTGGGTTCAAGATTGAAATCTCTAGCTCTTCTGGGGGTTTGCGAAAACCGATATCAGGTACACGCAGACGCACAGACTGACATCGTCAAAACTCCACTGTTAGTTGAAAGTAGGATTTCGCCTGTCGTGTAAAAAACGTTCTGTTGTTGCAATTTCACTTAAACCTAAGGTAGCCGATAAGGTGAAGGTAGGTCTACACTATCTGCCAGGTTAAAGCAACTTTAAAATATCTTTTAATTAACATGTTGTTGTAATAATGGCACTAAGAATGACATAAAATTTGAGATTAACTGCGGGAATTGTTATGTGAGTCAAGTTGAGTCTATTCGTGTATACTTAACCTAATTTTGACTAAACTGACATATACATTTGTAGAGCACACATCGACGGAATTTATTTGTATAAGTTTTTTTAGAGAAAAAAATGTTGACTATCCCATCAAAACATAACATGACCTTCTTAAAAAGGGTCATCAGGAAAAAAAACGTTACCAAATATTATTTTTTTTACGCTAATGTGTGCAAAAAACTAAATCTACACAGCGTACCTTGTGATGTATTTTAGTTTTTTCCTCATTTGCTTATTCAGATATTTGCTTTTTTTTCGTATTTTTTTACTCTAAAAAAAGGAATTCAACAAGTTAAGGGTAGTTGCAGCCACTTTCTGTGGCATTCATTTCGTTCCAACGTACGTTTGTGCAGTATTATAGACAGACACGGACGGACGAACAGACAACTTTAGTTGGTGCTACAGTCAAGGTTGTATTTGGAATACGTAAAACGAAATTGCAACAACAATGCCATGTTGAAGTGCTGTGAACCCTTAAAGCTATTGTGATTTAGAGTTTAACTACGGGTTATAGGTGGGGTCACACACAAAATACTATGACATGTTGCAAATATTGAAACGAACACCGCACACACACACACTAGACACATGAAAATAATCATAGATTAAGGGTTGCTGAAATTATTCCTCAATGGGATGTTTAATAATTCACAATAGGTTAATCATTATATATTGGCGGTTATTTTTGAAATACACTTTATTGTGAATTGAGATGATGAGCCATAAAGGGTTGCCAAGTTTTATGTTGGCGTATTGTTGCACATCTTAAATATACGGAATATAGTTTAACATTTTACGGATTGCTATTTGTTAGGGCTTTATAAGAATGTAAGGATGAATATTATTTGTAAGCCATTTAAAATAAAGGAAGGTTCGTTAATTAATTAAAAAATTGGTAATTTTGTATAGCTGCTCTTCCTCTGACTTAAACTATCTTTATAATATGTTAAAGGAAGATTGATCTCAAAATTTGTTACTTGAAGTGTGCTGGCAGTTACTTGGTCTCTGTCTTTCTCTTTATTTTGATTAAATCTTTTTTATTTAGCAGAATCGAGTTTTTTTTCAAATATCGAAATGTAATCTTCAAAAGGCATTTATGTTTTGTTTTACTGTGTGGTTATATTTTTTGTTTTGATGAAGAAAGTAAGAAGATATTTTCTTTTTAAACTAAAAGTTTCATCAATAAATGATTATTTTTTAAATATAAAACAATAAATTATACTCAACCGGTCTGCTTACGAACCAAATTGCATTCGAAGTGAATCTATTAATTTTTCTAACATTTTCCAAATTAAATATAGTATAGGCATCATGGCCAGATAAGACAGATAGAAGCAAAACTTTTCCATGTTTACCAGATGTAATAGTAGGTTTTACATGGTCGAGCGTAACAAGGTGAAGGCAGAATAAATAGCCTTTTCATATCTGATTGATTATGGCAGAAGAAAATCAATTTCAGTCAGGATTTTCTAAGTCCATTAAAAAAAATTATACTCATACTGGCTAATGCCTGTGTGTAAAGTTGATTTGAAAATGATCATTCCCAAAGACCGACATTGCGATATTTAGCACATCTTTGTATCATAGATCTCTATGTTAATTAAATTTGTGTATGACTCTGCTTAAGTTAGCATCGAGTTTGTAAATGATCGCCCCATTCCGTCCAAACACATAAGTTCAGAATAAATTCGGCTATGCCGTTTATTATACACCGTTCACCAACTTTGGTCTGGAGTATATATGTACATACATTCATTCCAACCCAGGAACCATATCTTTGATCTTTTTGGTTTCAATACTAATTTATTATACCCTTCACAAAAAACTGAAAGTGTCATTCCGTAAGTAATTTACTCAATATTAATATGGGACCCCATGAAGTATATATAAACTGGATCCTTATAAATAGGAAAGCCGAAAAAACGATGTCCGTCTGTCTGCACGGTTTTCCCAAGCCCTCAGAAGAGCTGGAGACTTCATTATGAGACTGATGTATTGGAAATGAACTTTAACTTAGAGGTATTGAAATTTAGAAAAAAACAAAATACGGTTCCAGAGCTGGGAAGCTTACACCTATTTGGGCCCACAAAATTAACTAGCAAAATCTTATAATTGTTTTGTATTTTTGTTAGTTAAACTTATTTTATATATTAGGAAAAATTAAATTTGTATTAAAAATTAAAATATATCAAATATTTGATTCCAGGTTTGGGCAATGATTTTTTTTCCTACACAATAGTAACCAAAAAGGAAACTGTGTTTTTTTTGCTAATTAAAACTATTTTATAAGTTGGGAAGAATAAAATTGTTATTAAAAATTTTAAAATATGTATTAAAATTTCAATTCCAGGGTTAAGAAATCGAATTTTATTTTTATACTTAAAATAGCAATATAAGTTCCTAATTTTGTTTTTTTTGTGAATTAAACCTATTTTATATAATTGAATTGGTATTAAAAGCCTAAAAAATTAAAAATTTTAATCCAATTTTGAACCATCGAAATGTATTTGGTACATAAAAGAAAGCAAAACGGCTGCTAATTTTTATTTTTGTTTGGTTTTAAAACTATTTCTTGCTTCACTTAGATAAAAATTGGTTTTAAAAATCTTAAAAAACAGTTTCCAGGGTTGGATCCTTGAACACTTTTTTTAAGACGTAACCTAATAGATTACTAATTTTGATTTTTTCTGCGACTTAAACCTGTTTTATACTTCAGGATAAATCGAATTGTTATTGAAAATTTGAAAAATTAAAAAGACGATGCCAGAGTTGGGCGATTGGATTTTTTTTTGGTACATACAAATAACCAACTGAAACGAGTTTTTTCATTTTGTTTATAAATTAAACATACTTAATATTTTTTAAAGACGTGCATTGGTATTAGAGAGCAGAAACGCCAAAAATAATGCTTCAGAGTCGAAAAATGTGAACTTTTTCCTGAATATTAAAGTAACTAAATAACATAATTTTGTTTCTTTGTTAAATAAAACTATTTTCCATTTTAGAATGAATGTAATTAATAGTGAATATCAGAGAGATCAACAGGATGGGTTCAGGGTTGAATTGAATGTGTGCATGTATTCTAGATGTACGAGTACATATCTGTGGCAATAAGGAAAAAGTGCTTAAGTCTGATTAAAAACTTAAGCACTTAAGCACTTTTTCCTTATTGCTACAGATATGTGAAGAGTATTTAAGATTCGGTGCTATGCAACCTTTTTTTTTGTGCCACAGATTGCAGGGACACATGAAAAGACGGCGTTTGGCAACTAATTTGGCGCTAAAAATTTAATTTTACCACATCTTTTGAACAGCCCTCGTATATTCTCAGAAGTTTGATAGTTAATTCAGTTGCTTGTGCATATTGAAATACTTTTCATAATTTCACAATCTTCCATTCATCCCTACATATGAAATGTGTCTGTGCAGAGATCGATGGCTGCATACTGGCAAATTTTGTTTGTTTGTAGTTGTTGGGTAATATATGCATGAGTGTTTTGCATGTATGAGTGTTTTATTAGTTGGGTTAGTTAGTATTAAATTTGTTGCTCTTCTTTTAGCATATCTTCTCGTTCTTATAATTGTTTGTCGTGTGTTTTTTTGGAAGCAATTTCCATAAATTCAAAACATTTTGTTATAAAATTTGTGAGTGTATGCTTTCTTCAGTGTTTTTTTTTTGTATGTATGCACTCTTAATTTATTATTATTTTGTATTCAAAACTTTTATTTTTCACATCTTCTTTTTCATAAAATCGTGCATGTGTGTGCATGGAAAAGTAATTGTTTGCACAAGTGTTTGTGTTATTGGGGAGTCCTTTTTCTTTACGATTATATATCCTTGTAAATTTTCATTAGCACATGTTGTTACATATTGCTCATATTGAAGTTAGTTTTACTAGAGTGTGTTGCTGTAGCAAATGGCATATATTAAGCTCCCTCGGCTCCCCTTTCAATGGGGTTAAGGAGCATAGTTCTTATTACAAGTAAAAGTTTCGAAAGAGTTCCTTGGTAAAGGATTATTAAAGAGCCTACCCGTTGTGCTTGTTGTGTTTATTTCTATATGTAATCATATATTCTAGGCTATTCATATTTACTGTATGCAAAAGTTTAGCTCATGATGATATTACGTTGCCTTTTTGGGAGAAAAGGAGAACAAGTGGTTGTACTTTTTATTTTTATTTATTTTTTTTTTAATTTTAAGCATGGCAATCGGAAGTAACTGGAAGAAATAGTTGTACAAAATTAAAGAATAGAGAAGCAGTGCAGCTGCAAACAATAGCAATTCGTAAATACACGCTGTAGTGTGGAATAGTTAACACTAATAGTGTTTTCTTTTCTGGAAAACATGTAACATCGTTTCACTTTATTTCTTAAAATTTGCAGTTAAGCAGAGTATTAAGACACAAACTAATAGATACTTTTAAGGGATGGCAGTTTATTTTCTAATAAATTCACTATTATATAATAGTGCCACTTTTCCATAAAAAGTGCACAAAATGTTGCACTCTCTTACAGAAAAGAAAACAACATAAGACTACGTAGACTAAAATGCTGGGGTCGTCTTCGCGCCGAGTCATGAATATGGTATTGAATTTTTTTGATTTTATTGGCGGGCTGTTTCAATGACGAAGGCATAGCACTGCTGGAAGGAAGGAATAAAGTAACGAATAAAGTTGGCTACAAAAAATCCGTTATGTCATCTTTATTTATCTGTCCTCTGAAGATTATATTCTCCTTTCAACTTCCGGCACAATGCGCTGCTTATGTAGGGGTGATTAACAGAGTTTTGGGCCTGCATTTTATTTACAACTAAAAGTGAAATATTCAGCTGGGCCAAATCTTCACCGGCGTGGTTCTGGAGTATATCCACACATTAATTCCAATCGTGGAACCATCTTTTTGATCTCTCTGATTTTCTTAATTAGTTTCTTTCTAAGATGGAAAAAAAAATTTTTTCTATTTACTTACTCTAAATTTCAAATTTCTAATAAAAATGAAATGCTCTTAAAAATATCAAGTTCACAAAAAAATTAACTGTCCAACCCTGGAATCGAGTGTTTGATTTTTTATTTAAAATTTAATTTTTCCTCAAGTATTAGATAGTGTTTTAATAAACAAAAAATTAAAACAAAAATTAGTGATCTATTTGGTTATTTTTATGTACCCAAAAAAGGTTTCAATTGTCCAACCCTGAAATCGTCTATTGGATTGTTTTGATTTTAAATACCAATTTATTTCTTCCTGAAGTACAAAACCAACATTTTTAACCTTAACTTTCATGTTATGAAAAATACTTTAATTGTCCAACACTGGAGTCGCCTTTTTGATTTTTTTTGATTTTTAAAACTAATCTTATTCTTCCTGAAGCATAAACTAGTTTTAGTTAACAAAGAACTCTGAAATTAGTAACTTTTTTGGTCACATTTATGTACCAAAAAAATTTAAACTGCCCGCCCCTGAAATCGAAATTTTAATTTTTTTTATATTTTTAATACCCATTTAACTTTTTCTGAGGTATAAAATTAGTTTAATTTACAAAAAAAACCTAAACTATTTATCTATTTGGTCACTTTTATATAACAGAAAAAATTTGGTTTGGACAATCCTGGAATCGAAATTTTTATTTTTTAAAATAGGTTGTTTTTAAAAACAAAAAGTAATGTGCCCTTACATGAACTCGGTTCTCCGAAAAGTCCAGTCTCGGATGAGTGTATTGGAAATAAATAGATTTTTATTAATAATCAGCAAAATCTAAAACACGGTTCCAAAGCTGGGAAATTTAAACTTATTTTTGGTATATATAAGTAACTGGCTAAAACAAATTTTATTTTTTTGTTAAATAAATCTATTTTGTACTTCAGGAAGAATTAAATTGGTAGTAAAAATCAAATAGGATCAAAATACGTTTCCGGGGTTGGACAATTGGACTTTTTGGTACATAAGAGTAATCAACTAAAATAGATTTAATTTCTGTTTGTTTATAAACTAAACATATGAATTATGTTTAAAATCATCAAAACAAAAAAACAGTTCCAGAGCTGGAAAGTTTATGCTTTTCTAGAATATTAAAATAGCTAAATAAAACTAATAAAATATTTTTCTTTTGAAATAAAAAAAAAACGTTATATATTAGAAAAAAAATTAGTATTGAATATCAGAAATATAAAAAAATGGTTCCAGGTTTGGTATGGAATATGTGTATATACCCAACACGTCGGTCGGTGAGGGGGATATAAGATTCTGCATAGCCGAATATAGCATTTTTACTTTTTCTTGTTTTCATTGTCAGGGCCACAGAAATACCCAATATAGAAAAATAAAGAAACCAGGAAGATGTTGACCAGGACAATTTTTTATATTTTATTGAAATTAAATAGTATATATTAATTGGTTAGCCGCTTAGTTCAAAATTAGATGATTATTAACATATTAAACCGAAACATCGGTTAATTCATCGAGTGATTAAAACGGAATCCTATAAAATATCGAAGCATGAGTGGCCGTTTTTTCGGCCGCCCAAAAAGTGTACTAATACAACAATATACGACTAATTACTTAAAGACTGCCACCTTTTATGTTGTATTTATCCTCTTGCTGATTTACTTTATTTATTTGTTGCACTGATTTACCTTCCACTGTTCAGTTCTTGTGCTTAATTTGCATATTTCTGTTAATGTTTCTCCAAAATTTTCAGTTTTTTGTTCTTTTATTTATTTTTTATTAAAACTTTATATTTTGTATATAAATGGAGAAAAGTTTTTGACTTTATAACGAAGAGGAAATACTTAAAATTTACATTTATTAGCAAATAGTTTTCGTTATTTTGTGTGCCCGCACCCGCCTTGTTCAGCAAGATGAAATGAAAATAATTTCAAATGTTTTTTAGGGAGACAAAATGTTAAACAAATAAATTGCTGATATTGAAGTATGAAATTTAAAAATATTTTTTAATAAAAATTCATTTGCTTGTTACAGGTTAAGTACTGCTTATTACACCAAATCATCAGTAGACTTCAATCTAATTGAAAAATCACAAACAATCCTGGTTTGTGCACGAACTCTCAAGAAACAATTGGGAATTACTGCCGATTACTGATCATTCTATCGCTAATATAATGAGATGTGCTGTAATGAAATCAAGAAAACTGTTCTCGAAACTTATTCCTCTTACGTACAACACGTTTTTCACCATCCATTTGAGGTCGACGAGACAATGAAGCCCAGTGTTCATTAGAGAGAGATAACGAGAGAGAGAGAGAGAGAGAGAGAGAGAGAAAGAAAAGTCCTTATTTAGCCGAATGGTTTTTAAGTGGAACAAACTATCTGAACTTGTCTTACTCGTTCTAAAAATAATATCGGTTTGTTCTCAAAGTACAGGGTGTCCGCCGGGAAGGTATACTACTTTGTTTAATTTTTGGTTAAATGAAAGAGAATGGATCTTATATTGATAAATGCTTTATTTAATGCGGGCAATTGTGTATGGAATACAATATCAGATAAATGTCCGCCTCTGTTAGCCTCACACATGCGATCCCTTTTCATGCGGTATTTCATTAATTTCATCACGAATATTTCATTTGAGTTGCTAAGCGTTTCTGGTTTGTTTGCATAAACCTTGCTTTTCAGATATCCCCACAAAAAGAAGTCCGGAGCAGTCAAATCAGGCGACCGTGGAGGCCAATCAACATCACCATTTCTTTAAATAACTTGTTGTGGAAAAAGGTCTCGCAGTAATTCAGATTAAAACACGTTGGTTTATCGAATATTTTTCCATAATAAATTTTCCACGTGTCTACTTCACGATTGCCAAATATGAACTGTCAAAACTAATTTTTACCAAAATTGTGGCGGACTGCCTGTGTAAATAATCTCTATAAAAACTGATTCCTAAACTGATACCGATTTCATTTTAAAAGAAGAATAAACCATCTTTAAAATATGTACCACCCGGTTAACTGATCGGTCAAATCAAAAATATTGGTTAAATAGTTGATATTCCTACTAACTAGCACCACTTGCAAAAGTGGAAAAATTGAACAAAGAACGCTGATGAGATGGCGTAGCGGCCTCGAAATCAGCACTGATCCGTTCTGCTGGTTTGATGATTATTGAAAAATATTCTTAATATTCCAATCTTAATATAAAAAATAATGAATAGAATTTGAACAAAATTCATTTATTAATAAAAAATAATAAAAAATTATTTGCAGTCATGCAGATTCGAACTTAAGCCCAAAAAAAAAATTAACAATTTACATTACAAAGTTCGACTAATAAAAATTCATACATAATTTAAAACATTGCGGGGGCACGCGCACTTGTTCATTGTAAATTGACAACTAAATTCAATTACTTGAACATAAATAACAAAGAAGCTTTAGCAATCAGCAGCCGATGGCTCTGGAAAAAGCGAAAGAGATACATGGAATATTGGGAATATTAATCGTCAGGGTTGGGGAATTTCGTACTAACCAAAAAGGTAATAACTGAAAAATATGAATGTGATAACTTCTCATATTCAATTTTCATTAAAATATTGGTTAAATAGTTGATATTCCTACTAACTAGCACCACTTGCAAAAGTGGAAAGAATTGAGCAGGGAACGCTGATGAGATGACGTAGCGGCCCCGAAATCAGTACTGATCCGTTCTGCTGTTTTGATGATTATTGAAAAATATTCTTAATATTCCAATCTTAATATAAAAAATAATGAATAGAATTTGAACAAAATTCATTTATTAATAAAAAATAATAAAAAATTATTTGCAGTCATGCAGATTCGAACTTAAGCCCAAAAAAAAAAAAAAAATAACAAAAAAATTTTAATTTCGCTTCCAGGGTTGGGAACATTAATGTGTTTTTTACATGCAATATTTTGTAGTACATGTAATACCAAACTGGTTAAAAAATGTAAGTTTTTCTTAAACAAAACTACCTTATACCTCATGAAGATTTGAATTGATAAAAAAAATTTAAAAATTTAAATTTCGCTTCCAGGGTTGGGAAATTGAAATTTTTTTAATACATAAAAGTAACCAAAAAGGCAATTGACGTTGTTTTTTTTGCTATCTAAAACTATTTTATATTTTAGGAAGAACAAAATGGTATCAAAAATTAAAAAAAAAGCCAAAATTTCGAATCCAGGGATGTGCAATATTTTATAGTTCATGAAGGTGACCACAATGGTTGATAATTGTAAATTTTTCTTAAATAATAATACTTTATTCCTCATGCAGAGTTGCATTGGTTAAAAATAAAACAAAAAAATAAAATTTCACTTCCAGGGTTGGGAAGTTTAAAGTTCTTTTGGTACATGTAATATACTGTAGTACATGAAAGTGACCAAAATGGTTGCAAATTTTAATTTTTTTTTTAAATAAAACGACTTTATACCTAATGAAGACTAGGATTGGTGAAAAAAAATTATTTTCGCTTCCAGGGATGGGAAATTGAATATTTTTTATACATAAAAGTAACCAAAAAGGCAACTAACGTCGATTTTTTACTAATTAAAACTATTTTTAGTTCAGGAAAAACATAATTGGTATCAAAAATTAAAAGAAATCAAAATTTAGATTCCAGAGTTGGATAACTGCAATAGTTTGTAGTACATGCAAGTGACCAAAATGGTTAAAAATATTAAGTTTTTCTTAAATAAAACTATTTAATGCATCATTAAGAGTTACAGTGGTGAAAAAACTTAAATTTCGTTTCCAGGGTTGGAAAATTGATATATATAAAAGTAACCAAATAGGCAATTGACGTTGTTGTTTTTGCTAATTAAAACTATTTTATAATTCAGGAAGAACAAAATTGGTATTAAAATCTTACAAAAATCAAAATTTCGACTCTAGGGTTGAACAAATAAAATATTTTATGGTACGTGAAAGTGACCAAAAAGTTTAAAAATTTAAATTTTTTTGTCAAGTAAAACTATGTTACATCTTTTAATTAAACCTACTTCCTGTTTTAGCAAGAAAAAAGAAGAATTACATCTGTGAAGGGTATTTAAGATTCGGCACAGCCGAATATAGCACTTTTACTTGTTGTATATAATATCTTACGTCAATGCCCACTAAAATAGGTTTTTCCGATTTTTTAACCCTCCTATTCGTTTTTGGAGGGTATAAAAAGAAGGTATTCTTTATTTGTATGTAAAAATATAAAAATTTATGTATGAGATGAAACAAATAAGTAAAATCTACAAAAAATGTAAAATCTTTTTATATCAGTTAATCGACTGAAATAAACGCGTTATCGTTAATCGGAAATAGGCAATTTTAAACTGACCGATCAGTTAACCGGGTGGTACATATTTTAAAGAAGGTTTATTCTTTTTTTGAAATGAAATTGGTATTAGTTTAGGAATCAATTTTGATAAGAGATTATTTACACAGGTAGTCCGCCACAATTTTGGTAAAAATTAGTTTTGACAGTTCACATTTGGCAGTCGTGAAGTAGACACGTGGCAAATTTATTATGGAAAAATATTCGATAAACCAACGTGTTTTAATCTGAATTACTGCGAGACTTTTTTCCACAACAAGTTATTTAAAGAAATGGTGATATTGATTGGCCTCCACGGTCGCCTGATTTGACTGCTCCGGACTTCTTTTTGTGGGGATAGCATTTGTAAATATAAGATCCATTCTCTTTCATTTAAACATTATAAACAACAAAGTAGTGTATGCCTTCCGGCGGACACCCTGTATGTGTTTTATATATAACTTTTTTTTAATTCGTTCATATCGGAATATTAATACATATAATTATATACATGCATATATCGTTACCAATACATTAACAAATATTTATCAACTCAATCGAAAATGTTTCTTCAATCTTTGAATCAAAAATATTTTATACGAATATTAATTTTGCATGTAGTCGTGATGGGTTGATGTTGTTTTGGTTTTTCTTGTACATATATTATTTCGGATAAAAAAAAACTCCTACAACTTTTATATATATATGTGCACACCCATACAAACTGGTATACAGACAAAGCACACGTGCATGTACGAGTATTCAGAGTACAAATAAAATTATTCATAAACTCCCTACATAAATTTCATATGAGCGCATAAACACTCTGACAAAAGACACAACATTCACAAGCTAAACTTTTCTTTTATAACAAGTGATATAAGGATATTCACACTCATTCACTTATGCACAAACCCATACAGACAACATTCATAAATATGAGGATAAACGTGTGTGAGTGTGTGTGTCGATGTGTTTTGAAAAACTTAAACCAAAATAGTAACAGTCGTATGCAGTCTTCGTTAAAGTTATAGTGTGGTCTTCTTATGTGGGTTATTTTGGTTGTATCTATTTTTATAGATGTGTGTGTGTGTTTAAGTTCTGTCAGCTTTGTGAGTGTGTGCGTGTGTTTAAAAATAGAAGAATTTACATTCGTCAAGACTGGAAAGGGTAATTCATTGTAGGGGAATTTGTCTTGGGCCTTTTTGAAATTTATTTAACATTTACTTTGAAACCAGGGGCCGAGTGTTTCAATTTTAAATTTGGGTCGCTTATTCATTTTGGAGCGCAATTATATATCTTTTATGGCACATTTAAGAACATATATTTAGTTCCTTTCGATTTTTTCCTGTTCCCAATGTTGAAGAAGAATTGCTAAGAGAGTTCAAGGACATAAAAAATATATGAAAACGGTTGACCCTAAAGGCTTTCTGCTAATTTTAATCCCATCTTAACATGGATTTGGGATGAGTTAAAAAAATCACTATTTTCGGTCACGATATAGCACGAACGCATCAACCGACTTTAAATCGGTTAGTGGCGATGTCAAGAACTGATTAGTTTGTGGAATCGGTCGATAATAGCATATTTAAAAACCACATACGACGATTTTTTTATGATGTTTCACAAAATGTACCAGGAATCGGTTCCAATGCACAGGAAATCTAAGTTATCACACCCACACACATACATATAGACATAGTGACACCCTCTCAGGAAAGTGCTAAAAATGGCGAGATCTGGTTCAAACTTGATGTTTCAAAACGGGATAAAACCAGTAACTTCCTGATTTTTAAATTAGCAATTTTCTTAATTTCCAACGTGTTGGGAGGAGTATGACTTAAAAACCTTTCCGTCATGTTTTTATGTTGCGTATTAATATTTGATATCAACGTGCAAAAAAGGGACTGAATAAGTTGAAAATGTTTGACCTGCTGGGTCACAGTTCCTTTAAAAGATTGCTGTGGCTAAATTAAAAACTCTATACAGGTGTAGTTAAGGCAGAAAAAAGTTTTTTTTTTGCTAAGGTCATTTAGGGGGCAAAGACGTGTGGAGGGGTAGGGCAGGGGAATAATAAAATAATAATAATAATAATAGAGTATATGGTATTTTCCGCAGATGGACGTACGAGAATTGCTAGACGTCTTAGACTTCATCACTGATCAAGAATATATATTTTATAGGGCTCAATTCTTTTTTGGGGGTATTAAAACTGTATTTTGTCGGGGTCGCTCTGGCAACGGCCATGGGAGAGACATTTCACCTTTGCCATAAATCACTAAAAATACATTTGTGGGGTAATTAAGTGTAAAAAAAATTTTTTTTTGGGAAGGTCATTTAGGCGGCAAAGGGAGAGGAGGATTAGATTACATCTCAGCTTAAATAATACAATTAATAAAATTTTTACACTATTTTTGCATATAATAACGTCCACTCAAAGGGCGGGGCTCGAAAACTAATTCTTTTTAGGGCTTAAAGTTTAACGCGTTGGACCTTCTTTGACATAAAAATATATCATTTGTTTAACAAAATTACAAAAGAAAACTTAAAAAATTATGTTGTTTTTAGCGCTTGGTTTAGTTCTTTTTAGGGGAACTTTTTTCTCTCTGGTTCGATTCAGCCCATTTATGAACTCGATCTGTGCTATCCTTCGAAATATATTTGTACCAAGTTTCAAGAGTCTGGCCCTTTTCGTTTGGACTGAATAGTGATTTCCACAGACTGACGGAGAGACATGGCTAGATCGTCTTAGATTTCATCACTAATCAAGAATATATGTCCTTTATTGGGCCTGAGAGGAACATTTCGCAGTGTTACACACGGAATGACAAAGTGAATATAACTTCCAATTCTTTTTTAAAGCTCATAAAAAAGTATACTTTATAAAGGGTGTTTTTATAAGAGCTTGCTGATTTGAAATTTAAATAAAACACATGCCAAATTATGAAATGGGCAAAAACAATTTTTTATTTGGTAGATAATTTCTTGTCATTTAACATTTAAATATAATTTCGGGCATATGGCCACCACGACTATTTTGCATAAAGGTCATTCTGGAGGTCCAATTTTCGACCACCTTTTCAAGCATTTGAGGGCGTATTTCAGCAATGACACGTTGAATACTGGTTTCCAAAGCGTCAATCGTTGCTGGTTTATCCACATAAACCAATGATTTCAGGTATCCCCACAAAAAATAATCGAGTGGCGTCAAATCACACGAACGCGGAGGCCAATTCACCGGTCCATTTCTCGAAATAATGTTGTCGTTGAAATATTCTTTCAATAAGTCCATTGTTTCGCCCGCAGTATGACAAGTGGCACCATCCTATTGAAACCACATTTCGTTTACATCGATATCTTGAAGTTTTGGCACCAAAAATTCATTGATCATGATTCTGTATCGATTTCCATTCACGGTAACGCGTCGTCCTTCCTCATTTTTAAAGAAATAAGGACCGATGATTCCACCAGCCCATAGACCGCACCAAACAGTACATTTATCGGGATGCATTGGTAATTCTTGAACGGCGTGCGGATTATCTTTGATCCAAATGCGGCAATGTTGCTTGTTGACATATCCATTAACCAAAAATGCGCCTCATCACTGAAGAGAATTTTGCGGTAAAAAAGCGGATAAACATTTTTAATTGAACACTGTTTTTGAAAATAAATTTCCACGATTTGGAAGCGTTGTTCTGGAGTTAACCTGTTCATGATGATTTGCCAAACAATACTGAGTAGAGACGTCACTTTAAACTGTCAAACCAGCTGTCAGACAACAGAGTGATTCGTATCAAAAAAAAAACTTCATAAAAAACACCCTTTATTTTATTTAAGATACAATTTAATTATAATTGTTAGCCAATTTTTAAATTGACATAACAATAATAATAATAATAATAATAATAATAATAATAATAATAACAATAATAATAATAATAATAATAATAATAAATGAGAACGACTACCAATTTCACCACCCAAAATCATGTTGAGAAATAATGGTGGCGCCACGGAGAGAGGGAGGCAGAGGGGTGGTTGACCTCCAAACATACGTGGTAATCAGATAGAGTCTCTTCGTCAGTACTTCCAAATAAAATCAGGCAGATCTATACTCATAAAGATAATCACGGAAGCACACACTAATCTCACACCTATAAACTTGAATGGAAACTTCAATCGACAAGCATAGGACATCATGTCGAAAAAGCAAAAATGGTCGATTAAACCTATACATGGCCGATTCTACAGATCCATAAACGCCGATAATGTTGATAAACTAATGTCAAACAAATGGCTAACTAATGGAAACATATTTGCAGAAACCGAAGCCTTTATGATAGCTAAACAAGATCAGGTTATTCCATCGAGAAACTATAGAAAAACGGTTATAAAAGAACCCAGTGTAACCAGTGACTTCTGAATTGATCACATAATATCAGGATGCAGCAATCTAGCACAAAATGAGTACACAAGAAGACATAATAACGTTGTGAAAAACGTTCACAATAACCTTCTTAAAAAATACAGGTTCCAAGTGGATGAAATGCCTTACTACAGGTCTAATCCGGTAGCAGTAATGGAAAATGAGGACGTAAAAATCTATTACGACCGAACGATATACTCAGAATAAACGAGACTCCATAACCGTCCTGATATTACAATCTTTGAGAAAAAAGATCGTATTGCCTTCTTCATTGATGTAGCAGTCCCGGCTACCAGAAATATGAGTCGAATATATGCTGAGAAGATTAGTAGATATGAAGCTAAATGTTTAGATTTTGTAATACCTATGAACGCCCTTCAAAAATATTATATATATTTAATTTACAAACAAAACAAAAAATCCGTTTCATGTACCCCAAAAAGTTCTAACTGTCCAACCGTAGAATCGTCTTTTAGATTTTGTTGGTTTTTAATACCAGTTTACTTATTTCTGATATATAAAGTAGGTATAATTCATCATAAAAATCATAAATAGCAAATAAAATGGCTGCTTTTATGAATCAGAAAATGTCGATTTTCCAACCCTGGAAACGAATTTTTAATTTTTTGATACTAATTTATTTTTTTCTGATATATAAAATAGGCTTAATTCACTAAAAACACAATATTTGGATTTTATGTGGGTATTTTTATGTACCAAATATATATCGATTTTCCAACTCTGGAAGCGAATTTTTATTTTTTACCAATGCAATTCTTAGTGAGGTGTAACATAGTTTTACTTGACAAAAAAAATTTTAATTTTTAAACTTTTTGGTCACTTTTATGTATCATAAAATATTTCATCTGTCTAACACTGGAGTCGAAATTTTGATTTTTATTTTAATTTTTGATAACAATTTTGTTTTTCCTGAACTAAAAAATAGTTTTAATTAGTAAAAAACTGACATTAGTTGCTTTTTTGGGTACATATTTATATATTTTAATTTCCCAGCCCTGGAAGCGACATTTTAATTTTTTTTTACCAATCCTAGTCTTCATTAGGTATAAAGTCGTTTTATTTGAGAAAAACTTAAAATTTGCAACCATTTTGGTCACTGTTATGTACTACAATATATTGCAAGTACCAAAAAAAACTTTAAACTTCCCAACTCTGGAAGTGACATTTTAATTTTTTGTTTGTTTTTTACCAACGCAAGTCTTCATGAGGTATAAAGTAGTGTTATTTAAGAAAAATTTACAATTTTTAAACATTTTGGTCACCTTCATGAACTATAAAATATTGCACTTGTCCAACCCCGGATTAGAAATTTTCATTTGTTTTTGGAAATTTTTGATACCAGTTTGGTTGTTCCAAAAATATTAAATAGTTTTCGCAAAAAAAAAAACAACGTCAATTGCCTTTTTGGTTACATTTATGTATAAAAAAAATTTCTATTTCCCAGCCCTGGAAGCGAAAATTTAATTCTTAAAATTTTTTTCATCAATGCAAATCTACATGAGGTATAAAGTAGTTTTGTTTTAGAAAAACTCAAATTTTGGAACCATTTTGGTTTTTACATGTACTACAAAATATTGCACGTACCCAAAAAACTTTAGATGGATAACTGCAATATTTTTAGTACATGAAGGTGAACAAAATGGTTACAAATATTAAGTTTTTCTTAAATAAAACTATTTCATGCCTCATTAAGAGTTGCATTGGTAAAAACATATTTAAATTTCGTTTCCAGGGTTGGGAAATTGATATATATAAAGTATATATAAAGTAACCAAATAGGCAATTGACGTTGTTGTTTTTGCTAATTAAAACTATTTTATGATTCAAAATTGGTATTAAAATCTTAAAAAATCAAAATTTCGACTCCAGGGTTGAACAAATAATATATTTTATGGTACATGAAAGTGACCAAAAAGTTTAAAAATTTTAATTTTTTTGTCAAGTAAAACTTAGTTACATCTTTTAATTAAACCTACTTCCTGTTTTAGCAAGAAAGAAGGAAGAATTACATCTGTGAAGGGTATTTAAGCATAGCACTTTTAGTTGTTATTAGTTCATTGTCTGCAGATAGAAAACCGATTTTTTTAATTACTATCATTTTCTTGAATTATTTTTGTTTATAAAAAGTAAATATTTTGAGTTGTGCTTTTTTATATGAAATTTATTGCTGTATTTAATACATTTTTAATAAAAGAGATTAACACGAAATGTAAAGAATAAAGTAAACAAAGTTTTAAAGCTAATTAAATGCTAACAACCGCTAAAAAGCTTAAAATATATATTTTATTAAATTAAAAAAGTTTAAAATATATATTTAAAATCTTCGTAGTATGAATCGTAATACTTTTTAGGGATTATGTTTCTCTTGACTAGGTCCATAATATCCTTTGTTTTCTTTTCCGAAAGTGGCATCTTTTTTTTTAGACAACTGATTTTGCCAATTGATTTAATTAGGCTTTCTTATTTCAAATATTCCCTATTATGTTTAATAAACTTAACAAAGAAATTTCTAGCTGATCAAAATTGCAATATTTGCTATATTGCTCAAATGCAAAATAATAAAGTAATAATATTACAAAGTGTCATTAAAACTATTTCATCAAAACAGTAATAACTCAATAAAAAACAGAAAACAGTAACAACTCAAAGAAAAAGTTAAGCATTATTTCATGAAAACAGTCATATTTCGAATTAAAACAAAAAAAAATTGGTTAGACTGAATCAATTAAACAGTTGCAACTCAAAATACTACCTGACTAAAAGAAACTTTTATTATTAGAATAACAACTCAACTCAAAATACTACTATTTATACGAAAAACCAATGATTTGTTAAGGCCAATCACTTCAAACAATTCAAAATAATTTTGTTTTCTTGATTCACAGAAATAACCCATTTCAGCAGAAAAAATATTACAACATGTAATTTTATTAAGAAAGAGTAGTCGGAACCATGGGAATTTTTAACCATAGGTAGAAATAAGTGTTATGTATTGCTTTTTGCCAAAAAGAATTTTGAGTTAAAACAGTATTGTTGAACGAGTCCGATATGTAAGTATTATTTTTAGAATCTATGGCGATTATATTTAGAATTATGTTTTGAAATATGGAGGGAGTTTTTTTGTGTAAAGTAAATTTAATTAACAATAAAATAATAACACAAGATTCAACATAAACATAAGTACATTTTTGGGAATATTATATTTTAAAAGGGGCCCCTTTTAACTGTTGGACTTATTTATTTTATCCCCTGTTTTTCAGTAGTCCAGTTTCCCTAAAAATCAAACTCTATCTTATGCCATCTCTTACACTTTGTTATTGTTTTTGTCGTTGTATGTGTTATGGCTAGGAAAAGAAAAATTATTGCAAAAGTGAGGGTATACTTCTGTGTTGAAACAAGTTTTGTCACACACACACACACACATGCAAACATACATCTTCTTGTGCTGCAGAACCGTTGGTGTGTTAATATCTCTGTGTATTTTATGATACTGAAATTTTATTTGTGATAAATGTGTTTGTGTTTGTATTTGTATGTATGAGTGCTTTGGGTAAATTTTTTGGGCTGTTTCATTTTGGTCATATTTATTATTTGTGGATCCTACTTTACTTGTGTTTCTACCAAACATGCCTAGAACATGACACAACAGGAAAGAGCCAGCTACAACAACAACACCAACAACAACTAAAAAATGTTATAAAAGATGACCAGTTTAAATCAAGTAGTCCAACAGCATTAATTCTTTCTTTGGTTATTTTTGTTATTGTTGTTGTTGTTGGTGTAAAGAGTTCATTTCTAAAGCTTCTTGGCTTTTTCCATAGAAAAGGACATGCTTGGAAATTCCATACGAGTGTGTATTTATGTTTTGGCTAAATATTTAAATATAAATGGATGTGTGAATTCTTTATAATAAAAAAAAGAAACTTTTATTATATTTTGGTCAGACTTTATTATATTCTGGCATATTTATTCCATTTTCTTTATTATTTTACATGTATTTGTATCTGGAAGCTGCTAAGGGGATGTTCTTTATCTGCTTCTATTTTGTTGTAGAATTTTCTTAAATTATTTGCTGGCAAGCATATTTGCCTGGATTTAATTTTAGTTAAAGATATTTATTTAATATGAAAATATAAAAGAGTTTCTTTTCTTAGAGCATGACTTCATTCGTTTGATTAATTATTAAAAAATTTAATTCCTTTCTGAATTTTATTACTTTGAAAAGATATAAATAAAAATACACTATGGAGTGAATACCGGAAATCATGTATGTCCAAAGAAGTGTTTTCTGATCCATATATACATACGAAAACATAAAACATATTAAAATTATTGAGAAAAAAAGGCTACCAAAAGATGACGTTTTTTTGCAAAACAAACTTCCAATCAGGCAACATATTATTCTCCATAGTTTTTCCAGATATTAGAGAGATAAATATGTTAAAAATCATAATTCTTTTTTGGATCAGAAAAGTCAAAATATATTGCTATGTCAGCAGGTTGCCTAGAAATTTAATATTCCGCTAACAATCAAAATCAAAAGTAGAAGATTTCAATAATTTTAATTGCCGAAATTTTTAGATGGGAATTTGACCTCACTTCGCATTTTAATATTTTTGTGCGGCTCTTTTGTAAAATTTCTATAAGCCTCAATAGGCGTTCACCAAGGCCACTCTGTATACCGAATTTAAGCTCTCTGGTTATAGTTTAAGTTCATCATGTAATAAGGGGCCCTCTGATTAAAGCGCCCCGTTTTAAGTCTTTTGTTATTAGTTGGGCACCAAGGCCTATCTTTATGTTAAATTTTAATTCTTTATCTATAGTGTAAGTGCTCCAGCCAGTGATGTAATTTAAAATAAAACAAGTAAAAACGTTATATTCGACCGGGTCGAATCTTAAATACCCTCCAAATATTTAGTAAGTGAATTTGAAATGTTTAACTTGGTGGGACAGAGTTCCTTTATATAATATCGTACGTCAACGCCCACTAAAGGGGACGGGGTTCAAAAACATGCAATATCATGTTTTCCACAGACGAACGTATGGGCATTGCTAGACCGTCTTAGACTTCATCACAATTCTCTTTGGAGGCTATAAAAACTGTATTTTGGCGGGGTCGCTCTGGCAAGGGCTGTGGGGGAAACATTTCACCTTTGTTATTAAACTCTAAAAATAAATGCTTGGGATAATTATATACAAAATTAAAATTTCTTTTTTTTGATAGGGTCATTTAGCCGGCAAAGGGGGAGGAGGGGGTAGGGCAGCAACAGGCAGTCATAAAACTCTAAAGATAAATGCTTGGGATGATTATATACAAAATTTAAAAAAACAATTTTTTTTTGGTAGGGTCATTGAGGGGGCAAAGGAAGAGGGAGGGGGGGTAGGGCAGAAATCGGCAGTCATAAAACTCTAAAGATAAATACTTGGGATGATTATATACAAAATTTAAAAAAAAATTTTTTTTTTTGGTAGGGTCATTTAGGGGGCAACGGAAGGGGGGGGGGGGCAGGGCAGAAATCGGCAGTCATAAAACTCTAAAGATAAATACTTGGGATGATTATATACAAAATTTAAAAAAAAATTTTTTTTTGGTAGGGTCATTTAGGGGGCAAAGGAAGAGGGGAGGGGGGGGGGTAGGGCAGAAATCGGCAGTCATAAAACTCTAAAGATAAATACTTGGGATGATTATATACAAAATTTAAAAAAAATTTTTTTTTTTGGTAGGGTCATTTAGGGGGCGAAGGGGAAGGAAGGGGTAGGGCAGAGTAGTACCAGGTTTCGTCTCAGCTTCGTCATTAAAGCTTAAAAGTGTTATTTTTAAGGAATGTAGGCTTAAGTAAAACAATTTGTTAAATTTTTATGCTATTTTTGCCTATAATAACGCCCACTGAAGTGGGCGGGGTCAAAAAATATTTTTATTTTATTTAATGGCTCCAAGTTTAAGGCGTTGGACCGTATTTGACATAAAAATATATCATATGCTTAACAAAATAACCAAAAAAATTTAAAAATTATGTTGTTTTTTCTGGGTTGGTTTAGTTGTTCTTAGGGGAACTTTTTTCCCTCTTGCCCGATTTAGCCCATCTTCGAACTTAACCTGCTCTAAGTTATAAAATATATTTATGCCAAATTTCAAGAGTCTAGCTCTTTTCGTTTGGACTGAATCGTGATTTCCACAGACGGACGGACGGACATGCTCAGTTCGTCTTAGATTTCATCACTGATCAAGAATATATATACTTTATGGGGTCTGAGATGGATATTTCGATGCGTTACAAACGGAATGACAAAGTGAATATACCCTCCAAATTCTTTTTTGGAGGGTATAAAAAGAAAAACAGAAACAAAATTGAATTGCTCCAGCCTGGAATCGTATTTTTAAATTATTTTTTTAATAATTAATACAAATTTATTTATTTTTATATTTGACCAGCACTCAGGGGATGACCCCTACATAAGCAGTGCATTGATTGGACAGATGAGAAAATAGAGACTTTTTTGTAGCTATTTCAACCTTTTTACTTTGCCGACTAATTTTTGCAACAGGGCCGACGAAGGCAGGTGCTGTTCCTCTGCTTTTCAATACATGAGAGTGTCAATCGCTGTCAGTTACGTTCAGTAACCAGTGCTCTGCCTTCGTCATTGAAACAGGCTAGCAACAACTATGCACTAATGCTGATCAGAAGAATTCGACACAATATTTCATCACAACAATATTTCGTTGCTGAACTCACGACCCTCCGCTTCATGGTCTCGTGTTCTACTACTTCAGCCAACAGCACCCACAGATTTTAGTGCTTTCCGAAGTTTAAAATAGGTTTAAATAAGAAATAAAATTTACAAAAAAAATCATTACTTTTTGCAAGCTAATTTTGTGACCACAAATCGGTATAAGCTTCCTACCTCTGGATTTTGCTGAATTTCAATACCACTCTATTTAAGTTAATATCCAATCCATCAGTCCAAGAATGAAGCCTCGAGCTCTGGACTTGGGAAAACCATGCAGACAGATGGAAATCGTCTATTTGTTTTCCCTATTCATAAGTATCCAAAATATATATACCGTATGGGGTCCTTTATTAATATTGAGGAAAATACACACGGAATGACAAGCCTATGTATATCGTTTGACCTTTTTGTGAAGCTAGACCAGCTTCCATATGAAAGCTTCACTTCTAAATCTGTTTTAAGAAATAATTAAAGTTTGTCATATGAAGACTATTAAACTACTCAGAGACGCTATAGTACAACAATAGAATGCAGAAAACTAATTCAACTAAATGAGGAGCAAGTCAATATGTCGTCCATAAGTAATATTTATATTGGCTTAAAGCCTTAAAGCCTTTTAAACTAAAAGCTTCCAAGTTAAAAGCAGCCATACACATATTATATTTCTAAGAGTGCAAATTAAAACAAACAAAAAAAAAAAGAGAAAAGAAACTGTAATTTGTAATTGCCAGAAATTGGTGCTTCTGTTCAACAGTGATAATTAAATTAAAAACTATAAAATATTGTGATTAATGTCTATATGGCAAGTTATTTAAAACTTAAAACTTCATATCCTTTTTTCTAAAAGCGAAAGGCTCTCCCACTACTTAAATACAATTAAAAGTCCTTCGACAGAGTCCCCACAATCGTAACACCCCCAATAAATTAAGAACTGGAAGTGTTGGTAATAACAACAAAATTGATTATACATATTTTGGACATTAAACAAAAACGAAAAGGACCAATAACAAAAAGTGATTATGTATATGTGAAATATATTAATTAACCCTGGAATGTCACACTTTGTCGCTTCGACCACTCATGTTAACATTTCTTGTATCTCCTGTGCTCTATTTTTGTTCATATTTGCATGATTTTTGTCACATCAGTAGCCGCTTAGATGGCCTTGAAGTGAATGCTGTTATAGCGCTCTACATATTAGACAAGTTCGATATTTTGCTGATGTGTCGACGAATTACACAAAATAGAATTATAAAACTGACTATTAAAAACACGTGACCTTAATTACTCAGTATGTTCATTTTAAAGTGAAAACAAATTTAATTTATGATATAAGCTATTTTTTATGAATTCTATTTGTCACGTTTGAAACAATTATCCAAACAAAGTTGATAAAAGAAGTTATGTTTGTTTTTTATTACACAATATACCAAATACATATATAATGGAAAAAGATAATTTTCAATTATTTATTTTTAATAGTTCTTCTATCATGCCCTTTGGCATATCATCGTCGTCAATTCGGCTAAGTATAACTATTATACTATACTAAGTATAGTATAAAATATGTGTGATAGTCTAGGGTTAAGAAAAGATTCTCCAACCAACAGGACTTGAGCATTTGTTGGGCGGGCAATGAAGCAGAGTTGTATTAGTGAATAGACAAACACTTGAAGCCTCCAAATATTTTAATATTTGTGCGGAAATGGTGTGAATGGGGACTATAAGGAATAATTGTTTCCATGGAATTATCACCGTAAAAACTTTTGATTTTTTGTACAAAATAATATCGTAATCAAGTCTCTGTCAGCGCATTTACCAGATATGACACTTGGCGAATTTTTCCTGATTTAAGTAACCGATGAAACAACGGCGTTTAGCGACTATTAAGGAGATAAAACCGAATAGCTGAGTGAACTCAAGAACAAACCCAAAACTGTGTACCAACCTTCTTCGGGGATTCGACAAAATACTAGGCACAATTGCATTGTATTTGAGGGGGGACTACCCTGAAGGGGATAAAATATTATTTATGAAAAATGCATTAAACACAACTAATTCTGTTTGTGTTTGATTTGTATATACAGCTCGAGTTCAATACACAATTTCTCACAAATGTATATGTATTTAAAATAAGCGTGTTGTTCATTTCGTTATCTACACATAGGCGCGTGGCAGTGCACCAGGCTAAGTTCAGACCAAACCACATATCGTGTATATTACACGAAACCATTTACCCTGTATTGAGGCCCCATAGCTTTGCTTTCCGTAGTTATAAAATAATTTTTTTTTTTTTGGGAGTAGGACCAGCGCTCTGGAGATGACCATCCCAACATATGCAATGCATTGCGCCGGAACTGGGAAGATATGTTTTGGGAAGGAGGATAAAGTGATTAGTGTCTGTCGATATTCGATATAAACCTTCTCAATTTATAAGTGGCGGGGAAGACATCTGCAAGCAGTTTGTTCCACATACGGACCGTTCGGTCAAAAAACAAATTTTCTCTGAAATGTGTGGTGCGATTCGCTGGAATATTATCCACTATGACTATATTTGGTATGCAAATAAGCATTAGTAAGCAACTGCTGAGAAAAATCTAAAAGCGGGACATTGACATGGGATGTTTTGAGACTTCGCCTTTTTTTTGAACTTGAGTTCCTCCAAAACATGTACCCCTTACACCATAGCTACTCGTAGAGAGTAGAAATTCCTTATACAAATAGGCCTTGGTAAACTATTATTGAAATATAACGGAAAACTGAACATTTTGATAGGGGGATATAAGTTCCCCCTGATTTGTATTGTAGCCCGCCCAAAGCATGAGGCCCTTAGACTACCGTTAGAGAGGTGAATGACTGTTGAACGATATTACTGTTGAAAAATATCTGAATATCTGGAAATTTTTGGTGGGTCATAGATTTCCCCTTATGTGTATTGTAACCGCTTGGGAGCTGAGGACCGTCATACAGATGGGTCATCGTTAACGACCAATGAACACGATCTTAAAATGGATAATTTTCACCGGAGGGCTTGGGTTCTCCCTTAGTTGTGTTCAAGTCCGCCCAAAACGTGGGGCCCTTACATTCAAGCTGAACTTATTTTTAGTATATAAAAGTAACCAGCTAAAATTAATTGTTGCTTTTTGTTTGTGAATAAAAATCTTTTTATACCGCATTAAGAAATAAATTGGTATTAAAAATAAAAATGACGATTTCAGCGTTGGGCAATTGAAACTATTTTGTAATTAAAAGTAACCAAATAAAACAAATTGGTTTTTTTAGGTTAGGTTAGATTGAAAAGAGGGGCATAAACAGCATAAGAGCTGTCCCAATCCGTTCAGGATTACACTTAAGCCTCATAGGCCTTTTGTGCGCTCTATTATAGGGAGTTCCCATTCTATTATCGGGAGTTCCCATTGTAAACCATGGAAACCTGTGAATTTGATTACGTAAATAACCTAGTTTCCTCAATGTATATTTTAAGTCTCTCCAATTAGAACCCCTAAGACATTCCATATCTAGTAAAATTTCACTATTAAATGTTTGTCTCCTGACTTGACTAAAATCTGGACAGTGACACAAGTAATGATCAAGTGTTTCGTCATCCTCCTGCTTGTTATATCGTCAACAAATTTCCATGTAGTCCAGGTGATTCCTTAACTCTCTATGTCCTGTTATTATATTAACCAATCTCCATATTGCTGGCCTACTTAATCTTCGGATCTCCTCTGTCTTGTTACAATTTGGGTTTCTATTGTAACTTTGTAATGAATTAAACACACGCGTATTTAACTTCAATATGAATTTCAATTTAATCAGTCTTTATCTTAGTAGAGGAAAAAAGTAAGTGAAGGAGTAGAATAACCTTACAACTTAAAATGTGTTTTTTAATGGTGATGTTAGAATATAAATAACTTGTAATCTAGGTACTTGGTATGAATTACAGCAATACCATTGCGAACTTTGTGGCAGAGTTACCACAGTTCTCCCAGGCTTACAGGAAAGCTTCAGGTGTCGGACACGTAATCTTCTAGGTAAGCAGGGCGACGGCGAAGTCTAGTCATTCTTCTTTCAGTTTTTTGCTCTACTGGTCGATTTCTAACAGACGAATTCCCGATGTCTGGACTTCCCGTTTGCGCATTGGTAGGAATCTGCACAAGATCTTGAAGATTTGGTTGAGGCTCTGAAGTTTGTGGAGTTGGTTCAGGAACTATAGGCTCAGAAGTTCCTGGTGTTGGTTGGCCATGAGGTTTTGTATTCTCTTCTTCAGGTTGCTGTATCATTGTTGATAAAAGTTGATTGATATGACGTTTAAGAACGTAGCCTTCATCAAATTTTGGTCATTTGACCCAATTTCTTGATGATTCTGGCTAATTTCCATAACCTTTTATTGTTGGAGTAATATCGAGCTTGTACTCTCTCACCTTCCCTTAATTGACGAGTTTTACAACAATTTATGGGCATTTTATTTTGAAATTGAGGAGGCTTTAGAGCATCCAGTTGTATCGAATTTGACGGGTTAGATATTGTTCTGAAAGCGTTTTACCATTTGCCAATGGTGTTGCTCGATAGCGATAAAGTATGTCTCTAACTTTCTCACGTACTGTACGGTTGTCATCTTCCATTGATTCGAGTCGTCGTTTCAACGTTTGAACATTACATTCGGCGAGGCCATTCGTGGCTGGATGACCTGGTGCAATGAACTTCTGGAAAATGCTTCGTCGCGTACAGAATGATTGAAACTCGTTGCTGGTAAATACCGACGCATTGTCTGAGACAATCACGTCTGGTAAACCATGCCTTGCAAACAAATCAAGCAACATTTCTATTGTTGAAGTAGAGGTAGGAGCAAAAGGCGTTATGCCAATTTCAGCCCATTTGGATTCAGCATCCATAACTACTAGATAGTAGTAGAATATGTAGCCTTGCCAATTATGTTCTGGCTCCTCCCAGCAATGTAGTCTTGCTTTTGGTGGACTGGAGTTAACTGAACCACATGATGCACATTGTTTAACCAACGTTTCGATGTCCTTATAGATACATGTCCAATAGACATAGCGGCGAGTAAGCTGCTTCATTTTTTATATTCCAATATGAGTTTGGTGAAGTTCAGCTAAAACGGCAGGCTGTAAACTCGGCGGTATTACTACCCGTTGTCCTCTAAAGAGTATACCATTATTGATAGTAAGCATCGTATCTTCAACTCGATTGCGTTGGAGGTTATATAGTAATGATGACAATTGTGGGTCTTTTGTTGTTTCTTCTTGAAGATTTTTGAAATCTAGGTTTAATGTTGAAATATGATGTATTGACGATTGACAGAGTTTGTTTACTCCATCGTTGATTGCAGAATCTGTTAAACCTTTTGGTTTTATTGAAGCTCGCGATAAACAATCGGCATTTACATTTTCCACGCCCTTTTTGTAAATAACTTCATAATCGAATCCCGATAGGAAAGCTGCGTATCTCTGCAAACGTGAATAAGTCATTTCTGGCAATTTTGCGTTTTGATGAAAAATTCGAACTAGTGGTTGATTGTCGGTCAGCAGCGTAAAATGTTGACCAAACAGGTATTGGTAGAAATAGTCTACAGAAAAAACAATAGCTAATGCCTCATTTGGGAATAATTCTTCTCAGCATCTGTGAGCGATCTTGAGGCGAACGAAATTGGACGTTCTTGTCCCCCTACAACATGAGATAACACGCCGGCAGCACCGGTTGGACTTGCGTCACAAGTTAGTTGTAATGGGTACTTGGGATCATAGGGCACAAGAACACGATCACTAACAATCTCTTCTTTTATAGTTTTGAAAGCCTTTTCGCATTGCATATTCCAAGCAAATTTTGCGTTATTCTTAGTGAGGTTTCGTAAAGGTGCAGTTATCATCGAACAATTCGGGATGAACCTCGAATAGTAGGTAATCATGCCTAAAAAACGTCTTACGTCGTCAATCGACTTTGGTCTGGGAAGATCTGTTATGGCCGCTGTCTTACCCTCCGATTTTAGAATTTCGTTGTATTTGATAGTGTGTCCCAAAAACTCGATTTTTTCTTGAAAAAAACTACATTTTTTTTATTAACATGTAAATCATAATTTTGTAGTTGCTTTAAACATTTTATTAAATTGTCTGCACATTCTGATTTTGTTTCACCATGAATGACTATGTCGTCGAAATACGCTTCAGTCTTGGGGACATCTTGTAAAATTTGATTTAGAATTCTGTTGAATTCAGAAGGAGCTGTTTTGATACCAAACGAAAGCCTATTCACTTTGTACGTGCCCCGGTGAGTTGCAATCGTTTGTATCCTACTTGACTCTTCATCCACTGGGATGTGTAGATAAGCTTTGTAGAGATCAAGTTTACAAAAATATCTTGAATTCTGCAAACTATTAAATACAAGGTGGCGCAAAAATAACCTTCCGATGTTTTTTGGCTGTAATTGAAAAAAAAATTAAAAACTTTGATTCTTCTTGTGGATTATTTTTATTTGGTCTCCTTCAGCATATCGGTTGTGGCACGTGCAGTGTGTGCCGTTGCACCGTCCTGTTGGAACCACATGTTTTCCAATCCCAATTCATCAAGTTGCGGCAAAAAGAACGTTGATCATTGCTCTGTAGCGCTCGCCATTCACAGTAACCGTTTGGCCCGCGACGTCTTCGAAGAAAAAAGGTCCGATGACTCCTCCAGCGAAAAGAGCACACCATACAGTGACTTTGAGCGGGTGTAATGGCTCTTCGTGGGTTACACGCGGATTTCAGTGCCCAAGAAGAGTGAACTTTGCTCATTTACGTACACGCTAAGATGGAAATGGGCTTCATCACTCATGATTATTTTTGATGAAAAATCATCTTCCTATTGGTGGTGATTAAGGATGGCTTGAGCGTATGTTAGATGCGATTGGCGGTCAGCAGCTAACAGCTGATGCCCCGTCTGGACTTTGTACGGAAACATCTTCAAATCTTGTACCAAAATTCGCTGTAAAGACCGTCGACTGATACCCATTTGCGTGGCACGTCGTCTGGTCGATGTCGACGGCGCTTTCATGACATCCTCGGCTACAACAGCAATATTCTCTGCAGAACGGCTACTCCGGGGTCTGCCACGCCTGGCAGCATCTCGTGTTGTGCGAGTCTCTTCGAGGCGAGCGGCTAAACGTCGCAGTGTTTCACCAGTAGGCGTTGGACGGTCAGGAAATCGAATTAAATAAATCTGTATCACTTACTTGCTTCACCGTGTTGATTCCTTCTAAATTAATTTTGAGTTTTAATTTCCGATACTAATCACGACCGATGATAGCAGTGAAATCTTCAGGGACAATGTAAATTTCTTCAGTTATTGATAAGCCATTATGTTGTATTTGAACCTGGACTTTGCCATCAACTGTAAACGGATCAGAAGTGTATGACTTAAATGACATTGGGGTTGAAAGAAGAGGAGCTTTTAAGTTGAGTTTAGAATACTAGTTTCTGGGCAAAAACGTAAATTTTGAACCCGTATCATTTTCAAATTTGATAACCTTGCCTTCAATATTTATGGTTGTAAAAATTTTGTCTGAATCTTCAGAAGTATTTTGATGAATATCCATAACGTTTAAAATTCCATAGTGATGAGTTTCCTCAATTTGATTTGTAGATTCTTGGTTCGAGTTACCTTTCTTCAACCGTGCTTTAATGCAAACCTTGACCACATGTCCACTTCTACCACATTCAAAGCCTCAAATTTATGTTTACTACTTAGACAATCCTTAGCGTAATGGTTGTTTTTACCGCATCTTAGACAGAGACCAGCAAGCCCCAACGATTTAAAATCGATGTTGAATTTTTCTTTCTTTGATTTACTTTTATTTGACTTACGATTATGTTGAAACTTTTTCCCTCCTGAAATTTATAATTCCGGAATGATTCCTTTGTAGTGTCTAGAACCTCGAAATTCGGCACTAATGCTGTAGTAGCACCGAGGCTTAAAGATCTTTCACCATTGCCACTTGTTGATACGTTGTTTGACATCGATTCCAGAATTTTCTGTTGAATTTCCATGAAGGCTTTAAACTGAGCTGTATCCATATTGATGGTTGAACTTTTACCAAGTCGTAAATTATCCTCGTCGCCAAATTATTGTAACTTTGTAATGAATTAAAAACACGCGAATGACTAGACTTCGCCGTCGCCCTGCTTACCTAGAAGATTACGTGTCCGACACCTGAAGCTTTCCTGTAAGCCTGGGAGAACTGTGGTAACTCTGCCACAAAGTTCGCAATGGTATTGCTGTAATTCATACCAAGTACCTAGATTACAAGTTAGTTATATTCTAACATCACCATTAAAAAACACATTTTAAGTTGTAAGGTTATTCTACTCCTTCACTTACTTCTTTCCTATACTAAGATAAAGACTGAATAAATTGAAATTCATATTGAAGTTAAATACGCGTGTGTTTAATTCATTACAAAGTTACAATAATTTCCCCATAGAATTCTGGTTCCTCTACAGTAAAGTACTGCCAATCTCTTGTATGCAATTCTATAGCCCATTGCTTCAGTTCGTTTTTAAAAACCTGAAATGGATTAGGATTTTCTAGTGAGATGTTTGTCATTAATGCTCTCATCTTGGCTAGTTTATCTGCCTCAATATTTCTAGGTATTCCTTGAAATCCTGGAATCCATATTATCTCGATACTTCCAAAATGCGTGTATGAATTTATTTCATCCTTGGATTGAAATACACACCGATATTGAACCGGATATCTTCTTAGGGCCTCGATGACTTTCTCACTATCCTTGAATATACGAACTGGTAGCCTGTTATTAATTTCCTTTAACCATTTCATCCCTTCCGTAATAGCTGCGATCTGTCTGAAATACTGTATTGTGGTCTGGCAGGCGGAAGTATTTACGAAAGTTACGACCTATGAATAGAATCCTCCACGAGATCGGTTACTAATCTTCGGCCCGTCTGTGTGTAGTTATGGGGTTCATCCCTGTCGTAATTGCTTCTTCCCATTGGTTTTTTCTTCATATATTAAATGATGCTTTTGAAAGAAATTCATTGGTTTTAAAAATCAGAAACGCTAGCAACACAGCTCCAGAACTGGAAAATAAAACTGATTTATTTCCTCGGTAATTAAACATGTTTTATATTTTGAATAAAAGACTTAATACTTACATGTACTCATGTGAATACAAAACGGATCGCAAGATAGAGCCCAATATTACCAAATTGCTTTGGCACACCCTTTATCTTTAGGCATAATTTCATTATCATTCATATCACTACCCTCACAACAATTAAAATTAGAAAGTGAAAAACCAATAAAAACATGTTTATCATTTTGAAAAGAAAAAGTACTTAAAACAAACAAACGAAATTTATATTGCCAGGAGTATTTGATATTGAACGTTCGAAAAGATAATAGACGACAAAACCATTTTCATTAGCGGCATTCAGTTAAAGATGAAAAATATATGAGTGTTTATGCATGCAAAAATTCAAAATGAAAATAGAGGAAAGATATATTTTTAGAATGAAATAACTTTTAACATGGCACTTATTTTTATACTCTCCAAAAATGAAATGGAGGGTATATTCACTTTGTCATTGTGCGTGTAGCGCAGAGAAGTAGTTACAGTTTTCCAAAAGGTGAAGGACAAATATACATCTTTTTATAGGTTTGTCATTCCGAGTGTAATTTCTTCGATATCAATATAGGACCACATAAACCCCCTTATTCATAAATAATATATGAGGTTTATAAGAGTGTAATAGAGCATATTTCATATGAAATTTTGTTTTATTACGCTGTTATTAGACTCTCATAATTTTTATGAATAAGGGGGAAAGCATATATATTATGGATCCTTATGAATAGCGATGACGATTGAGCGATGTCCGTCTGTCTGTACGTGGAGGTTTCCCAACCCCTAAGATGAGCTAGAAACTTCGTTCTAGGACCGTTGGATTGGAAATGAACTTAAATAGAGTGGTATTGAAACTCAGAAAGATCCGAAGTACGGTTCCAGAGCTGGGAAGCTTACACCTATTTCTCGGCGCAAAATTTATACCAAAAATTAATTACTTTTTTAATGTTTGTAAATTACACCTATTTCGTGCTTTGAGAAGCCTCAATCGTCTATTAAAAACTAAAAAAAAAATATTTCCAGGGACAGGAAATTAAAATTTTTTTTCGGCCCATTCCGTATTTTGTAGTACATGTTGTAACTAAAATTGTTAACAACTTTAAGTTTTTCTTTAACAAAACCTCTTTATACGTTATGAAGATTTGCATTATCCAAAAAAAATTTTTAAATTCAAATTTTTCTTCCAGGGGTGGGAAATTTAATTTTTTTATAAGTGAAAGTAATCAAACAGGCAACTGATGTTTGTTTTTTTTTTGCTAACTAAAGCTGTCTTATATTTTAGGAAGAACAAAATTGGTATCACAAATTAAAAATAAATAAAAATTTCGAATCCAGTGTTGGACAAGTGCAAAATTTTATAGTACATGAAGGTGGCCAAAATGGTCAAAAATTTTAAATTTTTCTTAAATTAAACCACTTTATACCTAAAGAAGCGTTGCACTGATAAAAAAAAACAAATAAAATTTTGTTTCCAGGGTTGGGAAAATGAAAGTTTTTTTTGGTACATGCAATATTTTGTAGTACATGTAATAACCAAAATGGTGTCAAAATTTAAGTTTTTCTTATACAACTTTATTTATACCTCATGAAATCTGCATTGATAAAAAAAATATTTAAAAAAATTAAAATGTCACTTCCAGGGTTAGGAAGTTTATAGTTTTTTTGGTACATGCAATATATTGTAGTACATAAAAGTGACCAAAATGGTGGAAATTTTAAGTTTTTCTTAAATAAAACAACGTTATACCTTCGCTTCCAGGGCTGGGAAATTGAAATATCTATCTATATATATAAAAATGAATGTGTGTTTGTTTGTGGGTTTGTTTGAAGTCTATAGACGGCTAAACGGCCGGACCGATTTTCATGAAATTTTAACAGCACCTTCCTGTATATCTGGAAGGAACTATAGGCTACTTTTTATTTTGAAATTTTAAGTAGGGGAGGTGCCACGCCCACATACCCAATAAGTATTTAATGACTCATATCTCATAAACTACAACAGCTAGAGTACTCAAATTTTGTATGGACGACTTTGACGTATATATGAACAAAATGGGTTGGTTATATTAGGCGTGTCACCTCCAATATAAAAATATTAATTCTGTATATCTAAGAATATATAACTTCTACTTCTAAAATTTTGTCGAAGCAATTGATTGCAATGAAATTTGGTGCACATAATCTGTGCAACTCCGGGAAGGTTATGGGGTACTAATTTTGTCAAAACTAGGACCAGGAGGGCGATACGGGGGAACTTTCTATCCCTCCAAAACCTTCAAGCCGATTTTAATTAATATTTGGTCATAGATATATCTGCGTCTAAAAATTCAAATAGGCTATTTATATTTTCAAATCTAGGACGAGGAAGGCGATAGGGGGAAATTTTTCGCCCTTCCGAAACGTTTAAACCGATTTTAATGAAATTCAGAACAAAGATAGATCAGTATCTAAGAAGTCACATAGGCTATGTACATTTTTAAAATTAGGACCAGTAGGGCGATGGAGGGATATTTCTGATCCTCCGAAACGTTCATACCGATTTTAATGACATTTAGAACGTAGATAGATCTGCGTCTAAAAATGCACATAGGCTATGTAACTAAAAGCAGGAGGGCGATAGGGGGAATTTTCTATCCCTTTGAAACTATCAAACAGATTTTAATGAAATTTTTAACATAGATAGATCTGTGTCCATAAAGTTACATAGGCCATGTCCATTTTCAAAACTAGGACCAGGAGGAAGTAATGGGGACAATTTCTGAACCTCAACTTGATTTTGGTGAAATTTAAAATATAGATACGCCTTCGTTAAGAAGGAGACATACGCCATAAATAAATACGTCGATTTCCAACTCTCGGCCTATCAATAAAAAAATTACATCTCTCTTCACGTATACGTCCTGTATATTCAACAAACTTGAGACAGGCAACTCAACACGCATCAGCGAGCGTAATGTTTGCACTTTACAATCCGGTAGGATGTATTATTTTTGCACACATAAACATTTCTTCTATTTTGTTAAATTTTTTATTTGTTTTATGATATACATATAAAAAATGTTCTACCAATACATTCTTAGACTTAGGTTAACGGAAAGTCGAAAGGAGAAGATGTGCTTATTCCGCGCATTCCCTTCACTCCCACCAACATGCCATTCAACTTCAAGTGATTGCAGTTCCTGATTCGCCTTGCTTTTTCAATTACAATCAACAAGTCGCAGGGATAGTGCGGACTGAATTTAGAAAATCCATGTTTTTCGCATGGCCAGTTATATGTTGCGTGTTCAAGAGTTGGACAACCAAAAAATTTATATGTTCTTGCTGAAGAGAGTAAAACAAAGATATTGTCTACTCAGCGATTAAAAAAAACCTTTATTATTTTTATGTATGTAGTTGTTATTATACAAAAAATATACTTATGTATATAAATACTGTTTCTTACAAATGTTTATTTTATTTCATGACAATGGGGGTAGCTAAGCACACCGGGTGTAGCTAGTATTTTATACATAAAAGTAACCAAAAAGGCCACTAACGTCGGTTTTTTACTAATTAAAACTATTTTTTAGATCAAGAAAAACAAAATTGGTATCAAAAATTAAAACTAAATCAAAATTTAGATTCCAGAGTTGGATAACTGCAATATTTTGTAGTACATAAGAGTGACCAAAATGGTTACAAATATTAAGTTTTTCTTAAATAAAACTATTTCATGCCTCATTAAGAGTTGCATTGGTAAACAAAAAACAAAACAAAAATTTAATTTCGTTTCCAGGGTTGGGAAATTGAAATATTTTTTGCACATAAAAGTAACCAATAACGCAATTGACGTTGTTGTTTTTGCTAATTAAAACTGTTTTATAATTCAGAAAGAACAATATTGGTATTATAATCTTAAAAATTCAAAATTTCGATTCCAGGGTTGGATAAATGAAATATTTTATGGTACATGAAAGTGACCAAAAAGTTTAAAAATTTAAATTTTTTGTCGAGTAAAACTATGTTATATCTCACAAAGAACTGCATTGGTAAAAAAAATTAAAAATTCGGTTCTAGGGTTGGAAAATCGAAATATTTTGGTACATAAATGTACCCACATAAATTCAAATTTTAATTTTTTTTAGTGAATTAAACCTATTTTATATATCAGAAAAAATTAAATTAGTATTAAAAAATTAAAAATTCGGTTCCAGGGTTGGACAATCGAAATTTTTTAGTACATAAAAGTTCCTAATATTGGTTTTTTGTGAATGAAATCTTTTTTATACCTTGGGAAGAGTTCAATTGGTATTAAAAATCAAAAATTACAACCAAAAAAATCTAAAACACGATTCTACGGTTGGACAATTAGAACTTTTTGGGGCACATGAAACGGATTTTTTCTTTTTGTTTGTAAATTAAACATATTTAATATTTTTGAAAGACATTCAGAGTTATTAGAAATAAGAAGAGCCAGACATTTAGCTTCCTAACTGAAAAATTTAAACGTGGTCTTAAATATAAAAGTATCTGATAATAACATTTTGTTTTTTTAATTAAAACTACTTTCTGTTTTAGAAAGAAATAAGAAATACATCTGTGATGGACATTTAAGATTCGACACAGCCGAATATAGCACTTTTAATTGTTGATTCTTACGATTTTTCATACTAATTTGTTTCTTTCGAAAATATAAAATATGTTCGAGTACCAAAGAAATATGTTAACTTTATATAGTTAGTTATTTTAATATTCTAAAAAAAATTTAAATTTTCCAGCTCTGCAGCTGCTTTTTTTGCTTTCTCTGATTTTTGATACCACGGAATTTTTTTAAATGTAACAAATATTTTTAATTCATTAATAAAAAAATTGTTTTATTTGGTTCATTTTATGTACCAACACAAGTTTCAATTCACAAACCCTGAATATGTGTTTTTGATTTTAGTTGAATTAGTTTTAATTTAGCAAAAAGGAAATTTATTTTAGTTGGTTGTCAAAAATGAGTTTAAATTTTCCAACTCTGGAACCGTATTTTTTATTTTGCTTGTTTTTCAAATGCACTCTATTTAGAACTATTTCTATAATGTCGGTCTTGAAGTCGCTGGCTTTTCTGGGGGCTTCGGAAAATCAAATTCACGTACAGGCAGACGGACAAACTGACATCGATTATACGGCCTCCCTATTCATAAGGACACAGCATAAGGGGTCGTGTAGTAATATTGTGAAAATAACACACTCATTGTCAAATCTATGTATCGTCATCTTACAGACCTAATAACGTATCTGCAAAAATTTCAAAATTAAATTTTTTAATGATTGTTATTCTCTATATCATAACGCATATATGAACATCTAATATTACAAATGACCAAGTTATTACCAAATAACTTATCAGCAATATTGCAAATAGTTAAAATTTTATAACGTTTTTTCCCTCTCCTGCAAACTTTTGAGAATTGCAGAAATATCATTTTGTCTTTAAGGTGACAATATTTGGTGAAGAGTATAAAATATATATAACAATTTATGTTATAATAACAAAAATTGACAAACGGTTGACCCCAAGGTTTTAAACTCCCCGAGCTCATAATTTTAATAAGAGTTTGATAAAATACTATTATTTTCACTGTCAAACTCCTAACACTTGTGGATGAATCAACCGATTCTCGATTCCTATAAAATAATCGAGTTTAAACCAGATATACAATTTTGGAGTTTTTCTTATTAAATCACTTTTTCTTTCCAATTTTGACTATCGATGATTAGTCTGTGGAATCGATTGGTACAGCCGTTGAAAAATTGTTTAAAAACACACATTTGAATAAATATTTTTTTCAGTTTTTTTGAGATTTCTCGAAATCTAGTGGGCCGAATGGGTTCCAATTCTCAGGAAATCTTAGGTTTGATAGAACTCTTTGAAACCCCACAGAATCGATGCGGTCAAGCCGTTCAAATTATTTATATTATATACTTACACACACACACACATACACATACTTAAACACATACAGACACAGCGGCACCCTCTCAGAGGTAATCAGGGAAAGTTTCTAGGAACTCGGAACGTCGAGATCTGGTTAAAGCTCCATTTTTGGAAAAAGTGGTTAGAAAGGCGGCTAAAACTTTCTTAGCGGGAAGCTAAACAGAATTTAGGTTTCACAGTGAGTCAAAATATATGAACTATTGTCTCTAAATATATGACCAGCACTGTACATGGAAATGTTCAATTTTTTTTTTATTTTGAAACACTTGAGTTCCCTTAATAAATATAATGAACCCAAATAAAATGTTGGGAACAAGAAAGCGCCAACACTTGATAAGGCCACATAAAATACATAAATAAATAAAAAGGGACCTTTGTGCAGGAAAGATTGTGTTTTAAGGTCAGATATTGTTTTGTTTTTGGGAAAAAAAGGATAAGGGAACGTAGTAAAATAAAATTTTATAGCATGCGATAAAAGTCCCTAAAAAATTTCTTAAGCCCACTTTTTATTTGTGCTCCTAATGTACATTAACAAAATTTTTCCCCATTCAAACAAACAAGGGTGGGTTTTAATGCCAACCAGTTTATTTAGTCCTTTTAATCCCTTTCAAGCAAAACAATTTAAAATGGTGGCCGAGTTTCTTATTAGAATTTTCTTGTATCGTCTTGATAAAATGCCTCCTCATGCTGATGTTGTGTTGTTGTTGCCAAGCATGAAGGGTGAGTTTTATTTTATGTTCTTGTTTTATAACTCGACTGCCTAATGATTGCCTGCCTGCCTGCCTGGCTGTTGGTTTTCTTTTTTTGGTACTTGTGCACAATAGTGTGTTTCATTTTAACAACCACGCCTTGTATCTGTAGTCATAAGGACATTTTATATTGGAATACTTTATTGTGTAAGCGTGTTTGTTGGCCTACAATTATGTTTATGCTTCCGTATGTATGTGTAAGAGTGTTGTGTCTTGCTTTATTCAAATTTGTTTAAAAGTTCCGTTCACCAAGTTCCATTTAGCTTGTTTTGTGCTTAAAATTTCCACTCTTGCCTTTTGTCCTTTTATAAAAGGCTGCTCAAGTTTATGTGTGTACTGTACCTTATTTTATTGTGTGCATGTGTGTGTGTTTGTGCTAAAGCCTTTTTAAGATGCTGCTCGTAGTCTTATAGAAATACATGCAGCCAACATAAAGAGGTTTCAGCACACAATATTTTCTCAAAGTATTGATTTTATTTTTTTTGTTCGTTAACATCCTGTTGTTTGAAATGGGGAAATTTTGCAGGAGTTTTGGTTAACTTGGACGACATTACAAAACTGTGGTGTGTGTTAGCAGTTGTTTGCCATGAGTTTTGTATTAAAAGGTTCCTGTGTGTGTGTGTATGTGTGCTTTGTAAACCTGTACAAACTTTTATAAATTTCTTGAAAATAATGACTTTGACAAGGGTTTAAGTTCTATTAAAGTTGTTGTTTGCCAAGTTATATATAGAAGAGAATTTACGAACTATTGATTAATTTTATTGTGTGGATGAGTGCGGTCAAGCATGCCACAGAAACCATTTTACACGATTTGTATTTATTTATTCAATATCCAGAATTTTCAAAATAATATGATCTGCTTATTTCACTCACATACAGTTCGACGGATGCATCTTATAGAATGTAGGTTAGGCCAGAAAAAAACGGAGAACACTCGGAGGTCATAAGGACCATTGTGATGCCCAGGCGACTACTCACACACAAGTTCTTGCGAATTACTAAAAAACAAGAACGTTATATTAGACCGGGTCGAATCTGAAATACCCTCCAAATATTTAGTAAATATATAAAAATGTTTAACCTGTTGGGTCAGAGTTCCTTTAAGACATCCCTGTACCCAATTATAAAGCTCTATTTTGACAGGGTCACTCAGGGAAGGGCGACGTTTCAGTTTTGTTTTCAAACACTAAGAAGTAAGTTTTTGGGGTTGTTAAGTGTAAAGAAATCAAGTATCGTCTCAGCTTTGCCATAAAATCTTAAAAATTTAACTTTTAGGGAATGTGGGCGTAATTAATACAATTTCTTATATACCTTTGCATATAATATCTAAAGTTAACGCCCAATAAAGGGGCGGGGTTCAAAAATGTATTTTTCTGAATGTATTGCTCCAAGTTCAACGCGTTGGACCTTCTTTGATATAAAAATATATCATTTGCTTAACAAAATTACAAAAAACCTTTAAAAATTATGTTGCTTTTTAGAGGTTGGTTTAGTTCTTCGTAGGGGAACTTTTTCCCTTTTTTTGTCCACAACGATAACGAAATTTTTTACTATGATTGGTTTTTTGTGGATTAAACTTTTTTTTACAATTTTGGAAAAAGAAACTTGGATCCAAAAAAAAATTAAGAAACGCTTCTAGGCTTGGACTACTGAAAATATTTGTAACCAAATAGTGAATTGAACGCACTGTTGAAAAATTTTATTATTTTAATATTAAAACTGCTAAAGCTTTCGCATGGACTAGCCGATTCCCACACGGCAAGCGGTGATTGATGAAGTTCTTCAATACCCATAAAATAATCGAGAATAATAATTGATCACATATATAATTTAGAAGTGTTTTGAAAAACTCACTTCTTTTTCGAAATTTTCATTCACGAAGTCTCGCGAACGCGTTAACCGTTTTGTCAAGATGTTATTAGTTTTTGGAATCGAGCAGAACAGCTGTTTAAAAGTTATTCTAAAAAAAAACAAGTAAAAACGTTATATATGACCGGGTCGAATCTTAAATACCCTCCAAATATCTAGTAAACAGATATAAAATGGTTAACCTGCAGGGTCAGGGTTCCTTTAAGACTTTTCTGTGTCCAATTTTAAAACTCTATACAAATTTAAAACTCTAGCTTGGGGGAGATATCTCACCTAAACCGTAAAAACTTAAATAATTTTTAAGTGTAGACAAATAGTATTTTTTTGATAAGGTCATTTAGGGGACAAAGGGAGTTTAGGGGTAGGCCAGAGCAAGATCAGAGAACACATTATCTTCGTCCAAAATGCTTAAAAACTTAATTTTTAAGGAATGTAGGCTTAAGGAATAAAATTTTTTTATCTCGAACCAGAACTCAGGGGATGACCCCTACATATGCAGTGCATTGCGCCGGAACTAGAAACGAAGGGGTAGTATTAAGAGACAGATGAAGATGATAAATATGAGGAGATAGAGAATTTCTTTGTAGCTATCTCAAACTTTTTACTTCGCCGGCTAATTTTTGCTACAGGACCGACGCAGGCAGGTGCTGCTGGTACTTTGATTTTTAGTACATGATCGTGCCAGTCGCTGCCAATTATGTTCAGTGACTAGTGCTATGACTTCATCACTGAAACAATTTGGCAACAACTAACACAACCATGCACTAATGCTGATCAGAAGAATGCAACACAATATTTCATGACTCAGCGCGGGGTTGAAATCGGTACCCTCCGCTTCATAGTCTCGTGTTCTACTACTTCAGCCAACAGCACCATCAAATATTTACACTATTTTTGCATGTAAAATGTTGCTCCAACGCCCACTAAAGAGGGCGGAGACCAAAAATAGACTATATCGTGTTTTCAACAGACTGACGTATGTGCATTGTTAGATCGTCTTAGACTTCATCACTGATCAAGAATATATTTTTTATGGGGTCCAATTAAAACTGTTTTTATACCCTTCACAAAAAAGTGAAAGGGTATACATATATAGGTTTGTCATTCCGTGTGTAATTTCTTCGATATGCACATGAGACCCCATAAAGTATATATATTCTGGATCCTTATGAATAGCCATGACGATTGAGCGATGTCCGTCTGTCCGTCCGTCTGTACGTGAAATCGGTTTTCCCAAGCTCCCAGAAGAGCTAGAGACTTCGTTCTTGGACCGTTGGATTGGAAATGAATTTAGAATTTAGGCTGCTATTAAAATTCAGAAAGATCCAAAGTTTGGTTCCAGAGCTGGGAAGCTTACACCTATTTCTCGACGCAAAATTTATACCAAAAATCAATAATTTTTTTTAATGTTTGTGAATTAAACCTACTTCGTGCTTTGAGGAGCCTCAATGGTATATTAAAAACTAAAAAAATAAAATTTTTTTTCCAGGGATGGGAAATTAAAAATTTTTTTTCGGCCTATTCAGTATTTTGTAGTACATGTATTAACTAAAATTGTTAAAAATTTCAAGTTTTTCTTTAACAAAACCACTTTATACGTCATTAAGATTTGCATTAGCCCAAAAAAAAAAAATCAGAACTTTTAAATTCAAATTTTGCTACCTGGGGTGGGAAATTGAATTTTTTTTATACATGAAAGTAATCAAACAGGCAACTGATGTTGTTTTTTTTTGTTTTTTGCTAACTAAAACTGTCTTATAATTTAGGAAGAACAAAATTGGTATCAAAAATTCAAAAATAAAAAATAAAATTTCGAATCCAGGGATGGACAAGTGCAATATTTTATGGTACATGAAAGTTACCAAAATGATAAAAAATTTGCAATTTTTCGTAAATAAAACTACCTTATACCTCAAGAAGCGTTGCACTGATAAAAAAAACAAACAAACAAAAATTAAAATTTCGTTTCCAGGGTTGGAAAAATTAAATTTTTTTTGGAACAAACAATATTTTGTAGTACATGTTATAACCAAAATGGTTTGCAAAATTCGAGTTTTTCTTAAACAAAACTACTTTATACCTCATGAAGATTTACATTGATAAAGAAAATTTTAAAAAATTTAAATTTCGCTTCCAGGGTTGGAAAATTGAAATTTTTTTTAAACATAAATGTAACCAAAAAGGCAATTAACGTTGTTATTTACTAATTAAAACTATATTTATAAACTATATGGTTATAAATATTAAGTTTTTCTTAAATAAAACTATTTCATGCCTCATTAAAAGTTGCATTGGCAAAAAAAATTTAAATTTCGTTTCCAGGGTTGGGAAATTGAAATATTTATTCTGCATAAAAGTTACCAAAAAGGCAATTGACGTTGTTTCTTTTAGCTAATTAAAGCTGTTTTATAATTCAGGAAGAACAAAATTGGTATTAAAATCTTAAAAAATCAAAATTTCGACTCCAGGGTTGGACAAATGATATATTTTATGGTACATGAAAGTGACCAAAAAGTTTAAAAATTTTAATTTTTTTGTCAAGTAAAATTATGTTACACCTCACTAAGAATTGCATTGGTAAAAAAATAAAAATTCCAGAGTTGGGAAATCGAAATATTTTTCGTACATAATAGTACATACATAAATTCAAAATTTTGCGCTTTTAGTGAGTTAAACCTATTAGATATTTCAGAAAAAATTTAACTAGTATCAAAATATTATAAAGTCGGTTCCAGGGATGGAAAATCGAAATTTTTTGGTTCATAAAAGTAACCATATAAGTTCCCAATTTTGGTTTTTTCAGTGACTTAAAGCTATTTAATACTTCCCTAAAAATTAAATTGGTTAAATTGGTTAAATTTTAAATTTTAAAAACTAAAAATTTGGTTCCAGGGTTGGAAAATCGAAATAATTTTGGTACCTAAAAGTACATACATAAATGCCAAATTTTGTGTTTTTAGTGAATTAACCCTATTTCATACATCAGAAAAAATTAAATTATTATTAAAAAATTAAAAACTCGGTTCCAGGGTTGGAAAATCGAAATTTTCTATATCACAAAGAAGTAAATTGGTATTAAAAACCAAAAAAAATTAGAACTTTTTGGGGTACATGAAACGGATTTTTTGTTTTGTTTGTAAATTAAATAGATATAATATTTTTGAAAGACGTTCATAGGTATTAGATATAAGAAAAGCCAAACATTTAGCTTCCTAGCCGAAAAATTTAAACGTTTTCTTAAATATAAAAGTAACCGATAACATCATTTTGATTTTTTAATTAAACCTACTTTCTGTTTTGGCAAGAAAGAAAGAAAGAAGAGTTACATCTGTGAAGGGTATTTAAGATTCGGCACAGCCGAATATAGCACTTTTAGTTGTTTTTTTCAGGGTCGTTCTGGCAAGAGCCGTGGGGGAGACATTTCACTGTCATAAAACACCAAAAATAAATTTTTTGGGGGTAATTGAGTGTAATTTTTTTTTTTGGGTCATTTAGGTGGCAAAGGTGGAGGAGAGAGTTGGGCTGAAAAGGTAGTTTACGTCTCAGCTTCGTCATAAAAGCTTAAAAATTTTATTTTTAAGGAATGTATAATAAGGCGCACTAGAGGGGCTGGGTCCAAACATCTATTGCTTTTAATTTTATGGCTCCAAGATTAACGCATTGGACTTTCTTTGACATAAAAATATATCATTTGCTTAATAAAATTACAAAAAAACTTTAAAAATTATGTTGAAGATGCTTGATCATCTTTAAAACTCACAATAGTGAGTACTCAAAACTCTAAAGAGTCTCGAACTTTTCCTTATGCTCAATTAGGAGTAAATACTTATAACCATGATCGTTCGTTGGTCGAAACTCGATCTGACAAGATTTACAGATCCAATAAATCTTTATTGTCGGTATATATGCGGTTCTTTCTTTAAGTTGAGACGACGGGAATTTAGGAAAAAAATAAGAGATATTTTTTCATAAAGCCTTTTAATCGTTATAGAACAATCAGTCTATTAAAAATATTATACATCGATTTTTGTATGTTTATAAGTATATAATTATTTGTATGTGTGTGTACATGCAACATTATGTATTTGACGGTGCTATTGGCTGAACTAGTTAAGGCCGAACCCGAAGAGCCCGGGTTTGATTCCGCACTGCCATATATATGTTATAGAATTTTTATGATCGTCATTAGCGCTGCAGACGTATAAATTAAAATGGCTACAGCAAATTCTCTACCTTCTCAACTTTCGCCATCTGGCCTTTCAACAATATCACTTCCTTTAACATTCCCACCCCAATGCATTGCATGAGTGTCATTAAAAAATAATTGATATTAAAGGATTTTGTTATTGCTTTTCAAGCAAATGTAAAACGCTTTTTATCACTTTTATGCTGAGAGTTAAAAAGGAAATTTTTATGTTTTGCATATTTGCATAAAAATATCGTTTAAATAAATTCAATTTCATTAATATTGGGGTACAATAAACTACCTAAAAGTGTACCACAAAAAAAATTATTGTACACATATTTATAAATGGGAGTGGTCCTAAGAACTTACTAAATCTTCAAAAATCTGTAATTTATGTATTGACAGTTTATTAACTTACGTGTTTTATTTAAGTAAAAAACATAAAATTTTTTGAGCCACGTTTACACTGCGACCACACGAGCAACATTTCGTGTCTTGATACAAGCAATAACGCCGGCAGAAACGCGACGTCAATTGCCAATGTTCTTGCTTGCATATCTTGGTAGCGAACACGTACAAATCTTAAAACAGTGTTGTTTTCTTATAAGACAAAAGTTTCAATCAAATGACAATTCAATTTGACAGAATGTGTTAAGAGATTATTGCTCGGCAATGCATTATAACATTTGTTGCCGAATATGTGTTCTAACATATATTCATGCGGTCCACACGTTAATATCTTGTGTCGGCAATCAAATTTGACGGTTACCACGGCAATAATTGCCAAACTTATTGCTCGTGTGGACGGGTAGTTACAGATCTGGTGACGTACGCTACACAAAAATTAACTTTTACGTGATGAAATTTACAATTTGGCATTCAAGATCAACTCTGGTAGTTTTGCCACGGAAACTGCACAAGAGGGACTTCGAAGAGTCTATTATTTTTGTTAAGGAAAAGTGTTTACTTGATTTAATATTTTTTTATTTGCTTAATGCACTTGTGCAGTCCCACTGTACCATAACATGTTATTCTTTTCACTGCAACTAAACAAAAATTTCTTGAAATTTGCAAAGCAAAAAGTCAAATAGAAGCAAAAGAAAAACAAAAATTCATTTTCATTGTGGCAATAGAAAATATTGCGAAATGTTCACAGAAAATGTTTGTAAACTTTTGACATTATTTTTGGCCAATACCATCAACAGCAAATGTTAGCATCATTTATATCTTGCACTAGGGTTTTTTTTTCCTCCCCACATTCAGCTTCAGTCTGCTGGCAAATTCAATTCAATACCCAGAAAGTAGTTGAACAAAAAACTAAGAACTTTTACTTATTTTGCAGGAATTTTTCAAATGCGAAAGAAAAAATAAATAAAGAGAAGAAGTTTTTGCTTCTAATATAAATGAATTTCTTTTCTTTTTATTTCCATTTCAAAATAAAGTTGGAAAAGTAAAACCTCAAGCTCAAACCCTTAAAACACATTCTATGGAAAAGGGAAATAAAAAGACAACAAAAACTAGAAATAATGATAAGAAAAGTTTCTCTGCCTTTAAGAGTGGCAGCCAGTACTTTATTAAGGATTCGAGTTACAAAATGGAATCCTTGACTACATAAAGTGTTTAACTACTGCCTTGGCATACAAATGCACACACACACACACATACACATACTTGTACAAATGACGTTAGTAAGACAGTGGCTTCATGCCTCTAACTCCTTTAAGCCGTGTCTCAGTGTCTCTGCATTACAAACATTTTATGAAAAGCAGCAGGAATGGAAAGTTTTGTCTAAACTTATTTAGTTCCTTTTTATGCTGGTAGAGGAAATTCATTAGGAATTTTAAAGAAGTTTAGTTTCTACTTAAACACACACACACACACACGCACACATAGAAATTATATATATATGTCTGCAAGTAATACAGACACATACACTCGTATATTGCCAAGTAAGTAGTTGTGTAAATAACTTGTTTTATATACACAAACACGTACACAAATATGGAATGCATATACAAAAAGTTATGTACCGATAAGTGTCTGCTCGTCTGTGCACAGAATATGTGCATGTAGTTGTAAATATTCCAACGATTTTATTTGCTCGTAAAAAGTACAAGAAATTGCTCGAAGCTGTACATTAAGACTTTTGTAAAGTTTGACTAAATTGCTTTTAATATTTTATATACAAACTTTTCTCTGGCCTGCCTCCCTCTCCACCACTTTTCTACTTATTTATTTTGTTAAGTTTTTTAATACGAATTGCAGAAAGGAAACTATTTGAGGCAACTTGATTTAAAAATTTAATAAGACTTGGAACATTTGCCTAAATTGCTGTTTTGTTCAATTTGAAGCTAAAAACTTAACAAAAAAGATATTAAATGACGGCACTCGTGTTGGATGACGCAGCACATCAGCAACTGAAGGAAATTGTTAAAGCGAATCGCCAAGATTTGTTGAGTTTTTTCAGCCATCATGTTCACATGATTTGGTTCTATGCGATTTTCTCTTGTTCCTAGAATCGAAAAGACCCATGAAAGAATAGCGTTTTGCGACGCTGCAGAACATAAAAAACGAATCGGGGAGAAATCTCAAGGACATATAAAAAAGTTCATATCAGAACTCCTTGGAGAATTGAAAAAACGTTGAGAGGAACTACTTTGGCCTGAAAAATTTTAAGCTTATGAATACTTAAATATTTTTTAAGACCATGAAAATGCACATTAACTTTGAACAGTCATCGTATGAATCAGAGTTTGCATGTTTGGTTCTGTGCACTTTCATTACAGGAAGTCAAAAGGTACCACCGACCGATTTGAAATTTGGCAACTGTCTTTCTTACGACGTGGAAAAGCAATCAAAAGTATTTATATTCTGAGTCTTTATAAATAGGAAAGTCGGAAAACCAATGTCCGTCTGTCTGTACGTGAAATCGGGTTTCTCCAGAAAAATTGGAGACTTCGATCTTGGATTGATGTATTGGAAATAGTCCTAAATAGATTGCTGTTGAAAATCAGCAAAATCCAAAATATGGTGCCAGAGCTGGAAAATAGAAAGGTAAAACTAATTTTTCCTTTTTTTTGCGTTAATTAAACCTGGAGTATAGCTCCAGAAAAAATTAAATTGTTATTAAAAATTAAACAAAATAAAAAAAGCGATGTCCATCTGTTTGTACGTGTACGGTTTTCCCAAGTCCCCAGAAGATCTGGAGACTTCATTCTTGGACTGATGGATTGGAAATGAACTTAAATAAAGTGCTATTGAAATTCAGAAAAATCCGAGACATGTTACCAGAGCTGAAAAGCTTACACACACTTATTTGTGGACGCAAAATTAACTAGCATTTATTTTTAGTTTGTTCGTTAATTAAATCTATTTTATACTTTGGGAAAAATAAAATTTGTATTAAAAATTGAAGTAAATAAAAAACTTTTTTCCAGAGATGGGAAATTTTTTTTGGTACATAGAAGTAAGTTTTTTTTTGCTAAAACTATTTTAGAATTTAGGAGAAATGAGATTGGTATTAAAATTTAAAAAAAATTTAAATTTCGATTCCAGGGTTGGACAACTGCACTATTTTGTAGTACATGATAGTGACCAAAATGGTTAAAAAGTTTAAGTTTTTCTTTAATAAAACTATTTTATACTTCATTAAGAGTTGCATTGGTAAAAAAAAAACAAAAGAAAATTTAAATTTTCCTTCAAGGGTTCGGATATTGATATTTTGTTTAATACATAAAAGCAGCCATATAACTTCCTAATTTTGGAGTTTTCAGAGAATTAAATCTATATTATACTTCGCAAAAAATGAAATTGGTATTAAAAGCCAAAAATATTGAAAATTCAATTCAAGGTTTGGAGAGATAAAAACCAAATAAGTTCCTAACATTGATTTTATTTATTTTTGTTGTTGAATTAAACAAAATTCGAAAAAAAGTAAAAATTAGATTCCAGGGTTGGAAAATAGAACATTTTTGGTAACCAAATAAGTTCCGTATTTTTGTTTTTTTTTTTGCTGAATAAAATCCATTTGCTGTTTATAAAAGAAAGGAGAAATACATCTTTGAAGGGTGTTTAAGATTCGGCACAGCCGGTTATAGAACTTTAACTTGTTTTCTTTTTCTTATATATTAAACATATTTGATATTTTTTGGAAAAATATATAGTTTTAGCCGCTAAAACGTGCTATTATTTCATTTTCAAACTGCTATAAATGTTTAATGGACTGCCCGGTTCCCGTGTGCTAAGCATTGATCGATGCAGTCCCATAATAGAATCTAGAACAATAATTGATCACATATATAATTTCAGAGTTTTTTAAAAAATTATATCGTGAATGGAAAAATTCGAAAAGCTTTTCATTCAAGATATCTCGCGAATGCATCAACCAATTGCGACCCGGTTCGCAGCACTGGGGGTGGATTCAAGAGCTGAATAGTTTTTGGATTCGATCGACAAAACCGTTTGAAAGTTATTCTGAAAAAACTAGTTTTGAAAAAATATTTTCTTTTGGTTTTTTTTATATTTTTCAAAATGTACCGGTGCGAACCGATTCCAATTAACAAGAAATCTATATTTGAAGGCACTCTTTGAACCTCGACTAGTTTGGTTTGTTATAAGCGGTTCACATACTTACACACACACCCACACGCACATAAACATATAGTGACACGGGAATAGTCAGGAAAGCTTCCTAGGAATTCAAAACGTCGATTTCTGGTGAAAAATCAATTATTTTAATTATTTAATTTTTATTCCGATTTTATGAAAATTTTCAATTTTCTTAGCGGCAAGTTAAAAAATAAACTTAGAAAAATGCGATTAAAGTTTTTAAAATCTAAGCTTTTAGATACTGTTGCACAAGGTATATACTCTTAACTTCGGTTCAACATCATATGTAATGCTGGTCTTCCTTGGACATATGCAGATAGTAAGAAAGACAAATTTTTTAGTGATTAGTTTTGCAATAATTTCTTTATACAATATTTTTTAACTCTCGGACATTTTGCATAATGTCATCAAAAACGTATGGAAATAAATCAAATTCTAAGCTTTTATATATTTTTTTTTTGCAAAATAATTATTCGTTTAATCAGTATTTATTAATCGATTAATACATTATCCGAAATCGTCATTTTAGAATTATTCGAACAAAAGGTATATGAATTGACAGCGATGTTATATATTAAATCAAATTTAAAGCAAAAACAAAAATATCAAAAAAATTACATGAGACTATTTACCAGAATATATAAAAACATTTTATTGTAACAGTATTTTTGTGTTGTACTAAATTTTAAATTAGAACTTCATGCGACTTACGTTGTATGTGTACGAGTAAAATAAAATAACGGAGTGGCCGATAGCTGCTACAAAAAACCAACCTGTTCCATTATTACACATTTTATTTTATAGATTGATCTTCAAATTTAACGAAAATGGAGAATCGGGATAATGAAACAAGAATTTGGATAGTGCGCCGCTTTCACGTTTTAGAGTCCGTAGTTTCCGTCCAAAGAGAATAGAGGCGCACGTTTGGCGGTACTCCTCCTAGCAGATGGACTATAATGAGGCTCGTGAATAATTTTTCAGAGCGTGGCACAATCGGCCTTGTCATGATATCCCTATAGAAGATCATTCAAATATCTGCAGAGGATGAAAACAGTCTGAACTGCATTTTCATGTCTGACGACGCACATTTTAATCTCAACGGCACTGTTAACAAGCAAAAGTGTCGAATAATGAGTACAGTCGAATCCGCTTTAGCGCAAAACGCTTTACTGAAAATATCGTATTACAGAAAACCAAAAGCAAGCCCACAACTACGTTTTGTATGAAACTTACTTCGCTTTAGTGAAAAAATAAACAATGACAAATTTATTTATTACAATTCGATTTTATAACTTAAGGCTGAAAAAATTTTACTTGTTTGGTCCGTTAAAAAATTAAATGGCAAAATGTATATGTCCTTTTCGCTCTTTCGTACTTTATTGTATTTTTCTATTATATTGTCAATGAAAGTGACTAGACTGTACAAATTTCAGTAATCCGAACTACGCTTTAGAGAAAAAAAATCGGATAATTGAAAAAATTTGGTTGCGGTTATTTCCAGTAAAGCGGAGTCGACAGTAATTCTAACCGACAGATGACCATTACATGCAATTGCTTCCACTTCGCCTGACACTGTGTTGAGCATTTTCATCAGAGTTCATTGTCTGGCCTTACTTTTCCGAAGAAAACGGTGTTACTGTTACAGTCAATGGAGACTGTTACTTAAAGATGTCGAAAGAGTTTTTCTTTCCAGAACTACACCGAAAGAGGATCCCTTTCAACAAGATACTGTTATGACGGAATGGCGGCGAAAATTCACCAATAACCAATCGATACCGAATATTATAATTTACACCTCGATTTGTAAGGTATCACACAAGTCTAGATATTCCCACTTCGTTTCTGTTAAACATACCTTTTGTTTGTGTGCAAGACTCCGGCCACACAAATTCCTCACAATGTTCTTCTGGTATTAATTTCTTGTAATTCTTCCACTCATTTTCATTTACTAACGACTTGGAGTCATAAAAAAAACACTTGGAATGTAAGGCTTTTTCTATAAAAAATTTACTGTTTGAATGGTTTTTTATGTGGTCTCGTCTTCTCCATAAAAATTTAAGTTTATGGTTTTGTGTTATTAAAACTCCTATGGAAAGTTTCCTGCATGCACACGCATACTCGAGCAACCACCAATACACAGGCAAACTTAGAAATGGTTTCGTTGTCCAGATGACATCATAAGTGATCATTTCATTACAGTTATCGCACAAGTTAAGTGTTGTTTTTGAAAAAAATGCAACGAATATTTCTGTTCACTTTTTTAAGTCATTTTCATAATATTTTAAAATAAAAAATTAAAAATACAATTGAAAGCATCTTCTTGTGTGAGCAAACAGGCTTGTCCTGTTTTCTCTGCAATAAATTTATCTACTCCAAGATTCATGTCTTTTTATAGATTAAAATGCTATGAGATTTTCTTTAAAAAACTGTGAGAATTTTTATTAGAATTTCACCTTTGACCAGCAGATATTTGATGTTTCAAAAGATAACCCTTTTTTACTTTTGGTTGAACTAACGGTCGGCAAGATGCTGCAGCTTCTTTTCGTGGCAAGTTGCAGGACAGCTTTGGCGTTTGTATTTTCAGGCGTGCGAAAAGGGGGTTGAAATGTCCAGTTGATAAAATATTTATTTGTTCCTTAAGAAATGGATTTATAATTTTGCTTTTCAAATGATTCTCAAATGGGATGGTTATTAAATGCTTTTGGTGAGCAAGAAGAATCCACAGACCTAAAATTACAATATTTAAAAATATACATTTTGTTAGAAAATTCTTGCTAGAAAATGCCACTTCTTGCTAAAAACCCTTTCGTTGTTGACATGTACTTTGACTTTCCAAAAATTTGCAATCCTATCTGGACATCCTCGAATGGCGTTAGAGACTGTCATGACGAGTCCTACTTGACTTTCACCTCCTCAATCAATTGGCACCAAAATTTGGTTTCGACGAAACTCATATATCCGAACATCCTTTACAGTAACAAAACATTAGAAATTTTTGGCTCTGATTAGAGTTTTCTAATTTGGTTCGTTCTATCAATCTGCTATTTTTTGACCCTTCACCAAAAAAGTGAAAGAATATATATGGGATTGACCGCATTAAGGATATTCTGGATAAATAGGGAATTCGTATAAATGATCTCCGTCTGCCTGAACGTGGAAAAGGTAGAAAACTAGAGATTTTGGTCTTGGATTGCTGTATTGGAAATAGTTCTAAATAGATTCCTACAGAAAATCAACAAAATACGGTTGCAGAGTTGGAAAATTGAACCTTATTTTTGGTATATAAAAGTAACTGCCAAAACTAGTTATTTACTTTTATTAACTAAATCTATTTTATACTTCAGTGAAAACTAAATTGGTATTAAAAATCTAATAATTTCAGAAAGACGATGACAGGGTTGGCCAATTAAAATATTTTTAGTACAAAAAAAAAGTAATTAAGCACACAAATTATTTTTCTCTCTATTTACAAATTACACATGAGTGATGTTTTTGAAAGAACTTTATTAGTACTAGAAACCAGGAAAGCCAAAAAGACAGCTCCAGAGCTGGAAAATTTAATTAAATTTTTTTAATAATAAAGTGACTAAACAAAATAAATTTTTTCTTTGATTATTAAACATATTTTATATATGAGAAAAAAATAAATTATTAGTGAAAATAAAAAAAAAATATTATATATATATGTGTGTATATACTCCAGACGTACGTCGGTGAAGGTTATATGAAATTTAGCAAAGCCGAATGCAACACTTTTGTTTATTTTTTCCTGATCTTTTGTTTTGTTATTGTTGGCTTCTATTTGAAGACACCTACTAATTTTGAGTTATTTTAGCGATCGATACCGCTAAAGATCGGCTAGAAGCCTTCTTTATTCATTCCATTATTCCAGATGCCAATTGTTGCGAAAAAAACAAGTGAGAACATTATATTCAAATCTTAAATACCTTCCAAATATTTAGTCAATAAATTAAAATATTTTAAAATGCTGAATCAGAGAGCTACATCTCGCTCAATTTTAAAATTCTATTATGTCGCAGTTTCTCCGGGAAGGGCCATGGGGAAGATATCTCGTCATTTAAGGGACAAAGGTGGATGGAGGTGTAGGGCATAAAAGCTTACAAATTTAATTTTCAAGGAATGTAGGCTTAAGGAATGTAATTTGTCAAGTATTTGCACAATTTTTTTATGTGATATGTAACTTCAACGTCCACTGAGGAGGCCTGGTTCCAAAAATTGGGGTTTCTGGTTTTCCGGCTTCAAGTTGAACGCTTTAAACCTTCTTTGACATAATAATATATCATTTTCTTAACAAAATTACAAAAAAACTGTAAAAATTAAGTTGTTTTTTAGAGGTTAGTTTAGTTCTTCTTAGGGGAACTTTTTTCCCTCTGACTCGTTTCAGACCATTTACAAATTTGACATTAGCTATCCTTTAATATATATATTCATACCAAATTTTAAGAGCCTGACTCTTTTTGTTTAGGCTGAATCGTGATTTCCACAGACGGACGGACATGCTCAGATCGTCTTAGATTTCATTACTGATCAATAATATATATACTTAATGGGGTCTCAGGTGGATATTTCACTGCGTTACAAACGGAATGACAAACTGAAAACACCCTCCAATTCGTTTTTGGAGGGTATACAAAAAGAGAAGGAAAACTAAAAACTTTTGCGTAACTTGAAAAATATTAAAGGAAAATACAATACAACAAGTAGAAGTGCAAAACTGGGTTGTGCCGAATATCACATACCCTTCCGCTATATTAATTCCAAGCCTGGAACCATCTTTTCGATATTGCAATTTCCAATACTAATTATTAAAAAAACAAGTAAGAGTGCTATATTCGGCTGTGCCGAATCTTAAATACCCTTCACAGATGTAATTCTATTTTCTTTCTTGCCAAAAACAGAAAGTAGGTTTAAAAAATCAAAATGATGTTATCGGTTACTTTTATATATAAGAAAACGTTTAAATTTTGCGGCTAGGAAGCTAAATGCTTGGCTTTTCTTATATCTAATACCTACGAACGTCTTTCAAAGATATTATATATATTTAATTTACAAACAAAACAAAAAATCCGTTTCATGTACCCCAAAAAGTTCTAATTGTCCAACCGTAGAATCGTCTTTTAAATATTGTTGGTTTTTAATACCAGTTTACTTCTTTCTGATATATAGAGTAGGTATAATTCATCATAAAAATTAAAAATAACAAATAAAATGACTGCCTTTATGAATCAGAAAATTTCGATTTTCCAACCCTGGAATCGAATTTAAAATTTTTTAATACTAATTTAATTTTTTCTGATATATAAAATAGGTTTAATTCACTAAAAACACAAAATTTGGAATTTATGCATGTACTTTTATGTACCAAAAATATTTCGATTTTCCAACCCTGGATAATAATTTTTAAAATTTTTAATACCAATTTAATTCTTAGCGAAGTATAAAATAGGTTTAAGTCACTGAAAAAAACCAAAATTGGGAACTTATATGGTTACTTTTATGTACCAATATATTTCAATTTTCCAACCCTGGAACCGAATTTATAATTTTTTGATACTAGTTTAATTTTTTCTGAGATATCTAATAGGTTTAATTCACTAAAAGCACAAAATTTGAATTTATGTATATATATTTTTATGTACGAAAAATATTTCGATTTTCCAACTCTGGAAGCGAATTTTTATATTTTTACCAATGCAATTCTTAGTGAGGTGTTTTACTTGACAAAAAAATTTAAATTTTTAAACTTTTTGGTCACTTTCATGTACCATAAAATATATCATTTGTGCAACCCTGGAGTCGGAACTTTGATTTTTTAAGATTTTAATACCAATTTTGTTCTTCCTGAATTATAAAACAGCTTTAATTAGCAAAAATCAACAACGTCAATTCCCTTTTTGGTTACTTTTATGCAGAATAAATATTTCAATTTACAAACCCTGGCAACGAAATTTAATTTTTTTTACCAATGCAACCTTTAATGAGGCATGAAATACTTTTATTTAAGAAAAACTTAATATATATAACCTAATAGGTTATAAATATAGTTTTAATTAGTAAAAAACAATGTCAATTTCCTTTTTGGTTACTTTTATGTTTAAAAAAAATTTCAATTTCCCAATCCTGGAAGCGAAATTTAATTTTTTTTAAATTTTCTTTATCAATGCAAATCTTCATGAGGTATAAAGTAGTTTTGTTTAAGAAAAACTCGAATTTTGCAACCATTTTTGTTATTACATGTACTACAAAATATTACATGTACCAAAAAAAATTTAATTTTTCCAACCCTAGAAACGAAATTTTAATTTTTTTTGTTTGTTTTAATCACTGCAACGCTTTTTGAGGTATAAAGTAGTTTTATTTAAGAAAGATTGCAAATTTTTTATCATTTTGGTAACTTTCATGTACCATAAAATATTGCACTTGTCCATCCCTGGATTCGAAATTTTATTTTTTATTTTTGAATTTTTGATACCAATTTCGTTCTTCCTAAATTATAAGACAGTTTTAGTTAGCAAAAAACACAAAAAAAACAACATCAGTTGCCTGTTTGATTATTTTCATGTATAAAAAATTCAATTTCCCACCCCTGGAAGCAAAATTTTAATTGAAAAAATTTTTCTTTTTTTTGCCAATGCAAATCTTCATGACGTATAAAGTGGTTTTGTTAAAGAAAAACTTGAAATTTTTAACAATTTTAGTTACTAAATACATGTACTACAAAATACGGAATAGGCCAAAAGAAATTTTTAATTTTCCATCCCTGGAAAATTTGTTTTAATTTTTTTAGTTTTTAATAGACCATTGAGGCTCCCCAAAGCACAAAATAGGTTTAATTTATAAACATTAAAAAAAATATTTGATTTTTGGTATAAATTTTGCATCGAGAAATAGATGTAAGCCTCCCAGCTCTGGATGTTTCTGAATTTTATTAACACTCTATTTAAGTTCATTTCCAATCCAACGGTCCAAGAACGAAGTCTCTAGCTCTTCTGTGGGCTTGGGAAAACCGATTTCACGTACAGACGGACGGACAGACGGACATCGCTCAGTCGTCATCGCTATTCATAAGGATCCAGAATATATATACTTTATGGAGTCCCATGTGCATGTCGAAGAAATTACACACGGAATGACAAACCTATATATACCCTTTCACTTTTTTGTGAAGGGTATAAAAAGATATCTAATTTAGAGAAGAAGGAAAATATGTTGCAATTGCCACCCCTCGAATCGTCTATATGATTTTGTTTAATTTTTAATACTAATTTAATTCTTCCTGAAGTATAAAATCGGTTCAATTAAAAAAAACATATATGAGTTTTAAATGGTTACTTTTGTATATGGAAAAAATCAAGTTTTCCAGCTTTGGAACCGTATTTCGAATTTTGGTGTTGTTGAATAGCAATATATTTGGGACGATTTGCAATACATCAATTTAAGGCCGAGTGCTCTAGCTTTTCTAGGGGCTTCAGTAAACCCATTTCATGTACCGACACACGAACACCGCTTAATCGACTTCCCTATTCATAAGGACCCAGGATATAAGTTTATGCGGTCACATATTAATATTGTGGAAACGAAATATGGAATGACGAACATATAATAAATACCCTTTCATCATTTTTAGTGAAGGATATCGAAAAAGCTTTTTCAAATTGAACTGGACAGGGTGTTCAAACTGAGGGAGGCATGAGTTAAATATGGACATTTTCTAAAGAAACAAACTAACAGTTTATGTGTGCGTGTGTATTCGTATATGGAAAGACAGTGAATGTGTTAGTGTGCATGTGGCGTGTGTTAGGGGTAAGGAAAAGGATTTCTATCATAAAGCACCCTCTCTAGAGGCGATATTGTTCCATTTGTATGTGTGTGCAAGTGTGTATATTTAAATTTGTATGTTTATAAAAGATAATGATGTTGCCTTAAACTTTTGGGAATTTACATATAAAAGTTTTTTTCTTATGTTTGTTTTGTTTAAATTTGTATGTAATTTCCATGCTCGTACATCTTCAGTGGACTTCTTAAGCATCCATGGGCATACTTTCATGTTATTGATGGGCGGTTGGGCGGCTGTTACAATAGTCGAGCGTATTATCTTTTAAAAGTACTCCTTCCATTTGTATTGTTTTAATGTATGTGTGTTAAGTTGTGTGTACTCAAGCATGTGTTAATGTATTTTATGTTAGTGTCGGTATATTTTTATCTAAAAGTGGTATTCGACTTTTGTGAACATATTTCGAAGTAAACATTTATGTAGTGACTACAGCTGGCAAAGAACACAAAACAAGAGCATAAATATTTGGTAAAATGCAGGGGAATTTTATTGAATGCATGTAAAATACAGGAGATGGCATAAGTCGAAGCCGATCTGTTTATAAAGAAAATCGATATGACGTGACAGAAAATCAAACAAACTCCATCGCAAGGAAATTGTGTCAGTTAGATGGGAGGAACCATTAAACATGACGTATAACTGGGTTAATACAGGCCCGCGCCAAAAAAACAGGGCACCCAACTTTATACTCATTAATAAAGGCTAATTGTTCGAAATTTTTTGTTTTTTAAATTCAGAAAGACATGATAAATATTCCAAGGCATAAAGTAAAGTCAACATCAGTTATTCAGACACAGCAGAACAGAATAGCTGTTTGCTCTGTTTGGCTTAGGTATAATGGAACAAAAATTTCAGAAAAATGGGGCATGAAGAAAATAATCAAACGGCAATACGGATATTAAAAGAAAAATGTGTTAACATCAGCTGAAGCTGAAGGTTTCAATTGTACAACCCTGGAATCGAGTTTTTGATTTTTCAAACTACTTTAATTATTCCTGAAGTAAAAAATAGGTTTAATAATCTTGAAAAATTAAAATTGGAACTTATTTGGTTACTTTCATGTTACTTGACCTTATATGACATCCCTGCAACTTCCCGTTAATTTTAACCGCTAAAAATTTTAATTTTGAAACTGCCATAACTTTCAGTCGCTTCCTACGTGGTAATTGATCACATATAAAGATTTTCGAAATTTTAATTTTAATGCGATTAGTGGCGCGCGGAATGGTTTTTAATTGTTTCCGGAATAGATCAGAGAGGTCGTTTAAAATTTGTACTAATTTTTATTACTTGTTTCGAACACCAATTGAGCGGATATATAATTTCAGAGTTCTCTTTAAAAAATAATTTTTTTTTTCGATTTGAACCCGGTTGGAAGCGATGGACATTATTTTCAATTGTCAAGAGCTGATTATCTTTTGGAATGGATCAGTAAAGCCGTTTACAAGTTATTCTAAAAAAACAAATTTTTTCATATTATTTTCATATATATTCGAAAATGTATCTCTCAGAACTTTAAATCTAAGTTTGAGGAAGCACTCTGAAACGCGACTAGTTTTGTTGGATTCGTTCGAGGCGTTTAAAAGTTATAAATGGGTCACACACACAAACACATACATACAGACATAGACGTTTTCTCAGGAGTAGTCAGGAAAGCTGTCCAGAAAACGACGAGATCTGGTGAAAGGTCGATTTTTTTTTAAACGGGATAAAACCAGTAACTTGCCGATTTTTGGAAAATGTTAAATTTTCTTAGAGGGAAGTTCAAAAAATTAGATTTTGGAACCCTGCAATCGAGTTTTTGATTGAACTTTTTTTGTTTTTGATTTTTAATAAAATATTTTTATATAATAAAAAATCCAAAGTTATTTTTGTGTAGGAAAAAAATTTCGATTATCCAACACTGGAATCGAATTTTTGATTTTTTTTTGGTTTTGAGTACCAGTTTTATTCTTCCTGAACTATAAAATAGATTTAAATAAAAATAGAAAATTAGTGACATGCCTGGTTACTTTTGTGTACCTATACAAATTTTGATTGCCCAACCCTGGAAAATTGAATTTTTGATTTTTTGTTTTGATTTTTAATACTAATTTAATTCTTTCTGAAATATAAAATAGGTTGAGTTCACAAAAAAAAAACAGTAACTTATTTGGCTACTAATATGCATCAAAAAATGTTAGATTTTCGAGCCCTGAATTTAAAGTTTTGATGTTTTGAAATTTTTTATGCAAATTTAATTACTCCCAAAGTATGAAATGGGCTAAATTTACAAAAAAAAAAAAAACAAGTATTTGCTAGCTTTTTTTTGGGCAGAAATAAAGCTTTCCAGCTCTGGCACCGTATTAGGACTATTAAGAACTACTTGCCATACGTCCATTTCGGACCGAAATCTCTTGCTTTCTGGCGGTATCGGAAAGCCGATTTGACGTGCAGACAGACTGATATCGTTTATTTGATTTACATATTTATAAGCAGCTAAAATATATATTCTTTATGTGGAAATTCCACACGGAAGGACACACCTATACAAATAAAATCTTTACCATTTATGGTGGGGATATATTGAATTTGGAAATAAATATATTAAAATTATTTATGTAAACAGACTACAAAATAAAAAATTTATTATTAAAATAATATTGAAAGGACAGGAATGACTAGAAATCAATTCGTAGTTATTGTGAACTAAACTTTGTGTATAACTAAGTCGCCCATAATATGTTTGTGCGTATTTATCGATTACGAGACGAATAATTTACCAGCACTATTGAAAATAAGTTTAAATAAATTCTTCGGCCAAGATGCATACGGACGTTGGTTTGAGTTGAATGTGATATAAATATCAAAGCTCTTGCATCTTAATGTGAATGAATACTTATGCAAGTAGTTTCTGTGAGTAGTTTTTTTTAAATCTAAAACTCAGTAAAGTTGTTTTTCTTGTTGTAATACGGTTGGGCAAAACATTTGGAAAAAGGGCTCCAAGGCCTTAAGCTTATAATTAATTGCATGTTCGGTCGAGACGAAATAATCCTTGGACATTGTTAAAAGAATTTTGAAAGCAAACAAAAAACAGAAAACTATACAAGAGAAAGAAAAATAATAACAACTAAAAGCCAAACTACTAAACAGAACTACAATTCATAGCATCTAACCACCCTCCTCTAGATGTCCTGCCAACAGCAACAACAAAGCAACACTTTAAACACCAGTTTATGTTATAAACAACTGAAATCATCATCGCCCTTTTGATAAGGCAACATAAACTACCCACCACCCTCAACTTTAAGTCTTTGATTACTCACACATTTATAATAAGATTGCGGGGAGCACAAATGGTTGTGTGCGAGCATGTGTGTGTGGGTGTGTGTGTGTTTGTTTGTATTCTTTATTTAAAAGCGGCCATGTTTTCCTTTTCTTTTGCGGGTGTAGCGTTGTATTCGTTGCTGCTGCTGCTGTTGCTTTGCTGCCGTTTTCAGTTCGTATTAAGATGGCAGTCCTTTTTGTTTATTTTGTTATCAAACATTTTCTTGTTACACAACCTAATTTAAGTTTAAATTTTGTTTTTATTTTTTGCCTGTTTGATACATTTTTGCTTATTTATATATTTCGTCGAAGGTCTTTTAATTTGTAAGTGTGCATACAATTCATTCATTTTCTTTTGGTTGGTTTTTGGTTACAACGAAAGGAAAAAAAGGAAAATATTCCCCCCCAAAAAATATGGTTTTTCATAATTTGCTACACTTATAATTTGAAAAGTTTGTGGTCGTTATGTGCACCCTACAGAATAGCTACTAGCAGAAAAAAAAATAACGCAGTTGAAATTGAGAAGAATTTGTCAATCAAACTTTGACATGAATGATCATGTGAATATATTTATAATAGTTTATTTTTGATTGTTCTGTATGTACGAGGTCTGTTAAACAATAAGTTGAGATCGCTAAGCATTGTTTTATATTATATTTTGCTATTTAGCATGTTTGAGAGTCATAAACGTTAAAAGTGTTTTGTTCGGCGATTTCCTGTTGTGGAAAAAGCGACTCAAGGAAATGCCATTAAATTTGATGTAAAAAATGGAATTAAGTTCAATTCAGATAAGCATTTCTAATTGAGTCAATATTAATTTTATTGGCATAATTATCTGCCTGATCACATATACAAAATTTAGTCAATTCAATTAACATATAACAACTAAAAGTAAAAGTTTTTCATATTCATGAGGATTCATGAGGCTACCGACGACTACAGCCTGTCAGAAATAGAATACATGTGCTTATATGGGAATGAATATTTTCATGGCTACACGGCTGGTTGGTGTCCGTGCTACTTTTGTGGTTGTAGTCAAATTAAACTAATTTCAATTTTCATAGGCGACAATAAATATATTAGTGCTGCCAACAGAATGAAAACAAATAAGGGTTTAATTTTTTTTTTAACTGGTCAAGAATATGAAAATTGTTGCAAGTAAAAAGTGCATAAGGTAATAACTCTTCCAAAAACAAAAAACAAAAAAAAAATTGTGTAATTTTTTTCCGCGATCCTAGAATATAAACGATACACGTATTGTTTCAAAATGGCTCTAAAATGGCTTTGGATTGGTATCTAAACTTTTAAAGTTTATTCAAACATTGCGAGTGTTATTAAGTTTTTGCAATTTGTTTCTGCCTTTTCAGGTAATAATTCCACTATTTTCAAAAGTAGCTAATGCAACGATACTTAGGCACTGATTTGCTATATACTTGATAGCCGTTATCGATAAAAGAAGTGAGCTAGGACAATTTGAAAATGACATATTGAAAATAAATTAACTCATTTTCATAGTGCCATATAAAAAAAAGAACATCACAATATACAAGTATATATTTAAAATTCAAAAACAATAAAGAGCAACAAACAAATAAATTGGTTTGTTTTTAATTATGAGTCAATAAATAAATAGATTTAGAATAAGCGCTTTTATTTTTTATTTAAAGTGGCACCACCAAAATTTTATGTTTACGTTGTAGCTGCTGCGTTCAAAATAATTAAGTAGCTGACAAGACGACGACAATTGTTGCTAGCGACATTTGTAGCCATGTAGTCGGTAGTGTGCTGGTTTTTTACTTCTTCCACGTTTTAGGTGCTAAGTCTCTGCTAACTCTGTTCAGTGAGTTTTGTTTTGTCACTAAACACAGTTTTTAGCAGTGCTGTATTTCTAATTTGACTAGATTTTATAACAATTAAGTGTTAATTGAGCAATCACTTAATTAAAATTTTAAGTGGTTAATTGAGCTCAATAATGGCAATAATTGTGATAACTTCAATTAATGTGTACGTCTGAACTACGTATCAGAAGCACTTGAAATATTTTCAATGGCATTCAATGATTGTACTCAGAGTAAGAAACATATTTACAAGTGCTCAAAAGTTTTTCAAAGAACGTCGACAAGACGTGAATCAACAATCAATGGAAATGTTGAGAAATTGAAGCAAATTGATATGGAGAATTACTTGTATAGAAGTTGTCGGCATATCGGTTCATGTGATGCAATTATTTAGGAAATTTTGGCCTTGAAGCATGTGGTTGCAAAATTTCGTTCTAAAATTCAAGAAAAACAATAAAACAGTGAAAATATTGTCAGATTTATTGCTGTTTCCAAGATAGATGAGATCTATAAAAGAACAGCATTTTAAGACTCAGCTCAGGGATATGTCAGAAACTATATAGAACTGTTTTGAGGAAAATTATAATTCGGCTTATTTTTTGAACAGGCCTTGTATTTAGTAATACTTTTGTGGGTGCTCTCGGCTGAAGTAACTGTTGATTGAAGGTCATGAAAATCCTTTTTAATATGGCATTGAATATATTTATTTTTCCCAGTATTAATTGTTGTCGCTCTGTTGAACAGATGCAGTTACAGTTCTGGCCACTGAACCAGTATCGACATGTGCGGCATCCTACTTCATCGGTATTGTAGAAAAAATCCACGGCAAAGGAAAGTAAAAAATAAAATGGCTTCAACAAATTCTCTCTTTTCTTTGATTTCAGATCCTAGTTAACACAAAGAAAAATGCCTGGGCCTTTTGAATTTTCCCTGGGCCAACGACAGGTAACTTCGTGGTATTCGACGGATTTCCAACGCCTTAAAATAATAGGACCTCACAGAACAAAAGCCGAAAGGAAGTTTACCTCCGGGAGTTTCTTTTCGTGGCTTGATCAGAAACCCTACAATGCCGTTTTTATACTCTCCAAAAAAGAATTGTAAGGTATTTTCACTTTGTCATTCCGTGTGTAACGCAGCGAAATAACGCTCAAAGACCCCATAAAGTATATATATATATATTTTATCAGTAATGAAATCTAAGGCGATCCAGTCATGTCCGTCCGTCTGTGGAAATCAGGATACAATCTAAATGAAATAGCCAGACCCTTGAAATTTGGTATATATAGATTTTGATGGATAGCGGCAAGTCAAGCTCATACATGGGCTAAACCGGGCCAGAGGGAAGAACAAGCCGATCTCTAAAAAACAACTTAATTTTTTAAGTTTTTTTTTGTTATTCTTGTTAAGCAAATGATATATTTTTATGTCAAAGAAGGTCCAAAGCATTGAACTTGGAGCCAGAAAACCAGAAAGATCCATTTTTGAACCCCGTCCCTTTTTGAGTGGCTTGAAGTAACATATTACCCTGGGCTCGGAGATTATAAAGTCGAGATGTGTACTGGCATGCATTCAATCTCTGGCCAGACTTAGGGGGCATGATGTCAATGTGGTTTGGGTTCCAGGGCATGAAGGCATTCAGGGGAATGAGATGGCGGACGAATGCGCGAGAGCGGGTTCGGCCTTGGATGAAGCAGTATCGCGTAGGGACATTGACATTCCCTCAGTTGAGCTGCTGGGCAGATTTCAGAGGTGGGCAAGGAGGGAGGTGACAAACAGGTGGTCAAGTATTACTACCTGTAGGGTCTCCAAAACTCTATGGCCCTCGCTTAGCAGAGCTAGGACTAGGCGACTTCTGTTTTTTGGGAAACAGCCGTTGGCACTCCTGGTAGGGGTCTTGACGGGGCACTGTGCAATTGGGCACATGTCGGAGCGTTTGGGCTTTCCCCATGATGGCCGCTGCAGGAGCTGCTTCGATGAGGAGAAGGAGGAGTCAGTACAGCATTTCCTTTGTGACTGTCCGGCCCTGCAGGAGCTTAGGCTTAGACATCTAGGTTCTCGTTTCCTGCGGGATCTTGACTGCCTCAGTGATGCACCGCTGGCTGCCCTGGCGGGCTTTGTGAGAAGTTCTGGATGGTTCTCAGGAACCACCACTTCGTCTTGAGAAGAGTGTGTAGGGTATAGTCCTCTTGGGCATCACAATGGGCCTTTTGATGGCCTCCGAGTGTTTTTCTCGCTTACTGCGGGCAGCCCTTTTAACCTAACCTAACCTAACATATTACATGGAAAAGTAGTGTAAATATTTAACAAACTCTATTCCTTAATTCCTCCAAAAATAAATTTTTAAGCTTTTGCGACAGAGAAAAGATGTTGCCTTATCTTTCCCTGGAGGAGAGACGCAGACAGATAAGAAGATAGAGAGTTTGTTGTAGCTATTTTATTCAGTACTTCGCAGGCGATTTTTAGCTGAACTACCAACGAAGGCGGGTGCTGTGATGCCCTGCTCTTTACTACAATAATAATATGCGGCGACCAGTGGTATGCCCTCGTTGTTGAAACAAGCGAGCAACAGCTGACTCTATCGCGCAATGATGCAGATCCATGGCTGAGTGTGGATTCGAACCCTTGATCTTGGGTTTCGTAGCCTAAATGTTAACTACTTCCGCCAAAAGCACCCTGCTACAAGTTAAGGCGATGATGCTCACCAGCAAGCCCAACACCACCGAGTTGTTTGAACCTGCAGGTAACAACATTCTTTACGATGGTGTTTTCGTTTATTTATTCAAATGATTTCGTGTATCGAGCTTCGTTTGTTCCTCAACTAAAAGCTGGATTTCACTATATTTACGTAAAAATGTTGGATGATTCTGTATTCAATATTTTAGAGTGCACGTGGTGGCTGTAGTTTGTACAGAAAGTTACTGACAGAATGTCAATTGCAGATCAATTCTCGGGCAGTGATAGTGGCTGCCTGAATTTCAGGGTAACTGAAAGTAGCAATTTCTACAAATCTCGGTGCTATAGCTCTCATCTGCATTTCCAGAGGTCTGTGTTGCTGGATATTCCTCGCCACTCGTATAGGCTTATTCGTTGGGGTCGAACACCTCAGCAAACTGTTTGTGCATGTATTGAGTGGTCTACGTACGGGAAGGTGAATCCTGCGTGCAGTTGTAAAATCATACTGGTGCGCGTTTCGGAGACTTTGAGGGATATTTTTCAAAACTCAGGTTAACAAGATGTTGAGCGGAGTAATGCAGGTTTCCACAAAAATATGGGCAACCTCTTTTGGAGACAGTTTTACGAAAGCACATGACTGATATATAAGAAAGTTAGTGTTAACTTGTCATCGTCAGTTAATTTGGTGTAACCTACAAATGATCTGTCCATCCCAGATGTGTAGGGTGTAACATGTTGTACAAAAACTGCCAAAAAAATTTCTCTCAATCGCTTCAGTTGTACTCTGTTGCACACTTTGATGTATTTTCGAATCATTTGTTTTCCATCATTTGCCACACATAAATTCGTTTTTGTTCTGTCATTGATTCAACTTGAAGTCCTTAAACTTTATTCTTCGTCCTTTTCTTGCGTTATTGTTGAATTTTTGGCTCCTTCTTTTTTTCAAAGGATCAGTAGCTTTTGTTTTGCTGCTTTAGTACTGTGTTGCGGTTTTATGGTTTTGAAATGTTATTAAAATTGATGAATACGCTAATTTATAAAATAAATTGCCAAGCCTTGAATGAAAAGCTGCAAAAAGTTGCTGGTCTTTCGAATGGACCCAATAAAAACTAGAAGAGAAACAAAACAAAACTGCCACGAATACAAGTCAGATTTTATAATGAATATTAATTGCATCTAAAAGTTGATTTTGTTATTTCATTGTGGATTAAAAGTAAAAATATAAATTTGACTCATAAACTGAAATTTTCTTGTTGTATCGGCTGTTTTTTATAGAGCGATACAAGTTTAAATCATAATACGATAAAACATAGTAATATATTTTTGATATCAATGAAACTGTCTTTTTTGGATAGAAAATTGTATGACATTAATGTTTAAATATTTCCAACAACTAAAAAAACGTCCATAAAGTGGAAGGACACAGTCCCAGTTGCTGAGGACGGTGACAAATTGATTGATGAGGATTATTTTCAATGCTTTCCTGTACAGAGGCTACAGCTTCTTCAGTGAGCATTGTTTGGCGTCTCACGCGACGCACATTATCAGTAACAGTAAATGTGGTTCGAAAACGCTCTATTGTTCTTCAAAGTACGCCATGAAATGGAAGAAGTGCACGATGAGTTTGACGAATAGAACCATTATTTTGATTAAAAATTTCCACGCGTTGCTCTGGTGTAAGTCGATCCAAACTAAAGTAAACTAAACAAAAAGCAACTATCAGCTGTTAAATGGGTGGTCAAATAAAGCCGTGATGCCAACTCAAAGTTGTATCACTCTATAAGAAAACACCCTTCACAAAAATAATTTTCATTTGAAATGTTTTTTGCATAGAAGTGTTTTAAAATGTTGGAGCCGATTTGCAGTCGGAGTCTGCATTGTGTGGCGGATTATATAAAAAAGTAAAAGTGCTTTTTTTACTGTGCCGAACTGCTCTTTCTGCAGTTATTTTGCATTAACATTTTTAACTTCCCGCTAAGAAAACTGAAAATTTTCAAGAAATCGGGAAGTTACTGGTATTACATTGCTTTAAAAAAATCGATTTTTCACCACATCACGACATTTTGAGTTCCTTTCCTGACTCTGTAGTGTGTGTTGTGTGTGTGTATAAGTATGTGAACCGCTTATAACTTTTGAATGTTATAAGCGTTTCAAAGGGTTCCTTAAAAACTTAGATTTCCTGTGAAATGGTACCGGTTCGGGAAGGTAAATGTTTGGAAATATCAAAAGAATTGAAATATTTTTTCAAAAGTAGTTTTTTTAGAATAACTTTTAAACAGCTTTTCCGTTCGATTCCAAAAACTAATCAGCTCGTAACAATCAAAAATTATGTCAAGCGCTACCACCCGGATAAAAATCGGTTAATGTGTTCGTGAGATTTCCTGAATGAAAATATTCGAAAAAAGAAATTTTAAAGAAAACTCTGAAATTATACATCTAATCAATTAAAGTTCTCGATTCTTTATAGGTATCGAAGAACTACATCAATACCACGTTCGAATCGGATGATGTCTTCGAAAGTTATAGCAGTTTTGAAATTATACCATTTTTAACGTTTAAAATTAGCGGGAAGTTGCAGGGTCAACCGTTTTCCGTTCTTGGTTTTTAAGGACTTTTTCAATTCAAAACTGCTAATATTGTTTAAAGCAGTTAAAATTGGAAAGATTAATATGGCACTAAAATTTTTGTTGGAATACTGTGGCACTATTGCCAAAGTGAATTATGCCGAAAAAAACGCAATTGTACTAAAACTATTTGCACTAGTGATCTGCATTAGAAGCCAACTAAATAAAACCCCCCAATAAAAAATTTCAATACATCTTTTTGAAAGCTTGTGGTATTTTGCTGAAAAGTTCAATTTTAGTTCAGGCATGAATCACTGTAAAACTTAAAGTTTCCCAAAACTTCTTATCACAAACTTCAATAAATTCTAACTGCATGTTCAATCATGCCCATAAAGCAAACATTCACTTGTATAAATAAAGTTGCATATTTATTTAATTAATGCAAATAAATCTTTACAATAAAGCATTTAGAACAAAGACGATTTTAAATGAGAGGAATCAACACTTTTGAAAAATTTAAAATTGTAGATTTGAAAAAGCCAAAGAAAATATGAACAAATAATAAAATAATAGAATAACCAGTTGGAAAACAAGACCGAAGAAGATAACAAAGAAGTGTATTTGTAATGCATAAATAATTGTGTATGTACATAAATTATATACACCATGTATTATACATATTTACACGAACACTAGGGTATTAACTCGGTTAACCGTCAATTGTTACCCGATAAGTTACTATTCGATTAAATTTAAAATTGCGTTGATCCAATTAACGATTACTGTAAAATTTTATTTTTATTTTTTGGAATATTAAAACATATTTAATTTTTTTGTGTTTTAAATTATTCGTCTCATATACAAAAAGAATGCATTTAGAATGTATAAATTCATATAAACAACGAAGGTATTCGTAATAATTTTTATCCAACTTTTTTTGGTCATATTAAATTCAATTACGATTGATAGGCTAATTGTTCGAAAATTTTTTTAAAATTCAGGAAGATAATATCATATTATGATAACTATTCCAAAGCATAAGGGAAAAGTCAACCCCAATCTGTATTATCCAACATACACAGCAGAACAACTGTTTTCGAAAATCGCTACACTTCCATCGGCAGTACTTTTATTAGGTGTCTTAAATCGGATTCACCCATTGATTCTGAAGAAATTTATTTTCCGGAGAATAATATTTTTAATGAGAGTTTTCTGGGGCAGGATTAACTCATTTCAGAAATTTTATCAAAGCTGCCGAATGCAAACAAAATGTATTCGTTTAAAAAGTGGCAGAACTGATTTTACTTCTGCTTTTTTGGGCGATATATTCATCGTTCTCATTTTAATATATAATTCTTTATATATATTAGTTATTTTATATAGAAAATTGTCACTTACAACTTCGCAGCACAAAATGACTATGTAAACTTGACTATTTTGTCGGGGACTCTCTGGGAAGAGCCGTGGGGGAGACATTTCAACTTTGCCATAAAACTCTCAAAATAAATGTTTGCGATAATTAAATGTAAAATTTATTACTTTTTTTATAGGGTCATTTAGGTGGCACATGGGGAGGAGGGGGTAGGGCAGATGAGTATCAGGTTACGTCTCAGCTTCGTCATTAAAGCTTACAGATGTTATTTTTAAGGAATGTGGACTTAAGTAAAAAAATTGTTTAAATTTGCATATAATAACGCCCACTAAAGGGGGCGGTGTCCACAAATTAAGTTTTTTGATTTTGTGGCTCTAATTTTAACGCGTTGGACCTTCTTTGACATAAAAATATATCATTTGCTTAACAAAATTACAAGAAATTTTAAAATTATGTTGTTTTTTAGAGCTTGGTTTAGTTCTTCTTAGGGGAACTTTTTTCCCCTCTTACCCGATGGAACCCATTTCCGAACTTTACCTGTGCTATCCCTCAAGAAATATTTATACCAAACTTTCTTTTCGTTTGGACTGAATCGTGATTTCCACAGACGGACGGATGGGCATTGCTAGATCGTCTTAGATTTCATCACTGATCAAGAATATATATACTTTATGGGGTCTCAGATGGATATTTCGGTGCGTTACAAACGGAATGACAAAGTGCATATACCCTCTAATTATTTTTTTAGAGGGTATAAAAAATAAAACAGGATTCTAGTGGAAGATTTTATATGTTTAGAGAAATCCAGAAAAAGAACTGGGTAATTAGATGCATTTTATGGGTTGCTTTCGATTTGTCCAACATCTACGACAAGTGAAAGAATTTTTCCCAAATCAAGTTTTACCAAAACTAAACAAAAGATTAGCATAAATTCTAAATCAGATCTAAAAAAAATTATTATATTATAAGATCTGCTTAAACTACTGAAATAACTAATAAAATGATCTCATAGTTTATTTTTTAATTAATACATAATATGTATTAAGAAAATTGAAAATTTTCCAAAAATTGGGAAGTTACTGGTTTTACCTGAGTTCCAGCAACCTTTCTTGACTACTCTTGAGAGGTCATCACTAAGTCTGTCTGAGAGAGTGTGTGTCTGTGTCCGTAAGCATAAGAGTTGCTTATAACTGTTGGTTGGTTCGAAACGAAATACTTGGTTAGGCCAATAGTCTTCCTACACTTGCTCACATCGCACATCTAACATCAGTTTGAGAAGATGTTAACATCATATTCCCATAAGATTTAGGGTATTTGCGTATTCATCTTTGTTTCACGTCATCTATTTTCTTATTTTCCTCTTTTTCTTTTTATTAAACCACTGCCTTAACAAACATTTTAGTCTTGTTATTTATCTTTTTCTCGTTTTCTTTTGTAAAAAAGGATTTTATCTCAGAGACAACAACAGCAACAACGTTACAATACATGTTTTATGCTTGCAAATATTTTAAGGATTTTAAGAGCAAAAATGAAAAAAACAAAACAAGAATCTTTGGTTTATGTTCATTTTAAAATAGAAATGTTGGAGACATGTTTCTTTCTATTTTTAATTGTTTGAATATAATTGTTTAGACTTACAGAGAGAGCGGTCATGTTTCCCACAAGAAGCTTTAATCATACTGTAACAAATGGAAGTAATAACTTCGACTGTGCTGAAACTTATATACTCTTCACCGACTTACGTCTGTAGAATGTATTCATTACAACCCTGGTCTTTGATTTTCAATACTAATATATTTTTCTCTTAAATATAAAACAAACAAAAAAAAAATAGTTTTATTTAGATGCTTCCAAGCCCAAGAATATTCCAGGCTTCAGAAGAGCTAATGACTTCATTCTTGGATTGGAAATGAATTTAAATAGAGTTCTATTGAAAATCAGAAAAATCCAAAATACCGTTCCAGAACTTGGAAGCTTACACCAATTTGTGGACGCAAAATGAATTAGTAAAAACCATTTACTTTTCGTTTTTTATGTTAATTAAACCTATTTGATACTTTGGGAACATTCAAATTTGTATTAATAACTGAAGAGATACAAATTTTTATTCCAGGGATTGGACTTTTTTTTGCAATTTTTTGGTACATAAAAATAATATTTTTTTTGCTAATTAAAACTATTTTAGAAATTAAGGAAACTTTAAAAAATCGAAATTTCCATTCCAGGGTTGGGAAATTTTTATATTTTCCAGTCTTTGAAAGTGTTAAAAAATGCAAAAATTTTAATTTTTCTGTTAAGTAAAACTGTTTTATATAGAATTGAATTGCTGTTAAAAATAAAAAAAAATAAAAATTTAAATCCAGGGTTGAAGAACGGAAATTTTTACTACTTTTGGTTTATTTCTTGGTGAATTAAACCTTTTTTATGATTAAGAAAAAATTAGTATTAAGAAAAAATTAGTATTAAAAATTAAATAAACTAAAAATTCGACTCCAGGATTGGAAAATCGAAATATTTTTGTTACGTAAAACTAACCAAATAAGTTCCTAATTTTATTTTTTTGAAAAATAAACCTTTTTTATACTTCACGAAGAATTAAATTCGTAGTAAAAAGCAAAAAAATTTAAAATTAGATTCCAGAGCTGGAAATCTAATTTTTTTATACATAAAAGTAACCAAATAAGTTCATAATTTTGGTCATTTTGGTCAATTAAACCTATTTTCGGTTTAAGAAAGAAAGAAGAAATGTATTTAAGATTCGGCACAGCCACATATAGTACTTTTACTTGATTGTGATATCCTTTATGGATAGAAGCTCATGCTTGTGGGTTGAATCATAAGAGCTCTGGCCATTGTATTTGCAATCGGCTCTTATTCTGCAGAGTACACAGTACCTCCACTGAGCGTTCAACGTCATTGTTCGTGTTAGGGCTACTTGGGAGAGAACAGCCTCCTGTGGCTTGTAGAGGTTTAAAGTGGTATACGGATGAATATAAAATCGAAAATGTGGTTTCACCTGGCCATTATGGATGAAACGAGAAAATGTTTGTAGTTATAGCCAAGTGGTTTACAGCATTTCACATAAAATACCGACAATCATCAGATGTGTTGACATGAATTTAAGTAAGATCATTAAAGAGCCCTTGATGAAAGTCGAACAACTCCAAGATCACTCCTTTCCAAGGAATTTCGCTGAATGTTTATTATCATTTTAAAAAGCTATTTAATAAATTCAAACAAATGACCTGAATGCAAACCACTCCAAAATTAAATGCATGTTGTAGCATCTTTTCACTCAACTCTGGCGACTGTGATCAACGAACGATCAATGATAAACATTTGACGCTTTTATTTCGTGTCACACTGTGTGTTCCATACTTTTTTTCCATACATGTCTTTTCTTTTTAAAATATTTTGTATGTCTGCATTTGTCTTGTGTCTGGTTTAGTTTGTTTTCTGTGTAAATTCAACTTTTCAATTAAAATTTTTGGTAGTTTTTATTTGAAATATATGAGACTTTTTTAAGCAGCAAATTTGTAATTTAAGATTGGCAAGAAATAATTGTATTTCATTTCATGTGTGTTCATGTTTGTATCTATTTTATTACAAATTACAAACAAATTTGCTTTATTGTTGTAAATTTAATCTTAAAAGTATTTAAGAACATTTATGCTAGAGACATTATCTACTATCATTTAAATTTTATCAGTGTTTTGGCGCATCAGTATAAAAATGGATATACAATAACAGCGAAAAAATTGTTTTCTAATATTAGTTAAATACTTGCTTTGTTTTATGTAGATTAAGTACGTCTATGTGTCTGCATTTCATGAGTTGTTACTTCAAACTATCAGTGGACTTCGATTTATTTCCAAAATATTACAATGAGTCGCACTGGTCACATAGTGGGTATTATTTTCGTATGTTAATGCCGTTTAGTAGTACTGATACCTTGAAAAAAAAACAGTAAAAGTGCTATATTCGGCTTGTGTCGGATTTTATGTGGCCTTCACCGTGCTTCTGGAGTATATAAAATGAACATATTTATACTCACATTTCTGTTTACATCACTAATTTCTGTTATTTAGTTACCTTAATATTTATATCGGAAAAAAAAGAATTCCTTTTTTCGACACAAGTTCAAATCTGCAATCTGCAAATTATGTTTTTAATACAAAAAATAATTTGAATTTAATAAACATTCAAAAAATAATTTGCAGATTGCAGATTTGAATTTGAGTTCAAGAAAGGAATTCTTATCCCATTAATAAAGTCAAGAAATAAGCTTTTCATTCTTGTATATCGGAAAAAGTTTAAATTTTATACCTCTGAAACTGTCTTGTTGTTTATTTCTTGTGATTTCTATTACCAATAAACTTCTTTCAAAAGTATGTTTATCAAATGTGTCAAAAAAAAATTTTTTTTCAGTTGAAAATTTATATGTACCAAAAACATTTTCAATTGTCCAACCCTGAAATCGACCTCTTCAAATTTAATTCTTTCTGAATTTTAAAATAGTTTTAATTAATAGAAGAACTAAAACAAGTAAAAGTGCTATATTCGGCAGTGCCGAATCTTAAATACCCTACACAGATGTAATTCTTTTCGTTTCAATTTTTCGGCTAAGAAGCTATTTTTAATACATCTGAATGTCTTTGAAAAATATTAAATATGTTTAATTTACAAACAAAAAGAAAAAATCCGTTTCATGTACCTCAAAAAGTTCTAATTGTCCAACCGTAGAATCGTCTTTTAGATTCTTTTGGTTTTTAAAACCAATTTTTTCTTCCTGATATACATATAAAGTAGGTATAATTCATCATAAAAATCAAAAACAGCAAGTTATATGGTTACTTTAATGAATCAGAAAATGTCGATTTTGCAACCCTGGAACCGAGTTTTTAGTTTTTAAAATGTTTAATACCAATTTAATTGTTAGCGAAACATAAAATATGTTTTCATTCACTGAAAAAAACCAAAATTGGGAATTTATATGGTTTCTTTTATGTACCAAAAAATTTCGATTTTCCCACCCTGGAACCGAATTCTTAATTTAAAAATTTTAAATACCAACTTAATTCTTAGCGAAGTATAAAATATGTTTAATTCACTGAAAAACCCCACAATTGGGAACTTATATGGTTTATTTTATGTACCAAAAACTTTCGATTTTTCAACCCTGGAACCGAATTTTTTGGTACTAATTTAATTTTTTCTGATATATAAAATAGGTTTAATTCACTAAAAACACAAAATTTGGAATTTATGTTGGTACTTTTATGTACCAAATGTATATCGATTTTCCAACTCTGGAAGCGAATTTTTATTTTTTACCAATGCAATTCTTAGTGAGGTGTAACATAGTTTTACTTGACAAAAAAATTAAAATTTTTAAACTTTTTGGTCACTTTCATGTACCATAGAATATTTCATTTGCCTAACCCTGGAGACGAAATTTTGATTTTTTTGGACATTTTTGATACCAATTTTGTTTTTCCTAATATATATAAAATAATTTTAGAAAAAAAAACAACGTCAATTGCCGTCTTGGTTACTTTTAGTATAATTTCAATTTCACAGCCCTGGAAGCGAAATTTTAATTTTAAAAAATTTTTTTATCAACGCAAATCTACATGAGGTATAAAGTAGTATTGTTTTAGAAAAACTCAATTTTTGCAACCATTTTGTTTATTACATGTACTACAAAATATTGCATGTTCCAAAAAAAAAACTTTCATTTTCTTAACCCTGGAAGGGAAATTTTAATTTTTGGGTTTTTTTTTATCAGTGCAACGCTTCATGTGGTATAAAGTATTTTTTTTTAAGAAAAATTTAAAATTTTTAACCATTTTGGTCACTTTCATGTACTATTAAATATTGCACTTGTTCATCCCTGGGTTCGAAATGTTACTTTTTATTTTTGAATTTTTGATACCAATTTCGTTCTTCCTAAAATATAAGGCAGTTTTTCTTAGCAAAAAAAAAAAAACAACAACAACATCAGTTGCATGTTTGATTACTTTCACGTATTAAAAATATGCAATTTCCCACCCCTGGAAGCAAAATTTGAATTAAAAATTTTTTTTTGGCCAGTGCAAATCTTCATGACGTATAAAGAGGTTTTGTTTAAGAAAAACTTTAAATTTTTAACAATTTTAGTTACTACATGTACTACAAAATACGGAATGGGCCGAAAGAAAACATTTTTGTTTCCCTTCCCTGGATTTTTTTTTATATTTTTTTAGATTTTAATAGACCATTGAGGCTTCCCAAAGCACGAAATAGGTTTAATTTACAAACATTAAAAATAAAATTGATTTTTGGTATAAAAATTTCGCCGAGAAATAGGTGTAAGCTTCCCAGCTCTAAAAAAAAAATTTAAATTTTTTGGTACATGCAATATTTTGTAGTACATGTAAAAACCAAAATGGTTGCAAAAATTTAGTTTTTCTAAAACAAAACTACTTTATACCTCATGAAGACTTGCATTGATAAAGAAAATTTAAAAAAATTTAAATTGCGCTTCCGGGGTTGGAAAATCGACATTTTCTGATTCATAAAAGCAACCATATTATTTGTTATTTTTGATTTTTATGATGAATTATACCTTCTTTATATATCAGGAAGAAATAAATTGGTATTAAAAACCAAAAAAAAACTAAAAGACGATTCTACGGTTGGGCAATTAGAACTTTTTGGGGTACATGAAACGGATTTTTACTTTTTGTTTTTAAATTAAACATATAATATTTTTGAAAGACCTTCGGAGGTACAGGGTGTTTTTTTTTAAAGGTATAGAACTTCGAATTGAAATAAAACACAAGAAAATCGTTTTAATGTCCATCAATTTGGCTTTATTGGAAGGATAATTTTATGCCATTAATGTTTAAATATGATTTCGGGCATGTGGCCGCCGCGGCTGGCTCTATTCGAGCCAATTCTACAGGTCCAATTTTCAACCACTTTTTCGAGCATATGGGGCCGTATGTTGGCAATAGCGCCACGAATGTTGGCTTCCAAGTCCCCTAACGTTTCTGGTTTGTTGGCGTAGACGAGCGACTTCACATATCCCCAAAGAAAATAATCCAATGGTGTCAAATCACACGATCTTGGTGGCCAATTGACAGGTCCATTCCGCGAAATTATGCGCTCATCGAATGTTTCCTTCAATAAATCGATTGTGACGTGCGCTGTGTGGCATGTAGCGCCGTCTTGTTGGAACCACAACTCATCCACATTCATTTGCGCAAAATCTTCCATAAAGTTGATGAACAAAGCTCCAATTGCTGTGCACGTTGGCGAATCGATTCATTCGGGTCCTCTTCAACACTTTGCTCTACAGCGGCAATTGTTTCTTCGGTGCGCACTGTTCGACGTCTCTGCGGATGCGTATTATCACATAGAGTAAACGTAGTGCGAAAACGATCCATGGTTAACCGAATTAATTGCTCTGATGGACGATTATGTCGACCATAAAATGGACGGAGCTTGCGTAAACTTCGCGAACTGAACCATTACTTTCGAAATAAATTTGCACGATTTGCAAGCGTTGTTCTTTTGTCAACCTGTTCATGATGAAATGGCAAACCAAACTAAATATTAATCACTTGACAGCTGACAAAATGGCCGCCAGTTAAAAAAGTGATGCCAACTTAAAGTTCTATACCTCAATAAAAAACACCCAATATTATTAATAAGAAAAGCCAAACATTTAGCTTCCTAGCCGAAAAATTTTAACTAAAGGAATGACATTTGTGAAGGGTATTGTAAGATTCGGCACAGCCGAATATAGCACTTTTACTTGTTTTATTTTTAGCTTTTTAGTTGCAATTTAATTCTGCCTGTAGTGCCCAAGTGGTTTAATTAACGAAAAAAGTAGCTTGCTTGGTTACTTTTATGTAAAAAAGAAAGTTTCATTTGTATAACTGTGAAATCGTATTCTTTACTTTTTGGCCAAATCGTATTCTTTACTTTCGACCAAACTGGTCGAGTTTCAAAGGATTCCTTCAAAATAAGATTTCTAGTGCATTGAAACCATTTCGCACCCATAAATTTTCGGAATTATCAAAAAACTGCATATTTAAAAATTGTTTTTTTTAATAACTTGTAAATGCCATTCCTGGTCAATTCCGAAACTAATCAGCTCTGGACAATCAAAAATCACGTCGAGCGCTACCAACCAGGTTTAAATCAGTTTAAACATTCGTAAGATTACATGAGCGAAATATTAGGAAAAAGTGAATTTTTCAAATCGAAGAACTGTATCAATCAGCGTTTACCATATGAGAATCGACCGATTTATTCGAAAGTTATAGCAGTTTAAAAATTAAAATAACAAAATTTTTAGCCTTCATGGTTAACCGTTTTGCTTTTATACCCTTCACAAAAAAGTGAAAGGATATATATAGGTTTGTCATTCTGGATCCTTATAAAATAGCGATGACGATTGAGCGATGTCCGTCTGTCCCTCAGTCCGTCTGTCCGTGAAATCGGACTAGAAGAGCTAGAGACTTCGTTCTTAGACCGTTGGATTGGAAATGAACTTAAATAGAGTGGTATTGAAATTCAGAAAGATCCGAAGTAAGGTTCCAGATCTGGGAAGCTCACACAAACAAAACAAAACATAACCTCTTTATTCGTCATGAAGGTTTGTATTGACCAACAAAAATTTTTTTAATTCAAATTTCGCTTCCGGGGGTGGGAAATTGCATTTTTTTATACCTGAAAGTAATCAAACAGGCAACTGATGTTGTTTTTTTTTGTTAACTAAAACTGTCTTATAATTTAGCAAGAACAAAATTAGTATCAAAAATTCAAAAATAAAATTTCGAATCCAGGGATGGACAAGTGCAATATTTAATAGTACATGAAAGTGACCAAAATGGTTAAAAATGTTAAATTTTTCTTAAAAAAAATTACTTTATACCTCATGCAGCGTTGCACTGATAAACAAAAAATTTAAATTTCGCTTCCAGTGTTGGGAAGTTTAAAGTTTTTTTGGTACATGCAATATATTGTAGTACATGAAAGCGACGAAGATGGTTGCAAATTTTATGTTTTTCTTAAACAAAACGACTTTATACCTAATAAAGACTAGGATTGGTAAAAAAAATTTAAATTTCGCTTCCAGGGATGGGGAATTTAAATTTTTTTATACATAAAATTAATCAAAAAGGCATCTAACGTCGGTTTTTTACTAATTAAAACTATTTTTTAGTTCAGAAAACAAAATTGGTATCAAAAATTAAAAAAAAATAAAAATTTAGATTCCAGAGTTGGATAACTGCAATATTTTGTAGTACCTGAAAGTGACCAAAAGGGTTATAAATATTAAGTTTTTCTTATATAAAACTATTTCATGCCTCATTAATAGTTGCATTGGTAAAAAATTCAAATTTCGTTTCCAGCGTTGGGAAATTGAAATATATAAAAGTAACCAAATATTCAATTGACGTTGTTCTTTTTGCTAATTAAAACTGTTTTATAATTCAGGAAGAACAAAATTGGTATTAAAATCCTAAAAATTCAAAATTTCGACTCCAGGGTTGAACAAATAAAATATTTGATGGTACGTGAAAGTGACCAAAAAGTTTAAATTTTTTTGTCAAGTAAATCGATGTTACATCTTTTAATTAAACCTACTTCCTGTTTTAGCAAGAAAAAAAGAAGAATTACATCTGTGAAGGGTATTTAAGATTCGGCACAGCCGAATATAGCACTTTTACTTGTTTTTAATACATATTAAATTTTTGCTGAAGTATACAATAGTTTTAATTAGCAAAAAGTAATTAGTGTTTGTTAGTTTATTGTGTGTATCAGAATAGATTTAATCCTTCCAGCTTTGGAAGCGTATTATCGATTTTGCTAATTTTTAATAAATTTTAGGACTATTTTCAATTCTTTGGAAAACCGTTTTAAAGTACAGGCAGGTGGGCATCGGTTGTTCGGCTTCCCTATTCATAAGGACCCAAAATGTATATATTTAATGGGATCGCATATTCTTATTGTGGGTATTACACACGGAATGGCAGCATTTTACCATTTATGGTGAAGGTCATAAAAAGCACAAATTAAGTAAATTTGATTGTTATTGCTCTTTTACAGACAAAGACGAGTACGAATATGATTGTAGATCATAAATAGCAATCTAAAAAGTTGCGAACAAGTCTACCTTTCCAATGGCAATAATAACACTGTTCAACACGAAATTTACGGGGTTCCGACAATTGATTCTTGTAGAGGAGACCAAGAATATATATATATATATATATATATATATATATATATATATATATATACGGGTGTCGGCGTTTTGACAGACCACACCGGAATTTTATTTTAGAGGCAGTTAAAATTTTCCATTTCTGGCCAATTCTTGTAGCACACCGTTATATAAAACTATATTTTCCTGGCATCTAAGGTGTATGGTATGTTAAGCAACTTTGTAGAAAATATCACGGCAAATATTTTTGGAGAACATATTAACCCTCTAACTCCCCTGCGTTTTACGGCTTTATTCGAACAAATCGTAAAAAGCGCACAGAAGAAGGGGAGGGGCGGGGATGAAATGCTCCTCAAAAATGTGGGCCATAAAATTTTTCTATATATGTCAGAAGACTCAACTCAAAATTTAAATAAGGAAATTTGACGTTTTTTGTGTTTTCATTGTCCCTCAAGAGAATTTGTAAGAATTAAAATGCCTCGCTGTTTGGAAAAACTAGACTGCTTTTGCTATGTCAATTATAATTGAAACGCCTTGTGAATTTTTCTTTTCAGTGTATGCTTGTCTATAAGTTTCCAGTAAACTTGTATTATCCTTTCAATTTTTACTGCAACTACTTATTCTTGTTGTTACTGGTTTACAGTTCATTATTTATAATTGTATGCATTTTTTAGATGAGTTTTACAAACTTTTTGCCAGCACATAAGCACACACATACCCAAACGCACACTCGCAGCACACGCATATGAAAGTATTTCAGCAAAAAAATATATAACAAGAATATAAATTTTTGATCCAACTTGATCAACGAGTTATATTAAGTTTTTTTTTTAATTTTTATTTTAGCATAAATGGGGGACATAAAGATATTTCAACTTGGCCTGTCCTGATGACTGAGAAATTGAAAAGCAGTGGCGTTGCAATGAAAAGCTATTTTGCTACTTGTAAGAAGGTTTTCTTCCGGCGCCATTTTTAAATTATTTTAATGACATCTGGTTGTTCCCAAAAAATATCTCAAGTTATTTGAATGAAATTTGGTTCTTCTTAAAGTCTTGCGCAGTAAATTAATAAAATTCTACGAAAATAAAAAATAATAATAATTTGCGCAGGGTTGAGGAGTGAGAGGCTGGTGGCGAAATATATCACTGACCACGACAATTTTTGTTGAAAACAGACCAGTTTGCACATTTTACGGTTTTTGGTGTTTTATTTCTCCCTACAGTTTATGTTCCAAATTTTGGATCATTTAAATGGACCTCTTGGTCTTACATAGTTTATCTTTCCTTAGCAGATTAATTATTTGAAAAATAAATAATATGAATTATATACAACAGGTCTAATTTATAATAAATAGCATAAAAAATGTCATAAAAAAATTTGTTTTATGAGACTCTTATTAATCAAAAATTGTTTTTAATAAATTAGGCTAAATAAGAAATTGAACTAAGATTTATAGGCTAATTGTTCGAAATTTTTTGTTTTAAATTCAGAAACACATGATAAATATTCCAAGGCACAAATGAAAGTCAACATCAGTTTTTAGTTATTCAACTTACACAGCAGAGCAGAACAGCTGTTTTCGAAAGCCGCAACGCTTTTACCATCAGTGCACATTTTTATTGTGTATGTCACCAATTATTAGGTGGCTTAGTTGAATATGTTTATTTATTTGTATTAATTTGAAATTCATCCATGTTGCCGCTTCTGTTCTCTTCAGCAATTTTCATCAACTTTTCTACAATTTAACTAATTTCAGTAGTTAACTTCCCTTGGTTTTCATAGTTAACTTTCAACTTGTACATAGCAACATGTAGAGTGAAAAGCAATGCAACAGAAGATAAAAAAAACTAAGGAAAAATTAAGGGGAACTTTATTTGAAATTAGACTCAGAAATAAGCGCAATCAAAAAGTACAGTGGAGACTAAAATATTAGTAGTATTTTATATTGGCTTTTTTATTTGTATAATTAATAGATTTGTGAGAGACGCAAAAAAATTTATACTCGCCAATTTTTAAGTTTTCAAATTACGTACACCTTAATGGATAAACCAAGAAAGGACTCGCTAAGATATTTGACACAAAAGAACGATATGACCAGGAATGCTTTTTTATGAGCACAAAAGTCTTATTTTTTGAATTTTAATGTTCTCTGAGTGTAAGAGATATAGTACTTGTTGAAGCAAAATACATTATGGAATATCAGAAATCACATATATTTGATGTATTCATGCATTTGATTAATTTCTATTAATAGTCTTCTTATTACTCCGAAGTGAGCATTATGCACTTGATCACCAACTTTTTTTTTTATATCCATGTTTTCATTTATTCGCTCGTTGCTGTTATTTGTACAAACTTTAATTTAAATGCATAAAATATTAGCAATTATGTAAAAACTTTATTTTTTCTTCATTCGTATATTTCCTTATTTTTAAAAATTTTGTTTCCTCTTCTCCATCTCCTTTTCCTATTCGTATTTGTATGCATAGTATTTTTTATATGATCGAAAAAATTTTTGTTGACTTTAAGAAATAAATTGAAAAACATCAAAAAGTTGCACTCGACCAAGTCGAATCTTAAGTACCCTGCAAATATTTAGTAAATAAAAACTTATTAAAATGTATTATCGGTGCAACATGGCTGAGACACCTTTCCATCAGCATATACGCAATTTAAGTTATTTCTGCAGTTAATATTTTATATCAACACGCACAAAAAGGAACGGAAGAACTTAAAAAGTATATTTTTGGGGTAATTAAGTGTAGAAAAAAAAATTTCTGATGCATTCATTTAGAGGGCAAAGGTGAGTAGGGGGGGGGGGGTAGTGCAGGGGAAGGTCAGAGAACATCTTACCTTCGTCGTAAATTTAACCTTTAAGGAATGCAAGCTTAAGGAATACAATTTGTTAAATCTTCACACCATTTTTTCATATAATATGTAACTTCAACGCCCACTAAAGGGAACTGGATCCAAAAACGATTTTGTATTTTTATTTTCTGTCTTCAATGCCTTGGACCTTCTATGACATAAAACTATATCATTTGCTTAACAAAATTACAAAAAACTTTAAAAATTATGTGGTTTTTTAGAGGTCGGTGTAGTTCTTCTTAGAGGAACTTTTTCCCTCTGGTCCGATTCAGCCCAAAATATATTTATATTAAATTTCAAGGGACTGAGTCTCTCCGTTTGGACCGAATTGTTATTTCCACAGACGGACGGATGGACGTGGCTAGATCGTCTTGGAATTCATCACTGAACAAGAATATATATACTGATGAGGTCTTAGACAGATATTTAGCTACCTTACACACGAAATATACCCTAAAATTATTTCTTGGAGGGTATAAAAACAACGATTAAAAAGAGCTAGAGGCTGCTTACAGTTTGGATGCGGTGCATAGTGTTTTGTTCCATATCACGCAAGTCCGTGAAAGGCAAGACGATAAAAGATAAAAATTGATTCGCTATTATATGATTATTAATTGAGAAAAATCGAAGGTTTTATTTTTATACCCTTCAGAAAAAAGTGAAAGGGTATATATAGGTTTGTCATTCTGTGTGTAATTTCTTCGATATGCACATGAGACCCCATAAAGTATCTATATATATTCTGGATCCTTATGAATAGCGATGACGATTGAGCGATATCCGTCTGTCCGTCCGTCTCTAAGTTTTCCCAAGCCCCCAGAAGAGCTAGAGACTTCGTTCTTGAACCGTTGGATTGGAAATGAACTTAAATAGAGTGCTATTGAAATTCAGAAAGATCCGAAGTATGGTTTCAGAGCTGGGAAGCTTACACCTATTTCTCGACGCAAAATTTATACCAAAAGTCAATTATTTTTTTTAATGTTTGTAAATTAAACCTATTTCGTGGTTTGGGGAGCCTCAATGGTCTATAAAATAAAAAATAAAATTTTTTTCCAGGGATGGGAAATTAAAAATTTTTTTCGGCCTATTCAGTATTTTGAAGTACATGTAGTATCTAATATTGTTAAAAATTTCAAGTTTTTCTTTAACAAAACCTCTTTATACGTCATGAAGAATTGCATTGGCAAAAAAAAAATTTTAAATTAAAATTTTGCTTCCAGGGGTGGGAAATTGAATCTTTTTTATACATGGAAGTAATCAAACAGGCACCTGATGTTGTTGTTTTTTGCTAACTAAAACTGTCTTATAATTTAGGAAGAACAAAATTGGTATCAAAAATTCAAAAATAAAAAAAAAAATTTCGATTCCAGGGATGAACCAGTGCAATATTTTATGGTACATGAAAGTTACCAAAATAGTAAAACATTTGCAATTTTTCTTAAATAAAACTATTTTATGCCTCAAGAAGCGTGTCACTGATAAAAAAAAAAACAAAAAAAAAATATAAAATTTCGTTTCCAGGGTTGGAAAAATTAAATTTTTTTTTGGTACATGCAATATTTTGTAGTACATGTAATAAGCGAAATGGTTGCAAAATTCAAGTTTTTCTTTTTCAAAACTACTTTATACTTCATGAAGATTTTCATTGATAAAGAAAATTTTAAGAAATTTAAATTTCGCTTCCAGGGTTGGGAAATTGAAATTCAAAATTGGTATCAAAAATTAAAAAAAAGAGATCAAAGTTTAGATTCCAGAGTTGGATAACTGCAATATTTTGTAGTACATGAAAGTGACCAAAATGGTTACAAATATTAAGTTTTTCTTAAATAAAACTATTTAATGCCTCATTAAGAGTTGCATTGGTAAAAAAATTTAAATTTCGTTTCCAGCGTTAGGAATTTGAAATATATAAAAGTAACCAAATAGGGAATTGACGTTGTTGTTTTTGCTAATTCAAGCTATTTTATAATTCAGGAGGAACAAAATTGGTATTAAAATCTTAAAAAATCAAAATTTCGTTTCCAGGGTTGAACAAATAAAATATTTTATGGCACATGAAAGTGTCCAAAAAGTTTAAAAATTTAAATTTTTTTGTCAAATAAAACTATGTTACATCTTATAATTAAGCCTACTTCCTGTTTTAGCAAGAAAAAAAGAAGAATAACATATGTGAAGGGTATTTAAGATTCGGCACAGCCGAATATAACAATTTTACTTGTTTTGTAGTAGGATCACAAGTCAGGACACAACTCAGGTGATGCTGTTGAGCGAACACTTGAAGAAAAATGAGAAGATAGGGAATTTTTTGTAGCCATTTTCATTCCTACTTCAACGATGAATTTTTTCTACAGTATTGACGCAGGAGGGTGTTTAATCATCATCTCATGTCAGATAAACGGTTTATGCAGAAAAGTTATCTAAGTTTTTCATCTTGCTGTAAAGCGTTATTAAGCATCAAAATATCTGTTAAATATCTAGAGGTATGGTAACACTTATCAAATATTTGGCACGAAAAGCGTAACCACTTAATGCTAAACTATTTTCACTTAGATACGTGTTTATTAATTAAAATTGTTTCATAAAGAACTAATAGACAAAGTTATCGAATCCACTATTATTGAGAGCTTCTTAACTCAATAAACATTTGGTTTCGTTTGCTTTTATGGCAAATATTTGGCAAGTGGAACCGTACCTATAGCCTTATCAACCTTCATGTAGAGTGTTTAGAGATAAACAAGAGAATAGAACAACAATAAAAAAACACTAGCACCAAGAAGAAAAAAGTATCATAATTACCATCATGTGAAACACTTCAGAGAAACGACAAAGTTAATAAACCAAGTAATGAGTTATGAGGCCAAAAAGTTTACTTTTTTTCTAAAGTACAAGTTTCACCATATTTATTTTTGTAAAAACGAAAAAATAAAACAATAAATGAAAATAATAACTGGTAAACTTTGTGAGCATGCTTGAGCAAGCACGTATTTGTTTACAACAATTTATTATAAAATATTGTAGTTCAATATTTTGGTTTTTCTTGACTCATCTTGCAACTTCGTTTTTGCACTTATTTTCTAGTTTATCAACAGCAAATTGTGGCAAAATGAGCTTCGAAAAAAACAACTAAAAAATTTTAACTGATTTGAAATTATGATAAGTTTTCCTTACTACTGTTACGAACTAAACACACATACACACACATATATATACATGCACAATTCTTGCTAAGGCAGAACTAAAACTTATAGCCTTCAGACTGTTTTGCAATGGCAGCAAGAAGGTTTTGAAAGCAGCCAGTTGTTCCTGTGTTGTTGCTGGTGTTGATATTGTTGCCGGAGTGTCTGTGTGTTGTTGTTTGTATATGGGAATTGGTTGTTTTGCATTAAATATCATTAAAGAACATAAATATTAAATATGATACAAGCCAATAACAACTACTTACCACAGAGTTTCAGTTAAATTAGCTTCTATATGGGTTACATACACGTTCATAGGGAAAGTCGTGTAATACACCAGGGACAGCAAAAATACTTTGTAACAACGTGGCACAACGCTGAGCAAAATAAAACTATTTACATATATTTGGCATGTGGATAAAATATGCGGTTTTAAGGTGCCGTTTTTATATATTCAAACCCTAAAAATGGAATTATTCTACCAAAATTTAAAAAACTCAATTAACTCATTTAATTAAACAAAAACATTATATTCAATTAAATTTCGTAATCACTTGCTCTGCTGTGTAAGTTGAATAATTAAAAACTGGGGGCAAATTACGGCTTTCGATATCGATCGAAAATTCCATTTAAATTATATTGAAATTTCGATCGATATCGAATGCCGTAATTTGGCCCCAGCCTCTGATGTTGACTTTCCTTTGTGTCTTGGAAAATTACAAAAAAAAAACTTTAAAAATTATGTTGATTTTTAGAGGTTGGTTTAGTTCTTTTTAGGAAAAGTTTCTGCCGTCCTGTTCCGGCCATTTTTAAACTTTGCCTTTAAAATTTATTTATACTAAATTTGAAGAGTCTGGCTCATTTCTATGGGGTCTCAGATGGATAATTCGCTGCGTTACACACGGAATAACATATTCTTTTTAGGAGGGTACAATAATTTTACTTATTTTACCTATAACCAAACAAAATAATATTTAAATTAAAGTAGAATTTTTTAAAATACATTTTGTGGATTCAACAGATTCTCGCATTGATAGGAATTAGTTTAATTCTACTACAAACACAAAATCAGTACGAACAACAACCTGTCTTGAAAATAATCATTTGTTGTAGTCTGTAATACTTTCGGTGTAAGCTTATTTGCGGCTGCATGCTACTGACTACAACCTATCAGACATCGAATACATCCGTTTATATGGGAATTGCTATTTTCATCGCTACAAGGCGGGTTATTGTCGATGCAAGTTTTGTGGTTATAGATAAAGTTAACAATTTATATATTTTCATCAACAGATTGGTGATGCCATCGAATCTTAAATAAATAAAAGATTAATTTTTTTTCTTAATTGTCAAGAATATGAAAAGTGTTTAAAAATAAATATATTTCAATTTTCATAATGTAGAAGTTTCAATTTTGAAATGTTTTTAATACTTATAGAAAAAAATTTTTCATTCATTTTCATATTTAATAAAAACCAAAAAACAACAAAAATATTTAACTATGAATAATTTGAAAATTTTGTTATAATATTATATATAATTATTGTTATCCTGAAGAAGATATCTAGAGGATATCGAAATATTGATTAAAATATAAAATAAATAATTTTATATTTATATTATTGTAATATAAATCAAGCTAGTGGTCGTTTTTTACAAAATTTAAGTTCTTATAATTTTTATTCAATATTACAATAAACTGATAAGGTCAATAGACAAATCAACAGTTATTATTTTATAAAAATAAGCCTCAAGCACAATATTATTATTAAAATTAAAAAAATCAAGGGCTGAAAAATTAGAGCAATATAAAAATAAAAATTATTCTGAAATTGTTTTCGATGATCTCTCTTTTCTACGGACTATCTCCTAGAATATAGAACTCATATAAGTACGGTGAACATTCGCCCTTTTGTTAAGGCAACAGTCCATTTTTTACAAGATGTGCTCTTATATTACTAAAATTGAAAGTCTGAATTGTCTTTTGTAATCCATATTTCAATTATAAATTTTTATACCCTCCAAAAAAGAATTTGGAGAATATATAAAGTATATATATTCCTGATCAGTGATGAAATCTAAGACGAACTGAGCATGTCCGTCCGTCTGTGGAAATCACGATTCAGTCCAAACGAAAAGAGCTAGACTCTTGAAATTTGGCATAAATATATTTTGAAGCTTAGAGCAGGTTCGAAGATGGGCTAAATCGGGCAAGAGGGAAAAAAGTTCCCCTAAGAAGAACTAAACCAACCCAGAAAAAACAACATAATTTTTAAAGTTTTTTGGTTATTTTGTTAAGCAAATGATATATTTTTATGTCAACTACGGTCCAACGCCTTAAACTAGGAGCCATTAAATAAAATAAAAATATTTTTTGACCCCGCCCACTTTAGTGGGCGTTATTATAGGCAAAAATAGCATAAAAATTTAACAAATTGTTTTACTTAAGCCTACATTCCTTAAAAATAACACTTTTAAGCTTTAAGGACGAAGCTGAGACGAAACCTGGTACTACTCTGCCCTACCCCCTCCTTCCCCTTCACCCCCTAAATGACCCTACCAAAAAAAAGAAATTTTAATTTTGCATATAATTATCCCAAGCATTTATTTTTAGAGTTTTATGACAAAGGTGAAATGTTTCCCCCACAGCCCTTGCCAGAGCGACCCCGCCAAAATACAGTTTTTATACCCTCCAAAGAGAATTGTGATGAAGTCTAAGACGGTCTAGCAATGCCCATACGTTCGTCTGTGGAAAACATGATATTGTATATTTTTGAACCCCGCCCCCTTTAGTTGGCATTGACGTACGATATTATATAAAGGAACTCTGTCCCACCAAGTTAAACATTTCAAATTCACTTACTAAATATTTTGAGGGTATTTAAGATTCGACCCGGTCGAATATAACGTTTTTACTTGTTTTCTTTAAACTTGAAAATTAAAGGTTTTATTCTTTCAAAATACTTACATATAACATCAATACAAGATATAATTACCAATACAATAGCAACTATAATCATTAAATGGTCTGTGCAGAATTAAAATTGTTTTTATTAAATAACGGTAATAAGTATATCGGGTATATCTTATTTGTTTTTAAATGTTAATGGAAGTAAGTCTCTTTCTTACGCTTATAACATATCCAATAAACTTAATGATAATTACAACTTTTATGATATTTCTAAATGTAATTTTTTTCGTTGAAACATATGGCCACTGAACATACTTATATCGTAAGTGATATGGGTAGCAAAATGTTAGAGCAATGACTTTCGATTGGTATGTAAATTTTGAAAATGTATTAAGTCATTACGAGAGATAAATTGCATTTATCTCGCAATGTTTTTAATCAAATTTTTACGCCTAAAAATACTTTTATAGAGAACCTTCCAAGCTTTAGTTTGGCCTACACTTACGAGTAATAGATAGTCTTCACCTATGAAATACTTGAGTTATGGCACTTTGAAAATTATATATCACAAATAAAGTAATTCATAAACTCATTTTCAAAGTGCCATAACAAAAAAGGACGTCACAAAATATAGGTTCGCATTAAAGAGCTTTAAACAAATAAATTAATTTCTTTTTAAAATATTTCTATATATAAATATATAGATAGAATAATCGATTTAATATTTATATTTAAAATTGGCACCACTGAAATCAGCCCTTTACGACGAAGCTGCTGCGTTCAAAATTTTAGTTTATTGGCGCCACTGGCATGAGTCTTGATTGAAGGTACGGGGAAGAAAATATTTTTGTGAATAGCCAGTCGTTATTTCAGCTCCTAATATCATATACATCCTCCTCTACTCGCGAGGAGTAGTGCAAGGATGTTCTGTATAAATTCGAGAACACACGATGGCATTTCGTGACATCGCATTTGTGCCTTCATTCAAAGATTTACAGCGTGGAAGACCCTGCCAAACAAAGATATATACGATAATGACAAACACGTTGCCACTGGTACACAAATTTTGTTTGCTTGCGATGGCACAAAGTGCCATGGTGTATTCTCGGTCTAACAATCGGTTATTTATAGTTTATGTGATAGTATGGCTATTTAAATGAAAGTATAAATAAATAATTAAAAGATAACAAAAATTTTTATATTTATTTCTTTTGAATATATATTTCAAATATAAAGCAGAAGTAACCAAACATTTTAAAAGTGGAACAAACTAAGAAATGGAATTAAATCTATTCCAGTTTGTGGCATATGACAAATCATGGCGACGCGATGATTGTATGTTTTATATTTGACGATGAATATTTGGAGCAGAAAATTCATCGTTCATCGGAAAATGGTATAGACTGTTTCTACAATGAACTCTCGTTTGCATTACAGCGAAAGCGTAGTTTTCAACTGTATTTGCTGCGAGTGTCCAGCTCTGCTTCTCTTGAGACTTTTCATTGACACTGATACTTCAATCCGACGTGTTGGATGTACTACTAGTCATCAAATTCGCCTAGTGAAGTGGTCTCTCAGCAAAGAATCATCTACATTCTATGCAATGGAATGCCTAAGCATATTACTCAACCACGTTAACCAACCCTGGCAACGAAGTTTTCTCTTACCTGCTTAATAAATGCATATTTTTTATTTAACTAATAATCTGCCATAGAAAATGGTCTAAACCAAAAACTACATAAACTTATAAAATATTCTTAGAGCATAAATAACAAACAACTAGCAGCCGCTTCCTACGGCGCCGTACCTGCAATATATAATACACACATTCACGCACACTATTTTACTTCTAAATGTATTCTGGAGTATCCTCAAGTTTCAGTTTTTAGTTTTCTAAAAAAAAGACTTGCAGCACAGTTTTGGTGAATGCAGGTTCATTTACTCTCGTGGAATGACAACAAGAAAAGCAATAAAAAAGTAAAATATTATTTGCATAATAAACTAGAGTGTAAGTAGAACAGCACACGGGTAATGCCTGCTGTGTTTTACGTCTAATGTACGTAGATTTGGTTGAATTGACCACAAATTGTAGTCAAGGCGTTGTTGTTATTAGCTTTCGCTATAGACTGCGGAGAGACTCTATTAGACTTTTTAGATTTTCATAAGTATGTGAAAAGTTGGAACCTGTACACCAAAGAAAATATTTTGGAGAAAGTGATCAAGTAAATATTATATTTAAAAATTATTTAATAGTTAAAATGGTAAAAATAATACTTATAGTAATAAAATATGAAATTAAAAAAATTTATTTTGCCGTACAACAAGACAATTTTCAAATTATCAATATACTTTCAAATGATTTTGATATGGTACGAGTTAAAAAAAACCGTCTTCAAATGGACTAGCAGAAAACTGGGCTTTTGTAAAAATTGTTAAAAAACTTTTTATGTACCTACTGGTTATTTTAAAAACTGGGCACTGTGAGCTCCTTTCTTTCACCCGAATCATACATAGAAATCTGCAGCAATATGAAGCTGATACTCTTATTTGCGAGTGGACCGTGTGTCTTATAATTGAGTTAAATTGGAAGCTGTATTTAACATTCAATTAAAATGTATAGGCCAAGATTCAGAAAGGGACAATGAACATTCCATGCAACAAGGAAAAATCCCCTACTATTTTCAACTTCACAGCAGAGCAGAATAGCGATATTCTGCTGTCACCACTTGTTATATAGTGTTCAGACATGCATTTTTAATTGAGTCAATGTTCACTTTATTGGCATAATTATCTTCCTGTTCTCATGTACAAAACTCAATTAAGGTATGACAGCGGAAAGTATAAATTTTCCATATTCATGAGGACCTCAAGCTCAAATCTGGAATCTTGTGTTTTATACCCTCCAAAAAAGAATTTGGAGGTTATATTCACTTTGTCATTCCGTTTGTAACGCATCGAAATATCCATCTCAGACCCCATAAAGTATATATATTCTTGATCAGTGATGAAATCCAAGACGATCTGAGCATGTCCGTCCGTCTGTGGAAATCACGATTCAGTCCAAACGAAAAAAGCTAGACTCTTGAAATTTAGTATAAATATATATTGAAGCTTAGAGCAGATTAAGTTCGGAGATGGGCTAAATCGGGCAAGAGGGAAAAAAGTTCGCCTAAGAAGAACTAAACCAACCCAGAAAAAACAACATAGTTTTTAAAGTTTTTTGGTTATTTTGTTAAGCAAATGATATATTTTTATGTCAAATACGATCCAACGCCTTAAACTTGGAGCCATAAAATAAAAAAAATTTTTTTTGGATCCCGCCCAAACTAGCATCAAAATTTAACAAATTGTTTTACTTAAGCCTATGATCCTTAACAATAAAATTTTTAAGCTCCTCCCCCTTCACCCCCTAAATGGCCCTATAAACAAAATTAAATTTAGTACACAATTAGCGTTTTTTTAGAGTTTTATGACTGTCTATTTCTGCCCTACCCCCTCCTTCCCCTTTGCACCGTAAATGACCCTATAACAAAAAAAAAAAAATAACAAATTTTATTTTGTATATAATTATCCCAAGCATTTATTTATAGAGTTTTATGACAAAAGTGAAATGTTTCCCCCACAGCCCTCGCCTGAACGACCTCGCCAAAATACAGTTTTTATACCCTTCAAAGAGAATTGGATCCCATAAAGTATATATATTCTTGATTAGTGATGAAGTCTAAGAGGGTGTAGCAATACCCATACGTTCGTCTGTGGAAAACATGATATTGTCCATTTTTGAACCCCGCCCCCTTTAGTGGGCGTTGACGTACGATATTATATAAAGGAACTCTGCCCCACCAAGTTAAACATTTTAAATTCACTTACTAAATATTTGGAAGGTATTTAAGATTCGACCCGGTCGAATATAACGTATTTATTGTTTTGTTTAGTTTTGTAATTAATAATAAATTAAGTATCATTAACTTTTTATAGGCTAATTGTTCGAAATTTTTAATTTAAATCTCAGGAAGCCATGATAAATATTACAAGGCACAAAGGCAAGTCAACATCAGTTTTTGTTATTCAACTTACACAGCAGAGCAGAACAGCTGTTTTCGAAAGACGCAACCCTTTCATCATCAGTGCTCATGTGTGTTGTGTTTGTCACCACTTATTAGGTGGTTTAGTTGAATGTGATAACAGTTCCTATTTACACAAATTTTATTGTGAAAAAGGATACGAGAACTGCATCAACCTGATGTTAACATGTTATTGTTATAATACCCGTGTTACCGTTTGATTATTTTTCTTCATGTCCCATTTTTCTGAATTTTTTGTTCCATCGCTGACGAAACAATTAGAAACAAATCTATTTCAACTTTCGCTGAGTGTGACGAATTTCGACCAACGCCACGATTGTGTGCATTTTCATATACACCAATGTGTTTTATTATAAAAAATAAAACTTTTATATTTGGCGAAGAATATTCGCGACCAAAAATTCGTCGTTCGTCGCAGTTGTGTTCCTAGCATAAGATTGTTGAAATAAAAAACAAGTAAAAGTGATGTATTAAGTTGTGCCGAATCTGATATACACTTCACCGAACTACATCTGGAGTGTATGCATACATTCATTCCAAACCTGGTGCCATCTTTTGCTGTCTATGGTTTTCAATGCTAATTTCTTTCTTTCTAAAATATGTTGGATTATCAAAGACAAAAATTCGTTGTATTCAGTTACTTTAATATTGCAAAAAACAACAAAAGAAACAAAAATTTGTTTCATCTGGTTATTTTTATCTATCAAAAATAAGTATAAATTTTCCAGCTCTGGAACTATATTTTGGATGCTGATTTTCAATAGCTGACTGATGGTTCATCTACCCGTTGGTCGTAATGCATCAGCTTTGGAGTCCTTTTGTTTTGTCTGGCCTAATTATTTCACGGCTTTTCATATATGCTGAAATTTTAAATGACTAACATTTTTTTCTGAGTTCATTTGAAGACTTTAGTCTGCACTAAAACTAAGAGATAAATGAAGTGGAATAATAATTAGGAACGTGTTGATATTACGAATTTACACGTGATTAAAAAAGGTAAAGCTAAAAAGCATTATACGTGGAAATAAAAAGATACAAAAAAAAAACAAAATATGATGTAATGAAAAACTTCTTAAAAATAAAACTATCATGCTACAAATTAATTTACCACCCTTTCGTAGCAGAACTACTTTTTGTACTTACAAACAACAGCCAACTCCTTGGTTTATGTTCTTTTAATGTCTCTGGTCATTAAGCAACATGAAACAGGATTTTTTTCTCCTTAAGCAATTGCAACCCTTTTATACTCATCACAAAATATTTCTGGACACACACTTTTAGAAAGATTCTTTATTTCCCTTATGTCTGGTTTTTGTTTTTTAAGGATTGATTTTTCTGGAAAAATATCTGTGTGAATTTTTTTAATGAAAATAGTAAATTTTTGTCAGCATCTTGTGCACGATTGTCTTTTGGAACGGGTTTAGTTGTATTTTTTCTTCTTATGACCAACTGAAGTTAATGAACTTTAAGGTTATAGTTCAAATGCGATTGTCCGAGATGCTGGACAGGATGCGACAAAAGGATTATAAAATCTTGTTTGTGCTGAGAAACTTTTTTCTTCTCATCTGTGAGAAAGTTTGTAGAATAGGAAATATGTTTTTAAAATATTATGAAGTTACGTACTCGTGCACTTGGCGAGAGGAATAATAGAAGTTTCTGCTGATGTTTGTTAAGTACACAATATCATACTGTGGCATCTATCACATATGCAGCAGCTAAATTACTTAACAACCTTTCAAAATTAATGTTTTTTAGCAATAGCTTCCAGTAGCAGCTCCGAACGATTTCTCTTCTATTTTATGGGATATTTTTTCAAAATGTCAGGCTGCATTCAAAGCATTAAAAACGTTTCATAAGACCTTAAATATGACCTATTAATTATAAAATTTTTATACTCTTCACAAAAAAGGGAAAGGGTATAAATAGGTTTGTTAGTCCTTGTGTAATTTCGTCAATATAAATATGGGATCCCATAAAGTATATATATTCTGGCCTGTCCGTACGTGAAACCTCCTCCCTGTACGTGAAACCCCCAGAAGAGCTAGGAACTTAATTTTTAGGCTGATGGATTGAAAATAACTTAAATAGAGTGCTACTGAAATTCAGAAAAATCCAAAAAAGTGTTCCAGAGCTGGGAAGCTTATATCTATTTTAGACGCAAAATTAACTACCAAAAACTAATTACTTTTTGTTATTATTGTTAATTGTATCTATTTGATACTTTGGGAAAAATGAAATTTGAATTAGAAACTAAAAAAATAAAAGTTTTGATTCCAAGGATGGGCAATTTAATATTTTTTTTGGTACTCAAAAGTAAGTTTTTGGTTAATTAAAACAATTTGATAAGGCAAGAAAAATAAAATTCTTATCACAAATTTAAAAAAAAATTAAATCAGAGGGTTGGACAATTCAATTATTTTTTTGTGCATAAAAGTGACCAAAAATGTAACTAACTTTAATTTTTTTAAGTTAAACTATTTTATGCTTCAATTAAATTGCTATTAAAAATAAAAAATTTGAATCCAGGAAAACGGCATATTTTTGGCACATAAAAATAGTGCAAAAAGTCACTGCTTTCGGTTTTTTTGGTGAATTAAATCTGTTTTTATGCTTCAGGAGGAATTACATTAGCGTAAGAAATCAAGAGAAACTTAAAAATTCGATTCCAGGGTTGGAATATGTAATTTTTTTTGGAACATAAAAGTAGTCATAAAAGTTCCTAATTTTGGTTTTTTGTCAATTAAACCCCTTTTTTATGCAGAATTAAACTCGTGTAAAAAATCAAAAGAACTAAAAAATTCGATTACAGGTTTGAAATATGTAATTTTTTTTTCTGGATCATAAAAGTAGCCATAAAAGTTTTCAATTTTGGTTTATTTTTATTAAACCTATTCTACACTTCAGGAAAAATTAAATTGGTATTAAAAAACTTATGTATGAATTTTTATTAGTCGAACTTTTTCTTATGTAAATTGTTAATTTTTTAACGGGCTTAAGTTCGAATCTTGCATGACTGTATGTAAATTGTTAATTTTTTATTTTTTTTAACGGGCTTAGATTCGAACTTAAGCCCGTTAAAAAATTAACAATTTACGGTATTAAAAAACAGTAAACTCCAAAATTTGATTCCAGGGTTGGGGAATAGATTTTGTTGTTTTTTTTTATTTTGGTAAATATACGTTGCTAATTTTTTCTTTTTTAGTGAATTAAACCTATTTTGTACTTCAGGAAGAATTAAATTGGTATTAAAAACTTAAAAAATCAAAAATTATATTCTAAGGTTAGACAATCGAAATTTTTTGGTAGATAAAAATAAGTACAACGGCTACAAGTTTTTAATATATTTGAAAGAATTTCATTGGTATTGGAAACCAGAAAAGCCAGACAATATGATAGTAACTGAATAACAAAATTTAGCTTCTTTGTTAATTAAAACTATTTTATATATTAGAAAGAAAGAAGAAATACACCTGTGAAGAGTATTTAAGGTACGGCACAGTCGAATACAGCACTTTTACTTGTTTTCCTTCCACTCAATGAAAAATTCATTTTCAGGGAACTACTTTTTCTCTACTTCCAAAGTATCAAAAGTGTGTAAGTTCGACTCATCAGGATGTGATTATTAAAAATATGTAAATGATTGATTAAGCAGTTATTTCACTAACTCTAAATTGGAAGTTGCTTTCACCAGTGTTATATTTTTATTTATAAAAAAAATCTTATTTATAATTGATTAAAAGAAAATTCATGAAGAGAAGGGTTTATAAAATATATTGATATATACATATATATATATATATATATATATATATATATATATATATATATATATATATATAAATTATTAATAATTATTTGTACGGCAGTAAGCGAATTTTCATATCACCAGAAAAATAATGTAAAATTATTTCCGCTGTAGTCATTATAATGATAATGATGACATATGAAAATCAGATTTACTTAAAATCAGAAGCTTGAGTGCGGGTTCACTAAAAAAGCGGCAAAAATGAAAACTTCTTTCAATTAAAATTCCATATAAAAATCATTACAAGGAAGCCAGATTTGCACTACTTCCGGAACATAAGTCCAGGATCTTATTGAATTCCTTAAAAGCTTTTTTTACTAGGTAATTACTCTATATTGAGATTTTAAAATAAACAAATTTGCAACTATCCAATTGGCTGTTTGTTCAAGAGATTAGTGCACGCAATATGCGTGCGTTCCATAACATCAAGAGATATTTCAGTGAGACGGTGTGTTGTTTACTGCATGAACAACTTTTTTATCCAATGTCTTATGTTTCTTGAGATGATTTAAAATTACTTACAGTTCTCGTATGCAATTTCCTAAAAACATTTTTATAAATTTATAAAAATGCCAGTCAGTGATGACGAGCAAAAATACTCATACAAGTGTAGTGGCTGTTCTGTTAGGTAATTAAAACCATGGTATAATAAAACAAGGTACTGTAACTGTGAGCTACTAAATTTAAAATAATTTTCTGACAATTTTAAGTACTCTGACATTCCCATAAAAATTAAGTTACCATATTATTTTAAGTTACCCGTTTTTTTTCTTTTGATTTGAGTTGTTGCATCGATGTCATAATTAACAACAATTAAAATCCGTTTGCCAATTAATTTATTGTAAAAATCTTGTCGTGAATCTTGAATAAACATATTTTTTGTTAAATTGTCTTATTGATCAATGTAATGGTTTCAATGTTTTTGGTTCAATGCAAAGCAACACAATGACTTTTTATTTCTTGTGGAAATGCATAGAAACTGGGATTTTTCGTAGTTTTCTATATTCTTCACATTTTATATGACTTTTATTAAATTATTTTAACAAAATATTGCAAAATGTTTATGTTCGAAAACTCAAAATGAAATTTTTCTCTCTGTCAATATGCAAAAACGATTCAGAATGAGATTTTTAGCGGTAGTTTCTATCCATGTTGTACGTTCAGTATGTTTCAATTGAAAATGAGGTAATACAATGAAATATGTTAAAAGAGAGAGGATAAAATAATAGTTAAATACCATGGTATAATATAATATAATGGCGGTTTGTCCGTGATCTCATGAAAATGTGGCTTGGTACTAAAAAGGCCATTATTTTGGAAATTGCTGAACTGGACACCTTGAAATTTAAATAACTTGGAGATAAATGAATGAAGTTTAGTATATACAATTTAATTGACGAAATTGCTAGACAAATGGAAAAACTTATATACGTCTATATATATATATATATATATATATATATATATATGAAATTTTTTATTTGCATTTTGTTGTCACAATACTATTTTAAACGAATTTTATTTGTTGGTGGTCAAGCAATGTCTATATGCATTTCATTGGTGCCTTACCAAATCATGGTTAAGGTCTACTGATGATTTGGTAAATATATATATATATATATATATATATGTATATATATATATATATATATATATATACATATATTTATACAGATTTTATTTTATATATATATATATATGTATATATATCTATATATATATATATATATATATATATATATATATATATATATATATATATATATTTATACAGATATATATGTATTACAGATTTTATTTAAAAATTTCCAAATAAAGAAAATTATTTTTTATAATGTGGCAACGTCATATTCAATATGATGTAGAAAAATAAACTTCAAAAATCCTTGTTAAAATTTAATAAAAGCAAGTGGCACTACCTTGTATTTATATACCTCGATTAAAACAGTGCAAGTTATATAATTAAAACTGATATTGAATTTCCCCTTCTGCCTAGGAATATTTGTCATGCCTTTCTGAATATAAAACAAATTATTGAAACAAAAATTTTGTATTTTTCATTATGATTTAATTCAACAAGCCACTTTGGTCGTATTCGACAGGAACCCAGGATCGACCTCATTTGAATCATTGGTTGTGATGTCCTCATTATCAATATGCGACCGTATATGCAAAGTATATAATGGGTTCTTATGAATAAGTAAGCCAAATAGGCGATGCCCTTCTGTGTGTAAGTGATATAGGGTTTGCGAAGCACCAGAAAAGCTAGAGACTTTGGTCTTAGATTGATATATGTATGTATTTGAAATATTCCCGAATACATTACTATAGAAAATCTAAAATTCGATTGCAGGCATGGAAAATTTAATCTTATTTTTGGTATATAAAAGTAACTGGTTAAAATAATTTTTATTTGTTTTTGTGGATTAGCTAATTGTTTTTACTTAAGGAAAAATTAAATTGGAATTCAAAATAAAACAAAATAAAGAAAGCGATTTCTTCTCTTGGTCTAAACAACTAAAAGAATTTTTTTCCTTACTTTTGTATATTAAACATGTTTGATGTTTATGAAAGAGATTCATTAGTATTAGAAATCACCCTACGAGAAATGAATGACAAACGAATGCACGCACAAAATTTTGCACTAACACACTTTAACATACGAGTGGAATTTATTGAATTTTTTGCAACAATTTTTAGTTTCAGTTTTCATTTAATTTTTGTTTATGGCTCAAAATAAACAAGTAATTATAAAAATACCCTCCAAATATTTAGTAAGTAAATTTAAAATGTTTAACTTGGTGGGACAGAGTTCCTTTAAGATATCTCTGTACTCAATTTTAAATCTCTATTTTGACAGAGCCATTCCGGGAAGGCCGTGGGGATCACTGCATGATCAGAAACACCTCAGCTTCTTATAGGCTTAAGAAACAAAAAATGTACAATATTTACACGATTTTTGCATATAATTTCGTACGTCAACGCCCACTAAAGGGGCCGGGGTCCTAAAATAGACTATATCATGTTTTCCACATACGTCCTTCTGTGGAAAACATGAAATGGGGTCCAATGCTCTTTGGAGGGTATTAAAACAGTATTTTAGCGAGGTTTGGGATAATCATATACAAAATTAAAAAAAAAATTTTTTTTGATAGGGTCAAATATGGGGCAGAGGGGGGAGGAGAGAGTAGGGCAGAGTAGTACCAGGTTATGTCTAAGCTTCGTCACTAAAGCTTAAAAATGTTATTTTTAAGGATTGTAGGCTTAAGTAAAACAATTTGTTAAATTTTTACACTATTTTTGCATATAATAACGTCCACTAAAGGGGGCGGGGTCCAACAATTATTATTTTTTATTTTATGGCTCCAATTTTAACGCGTTGGACCTTCTTTGATATAAAAATATATCATTTGCTTAACAAAATTACAAAAAAACTTTTCAAATTATGTTGTTTTTTAGAGGTTGGTTCAGTTCTTCTTCGGGGAACTTTTTTCCCTTTTTCCCGATATAGACCATCTCCAAACCTAACCTGGGCTATCCTTTAAAATATATTTATACTAAATTTCAATAGTCTAGTTCTTTTCGTTTGGGCTGATTCGTGATTTCCACAGACGGACTAACGAAGGGACAGACATGCTCAGATCGTCTTAGATTTCATCACTGATCAAGAATATATACTTTATGGGGTCTCAGATGACAAAGTGAATACTCGTATAACCTCCATATTCTTATTTGGAGGGTATAAAAAATAGATGTTTTATAAAGTTATAGATAAGATATAATTTAATACTACAGACAACAATTACATATATTAATTATAGCGTTTTTTGTGATGTCCAAAATAGTTTCGGAAGTGTTAAGTAATTTAATGCAGAGCTTCAAATTGTGCTAAGAAACTATCTCATCAAAAGCCCAAACATTGAGGTAAAGTTAGAGAATGTTATTGTAAGCAAATCTCGCTTTTTTCATTTAAGCCATTCTGATCTCTTTGCAGTTCCAAAACACTCGATTAAAGTAGAAAGAACTAATTTTTAAGTTTTATGTATTAGTTTTTAAAAAAGCTATAAAATTTTATATATAAACTTCTTATATTAATTTGGTAAATTTGTTGTTTCATTTTACTGAGGAATATAAACAACACAATTTATTTTCTGGCTTGTGCAGTCATTTGAGTTATCAGTACTGAGTAATCAATTGACAACTCATATGTGTCTACATATTGATTGCAAGACATCACTATTGTGAGCAGTTGAGCTATATTTTCTATGGTTATAAGTTTTATTTTAAAAATTTCATTTTAGTCATTATTTTCAGAGTTTTTTTCGCTTAGAAAATAAAAGTTATTTCCTGAATTAAGCTTTTTATGGGCTAATTGTTCGACATTTTTTTAATTTAAATCTCAGAAAGACATGATAAATATTGCAAGGCACAAAGGCAAGTCAACATCAGTTTTTGTTATTCAACTTACACAGCAGAGCAGAACAGCTGTTTTCGAAAGACACAACCCTTTCATCATCAGTGCTCATGTGTATTGTGTTTGTCATCACTTATTAGGTGGCCTAGTTGAATGTGATAACAGTTCCTATTTACACAAATTTTATTATGAAAAAGAATACGAGAACTGTATCAACCTGATGTTAACATGTTATTGTTATAATACCCGGGTTACCATTTGATTATTTTTCTTCATGTCCCATTTTTCTGAATTTTTTGTTCCATCATACCTAAGTCAAACTTTTTTGGTTTGAATTTTCTACTTAAGTGCATGTGAACGTTTGTCCAAACTTCCTGACTTTTAATTATCATCAAATTCTTCATTTCAGAAAATAACTTTTATTTCGTGAGGAATAAATAAAAATTATAAAATAACTTTGATTTTCCGAGGAATAAATAAAAATTAAGATATAATAATAATAGGACCTCTTTTCTGAGGAATAAATAAAACCCAGAAAACAGTCGGCAATGTTGATTTCTGAAATAGAACTTAACGTGTGGCTGGTGAAAATTGCTGCCAAAAAAGTAACATTATAACTTTTTTTCTGTGTAACCAACCTGTTCCATTATTATTTTATTTTATAGATTGATCTTTAGATTTAACAGAAATTGAGAATTGGGACAATGAAACAAGAATTTGAATAGTGCGATGCTTTCACGCTTTACAGTTCGTAGTTTCCGTCCAAAGAGAATAGAGGCCCACGTTTGGAGGCACTCCTTCTAGCAGATGGGCTATAATAAAGCTCGTGAAAAATTTTGACGAGCGTGGCGCAATCGCAAGAGGGCCTTATCATGGAGATCCCTCAGTTCGGACGCAAAAACTACCCTTTTATGTAAAAAACAAAAGATTCAATTTTCCATCCCTACTCCCCCGGGGGTGCCGTTGGGGAGCTTGGCTATGATGTCGGGCCTCGCTCCAGCACAGATCCGGGGAAAATAAGAAAGGAGGTCCAAGGACGCCTCGAACTAATTAAGAGTTCAAAAGTCAATAGAAAGTTAAAACCTATTATGGTTGGCTTTCGAGGGGTTATTCTGTTTTTCAGGCATAACTTTTGCAGGTAGCCCCGTAAAAATTATATGTTACTGCCCAATCTCTAAAACAGTGGAACGGATGTGTATATAAGAATCTAAAAGAAGTAGGTTCGCCTACGAGCTTGAGTAAGAATTGGTAGGTGAAGCGACACCTGAGTTTGGGTAGAAAAGAAACTAAAGTCGATAGAAAGTTTATAGAACCTACACTGGTTTGACTTTCGAGACTTTACCAGTAGTTACAACTGGTACCACGGGATCCAGTACAAGCCCCGCAGTTTACTGTACTCCCTCGGGAGTACACGTGGTGGCTGTGGTAACCAACTTGGTGGAAGGTTTGTCAGATAAGGATTGATGTTTCAACCCTAGGGTTGGACTTCGGTCCGGCTGATAGTAGCAAAACCTATGTATTGTTGTGAATCAACAAATAAAATTCTATTGGGTGACTTTTTGTAGTTCATAGAATTAAGATCATCTAGATAGGATCGGCACTCTAGCAAAGTGTTAGATCATGGGGCTTACCAAATCATGTTCTAGAAATTGCCACCTGGGCGACCCAAGGTGTGGTCTCTTGGGTGCTAAGAGGGGTGCTGGTAACACTTAATTTGCACCCGATGTTAAGAGCATCGTCAGGTTAGGCCGATAGGCAGGAACTGACGTAAATCAAAGACATATTTCCATCCCTGGAAACAATTATTATTTTTTGGTTTTTAATACAAATATTATTCTTTCAAATATATTAGAGATTTAATTAGCAAAAAAAAAAAAAACAAAAAAGAAATGGTTTCTGCTAGTTAATTTTGAGTCCAGAAATAGGTATAATCTTCGCAGCTCCGGAACCGTATTTTGGATATTTGAGTTCATTTCCAATCCATCAGTCCAAGAACAAAGTCTCTAGCTCTTCTGGAAGCTTGGAAAGCCTATTTTACGTACAGATAGACGGACAGACGGACATCCCTCATTCGTCATCGCTTTTCATAAGGATGCAGAATATATATATATATATATATATATATATATATATATATATTTATATATATATATATATATATATATATATATATATATATATATAGTATATATATATATATATATATATATATATATATATAAATAGTTTATGGTGTCCCATATTAATATTGAGGAAGAAATTACACATGTAATGACAAACCTAGATATAGCCTTTCACTTTTTTGTGAGGGGTATAACAATTGAGGTATTACACTGTACAACTATGAGATTTCAATCATCTTTGGTTACCTGGGGATTTGCCAATATAGCTTTTGTTTTAACTAAAACCAGTTAAGAGTATGGGTCTAATTTATATTTATTTCATTTTCAGGTTCGACATAATAATTCTGTAGGCCGTTATAATTTCTAAATGTATCTTCTAAATGCATCCTAGATGGAAATTTACAAAATAAAGAGAAACGTATATATTTTTTATGTCATTCTACTAGAATCGATCATAAGAACCAATTTCTAATTGTTTCTATGGAATTGAAAAATAGGCAGTTTCTTCTTTGTAATTTTATTCATTTATTTATTTATTTTTATTGAAAATATTTTATTTTTCAATATTTTGAAATATTGAAAATAAAAATTAAATTAAAATAAAGAGACCTTAAGCTTAAAAATGTCAGAATATAATAATAATTTATATATTTATTTATTTACAAAGCATCATAATTTTACAACAACATATTCTCAGCTACAATTCAATTTTAAAATTATATATAAATTTAAGTTTAATTTTCCGTTACAATAATATTTGTGTGCAGTTTTCGTTGTGATACTTTCAAACATGTATTTTGTTTGTCATTTGTCTACTAGCCCATAGATGTCCTTAGTAGAGTGATGGTAATGCAGTGCTTGTGTTATCCTTTATCCTGCAAAGAGAAAATAATACACATTCATATAAATATTATACCTTAAGGGGTGTTTATTTTCATCTCTTTTACTTTAATTTCTTATAACAAAAGCATTTAATTTAAAAGCGGATAAAAATTAAATACAAGAATAATTTTCTTATTTGATTGCAAACAGGGTGTAGGATTATAATGTGGTTGGTTGTGAGTTCTTGAGCGGAGTTGCCAAATAATAACACAGGGGAGCACTGATTTTACTGCATAAAATGTAATATAATTAATCTGATATATGTAAATGTCCTAGTAAATATATAAACATGAACTTTAGCCTAAAAACTTAAAAATTTCTTACAAATTTGTTGAAATTGAATTAGAGCACTGGATAATGTCAGCAGCATAATCTTATATAAAGAGCATTTCTTAAAAGTTTACAGCTGCAAATTGAAATAAACGCAGCCAAATATATTTTTATCGAAGGCAAATTCGATACCACGACGAATTGCTAGAGAATAATTGTATTCTCCAAAAGGAATTATTGGAGGGTATATTCAATTTGTCATTCTGTGTGTAACGCAGCGAAATATCCCTCTAAAACCCATAAATTATATACATTCTTGATCATTGATACAATCCAAACGAAAACAGCCAGACGCTTGAAATTTGGTATAAATAGATTTTTAAGGATAGCACTGGTAAAATTTGTGGAACTTTTTCACTCGGCCAGAGGGAAAAAGTTCCTCTAAGAAGAACTACACCAAATGTTATATTTTTATGTCAAAGAAGGTCCAAAGCGTTGAACTTAGAGCCATAAAATCAGAAAAATAAATTTCTTGACTTCGTCCCCTTAAGTGGTCGCTGACATAAGATATTATCGGCAAAAATAGTGTAAATATGTTACAAATTGTGTTGCTAAAGCTCATATTCCTTTAAAATAAAATTTCTGAGCTTTTACGACGAATATATGATCGTCCTCCGTAATTTGTTCTCTGATCTTCCCCAGCCTTACTCTTCCACCCACTGTCCCTAAATGACCCTATCTAAAAAAAAAAATTTTACACTTATTACCCCAAAAGCTTCTTTTTAAGTTTTGTAGGAAAATTGTGAAATGTCTACACCACTGCACTTGCCGGAGTGCAGCCGGCAAAATAGAGTTTTAAAATTGGGTACAGAAATGTCTTAAGGGAACTGTGACCCAGCATGTTAAACATTTTTAATAAAATGGAAAAACGTTCACATGTACTTAAGTATAAAATTCAAACCAAAAAAGTTTGACTCAGGTATGATGGAACAAAAAATTCAGAAAAATGGGACATGAAGAAAAATAATCAAACGGTAACACGGGTATTATAACAATAACATGTTAACATCAGCTTGATACAGTTCTCGTATTCTTTTTCACAATAAAATTTGTGTAAATAGGAACTGTTATCACATTGAACTAAGCCACCTAATAAGTGGTGACAAACACAATACACATGAGCACCGATCATGAAAGGGTTGCCTCTTTCGAAAACAGCTGTTCTGCTCTGCTGTGTAAGTTGAATAACAAAAACTGATGTTGACTTGCCTTTGTGCCTTGGAATATTTATCATGTCTTTCTGAGATTTAAATTAAAAATTTCGAACAATTAGCCTATAGAATCTTAATTCAATTTAATTTTTAATTTATTTACTAAATATTTGTATGGTATTTAAGATACGCCCGGTCAAATATTACAATTCGTCGTATTTACAAAGAAGTACATAATATGAGTGAATATCAACCAAACTTGAAAATTATTTTTTTACACAAACAAAGAAGGTGTTAACTTTTAGAAGTCAAAAAGAAACAACAAATACTACTAGCATGCGTAAAGATGCAAGAAGGAAAATGTCTGAGTCTGGTTTTAGCTGATTTTTATTTGCATAAACCAATTTTAGAAAACTTAAGTAGAACTTTAAAGCGTTTGGACGTGGGCATAAAATAACTTAACTCTGCCACTCCTATTGAACTTGAGGGAAATAAATAAGTTTTTGATTCATAATTTACTAAAAGAAAATAAGTCCATTGCCAACGGTTTAATTGAATTTCTAATGATTATATTTAATGAGAAAAGATTTAATGTTTTAAATACCCTTATTTTAAACCTCCACTCAGGCGCATTTCCTTCTAACTAAAGATTCTTAAACACAATACAGAAACAGATACTAAGGAACTCGGCGATAAATTTTTGTTCACAATGTTCGGTGCTGAGCTATGTCAGGTAGGGTCAGACGGTGACCTGACCACAGAAGAAACTCTCGATTGTGATCTGTTATCAGAATTAACCGAATGGATTATAAGTGTTAAAAACTAAAAAAAAATTAAAACAGGATTCTAATGGCGTAATGAAAGATTTTATATGTTTAGAGAAATCCAGAAAAAAGACTGGGAAATTAGATGTTGCGTTTTATACGTTGCTTTCGATTTCTCTAAGATCTACGATATGTGAAAGTTTTATAAAAACTAAAGCAAACATTCGCCGAAATCCTAAACAGTTAAGCCTAAACATTACTTTATTTATTTTTGTACCCTCCAAAAAAGAATTGGAGGCATATTCACTTTGTCATTCCATCTGTAACGCAGCTAAATATCCATCTGAGACCCCATAAAATATATATATTCTTGATCAGTGATGAAATCTAAGACGATCAGAGCATGTCCATCCGTCTGTGGAAATCTCGATTCAGTCCAAACAAAAACAGCCAGACTCTTGAAATTTGGTATAAATATGTATATACCAAAGGAAGGATACCACAGGCTAAATTCGGCGATGAGCTAAATCGGGCAAGAGGGAAAAAAGTTCCCCTAAGAAGAACTAAACTAACATCTAAACAAGTAAAAGTGCTATATTCGGCTGTGCCGAATCTTAAATACCCTTCACAGATGTAATTCTTCTTTCTTTCTTTCTTCCTAAAACAGAAAGTAGCTTTAATTAAAAAATAATTAAAAACAAGTAAAAGTTTTTTCATTCAAACTTTTCGGCTAGGAAGCTAAATGTTTAGCTTTTCTTATCTCTAATACCTCTGAACGTCTTTCAAAAATATTAAATATGTTTAATTTACAAAAAAAAATCCGTTTCATGTACCCCAAAAATACCAATTAACTCTTCCCGAAGTATAAAAGAGATTTCATCCACAAAAAACCAAAATTAGGAACATATATGGCTAATTTTATGTACCAAAAATTTCGATTTTCCAACCCTGGAATCGAATTTTTAGTTTTTAAAGTTTTGAATACCAATTTAATTCTTAGCGAAGTATAAAATAGGTTTAAGTCACTGAACAAAACCAAAAATTGGGAACTTATATGGTTACTTTTATGTACCAAAAAATTTCGATTTTCCAACCCTGGAACCTTAATACCACTTTAATTCTTAGCGTAGTATAAAATATGTTTAATTCACTGAAAAAACCAAAATGGGGAATTTATGTGGGTACCAAATGTATCTACCAAAAAATTTCGATTTTCCAACCCTGGAACCGAATTTTTAATTTTTTAGTACTAATTTTATTTTTTCTGAAATATAAAATAGGTTTAATTCACTAAAAACACAAAATTTGGAATTTATGTGGGTACTTCATGTACCAAAAATATTTCGATTTTCCAACTCTGGAAGCGAATTTTTATTTTTTTACCAATGCAATTCTTAGTGAGGTGTAACATAGTTTTACTTGACAAAAACATTAAACTTTTTAAACGTTTTGGTCAGTTTCATGTACCATAAAATATTTCATTTGTCCAACCCTGGAGTCGAAATTTTGATTTATTTTTGAATTTTTTATACCAATTTTGTTCTTCCTAAAATATAAAATAGTTTTAGTTAGCAAAAAACAAAACAAAAACAACATCAGTTGCCTGTTTGATTACTTTCATGTATAAAAAAAAAATTCAATTTCCCACCACTGGAAGCAAAATTTGAATTTAAAAAAAAAATTTTTTGGCCAATGCAAATCTTGAACGTATAAAGTGGTTTTGTTAAAGAAAAACTAGAAATTTTTAACAATTTTAGTTACTACATGTTCTACAAAATACGGAATCGGCCGAAAAAAATTTTATTTCCCATCCCTGGATAAAAATTTTAATTTTTCATACCCTTCACAAAAAAGTGAAAGGGTATATTGAAATTCAGAAAGATCCGAAGTATGGTTCCAGAGCTGGGAAGCTAACACCTATTTCTCGACGCAAAATTTATACCAATAATGAATTACTTTTTTTAATGTTTGTAAATTAAACCTATTTCGTGCTTTAGGGAGCCTCAATGGTCTATTAAAAACTAAAAAAATAAAATTCAGAAAAATGGGACATGAAGAAAAATAATCAAACGGTAACACGGGTATTATAACAATAACATGTTAACATCACTGTTATCACATTCAACTAAGCCACCTAATAAGTGGTGACAAACACAATACACATGAGCACTGATGATGAAAGGGTTGCGTCTTTCGAAAACAGCTGTTCTGCTCTGCTGTGTAAGTTGAATAAAACTGATGTTGACTTTCCTTTGTGCCTTGGAATATTTATCATGTCTTTCTGAGATTTAAAAACAAATTTCGAACAATTAGCCTATGAATCTTAATTCAATTTAATATAAAAAATAAAATTTTTTTTCCAGGGATGGGAAATTAAAATTTTTTTTTTCGGCCTATTCCGTATTTTGTAGTACATGTTGTAACTACAATTGTTAAAAATTTCCAGTTTTTCTTTAACAAAACCACTTTATACGTTGAAGATTTGCATTAGCCAAAAAAAAAAAAAAATTTTTAAATTACAATTTTGCTTCCAGGGGTGGAAAATTGATTTTTTTTATACATGAAAGTAATTAAACAGGCAACTGATGTTGTTTTTTTTTTTGTTTTTGCGAACTAAAACTGTCTTATAATTTAGGAAGAACAAAATTGGTATCAAAAATAAAAAATAAAATTTCGAATCCAGGGATGGACAGGTGCAATATTTTATGGTACATGAAAGTTACCAAAATGGTAAAAAATTTGCAATTGTTCTTAAATAAAACTACTTTATACCACAAGAAGCGTTGCACTGATAAAAAAAACAAAAGAAATTTATATTTCGTTTCCAGGGTTGGAAAAATTTAATTTTTTTTGGTACATGCAATATTTTGTAGTACATGTAATAACCAAAATGGTTCAAAATAGTTTTGTTTCTTAAACAAAACTACTTTATACCTCATGAAGATTTGCATTGATAAAGAAATTTTTAAAAAATTTAAATTTCGCTTCCAGAGTTGGGAAATTGAAATTTTTTTTATACATAAAAGTAACCAAAAAGACAATTGACGTTGTTTTCTTACTAATTAAAACTATTGTTTAGTTCAGGAGAAACAAAATTGGTATAATAAATTAAAAATAAATAAAAATTTGGATTCCAGAGTTGGATAATTGCAATATTTTGTGGCACAAAAAATAGACCTAAATGGTTGCATATATTAAGTTTTTATGAAATAAAACTATTTCATGCCTCATTAAGAGTTGCATTGGAAAAAAATTTAAATTTCGTTTCCAGGGTTGGGATATTGAAATATTTATTCTGCATAAAAGTAATCAAAACGGCAATTGACGTTGTTTGTTTTTGCTAATTAAAGCTATTTTATAATTCAGGAAGAACAAAATTGGTATTAAAATCTTAACAAATCAAAATTTCGACTCCAGGGTTGGACAAATGAAATATTTTATGGTACATGAGAGTGACCAAAAAGTTTAAAAATTTAAATATTTTCCCAAGTAAAACTATGTTACACCTCACTAAGAATTGCATTGGTAAGAAAATAAAAATTCGCTTCCAGAGTTGGAAAATCGATATATTTTTCGTACATAATAGTACATATATAAATTCCAAATTTTGTGCTTTTAGTGAATTAAACCTATTAGATATTTCAGAAAAATTAAACTAGTATCAAAAAATTATAAATTCGGTTCCAGGGTTGGAAAATCGAAATTTTTGGTACATAAAAGTAACCATATAAGTTCCCAATTTTGGTTTTTTTCAGTGACTTAAACCTATTTTATACTTCGCTAACAATTAAATTGGTATTAAAAATTTTAAAAACTAAAAATTCGGTTCCAGGTTTGGAAAATCGAAATATTTTTGGTACATAAAAGTACATACATAAATTCCAAATTTTATACATCAGTAAAAATTTTATTAGTATTAAAAAATTAAAAATTCGGTTCCAGGGTTGGAAAATCGACAATTTGTGATTCATAAAAGCAGCCATTTTTATGATAAATTATACCTACTTTATATATCAGAAAGAAGTAAACTGGTATTAAAAACCAACAAAATCTAAAAGACGATTCTACGGTTGGACAACTAGAACTTTTTGGGGTACATGAAACGGATTTTTTGTTTTGTTTGTAAATTAAATATATATAATATTTTTGAAAGACGTTCATAGGTATTAGATATAAGAAAAGCCAAACATTTGGCTTCCTAGCCGAAAAATTTAATCGTTTTCTTAAATATAAAAATAACCGATAACATAATTTTGATTTTTTAATTAAACCTACTTTCTGTTTTGGCAAGAAAGAAGGAGAGAAGAAATACATCTGTGAAGGGTATTTAAGATTCGGCACAGCCGAATATAGCACTTTTACTTGTTTTTTGTAATTTTGTTAAGCAAATGATATATTTTTACGTCAAAGAAGGTCCAACGCATTAAACTTGGAGCCATAAAAAAAATAAACATAGTTTTTGGACCGCGCCCCCTTTAGTGGGCGTTATTATATGCAAAAATAGTGTAAAAATTTAACAAATTCTTTTACTTAAGCCTACATTCCTTAAAATAACATTTTTAAGCTTTAATGACGAATCTGAGACGTAACGTGGTAACTACTCTGCCCTACCCCTCCTCCCCCTTTGCCGCCTAAATTACCCTATCAAAAAAATTTTTTCTTTTTATTTTGTATATTATTAACCCAAACATTTATTTTCAGAGTTTTGTGGCAAAGGTGAAATGTCTCCCCCGCAGCCCATGCCATAGCGACCCCGCCTAAATAGAGTTTTGACCCCATAAAGTATATATATTCTTGATCACTGATGATGTCTGAGACGATCTAGCAATGCCCATACGTTCGTCTGGGGGAAACATGATATATTAACTTTGTATATTTTTGGACCCCGCACCCTTTAGTGGGCGTTGACGTAAGATATTATATGCAAAAGAAGTGTCAATGAAGTCTATCAGAAGCTGAGATGTTCTCTGATATTGCAGAGGGGAAACGTCTCTCCCTCGGCCCTTCCCGGAATGACTCTCTCAAACTAGAGATTTAAGATTGGGATTCTATTATAATTCGAATATAACAGTTTACAAATGTTTTTTTAAGTGCAAGATCCGTTAATAAGACACAAACTGATATTTTTCCAATAAATCAATTGCCAGCGTTTGTGTAAAAGTCATTGTTCCAATTCTAAAGATTAAGAATATTTTTAATTTGTTTTGTTCGATTTCCAAAATGTATCGAAATTATTTTACTACTAAATATATAGGCATACTTTTTTTTAAATTACTACATAAATGAAAATATTTCAACACAAATCACTTTGGTTTTTCATGTTGTTTTCAGCTTCTTCTTTTTTTACATTCACTGGGAACTGACAGCGGAAATAATTTCTCACGGGAGTTTCACTATACCATCTTTCCCTTCGAGTGGAATACAATTTTCACGTGAACAAAAATTCCCCTTGTTATTCACGATAGGGATGAATAACTAATTTATGCATGTTTTGTTTGTAAGTATTTTTATCGAACATTACTTTGCTATTTTAAATTCAATTAAAATTTATAGTCTAATTGTTCCAATATTTGGCTTAGGAAAACCGTACAGACAGACGGACATCGCTCATTCGTCATCGCTATTCATAAGGATCCAGAGTTTATATACTTTATGGGGTCCCATATTGATATTGAGGAAATTACAGAAGGAATGACAAACCTTCCACGTTGTTGTGAAGGGTATAAAAATAAGAAATACGTTGAAGATTTCACATATTAATATTACAAACGGAATGAGACACCAATACTATTTGTGGTGAAGGGCATACTGTAGAGCTAATGATATCTTTGGTGTTCAGTAAGTAGTTGGGCAGGTCTGAGTGTAACATGCGTCATAATCACGCTTAAATAAAGTTTATTGGTTAATAGCACTTAATAACTATAAATATTTTTATGAATTTCTTCTATCTTGTTTAGTGAAGTCATGATGCACGCATATTCAGTCACGATCCTTCCAATCTTGGAAGTTAGAACACTCACTCTTATGAAAGAGCATAAGATATAAAAAAAAATAAAAAAATATTTTTGTGTGTATATGTTTTACAGATATATCGCGTCCACATACACATACAAGTTTTAATGGAATGACTTTTAATTTGTTTTAAATTTTGTTGATTAGTATTATTGATCTGATGGAAATGTGTGTCGCTGAGTGCAATACAAGGATACAAAAATAGTGCATGTCATTCGCTTGACATTTTCTCTAAAAGCATCTGAAGGAAGGATATGATGCCCTCATCTCTCCTTTATGACATCGAAGTTGCTCGCAATCATTCGCTTCTACAATGTAACTTCAAATACAATTTCATTTTTTGCTCTTCACCATAAACTTGCAAGTGAACTTCACATGTTAAATATTTTATTTTATCCACTACTTACATTTAATTAAATTTAAAAGGAAGAACTTTATGGAAAAGCATTACGATAGCAAAAATAAGGACGGCATCATCTCCAACACAAACTCTTTCTTAAGTTACAGGCAGCAAGTCCTGCAACCTCACAAACCCTCAGCAAAAATATATAGATAGAAAAACCGACCAGGAAGTAAATACTCAACTCTCACCAGCTGCTCAGCATAAGGAAGCTGCCGTATACTTGTGTGTTATTGGCAAAGAAGCTGGCACACGGCCAAGTAACCTCAAGTCAAACCAACCAAACGAAAAACAGCTAGCCAAAGAATGGCCAAGCGATTTCAAATACAGTTTGCAGTTTGCAAAAAGGCGGTGTAGAAAAGTGTAGGAAAGACTAAATGCAAAGAAAAACAACCGAAAGTATGTATGGAAAATAAGCAAGAAATAAAAAGGAAATACATAATATTAAAATAAAATAGAGAAAAAGATTAAAACAATTCCAATCTAACCAACCCGGCAATTGTGTAGAAAGCAGGCACTCACTTTCGAACACACAGACGCTGTCGGGCTCTTACACTTCACTGTCTCACGCCAAAAAGTGTACGAAGGCAAAGAAAAACTTCTAAACGATTTTATTCTTTAGGGAAATAACACACATTCTCCATTTGCCAGTTTTTTATTTCTTTATTTAAATATTAAGTAAAAAAACCAACTCCGCCCACATTTAAAATAAGATTAAGTTTTTTATTGAAAGTGTTTGTGAGTAGACGCTTTTGTGTATTGAAAACTTTACACCAACTGAAGAAATATCAAATTTGGCTAACAAATTAAAATTAAGATGAGCCCTTCCCTGGCTTCCTTTCTGCCCAGCAGCCTTTGCTGATAATGTGAGATAAGCAAGAGGAAATTGCTGTCGTTGCTTTTACCGTAAAGACAAATGAACTAAATCTAATGTAAAATATTTGAAGGCACACTTATCGACCAAATCCTGGCAGAATTGGCAGAGGAAATCAAGAAAAATACACCGAATGGACGACACCCTTTAGTTACAATGAAATATTTTCCTTGCAATTGATGCGTCTGCAACTTTCTTGAATTATCTGTGTAACTTTTGAGTGCTCAATTTTTATTTTATATATGACGGGCATAATGAGTCCAAGTGCTTTTTTCCACGAGTTCATACCTGGAAGCATAAGCGATTTAAGTCTAATTTTGATCCCATAGCGAGATACGCCGAGAAATTGTAGTATTTTTTATTGCAGAATAGCTGCTTATTCGCAATATTATATACCGGTCACTTGGATGTCTTGTGGCCTAACCGCCTCATAAGCATGTGCATACAGTGTTATTTCAATAACAAAGCTAGAGTTGTGCGGGTGAGCAAAATTAAACTGACGATCAAGAAACCCAAATTTGTTTCACGCACGGCAAGATTTAAGGCGTCACGATCACACACTGTAAGTAACGCATTTTTTTTAATCACGTACTTTTACGCACGATGATAACATTTTTGCAAAATCTCTCACGCTCACAGTGAAATTCAAAATAAGAAAGATCTTATATTCTGTTTCTGTGGTCTATCACGCACGGTCCTAAATTTTTTAATCACGCACACACATGTGATTCCACGTGGTTCACGCGTGAATCACGCGTGACAATAAAAATAGCAACATTTGCACATCTCTAATTAAAACCATTCAGTGGGAAAACACTATTAATGAAAAATATATTTTTTAAATATCCTAGACATACATACGAGTATATTTTCGGCACTTTGTGTTTCATATATTAGGCTCTTTGGGAATATTTCTAAATCGACCTGAATTTCCAACGTTAAAATACCCAGAATTATTAACTTAATTGCAATGGATTTCCTATATTTTGTATAATCAGAAATAATTAGTATTTCGCAATAAGTTTTAAATAGAAAAAGTTATAAACGAAGTCTGTTCAGAAAAGAAGGTGAATTTTAATTTTTCTAAAAAAAATATTTATAAATTCATGAATTTCAATTTTGTTTCCTTCAAACTAGTAGATTTTTCCCTTCCTGATATGACATTTTGGAAATTCGCCGGCTACTACAACAAACATTCAATCTTCCGAAAAGGAAATATATTGCAGATGCCAAATCTGGTGAATACAGTGACTGCGGTATGATTGCGCAGTTGTTTTTGGCTACTTTATTGGTTGGAACTAGAGTTTTCAATTATTATCGAATAGTTCAAATAACTGTTTTTGTTCGTTCTATCAAACTATTAATTCTTAACAATTATTCGATTAATCAATGAGAATAACGTATAAAAATATTATATAAAACATATGTTTTATTAATAAAAGATAAGCAGTTCATATAAAAAACTTATGAATAAAATAAATAATTAACTTTTATTAACTTAGTGCTTTTTGTTTGTTATGTGGTCAAGTATGTTTATATGCCTGCATTTAATTGGTTCTTTCACGTAATCATCAATAGACTTTAACGTAATTCCAATATAACAAAACACGAAAAATTAATTGAGAATTACACAAGCAAAACCATAGGACTTGAAATTTCAGAAAACACAACAAGCAAATTTTATTCGATATAAATCTATTATATTTCCAATCTAGTCAAAACTCAGAAAATTCGGAATAACTTCGCTCTCATACTCTTCATGCCTAAAATTTAGGAAACAAAATTACATGACATGGATTAACCGATATCCCACATACTCATACACAACTTCTCACTCTTTGCAGCAATTTTCTCCACTTTCTCAACATTTTCATGTCTTGTTGAGGAGGTATTTAATCCAGAACACGCCTCGTCACTCACGTCTTCTGGATCATCGTGGAAAGCCTTGTACTTCTAAACCACTTCAAGTGCTTTTGAACATTTGTTTTAATTGTTTACACAAAATTTTATTCAAGCTCTGTGATTCATTATATTTGGACATCAAAAATCAGCGAACAACCAATTAACTTGTATTCGACTGCAACAAATAAACTAAACCCGATAAATACTTAGAACTGTGAACTCATTTTCAAGCTGAGTGTAGCAGCCTTCAGAATTTTCAAATCCTGCTTATTTCTTTAACATACCTCGTATATTAAAAGAGCTCACATAATCCGCTCATCTAGAGAGAAATATTCCTGCTGTTGATTACGAAAGAAAATATAATATTTTTATGTTTGTTGTGGTCGTATGTGTTGGTATGTTGGTATTAGTACTTGTAGCATGTGAAAAATATCCCAATTTTTAGTGTTTTAATCTGAAGAAAGGACATTATTGAAGTAGAAATTTTACGAATGTATTTGTGTTATTGTACGGCCGTCTATACAACAATTGCAGGCACATTTCTATTCTTTACATACACGAGTATAGTAGACTGAAGGAATCACAGCAAATATTATTGAAATCTGTATTTCCTGTATTTTGTTAGAAAGTTTATTATCTTAACCTTTTGCGAAACTGATTTTTATACCCTTCACAAAAAAGTGTGGAGTTTCCTCAATATTAACATGGGACCCCATATATTTTGAATTCTTATAAATAGCGATGACGAGTGAGCGATGCACTTCTGTCCGACTGTCCGTCTCGCTGTACTTGAAAACCACAGAAGATTTAGGGACTTCATTCTTACGACTGATCAAGAATGATAAAATTAAGATTACGCCAACAAGCTGAAATAAAAATACTTTTCTGGGCATGATGGAACTCTGACATCACTCAACATGTATTCTGGTTGGCTGATAAAATTCAGTTGGAGAACTATTGCGATTTTTCAAATTAAATTTTTTTGATAATAAGTAATTTTAAAAAATTATTTTATTTTCCACTTGTTTTTATTTGAAATTGTTAATTTATAGTTATTTTATATAAATATTGAACCCAAGTGCTAATTATTTTTCTTTTTTCCCCATTCAAAACAAATTTTTTTTGCTTGCAAAATATCAGCCATAACTTCCTTTGAGCTTCATTTCTTGGAAAACTATAAAATGACACAGCTTTTTGAAAACAAAAAAAATTTGATAACAATATTACATTTTAACACAATTATTTCTCACTTGTTTTTTTGCTGTCACTTTGTTTGCAATTGCCCACTGCACATTTCATGCTTGCTCTTTTTGTTCTCTTTTCTCTTTAATTTAGGTTTTTTGTTTACATTTAATGAGCTTTAAAAATCAAGTTTTAATAAGTTTTTTACACTTTAAGTTATTTAATAATTGTTTTAATATATTTGTTTTAAAATATAACACAATTTATTATAAAATGTAACACAAAAAATGCACTTTCATAAATCCGATTTAATTTGCTTGTTGGAAATCTCTCTGAGTAAATTGGAAATCTCTCTGAGTAAATTGTGTGAAGAGTTGCCAAATGTAGCATAAAATATTAATTTTGTAGTTTTGCATATAATAAAAATTTGGCAATCTCTTCGAGGAAACAAATACGTCATCAAACGGTAAATCATGCGCAAAGCATAATCTTAGAACTTAAATAGAGTTGTATTGAAATTCAGCAAAATGGTTCCAGAGATGAAAACCTTACACCTATTTCTGGACGCAAAATTAACCAGTAAAACCAATTATGTTTTATTTTTTCTTTTGTTAATGAAACCAATTTCATACTTTAGGAAGAATAAAATTTGTATTAAAAACTAAAAAAAAATATATTTTTTTCCGGGGACAGGAAATTGATTGCTTTTAGTATATAAAGGAACGATTTTTTTTGCCAATTGAAACTATTTTAGAAATTGGGAAAATAGCGTTGGGAAATTGATATATTGAAATATTTTACGATCATTAAAAGTGTAAAAAAAGTTTAAAAATTTTAATTTTTTGTTAAGTGAAACTATTTTATACCGAGTTGAACTGCTATGAAAAAAAAAAAAAAAAAAAAATATATATATATATATATATATATATATATATATATATATATATATATATATATATATATATATATATATAAATAAATAATTGTTCCAGGTTTGGAGAACGGAAATTTTTTTGGCTCATAAAATAATGCTTCAACAAAAATTAAAGTGGTGTAAATAAACAACAAAAGGCTATTCCATATTCCATACATAAAAATAGCCAAATAAGTTCCCAATTTTGGTTTTTTGGACGAATTATCATACATATATCAGAAAGTTTCATATTCGTGCAAAAAGTAAAAAAAACATCACTTTGTTGTTTTTGTTTATTTTGTATCACTTTGTCGTATATATAGGTTAGTCATTCCGTATGTAATTTCTTCGACATGTATATGGTACCCCATAAAGTATATATATTCTGGATCTTATGAATAGCGATGACGATTGAGCGATGTCCGTCTGTCCGTGAAATCGGTTTTCCCAGGCCCCCAGAAGAGCTAGAGACTTCGTTCCTGGACCGTTGGATTGGAAATGAACTTAAATAGAGTGCTATCGAAATATCAGAAAGATCCGAAGTATGGTTCCAGAACTGGGAAGCTTACACCTATTTCTCGACGCAAAATTTATACCAAAAATCAATTATTTTTTTTTTAAATAAAATTTATAGCAAAAATCAATTATTTTTTTAATGGTTGTAAATTAAACCTATTTCGTGCTTTGGAGAGCCTCAATGGTCTATTAAAAACTAAAAATATAAAAGTTTTTTTCCAGGGATGGGATATTAAAAATTTTTTTTTCGGCTTATTCCGTATTTTGTAGTGCATGTAGTAACTAAAATTGTTAAAAATTTCAAGTTTTTTTTTTAACAAAACCACTTTATACGTCATGAAGATTTAAAAAAAAAAAATTTTTTTTAACTTCAAATTTTGCTTCCAGGGGTGGGAAATTGAGATTTTTTTTATACATAAAAGTAATCAAACAGTCAACTGATGTTGTTTTTTTTGTTTTTTGCTAACTAAAACTGTCTTATAATTTAGGAAGAACAAAATTGGTATCAAAAATTCAAAAATAAAAAATATAAAATTTCGAATACAGGGATGGGCAAGTGCAATATTTTATGGTAAGAATTTAAGAAAAAAAATTAAATTTCGTTCCCAGGGTTGGGAAATGAAATATTTTATGGTACATGAAAGTGACCAAAAAGTTAAAAAATTTCAATTGTTTTGTCAAGTAAAACTATGTTACACCTCACTAAGAATTGCATTGGCAAAAAAATAAAAATTCGCTCCCAGAGTTGGAAAATCGGAATATTTTTTGTACATACATAAATTCCAAATTTTGTGCTTTTAGTGATATAAACCTATTAAATATTTCAGAAAAAATTTAACTAGTATCAAAATATTATAAATTCGGTTCCAGGGTTGGAAAGTCGAAATTTTTGGTACATAAAAGTAACCATATAAGTTCGCAATTTTGGTTTTTTCAGTGACTTAAACCTATTTTATATATCAGAAAAAATTAAATTAGTATTAAAAAATTAAAAATTCGGTTCCAGGGTTGGATAATCGACATTTTCTGATTCATAAAAGCAGCCATTTTATATTTTGTTTTTGATTTTTATGATGAATTATACCTACTTTATATATCAGAAAGAAGTAAACTGGTATTAAAAACTAACAATATCTAAAACACGATTCTACGGTTGGACAATTAGAACTTTTTGGGGTACATGAAACGGATTTTTTCTTTTTGTTTGTAATTGAAACATATTTAATATTTTTGAAAGACGTTCATAGGAATATATATAGTATATATATATATATATATATATATATATATATATATATATATATATATATATATATATATATATATATATAAGAAAAGCCAAACATTTAGCTTCCTAGCCGAAAAATTTAAACGTTTTCTTAAATATAAAAGTAACCGATAACATCATTTTGATTTTTTAATTAAACCTACTTTCTGTTTTGGCAAGAAAGAAAGAAAGAAGAATAACATCTGTTTTCTAAGTCTCACAAAAATGTTAATGAAAAGTCTGTTTACTTTATCTAATATTTACATGTTCTTATTTTGAGTATAAGTTTTTTTTAAAGATGAATTATTATTTAATCGTCTGGTGGTCACTTTTCTCATAAGTGGAAACTCAGTCCCTTATTTCTCCTCTTAAGAGAGTACTGTGTATGCGGCTTTGCCGCATCTTGCACACGCTTCACTACGTACGTCTGGAGTATACACACACATTCATGTCAACACTGGAACAATCTTTTTGATTTTTCTAACTTCAATACTAATTTATTTCCTTTTGAAATATGAAATACGTTTTATTATTTACTGCTTTTTTTAAAACTCCCAAAAACATTGAAATTCTCTGGAGCTGTCTTTTCCGGTTTTGTAATTTCTAATAGCAATGATTTTTTTTAAGGCATCAAATATCTTTAATATACATATATAGAAAAAGAAAAAAATTATTTTGGTTACCAGCTTTAATTTACCGAAATAATAAAACAAGTTAAAAGTGTTTAAAATAACTCAACTTTTAATAAAATTGGCTTTTGCCTTTATGATCGTCTAGTGACTAAAACTATCTATCGTTAACCTTTCTCTAAACAATTTTGAAGCACTTCACGAGCGTCATGGGTTAACATTTTGCCAAAAATATTTTAGCTTGAATTTTAGAAACACACCAGCAAAAACAAAAGATTAAAACTGCTACTACAAACAATTGTTCTAGGAGTTTTAAGCACTCGGAATATAATTGGTTGACTTCAATGAACCTTAATTGCTATGAACTGTGAGCCTTCAGTATGCAATTCAAAGTGATGACATTAAATCTGTAGCAATAATGTGTCTAGCGTCATGTCCATAGCATTTTCTTATTTCGTTAGATTTTGCGGTAGTTACAATGTTGTCTGTCAAATAAAAGCTATTACTTTTGCAACTGAATACACAAAGCCAATAGACTTAGTTATAAAGAAATGGAAAACGGTTGACCCTGAAGGTCATCCCTGCAACCTCCCGCTAATTTGGACCGCAAAGCTATCGTAACGTGTTTTATTCTGACGTTCTGTTTTTGGCTCTTCGAGCTCAAACGTCTAATAAGAGTTTTATAAAACACTTTTATTTTAGTTCTCAAACTGCTATAATTTTTAAATGAATCAACTGATTTCCACGTAATTGGTGGTGATTGATGTAGTTTTTCGATTCCTATAAAAGAATCGGAATCAGGGGACAAATTACGACATTCGACTCCGATCGAAATTTGTTTTTAACTTGTACTATAATTTCGATCGATATCGAATGCGGTAATTTGGCCTCAGAACAGATATATAATTTCGGGGTATAAAAATAAATAATTTTTTTGAAATGTTTTTCATTCAATATTCAACTGATTTTAGCACTATTAGTGACAAACGACATGATTTTTCAAAGTCTAAAGTTGCTTAGTCAGTGAAATCTATTGGGAACGCCGTTTAAAAGTAAAAAAATGCATTTGAAAAAAAATTTTTTTCTTCGGTTTTTCGTGATTATGCAAAATCCATAGAAATCTAAGTTTTATAGAACTCTTTGAAACGCCACTAGTTGAGTTCGGTTCTGTGAAAGCGTTCGAAGGTTACACATGCACACACACGGACATATCCACGCACATACCACATTACACACACACATTCACAGTGACACCCTCTCAGGGGTAGACGGGGAATCTTCCTAGGAACTCTTTTATTATTCAATAGTTCATCAACAATTTGTTAACATCATCAGAAATAAGCAATAGGAAATTGAATTTCTTTACTTATTCCTGATGATGTTAACAAATCGTTGACCAAATAATGAATAATAAAAAAAAAACTGAAATAATTTTATATAAAAAACGACCTCGAGCTTAATAAAAAATAAAATAAAGGTCAAAAAGTTAATAGCAATTAAAACTATAATACTTCATTATTATAGCACACATACTTATTTATCAACAGCGAAAATATTTATAAGTGTTTTAAAAATTTCGAATTTCAGCTATTATTTTATCTGAGCGAAAAATATGTATATTAGAAATTTATTGAATTGAGCTACATCTAGCGGCGCCAAAAAGATTTAATTGAAATAACGGTTTACCTTATTGAGTTGGCTAATTAGGTAAGAGTCCAAAGCCATTGCTTTTCTAAGGATCGAAAATCAGATTCTTTTTCATTTTTGTCCCGGTCTTCGGTCTTCGGAAATTTCATATATCTACATACATGAGTGAAAAAGTATATACTGAAGATATTCCCGGAACCACTTTATTTACAAACGCAATTTGGGAATAGACGGAAAATTGTTCGAAATCCTTGTGAAAAAAATATATACCAAATCTTTTGTAATTAAAAGAGTTAAATACTCTTGACAGAATATGTAATGAAATGAAACAACATTTTTTATCTGAGTCTCTTAATACTCTAAATGCCAATTTCATTTGCTTCCAGTTTTAGAAATCCTGCAAATAAGGAGCTGGATAAGAACGTATCCGATATCGATTAAAGATTGATATGAATTGGAAAAAACAAATAAATAAATAAAATTCACAAACTCACATTTCTACTAGTACATACATATGCCCACACAGTTTCCTCCATTACGGCCGTTTCTCTTGCATTGGTGCTAGCGATTAAATGTGTGCATGTGTGTGTGTGTGTATGGCGACATGTTTGGTAGAAAGTGTTTTCGGCACTTTTATTTGCTTGCTTCTTACAACCTCGTGTCCTTTACATTTTTCCTCTGCTTTATTTTGTATGTCTTTTCTTTTTGGATGTTTTTCAGAGTATTTTTTTTTAATAATTCCACTCTGTAACCAAGTACTTAAAAATTTTTCAATTCAATAACGATTCCCCAGAAAGTCGTCAGCAAACCTACTTCATTGTTAACAACAATGAGACAAACTGCAACAGCAACAGCAACAACACAAAAACGAACAGACAATACTGTAACACGTATTAAGTGTTGTATTTATGTTGGCTAAAGGATAAAGTCTAAAGATATTGAAAATACGAGGGGTAGTAGATAAGTTTAAGATACAATTATAAAAGTTTTTAACATTTATAAAGATAAACATTCATTATTGTTTATTATTATTGTTATTATTATTATTATTGGAAATTATTTTGGTGTGAGTAGCCCACTATAAATGCCGATAGCAACAGTTATCGCAGTTAAGTCAGCTACTTAATTACTTTGAACGCGGCAGCTACATCGTAAAAAACTGACACTTTCTTATAATAGCAGACTTTTGAAGACCTTTTGGGCTTGATAAAAAAACACAAGATTTAATGTAATGCAAGATATCTTGATTTGATTTGATAGAACGATTTACATGTATAATTTATGGCAACACTGATCTTTCCAAGAAATTGTAAATAGTAGGCGGCGACATAACTATCTGAAATTAACTGATTTTTATAAAAATATATATTGTTAATTTATAAAAATATATATTGTAAATTGTGTTGCAAAGCAGCTCTGAGTCAGTCAACATCAAACCTCGATGGCAATTATTTTTTAAGTGCACCCAGACCGCTGATTGCTTACTCTCTTTCGAGAGTTTTGCGTCTCACTCGCACTAATTATTCTATACACCTCAGATAACTGTATAGATTTACAGTTCTTCTGAGGAATATTCCGTTGTTAACTACGTTGCTACTTCCTATGTGAAGGCATATGTCGTGTAACGGATAAAAATACGGGTTAATAACATCGTCAGCATATGGTCTGATTCAATGTGCACCAATACTTTGCAAATTTACTTTGTAAAGTATTCTACAAATAAAAAAATATATATATCTTAAAAGAAACAGATGAATTAAACGTTTGTTTATTAATAATTTGCATTTTAATTCATTTATTTGGGTTATTACATAATTCAATGCTTAGAGATGATTTCACGGAAATGTCCGCCGCGGCTACGCATTAAAGGAGTATACTTTCTTCAACATATCGGCCGGTATCTCACAAATAAATTTTTCAGTATTGGCTCCCAGTGAGTCAACCACTGCTGGCTTGTCCCCATAGCCACACAACAAATAGTTTAAAGGCGTTTAATCGATAGGCCCTAAATGTGAAATAAACTGTGCACAGAACTCGCCTCTCAATTGGTCAATTTGTTCCAGTGATGTGCGGCATGTGGCACAGCCTTGTTGAAACTACATGTCAGCCAAATTCAGCTCTTTCATTTTGCCCCAAAAAATGTGCGATCATTGCACGGTAGCGCTTGCCCTTCATCGTCTTTGAGGAGTTACGGGCCAATGATGTCACCGGTCTATAATTCAAACCAAACAATGCTTCTGGCTGTTTTTCACAGCAAATACAGCAATTTTGCCTTGTTCACGTATCCATCGAACCAGAAATTGCCGCTATGGACTTTCATGACCGATCATGAATTTTGATAATAAAATTTAATCATCTGCAAGTGTTGTCCGCCTGTAAGCCGCTTCATTATTAACTCTGCATTTCCACATGAAACAACTTTCTTGAAATTTCTGTATACGTATTATAAATAAAATTTTTCATGAAAATTCTTGTTCATATTCATAGGAGAGTGGAAGTTGATTTTAAAAATGTCCTCGAAACGTAAAGTTATTATTATTTCGTTAAACTTTTTGAGCCACAAATAGAGTTACCAATATTGAGATTACTTACTATTTTTAATATTTTAATGTTATTATTACTTTAAAATGCATGAGTTCTCTTCTTCATGTATATTTGCACATAAAACATATAATATAATTCCTTAAGGATTTAAACAAAATAGGCATAATCTATGAACATTATTTGCAAAAATCCTGTATATTTGAATAAATTTTTAGAGTAGTTAACACTGTTTAACTCCTAGTCACTTTACTTTCAAGACTTCAAAAAATTAGGTATGAATTTCTATTTTAATAGTGAACTTTATTTATGTAAATTTTATTACAGGATGTTAATTTTCTCAACAGGCTATAAGTTCAAATCTGCGAAACTGCAAATATTTTTTTTAATTTTTATTTAATAAATGAATGTGTTTACATTCCATTTATTTTTTTAGAGTGGAATATTAAGAATATTTTTCATAGACATTAAACCAGCAGAACGGATCAGTACTGATTTCGAGGCCGCTACGTCATCTTATCACACATTCATTTATTAAATAAAAATAAAAAAATAGTTTGCATTTTCGCAGATTTGAACTTATAGCCTGTTCAAAAAATTAGTATCTTGAAAAGATCGGTTAAATCTGAGGGGAAACTAAAAACAATATGAATGTAGCACTGAAAGATGTAAGTTATTGCGACTTTCGTGAAATTATTTTCATGTGTAAATGCTAAGTAAGGAATAGACCAATCTGAGCATGTTTAAACGTGACATGTTACACGAAAGCAGTTGAGCTGCCAAAAAGAAAATATAATAGATTATTCTAAATATAATCAAATATATAAAAACAATTTATTGCTATTGCATTTTTAAGACTGTTTTAATATTGTTTTGTGATGTTTTTTTTCTTGTGGCACTTTGAAAATAAGCTTAAGATTAAGTTATTTTTATATCTGATTTTTAAAGTGCCATAACGCACGTAGTTTGTCAATAATGGCTATCACGTATAGAGCAAACTATAGCTTTTAAGGTTCTCCACAAAACTTTATATCAGCTCAAGTATCGTTGCCTCCGCCACTTTTTTAAACAATGGTAATTTTACGTGAAAAGTCATATACAAGATCTTAAACTTGCATATCAATCGCACTAATCTAATTTGACCTCAAAAACAAAAGTAGCACGGACAACAACCTGCCTCGTAATCGTGAAAATGGTCATTCCCATATGTATTCAATTCCTGACAGATTGCTGTTAGTAGCCTGCTATTGTCAATAGGCTTACTGCTTTTTTTAGCTCGGAGCAGCCCTTAGGGGATAACCCCTACACGTGCAGTGCATTGCGCCGGAACTAGAAAGGAGGGTATAGTATTGAGAGGATAAATGAAGAAAGATAAGAAGACAGAGAATTTTTTGTAGCTATTTCAAACTTTTACTTCGCCAGCTAATTTTTTGCTACAGGGCCGACGAAGGAGGGTGCTGTTCCTCTGCTTTCCAATGCCTGAGAGTGTCAATCGCTGTCAGTTACGTTCAGTGACTAGTGCTATGCATTCATCAATGAAACATGCTGACAACAACTAACACAACTATGCACTAATGCTGATCAGAAGAATTCGACACAATATTCATGAATGAGGGCGGGTCGAACTCAGGACCTTCCGCTTCATAGTCTCGTGTTAACTACTTCAGCCAACAGCACCCTCAGGTGGAATAGGCCGGTGAGTAAACATGACCTGGGTCCCATTCATTATGTTATCTGCTTCAGTAGCCTGCCGAAGATTGAAATACAAATTTTTTCAGATATTAAAATAATTATTTAGATACTAGTTTGAAACAATCAATCAAGTGTTTTAGAAATATATTTTAGAAGTATCTACCACAGGAGGTTTGGAAAAATCACCTCAATAAGACACAAGAAATAACCAAATTAAAAAGTAAATTTTAATTTTCTTTTACGGAACAAATAAGAAAATATTACAGATTGATGTTTGATATAAAAATTCTTATTGATTCGGTGTAATAAAATTGGTTTGGAAAACAAGTTTCAAGAGCATTTGCGAACTATGTGAATTATATAAATAAAACGTTTATAATAATCAAAATTTAATTCAAATTTAGGCCCCTTTCACACACATCAGCTGTGGCTCGTTAAGTCTTGACTTTTTAGGTACATGAGAATGGAGAATGAAAGTAACGGCAAATTTAAGCGAAATATTATACTTGAAGTTGGCTGCAGAATATAAATTGTCAAAAAAGATATAAAGATGAAGGCAAAGAAAATTAAAATTAATGAGACAAAATATTCGTGTGTGAACGTAAATGAAGGATAAACAAGTAAATAAATAAGAAATTAAGAAAAACTGGTTAAAGCCTACCATAGACGACATGTTTTTTACATCTGACTTGTCAACTTTTCAACTCATATGCAATTGTGCATGTCTGTCAAAAACAACAATTTTACAGAAGGTTAATAATATTTGGTCACAATTGCTTCTGACATAGTTTCTGTTTTTTTCAACAGCTGGTCTACGCATTTTGTACAGTCTTTGCAGACACCAAAGTAGGTCGTGGGTTTTAAAGTGGCATCCTGCCGTCACAAACATGTTTGTTTGCGCCGTAAAAGAATTCAAAAATTTTCAAGATTTTTTCTTTTAATTTGAAGATATTAAGTCAGGATATAACACTAAAGTTATATTTATGTATATATGTGTATAACTTCTATTAAATTACCGAAAGAACATGCATACAGCGGTATTGTAAAATATCAAGTTTGGTCGGCTAATGCTTTCATTAGCCGTGGCCCGCCGCTGCTTGTTTCGTCACGCCATAGAATTCTTAGAAAGTATTTTTCGTAACAAAAACAGCTGATGTCAGAAGGTTTGTCTGAAGAAAATAGAACACGCTCTAATTGAAATTTTGTCAGACAACTTTTTGTCTGACTTTTACAGAAGCAATGTTTGAAAGGTAACACATGACATGTATGTGTTTTGCAGTGGAAAATTTGGCATGTCAGATGTAAAAAACATGTCGTGTATGAGGGGCTTAAGTAAACCTAAAGTGTGTGAACTGAAATTTAGCACTAACGAACTGACGTAACGCACAACATTTAGAATTGTTAACTTTTCAACCCACCCTCGTTTGAGTCGTTTATTTTTTCATTTAATTTGCACTTCTTTCCTCTTTAAAATTTTTATTTTTTTCTGCCTAAAAAAAGCCTTTGAATCTTTCACTCTTTCTCTTGTGCTTTCAACTCACATTATTTAAATAGATGATTTCTAGTAGATTCAGACAATCATCGGCCAATGCTGTTAAAGTGAGGCGATTTTAATTTGCATTCGTTTGCTTTTGGCAGTTAAACATTTTCGTCTGTCTGCTCATGATTTTATAGAATGTTTCTTCTTTTTATGTATCCTTTACGTTGTCATTGTCCTTTGAATTTTTTCCTTATACATAAATTTTTTTTTTGGACAGCTTTGGGTAAAAACGTAATTTTGTTAAGTCAGCCATAAATTTGACTTAAACTTGTTTAAATTTTGTTCCTCTCATTTTTATTTTTTTATAGAAGATATTTGCATAATTGTGCAAATAATTTGCAAATGTTTAGCAAAAAGAAAAAATATTATGCAAATAAAAATATAAAATAGTTGGGTTAGTGAAGAAGTGGGAGATTCCAAATTAAAGCTGAGAATATTTTCAACACTTGAAAATATATGGACTTGAGGTATTTTTGACAATAAACGTAGTTGATGCAACTTTAATGCGATCGTATGGAGTTAATTGTTTGAAGTCAAATTATAATATTATTTAAGTGAATATCAGATGTTATGTTATTAAGAATATTGTATAATGAAATTGTTTGTGACCTGACTAGCAACCAGAATACATTATTCAGATCTTGGTTAACGTTTGATTAAGAAAAAGTTGTCCTTCTATGAAAGTATATGGCTTGAGAGAATTTGCCGGATATTGTCCTAGAACATTTTCAACGCCTTCAGTACTGATAAGGAAGAAACACGTGATATTTAGTAAAATTAATATTTTCTTTAAATTATTAAATTGATTGCCAGAATGTCTCATTTATTTAATTAGTAAAGAAGGTTAGCTGCTAAGGACATTCTCAATTAAATAAATTGGATATTATATAGTTACTTTTCTGTACCAAAAAATTTATATTCTCCAACCCTGGAAACAAATTTTTTATTTCTTAAATTTTTTACACGAATGTAATTCTTCCTAAAGAATGAAATAAGTTTAAGTAATTGAAAAAACAGAACTTATATGGCTACTTGTGTGTACCAAAAAAAAATTTGATTTTCAAACCCTGGAATCGAGTTTTTAATTTCTTTGGTTTTAATGCCTCTTTAAATTTTGGTGAAGCATAAAAAAGTTTTAATGCACCAAAAAATAAACAGAATTAGTGACTTTTTTATTATTTTATGTGCCAAGAAAATTCCCTTATCGAACACTGGAGTCAAATCTTTCACTTTTATTTTTTGTATTGCATTTCAATACCACTCTATTTAAGTTCATTTTCCACCCATCAGTCCAAGAATGGAGTCAGTACCTCTTCTGGGGGCTTGGGAAAACCGTACAGACAGACGGAAATCGCTCATTCGTCATGACTATTCCTAAAGATCCAGAACATATATACTTTATGGGGTCCGTAATTAATTTTGAGGAAATTACACACAGAATGACAAACCTTCAGTTTTTTGTGAAGGGTAAAATAAAAATTAAATTTACTTAATATCAGGCACATGACTGGATTTTGTAAAAATTATTACAAATTATTCAGATAGGCATTACTTCGGGATCACAAGTTCAGGATCTTGACTGGATCTTGGAAACTCTTTTTTTACTGCGTTGTGGTGAAGAGCTTATCCGGATGATCTCTTCGCATTTCAAGCACGTTTGAGGCTTGCATCCCAATTCGGAAACAGTTTTTTGTTATTAAATTATAATTATGGAGATAATAATTTAATATTTAGATTCAAGTTCAAATCTGCTATCTGCAAGTAATTTTTTTTTAAATTTTTATTAAATTCAAGTTATTTTATTAAGGGTCGATTAGCTAAAATATTTGTATAATCATCAAACTATCAGAACGGATCAGTATGGATTTCGAGTCCGCGACGCCATCTCATTAGCCTTCTTTGTTCAAGTTTTTCCACTTTCCACGGTGGAACTAGTCAATAGGAATATCAATAACCATTTTTTTTTAACGAAAAAAGAATATGAGAACTTTCAATATTTATTTTTAAGTTGAAGCACTTTTGTTTAGTATGAAATTTCCCAACCCTGACGTTTAGTATTTAAAACATTTCGTTTTCTCTTTGGTTTTTTTTTTTTAAATCAATCAATTGCGAGTATACTTGTCAATATCTGTAAACTAATGTTTCTTCCCTTCAACAAAAATGATCGAGGTTTGTCGTTCCGTGTGTTTACATATTCCGGGTCCCTATTTATAGGGATATTGAATATGGGATGTCCGTTTAAAGGGGTAGAGACTTGAGTCTTAGATAGATGCATTGGAAATACTCCTAAATAGATTGCTATTGGAAATTCAAAAGACAACTTCAGAGCTAGAAACTCAAACTTATTTTTGGTATTTAAAAGTAATTTGTTTGTTTTTAATTAAACCTATTTTATATTTCAGGAAGAATTACTTTGTTATGAAAAATCAAAAAGCCGCTTCCAGAGTTGGGTAATTGAAGCCTTGTTTTGGACCATACAATTTACCAATTAAAGCAAATTCTTTCTATTTTTTTATATTAAAGATATTTAATGTGTTTGAAAATTCGTTGGTAATGAAAATGGAAAAAGCAAAAAACACAGCTCCAGAGATATGAAAGTTAAACTTATTTTAAGATTAAGGTAACTAAATAAAATAATTTCTTTTCTTTAGTGATCAAACATATTTTAGAAAGAAAGGAGCTAGTCTTGAATATCAGAAAGACCAAAAAGTTGGTTGCTGAATGTGTGTATACATTCCAGACGTACGTCGGTGGGGAGTATATAAATTTCGCCACGGACGAATACAGCACTTGTATTTGTTTTTAATTGTGAATATGCATTTTTTTAAAAAAGAAAGTATATCAGTAAGAATTCACTTTTTAAATTGACTGTTAATTTTTCGTGCGCAACAGTCAAGTCTGAAATTTAGCTGCTGGGATATATGACAATTCCTATCATTAAAAAGAGGAACTGCCCTCAATTCCTTCAATGGATGATGGACCAAAGTGAAGTCAATGCAATTTTTTTTAGAAAAATAGTGGTATTCTTCGATAAAGCGCATTTCCATCTGATAAGCACCTGGATACACAAAATTGTCGAATTCAGGGCACACAAAATGCTCAAAAAATCCTCGTGTAATTTCTGACCTCAAATCCCAGATCCAACACGTTATCGGTGAATAATGGCCTGTCATCAGAGCCGTGGGGCCATTTAATGCATATTTTATTCCAAAGTTTGGAACTAAAGAATAATTTATTCTTAAAGTCTTACTTCAGTAAAAAAATAAATATTTAATCGGAGCATGACTTCTTGGCAATACAATAAAAAATCGCAACTCAAAAAATAAGTGTTTTTATTTTAAAATGACAAAGTGTAATTTTACTAAGACACACTTTAAATTAATTACAAGAATAAATTATTAGTTTTATTTTTAAATTTAAATTCTAGAACTTATAAATTACTTTCTATTAAGAATTTTCTGAAATAGATTACATTTTTTATCAATTGGACTGCCCAAAATATTAATCATCAAACCAGCAGATCTGATTTCTAGTTACGAGACAAAATTAAAACTCAAGTCCATGAATTTAAAATCAAAATGCTTTAAAAGTCCAGCAAACTATGACTCTAAAAACAATTGGAATAATAATCATCTAGCAAAAGTCAGTTAAGGAATAAATATGTATATATCAGAAGTATTAAATTCTCGTATTCTACTTCATTAAAAACATTCGTTAAATAGTTGATTAAATTTCGCTCTGCGATGTGATTTATACAACTAGCCTGTGAGAATCTGCACACTTTACTGATGATAGTATTCATCAAGTAACGCTTTCCAAAGGTTTCTGTAAGTCCCTTCGATGTAATTTTTATATAAAAGCAAAAAATAAAAATAAAAAATTAAATTAAGCAAAAACTCTAAGAGAATATTTCATCTATTAAATTTTCTTATTCCATTTAAACTTTTTTTTACTTTTATTCATTATTAATGTCTCTTGGCATAAAGAAAGAAATAAAAAAAGAACGATTTTCAAATGAACTTCCTTCTCTATCTCTAACTCTTAATCCAATTTTATGCAAATACACAACATTAATTTATCATCTTGTAAAAAGGACGCCATTTTTGTTTAATTTAACAACCCTTTATTTTATATAGATATTCCTTTTTTTTTTTGCTTCTTGCCCAGTAGAAGACTAACAAACCGGCACACAGACTACAAATACACAACCCTTGCGTATCTGTGCCTGCCACTAACTTATTCTTCTTCTTTTGCCAGTTTATATGTACTTTAACTCTTCATCTTCTTACGGCACCGTACTGGATGCCATAAGCATTCTTTATGTGCTACCAGAGTAAAACGTGCCCTTCTTATTTCACTTGCTTGCATTAGCAAATGACAGGGTGTCTTAAATCTCCAAGGATATTAATATAACACTCGTTGTACGAGTGGATTTATTTGCATATGTGTGTGTGTGTGTGTGTGTAGTGAAAAGTGAATTGTACAAAATAAAACTTCATCATGGTTAGGTATGAGATGTTGTTGTTGTAGTTGCTTAGCTTATATTCCCAAATTCATGTCGAGGTTTCGAATTTGTTCTTACTTTGGGTCCTTGTCTTCCATTTTTTGTTCACTTTAATATATTATTTTTGATATTATTCAAATTATAAAGCAGAAAAAAATACGCCAACAAGAAGACGAAACATGGAGTGTAGCCATTGAGTAAACGGTGGGCACAAAGTGAGAAAATGTTCCTTAATTTCCTCATTCAAATTTAAAGTTATTTCATGCTTTGGGAAGCCTCAATTTTCTATTAAACACTAAAAAATAAAAATTTTTTTCCAGGTATGGGAATGTAAAATTTATTTTTTGGCCCATTCAGTATTTTGTAGCACATGTAATAACTAAAATTGTAAAACATTTTAAATTGTTCTTAAATAAAACCTCTTTATACATCATGAAGATTTGAATTGTTTAAAAAAAGTTTAAAAATTAAAATTTCCCTTTCGGGGGTGGGAAATTGAAAACGGCAACTGAAGTTGTTTTTTTTTTTTGTTAACTAAAACTATTTTATAATTTTAGAAGAACAAAATTGCCATCAAAAACTAAAACAAAATCAAAATTTCGAATCCAGGGTTGGACAACTTCAATATTTTATAGTACATGAAAGTGACCAAATTGGTTAAAAATTTAAATTTTTTTTGTCAAGTAAAACTGCGTTACACCTCCCTAAGAATTGCAATGATAAAAAAATAAAAACTCGCTGCCACAGTTGGAAAATCGAAATATTCCTGGTACATAGAAGTACCCACATAAATTCCAAATTTTGTGTTTTTAGTGAATTAAACCTATTTAATACTTCAGGAAGAATTAAATTTGTATTAAAAATTTTAAAATTAAAAATTCGGTTCCAGGTTTGGAAAATCGAAGTTTTTTTAGTACATAAAAGTAGCCATATAAGTTCCTAATTTTTGTTTTTTGTGAATGAAATCTCTTTTATTCTTCTGGAAGAGCTAAATTGGAATTAAAAACCAAAAAATTCAAAATCCAATTTCAGGGCTGGAATATCGACATGTTATTAAAAACCGAAAAAATCTAAAAGACTATCCTACGGTTGGACAATTAGAACTTCTTGGGGTACATAAGACGGATTTTTACTTTTTGTATTTAAATTAAATATATTTAATACTTTTGAAACACGTTCAGAGGTATTAGAAATAAGAAAAGCCAAACATTTAGCTTCCTAGCCGAAAAATTTAAACGTTTTCTTAAATATAAAAGTAACCGATAACATCATTTTGATTTTTTAATTAAACCTACTGTTTGTTTTAGCAAAAAAGTAAGAAAGAAGAATTACATCTGTGATGGGTATTTAAGATTCGGCACAGCCGAATATAGTACTTTTGCTTGTTTTTATTTCGCCGGCTAATTTTTGTTACAAGGGCGACGAGGGAGGGTGCTGTTACTCTGCTTTTGGTACATGATAGAGTCAGTCGCTGCCAATTATGTTCAGTGACCACTGCTATGCCTTCATCATTGAAACAGGCTAGCATCAACTAACACAACCATGCACTAATGCTGATCTGAAGAATTCAAGACAATATTTCATGACTCAGCGTGGGTTTGAACTCAGGACCCTCCGCTTCATTGTCTCGTATTAACTACGTCAGCCAAGAGCACCCTCACCCTCTTCGTTGAAAACCTTTTAACGAAATATTTGAAACAAAATGGTTTCAGCGTTTTGTTGCACATCGGCTCAAAACATTTACATACATGAAAGTGCAAATAAAGCATGCCGGGCTAGGTTAATTGATCAGAAGATATTGATTTAAAACAGAAATCTATTATGTATAGTTGTGTATTTTATTCGACCTTGGAAACATATATGAACAGAAATTTATTAATATAATTTCTTTTGCTGTTTTATTATACCCTCCAAAAAAGAATTTGGAGGGTATATTCACTTTGTCATTCCGTTTGTAACGCATCGAAATATCCATCTCAGACCCCATAAAGTATATATATTCTTGATCAGTGATGAAATCTAAGACGAACTGAGCATGTCCGTCCGTCCGTCCGTCTGTCCGTCCGTCTGTGGAAATCACGATTCAGTCCAAACGAAATGAGCTAGACTCTTGAAATTTGGCATAAATATATTTTAAAGCTCAGAGCAGGTTAAGTTCGAAGATGGGCTAAATCGGGCAAGAGGGAAAAAGGTTCCCCTAAGAAGAACTAAACCAACCCAGAAAAAACAACATAATTTTTAAAGTTTTTTGGTTATTTTGTTCAGCAAATGATATATTTTTATGTCAAATATGGTCCAACGCCTTAAACTTGGAGCCATTAAATAAAATAAAAATGTTTTTTGACCCCGCCCACTTCAGTGGGCGTTATTATAGGCAAAAATAGCATAAAAATTTTAACAAATTGTTTTACTTAAGCCTACATTCCTTAAAAATACCACTTTTAAGCTTTAATGACGAAGCTGAGACGAAACCTGGTAATACTCTGCCCTACCCCCTCCTTCCCCTTCGCCCCCTAAATGACCCTACCAAAAAAAAAAGAATTTTTTTTTTTAAATTTTGTATATAATCATCCCAAGCATTTATCTTTTGAGTTTGATGACTGCCGATTTCTGCCCTACCCCCCCCCCCCCCACCTCTTCCTTTGCCCCCTAAATGACCCTACCAAAAAAAAAATTTTTTTTTAAATTTTGTATATAATCATCCCAAGCATTTATCTTTAGAGTTTTATGACTGCCGATTTCTGCCCTACCCCCCCTCCCCCTCTTCCTTTCCCACAAAATGACCCTACCAAAAAAATTTTTTTTTTCAAATTTTGTATTTAATCATCCCAAGCATTTATCTTTAGGGTTTTATGACTGCCCGTTGCTGCCCTACCCCCTCCTCCCCCTTTGCCGGCTAAATGACCCTATCAAAAAAAAGAAATTTTAATTTTGTATATAATTATCCCAAGCATTTATTTTTAGAGTTTAATGACAAAGGTGAAATGTTTCCCCCACAGCCCTTGCCAGAGCGACCCCGCCAAAATACAGTTTTTATACCCTCCAAAGAGAATTGTGATGAAGTCTAAGACGGTCTAGCAATGCCCATACGTTCGTCTGTGGAAAACATGATATTGCATATTTTTGAACCCCGTCCCCTTTAGTGGGCGTTGACGTACGATATTATATAAAGGAACTCTGTCCCACCAAGTTAAACATTTCAAATTCACTTCCTAAATATTTGGAGGGTATTTAAGATTCGACCCGGTCGAATATAACGTTTTTACTTGTTGAATTTTTGATGTGAAGTGAAGCGGTTTGTTTACCTCTGGAACACGTAGAGTGTTACGAGAATCAAACCCCTAATCCTCTCTATTCGATATTCTAAGTTTATCGATCACCTTTGGTTTTCTTCAATTGAACTTGTATATTTTTCAGTTTTAACCAGATGTTTCCTTTTCCTACTCTTAACCACTGTTTGTGTTTTACTTAAAGTACAGCCAGAGCTGGATGCCATGGCATTGTCGTTGTCATAGTTTATTTTCCTTAAGCATAACTAATGTTCTCTGTTTTATTTTAATTTTATTTTCTTTGACTCATGAAAATGCAAATTTAATTTTTGTTACATTTGGTAGAAAGAACTGTTTGCAAAAAAAAAATATATAAATAAAAATAAAAAACAGAAAATTCGTAAAACTTTATCTTGGTAACAGTGGAAAGTAACCCTTTATTTTATGTTTGCTATACCGCCCTCAAACTCATTTAACAATAAAATAAAACAAAAAAAGTTGGAACTTGTGCAAAAAAAGGAAGTTATTTTATTTGAAGGTTTTTGTAAGCAAAGCTAAGGAGTTGCTGTAGAGTACACTGGCAGAAATAAGAACCTTGAAAATAACAAAAATGAAACGATGTGTCATGCATGCAGAAGCAAACCAGACACATTTATAGTCCCTTAACTGCCAAAAAAAGCTTAAGAGGTGTAAAGTAAATTTTACAGAAGAATTTTTTAATCATTCTTGGATTAAATTGAAGTACAGACTTAATATTGGCTACAATGGAGGGTAGTGCCGATAAACCACCGCTAATAAATTTAATTAGTCAACAGATGTTTGTTTCACTTAAGATATTTTTGATGTCAGCAAAAATCTATGGAAAACAGTTGACTATAAAAGCTATTCCTGAAAAATCCCGCAAATTTTAACTAGACTTGAGTCGCTCTCCTTCATTTGTTTACTTCTGATAAGAACTTTTAATCAAAATAATGCAACTTAAATGGGTCGGACGAAAGTTCTTGTCAAAAACGAGCGAATGAACGAATTCGATGCTAAACTAATTTTAACCGCTATAAAACACTATTAATTTAATCTTCAAATTGCTATAAGTTTTGGAAGGGTCAACCGATTCCTACTTGATGAAGTTTTTGCAGTCCTATAAAAGACTCGAGATCACGATTTACTCAGATATAGAAGTTCCAAGTTTTTTAAATAGATCACTTTTTTCGAATTTTTTTCTCTCATGAAATTTCACGAACGCATCAACCGATTTTGAACCGGTTAATAGTGGTCGATATAATTTTTGAGTGATTAGTTTAAAACCCGTTTAAAAGTTATTAAAAAAACACATTTGAAAAATTTTTTTCTTGGTTCGAATCGACCACAACTCACACGAATTTCAAGTTTGATAGAAGTCTTTTGAAACGCGACTAGTTTGGTTCATCGGTACAACAGTTCAAAAGCTACACATACACACACAGCCATACACACCTACAGTCATAGTAAAGCTTTCTATGAACTCAAAGCGTTGTGATCTGGTAAAAGCTCGATTTTTGCCAAACGATTACCCCGTAATTTTACGATTTTTTTCATTATAAATTTTCTTAGGGGGAAGTAGAAAATGTAAACAAATTAAAAATTCACAGGGAAATTGCACTTAGGCTAAAATTACTTTTATTATCTTTCCTCATAGTCGATTTTCGAGGATCGTGTCACTCGAGGTTTGTTGACGATTATGACTCGACAAATTCTACATAAAAAGTCGCTTCTTAAGGTATGGCCACACTTAAGATGTATTCGACCAAATAAAGGGTAACAATTAAATACTAACGAAAATACTATTAATACAGACAAGTGTTTATTGAGTTAATCAGTTCCCGAGAATATTGCATTCTGTGACATTGCCGATCACTTATGTCTGAAACTGCTTTTCCTAGCAAACACGCATCTGAATCGAAAGATTTTTAATTAGTATTTAGCGGTTCATTAGTATTTTCATTAGTATCTATTTTGAGCAACATGTTTGTGTTTTGAGCAAGTGTGACCGCGCCTTTACAAGAAATATTGAAGGAAATAATTGAAATTGTCAGTGTATACGATGCTTGCAGAACGTACTTTGGCCTGGTGCGGCATTAAGATAAAAATAAAGAGTTTTATTTTCTTTTATTTCTTTTTGTTCGGCATTTGTTTTATTCAAGTTGATTTCATTTTTTATCAGTTTCTGCAGCAACCCTTAATGCAAATTCAGCTTGACTTGTATGTTTTGCAACTACACAATATTATAAATGTATAACTTTTTCCATTTCACATTTTATATTCTTTGTTATATTATTAGATTTTCTGTTTATGTATTTCTATGTATTCTTAGTTTCTTCAGAGACCCCTTTAGCTAAAGCAATATGACTGTCGGAATAAAAGAAATGACTGCATGTAGTCGAAGCAACCTGAGCCACTATTGAGCTCAAACAACCAACCACCACCCACTTTGCCAGCCACGACACATACTTTTTCCATATAAGTTTTTATTTTTACTTTTGCAAACTATAAGATAAATGCCTTTTACTGATTAAAACTGCATAGAAATTAAAAAGAAGAATCCACAACTGGAAACAACGGAAGCAAATAACTTTCCCATCCAAATAAATTGTGGCGGCTGGGCGAGTGGGTGTCCTCAAGTGTAGTTTGTCTAATGGCTGCTTTTTTCAAGATAAGTTTTTCTTTTAAATAAATTAATGCCAGATAGCAACACTATTTTCCATGTTGTGTAATTCGTTTTTTTTACTTTCAATTTGTTTACTTTTTAGCAAAATATAATTTCTTCAAGTCAGTTGCTATTTGAGTTGCTTGGTTTGAAATTGAAAAATGTTTCACTAATTATTCTTTGCTTTTTTGCGTTCTTTTCCACACTATGGTAAATGAAAATTGATTGCTCGTAGATGGATTTCAAAACATTAATTCATTTTTGCCATAAGTGTCAGTGTGAGCTGACAAATGTTCAAAGGAAATTACACACAAAAGTGTAATTTATAAAATGTGTACAACTTCTTTAAATGAAATTTGTTTAAAAAGTTATTAGAAATAAGTTAAGCGAACTAAGGATATTGTTCACATATTTCTATCTTATTCGTTGAGTCAGTATCGGCCCTCAGAAAAGCTAGAAACTTCGGTCTTGGATTGATATAATGGAAAAAGTTCTAAGTAGAATTGCTATTCAAGATCAGCAAACTAAAAAATACGGTACCAGAGCTGGAAAATGTTCAAATATGTTTGGCATATAAGACAAACTTCCTTAATATTATGAATTATTAAGCAACGAGGTTAGTTTCTTTTATAAAAAAAATAAATTTATCTCCAATTGTAACGAAATTTTTAAAATAATTTTTTTTTTCATAAAAAACCGACCGCATTGCTTAATAATTTAGAAAATATATATAAATAAACAAGCCGGAAGAAAATAGTGATTATAAGACACTATCTTATATAATGTTCAGACATGCATTCCTAATTGAGTCATTATTCACTTTATTGGCATAATTATCTTCCTGTTCACATATACAAAATTTAGCCAATTCAATTAACGTATGACAACTAAACGTAACCATTTTTTCGTATTCGTAAGGACCTCAAGTTCAAATTCGGGAGCTTTTTTTTGTGTATTTTTCTATAATTTTCTAATCAATAATAAATTTAGTATCAATAATATTATGATTTTCTTTTCACACTGTTCACAATTTAGGTGCTAAGTCTCTACTAACTCTGTTCAACTAGTTGTGTTTTGCTAACTATACACACTTTTAGCAGTGCTGTATTTGTAATTTTACTCGATTTTATAACAATTAAGTGTTAAGAGGGCAAACACGTAATTAAAATATTAAGAGGTTAATTCAGCTCCATGATAGCATTGATTACGAAAAACTCGATTAAGGTGCATGTCTGAACACCATATTAAACTATTTATAATTTTGTGTGTGTGTGTATTTATTTTGTTAATTACGCTTATTTTATCTACACTTCAGGTGGAACTTAAAAGTAACCAATTAAAAGCAAGTCAAAACGTTATATTCGACCGGGTCGAATCTTAAATACCCTCCAAATATTTAGTAAGTGAATTTGAAATGTTTAACTTGGTGGGACAGGGTTCCTTTATATAATATCGTACGTCAACGTCCACTAAAGGGGGCGGGGTTCAAACATATACAATATCATGTTTTCCACAGACGAACGTATGGGCATTGCTAGACCGTCTTAGACTTCATCACAATTCTCTTTGGATGGTATAAAAACTGTATTTTGGCGGAGTCGCTCTGGCAAGGGCTGTGGGGGAAACATTTCACCTTTGTCATAAAACTCTAAAAATAAATGCTTGGGATAATTATATACAAAATTAAAATTTCTTTTTTTTGATAGGGTCATTTAGAGGGCAAAGGGGGAGAGGGGGTAGGGCAGAAACAGGTAGACATAAAACTCTAAAAATAAATGCTTGGGATGATTATACACACAATTAAAAAAAAAATTTATTTATTTTTAATAGGGTCATTTAGCGGGCAAAGGGGGAGGAGAGGGTAGGGCAGCAACAGGCAGTCATAAAACTCTAAAGATAAATGCTTGGGATGATTATATACAAAATTGAAAACAAAAATTTTTTTTTGGTAGGGTCATTTAGGGGCAAAGGAAGACGGGGGGAGGGGGTAGGGCAGAAATCGGCAGTCATAAAACTCTAAAGATAAATGCTTGGGATGATTATATACAAAATTTAAAAAAAAAATTTTTTTTTGGTAGGGTCATTTAGGGGCAAAGGAAGACGGGGGGAGGGGGTAGGGCAGAAATCGGCAGTCATAAAACTCTAAAGATAAATGCTTGGGATGATTATATACAAAATTAAAAAAAAAAATTTTTTTTTTGGTAGGGTCATTTAGGGTGCGAAGGGGAATGAGGGGGTAGGTCAGAGTAGTACCAGGTTTCGTCTCAGCTTCGTCATTAAATCTTAACAATTTTATTTTTAAGGAAAGTAGGCTTAAGTAAAACAATTTGTTAAATTTTGATGCTATTTTTGCCTATAATAACGCCCACTGAAGTGGGCGGGGTCAAAAAATATTTTTATTTTATTTAATGGCTCCAAGTTTAAGGCGTTGGACCGTATTTGACATTAAAATATATCATTTGCTTAACATAATAACGAAAAAACGTTAAAAATTATGTTGTTTTTTCTGGGTTGGTTTAGTTCTTCTTAGGGGAACTTTTTTCCCTCTTGTCCGATTTAGCCCATCTTCGAACTTAACCTGCTCTAGGCTTCAAAATATATTTATACCAAATTTGAATAGTCTAGCTCTTTTCGTTTGGACTGAATCGTGATTTCCACAGACGGACGGACGGACATGCTCAGTTCGTCTTAGATTTCATCACTGATCAAGAATATATACTTTATGGGGTCTGAGATGGATATTTCGATGCGTTACAAACGGAATGACAAAGTGAATATATCCTCCAAATTCTTTTTTGGAGGGTATAAAAATTCATTTTGATTTGTTTGTTACGGGGAATGTTAAAAAGAACCTGTGAGCCGAAAAAATAAAATTTTACTTTTTTGAGAATTTTTACAGTAGACGGTACGCTCTTTCTAATGAAAACAATTGCAGCTCTCTAACTTTATTAGTTTTGTCATAAACTAGCTTTCCAATATACTTATAATAAAAAAAAAATTAAAAAGTACACAAAAATTTGGCACCCTTTTTGCAATTGCTCCCAAGGGTTTTCGGGGTCGACGAACTTGGCATTAGATTTTAAAAATCGAAATGGCGGATCCCATATAGCGTATGAGGTTTTTTTTATTGATCAGATTTGTTTTAAAATCATTACGCAAGGACTTTTTTCAATTTTTACTATTCTCTTTTTTTCGCTTTTATAACACCACTACCACTAGTAAAGTATGCTGGTAAGTGTATTTATAGCAGGGGTCCTCAATGGGAGAAATATTCCTTTTTCAAGCTTTATAACTCTAGAAAAGGTTTGTTATTTTATGTTATTGTCAGGCAGTGTAAGACAATAGTTCCCTTTACCTATTTTAGGAGGCGTTGATACTGCTGATCAAATTATAGGTTCCTACAGCACTAATAAAAAAATAAATCGATGGCCAAATGTTGTAAATTCAAATACAATTGATATCCGCATTGAATGCATTTATTTTATATTCAGAAATTGATTCTTCCTGGGCTGCAAATGATTCAAACAATAGAAGATCTGGTATTTTACGTCAGCTAGATATGAGTCTAGCGGTGGAATACATGTCGAATAGAACAACTAAACCAAAAAATTTATTTGCAGCAGAGGTATTGACTCAACTGCAAGCTTCGTCCTCAAATAGTGTACCGTCTGCAACCTGTGGTATAAAAATGTCAGCTCCAAGAAAACGGGTAGTTTGCAAATTGCTATAAGTCAAAAAGTGTGTTGTCAAATGCGTCATATGCAACAGATTTATATGCGAAACAAATAGAAAAACAATATGTACATCTTTCTCCGAAGAACTAACAGACTATAACTGTTATTTCTTATATTCATATACTTTTACTGATATAAAAAATTGCATGCACCAAAATGGTCCGTAACCTAAGATTTGTAACTTTTAATTTTCTTCCGTTCTATTTTATCGTATCTAGCTAAAAACTCACTAAAAGCATTAAAATAGAAAAAAATTCCTGAGCTGTCATTTTAAGTTGATACAATAAGAAATTGCAAATTTAAAAGAAAAAACAAAATAAAAATGACCAAAATGGTCCAAACCTAACAGCAGGGTTAAGTTAATCTTGTTAATTCTTAATAAAAATTCCGACATTTTCAATTTTGAAATGCTAACTGTAGATCTAGTTTGAAGAAAATCCAATAATATTAAAAAAAATAGTAATCGATATTGCATGTGCTTTTTTGAATTTAAAAAAAATCCAGATTCGTAATCAGCGAACCAGATAACCCCCGGGTAACGAGTTTCAAGCCATAAAAGCTTTTTTTTTGAGTTTTTTAGGCTCATCAAAATCAACTTGTTAACTTCAACCCCAAGGCAGCTTAACCAGGTACCCCCACTAGCCCGGGTGTTTATCGGTTACATAGCAGACTAATGTCAAAAGTTTGCACACAAACCACATAAATTGTTGCTTTCTTTTAAAAGTTCAGGCTTGCCGTAGGGTAAATAGCTAAAAGTGTTCTCATATATATGGGTACATACAATAGTACTAGATATATATTGAAATGCATTATTATCAATATAATTAGTAAAAGTGGTAAAAGAAAATATTAAAGCCTCTTAAGATAAATAAATTACGTAAGCGTTTGAAAGCGTCTGGTAACTCCTTAAATAGAGTTTCATTAATTGAGTCACTTTGAGTGCCCTGTAGCAAAATCATAACCGGCGAAGTAAAAGTTTTAAATAGCTACAAAAAATTCTATTTCCGGCGCAATGCACTGCATACATGTGTAGGTGTCATCCCCTGAGTGCGGGTCCGAGATAAAAAAGAGTTCAGTTGTATTTAGTTCAGTATCCTAGAACTTTTCTTTTATATACAAGTAGTTTCACTGATTTTAAATATTTCTTAGTGTCTGTATTAGAAATATGTGTACTAAATGTAGTAATAAAAGTGCTAAAATGTAGGCTTGCCATTGCGATTTTGACAAGAAGTTCTAGGAACAGAGGGCAGGTATGGAAAATTGTTTCTTTGGTAATCAAACATATTGTATATTTTAGATATGAATATAGTTGTTAGATCAGAATGATCAAAACGATAGTTCCAAGGTTAAAGTGAATGCATGTCGTACGTTGGTGAAGGAAGTATAAGAGCGGTACTGCCGGATGTAGCACTTTCACTTGTTTTATTTATTTCCATTACGTATTTATACCCGCTCCTCTGCAATCTTGCTAAACGAATTCGACTTGCTCCATATTTTACAAAATATATTTTCCCTGTCTAAAAGACTTGCAACAAATTGCTTGTTCTATTACTTTCCTCTAACAGCAGTTACAAAATATCTTAATTGCTTTTTGAAATGAAACACTAGCTGCTGTTGTCAAATTTTCCGTAATGAAAGCAAATATTGATTAATATGAATTCATCTATGGACATTTTAAATCGTATAATTTATTTAAAAAATGCTAATAAATTTTAAATTTAATAAAATAATATTCAATTTCAATTGCAACTTAATCAAGTGTAATGATTTATTAATTTGTTAAATGCTGACTGGCGACGATATCGATGAAGGCAGAACTGATAATAGCCGCACCACCAGCCAGTGTGAGTTGGTGTTTGAAATAATGATGCAAATGACACATTGAATGCAAAAAAAAATGCAAAAACAAATTTAAAAAACTAAAGCCGGTTGGGTAAACAACTGTTGCATTTTTGGTAAAAAAGAGAACTGCACATACTCACATACACTGCATACGCATGTACAATATGAAAAAAAGAAATTATTGCCAAAAAAACAAGACAGAAAAAAATTGGTGAACAACAGAAATCACAACACGGGCAAAGCCAGAGAAGGAAAGCAATTAATTTTTTAAAGCTTTAGGTGTTTCTTTTATATATAAATTTTGTCAACTTAAATTTTAAATGTTTCTTTAACCTTCGGTTAAATTCTGCAAAAACTCTCGTGATTGTTTATAAGATTTTCTTTCAATGGATAATATATTCGACAGCATTTAAGTGAAGGTTAATGAAATATTAAAAATGAAATCTGATTAAAATTACATATAAAGTAAAGATCTAAATATTAAAAAAGTAGCTTAATAACATAAAAAGGTCGGAAAACTAAATTTTTATTTGTTTCTTACATCTTAATTGAGCATTATTGAGCTCAATTATTCATATAAAATTTCAATTAATTAAATTATTGTCCAATAAATATGAAACTGTTATACAATTGAGTAAAACTACAAATTAATTAGCAAATTAACAAAAAAAAAAGTTCCCCAATTTAAACTTTAGGTCCTTATGAATACGAAAAAATTTTTAATTTTAGTTGTCATGTACATATTAACTGAGTTGACTAAATTATATATATGAGAACAGGAAGATAATTATAGCAATAAAGTGAATATTGACTCAATACCCAACGTGAAGAAATAGTGCATGTGGATGGATGCCGGTCATACGGCCCGTTTACTCCTTCTTTTGGAAGTACAAGGCCTTAATTAAATATCATTTATATATCTTTATTTGTTCTTCGCAAATGGCAAATTTTGCAATATATATTTAAAAGGCAGGGTGCTATGGACTGAAAGTAGCTAACACGAGTTATAAATATGATGCCGAATCTTTCTGATCAGAATTAGTGGTGCCTGCGGTCTGATTCGGTGACAAGGGCATAGCACTGGTCACTGAATATTACAGCAGTTGTTGACACCCTCATGTACTAAAGAGGAGAGCAATAACAGACTCATTCGCCAGAAGATAAAACAAATTCTCTATATGCTTATCTTGAATTCATCTGGCCATTGAGAAGACTATACCCTCCTTCCTAGATTCGGCTCAATGTACTGCGTATGTAGGAGTCATAAAAAAAAGAAAAATAATATATATATATATATATATATATGTATATATATATGTACATGTAACAGCTGGCAGAATTGCCATATCAGTTGTTTTGTAACAGTTGGGCGGATAACCTTTTATGAAGGTTCCTGACAGAGTATTTTAATGTGTTTCCAGTTTCACACTCAATGTCATTATGTGATTCCTCTCGTACAAGACTCATAATACACGATAGATAATTTCCTCGAAGATTCGAGTAAAAAAGCCGCGTAAAAAAACAAAGTATCCATACAGCAATTGGTTCCACGTATGAAATATTAAGTAAGACAAGATAAATAATTCAAATTCATGTCATCTTATTCACATATATACCTAATATATTATATAAAAAAAATCAAGTAAAAATGATATATTCGAAGGCGTCGAATCTTAAATACCCTGCAAATATTTAGTAAATAAGTACTCTATTTTTATTTTTATTAAGATTTTACATTTTTACGGCATTCGGCTGAAGTAAACAAGAAACAAATTGATTTTAGTACCATAATTTCCAATGTATTGGGAGGAGCATGACTGAAACACCGTACCGGCAGCATAAAAACATTTTACGTAATATTATTTTATATCAATCTTTACAAAAAGTACTGAGATAAGTTAAAAATTTTTAATCTGGTGGGTCAGAGTTCCTTTATGACATTTCTATATGTCACTTCAAGCGGCCATAAAAGGGAAGTGAAAAACTGAATTTTTCTGATTTTCTGGCTCCAAGTTCAATGCTTTGGATATTTTTTTATATACAAATATATCAATTGCTTAACAAAGTTAGAAAACAAAACTTTAAAAATTACGTTGTTTTTATACCCTCCAAAAAATAATTTGGAGTCTATATTCACTTTATCATTCCGTTTGTAACGCATCGAAATATCCATCTCAGACCCCATAAAGTATATATATTCTTGATCAGTCCAAACGAAAAGAGCTTGACTCTTGAAATTGGGTATAAATATATTTTGAAGCCTAGAGCAGGTTAAGTTCGGAGATAGGCTAAATCGGGCAGGAGGGAAAAAATTTCCCCTAAGAATAACTAAACCAACCCACAAAAAACAACATAAAAAAATTAATTTTGTATACAATTATCCCATGCATATATTTTTAGGGTTTTATGACTGCCTGTTTCTGCCCTACCCTCTCCTCCCCCTTTGCCCCTTAAATGACCCTAGAGATAGGCTAAATCGGGCAAGAGGGAAAAAATTTCCCCTAAGAATAACTAAACCAACCCACAAAAAACAACATAAAAAAATTAATTTTGTATACAATTATCCCATGCATATATTTTTAGGGTTTTATGACTGCCTGTTTCTGCCCTACCCTCTCCTCCCCCTTTGCCCCTTAAATGACCCTATAAAAACAAAATGAATTTTTTATATAATTATCTCAAGCATTATTGTATTCTGATATTTTTAAGCTTAAGGTCTCTTTATTTTAGTTTAATTTTTAATTTCAATATTTCGTCACTCCTTTGTGTGACTTCTTCAGGAAATTAATTATTTTATTTGATATGAAAAAGTATGTTGTTTGTGAAACAAAATTATTTGTCAACAAAATACAAAAAGATTCAAACAAATTTTAAATAAAATGTTATAGTTGATTTGGTCCTAAGAATTTTATCCCTCATAGTCTTGAATCTATTAATAAGTCCTCTGACTTGATTATTCTTTTTAAATCTTTTAGAATTTTATGACAAAGGTGAAATGTTTCCCCCACAGGCCTTGCCAGAGCGACCCCGACAAAATACAGTTTTTATACCCTCCAAAGAAAATTGGACCCCATAAGGTATACATTCTTAATTCTTGATCAGTGATGAAGTCTAAGACGGTCTAGCAATGCCATACGTTCGTCTGTGGAAAACATGATATTGTCTATTTTTGAACACCGCCCCTTTTAGTTGGCGTTGACGTCCGATATTATATAAAGAAACTCTGTCCCACCAAGTTAAACATTTTAAATTTACTTACTAAATATTTGGATGGTATTTAAGATTCGATCCCGTCGAATATAACGTTTTTACTTGTTTGAGGTTGGTTTAATTCTTCTTAGGGTAACTTTTTGCTCTCTGGCCTGATTCAGCTTATTTACGAACATGACCTGTGCTATCCTTCAAGATATATTTCTACTGAATTTCAAGGTTCTAACTCTCTTTATTTGAAGTGAATCGTGATTTCTAGAGACGGACAGACGGATGGACAGACGGATATGGCTAGACCGTCTTAGATTTCATCACTAATCAAGAATATAAGACTTTATGGGGTCAAAGAGGGATATTTCACTGCGTTACACGTGGAATGACATAGTGAATGTACCCTCCCATCTTTATGGAGAATATAAAAAATAGAAAATACAGTTTATTTAGAAAAGTAATCACATAGATCTTAAAATTTACAAAAATATACGACCCTTCTTGTAGATCAAAACGGTTGGATAATTAACTCCACTAACAGAAATATTTTTTTAGACTTTTTTAACTTTTCTATTATAAATGCATTCAAATATCATATCTGACAGAAGTCTTTCTCATATGATTTTAAGAATGTCTTTGGGATCATTTTTTATTTTGGAAATCGCAAGATATAAAATCGATTTACAGAACAGGGATAATAAAAATTATTATATCTTACACCGCTAGAAATATTTTCAAAATCAGGCTCAATTGCTGGTGATGGTTCGGTAATTTTGATCACAAATTATCCATTAACAATTTCAATTCACGGTGAAATTTCGTCATTCTCTCCTGATTAGGATCATATCTTAGAATATTATAGCGCAATTTGGCTGCCATTTGGAGAAGTTCTTTATCTACGGATTTAGTGAGGTTAGGGTATTTCTCTATCTGCTGGTGCTGTTTTTTGCAACACACGATATATGTTGCTGTCAAAAATGTGTTTGATTTCCAAGTGAAATACATACTTTCTTAGATCGCGTTAAATCAAATTAAGCCGCTTAAAACGCAATGAAATATTTATTTATAAACGCGTTAAATCAAATTAGCGTAAAAATAGAATTAAGTGTATTCAAATTAAAAGTTAAACTTAAAGCTAATTGTATGTAAGTTGTGCTGCTTTTAAGCCTCTGGCGTTTGCATCCATGGTCCTTTACTAAAGAGCTGCAGTTAAATATGAATTAAGTCAATTCGATGCGATTAATTTTTTGTTTTTATATTATTTGTTTTTGTTTCATGTTTCGGATTTGTTTTTTTTTTTTAAATCATATGGGGGCCAATATTTATTTTTTTATTTGGATTTTTTAGTTTTATTTTCTTTTTTTCGGTTGCACTTTTGTAGTTAATGAATGAATACGAGTTTTTTTTATGCCAAAAAGGAGAGGAATGAGTTGAACGTGCAGGCGAGTTCGTACTTTTGTGCGAAAAGTATGAATGAAAAACAATGCATACAGGGGCTTGTAGGTATGCGTGCGTTAATATTCACACTTACAAAAAAAACAATTACACGTGCAGTTACTCATCTCAGTGCAATACGCAAGTATCCTACAAAAAGCTCATCACGGCAGCATACTTTTGGGAGCCGCAATTTTTTAGTTTTATTATTTTTTTCGAACTCATGTTGATTTTTAACGGTGCGTGTTCTGGTTCGACTGTGTGTGAGTGTGCGTGTGTGTGGGTTTGAGTGAATGAGTATCGGAATGCGTGCAAGTGTAGCTGTGCGTATTTATTACTGTTGTTATTGTTTTTGAATTGGCTTTATATGGGTTTTTCCTGCCGGCTTTACATATGCGTGATTTTATATCAGTTATATCGTATCTTCGTGTTTGCTTTTTTCGGGGATTTCATGTCCTGTTTAAAGTGGTTACTTTTTATTTTTATGAATTTTATTTTTAATTTCTTTTAATTTTTTTTTTGGTGATAGCGATGCTGTAGCTGCCTTTTATTTATTTGTGCATATGATTATGCTGCTGTTGTTTGTTAGCTGTTGGATTTAAATAAGAGCAACCAACAACATTACAAACTGCATATTATGTAAAACACTTATTGTGCCAAAAATAAACATGCACATAAATATTTTGCAGGCAAAAATAAAAAAATTAAGATATTTCTAGGTGAAGGACACGACACGTTGATTTTTGTTTTTTGCTATTTGGATAAAATTGTTTCCATCAACTTAATGTGTGTTTATTATTGTACAGCTTAAACTGCTCTCTCACACATTCATAAATGGAAGGATATTTAAACGAATTTTCGTTACAAAATTATTGTTTAAGTTTATGTTGTTTTTTATTTTCAATTTAGAGTAGCATGGACATTTTTAGAATTTTTTTTTTTAAATTAAAATCATTAGTTTTATTACTACCACAAAAGTCCTTTGGGGTTGCTTGGTTTTTGCTTTGCAAAATCTTATCAAAGCAACGGAACTAGAAATTAGGGGACAGTATTAAGAGCACAGATGAAGAAAGAGAGAACTTTTTGTGGCTATTTAAACTTTTAAATTCGCCGGCTAATTTTTTCTACAGGGCCGACGAACTTTAATTCTATGTTCCTTTTTATACAACATAATTTTACAATTTGGAATCAAAAGTTGTTTGAATTCATGTATTCGAAGATATTTTCTATTCCGCTTGTAATTGCAAATGTGTTGTTCGTAAGCAATAACAAGATCCTATTTACATATAAACTGTAAATATAAACTATATACATCATGATCTATTTATTTACGCACACTATTTGGTTACTAAGAAACAAAAAACACTTAAGGGGCTGTTCATATATTACGTAAAGTTTAGGGGAGAAGGCTTCTATTTTTGTTATAATTTGCTATGGTGCACAAAGGGGGCATAAGTACTAATTTTGCGGAATAATTAAAAAAAATTCAACTATCGTGAAAACTGAAGGTATGCGCTTAAAAAGCACAAAATTCGTCATTATCAGGCAAAAAATTAATGTGAAATATGGAACGGTGTTTTTGTGGTGACTTGTTAAAATTATATATTTTAAGTAAAAAAGCTAAGCGAATTTTACGCTAATAAATACTGTTTACAATGAATAATTTCAAAAAATTAGTAAATCTAATTATTCAGTCGTCGAGTCAATATGTTTTGCTTAGATTTTATTTATTTGCGGTGGTGGTTTTGTTTTTAGTTTTCATGTTAGAAGTGCAAAAAAAAATCGGTTTTCAAAGGTCCGGTGGACAAAAAGTTATTAGTTGGGGTCAGTTGGGCAGGGAATTAATTATAATTTGAAGGCCTGCAGTTTAGCGTTATTATGGAAAAAAGTACGTTGTGCATTAGTACCCCTCAGAAGTTTTGTGGAAATTAGCTTGCCGACAAAAATCTCGATGCGAATTCTGATAAAGATTTTAAAACTGAAAAATCAGCCGAAATAACTGTACTAAATTTAAAACAAGTAAAAGTGCTATATTCGACTGTGCCGAATCTTAAATACCCTTCACAGATGTAATTCTTCTTTGCCAAAACAGAAAGTAGGTATAATTAAAAAATCAAAATGATGTTAACCGATAACATTTAATTATATATTATATTTAAGAAAACGTTTAAATTTTTCGGCTAGGAAGCTAAATGTTTGGCTTTTCTTATATCTAATACCTATGAACGTCTTTCCAAAATATTAAATATATTTAATTTACAAACAAAACAAAAAATCCGTTTCATGTACCCCAAAAAGTTCTAATTGTCCAACCGTAGAATCGTCTTTTAGATTTTGTTGGTTTTTAATACTTTTTTCTGATATATTTAATATAATATTCACTAAAAACACAAAATTTGGAATTTATGTATGTACCAAAAATATCTCGATTTTCCAACCCTAGAACCGAATTTTTAGTTTTTAAAATTTTTAATACCAATTTAATTCTTAGCGAAGTATAAAGTCACTGAAAAAAACCAAAATTGGGAACGTATGTACCATTATGTATGAAAAATATTTCGATTTTCCAACTCTAGAAGCGAATTTTTATTTTTTTACCAATGCAATTTTTAGTGGGTTGTAACATAGTTTTACTATACAAAAAAATTAAAATTTGTGAAGTTTTTGGTCACTTTCATGTACCACAAAATTATTTCATTTGTCCAACCCTGGGGTCGATTTATGTACAACAAAATATTTCAGTTATCCAACTCTGGAATCTAAATTTTGATTTTGTCATTGTCTTTTTTGAAATTGTCTTAGTTAGTAAAAAACAACGTCAATTGCCATTTTGGTTACTTTTATGTATAAAAAAATTATTCAATTTCCCAACCCTGGAAGCGAAATTTTAATTTTTAAAATTTTCTTCATCAATGCATATCTTCATGAGGTATAAAAGTGTTTTGTTTAAGAAAAACTCGAATTTTGCAACCATTGTGGTTATTACATGTACCACAAAATATTGCATGTACCAAAAAAAATTAATTTTTCCAACCCTGGAAACGAAATTTTAATTTTTTTATTTTTTTATCAGTGCAACGCTTTTTGAGGTATAAAGTACTTTTATTTAAGAAAAATTGCATATTTTTTACCATTTTGGTAACTTTCATGTACCACGATATATTGCACTTGTCCATCCCTGGATTCGAAATTTTATTTTTTATTTTTGAATTTTTTATACCAATTTTGTTCTTCCTAAATTATAAGACAGTTTTAGTTAGCAAAAAAAAACTTCAGTTGCCTGTTTGATTATTTTTACGTATAAAAATATGCAATTTCCCATCCCTGGAAGCAAAATTTGAATTTAAAAAATACCCTGGAGAAAAAATTTTATTGTTTTAGTTTTTAATAGACCATTGAGCACGAAATAGGTTTAATTTAGAAACATTAAAAAAATAATAGATTTTTGGAATAAACATTGCGTCGAGAAATAGGTGTAAGCTTCCCAGCTCTGGAACCATACTTCGGATCTTTCAATAGCACTCTATTTAAGTTCATTTTCAATCCAACGGTCCTAGAACGAAGTCTCTAGCTCTTCTGGGGGCTTGGGAAACCCGATTTCACGTACAGACGGACGGACAGATGGACATCGCTCAATCGTCATCACTATTCATAAGGATCCAGAATATATATACTTTATGGGGTCCCATGTGCATATCGAAGAAATTACACACGGAATGACAAACCTATATATACCCTTTCACTTTTTTGTGAAGGGTATAAAAATCATATACACGTAGTATTTATTTAGGGTCGAGTGGTTATGAAATTGACAGCAAAAAATTTTGAATATTTGCACACAAATAGAAAGACTTTTTGTTGAATCATCCACAGGCCAGAAATTGTTAATCACGCTCTGTACTAACTATCAGAGGAAGCGCAAAAAGCTAGAAATAAGTATTTCAAAAAATCTAGGGAATTTCAGTCAAGAAAGGGCAACCGTGAAAAATCGAATGAAGACGTTACAAAATATCTTTCTTTAAGCTCTGATTCTGTTATATCTTGAATGCGTAAGTTGCCGAAAAAGGAGGCACGTACATAGACAGAGAAGGCTATGCACATGATGATGGAGATGACGATGGTATCTATGATTTTGATTAGAGCTTCGATGATGATGAGACTGATGTAATACTGAATTTCCCAAAATCGTTATATCTCTGTCTATACGTTCCTGATTTTGATTAAAGTACTCTTTTTTTACAAAATGGTAAAAACGCATTTTTTAAAGACAAAATAGATTGGATTTTCTGATGAATTAGAAGGAAAAAGCTTCCAAAATTGGAAAATTCGAAAAAAATAGAATTCAAATATTCGCGGAAAATATTTTTATGAAAAATTGGTCAAGTTAAAAAAATCTTTTTACGAAAATAAAGCCTATCTTCTATTCTGCGAAACGCGTTTTAAATTTTAAAAACGATCTAAATATGATTCAGTTAAACCTTTTTATCCCCACAAGTCCAAACAAATCGTTTTTTATCGATAACTTTCGATTTTGAGGGTATATCGAAATTTTTAAAAATGGCAAAATAATTTCCTAATCGAGCCCTACTGATTGAGCTGGGTCTCATTTCAAGTGAATTTTCACAGTGTCACCGAGTAATTAAGCACCTTAAAATATTTTTATTTTTAACTTTTTTAATGAAATTTGTTATATACATACATATATTTTTTTCTAATTGAGTTAAAAAAATCATTGCAAATAAATTTTTAAATTATTCGTATATGAAGTATTATTTTAGTGGCAGGTGCTGGAAAAATTCCTTAATGCAATATTGTAACTTTTTTCACCGTTAACATGCATAAATTTAGAGCTGTGCTATAGATATAGAGCACTTAGCATGGCAGGTATCTGACTTCTCTCTCCTATATCCCTAAAATTATTCTAAAATATGCCGTTTATTTTGTTTTTTTTAATTAAACCTACTTTCTGTTTTGGCTAGAAAGAAAGGAGAATTACATCTGTGAAGGGTGTTTAAGATTCGGCACAGTCGAATATAGCATTTTTACTTGTTTATTTTGTTGTTTAAAGGCCTATTTCATAAAAATATTTCATTTTTACAAACTTCTTAATTGAATTGTTTTCTCTAGAAATATGTTAAATGAGAATGTCATGAGTATGAAATGTTTTTTAATGAATTGGGGATTTAATAAATAAACTACAGGGATGGCAACATGTGATTGTAACCAACGGCTTCTTGTAATTATGTAATTGTTCTAAATCACATATGTGACCTGCACTACGAAAAGGGACCTCTGCGCCGAAAAGAAATTATTGAGAAAAACGCGTTTAAAAAATGCGCTTCGTTTTTCCGTGTTTTGCGCATGGTTATGCAACTCTTCCTTCCACCTGATCATCTGGAGATGTATTTCGACTCTCTGGTACTTTGTACGATGTTCACTGTGGAGTGTTGCCTCTATGAAAATTATTTCTAACTAATTTTGTTTTTAAAATTACTAGATAATATTATATATATTATCTGTTTATATAACATTTTTAAATTTTTTCATTAATTATGTTCATCTTTACAGCTGATTTGTAAAAAATTTTAAAGACATAGAAACTTGCGGTTTGCGGCATTTGAAAGTGCGTTTTTTTTCCTATAAGAATCACTCAAAAAGTAAAAAAATTTTTTTTCGGAGCGGAGGTCCCTTTTCGTGGAGCAGGTCACATATATATTTTTTTGAATTTATAAACATTCATATGTATATTAAAAAGGTGAAAAGTAATATACATTTTGGCTGTAGAATACTTAAGCATTATATCAATAAGGGACTTTCAAAAGAAATTGTTGTATGAAAACTTGTCTTACTAACTTGTTTTTTTATATATTAGGTTTTTTTTATATATTTATTATTAATTAGAAATTAACTGAATTTTCTGGTCATACTTGAAATATATGTGCAATTGGCGTGTTTACAAATACCAAAATAAAAAATATTCTACGAAAACGTTTCTTTCTGTTTGTAACTATAAGAACAACTACGGCAGTATGTATTGGTTTTGCTACGATCCATTTCTGTAGGGGAGGGGGTTTTAAAATCGTCCAAATATTAGTTACGGAATATGTGAACAGCCCCTAAGCAGTTTACAGGTGCAAGCGGTTATCCCATAAAGGAACGCACATTAAAATATATTTGCATCGGTGTTTTTCAAGATTACAGCTAAGATTTATTTTGTGACGAGTTGATTCAGTGCTTATAACTTTATTATAAATCGCCCATTAAAGCAAATTTTCTTAGTAGTTTTGGTATTTAGAAACACAGAAGTCGCTAAATAGAATTATCATATATCATTGGAACAACAAATTTAGAAAAATAGAACATGATGAAAGTAATCAATCGTAAATGTAATAAATAAATGGTTATAAGCAAAAACGTACATTAGTACTGATGATAACAGTGTAGCGATTTTCCGAAATGGCGCTATTCTGCTCTACTTGGTAAATAGGAAATAAAATCGACGGAATATATATTTTTTTCGAAAATTTTTGGAAACTAAAATTAAGGCGTAAAAATATTTTCTTCAGAAATTTTCAAGCCCAAATGTCCTTTATTACGAATAAAAAAAGGATATATAAACATCAAAAATATTCCAGTTTAAAGTTTTTGGAATAGTTGTCCCACATGAAATTATGAAGTGAAAATGAGAAATCAAGTCTATGAAATATTTACGAAGTACTAGAAAATTAAAATAAATTTGCTTCGTGTTACGAATATATGATAAATAGATAAATGTAATATGTATTAAAATATTAGTAAAGTTAAACTGCGTGGAAGTGCGAGATTTGCACAGGAGGCATTCAAGATTTAGAAACAAATTTTAGCATTTATTTTGCGGCTTTATATTAGTCTTTTAATATTTTTTGTGCATTTGGATATGAAACAGTAATATATATAATATTCATATCAGCTGCCTGAATTTTGAAATAGCGAGCTATATTATGAAGAACTCTTCACAGCAGTCATTTGTTTTGTTTTATTAATTTGGTTTTACGACTACCCGACGAATCCCCATATTTATGTATTTTGGTTCCTTTTATGTTATTTTTTATCGCTAAAATATGTTGTGTGCAATTTAAAAAGCAAAAAAGAAAATTATTTGTTTTGCATGACAGGATACAATGTAAACGTGCCAACGTATGAGTGATATTTGAAACCATCAATTGTTTTTAATGTTGCTCATACGCACTGAAGTTCAATTAGACTGCAAGTCTGCTGAAGCCGCTGAATATTGCTAAAGACGCCAATCTGTTTTACGGCAAGACGAAATTTAACTTTTCCGTGATCATTAAATTTGTAAAAGTTTTCTCTAAGACCAACTAAAAAATGTCATATCTATATGTGACCTTCTCCGAGAAAAGAGACCTAGTGTGTCAAGAACCGCGTTAGGACTTAAGAGTGGATTCTGGTACCCACCAACAAAGCCAAGCGTTTGAAAGATAATGGTGCATTATATACATATTTATACATAATTAGCAATATTTTCTAAGTTGAAAAAAACGTCGATTACGTAAAAGTATTAGTTAAAAATAAAACTTTCTAAGAAAACAGTCAATTGAAAAAAATTAAAAAGATAGGTCAATAATTTGTTGTTTTCCATTCAAGAAAAAAATTAATAAATAAAAGAATGGTTGCTTGCTGGTGCATAGCACTGAATATTCGCCAAAAAAATACGCCGTTGGATGTATCAAACTTAATAAGCTTTGATATTTGTCAGCATTGAAGATCATTTTCATATGGGAAACATATTCAAAATATTTTTGATAAAATTTTACACAGGCTAGTTAATAAGACTAAGTGTATTACTAGATAAGGAGAATTAGTATAGTTCTTTATTGGGGAAAAATTGTATAAAAGGAATTGTATGTTATCGAAAGCTTTGTTTATGACAAAATATTTTTCGCATATCATCATCACTGAAATTGTTTGCTGGGCAAATATTCTGGAAAAATATATATGAAACAATTCGTAAGCATCCGCCTGATATTCATTCGTCGCTGTCTGATCGACGACTAAATTAATGAGGGTAAGAATACGTGTGAATGATCTCAGCACAATTGTGCAAAGAAACGCCCGTGTCTGGTGTAGAATAAGATGAAATGAGTTAGATTTCCGATAAAAATTTATTTACCGCATAAAAAAATACAAACGAACAGCTGGCACAAGTCTGAAGCGTCACTTTATTATTTTCCTCTCTTATAGTTATTTTTACAATTTGTACAGAGCAGCAGCAATAGCAAAGGTATGATCACACTAAAAGCGACAAAAATACATCACCACATAGGCATGACGTCACCAAAGTCGGCACCCAATCATAACTAACCATACCAAATCGCATCTCCCAACTGAAGGTGTGTGCAAAGTGATAATGCGTTATGAAATTTAAATGCGTTTTTCTCAAAACTTCATTTTCACACACTAGGTCTCTTTTCTCGGAAAAGGTCACACACATATATATGTATATATATATATATATATATATATATATATATATATATATAAATAAATATATATATATATATATATATATATATATATATATACATATATATATATATATATATATATATATATATATATATATATATATATATATATATATATAAATATATTGGTAGCGCATTAGCTAGAATATATATATATATATATATATATATATATATATATATATATATAAATATATTGGTAGCGCATTAGGTAGAATATACACCGTCCATCCACAAAATGCTGAATGCTTCTACTTGCGAATGGTTCTTAGCAATGTTCGCGGGCCTACATCTTCGTAGAAAAATTCCGAAAAGGGAAATCGTGCTACGAACGAGGAACTCAATCAAGCGAAAATTCTTTAAAGCCAACAACAAGAAATTGAAATCGTTTGGCGACAAGCAAATAAAAAACAAAAGCAACTGCCTTCATCCGATATCGAATATCGTTAAGAATGATAGAGAATAGCAAAGTGGATAAATTTTTTCTACATTCAGTTTATCTTTTAGTTCAGTCATTTTCTAAAATAACTCTATTTCAACCCGACTCGATATAAAGAACAGTGTCTCATATATAATAAATATCTAATTTATTTATTTTTTTGTTCAATATTAATTATACGCCTTCAAGCGCTTCAAGGAGTCCAAATTGCGTAAAACATTAAATAACCAGATATATTAATTGTTTCAAATTTGTATTGTTATCTTTTGAAACAAATGACCACAATTTTACTTCCAACGCAAGAGATTCACAATATACATTTATCAGGCTTAAATGATATTCAAAAGGATATAAAAAAGACAAAATAATATAACGAAGTCACGACTTGTGCTTTTAATATTTTAGTTTGATTAATGATGGCAGGTATTCTTTTAACAAGAATGTGTAAAATATTAGGCAGGCAGTAAATTAAAATTAAATTAAAAAAACTGTTGAAAAATAAAAAAATAAATATTTTAATACATCCACATGTATAAAAAAGTATTTAATATACAACATTCTTGTCATACACCTAAAGTCCACAACGAGGAAATACGCCTAAAATTTTAAATAAATAATAGCCGACAAGGAAAAAATCTGGTTGGTAAACATTTCATTTTTAAATAAATATATTTGAAAAAAAGTGGTAAGAAGATTTGGTATTTGCTGTTTGCCTTCTCTACCGTAAATAATGTTTAATAAATGATGTGAGTTTTACCATTTTGTATTTATTTTTGCCGAGTTGAATTTATTATATAAAAACAAAAGCTTGATTTTCGTCTCTCATCCCGTAATAGCGATTTTTCATGCTTTTTTCATGCCAACACTTTGTTATAATAGAATATGTTGGGAACATGTAAAAGGGGAACAAAATGGATGCTGCCTTTATGTCCGCCATCATGTGCTTAAAACGGAAGTTTTGTTAATGAGTTCGCATCAACTTAAAAATGCAGACATATAAACCTTAAATGAAATACTTGTTTCAACTTGTACTTTTATATAACAAGTATATATTATTTTTTCCATGTACATAATAAAACTCTTATGTGGCAGAAAGTACAGTAGAACAAGTGGGGGAATATCGGCCAACTAAAATCAATATAACAACTTTTTTTTTTAATCTGGAACAAGTGGGGACTCAGGAGATGGCAGCACATTGTGAAGGAACAACTAAGATTGATTATTGAAAGTGTCTGTAGATATTTGATTTGTACATTTTCAAATTGTAAGTGGCCGGCAAGACATCTGAGGAAAGTTTATTCCACATGTGGACAGTTCGGCTAAGAACTATCTGAAATGCGTAAGGCGAGTCGTTGGTAAATCGAACACAAAATAGATGAAAAATATGTTGTGTGTAAAAAAACTCGTTTTGGGGAGCAAGTTATCTGATAACATTAGAGCACATCCCACCGACGATGCCCAAGTGAATAAATAGAGTTGGCTTCACTGGTGTCTCCTATGAGTTTCTTCGCCCTTTCACGTACACGGCCGACTAACATGAAAATAAACTTTGAACCACCAGCCCATGAGAGTTGTGTTCCATTTTCGGTGGGATGTAAGTTTTAGAAATCGTAAGGAAATCGGATGGTGTTAAGTAACTTTTACACCATCTTAAGAAACCTATACACTAGAATGACTCTATTGCAACTTAAAGTATGTGGTCTGTCTGCCTGACATCACACTGCACATTCATGCCCATAGCATTAAGGCTTATATCACCCATAGTCAAGACTGAAGCATCATGGTTGTACGTACTTCAGTACGAAAACATACAACCCTGTGCTTTAACCGCACTATAATTGTCTCTGCTTGCACTAAGAAAATATTTTTATAAGATTATTAATTAGTATTAATAACTTTATAAAACATTTCATTATCAGGGGAAAGAACGGAAACCTGCGGTATCCCTGAATTAATTTTGAGTATGTGTGATGGGACCTCATCTACAACAACTCGTATAGAGCTATCCCTGAGAAAGGTCGATATAAGCCTGGGAAAGGTGTCATCGATACCAAATGTAACTACGATCTCCTTAGCCAAGCAGTCTATGGAGTTACACTATTTCTTTGAAACGAAGTCCTTCATACTGAAAGAAGTTAAGTAAATTTTCTGTCTCCAGCACATTGCGAATTCAGCAGAATGGTTCAGTGTACTGAAGAGTTTGGCCGCAGGACTAGTGCTGACCAAATTATTATAACATCTCATTCTATCTTATAAAGGTCTTTCCTTAAGAGCTTGCTATCTTTAGCAATTTTTTAATTCTATGAACAACCTGTTGATGCCATTTCGTGAGATATAAAATCGTTCAAATGTTCACCTGATGAGCCGATGGCCTGAGTTGTGTTGGCTTTGAGGACCACTGTGGTATGAGGTTTACTCGCATACACTTGCGTCTTAAGAAAATCTCACAAGAAAAGCTATAACGGGGTGAGTTGGCCATGCCCTCAAATTCCTCATACTGAATATCTAACGTGGCATTATTTGTGAGGAACGTAGCGCCGCACATAGGGGTATTTGCCCATTCTAGCCGGACATTAGCTCGACAGACAACAAAATTCTGCTCCGTATAGTAAATTTTCAAGGCTTTTGCTTGAGATTTGTTGCTTTGCGATACTGTTAAAGTCAGGAAAGTTGAGTAAATTGCATGCGCGTTTAATGAATTTTTATGATTTTGAGACATTTCACATTTGACATGGATTTTTTTTCTCTGCGAGAGGCTATATATCAGCTGCTTTTAATTCTTAGATTTTTATGACAAGAAAATTTGTTCAAAATTAAAAAAAAAATTATTTTTTTGTTTAATTATTTGTAAAATAAATATATCAAAAGGTTTTTGAAAGCGAGTTCCATCGAGGTCATAAAAATGTTATAGTTCACTATAAAATATGAAATCTCTACTTTTAGACGGGAAAAAACCTGTTGGCAACCATATTTTAGGAGCAGCCAGACAAGTGAACGTTTACTCTCTTTCGAGAGTTTTTCGTCTCAGTCGCTCTACTTAATTTCTAGACCTCGGTGTAGGCTTACGGTTCTTATGAGAAATTTTCCGTGGTTAACTACGTCGCTACTTCCTATGTGAAGTTCTAGGTAGTGTACAGTAAATCCAAGTCACCCCATAAGCATTTGTGCACCGATACAACGTGTTTCTCAAAAACGGAAGGAAAGGATGTAGAAGAAAAAATAATAATTTATTTTTTCATGTGTAATTTTTCAAATCAAATAAAATAATTAATCACACATAGGAGTGACGAAATATTGAAAATTAAAATAGGTATTTTAATTAAAAATAAAGAGACCTTAAGCTTAAAAATATTAGAGTATAATAAATATATTTTATTTCATTTTATGTAATATTTTTCATATATATAAGAAAGATTTCTTATGTTTTCCTGCCATTTTATACCACCGTGCCAAGTTTTTTGCTTATTATTTTTTCTTCTACATCCTTTCCTTCAGTTTTTGTTTCAAAATTTTATTTATTTTTACATAATTTTTTATTTCAACATGTAAGTGTGGCTCAGTGTGCGTGAGGTCCTTTTTGTTTGTGTACTATTACCGTAATCATTATTATTCCTCCATCGTTCTTTTAACTCACACTTCAAGCGCTTGTCTGTATGTGTGTACATGTATGAATGTGGCATCCTCTCGCCATTTTTCCTTTGCAAACATTAAGTTGCCAGCTGCATCAGCGGCATCATTACCATATCATGAGCTGTAGCAGCAGCTTCAGAAATAATAGATGTTGCAGAGTGGCCGTGGTCGTATTCGGTACACATGTGTATTGCGTGTACACGCAAATTACTCGTACCATATTAAAATCATTATTGTTGTTTTTTGTTTTTTCTTTTTTGGATTTTTTGCTCTCATTATTTTACAATGTGCTGCTAAATGAGTGTATGCGTAACTGTTGTTTCAAAACTTTTTATGCGTGCGGTTGTACGGATGCTGTAGTTGTATGTTTTATTTTTTCATTATATACTTTCCAACACAGACATATTAATACATACAAACACTTGTGCATATGTTGGTGTGCATATTTTAAATATCATTTACTTTTTTGTTGTGTTTATACATAGACTTTTTTTATATAAAACTGCTAGTTATGTTGATGTAGATGTTGTTTGTTTTATTCATTTATTCATCATTAGGGTGGTAACAATATTAGTGTATTATTCTAACGCAAAGGAAATTTCGAAACTGAACAATAGGTTTAGTGTCGTAATGCTTTTATAGCCACAATGTCACGACAAGTATTCTTAGGAACGAATCTCACTTTTATTTCTCAACTTATACAGTCGTGCTGAACGGCGCTATTTCGCAAATTCCAATTGATTAGATATATAATTTTGGAGTTTTTTAAAAGTCACTTTTCGCATCAACCATATGGCTATTGCGTATCGTTTACTATCTATTTATAAAAATTTTCCCGGTTTCTTTTTTTTGAGAGTTCTCGAAATCTATCGATTCGGATCGGTTTCAATTTACAGAAACTCTAACTTTGAAGCCTCACCAGTTTAGTCTGATTCAGTCTAGCTTCTAAAAATTTATAAACGGGTCACACACTTACACACACACACACAGACACATGCACACACATTCCTACAGACTTAGTGACGGCTTTTCAGTCATAGTCAGGAAAGCTTCCTGGGAACTCAAAACGCCGAGATCTGGTGAAAACTAGATTTTTCAAAACGAGGTAATCGCCGATTTTTTGAAAACTTTAAATTTTCTTAGAGGGAAGTTAAAAAGAACTCAAATTTGTTATTTTGATTAACCCTGGAATATCATTTCAAGTCGTCTCGACGTCTCATGTTTACGTTTTGTATATCTTACAAAAATATTAATGATATTTTAAGGTTAAAGAAATTATTATAATTATTGATTTCTGAACATCTTTTATATGACGATTTCTTACGAAATTGAAATTTTTTTTTACGATTTTGACGTTTTTTGGAAAAAGTTAGCAAACATCCCTGTTCTCAATAATTAAGCGAAAAGAAAAGTTTATTTGACAGACAGAGTTTTCAAGATTGTTAAATGTCGGACAATAGTGTTGCCTTAAAATGTACTGACAAAACTTTTCCTGCAAGATAAAAACGTGTCCTTGAAACAGTTGTAACATATTTTTAATCCTATTTTTCTAAAAAGCGTCTCCTGCACACACTAGCTTTTCGTTTCAAAACAGTGATGTTTCATTTTAAACAATCACAAGACATCAAAAACATTCAACTTTGTGAACCTTGTTAATGCTAATGTGTGAGTGCGTATGTGTTCGTGTTTGTGTGCCATTGCGTGCACGTTTGCTGGCAAGTGTTCATGTGTTATTTACGCATATACTGCTTGTGGGCCTATTTTAACGTGTTATTTATAACGCTACTTATGGTTTTGTCTTTATGAGTCTATTGTATTCTCTGCTCCATACACTCTTTCATTTTATTATTTTAAGTGTAAAACATAACAGAGAACATTTGTTAATGATGGACTTGTTTTAAAGACTAGAATTTTGCACATAAGTTACATATATTTCAGAACATTTGCTTATAAAAAATATAAGTTTAATTTTAGTTATTTTCAAATATTCTGCAATGAGATTCCAAGCGAAGAATTCCACCCTACCAACACAATATAAAACATTGTAGGCCAATCTACTGGCTCAAAGGCCTTGTTCATTTTTCTAAGGTTTATGTGCCAATTCAAAACAATTGGTATTCCGCATGCATAAACGGCCACAAGAGTCTTCGCTCTTCTCTGGATATGTAGAGTCCACGATAGTTTGTTATCTAGGACTACAGCCAGGTATTTGGCGTTATGGAAGTTTGTTAAGGCATAGAGTTTCGTGTACTGACAGCGAATTAGCGGTCAGGTTCCACAGGGTGAAGTCTTGCAAGAACACAGAACTTCCATTCGAAGCTCTAACGACTGTGTGGACTCGCAGGTCCTTACAAACCAATATACATCATAATCAACCCTCACTGTCATTATTTCTTCTATAATGAAGCTACAATCGCTCAAACGCGCGCAATCGCAAACATCGTTCTTGATGATGATGTCACCAGCAGCACATACACATGGATTTGTGGCATGATGGATGCTAACGAACATCAGCTCCCCATTCTCTGAAAGGCATTTTATCTGCATGGTACCACAGTTAAGTTCCTGGTGAAATCTCGAAAGCAAACCGATATAAGTTTTGTAACTTTCTATCGATTTTGGCTCTGTGGGGAACGAAATTGTATATAGGCCTTCTTCCTTTTATTATTCTAATATCCAGTAGCGGTCAAAGGTCTTGAGCTACCACATCCCACCGTCTGCACTGCAACAAGGTGTAGAATATCACTAAGTTGCATATTGTACCCCCAGGGGAAAAGTCGTATTCGTACAATCCGCATTGACACATTCGTAGGCGAAATCTAAAAAGCCGTGAACCTTTGTAATGAAGTTTTGCCATTTACTGATTTGGGTCAGTGATTGTCGGGGGCGGACTTACGGATCCACAAACCTTAAGTAAAAAGACAGTTGATTTTCCCTTTCTGGCGGCAAATTTAAAACTTCTTTATTAATTAAATTCTAATGAGATACCATAGCGGTAGTGATAAAGATGAGATTCACTTGGGCTGTGCCTCGCCCTTTCGAATACAAATGGCTTTCTGATTCGGTTATCAGCTCGTAGGCTCAAGTTCGGTGATCTCTTATAATTACCGTCTAAATACTTATAAAAATTCTTAAGGCTAGTTCTAAATATAAATTACTGCGGTGTTTAAACTACGGTTTTCTGACTACAGTCTACGGCCATGAGCAGTCAGGCGATGCTTGAATAGCTACCCTTCAGCCGGATTCTTAGTGTAACCTAAATTCTTTGCTGTCCTTTCCACTGTGAAAACCTCAGTTTAGGAACGGCTGACTTTTACGGTGGGACTTGTAGTATGTCATTTCAGATTGAGACGAAGTAGTAGTCGTATTTCGGTTCTGTGCGAATCGCCCCGACTGTATGTAAACTTAATATACTTTTTTTGGAATTTTATATCTTGGACCAGCACTCATAGGATGACGCATACATATGCAGCGCATTGCGCTGGAACTAGAAGGGAGGGTGTGGTATTGAGGGGACAGATGAAGAAATATGAGGAGATAGAGAATATTTTTGTAGCTTTGTCAACTTTTTTACGTCGCCGGCTAATTTTTTCTACAGGACCGACGAAGGCGGGTGCTGCTGCTACTCTGCTTTTAGTACATGATCGTGTCAGTCGCTGCCAATTATGTTCAGTGACCAGTGCTATGCCTCATCATTGAAAACAGGCTGGCAACAACTAACACAACCATGCACTAATGCTGATCAAAAGAATTCAACACAATATTCCGTGACTCAGCGCGGGGTTGAACTTAGTCTCGTGTTCTACTACTTCAGCCAACAACACCCACTTATCCTATTATAGGTATGAATCAATTGAGAATTATTATCTCACCTTGCGTTGTACCTTCCAAAACAGCAATTGCATCAATAAAAGAGAGCTTAACGTTCTACATCCGATTTGTTTTTAGCTGCATGGGGACTATCGATATCAATAACTTTGGTTTGACTGCTAGAAATGTCAAACTGTCCTTGACCTTTTCCTTCAATACCTTTGGCAAGTCATCATGAATCCTTCGAAGTCAGAACAACGCCTTTAAATTGTGGAACTTTACTTACAAATCAATAAATGTATTCACGAAGTTTAAAGAAAACTGGATATTTTTCTGTCAACATAATGAATCTAATTAAATGGGTAAGTGGACAAGCAAATTTGCCGTATCGTTATTACATCCATTAAAATTGACTGCTTGGGCGGGACCATCGGGCCGTTACGCTAAATGGCGAGCACTATCGAATCATGCTGATTGTTTTTATTTTAAAAAATTAACCAGTTAAAAATCAAAAAAGTGTGCACAAGTTGCCATGCAGTACGCTTAACAAATGACCAAAATTAGCCTAATCGAATGAACCATGACACTCGTAACAACGGATATATGCCGGATATCATAATGAAATAGCATGAAATTACCTACCACATTGTGATATAAAAAATTTCATTACAAAACATAGTATCTTGTGCTACGATTACCATTTTAACATCGCATGTCATTAAACGCACAACTATCCAGAGACGAAAAAATAAAACTTCGTTTTCCTACGTAAAAGGAACTAGTAGTACAAGTCAATTAAAATCAAAGAGATGGTTCCAGGGTTGGGTAATTAATGCTTGTTATGGTGCATAAAAGTATATAAGAGCTTTCGGATTTTATTTAAAAGAAAGGCATATTAAATTTATGAAATCACTACTTGAGTCAATAGAACGATCTGTATAAGTCAATGTTTCAAGATCATTTCATGTAAGTGTTGACCGCGGGTACGCCTCAAATGGATCATACACTGGTTCCAGCTTTTGCATACTCTCTCCGGCATACCAGCCTGTATCTCATTAATAAATTCATATCATAACTTATATTGGCTTACAGTCACCAACCGCTTCGGGGTTTTCCATATAGACATGAGCCTCACATATCCCCACAAAAAAACAGTTGAAAACAATTTGAATTGAATCTCTAGATCTAGGCCGCCAATTGACCGTTACCAAGCATGAAATACACTGTTCACCGAACTGGCCTCTCAATTGGGCCATTGTGCGACGTGTTGCGTGGCATGTGGCACCGTCTTCGAAAAACGATTCATGGTTTAATTATAGACCAAACTAAACATGTTCCACGAAAACAGCTGAGCTGTCAAAAACAGTGTTGCCAAAAAGAAAGTTCCTAAAAAATTACTCTTTACAACCAATTATTTCCTCTTCTTTATATAGTAAACAAATTTGATGTTTTTGAAAGAAATTCCTTGATATTAGAAATCAGAAAAGTCAATTTCGGAGGTGGGGAATTTAAACTTTAAAATATTGAAGTAACTAATTTTGGTAATCAAAAATATAATATAATATAACATATTATGTTAGAAAGAAAAAAAATTGTACCGAAAAAGGAAAGAACAAAATCATGGTTCCAGGGTTGAAATGAGTGTATGAATATGAAAGTACATAAGATTCGTCACGGTCGAATATAGAGCTTTTACTTGAATTTATTTACATACTTTTTTTAACTTCCCGCTAAGAGAATTGACAATTTGCGGAAAAGTGGGAAGTTAATGGTTTTACCCCGTTTTGAAAAAATCAAGTTTTCCCCAGATCTCCACGTTTTGAGTTCTTAGAAAGCCTTCCTGAATGTTCCTGAAAAGCCGTCGCAATGGCTGTATGCATGTATGTATGTGCGTGTGCATGTCTATACAAGTATGTGATCCGTTAATAACTTTTGAACGGCTGAACCAAATGCAACGAAACAAATCGCGTTCCTTGAAACATAGAATTTCTGTAAATTGGAACCGGTTTGGAATAGTAGATTTCTAAATAAACCAAAAAAAAAACTTTTTCAAAAGTTATTTCTTAGAATTACCTTTTAACGACTTTGCCTACCGATTCCAAAGCTAATCATATCTTGACAAACCCCACGTCGAGGGCTACCAATTGGGTAAAATCGGTTAACGTGTTCGTGAACGTAGAAATTGGCTGATCCATTCCAAAGTTATAGCAGTTTTAAAATTAAAATAATTAAATTTTTAGCGATGAAGATTAGCTGGAAGTTGCAGAGATGGCCTTTAAGGTAACCCGTTTTTCATGTCTTTTTTGGTTAAAGAAACAGTTTTAATGTTTGAGCTATCACATTTATTAATAAATATTCACGTATTATTATTTTATTATTAATAAATATTCACTTAGCAAATTAACATATTTTCGTGCAGACTTTAGTTTGTTTTATTTAATTTTCTAGACCTCATCAATATTATTAAACGGTTGTCCTGTGTACACTAATACATGTACATATCCCGTGTTCATGTGTATTTGTGTGTAGTTATGCATGTTATTATATCGACCATAGCCCATTCATTTATTTCATTGTGGTTCATTGTCTTGTCGTATGTGTAACAAAATTTTTGCCTTTTTAAATTGTGTGCTCTGGTCAAACAGATGCAATTTGGTGGAGACTGTACGGCATTTGCGAAGCAGTTGTTACAATTTGGTTTTATGGTTTGTTGCACAATATTGTCAATTTTGTGTGATTGCTATAATTGAAGCTGCTTTGCTTTTCATGGATTTTTCAAACTAAAATTAAATCAACATATTATTTACAGAGATAATTTGTAATGCATTCCTGTAGACAATGAGGAAATTTTATCCGAATTATTTTCAAGATTTTGCTGTTACAAATTAATATTGTAGCACCGTTTTTTATACGTGTGTAAATATATTCATGATTTGACTTTTATTTACGATTTGAGTTGGCTGACAGTCGGAGTGGCATGAGAATTATGAAAGCAAGACACACAGAAAAAGAAATGAGGTTAATTTCGAACGAGCGTATGACAATAAAAGAAGGAGCCGTTGACCGTAATAATCAGCCATGCCAATTCAATTCAAGTTCAATTTCGTTCGGAATCCGTATTTTTCGGAATGATATAATTTTTAATATCATGAACTGAATTAACTAATCATATCAAAGAAAACTTCATTCCCAACACTTCATTCTCAATTTTAGTTACTACATGTAATACAATATACGGAATAGGCCAAAAAAAATAGTTGTTTCCCATTCCTGGGAAAATATTTAATTGTTTTAGTTTTTAATAGACCATTGAGGCTTCCCAAAGCACCAAATAGGTTTAATTTACAAACATTAAATAAAATGATTTTTTTTGATTTTTTTTAAGTTCATTTCCAATCCAACGGTTCAAGAACGAAGTCTCTAGCTTTTCTGGTAGCTTGGGAAACCCGTACAGACGGACGGCTAGACGGACATCGCTCAATCGTCATCGCTATTCATAAAGATCCAGAATATATATACTTAGTGTGGTCCTATATTGATATCGAAGAAATTACACACGGAATGGAAAACCTATATATACCCTTTCACTATTTTGTGAAGGGTATATAAATAAGCAAAATTTGAATTAAAATTTTTTTTTTGGCCAATGCAAATCTTCATGACGTATAAAGAAGCCTTGTTAAAGAAAAACTTAAAAGTTTTTAAAATTTTAGTTACTACATGTACTACAATATACGGAATAGGCCGAAAAAAAGTTTTTGTTTCCCATCCCTGGAAATTTTTTTTATATATTTTTAGCTTTTAATAGACCATTGAGGTTTCCTAAAACACGAAATAGGTTTTATATACAAACATTAAAAACAAGTAAAAGTGCTATATTCAGCTGTGCCGAATCTTAAATACCCTTCACAGATGTAATTCTTTTCGTTTAAATTTTTCGGCTAGGAACCTATTTCTAATACCTCTGAACGTCTTTTAAAAATATTAAATATGTTTAATTTACAAACAAAAAGAAAAAAATCCGTTTCATGTACCTCAAAAAGTTCTAATTGTCCAACCGTAGAATCGTCTTTTAGATTTTTTTGGATTCTAATACCAATTTATTTCTTCCTGATATATAAAGTAGGTATAATTCATCATAAAAATCAAAAATAGCAAGTTATATGGTTACTTTAATGAATTAGAAAATGTCGATTTTCCAACCCTGGAACCGAATTTTTAGTTTTTAAAATGTTTAATACCAATTTCATTCTTAGCGAAACATAAAATATGTTTAATTCACTGAAAAAAACCAAAATTGGGAATTTATATGGTTAATTTTATGTACCAAAAAGTTTTGATTTTCAAACCCTGGAACCGAATTTTTAGTTTTTGATACTAATTTAATTTTTTCTGAAATATAAAATAGGTTTAATTCAATGAAAACACAAAATTTGGAATTTATATGGGTACTTTTATGTACCATATATATATATATATATATATATATATATATATATATCGATTTTCCAACTCTGGAAGCGAATTCTTATTTTTTACTAATGCAATGCTTTGTGAAGTGTAACAAAGTTTTACTTGACAAAAAAAGTAAATATTTTAAGCTTTTTGGTCACTTTCATGTACCATAAAATATTTCATATGTACAACCCTGGAATCGAAGTTTTGATTTTTTAAGATTTTAGTACCAATTTTCTTCTTCCTAATATATATAAAACAGTTTTAAATAGCAAAAGAAAACGTCAATTGTCCCTTTGGTTACTTTTATGCAGAATAAATATTTCAATTTCCCAACCCTGGAAACGCAATTTCAATTTTTTTACCAATGAAACTCTTAATGAGGCATGAAATAGTTTTATTTAAGAAAAACTTAGTATATGTTACCATTTTGGTCACTTTCATGTACCAAAAAAACTTTAAACTTCCCAACCCTGGAAGTAAAACTTTAATTTTGTTTTGTTTTTTTACCAATGCAACTCTTCATGAGGTATAAAGTAGTATTATATAAAAAAAATTTAAATTTTGAACCATTTTGGTCACCTTTATGAACCATAAAATATTGCACTTGTCCAACCCTGGATTCGAAATTTATATTTTTCTTTTTACAATTCTTAATACCAATTTTGTTCTTTCTAAAATATCAAATAGTTTTAGTTAGCAAAAAAAAAAACAACGTCAATTGACTTTTTGGTTAGTTTTATGTATAAAAAAATTTCAATTATCTAACCCTGGAAGCGAAATTAAAATTTTTTAAAATTTTCTTTATCGATGCAAATCTTCATTAGGTATAAAGTAGTTTTGTTTAAGAAAAACTAAAACTTTTTAACCATTTTGGTTATTACATGTACGACAAAATATTGCATGTACAAAAAAAAAACTTTATTTTTCCCAACCCTGGAAGCGAAATTTAAATTTTTTGTTTTTTTTTTATCAGTGCAACGCTTCATGAGGTATAATGTAATTTTTTTTTTTTAAATTTCAAATCATTTTGGTCACTTTCATGTTCTATTAAATATTGCACTTGTCCATCCCTGGATTCGAAATTTTATTTTTTTATTTTTGAATTTTTGATACCAATTTTGTTCTGCCTAAATTATAAGACAGTTTTAGTTATCAAAAAAACAACAACAGTTGCCTGTTTAATTACTTTCAAGTATAAAAATTATGCAATTTCCCACCCCTAGAAGCAAAATTTGAATTAAAAAATTTTATTTTGGACAATGCAAATCTTCTTGACGTATAAAAATATTTTGTTAAAGAAAAACTTAAATTTTTTTTTATAATTTTAGTTACTAGATACATATGTACATGTACTACAATATACGGAATAGGCCGAAAAAAGAAATTTTTTTTCCCATCCCTAGAAAATTTTTTTTTTATTTTTTTAGTTTTTAAGAGACCATTGAGGCTTCCTAAAGCACGAAATAGGTTTAATTTACAAACATTAAAAAAGATAATTGATTTTTGGTATGAATTTGGCGTCGAGAAATAGGTGTCAACTTCCCAGCTCTGGAACCATACTTCAGATCTTTCTGAATTTTAATAGCACTCACTCTATTTAAGTTCATTTCCAATCCAACGGTCCAAGAGCGAAGTCTCTAGCTCTTCTCTCTTTGTTTTCAGTGTTGACAAACATGAGTGCAAACATTATGAGTTCTGAAATTTTTTATTTCACATATTGTCATAATTCTATTTTATATGAAATTTATTTGTTGATGGTTAAGCATGATTATTTGGTAAAGCACCAATGAAATGTATTTTATGGGTTCTTTTATTTTATTTTGTATTATTCATACCTATTTTGTAAAATAAGATTTAATGAGAAAAGTAGTGGATGATATATACAGATGACCATAATTGCTTTACATCTTAATATATTTAAATAGTTTTCCTGTGACATTTTTTATTTAATCAATAATGTGATAATTTTCTCTTTCTCCGTTTTTTATTTGTACTCAAATCTGTTTCCAAAGTACATATTTTCCACATACGAGTACATGTCACACCTCCAACTCCTTATCAACAGTTTCTTAAGTGTCATCTTAAAGAGTGTACAAATAACTGCAGACACACACACGCACAACTTCAAGAATAAATATAAAAACAACAGCTTACAGGGATGTGTGAATGTGCAACATATTATGTGATGTTTTTACAAAATTGTTTGTATGTGCATTTGCTTATATGACGCCAACAACCGTCGTTTTACTTTAAACTCATAAATCACGAGCTTTTCCTGACTGTCCACTTCTTTTTTCCTGCATTTCTTGTTTTATAAATTTTTCCCTCCTTCTATACTCTTCTGCATGTCCTGAGTGTCAGTTGCTGCATGAATGTTTCACGTTTTTGTTGTTTTCCTTTTTATTCTTGCATTTCACATCTTCTGGTTTTTTGCGTATTTGCTCTGCCACTCAGTTAAACTTCTTAAATTCCTCTTTTTTTGTGTCTTTCACCACTGTTTTGACGATTTTTTACACGTTAGTTTGTTTGTGTTAACGTTTTTCTCTTGCAACTGTTTGTTTGTTTTACTTACATTTTTCTCGTTCTTCTCTTTGCTTTGAAAGTGTTTGGTTTTTTGTTCGTTTTTCTTGTAACAAATACTCTTGTCCGTATAAGTGTAAGTACGTTGCTGTTTATGTAACACCACAAGTCATCCTTTTTATCCTGTTTGTGCAATTTTATCGTTTACTTACGGATGTACGAATGTATGCGTGTACATTTTTGTTGTTAATTTTTTATATACTTTTTTATAGAAGCCTGCGTGTCTGCATTTACATATTATAAGTATAAAAAAAATTATATGTTTTAGTCTAGGATATAAAAAAACTCTGCTGTACAAAATGAGCATATAAGTCGCCATTTTGGTTTTTATTTTATTTTAATATAATTTCTTGAGGACATGAGCGAAAATACATATATGTGTATATCACACATACATATATATCCTAATAATTACAGTCGCATCAGTTAAGCAAAAAAGAAAATCTATAGGAATTTCGTGCAACTTATGCGAGATTGTCAATAAAACAAATTTCGGACAAGTGAAACCTGTTTCTGTAATTTTAAAATTGTTCTACAAAACCAAGACATGTCCTTGAAAATAAAGCCGATATGAGACGATATTCTTAAGATACATTCACACTTGTCAAATATTTGCCGAAAAAATCGTAACCATTAGAAACTAATGGTAAGACTATTAACTCGAACAAGTTTTTATTGCATTAAACAATGCACGAAACAATTTTATGTAATAAACGCGTATTTGAATCAAAATATTTTTCATTATTATTAATTGGTTACGCCTTTGCAGGCATATATGTATATGACAAGCCAGAACGTAACTTTACTTACTCGTATTGACTAGCTTTCGTAGATGTGAAAAGTTTCCACTCAAACTCACAGAACATGGTCCAAAAATTCTCCATAATTAGAAATTTTATTAATATCCATCAGATTATGAATATGATCCTCTGAGGCTTATATAACATCTATATATTGTAATATTTGCAATTGTGTTTGCCTTCGACCATCATCTTAAAGCCTCCAAAATGTTAAACGTTCTTGAAAACTTTTTAAGAGAAATTTCACATTCTAGAAGTACATATATATTATTTCGATATGATGCCCTAACGGCGCAGATAGAGATTTTTTGCCAATAAAATAAAATACTTTGTAAAGAGAAGAAAGTCTACACAAAACTCAGCTTTAGTTTAGGTTGTGACTATGAACAAGGACATGCGAGGTTTGGTCTTACAGTTTAACGTCAGCAATATCTAAAGCTCAAAATGGGGTTTTGTCCTTCCCATTGCACTCTATCTAAAACGATGTTAATCGTACAACTTCGTTTAGAAAATGTATAATCAAAATGTCATTAAATTACTTTCGTTAAAAGAATAGTGCCTAATCATAAAATTGGACTAGTAATACTTTTTTATACCCTCCAAAAAAGAATATGGAATACGCAGCGAAATATCCATCTCAGACCCCATAAAGTATATATATTTTTGATCAGTGATGAAATCTAAGACGATCTGTGCATGTCCGTCCGTCCGTCTGTGGAAATCACGTATTCAGTCCAAACGAAAAGAGCTAGACTCTTGAAATTTGGTATAAATATATCTTGAGCACAGGTTAAGTTCGGAGATGGGCTAAATCGGGCAAGAGGGAAAAAAGTTCCCCTAAGAACAACTAAACCAACATCTAAAAAACAACACAATTTTTAAGGTTTTTTTTTATAATTTTGTTAAGAAAATTATATATGTATTTTAATATTAAAGAAGGTCCAACGCGTTAAAGTTGGAGCCATAAAACAAAAATAAAAAAATTTTGGACCCTGCCCCCTTTAGTGGGCGTTATTATATGCAAAAATAGTGTAAAAATGTAACAAATTGGTTTACTTAAGCCTACATTCCTTAAAAATAACATTTTTAAGCTTTAATAACGAAGCTGAGACGTAACCTGGTATTACTCTGCCCTAGCCCCTCCCCTTTGTGATGAAGTCTAAGACGGTCTAGCAGTGCCCATACGTTCGTCTGTGGAAAACATGATATTGTCTATTTTTGTTCCCCGCATCTTTAGTGGGCGTTGACGTACGATATTATACGCAAAAATAGTGTACATATTGAACAATTTTTATTCCTTAAGCCTATAAGAAGCTGAAATATTCTCTGATCTTGCGAGGTGAAACGTGTCCCACACGACCCTTTCCGGAATGACTCTGTCAAAATGAGATTTGAAATTGGATACAGACATGTCTTAAAGGAACTCTGTCCCACCAAGTTAAACATATTAAATTTACACACTAAATATTTGGGGGTATTTAAGATTCGACCCGGTCGAATGTAACGTTTTTACTTGTTGTAGTTAATAATTTTCATACAAAAGTTTACTCTAATTGTAGGATTGAGTTTTATGATTAAGATGTGTAGTTGCATTGGAGCCAGATGTGTGAATAATGTATTTTTCAAATTAATTTGTAAAAATCATTAAAATATGGGATAACTGCTACGTAAAAATAATTTCCCCTTACTGATAGCTTTTGCTTTTTGTGCCAAAAGTCCTTTTGACAAATTGCATTTGGTTCCGCTTATCTATTCTTGTGGCTCTTGTTTTGTTCCTCATATCCTAGAACCGCTTCTTTGCTTCAGTCTTACAAGGTCACTACGAAAATTTGTGCTTCAAGGTTTATTTAAGCAAAATTAATAGAAATAGTGCCTAAATTTCAAGTGGTTTATTGTTGAATTTTATTGATATAATGAGGTAAATTCGATAAACAAAACAAGTAAAAGTGCTATATTCGGCTGTGCCGAATCTTAAATACCCTTCACAGATGTAATTCTTCTTTCTTTCTTTCTTTCTTGCCAAAACAGAAAGTAGGTTTAATTAAAAAATCAAAATGATGTTAGCAGTTACTTTTATATTTAAGAAAACGTTTAAATTTTTCGGCTAGGAAGCTAAATGTTTGGGTTTTCTTATGTCTAATACCTATGAACGTCTTTCAAATATATGAAAAATGTTTAAATTACAAACAAAACAAAAAATCCGTCTCATGTACCCCAAAAAGTTCTAATTGTCCAACCGTAGAATCGTCTTTTAGATTTTGTTGGTTTTTAATACCAGTTTACTTCTTTCTGATGTATAAAGTAGGTATAATTCATCATAAAAATCAAAAAATAACAAATAAAATGGCTGATTTTATGAATCGGTAAATGCCGATTTTCCAACCCTGGAACCGAATTTATAATATTTTGATACTAGTTTAATTTTTTCTGAAATATCTAACAGCTTTAATTCACTAAAAGCACAAAATTTTGAATTTATGTATGTACTATTATGTACGAAAAATATTTCGATTTCGCAACTCTGGAATTTTTATTTTTTTACCAATGCAATTTTTAGTGAGGTGTAACATAGTTTTACTTGACAAAAAAATTAAAATTTTTAAACTTTTTGGTCACTTTAATGTACCATAAAATTTATCATTTGTCCAACCCTGGAGTCGAAATTTTAATTTTTTAAGATTTTAATACCAATTTTGTTCTTCCTGAATTATAAAACAGCTTTAATTAGCAAAAAAAACAACGTCAATTGCCTTTTTGGTTACATTTATGTTTAAAAAAAAATTAAATTTCCCAACCCTGGAAGCGAAATTTAAATTTTTTTAAAATTCTCTTTATCAATACAAATCTTCATGAAAACTCGAATTTTGCAACCATTTTGGTTATAACATGTACTACAAAGTATTGCATGTACCAAAAAAATTTAATTTTTCCAACCCTGGAAACGAAGTTTTAATTTTTGTTTGTTTGTTTTTTTTATCAGTGCAACGCTTCTTGAGGTATAAGGTAGTTTTATTTACGAAAAATTGAAAATTATTTATCATTTTGGTAACTTTCATGTACCATAAAATATTGCACTTGTCCATCCCTGGATTCGAAATTTTATTTTTTATTTTTGAATTTTTTATACCAATTATGTTCTTCCTAAATTATAAGACAGTTTTAGATAGCAAAAAACAAAAAAAAAACATCAGTTGACTTTCATGTATAAAAAAAATTCAATTTCTCACACCTGGTAGCAAAATTTGAATTTAAAAATTTTTGATTTTTTTTGGCTAATGCAAATCTTCATGACGAATAAAGTGGTTTTGTTAAAGAAAAACTTGAAATTTTTAACGATTTTAGTTACTACATGTACTACAAAATACGGAATAGGCCGAAAAAAAATTTTTAATTTCCCATCCCTGGAAAAAAATTTAATTTTTTTAGTTTTTACTAGACCATTGAGGCTCCCCAAAGCACGAAGTAGGTTTAATTTACAAACATTAAAAAAAAAGAATTGATTTTTGGTATAAATTTTGCGTCGAGAAATAGGTGTAAGCTTCCTAGCTCTGGAACCATACTTTGGATCTTTCTGAATTTCAATAGCAGCCTATTTAAGTTCATTTCCAATCCAACGGTCCAAGAACGAAGTGTCTAGCTCTTCTGGGGGCTTGGGAAAACCCCCCACGTCCAGACGGACGGACAGACGGACATCGCTCAATCGTCATGGCTATTCATAAGGATCCAGAATATATATACTTTATGGGGTCCCATGTGCATATCGAAGAAATTACACACGGAATGACAAACCTATATATACCCTTTCACTTTTTTGTGAAGGGTATAATAATTTATTTTGCTAATCTTCTAATTTCTTTAAGTCGGCAATTATCTGTAAAATGTGTATTCATTAGATAAAAGCTAGATGAGAGAGACAATCTTTGGAGAGCTCTGTATATTAATTTAAAAAGTTTCTCCAATGCGGCTGCATTTATGGAATACAGATGGCGCCCTACTTAAAAGCTCCATCTCAATTCTATGGAACAACTTCTATCTGGTCTAAACTTAAATTTTTTATCATCTTAGGTTGAGATCAGCGTTGCCATTTGCCAAGTTTTTCCTTTTTTGCAAGTTTTTTGAGATGCAAAAAAGTTTTTATATTATATGCAGTTATTTCAAGTTTTTTTTAATAACTTAAAGTTTATAATTAATTTTATGAATATATGGATTGATTATACAATGAAACGACCTACTTCACTCTTTTTGTATAGAACAATGTTGATTTGTTTTTACTCCCACCAAAAACAATGACGCTGTAATTATTTTATATTGAAAGTTTACAACTTACTTCGTTGTGAATTTTGTTTTAAATTCAGAAAGATATGATAAATATTCCAAGGCAGAAAGCAAAGTCAACATTAGTTCTTAGTTATTCAACTTACACAGCAGAGCAGAACAGTTGTTTTCGAAAGCCGCAATGCTTGCATCATCAGTGAATATAATTTTATTTTTTATTATTTATGTATATAACGTATATACATATGTTGTATAGGGCCCCCCGGGGGTGCCGTTGGGGAGCTTGGTTATGATGTCAGACCTTGCTTCAGCACAGATCCGGCGAAAGGGTTATGCAGTTTTTACAGACGTAGCTTTTGCTGATAACCCATAAAAACTCATATGTTACCTGCCCAATCCCTGAAGTTGCAGTGCAAGGGGAGGGCATATAAGAAATTGAAAAGTAGTAGGTACATCTTTGCTGAGAACTACATCGTCCTAGTACGATCACTGTAGTAGGAGCCTGCATCCACTCCGAAACACATCCGAAGACACGCATTGAAATTTGGCAAAATATTGTTCCTATGTAGTCTGTTGTAAGGAAGAAGGTTAAGGACGCCGAGGTACCGTAAGAGGACCGAAGTCAATAGAGAGTTGAAAATCTATACTGGTTTTGCTCTCGGGGGTTACACAATTTTCTCAAACAGAACTTTTGTTGGTAACCCATAGAACTTATAAGTACCTGCGCGTTACCGAATGGGACGTTAGGGGCAGGTCTCAGTAGGGAAACTAAGCTGGCTACTGTAAGAAGAATTAAAGTAGTAAGGGCTTGCCTTGACCCCTACGTAAGTTTGAAATAAGAAAGGAGGACGCCTCGATCTAATTAAGAGTTCAAAAGTCAATGGTTGGCTTTCGAAGGGTTACGATGTTTTTCAGCCAGTACTTTTGCATGTACCCCTTAAAACTTATATGTTACTGCCCAACCTCTGTTACAGTGTAACGGATGTGCATATAAGAATATAAAAGTAGTAGGTTCGCCTACGCGACACCTTGGTTTGGGTAAAAAAGAAACCGAAGTCGATAGAAAGTTTATAGGACCTCCACTGGTTTGACTTTCGAGGCTTTACCAGTAGTCAGAACTGGTACCACGGGATCCAATACGAGCCCTGCAGTTTACTGCGGCTGGATATTGGTGAGGTCTCCATCGGGAGTACACGTGGTGGTTTGTGGTCACCAATTTGGTGGAAGATTCGTCAGATAAGGATTGATGTTCAATCCTTGCGGTTGAACTTCGGTCCGGCTGATAGTAGCAAAATCTATGTGTTGTTGTCAATCAACAAATAAAAGATCATCTAGATAGGATCGGCACTCTAGCAAGGTGTTAGATCATGGGGCTTACTAAATCATGTTCTAGAAATTGCCATCTGGGCGACCCGAGGTCGCCTTCGTGTGGCCTCTTGGTGCTAAGAGGGGTGATGGTGACATCCAATTAGGCCGCAAGGCAGGAACTGACGTAAATCAATGACATATTTGTATGTATAGGTAAATATTATGTATGCAATGTTTAATATGTTTTATATTAAGCCTAGTACTCTGTTTGAATTTGTGAAAAATGTTGCGCAACATCAGTTATTTCTGTTTCAGTTTTTTTCCTTTTAAATTGAAATTATGCTTTCCATTTTCAATAACAAATATTTAGTTTAAAAAAATTATCATACGAAATAAATAACATTCATATTATTTCACATGTTTTTCATAATTAAAACAGAGTACTAGTTTAACAACATTTTTCCATAAATATTTCGATTGAATATCTTTTGTATGGGTTCTGTCAGAATTTAACATGAAATTTTAAACAGAGTAATAGGTTTTAGTTAGAAAAATACGTTTTTTTTGTTAATAAAATATTTGTAATAAACATGAAATCTAATTTTGTATTTTCGTTTATTATTTTGGAATATTTAAAGAAAAAGTTTTTTTTATTAAAAAAAAGTTTTTTAAAAAAAAATATGTTAACGCGGGTTGAGATCGTCATTAAAAGTTTCCAATAATAAAATTTTAGTATCTTGCGAGAGGTATTCTCAAATCTTTAAGGCCGAGACACATAGAATCCGTCATACGTTATACGTCGCATTTTTCAACTGACAGCTGAGTTGAAATACATGCTTTCTTATGTGAGTTGTCACATTCAGTAGTTCTGCGTCAAAGCGAGGTACGAAAGTTGGCCAACTTTTAACTTTTGACGTACGTTGAATACTTTGACAGAAACCGATGAGTTTTTCAAATTGTTTTAACTAATTTTTTGTATTGTATGTTCAGGAAAAATTAAATAATATACAAAACAAGTAAAAGTGCTATATTCGGCTGTGCCGAATCTTAAATACCCTTCACAGATGTAATTCTTTTTTCTTTCTTTCTTGCCAAAACAGAAAGTAGGTTTAATTAAAAAACCAAAATGATGTTATCGGTTACTTTTATATTATAGAAAACGTTTAAATTTTTCGGCTAGGAAGCTAAATGTTTGGCTTTTCTTATATCTAATACCTATGAACGTCTTTCAAAAATATGAAATATGTTTAACCCATTAGCGCCCACTGTTACATATGCGTAACGATCACATATCATAATCTCAAACTAAACTTTGACATAACTAAACAACAAACAAATGCCTATTTACGGTTATTTTGTGTATTTATGTTCAGTCTTCAGCTACAAATCATTAAGAAGTTAGTTCTGCTCTTGTTGTGTTGGTAAAAGGTTGTTTTGTAAAGTGCGTAATTTGAAAGCTTGAAAGATAACAGATATGACAAGACGAAGAAGGTAAGATGTTTAACTATTTATATATAAATTGTTTTAAAGAAAATTAATATACGCAAACGTGTAGAAAACATATAACATTTTATTATTCAAGTGTAAGAATAAAAAAAATTGGTTTAGAGTGTGTGCTAGACAGGAAAAAAGTCAGGTGTTACGTATTTGTAACACTGGGCAGAACACAGCTATTTTTGAACGACTGTTTTTCAGTTACAAAAATGAATAAATATCAACATATTTTGGATTAGATATAAATTTAATAGTAATTTTTTTATATATACGCGCTTTTGACATTAGAAGAAGCCACACAATATCTTGAGGAGCTTATGTCAGAAGAAAGCTAGGGAGATGTAATTGCAGAAGAGGTCATTGAACCACCCAGTGCAGACTGTTTACCGTCTGATGAAGATTCTGGAGATGAAGATGGCATTGGACTTCCGCATAATTTGCCCAAAGCTCTTCTTATACAACCTTGTGAAATAACAATTCGCACGGCCGGAACATTTGGGGACGGTGAACGCCGAAATACAGAAGATGATGAAGATATACTGATAGACCGAGTATTGCAAGATGTTATGAATAACTCTTCCACTAATTTAGATATCGATATTAGGTCTATTGCAACCACACCATGTAGTGTAATCAGATGTAGATCATTCTTAGAGAAAAGCAATAGTAAATAAGTTAAAGACCCCTTCTAAGATTCCTCGTTTGCAGCAGTTTGACTCGGCCTCAGGCTCTGCAAAAACAGCAAGGACATTGAAATCCAAAAAATCAAAGTGTGTCAAAACATTAGCTAGGAAAGCGAATCAGTGGATGGAAGATGATGATGTATGCTGTCAGCGTATATTCCCTGAATATAATTTTTCTGATTGCGCTAATTTGCCACCGCACGTACAATTTGAGAAGTTTGTCGACGATGAGTTGGTACAAATGTTGTGCAATGAAAGTAAGAGCTATGCAGTATATTGTGGACAAGATAACCCAAATTTATCAGTGAATGAATGCGTGTTCTTCTTGGGATCTTGATTGTTACTGGTTATGCCTCAGCTTCTTCAAAGAGATATTGTTGGTCAACTGAAAGCGATCTGAAAAATGAACTAGTTTCCGATTCTATGCGTAGAAATCGGTTTGAAAGAATATTTCGACATATAGATTTTATTGATAATTCAAAACAACAATTAGATGGTAAAATCTGGAAACTTATATTTAATAAATAGAAATCTTTCATTTAATAAACTGAAGTTTTTGTTAAGTTTCGTTTGTAAAATATATGATTTTTATTTGAACAACAAAAGCCCAATCAAGTGTTGATACTGCCCACTGTAACGTATATGTAACAGCTCCCAAGACCTATTCTGGAGCAGATACATGTTTTGTTTTTATTAAAATATGTTTATGTAAGTTAGATTACTTGCTATTTAAAATTTTATTGATTTACCTAGTCTAGATCGCTGTGAGCGTTAATGGGTTAAATTACAAACAAAACAAAAAATCCTTTTCATGTACCCCAAAAAGTTCTAATTGTCCAACTGTTGAATCGTCTTTTAGATATTGTTGGTTTTTAATATCGGTTTACTTCTTTCTGATATATAAAGTAGGTATAATTCGTCACAAAAATCAAAAATAACAAATAAAATGGCTGCTTTTATGAATCAGAAAATGTCGATTTTCCAACCCTGGAACCGAATTTTTAATTTTTTAATACTAATTAAATTTTTTCTGATATATAAAAAATAGGTTTAATTCACTAACAACCAAAAATTTGGAATTTATGTATGTACTTTCATGTACCAAATATTTTTCAATTTTCCAACCCTGGAACAGAATTTTTAGTTTTTAAAATTTTTAATACCAATTTAATTTTTGGCGAAGTATAAAATAGGTAAGTCACTGAAAAAAAAGAAACATTGGGAAATTATATGGTTACTTTTATGTAACAACAAATTTCGATTTTCCAACCCTGGAACGGAATTAATAATTTTTTGATACTAGCTTAATTTTTTCTGAAATATCTAATAGGGTTAATTCACTAAAAGCACAAAATTTGGAATTTATGTATGTACTATTATGTACGAAAAATATTTCGATTTTCCAACTCTGGAAGCGAATTTTTATTTTTTTTACCAATGTAATTCCTAATGAGGCATGAAATAGTTTTATTTAATAAAAACTTAATATTTGTAAGCATATCGGTAATTTTTATGTACCACAAAATATTGCAGTTATCTGGAATCAAAATTTTTATTTTTTTTTTAATTTTTGATACCAATTTTGTTTTTCCAGAACTAAAAAATAGTTTTAATTAGTAAAAAACAACGTCAATTGCCTTTTTGGTTACTTTTATGTAAAAAAAAAAAAATTCAATTTCCCATCCCTGGAAGCGAAATTTAAATTTTTTAAAATTTTCTTTATCAATGCAAATTTTCATAAGGTATAAAGTAGTTTTGTTTAAGAAAAACTCGAATTTTGAAATCATTTTGTTTGTTACATGTACTACAAAATATTGCTTGTACCAAATAAATTTAATTTTTCCAAAACTGGAAACGAAATTTTAATTTTTTTTTTTGTTTTTTTTATCAGTGCAACGCTTCTTGAGGTATAAAGTAGTTTTATTTAAGAAAAATTGCAAATTTGTTACCATTTTGGTAACTTTCATGTACCATAAAATATTGCACTTGTCCATCCCTGGATTCGAAATTTTATTTTTGAATTTTTGATACCAATTTTCTTCTTCCTAAGTTATAAGACAGTTTTAGTTCGCAAAAAAACAAAAAAAAAACATCAGTTGCCTGTTTGATTACTTTCATGTATAAAAAAAATTAAATTTCCCACCCCTGGAAGCAAAATTTTAATAAAAATTTTTTTTTTTGGCCAATGCAAATTTCCATGACGTAGAAAGTGGTTTTGTTAAAGAAAAACTTGAAATTTTTAACAATTTCAGTTACTACATGTACTACAAAATACGGAATAGGCCGAAAAAAATTTTTAATTTCCCATCCCTGGAAAAATTTTTTTATTTTTTTAATTTTTAAGAGACCATTGAGGCTCCTCAAAGCACGAAATAGGTTTAATTTACAAACTTTAAAAAAAATAATTGATTTTTGGTATAAATTTTGCGTCGAGAAATAGGTGTAAGCTTCCCAGCTTTGGAACAGTGCTTTTCAATACCAATGCGTCAGCCTAAGAATGAAGTCACTAGCTCTTCCGGGGGGTTGGGAAAATCGATTTGACGTACAGATAGACGAACAGACGGATATCTATCATTTGACATTTTTAGTTGTAAGAATTTTTTGTATAATGGCTAAACAATTTATTTGTTAAGCTAACTAAGGGCGCTGTAGCACATTTGTAAATTTTTTCTAAAAAAATTTCCAGTTGACCTCAGTTCTAAATTAATTTATTTGGTTAAGGGATGGTCGACAAATTTCTAATAAATTCACTGTTTTCAAAAGACATAATATGATATTTTTGCTTTAAAAACTACAAAATATATAACACTTTTCTAGAAAAGAAAACAACATAAGAACACAGTGACATTTTATTTATGATGACTTAACTTATTCAATTTCTAAGGTATTTTATAATATGAAATCGCTTTTCACAAAAAATTTTTTGTTTTAAATGTTATTCATTCGTTTGACCGATATCCTGCGATATCGCCGAACATGCAGTAAATAAATTTTTGTTACAATATTTCTCTTTCCTGGAGAAATGCAGACTCATTTACGGGTATATCACACACAGTTGCTTAAATAAACTGTATATGAAGCAGTTCATTTTATTCCTTCTAAATATTATTTATGCTAACTGCATACAGTAATAGGAACTAGGCAACTGAATATATTTTAGGTACTTCGAAAATTTCAAAAGCAACGGAATAAAACTGGCAGATCGGAGAGTGAAAATTAATGAAGTGGCTGAGGCTGTAGGCATCTCTACTGAGGGAGAACATCACAGCGTATATGAATATTTTGCCATGAGATGGATGATGAGATCAGGAGATCGCCCGAGTGCACACGTGTATAGACAACAATTAAAAACGTTATATTCGAGCGGTTCGAATCCTAAATACCCTCCAAATATTTAGTAAGTAAATTTAAAATGTTTAACTTGGTGGGATGGAGTTCCTTTATATCATATCGTAAGTCCACGCCCACTGTAGGGGGCGGGGTAAAAAAATAGACTATATAATTTTTTCCACAGACGATCATTACTGATCAAGAATATATATATACATACTTTATGGCGTCCAATTCTTTTTGGAGGGCACTAAACTGTATATTGTCAGGGTCTCTCTGGCAAGGTCGTAGTGAAGATATTTCACCTTTGCCATAAAACTCTAAAAATAAATGTTTGGTATAATTAAATGTAAAATTTATTTAAAAATAAATTTTTTTGATAAGGTCACTTTAGGGGCAAAAAGGGAGAGGGGTTAGGGCAGAGGAGTACCAGGTTACGTCTCAGTTTCGTCATTAAGGCTTAAAAATTTTATTTTTAAGGAATGTATGGTTAAGTAAAACAATTTGTTAAATTTTTACACTATATTTGCATATAACAGCGCCCAGTAAAGGCGGCGGGTCAAAAAAATTATTTTTTTTGATTCTATGGCTTCAAGTTGTTATAGTTGTCGTTAAAAAAATGTACTTCTGTTCGCGATAACAGTACATACATGCATATGGATATACGTACCACATATGTTTTTAGACGTCCAAGTTACTTATTTATGATGCTCTTACAAATTAGAAATCAGTACTAGTACTGATTCGTTCTGCTAGTTTGATGATTATAAAAATATTCGAAATATTTGCATTCTTAATAAAACAACTTAAGTTTAATAATAATTCTTAAAAATGAAATTGCAAATTGCAGATGTGACATTGAGTGTGAATTAAAAATTCCGATATTAATTATGAAATTAATAAGTTCGAAAAATAAAAATTTACGTTCATGTTTAGAAAATTAATAACTTATGTCAACCATTGAACTGAATATAAATACGTATTTATGTTTTAAATTTATTGAAGTTTTAAAATAAGACCCCCATTTTGCAAAAAGTACTTTTTCACAATTTGCATTTGGTTCCGCACTTCTATTCTTGAAATTGTTTTGTTCTCTGATTCAGTCTAAAAAGAAAAGTCTAACAGGTCGCTTCGAAAATTTGTGCGTCAAGGTTTACTTAAGAAAAATTAATAGAAATAGTGCCAAGTTGAATTAAAAAGTAGTGAAAAATATTATTTAAAGTGCATTTAATAACTTTCAAGTGTTTTATTGTTGAATTTTATTGATATAATGAGGTAAATTCGATAGACAAAAGCATTTATTTTGCAAATTTTCTAATTTCTTTAAGTCGGCAATTATCTGTAAAATATATATTCCTTAGATAAAAGCTGGATGAGAGAGATAATTTTTGTAAAGCTCTGTATATTAGTTTAAACCAGTGTTGTCAGATTTCTTCTTAGCCTTCACGCTAAATGACTTCGACTAATATCGCCAATATAAAAAACACATTAAATTTGTAAAATATGTGTACTTTTTTTCATAATTGCATTGCAAATAAAGGGTGTTTTTATAAGAGCTTGCTGATTTGAAATTTAAATAAAACACACGCCAAATTATGAAATGGCCAAAAAAAATTTTTTTTTTGGTAGATAATTTCTTGTCATTTAACATTTAAATATCATTTCGGGCATATGACCACCACGACTATTTTGCATAAAGGTCATTCTGGAGGTCCAATTTTCGACCACCTTTTCAAGCATTTGAGGGCGTGTTTCAGCAATGACACGTTGAATACTGGTTTCCAAAGCGTCAATCGTTGCTGGTTTATCCACGTAAACCAATGATTTCAGGTATCCCCACAAAAAATAATCGAGTGGCGTCAAATCACACTAACGCGGAGGCCAATTCACCGGTCCATTTCTCGAAATAATGTTGTCGTTGAAATATTCTTTCAATAAGTCCATTGTTTCGCCCGCAGTATGACAAGTGGCACCATCCTGTTGAAACCACATTTCGTTTACATCGATATCTTGAAGTTTTGGCACCAAAAATTCATTGATCATGATTCTGTATCGATTTCCATTCACGGTAACGCGTCGTCCTTCCTCATTTTTAAAGAAATAAGGACCGATGATTCCACCAGCCCACAGACCGCACCAAACAGTACATTTATCGGGATGCATTGGTAATTCTTAAACGCCGTGTGGATTATCTTTGCTCCAAATACGGCAATTTTGCTTGTTGACATATCCATTCAACCAAAAATGCGCCTCATCACTGAAGAGAATTTTGCGGTAAAAAAGCGGATAAACATTTTTAATTGAACACTGTTTTTGAAAATAAATTTCCACGATTTGGAAGCGTTGTTCTGGAGTTAACCTGTTCATGATGATTTGCCAAACAATACTGAGTAGAGACGTCACTTTAAACTGTCAAAACAGCTGTCAGACAATAGAGTGATTCGTATAAAAAAAAAAACCTCGTAAAAAACACCCTTTATTATTAAATTTTAAATTCAGTAGATCACTAATTACGTAAAGCATATACATTTACCCTCTATTCATAAAAAAATAAAAAGTATTTCATATCTGCTTTAAAAAAATTTTTATGAAAAAATTTGATTAAAATACATTTCCTACTCATTTTAAATTTTATGAATACCGGGGTTACTGTTTCAGAAAAATTAAGAAAAGTTTTTACATTAACAAGAGGTTATCTATAAAAGGTACATTTGTTTACTATAAGATATCAATATTGACGTATAAAAAATACTCGAAATAGCTTATTCCAAGCCATCAATCTAAGTAAGATAAATTAAACTTGAACATCAAGATCAAAGTTGGTATATAAATCTTGTGATAAGCTAGAATTAATGTTTACTTAAACGTGTATTTAAGTGCAGATATCAATTATTGAATCAAAACTTTCATAGTCATTATATCGGGAATCATTATTGGTGTTTATATCCTTACTGGAATGATTTTGTTTCGAATTAAATCTCACCAACAGAAAGTGCCAGACTATGCAACGTTTGTACGATACTAGTTGCAGTTGTAGGAAAAATTCCATATATTCAAAATTCCCTATTTTTAACACAATTCTATATTATTGAAATCATAAAAATATAGCCAAATATATCGCCAATAGCCGTTTAAAAATTTTTATCGCCAAGAAGAAATTTTTATCACCAGTTTTGGCGAGAAAATGCCATATGTGACAACACTGATTTAAACACTTTTCAAATCAATCTGAGTTTGCTGCGGAAAACACATTCATAATTGTTTATTTTTAACTCGGACCAGCACTCAGGGGATGACCCCTAAATATGCAGTGCATTGCGCCGGAACTAGAAAGGAGGTGATAGTATTAAGAGGAAAGATAGAAAATATTTTTAAATTTTTAACCCTTCCTTCGGCATCTAATTTTTTCTGCAGGGCCGACGAAGGGGACTGCTATTATTCTACTCTTTATTAAATGATTATATCAATCACTGTCAACTATGTTCAATGACCAACAACTAACACAACCGTGCACTGATGCAGATCAGAAGAATTCGACACAATATTCATGACTGAGCGCGGAATCGGACTCAGGACACTCCGCTTCATAGTCTCGTGTTAACTACTTCAGCCACCAGTTACAAGAGTAGGAGAGAGAGGGAGCGAGAATCCCCTTTGTCTACACAGAATTTGTATGCTATGCAATAATTCCAAAAGGTTACAGTTGTAATTGTAAGCCAATTACGCCAGAACAAAATCCAATATTAAAAGGATATGGTTCCTCCATTAGCTCATTGTGCTTTCTTTGTTTCATCAATTATATTCTATTGCCTAAAATTAAGCATTTTATGTTCTTTTTTAATTATTGAAAATTAACTCTCATTATATTTTCCACGCGACTTTTAATCAAATAACAGCTCTTGTGCCAAATGATGCTGCAGCAGTAATTATTAGCTCACAAACAATTTTTAAATTAAATCCCTGGTGTTTACTTTAATGTCTCTGGGTATACTGCACGAGTATAACAGGAAATTAGAAATTATATTAAGCAAATTAAATTTATACTAAAATAACAAAACCCGTATGAAATAAAAAAAATATATATATAAAAATATTTGCATTAAAATTTGACGTGAAAGAGTGTGTGTTCATGCACGCAGTTGTGTGAGTGTTTGTAATTTTATGTATATTTCAAGTAAACAAAAACCATTTTTTGTGGTTGTGTTAATGCAAATAAATGACGCCATAGTGCGTACCACGACTAAAACTGGCAACCGGAAATGGGCAGAGAAAATAAGTCCATAGAATGCCACTAATAAAGTTGGGTTTGAAAATGCTGAGGCAAATGAAAATATAAAAAGAGACCAAATGCTGTTGTTGTTGCCACTTCTTCCTCATGTTGCACAGTTGTTTTTAAATAATACAATAATGATATAAAATAATTATGTTTGGAAATGTGGTCAATAATAAAAATCCAACTGAACACTGACTGTGGCCACTACGAACATTAAAATTTTTTACATCTTGTACAGCGTTCAATGTGGAAACTCCAAGAATTTTGAAAATTATTCTCATAATCACAACCACACACGAGTCTATACTCATGTGTTTTCCAATTTTAGTTCATATCTACTAGTTGTCGATTTTGGCCTTTGTTTTTTCTCCCTTTTTCCGCACCTTATTTTTACGATTTTATAACAAAAAAATGGGAACCATTATCAAATACTCCATCCTACTCTGATTCTCAAGGAAAACCTCCGATGTTGGCGATTTTAATGATGATGTGTGCATAATTTTTGAACTGTTATTTTTCGTTTTTTGCACTTTTCTGCAAACAAACTTCAAATATGCACACGAACATTTACATTCATGCAACATTAAATGTGATAGATGTTAAAGCGTTTTAATTCTGTTAGTATGTGTCGGTCCCAAATACACTCTATGGAATGCTACTCTTAATAATAATTATTAGATACAACATAGAAAAAATACTAACAGGATCAGAGGGTGTAGTAAAATACATTTGCACTATATAATTATTAACGTATGGTCAAGCCTCAGTAACGATCGGGTATTAAATGGCAAGTTTTAACTAAGTAAACGAGTCCACCATTCTTGCTATTTTCATTTAGGAATTCCATTGTTAAAGTCGTAGTGGTACAAATATACATTTTGACGCATGTGCGAATGTTTTGTGTGCATTATTTATAAATGCAGTTTATAAATTTTGTGAGTTTTAGAAAAAATGTTTTAATTGTTTCCTTAAAAACGTATTTTGCAAATATATTCTCTTCTTTGTGGTTCTTAAGCATTCAGAAAATTAAAATTTGATTTCTCAGAAAATTAAAATTTGATTTCTCAAGACGTCATAAATATTATTTTGCTTTTCACATTCGTAACGCATGATTCTAGCCAGTCTCATTAATACATTTGACTCTAAAAACACCATTTATTTATTATATGTGAATATTATAAATAAGAAGGACCGTAACGGTTATAGCTTTTATTTTAAAAATTAACTGCTGTATTCACAAAAATAATGTGTACTTCAAGTGTGCTTTAAAGTAAAAATTTCATAGAAAATTTATTTTAAAGTGTTGATCAAGTCTACTTTATTTTTTGTGAATACTGCAGTAAGTTTTTAAAGGTATTTCCGAAAAGTTATTGTTCCTCAGAAAACAGAGTTATTTTTCATTTTTATTTATTCCTCAGAAAATAAAGGTTATTTCAGGAAATAAAGGTTATTTATTATTTCCTGCTCACAAACTAAAATTAATTTCTTGCTTTTTATTTATTCCATCGAAATAAAAGTACCTTCTTGATTTTTATTTACTCCTCAGAAAATAAAAGTTATTTCTTGATTGATTGATCTTATGGACTTAATATCATGTATTTGTACGTCTCTTAGCAACTCTTATCGTCAAGTTGTTCATAGTCTAGCTTTTCATTTTCAGGAATAATAGAAATCAATATGAACTTTTATTTTTCGAGGAATAAATAAAAAGCAAGATATTACTTTTATTTTCTTAGGAATAAATACAAATTCAGGCATGACTTTTATTTTCAGAGGAGTAAATAAAAATCATGAAGCTACTTTTATTTCGGAGGAGTAAATAAAAATTAAGACATTATTTATTTTCCGAGGAATAAATACAAATCAAAATTTAACTCTTATATTTCTGAGGAATAAATAAAAAAGAAAACTCTCCAAAAATAATTGGAGGCGAAATATCCCTCTAGGATCCCATAAAGTATATATATTCTAGATCAGTGGCGAAATGAAGGTGATCTAGCCATATCCGTCCGTCCAAACGAAAAAGAAATTTGGTATAAATATGTCTTGAAGAATAGCACAGATCAAGTTCGTGAATGGGTTGAATCGGGCGAGAGGAAAATAAGTTCTCCTAACAAGAATTAAACGAACCTCTAAAAAACAACTTTGCCCCTTTTAGTGGGAGTCGATGTAACATATTACTTCACTGTCTTATCACTCCATCCACTTTGCATTTAAATGACCCTATCGAAAAAAAAAAAATTTTTACGCCTAATTACCGCGAAAATTTACTTTTTAAGGTTTTACGACAAAGGTAAGATGTCTCCCCCACGGTTCTTTCCGTAGTGACCCTGTATAGAGTTTTTAAATTGGGGACATAAATGTTTTTAAGGAGCTCTGACCCAGGAGCTTATACAATTTTAACTTATCTCAGTCCCTTTTTTGTACCTTGATTAATATGTAAATTGTTTCTATACTGATGGAAAGGTGTCTCAGCCCTGCTCCTCCCAATAATAAATTTGTTTCTTGTTTACTTAAACCAAATACAATAAAAATGTAAATTTGAATAGGAATAAATATAGAGTTTTTATTTACATGGTATTTAAGATCCGACCCGGTCGAATCTAAAGTTCTCACTTGTTTTTGTTTAAATTTGGGAAATAATCTTCGTTTGCTGTTGCTGATAAATATGTTTATGAGGGGGTTAGAGCACAAGGGTTCGAACTGATACATTTTATTGAGAATAAGTAGCTTTAAGTTTTAATGCAATAAAAAATGCTAAATTTTTTTTAATGAAAACAGCTGGTAATGCTCGCCGTATCTCGCTACCGGATGAAAATTCGAATTTCCCTGAGCTCACCTAATAATTCCAAGTGTTAACTCAATTTTGAGAAAAGCACTTCCAATCCTTGTGCTGTAAGCCGCCCATATTATATTTTCTTAATAATATAACAATAAATATTTATAAAATATAAATACAATACCTAATTAAAAATTCAAGTGCATAACAAAAAGCTTTTAATCTAAACAGCGATGGCTCAGGAAAAGGCAATAAGTATTTGTACTAATAGTCATCAGGGTTGGGTAATCAACTTAAAAATTATTATTCGAAGTTTGCATATTCTTTTTTCGTTAAAAATATTGGTTAGGAATACCTATTGACTAGTTCCACCGTGAAAAGATAAAAAAGTTGAATAGAGAATGCCGATAAGTTGGCGTAGTGGCCTCCAAATCAGCACTGATCCTGCTAGTTTAATAATTACAAAAATATATTCTAAGTAAGTATTTCAAGTATTAACATAAAAAAGTAATTCGCAGATTGCTGATTGGAACTTAACTTGTAACTTAAGAGTCTTTTACACTCATGCTTCTTTAAAATAGTTTTGATTTGACACAAGAATGATTTATATGTTTATATCTTTTAGTTAAATTTTAATCGCGGTCCCATGTGACATGTTGTATGTGACATTTTGTCCATATTGTTTCTGTTGCCCCGTAACAAAAGTTGTGTATTGCTTTTCTCTACATTGGGATAACGCGAAATCGCGAAATTTGCACGATTGCTGCTACTTTTGATTCAGAGAAATTTTTGAGATGAGAGGTCAATAGATAACGCAGAAATAAAGTGTTTTCAGGATCTTGTAAGTTTTTGGTGTCGGCGGACCATTGGATGAAATTGCCCATATTTTCATATCCATGAAATAAAAATAAAGCAGTTATCGAAGTGGAAAGCAAACTTTATTTAATAAAACAATTAAGAACTGCAACTAAACGTTCTAACAGGGGCGTAGAAAATATAATTGAATCTATTGTTATTATTGTATATATTTTCACAATTGAAATTTTTTTATGACGACAAATTATCGTTCATGCCAGTTGTGTTCACAGCATAAGAGATGCTGGTAACATATACTAGTCGAGGAATTTTGAAAAAGGTTTGAAATAATTTTACAATTTCTAAACGATTACAATGAACTTTTTATATTACTTGTACCGGCGCTCAGCAGATAAATCCTATTGACGTAATACATTGCACCGAAAGTGTGAAAGGAGGTTTGAGAAGACAGATCGAGAAAGATCACAAAATAGAGAATTTATTGTGACCATTTTAGGTTTTACTTCGCTAGGGAAGACTTTACTGCAGTAGCGATGAAAGAGGATGTAGTATTTCACTCTTTAGTACTGAGGTACTAACTAGCGATCTACGTAAAAATAACAAATGTTCACATATACTTAAGTATAAAATTAAAAAAAAATGGGATTAAGCAAAAACTGGTACAAATAATCAAGTAAATTAGGGCATAACAAAATTACTCAAACGGTAACACTGGAATATACTTTTCAGTACTAAAATAATTCTCTTATGCTATTTCTTCATAAAATTGCTTAAATAAAGCTGTTATCACATTTAACTAAGCCAACTGACACAAATACACAGGAGTTCTGATGATGAAATTGTAGCGGTTTTCGAAAATGCAACTATACTTGAAAATTAAATTGATGCTGATTTTGATCTGTTCCTTGGAATATTCATCAGGTATTTCTCAATTTAATGCCACGAATTTAAAGCTATCACAATAGTGACAATGTTTGCCATTTGCGTTTATTTCGTGGTGTTGTCTTGCAAATTGTCAATTTCTAAATGAGAACGCAAATGTGATGCCAGAAAGTGCCGTAGTGTTTTGAGCCTATACATTTTAATTGAATTTAAAATTGGTAATAGTTCTCCGGTGTGTCTTAGAATACTGATCAGGCCTAATTTTGAACTTTTACCCATCAATCACTTCCTATATGAATGTGTGTATATATTGAGGTGAATTAGTATACCAAAACTCTTAAAATATTTTTGAGATTCACGAAGTCTAATAAAGATTTGCAGTTTGAACATCATGAATATTTTGACAGTAAACTCATTAAAAGTGTATTTTTTAAAAAAAATTTTAAACATATTTAAAAAAGGTTTTACACAACATTGCCGATGTAGGGTATTAATACGCATAACTCATATGTATTGGTTAAACCACCTACACCATTATTCACTGTCGCCCGTCTCTATTAATATGTGAGAAATTTTACTAAGGCAAAAACATAATTTTTATACTCTTTGAAAATTGTATATATCAAAAGTTGCTCTTGCATTTCATTCACAAAATTCTTTCACAAAGGAGCCCACCTCCCCTGCCATCCTTAACTTTCCCATTTTTAACAAAATAAATATTTTAATTTTCTTCTTTTTTCCATAATATTTTCTACAATTTTTCTCGCACAAACAAATATGCAAAACTTTACCCCGTGCTGCCTGCCCTCACCACCAAATGGGTGATCCAACATGCAAGTGATATGAATTTGGTGGGGAGTTGAGTTGGCAATCCACCTCGTTAGAACTCAAACTTCTATATTTTTAGCCAATCCGCTGGCAGCAAAAGTAGGTGGAGCTTACAAAAAATCCAAAAAAAAACGTGGAAATTCACGTTTCTTTTTCAACTTTTTATTATTATTTTGTTTTTCTCCCCACAAAAAAGTTTAGCATGTATTTGTTGACACACACACACAAACACATACACACAGATGCACATAAAAACATTCACCAGAGAAATATAAATAAAAATACAAAAATTAACAATTACAAGAACAATCTAAAGCAAAGAAAAAAGAAGCGAAAAATTTCACTAACATTGCAACAGCATCAGCAGCATCAACAGCATCAACAACATCACAACATTTGCCAACATCATCAACATTTTTCGCCTTTTTTTAATGTTTTTCTATACACATATTTATTCATTTTGTTGTAGTTGCTGTTATGTTGGATTCTTTATTGTTGTTGTTCTTGTTGTTGCATAACAATATTGCTTTGTGTGTGTGTGTGTGTGTGTAAGTGCCGCTTTGGTGTTAGAGCACGTATGAGCTTATCTTTTGTTATACTCACCCAAAAGTCCTTCATGTTGTTTGTGGCATTTTTCTGTTGCTGTCAGTAGCCGAACAACTACTATTGCTGCGAACATCATATCCATTGAATAGAGTGGACTGAAATCGAAAGGCTTTGAAGCAGGATTAATTTCTCCAAAAAATCTGTCACCTAATCTTGCCTGGATAGATAGATCTGTGAGACGTAATGGTGAATGATTGATTGAATCACTCATTATTGGCCAGTTTACATCGATGCAAGCTGGAAAGTGAAAATTAGAATGTAAGCTCATGTTATGGTTATTAGAACGTTGGAAGGGAAGATATACTGTCATAGATCAAGTCAAGTAATCGGTTTTGACAGGGTAGTGACCGGTTTTTCATATCTTTTGACGCTTGAATGTGACCAATTGACATAATTGAGACAATCTGTGATAGGTACCAGGTGTAATGAATAAGTAAGACATACAACTTGCAAACTACAACAATAAACAACAATTAATTTAAATTTTGATTTCAATTTGAGCTTAATTGCTTCTCTTCCCATGCAGTCTGTACGATAAAAGCCACAAGCTGTGACACGATCGCAGTATTTGTATAGTGAATAATGAGCTCTTTTTTATGGTAAGCGTGATCGGTCCTTTATTGTATTTGAAGATAAATTAACATTTTATTGTCTTCACTTTCTTCATTGTTTTTGCTAATTCGCCCAGCAGGAAAAAATATTTAATAGAAATGGAGACGGTAAAATAATTGCTTCCAGAATTGATTATTCTTAATTGAAAACATGTCCAAGTAATATGTCCGATGAAAGTCTTTGATAAATGGCAATGTTTTATTTATTATATTATTTATGCATTCATTAGATATGAAACTGAATTTCCGATGTAAATTGAGAGTTATATTCTGTTTATTATACCCTCCAAAAAATAATAAGGATGGTTTATGCACTTTGTCATTCCGTTTGTAATACAGTGAAATATCCGTCTGAGACCCCATAAAGTATATATATTCTTGATCAGTGATGACATCTCAGACGATCTAAGCATGGCCGTCCGTCCTTCCGTCTGTCTGTGGAAATCACGATTTACTCTTAAAAGTTAGTATAAATATATCTTGAAGGATAGCACAGGTCAACTTAGGAAATGGGCTAAAACGGGCAAGAGGGAAAAAAGTTTTCCTAAGTACAACTAAGCCAACCTCTAAAAAACAACAAAGTTTTTGTAATTTTGTTAAGCAAATGATATATCTTTATGTCAAAGAAGGCCCAACGCGTTAAGCTTGGAGCCATAAAATAAAAAATAATTATTTTTGGACCCCGCACCCTTTAGTGGACGTTATTATATTCCAAAATATTGTAACAATTTAAAAAATTGTTTTACTTAAAAATAACGTTTTTAAGCTTTAATAACGAAGCTGAGATGTATCCTGGTACTATTCTGCCCTACCCCCTCCTCCCCCTTGCCACTTATTGACCCTATAAAATTTTTTTTTTTAATTTTTGTATATAATTATCCCAGCACTAATTTTTAGAGTTTTATGACAAAGGTGAAATATCTCCCCAGAACCCTTGCCAGAGCGACTCCGCCAATATACAGTTTTAATACCCTCCAAAGAGAATTGGACCCCATAAAGTATATATATATATTCTTGATATGTGATGAAGTCTAAGACGATCTAGCAATGCCCATACGTTCGTCTGTGGAAACATGAAATAGTATATTTTTGAACCCCGCCCCCTTTAATGGGAGTTGACGTACGATATTATATTCAACCAGTAAAAGCGCTATATTCGGTTGTGCCGAATCTTAAATACCCTTCACAGATGTAATTTTGCTTTATTTCTTGCTGAAACAGGAAATAGGTTTAATTAAAATCTGTAACATAGTTTAACTTGACAAAAAAATTTTAATTTTTAAACTTTTTGGTCACTTTCACGTACCATAAAATATTTTACTTGTTCAACCCTAGATCGAAATTTTGATTTTTTAAGATTTTAATCCCAATTTTGTTCTTCCTGAATTATAAAATAGTTTTAATTAGCAAACACAACAACGTCAATTGCCTATTTGGTTACTTTTAAATATTTCAATTTTCCAACCCTGGAAACGAAATTTAAATTTTTTTACTGATGCAACTCTTAATGAGGCATGAAATAGTTTTATTTAAGAAAAACTTAATATTTGTAACCATTCTGGTCACTTTCAGGTACTACAATATATTGCATGTACCAAAAAACTTTAAACTTCCCAACCCTGGATTCGAAATTTTAATTTTTTTAATTTTTTTATCAATGCAAATCTACATGAGGTACAAGGTAGTTTTTTTTTGAGAAAAACTGAAATTTTTTGACCAGTTTAGTTATTACATGTACTACAAAATATTGCATGTACCAAAAAAACTTTAATTTTCCCAACCCTGGTAGCGAAATTTAAATTTTTGTATCAGTGCAACGCATCATGAGGTATAAAGTAACTTTTTAAGAAAAATTTCAAATTTTTAACCATTTTGGTCAATTTCATGTACAATTAAATATTGCTCTTGTCCATCCCTGTATTCGAAATTTTATTCTTTATTTTTGAATTTTTGATACCAATTTTGTTTTTCCTAATTTATAAGACAGTCGTAGATAGAAAAAAAACATCAGTTGCCTGTTTGACTACTTCCCCGTATAAAATAAATGCAATTTCCCACCCCCGGATGCAAAATTTGAATTAAAAAATTTTTTTCGGCCAATGCAAATCTTCATGACGTATAAAGAGGTTTTGTAAAAAAAATTAAAATTTTTAACAATTTTAGTTACTACATGTACTACAAAATACGGAATGGGCCGAAAAAAAAATTTTGAATTTTCCATTCCTGGAAATTTTTTTTTATTTTTTCAGTTTTTAATAGACCATTGAGGCTTCCCAAACCAAGAAATAGGTTTAATTTACAAACATTAAAAAAAATAATTGATTTTTGGTATACATTTTTCGTCGAAAAATAAGTGTAAGCTTCCCAGCTCTTGAACCATACTTCGGATCTTTCTGAATTTCATTAGCTATAAAAGTTCATTTCCAATCCAACGGTTCAGAAACGAAGTCTCTAGCTCTTCTGGGGGCTTGGGAAAACCGATTTCACGTACAGACGGACGGACAGACGGACATCGCTCAATCGTCATCGCTATTCATAAGGATCCAGAATATATATACTTTATGGGGTCCCATGTGCATATCGAAGAAATTATACATGGAATGACAAACCTATATATACCCTTTCACTTTTTTGTGAAGGGTATAAAAATAGTGTAAATTTTGAACAATTTGTCTCCTTAAGCCTATAAGAAGCTGAGATGTTCTCTGTTCGTGCAGAGGTGAAACGTCTCTCCCACGGCCCGTCCCGGGATGACTCTCTCAAAATAGAGAATTAAAGGAACTCTGTCCCACCAAGTTAAACATTTTAAATTTAATTACTAAATATTTGGAGGGTATTTAAGATTCGACCCTTTCAAATATAACGTTTTTATTTCTTTATATTAACAATGCCATCAATGTTGTTTGTTCAAATTTTATCCACTTTTCACGGTGGTGCTAGTCAATAGGAATATCAACTATTGCTAGTCAATAGGAATATTAACTATTTTGTGGGTGCTGTTGGCTGAAGTAGTAGAACACGAGACTATGAAACGGAGGGTCGTGAGTTCGAGCCCGCTCTGAGTCATGAAATATTGTGTTGAATTCTTCTGATCAGCATTAGTGCGCGGTTGTGTTAGTTGTTGCCAGCCTGTTTCAATGATGAAGGCATAGTCACTGATCACTGAACATAATTGGCAGCGACTGACACTATCATGTACTAAAAAGCAGAGTAACAGCACCCACCTTCGTCGGCCCTGTAGCAAAAATTAGCCGGCGAAGTAAAAGGTTGAAATGGCTACAAAAAAAAAAAAAAAAAAAAAAAAAAACTGTCTATCTTCTCATCTTTCCCAATCTGTCTCCTCAATACTATCCCCTCGTTTCTAGTTCCAGCGCAATGCACTGCATATGTAGGGGCTATCCCCTGAGTGCTGGTCCTACTCCTAAAAAAAAAAAAAAAAAAAAAAAAAACTAATGTTTTTAAAGAAATAGAATATGAGATCTTCTTATATTCCAGTTTAAGCTAAATCACTTTTGGTTAGCACGAAGTTCCCCAACCCTGATGCATATTATACCAAATATTTTATTTTATCAAAAACTTAAATTTTAGTTAATAATTAGCAATGAATATGTGAACATAATGCGTGTCTTCGTTTTTTAAGACATGAATGCATTTCATTATTCGCACTATTATTCAGTCTCAAGTTCAAGTTCGAAAATTAATTTTGTATATTTTAAAAATTGGTTTTTACTGTCAGTGAGCATTTAAATTCTTACTCAAAGCGAACAGCTTTTACCCGGAATTCTTAATGAAGAGAACCGAAGAGCTCGAAATATTGGACAAGTAAAAGTGCTACATTCGGCTGTGCTGAATCTTAAATGCACACAATCATTTCAACCCTGAAGGCATCTTTTTGATCTCCCTGAGTTTCACTTTAATTAGTTCCATTAATATTTAAGAAAAAGTTTAAAATTTTCAGCTATATTCAACTACGCCACCTAATAAGTCGTGACAAACAAAATACACATGAGTACTCATGACGGAAGTGTAGCGGTTTTCGATAACAGCTATTCTGCTCTGCTCTGTAAGTTGAATAATTAAAAACTGATGTTGGCTTTCCCTTGCACCTGGTAGTATTTATAATTTTTTCTGAATTGAAACAAAACTGTCGAACAATTAGCCAATAAATCTTAATTAAATCTAAGATGGCAGTATGAATGTTCGATACAAAAATACTTACATGTAAATAAAACTAACTCGTTTCTTTAGTAATCAATCATATTTTATATATTTGAGAGAAATAAAATAGTACTGAAAATCAGAAATGTCAAAAATATGGTTGTAGGGTTGGAATGAATGTCAGTATAAATTGCAGACGTACTTTTGTGAAGGGTGTAAAAGACTTTTGCTTATGAAATTATATTTTTAAAATAATTCTTGAAGTTTTAGAACTGAAAGCTCACTGCTAATGGACCATGCGAATTGTATGCAATTGCGATGCTACTCGTGCACGTTTTTAGTTTAGAAAATGATGGACAAAATTATTAGTTAAACCAGGAATGCGTAAATATGACCAGGTGATAATAAAAATATAATTCTTAATGAAAGAACAAAATCAGGATTCCTATACAATTCGGCAAAATGGGGTTGAAAAATTGCGTTACTTGTATTGTTGAAGTAAAATTAAAAAAAAAAAAAACAAAAATAATATTCAGAAGGGATGGCACTGGTTTGAGCTGAACTACCGCCAGGGTAATCATACCACACAACAATTGGTTGACTTGAAGTTTAAGCAAGATCCAGCTACAGATTTGGCATGTGTGCGTTAATGTGCATCAGTATGAGTGCCGTTTTATGTATGAGGATGTTTTATTCAAATGAATTTTAATTTCGTGCATAAAGACCAACGAGAAATGAGGATGATGATGGTGGTTTGTGTCAAATAAGAGGCCACATTATATTTGGGTTTTTGTGTAAGTGTATGTGGGCCTTATGAAACAATAAGAAAAAGGATTTCCGAATTTGTGTGTGCATATTTGAATGTAGACTTTATTAATGTGTTCCTTTTTTTGTGATTTAGACAAAATCATGGCTGCCATTGTTTTCATTTTATTTTTACTTTTGGGTTTCTAAAGTTGTTGTTGTTATTTGTGTTTGTTGCTTACTTAAGCTTGGACAAGGGTAGACGCCATGTTTTCCCTGCTGCCACAGGGAAGAAAAATTATTTGTTTCTGTACTTATGCCACATGCGTTTTAAGGAATCATCATTCATTATTAATCTCTTTGTAGACATTTTCTGCAAAGCAAAAAAAGGAAAATGTATATGCGAGCATGTTTGCCAAAAGAATGCAAAAAATTCCAACCTTAATGTTTCCAAAAACAAAAGGTTTAAATTACTGGCTAAAGTTGTTTTATCTTACTTTTTGTATAAGTAGTTACTCAGGCCCAACTTTTTCTATATAAAATTGTTTTTGTTGTAAAGGTGATTGAAAGGTGGGAGCTTTATAAAATAAAATTTTCTTTTGAGTTTAAAACCATAGCAGGCAGCAGAAACCAATACATTTCCACACATGTGCTTTGCCAGCTCACATTTTTTCCAGCTTGAAATTTTTAGCATTAGAAACAACAAAAGGTGAAGGTTTAAGTTCACATAAGTGTAGCGTTTGTTGTGTAGCCACCCTTAACCTTTTGTTTGTTAATTGGAAAAATCGTTTGTTTTATTATACGTTTTTCAGGTAACCCTTGTTTATAACTTTTTAAAATTATTTTAATAATTAGCTAAGCTTTTTCCACATGTGAAAAAATTATCATTTCATTGTTTTGTTTAATAATAAATGGCGCTGCTTTATCCTTTTTGAGCTGCCAGTTCAAGTAGAATTAATAGCAACTGCATAAATGTTTTTCTTTTCTCTTCTTTGTCATTAATTTTCATTTATCCGTAGCGTAAATAACAATAATACTCGTATGTCATGACTCATTTAGTGCAAAAGGTCTTTCGTATTCATCATTTTTAATCGTAGAATTGTATGTTCCTAAAATTTGTTTTCCAGTTAAAGGCTATCGAAATTAGAATGGTACTGGTTCCTTAATTACTCTGGCACTGGTTCCCTAATAGTAAATCCATTTCGGTGTTTTCTGTATTAACATTTTTGAACCTAAAGATCAGATGTGGTGACTTAACTACGAAATGTGGAAAATGTTCATCAAGTTTCTCAAAGAATTTGCTCACATTTATGGCCACAAGAAAATATCTACGGTCCACTGGGAAATGGCACGTTCTCTTAAAGCTGCCTTCCCGAAGAAAGTTACTAATAACTCCTTTAAATTAGAAACACTATTTTATTAAACGTACATGTGAATTACTTTAATTGTCGTCTCGAAAAGTGGGCTACACGGAGCAGTTTGATAACTACGTCATACTTTAAATACAAAATATGCTTTCGGCAAAAATTCTCTGAATTCTTCAATGTGATCTCCCCAAAATTCAAGTCCTATTTTCTGAATTTTGTTTCAATTCGAACTTAAGCCTTTCCCTTTATTTCTCCTTAATTACATGAGAAAGTTTATTCTTTATAAAATTGAAGGCCAATTGTTCGAAATTTTTGTTTTTAAATTCAGAAAGATATGATAAAAATTCAAAGGCACAAAGGAAAGTCAACATCAGTTTTGTTATTCAACTTACACAGCAGATCAGAATAGCTGTTTTCGAAAGCCGCAATGCTTTCATCATCAGTGCTCATGTGTATTGTGTTTGTCACCACTTATTAGTTTGCTTAGTCGATAACAGTTCTTATTTAAACCAATTTTATTAGAAAATTGAATACGAGAAAATTTTCAAGGGAAAATTTTACATTTTATACCTTGGCGTTTGTACTCAAACAATAAAAAGAGCCAAACCAGAATGCAAGAAGAGGAAGCATAATGTTCTTTAAAAATAGCTTCCATTTACCAAATATTCGAGCACGGGAACGCTGTTCGTGGAAATTGGGAGCTCGTGTGATGCCGATTTTGCCAAAAAGGCGTCAAAACCAACATGTCACGTGCAATTGAGAATGAAATTTAGTTAAAGAACATAAAATTCTTCTGGTTTTTTGACCTCTTTTTAATTATTATTATATTCTATTATTTTTAAGCTTAAGGTCTCTTTATTTTTCAATATTCCGTCACTCCTTTGTGTGACTTCTTTAGGAAACTAATTACACTGTACAACAATTTCAAACGATTGATCCTGGTAGAGGATACTAAAAAAATATATACGTGTGTCGCCGTTTTGAAAGATCACATCGGAATTTTATTTTATAGGCTGTTGAAATTTTCCATCTCTGGCATGTTCTACCGTCATATTGGGATATAATATTTTATTTTCCTTACATCTGAAGTGTATTGTATGTTCAGCAACTTTATAGAAAATGTCACGGCAAATATTTTTGTACAACATAATAACCCTCTTACTCCCACGCATAATTGCATTTTTGTGCCCATTTAGGGTTAATTACTAAATTGACCCTAAATGGGCAATCATGAATTTGATTGTTTTTTGTGTTTGCGTTAAGTTTTGGGTTTTGGTGTGTTCTGACATATATATTAAAATTTTACGGCCAACATGTTTATACCCTTCACAAAAAAGCGAAAGGGTATACATAGGTTTGTCATTCCGTGTGTAATTTCTTCGATATTCACATGGGACCCCATAAAGTATATATATTCTGGATCCTTATGAATAGCGATGTCCGTCTGTCCGTCTGTGCCTCTGTCCGTCTGTCTATACGTGAAATCGGGTTTCCCAAGCCCCCAGAAGAGCTAGAGGCTTCGTTCATGAACCGTTGGATTGGAAATGAGCATAAATAGAGTGGTATTGAAATTTAGATAGATTCGAAGTACGGTTCCAGAGCTGGGAAGCTTACACTTATTTCTCGACGCAAAATTTATAACAAAAATCAATTATTTTTTTAATGTTTGTATATTAAACCTATTTCTTGGGTTGGGGGGCCTCATAGGTCCATTAAAAACTACAAAAATAAAAAAAAAATCCAGGGATGGAAAATTAAAAATTTTTTTTCGGCCTATTCCGTATTTTGTAGTATGTACATGTAGTAAAATTTCAAATTTTTCTTTAACAAAACCACTTTATACGTCATCAAGATTTGCATTGGCCAAAAAATAAATTTTTTAATTCAAATTTTGCTTCCTGTGGTGGAAAATTGAATTTGTTTTATACATGAAAGTAATCAAACAGGCAAGTGATGTTGTTTTTTTTTTTGTTTTTTGCTAACTAAAACTGTGATATAATTATAAGAACAAAATTAGTATCAAAAATTCAAAAATAAAAAATAAAATTTCGAATCCAGGCATGGACAAGTGCAATATTTTATGGTACATGAAAGTTACCATAATGGTAAAAAATTGCAAATTTTCTTAAATAAAACTATTTCATACATCAAGAATCGTTGCACTGATAAAAAAAAACAAAAAAAATAATATTTCGTTTCCAGAGTTGGAAAAATTAATTTTTTTTGGTACATGCAATATTTTGTAGTACATGTAATAACCAAAATGGTTGCAAAAATCGATTTTTTCTTAAACAAAATTACTTTATACCTCATGAAGATTTGCATTGATAAAGAAAATTTTAAAAAATTTAAATTTCACTTCCAGGGTTGGGAAATTGATATTTTTTTTATACATAAAAGTAACCAAAGAGGCTATTGACGTTGTTTTTTACTAATTAAAACTATTTTTTAGTTCAGGAAAAACAAAATTGGTATTAAAAATTAAAAAAAATAAACATTTTGATTTCAGGGTTGGATAACGGCAATATTTTGTGGTACATAAAAATGACCTAAATGGTTACATATATTAAGTTATTCTTAAATAAAACTATTTCATGCCTCATTAAGAGTTTCATTGGTAAAAAAAAAAGTTTCACTTCCAGGGTTGGGAAGTTTAAAGTTTTTTTGGTACATGCAATATATTGTAGTACATGAAAGTTACCAAAATGATTGCAAATTTTAAGTTTTTCTTAAATAAAACGAATTTATACCTAATGAAGACTAGGATTGGTAAAAAAAAATTAAAATTTCGCTTCCAGGGCTGGGAAATTTAAATATTTTTTTATACATATATGTAACCAAAAAGGCAACTAACGTCGGTTTTTTACTAATTAGAACTATTTTTTAGTTCAGTAAAAACAAAATTAGTATCAAAAATTTAAAAATAAAATAAAAATTTAGATTCCAGAGGTGGAAAACTGCAATATTTTGTAGTACATAAAAGTGACCAAAATGGTTACAAATATTAAGTTTTTCTTAAATAAAACTATTTCATGCTTCATTAAGAGTTGCATTGGCAAAAAATATTTAAATTTCGTTTCCAGGGTTGGAAAATTGAAATATTTTTTTTGCATAAAAGTAACCAAAAAGGCAATTGACGTTGTTTCTTTTTGCTAATTAAAGCTGTTTTATAGTTCAGGAAGAAAAAAATTGGTATTAAAATCTTACTCACTAAGAATTGCATTAGTAAAAAACAAAAATTCGCTTCCAGAGTGGGAAAATCGAAATATTTTTCGTACATAATATCTAGTACATACATAAATTCCAAATTTTGTGCTTTTAGTGAATTAAACCTATTAAATATTCCAGAAAAAATTAAACTAGTATCAAAAAATTATAAATTCGGTTCCAGGGGTGGAAAATCGAAATATTTTGGTACATAAAAGTAACCATATAAGTTCCCAATTTTGTTTTTTTTGTCAGTGACTTAAACCTATTTTATACTTCGCTAAGAATTAAATTGGTATTAAAAATTTTAAAAACTAAAAATTCGGTTCCAGGGTTGGAAAACCAAAATTTTTTTGTACATAACATTAGCGATATAAGTTCCCAATTCTGTTTTTTTGTGGATGAAATCTTTTTTATACTTCGGGAACAGTTAGATTGGTATTAAAAACCAAACAAATTAAATAATCCAATTTCAGGGTTGGAATATCGACATTTTCTGATTCATAAAAGCAACCATATTATTTGTTATTTTTGATTTTTATGATGAATTGTACCTACTTTAGATATCAGGAAGAAATAAATTGGTATTAGAAAAAAAAAATCTAAAAGACGATTCTACGGTTGGACAATTATAGAACCTTTTTGGTGTACATGAAACGGATTTTTTCTTTTTGTTTGTTAATTAAACATATTTAATATTTTTGAAAGACGTTCAGAGGTATTAGAAATAAGAAAAGCCAAACATTTAGCTTCCTAGCCGAAAAATGTAAACGAAAAGAATGACATCTGTGAAGGGTATTTGAGATTCGGCACAGCCGAATGTAGCACTTTTATTTGTTGTAGAACACTTCATCCCCGCCCTTCCCCTTCTTCGGGGTGATTTTACGACTTGTTAGAATAAAGCCGCAAAATGCAGTTATGAGGGGGAGTTAGAGGATTAATATGTTTTACGAAAATAGTTGTTGTGATATTTTCTAAAAAGTTGCTGAACATACAATACACCGCAGATGTAAGGAAAACATAGTTTTATATACCGATATGCTGCAAGAATTGGCCCGATAGGGAAAATTTAACCGCCTCTAAAATAAAATTCCGATGTAACCTGTCAAAACGCCGGCACACGTTTATTTTATTTTTTTTTTGGTCTCCTCTACAAGAATCAATTGTCGAAATTTCGTAATATTTTTGCGTGTTGAACAGTATTATTTTATTTGATTTGAAAAAATGTTTGTTTATGAAACAAAATTATTTGTCAACAAAATACAAAAATATTCAAACAAAATTTAAATAAATTTAATATATTAATAATTTTGTTTTATAAACAAAAATTTTTTCAAAACAAATAAAATAATTAATTTCCTAAAGAAGTCCCACACAAGAGTGACGAAATATTGAAAAATAAAATATATTAAATAAAAATAAAGAGACCTTATGCTGAGTTAATGTCGACGTCGTCGACGGCGTCAAATGTCAAAAAAAAAGTTGAATCGTATGAAATTGTATGGGAGCAGTTAATCTCAACGCGTTGCAACGCCGTAAAAGTTCAATCTATTTCAACTTTTTCGGCGTTGAAACGCCGTCAACGGCGTCGACATTAACTCTAGCATTAAGCTTAAAAACAATAGAATATAATAATAATAAGAAGAACATAGATAAATCACTTTCCTCTGTGCCTTGGAATATTTATCATGTCTTTCTGAATTTAAAACAAAAAATGTGAACAGTTAGCCTATAAATCTTAATTGAATTTAATATAGCAATATGAATGCTCGTTAAAAAATACTTAAAATCGAAATCATTTCAAAAAACTAGACCCATTCAAATATTCCGGCAGATTTCGCTGAAATCAGCGTTGCATTTGTTGGCAAAAGAAAACAAAAAATTTCTGTTTTTGTCATTAACGAACGTCTTGGATTTTTTGCTATTATCCTGAATATGAAAAATTCTTCAAAATATTATCAATATAAAAATCATTTGACTGAAATTTTTATCTTTAGAATTTGTTTACGACGGTCGCGTTCGAAATCAGGAAAATTTCCATGTTAAATTAAATTCAAATTTATAGCACGTTTTCATATACGTCATTTGGTCAAATCATTTCTTTTGCCCAAATCAAGTAATTTGCGACATGATTTCCCACACATTTTTCGTATGAGCAATTTATCTCATATATATATATATATATATATATATATATATATATATATATATATATATTATTGATCAGTTATACAATCTAAGACAATCTAGCCACGTCCGTCCGTCTGTGAAAATCAGTATACAGTCCAATCAAAAAGAACCAGACCCTTGGAATTTGGTGTAAACACATTTTGAAGGATAGCACAGGTAAATAAGCTAGATCGGACCAGGGATAAAAGTTTCCCTAAAAAGAACTAAACCAACAATAACAATTTATTTATTGCAAATTAATTTAAGGCACCTGGATAACGTTTAATTTTTTAAAATTTCTTCGTTCACGGTGTTTCACGAAGGAATCAAATGATTTTGACCCGGTTAATAGCGCTCTACGTAGTTATTAAAAAACACATTTATAAATTCACATTTCTTAAGTATTTGATATTTCTCAAAATCTGTGTTTTCAATTCGCAAAAAGTTTATGTTTGAACAAGAACCCGTTGAAAAACGAACTATTTGTTTCAATTCGGTGCAGCCGTCCAAAAGTTATAGGCTGGTTACATATTTAAACACACGCTCACACTTACACACACATACACATGAAGACATGGTGACGGCTGCTCAGGAGTAGTCAGAAACCTTCCTAGGAACTCAAAACGTCGATTCCTAGTGAAAATGCGATATTTTCCAATCGCGGCAAAACCAGTTACTTGCCAAATTTTTGAAAATTCTCAATTTTCTTGGCGGTTAGTTAGAAAATTTAAGTGAATGCAATACAGTGATTATTAAAAGTTATATGAATTTCATATTGTGGCACAATTGGCGTGTCACCCTGTATATGAAATAGTAGGGGAGCTTCCTTATGCTGCAACGTTGTTTTTTTTTTTTAGAAAAAGGAATTATTAAAGAGTTTTGATTGGTTTGATTCTAAATTTGTCACTTTTAAATTACTGCGGTTTATGGTATATTATTTACATAAAAAAAAACAATTTGTGTTTGGAACTTAACGTTATAAAAATTTTATCGATATGCCTAAGATGATATTTTCATTGAACGAGGCTTCTTTTTTTCTTGAAAGTAATTTTCTTTTCGTTTCCGCACTTTATACATCAATTGATATGAAGATTTTAAAATTTTATTCGACTCGGCCATGGCCATATTTTGAATAAAATATGTCATTTGTTACCAAAGAAAATAATATTTATTTGCTATTAAATCTTTCTGTGAATAAATAGCTCAAACAATTTTGCGCATTTTAAAAAAAGGTTACTGAAAGTTTAATTTTCGCTTAAATTTTGTGTTTAATATTATTTTTAAAATGGCTGCTTAACACATTTCAGTTTCATGTAACAGGGGTAGTAAGTCTACTTACGCGTTTTTTTATTTTTCTAAAGAGGAAAAACGTCCCCATTCACAAACTCTATAAAAGAAGACCATCATAACCTTGGAGAATCCTTCAAAGTGTTTACCATTTTGTTTGTACCTATTTTTTATTCATATAAATTTGCATACTTCTTTTCATGTTACCAAGCATTTTACACTACCCAACAAATGAAAGAATGTAAAGTATTTACTTAAGGGAGACTCAGATGCACACATACGGAAAACTGAAAAAAAAATCATTTAAATTGAAATTGTATTTTCTTTTGTACATGCACGATTTGTCTAGGAATGACTAAGTATTTGTTGTTGTTGTCGTTGTAACCCAAGTAACAATACATTCGTGCACTCCGATTTAATATAAACCCATGTACTCGTATGTACATACGACCAACTCCCACTGCTTAGCTGTACACTGGCAATGGCTTTTGATTAAATCTATGGTTGTAACCAAGTAAAGGTAAATAGTAAATTCATACGAATACAAAAATTATAAAATAAGATGAAGCCAGTTTGAAATCTTCCTTACTCTAACCCTTTGAGTTTAAGACCCCTGCAGCATTCAATGCCGTTGAATAAATGATGAAAACATGTATTGACTCACACTGTGTCTTATAAATTTGTGTAGACCAGTTACGGTTACACTCAAAATTATTGTCAGTAATAATAGATTTAGTTGCTAGACTTAATTTTCAAGCTGTTTTGTACCGTGTTTTACTTATTAATATCTGCTTCCTTACCACGCTTGTTAGTTTGTAAGAAGCAGAATTGCATACTCATAGTAAAACTAAATACAATTTCTTTTAAAAATTGGGACCAAATATATGAGTACAGTCGACTCCGCTTTACTGGAAATACCCAAAACCCAATTTCTTTCAATTATCCGATTTTTTCTCTAAAACGTAGTTCGGATTACTGAACTTTTTTATTGCTAAGCGTACTGCTTAAAATCAGTAAAACAATATTTTTTATATCAAATCTGTATATATGTTTTACGTCAATTTATTGTAAAAATTAACAAAAATTATTCATAGAATTATTCATTTTGTTGTTGAAATTTTTCACGAATTCCTTCAAATTGTCTGGCCACTTGCATTGACAATATAATAGAAAAATACTATAAAGTACGTAAGAGCGAAAAAGAGAAATAAATTTTGCCATAAAAACAAGCACAATTTTTTCAGCCTTAGATTTCTAATAAATAAATTTGTCATTGTTTATTTTTTCACTAAAGCGACGTTTCATACAAAACGTAGTTGTGGGCTTGCTTTTGGTTTTCAGTAATACGATATTTTCAGTAAACCGACGTTTCGCTAAAGCGATGTTTCGCTAAAGAGAAGTGAATAAAACTAGCTGCACTTAAAACCAGTGCAGGGATTTGGTTTCCACAGACATAAAATTTTACTTAAAAAAAATTATTCATAGAATTATTCATTTTGTTGTTGAAATTTTTCACGAATTCCTTCAAATTGTCTGGCCACTTGCATTGACAATATAATAGAAAAATACAATAAAGTACGTAAGACCGAAAAAGAGAAAAGAGAAAAATAAGACCGAAAAAGAGAAGAATAAAACTAGCTGCACTTAAAACCAGTGCAGGGATTTGTAACGATTTCAGTACTCCAATTTTTTTTTTCAGTAAAGCGTGTTGCTCTAAATCGGATTCGACTGTACGTTTTGATTCATATACTACTTTAGGTATTACGGGTGGGAAACATGGTACAATTGTACTTTTTATGGTGCATTTATGACCTTACTGGTATCGTTCAATTTAAATATCGCAATAAATCTATAATCAGATCAATTCATTAAACATATTTTACGTTTATTATAAAACTATTTGAAAAATGTATGCAGAAATTTATTATATAATCAGTTAATAACATATATATCATGATTTATGCCGATATTTAATTATATTTTTTATCTCAACTTTTTACTGTATGGCAATATTTGAGCTAGGATTTTATGAAATTATGCAGTCTCTTCTTTCTACCATGCTCGATCAGAGTAACTGAACCGATTTACCAATGCCCATACATTCGTCTGTGGAATACATGACAGAGTCTATTTTCTTACCCCGTCCCCTTTATGGGCTTTGACGTACGATATAATATATGCAAAAATAGTGTAAATATTGAGCAATTTTTATTCCTTAAGCCTATAAGAGGCTGAGATGTTCTCTGATCTTGCAGAGATGAAACCTCTAACCACGGCCTTTCCCGGAATGACTCTTTCAAAATAGGGAATTAAAATTGGGTACAGAGATGTTTTAAAGGAACTCTGTCCCACCAAGTTAAACATTTTAAATTTACTTAGTAAATATTTGGAGGGTATTTAAGATTCCACCCGGTCGGAGTTTTTGCTTGTTTATTAGTTCAAAATTGTTGCGTATGCGGGACAAAAGGTTCCTTAGCTGCACCTCTTTTGACCTGTATTTCTGATAAGGTTTGACTCCTTTTCTTGGCAGACTTGCTATTAGCATGATGCTTTTCCGTAACTGAAACGTTTTTCATTGTCATCATACCTGGATTCAAATATTTTGTAAAATTTGTTTTTGTTTTTTTGACGAGTTCCTTTCTAAGCATGGGTGGGAGTCAATTTCGGGTTTTGTGTTAATCGTAGACGTGATTAACCAGCCCGTGCTCATCTAGAGTCGTTTTAGAACACTTGTTTTAACGATTGTTCCTGAAAACTAATCTCTACTTCTCTCTACTGAGTGGGACTATTCCTGTCTCTGTATTATTTAATTGTGTGAGTGTGTATTTGCAATAAATATTTCTCATTTATTTTAAAATAACGGAAATTCTATATCAAAATATACTTTCTAAATAAAATGTGTGGCTCTAATATATTTTATTATGTACTTGTGAATTTGTATACATATTTTCTTTTTTTAATTTCTGTTTTTTTTATATATTTGAATAAAGTACATTTTGCTTATTTAGTTGGCGCAAAATCAAAGTAGTCATTTTCCATCCCTGTTAGCCATACAAAACTCTGATCAAGTAAAATCCATAGTTAATGCCATTTCCGGCCATTTTCACAATGTATGGTTAAGACTTAACGTTTACTTTAACAACAACTTTTGTATGCCAAACTTGACGTGAAAGTCTACGTTAATCTTTAATCGTACATTATGAAATCAGCTGTTAGAGTTTTTTTGTCAGATAATATTACGTAAATAGTGTATTTTTTTATGTCTGTGGAAACCAATTAAAAGAGAAGAAACAATTATATGATGCATTCGACATTTCCTAAAGGAGCTTGCTGTCGCATTCACAGAGCCAGCTGTTGTTGACACACTGTGTGCTATTTAGTCATATTGTCATAATATTTTAGACCAGTTTAAAGAAGATGTTGATGTGCTGCATACAAAAAAAGTCGTAAAATAATAGCACTCTTTCAGGTATGTTTTTGATATGTCATTAAATAGCTCCAGAGATCTGAGTCGAACGGATGAAAATCTTAAGGCGAGACGGCGATAATATATGTTTGCCACCGTTACTTATAAATGATTCACGACTAAAATACGGCTAAAAAATTATTCATACCTATATGTCTGTACGTTAAATCACATTTTTATAACATAAAAAAATTAAAAGAGAACTAAATCGCAAATCCAAGTTAACAATTTGTCGCGTGTGCCGCCGCAAAAAAAAAAGTATTAAGCTCATATCAAGGTAGCAGCTGTTTTAGTTTACAAATTCATTTAGTGGCTCTTGTGCTCGAGAAGACAAATTTAATACTTCCACTTGTTTTTGGAATTTTCAAACAACTTTATTACAATTGTCTTAATTTTCTTTTGCTTTGATGACAGCTAATTACAAATGTGTTGTTATCTTATCAGCTGATCGATGTTTAAAATAGCATACTAAGTTATGACGGTTTGTTCACATTAGTCATATATTCCGTGCTACTATTTTATGAGTTATGACTTTACGAGTACAGTGTGAATCCCCCTTTTGTTTTAAATGTTTGCCAGCAAAGCGAACACGAATGATTATTATTAATTTATGTTCCTAAAAATTACGTTTGTATCACAATAAAGAAATACTAAAAATATTGCTGACGTGAAATGTGATTATAGATACCAGCGTTAAAATGGCATCTGCAACGTATTCTATAATACACAGAGTACTGAGCTGTGGCGAGTCTTATATACGCTTCTCTGACGCGTGGCTAAACTATATATGTATATGCATTCATTCCAGCCCCTGAAATCATATTTTTAATCTTTCTGATTTCTAATACTAATTTCTTTCTTTCTAAAATGTAAAGTACGTTTAATTGCTAAAAAAAATGGTTGTTTAGTTACTTCAAAATTCTAAAACAAGTTTAAATTTTCCAGCTCTGGAGCTGGATTTTCTGATTTCTAACATTAATAATTTGCTTTCAAGGACATCAAATAGCTTGAGTATATAAAGAAAAAGAAACTGGTTTTCCATAACCTACAGAAAAGCTAGAGAACTCGGTATGGGTTTGATGTGTTGGAAATAGTCCTAAATTGATTGCTAATGAAAATCATCACAATGCACAATACTCTTCCTGAGCTGGAAAACTTAAACTTATTATTGGTATATAAAAGTAAAAGCAAACAATCTAATTTTTTATTCGTTGTTAATTAAACTTATGATAAATTAGAAAATCAAAAAAACTATTACAGGATTGTTCAATTGACTCTTTTTTGGTACATAAAAGTAACGAGTTAAAACAATTTTTTTCTTTTTCCTTATAAATTAAACATTCTTTATGTTTTTGAAAAAAATTTTAATTCAGAAAAGCCAAAAAGACAGCTCCGGAGCTGTAAAATTTTAATTCCTTTTTAACTATTAAAGTACCTAAAGAAAACAAATTTGTTTTCTTATTAATCAAACATATTCTATAATTTAGGAAGAAACAAATTAGTATTGAAAATAAGACGGATCAGAAAGGTTTGGAATGAATATATGCATATATCAGACGAGCGTCGGAGATGGGTATAAAATATTCAAACGGTTCATATGTGGAACAAATTTCAAACTTCCTTCCCAAAACCAAGTTTTATAGTTCTGGCGAAACGCATCGCATATGTAGGGATCATCCTCTTAGGACAAAAAAATAAATAAATGAATAAATATATAAATAATATGCTGCAAAAAAGCATCGGTCCGTCAAGGACGTGTACTTATTCCGAATCAGTCAACATCCAGCCTCGTTGGCAATCGTTTTTTAAGTGCCACCACTTTCGAAAGTTTAACTGCTCACTTGCACTTGTTAATTCCTGTTCCTCAGACAACTGTATAGAGTTAAGGGTCTTCTTTGGAACATACCGCAGTTTACCATGTTGCTACTTCTTACGTGAAGGCATAAGTCGTGTACAGTCAGTCACAGAAACGGATAAAATAAAGGATAATAACATCGTTAGCGATGGTGTAGTTATCATCGTCATCTGTGCACCGATATTTTGCAAATTTGCTTTGCACAGTATTTATCAAATAAGTAAATGTTTGAAAAAATATTCGAAATTGAGAACTATTCAAACTTTTCAATATTATGATACTGAATTAATTCTTGAGTGTATAACACAACTTTTTATGATCGCATTTGTGCAGATGAAAGTAAAGGAAATACTGACCAAAAGGTCCGTGCGGTCGGATTGGAGCCAGCATGTAAATAAATATTTTCGTTAATATGCGCTCCATACTCATGCAACTGCATGCGTGTGTATTAGTGTTTGCAAGTACTTTAAGTGTAAGTAAAATTGTCATTTCGGGTGCGTAATAAACACTTTACATACGAGTCGAATCTGTAGTAAACGAATTGTTAAAGAATCCTTAGATGATAAAAAAGCACACAAAATATGTCTACTCTGACTCTGGCTTTGATTGTATGCTATTGTTTAAATGCTAAAATGAAGTTTAATTTGCAAAAGAGTGTGTTGTTTTCATGTACACATTCTATGTTCAGTTTTCAGGGGAAGGTGCGCTTTATAACACAACTTTTCTCTCAACCATCATGTTGTTTTATTTACCTATTGAGAGAGAAACTTTAATATGAATATCTACTTTCTAGTTCTGGCGTCATGCCCTGAGCGGTTCTGCTAAAAATCAAGTTAAAATGCTATAATACCCTTCACAGATTAAGTTTTTCTTTCCTTCTAAAATAGAAAACAGGATTAATTATCAAAGAACCAAAATCGCGTTATTTAGTTGCTTTAATTTTTTTAGGAAAAAGTTAAAATTTTTGGCTTTTCTGATTTCTTTTACCAATAAACTCTTTCAAAAATTTTAAATATATTTAATTTATAAATAAAAAGAAAACATTATTTTCTTTTGGTTACTTTTTATGTCCAACCCTGGAACCGTGTTATCGATTTTTTTGAATTTTCAATACCAATCCTATTCAGCCTGAAGTATAAAATAGTTTTCAATCACAGAAAAGCCAAAATTCGTAATATATTCGGTTACTTTTATGTGTCAAAAAAATTTTCAATTATCCAACCCTGGAGACCATTTTTTAGAATTTTAATACAAATGTTTGTCTCTCCAAAAACTACAATTAGTAACCTTTTTGCTATCTTTTATGTACCAAAAACATTTCGATTTTTCAATATTGGAAAATAGTTTTTGGTTTTTTAGGTTTTATTGCCAATTTATTTCTGTAAAATAAGTTTGCTTCACCACAAAATAAAATATTAGGAATATACTTACATGATTTTCCAGCCCTGAAATCGAATTTTTAATATTTTTGCTTTTAATACCAACTTAATTCTTCCTAGGGTATAAAATATGTTTATTTCATTAAACAAACAAAATTAGGAATTTAAATGGCTACTTTTATGTTCCAAAAAATATTTAAATTTTCCATTCGAGTTTTTAATTCTTCCTGATCTTTATTTAACAAAAAAAAAACTATATTACAATTTTTTGTTTATTTTTTAGATATTTAACAGCAGTTCAATTCTTAGTGAAGTGTGAAATAGTTTTACTTAACAAAAAAATTTTTAACCTGTTTTAAAACTTTCAAAGATCGAAAAATATTTCAAGCTCCCAACCCTGGGATGTAAATTTAAATTTTTTTAATTTTAGTACCAATTTTAGTTATCCTAGTTTCGAAAATATTTTTATTAGCGAAAAAAATATTCCCAACCCTGGAATAAAAATGTTTATTTTTTTAGTTTTTAATAGATATTTGGTTCTTCCCAAAGTATCAAATAAGTTTAAATAACAACAAACAAAAATAAATGGTTTTTGCTAGTTAATTTTGCGTAGACAAATAGGTGCAAGCTTCCCAGTTATGGAACCTTATTTCGGATTTTTCTGAATTTAAATACTTTTCTATTTAAGTTCATTCACAATACATTAGTTCCAGAATAAGTCTCTAGCTCTGCTGGAGGTTTGGGGAAAAAATTTCATGTGCAAACAGACGGACATCACTATTCGTCTTCGCTATTTATAAGGACCCGGAATATATATTCTTTATAGGGTCCCATATGAAAATTGAGAAAATTACACACGGAATGGCAAACCTTTACATATCCTTTCACTTCTTACAATTTATATTAAAGGGTATAAAAAATGTTTGCCACCACTGGAGTCACTTTACTGTTATCAAATTTACCCGTCAGGTGGCCCACGTGCTGGTTTTTCACCTAGAACTGTGTTTTTGTTGTTAGCAAAAATGATAGGAAAATATTTTTACATTTCACATAAAATGCGATTCTTGTGATGCCGTTTAAGCTGAAAACTGCGGATACACAAACGAATAATTTGAAAGCTGTTGCTTTAGTGCGCAAAAATTTAATTACCACAGAGATATCAACATTTATTTTATTCAAACGCAATTGTATTAAAATAATTTTGTAAAAAGTTTTTTTTAAATTAACTAATATCTAAGTAAATCTTGTGACCAAACACTAAGCGGCATCTTCATAAAATGGCATTCAATTTAAAGTTGTTGTGGGATACGAATTTGGTAGGATTGACGCCACCCACAGCTGCTTCAATTAGCGTACTTTCCCTTAAAAACACTTTCACTTTTTAAAAAGTCTATTATTGTATTTAAACATTTAGTGACACAGTCTCCTTGCCTTGATGTCTGTGTGTCCGCATGGCTGCCTTTATTTACTGTTTTCTTATTTGTCACATTCAACAAAATTATGGAGTCGTTTCGGCTTTCTGCCACTTCCATAACTGTCGTTGTTGCCACAATATATGGTCTCTAAAGGAACTGTAGGCAAATTCTTTTTTTTCTTTTATGCACATAAAATCTTGCTTATTCATGAATTCAACTTCATACTCTCTTATGCAAAATTCATTTGCAACCATTCGTGATATATTTTAAGCTAAGAATGAGTAGAAAAGGTGGCTAAAGAAATAAAAGTGAGACATGAGTTGAAAGCTAATAATGTTTTAGGAGCAACTGTACTTGTGCTAATGGAAAAGGGAAACCGAATATGTCTAGATGTGATTCCTAACAGAATGTTTCTTAATGTTATCAATTTGTTTTATATTGTGGGTATTTAAAACTGTTGTTTTTATTTCATATCTGGCAGCATTGTTGGCTAGTTTGTTGTTTCTTCTCTAATTAGAAAAATTTCTTAATCCGTGCAGCTGTTTGTGTCACCCTTATTTTATAAAGTTTGTTGTAGTCGTAACAATAAAAGCTTTTGCCTTGAAAGCTTTTCTTTTTAAAAGGACTTGTTCAAGTTTTCTAATAAGTTTCCGTTTATTATTCTCCATATTAGATGCAAGGGTTGTTTGAATGAGTTTAGTCAGCCTATTGTGCAATAGATGGCATTAAAAGAAAAGGAAATTCACTTTCAGTGCTTAATAATGGAAAGTATAATACAAAGGAGATATTGTTCTTGACTAGTTATTAATTGTTCCATCACTTTGCTGCTGAATTTTCTTTAGTTAGATTTTTAACTTTTTTTAATGCGCATTAACACATTTTTATGTCCTAGATATTAAAGCATGTGTTCCTCCTAAAGCCTAGTACTCTGTTTGAATTTGTGGAATTTTTTGCGCAACATCAGTTATTTCAGTTTCGGTTTTTTTTCCTTTTTAATTGAAATTATGTTTTCCATTTTCAATGAGAAAATTGTTAGTTTCAAAAAATTATCGTACGAAATAAATAACATTCATATTATTTCACATGTTTCTCATAATTAAAACAGAGTACTAGTTTAGCAACATTTTTCCACAAATATTTCGATTGTATATTTTTTGTATGGGTTCTGTCAGAATTTCATATGAAATTTTAAACAGAGTACTAGGCTTAAGAGATGAAAGGGTATATATAGGTTTGTCAGCCCGTGTGCAATATCCTCAATATTAATATAGGTCCTGAATATTAATATATATTCTGGATCCTTTTAAGCCTTCCAGACCTAGCTTAATCGATTGTGCGATCTGCATCTTTCTGCTTTAAATAATGTGAAAATATAATTTTTGAATTATTGACCGGAAAGCATTGATTGTGTGGGCTTGTTTCTCTAATAAAAAAATAACAACAAAAAACAAACTGGCCTCGTATAAAGAACTACAGCTTTAGTTTCATTGGTTCACCAAGTAAGAGCTTATTTAGGTAGCGAAGACGAATAAGCGAACAAAGTTTTTTTTTTTGCTAATTAAAACTATTTTATAATTCAGGAAGAATTAACATGGTATTAAAAACAAAATAAATTAAGAATTTGATTCCAGGGTTGAACAATTTTTTTTGGTACATAAAAGTAAGTTTTTGCTTGCTAATTAAAACTATTTTATAATTTGAGAACCAAAAATTGGTATTAAAAATTAAAAAATATCAAAATTTCGATCCCACGGTTGGACAATTGAAATACTTTTAGTGCATAAAATATACCAAAAGGGTTACTAATATTAATTTTTTGAAGTAGGACTAAGTTTTTATTCTTAATAAAATTTATATTTTTATGCTACTTGGCTTGAGTAAACAAGAAAAAACTTTATTTTAATACGATCGTGTCCAATGTGTTGGCAGGAGCATGGCTGAGACACCTTTCCGCCGACATAAAAATTTAAGTATTATTATTTTATATCAACGTGCAAAAAATGGACTGATATAAGTTAAAAATGCTTAACCTGCTAGGACAGAGTTCTTTTAAGACATTTCTGTGCCCAATTTTAAAACTCCCGTGTGGGGAGACATCTCACCTAAATTGTAAAAACTGCAAAACTAAATTTTCGGGGTAGTTAAGTGTAGAAAAAATATTTTTTTTATAAAGTCATATTGTTGTCAAAGAGGGGTTTAGGGCGTAGGGCAGGGGATGATCATAATACATATTACCTTCGTCGTAAAAGCTAATAAATTAAATTTTTAAGGAATGTAGGCTTAAGGAATAACATTTTTTAAATATTTACACTATTTTTTCATATAGTATAAAACTTCAACGCCCACTAACGGGGGCGGGGTCCAGAAATTATTCTTTGACATAAAAAAAATATAATTTGCTTATCAAAATTACAAAAAAAAAGTAAAAGTGCTATATTCGGCTGTGACGAATCTTAAATACCCTTCACAGATGTAATTCTTTTTTCTCTCTTTCTTGCCAAAACAAAAAGTAGGTTTAATTAAAAAATCAAAATGATGTTATCGGTTACTTTTATATATATGAAAACGTTTAAATTTTTCGGCTAGGAAGCAAAATGTTTGGATTTTCTTATATCTAATACTTATGAACGTCTTTCAAAAATATTATATATTTTTAATTTACAAACAAAACAAAAAATTCGTTTCATGTACCCCAAAAAGTTCTAATTGTCCAACCGTAGAATCGTCTTTTAGATTTTGTTGGTTTTTAATACCAGTTTACTTCTTTCTGATATATAATGTAGGTATAATTCATCATAAAAATCAAAAACAACAAATAAAATGGCTACTTTTATGAATCAGAAAATGTCGATTTTCCAACCCTGGAACCGAATTTATAATTTTTTAATACCAATTTAATATTTTCTGATGTATAAAATAGGTTTAATTCACTAAAAACACAAAATTTGGAATTTATGTATGTACTTTTATGTACCAAAAATATTTCGATTTTCCAACCCTGGAACCGAATATATAATTTTTTGATACTAGATCAATTTTTTCTGAAATATCAAATAGGTTTAATTGACTAAAAGCAAAAATTTTTGAATTTATGTATGTACTATTATTTACGAAAAATATTTCGATTTTCCAACTCTGGAAGCGAATTTTTATTTTTTACCTATGCGATTCTTAGTGAGGTGTAACATAGTTTTACTCGACAAAAAAATTAAAATTTTTAAAATTTTGGTTACTTTCATGTACCATAAAATATTTCATTTGTGCAACCCTGGAGTCGAATTTTTAATTTTTTAAGATTTTAATACCAATTTTGTTCTTCCTGAATTATAAAACACCTTTAATTAGCAAGAAGAAACAACGTCAATTGCCTTTTTGGCTACTGTTATGCGGAATAAATATTTCAATTTTCCAACACTGGAAACGAAATTTAAATTTTTTTACTAATGCAAGTCTTAATGAGGCATGAAATAGTTTTATTTAAGAAAAACTTGATATATGTAACAATTTATGTACCCCAAATAATTCAGTTATCCAACTCTGGAATCTAAATTTTGATTTTTTTTTAATTTTTGAAACCAATTTTGTTTTTCTTGAACTAAAAAATAGTTTTAATTAGTAAAGAAAGAAAGTCAATTTTTGGTTACTTTTATGTATAAAAAAAAAATTTAAATTTCCCAACCCTGGAAGCGAATTTTAAATTTTTTAAAATGTTCTTTGTCAATGCAAATCTTCATGAGGTATAAAGTAGTTTTGTTTAAGAAAAACTCGAATTTTGCAACCATTTTATTTATTACATGTACTACAAAATATTTCATGTAGCAAAAAAAATTAATTTTTCCAACCCTGGAAACGAAATTTTAATATTTTTGTTTATCAGTGCAACGCTTCTTGAGGTATAAAGTAGTTTTATTTAAGAAAAATTGCAAATATTTTACCATTTTGGTAACTTTCATGTGCCATAAAATATTGCACTAGTCCAATCCCTGGATTCGAAATTTTATTTTTTATTTTTGAATTTTTGATGCCAATTTTGTTCTTCCTAAATTATAAAACAGTTTTAGTTAGCAAAAAAAAAAACAAAAAATAAACAGCATCAGTTGCGTGTTTGATTACATTCATGTATAAAAAAGATTCAATTTCCCACCCCTGGAAGCAAAATTTGAATTTAAAAATTATTTGTTTTTGGCCAACGCAAATCTCCATGACGTATAAAGAGGTTTTGTTAAAAAAAAACTTAAAATTTTTAACAATTTTAGTTACTATGTACATGTACTACAAAATACGGAATGGCCCGAAAAAAAATTTTAATTTCCCATCCCTGGAAATTTTTTTTTATTTTTTTAGTTTTTAATAGACCATTGAGGCTTCTCAAAGCAAGAAATAGGTTTGATTTACAAACATTTAAAAAAAATTGGTTTTTGGTATAAATTTTGCGTCGAGAAATAGGTGTAAGCTTCCCAGATCTGCAACCATACTTCGGATACTTCTGAATTTCAATAGCACTCTATTTAAGTTCATTTCCAATCCAACGGTCCAGGAACGAAGTCTCCAGCTCTTGGGAAAACCGATTTCACGTACAGACAGACGGACAGACGGACATCGCTCAATCGTCATCGGTATTCATAAGGATCCAGCATATATATTCTTTATGGGGTCCCACATTGTAATCAAAGAAATTTCACACGGAATGACAAACCTATATATACCCTTTCACTTTTTTGTGAAGGGTATAAAAAAGGAAGATCAATTTATAATATATTATTGTTGTTGTAATTATGTCTCTTTTTCTAAAAGTCATTTTTTTTAAACCTGTGAATTCTGCAAAACGATTTTTGTGACAAGGTTGTAAGCAACAATTTCAAAATCTTAAAAATGTTTGACAAAAAATCGTTAAGATCCAGACGTATCTGCTTCAGGAAAAATAATTTGCCCTATCTAAAGCATTTGAGTTGACCGAGGAGATCATAACCGAAACAAACGCCTATTTTGAGGGCCTTGGAAAAATGGCGAACTAAATGTATAGAACTAAAAGGATATTGAAAATTAAAACGCTTATTTGTCGAAAAATAAAAAAACATTTAAACTTTACAAAAATCCGTCACGTTCAACACCTGCTCACTTCCAATCAAAATAAGGTTCTTGCTGGAATTTATTTCTATGCAAGAACAGATTTTCAAATTTGGCATAAAACGACGTAAGCAGACATTCATTAAACCCAAAATGTAAATTATAATATCTTTATATTTTGTTTTTCACACCACAAAAGATTGAATTTTTTATCTATCTTATATTTGATCACATCTTCAAATTCCAAATCCTGTCTGTATGGTTCAAGTCTGCATCTTCAGGGTATGATAGTGAATAAGTAGCGACAAATGTCAGCGTTTACCGAATCTATTTAATTTCATAGAAAACTTTAACTAGTACCTCCTTCTTTCGACACTCTTCTAATTTCACTTTGAGTAAAGCATAACATCTTTATTCGGCTGGAAGATTTTTAAAAACAATTTATGTGTGAAATATTTATATCGGATGAAGTGTTATATTAACATCTTGTTTTCAGCTTTTTCCCTCTCAACACGTATTGCTTTTCAAATCTTTCTGAATGAAAAAACGTTACAAACAAGAGTCATAAATCTCAATTAAATTTAGTATAACATTAAATTGATCGGTACAATATATTTACGTTAAAAATTTATTTCCAAACCTGGAATCGAATATTTAATTTTTTTTGTTTTTAATACCAATTTAATTCTTCCTGAAGTATAGCATAGGTTTAGTTCACTAAAAAAAAGTAAATTAGGAACTTATATGGCTATTTTTATATACCATAAATATATCAGTTTTCCATCCCTGGCATAGAACTTTTAATTTTATTTATTTATTACAAGAATACAATTCTTCCTGAAGTATAAAATAAGTTTTATTTACTGAAAAAAGCAAAATTACGAACTTATATGGCTGCTTTTATGTACCAAAAAAATTTCGCTTTTCCAACCCTAGAAAAAAATTTTTGATTATATATTTTTTTGGGTTTTAATACCAATTTAATTCTTGCTAAAGTAAAAGTAGTGTATATTTTTTATTATTTTATGTGTCAAAAAAATGTCCGTTCTCCAACTATGGATTAAAATTGTTTTTGGAATTTTGAATAGCATATCAATTTGTATTGATGGATAAAATGTTGTTACATAACAAATAAAAAAAATAAAATTTTTTACTTTTTTAACAATTTCAGTGACCGAAAAATATTTCAGGTTCGATTTTTTTAATTTTAATACCAATTTTATTTATCCTAATTTTTAAAATAGTTTTAATTAGCAGCAAAAAAAACTATATTTTATGTGCCAAAAAATCCATCCCTGGAATATTTATTTTTTTTTTAATTTTTAATACAACTTTCAGTTTTTCAAAAATATCAAAGACGTTTAATTAACAAAAAAAAAATAAATAAATGGTTTTTGCTAGCTAATTTTTTGTCCCAGCTCTGGAACCGTATTTTGGATTTTTTTGAATTTCAATAACTCAATATTTAAGTTTATTTCCAATCCAGCAGTCAAAAATAAAGTCTCTAGCCCTTCTGGCGCTTGGGAAAACCGAACAGACAGACTGGCACACAAATATCGCTCATTCGTCATCGCTATTTATAAGGATCCAGAATATATATACTTTATGGAGTCCCATATTAATATTGACGGAAATTACACACAAAATGACAAACCAATGTGTATATACCCTTTCACTTCTTTTAAAGTGTGTTACCAACGTTTTGATTCACTTTTGCAATACAATTTCTAAAAAAAATTTATTATAAATAAAAAATACACACGAGTGTTGAGCAACTTTCGCAAACAGTTCTTCTGCTCAGCTGTTAATGTTGACTCTATCTTTTATTCATTTTAACATACATACATATATGTATCTTGTTTTAGTGAATTAAAACATGTTACGAATAACAACCTGTAAAGACCCTGATTGACTATTCTACACAATACAACGATTCATTTACAGAAAGTCTTGCAAAAGTCTGACCGATTATAAAAAATCACTCCAAAATATCATTGTAGGTGACACGATATACAACAACGATGCAGAAACATCTGTCTGACAATATATACTATTCTGTTCGCATAGAAACTATCATTTTAGGAAAATGTTTAATAAACATTTTCAAATCCAAAAATCTGTTATATAGTTAAATTTTTAGACCATACTCTTACTTTTTTTAGCACACATTTCATATTTGGCAAAACGCCCCACTACGTAGGATATTCAATTACAGGCTTAAATCTTTCTTAAGTTAGAAAATCGTTTTTATACCCTTCACAAAAAAGTGAAAGGGTATATATAGGTTTGTCATTCCGTGTGTAATTTTTTCGATATGCACATGGGACCCCATAAAGTAAATATATATATTCTGGATCCTTATGAATAGCCATGACGATTGAGCGATATCCGTCTGTCCGTCCGTATGGTTTTCCCAAGCCCCCAGAAGAGCTAGAGACTTCGTTCTTGGACCGTTGGATTGGAAATGAACTTAAATAGGCTGCTATTGAAATTCCAAAGTATGGTTCTAGAGTTGGGTAGCTTACACCTATTTCTCGACGCAAAATTTATACCAAAAATCAATTATTTTTTTTTAATGTTTGTAAATTAAACCTACTTCGTGCTTTGAGGAGCCTCAATGGTCTATTAAAAACTAAAAAAATAAAATTTTTTTCCAGGGATAGGAAATTAAAAATTTTTTTTTCTGCCTATTCCGTATTTTGTAGTACATGTAGTAACTAAAATTGTTAAAAATTTCAAGTTTTTCTTTAACAAAACCACTTTATACGTCATGAAGATTTGCATTAGCCAAAAAAAATCAAAAATTTTAAATTAAAATTTTGCTGCCAGGGGTGGGAAATGGAATTTTTTTTATACATGAAAGTAATCAAACAGGCAACTGATGTTGTTTATTTTTGTTTTTTGCTAACTAAAACTGTCTTAACTTAGGAAGAACATAATTGGTATCAAGAATTCATAAATAAAAAATAAAATTTCGAATCCAGGGATGGACAAGTGCAATATTTTATGATACATGAAAGTTACCAAAATGGTAAAAAATTTGCAATTTTTCGTAAATAAAACTACCTTATGCCTCAAGAATCGTTGCACTGATAAAAAAAATTAAGCAAAAAAAATTAAAATTTCGTTTCCAGGGTTGGAAAAATTAAATTTTTTTTGGTACATGCAATATTTTGTAGTACATGTTATAGCCAAAATGGTTGCAAAATTCGAGTTTTTCTTAAACAAAACTACTTTATACCTCATGAAGATTTGCATTGATAAAGAAAATTTTAAAAAATTTAAATTTTGTTTCCAGGGTTGTGAAATTGATATATTTATTCTGCATAAAAATAACCAAAAAGGCAATTGACGTTGTTTTTTTTTGCTAATTAAAGCTGTTTTATAATTCAGGAAGAACAAAATTGGTATTAAAATCTTAAAACATCAAAATTTCGACTCCAGGGTTGGACAAATGATATATTTTATGGTACATGCAAGTGACCAAAAAGTTTAAAAATTGTAATTTTTTTGTCAAGTAAAACTATGTTACACCACACTAAGAATTGCATTGGTAAAAATATAAAAATTCCAGAGTTGGGAAATCGAAATATTTTTTGTACATAATAGTACATACATAAATTCAAAATTTTGTGCTTTTAGTGAATTAAACCTATTAGATATTTCAGAAAAAATTAAACTAGTATCAAAATATTATAAATTCGGTTCCAGGGTTGGAAAATTGAAATATTTTTAGTATATAAAAGTACTTACATAAATTCCAAAATTTGTTTTTTAGTGAATTAAAGCTATTTTATACATCAGAAAAAATTAAATTAGTATTAAAAAATTAAAAATTCGGTTCCAGGGTTGGAAAATCGGCATTTTCTGATTCATAAAAGTAGCCATTTTATTTGACATTTTTGATTTTTATGATGAATTATACCTACTTTATATATCAGAAAGAAGTAAACTGGTATTAAAAACCAACAAAATCTAAAAGACGTTTCTACGGTTGGACAATTAGGACTTTTTGGGGTACATAAAACGAATTTTTTGTTTTGTTTCTAAATTAAATATACATAATATTTTTGAAAGACGTTCATAGGTATTAGATATAAGAAAAGCCAAACATTTAGCTTCCTAGCCGAAAAATTTAAACGTTTTCTTAAATATAAAAGTAACCGATAACATCATTTTGATTTTTTAATTAAACCTGCTTTCTGTTTTGGCACGAAAGAAAGAAAGAAGAATTACATCTGTGAAGGGTATTTAAGATTCGGCACAGCCGAATATATCACTTTTACTTGTTTTTTTCTTTTTTCTATTAATTGAGCTTATATTGTTTATACTTCAGGAAGAATTGAAGAAATTGTTATCAATTAATCAAACAACTTCAAACGGACTAGTCCAGGGTTGGATAATTGAAATCATATACATAAATGCCATGAAAGTAAATTTCATTCCAACAATATTTCATTTTAAGTTCCAGCTAAGAAGTACCCAATAGAGGTTAAATGCTTGTCCCACGATGTTATTAGTTTTCCTTCTATCGCACATAACAGAAACTTACGCTTGTTTGGAACAGTCGTATAGAATTTTTTCTTTTTTCATATATTAAACTCATCTTGCTGCATAGAATATCTGACAACTATTTGCTTTTTTAGATGAGTGTTTGCAAATAATATAATAAATTTTTAGAATAAGCAAAACTAGATTAGAAAATTGATGTAAACAAAATAAAATTGTGTTTCATAAAAACCCGTGTTTGTGCTTGTGCAGCACAATTTCTTATTATTGCACACGTGTAAATGCACAATTCGTTTCCCAGTTCTGGGGAAATCACGATTCAGTCCAAACGAAGTTCGATATAGATAAAATTTAAAGGATGGCACAGGTCAAGTTTGGAAATGGGCTCAATAGGGTCATAGGGACAAACGTTCCTCAAAGAAGAACTAAATCAAACTCTAACAAGCAATATAATTTTTCAAGTTTTTGTTTTGTAATTTGGCTAAGCAAATGATATATTTTTATGTCAAAAAATATTCAAAGCGTTAAAATCCGTGTTTGGGAACGCGCCCTTTTCTGTGGGCGCTGACGTAACATTTTATAAGCAAAAATAGTGTAAGTATTTGAAAAATTGTATTACTTAGTCCTACACTCCTTGAAAATTAAATTGTTTAAGCTTCTATGACGAAGGTAAGATGTTTTCTGATCTTCTTTGCCCTACCCCTCCAACCCTCTTTGCCAACTAAATAAACCTATTAAAAAAAACAATTACCCCAAATCTTAATTATTAATTTTTTATACCCTTCACAAAAAAGTGAAAGGGTATTTATAGGTTTGTCATTCCGTGTGTAATTTTTTCGATATGCACATGGGACCCCATTAAGTATATATATTCTGGATCCTTATGAATAGCGATGACGATTGAGCGATGTCCGTCTGTACGTGAAATCGGTTTTCCCAAGCCTCCAGAAGAGCTAGGGACTTCATTCTTGGACCGTTGGATTGAACTTAAATAGAGTGCTATTGAAAATCAGAAAGATCCAAAGTATGGTTCCAGAGCTGGAAAGCTTACACCTATTTCTCGACGCAAAATTTATACCAAAAATCAATTAATTTTTTTAATGTTTGTAAATTAAATCTATTTCGTGCTTTGGGGAGCCTCAATGGTCTATTAAAAACTAAAAAAATAAAAAATTTTTCCAGGGATGGGAAATTAAAATATTTTTTTTCAGCTTATTCCGTATTTTGTAGTACATGTAGTAACCAAAATTGTAAAAAATTTCATGTTTTTATTTAACAAAACCACTTTATACGTCATGAAGATTTGCATTGGCCAAAAGAAAATTTTTTTTAAATTCAAATTTTGCTTTCAGGCGTGGGAAATTGAATTGTTTTTATACATGAAAGTAATCAAACAGGCAACTGATGTTGTTTTTTTTTTTTGGTTTTTTTTTAATTAAGACTGTCTTATTATTTAGGAAGATCGAAATTGGTATCAAAAATTCAAAAATAAAAAACAAAATTTCGTATCCAGGGATGGACAAGTGCAATATTTTATGGTACATGAAAGTTACCAAAATGGTAACAAATTTGCAATTTTTCTTAAATAAAACTATTTTATACCTCCAGAAGCGTTGCACTGATAAAAAAAAAAAAATTAAATTTCGTTTCCAGGGTTGGAAAAATTAAATTTTTTTTGTACATGCAATATTTTGTAGTACAAAATTCGAGTTTTTCTTAAACAAAACTACTTTATACCTCATGAAGATTTGCATTGATAAAGAAAATTTAAAAAAATTTAAATATCGCTTCCAGGGTTGGGAAATTGAAATTTTTTTTTATTTATACAAATAACCAAAAAGGCAATTGACGTTGTTTTTTTACTAATTAAAACTATTTTTTGTTCAGGAAAAACAAAATTGGTATCAAAAATTAAAAAAAATCAAAATTCAGATTCCAGAGTTGGATAACTGAAATATTTTGTTGTACATAAAAATGACCTAAATGGTTACAAATATTAAGTTTTTCTTAAATAAAAGTATTTCATGCCTCATTAAGAGTTGCATTGGTAAAAAAAATTTAAATTTCGTTTCCAGGGTTGGGAAATTGAAATATTTATTCCACATAAAAGTAACCGAAAAGACAATTGACATTGTTTCTTTTTGCTAATTAAAGCTGTTTTATAATTCAGGAATTACAAAATTGGTATTAAAATCCTAAAAAATCAAAATTTCAACGCCAGGTTTGGACAAATGAAATATTTTATGGTACATGAAAGTAACCAAAAACTTCAAAAACTTTAATTTTTTTGTCAAGTAAAACTATGTTACACCTCACTAAAAATTGCATTGGTAAAAAAATAAAAATTCGCTTCTAGAGTTGGAAAATCGAAATATTTTTCATACATAATTGTACATAAGTTCCCAATTTTTGATTTATTCAGTGACTTGAACCTATTTTATACTTCGCTAAGAATTAAATTGGTATTAAAAATTTTAAAAACTAAAAGTCGGTTCTAGGGTTGGAGAATCGAAATATTTTTGGTACATAGATGAATTCCAAATTTTGTGTTTTTAGTGAATATTATATTATATATATCAGAAGAATTATTTTATATATCAGAAAAAATTAAATTAGTATTAAAAAATTAAAAATTCGGTTCCAGGGTTGGAAAATCGACATTTTCTGATTCATAAAAGCAGCCATTTTATATGATATTTTTGATGTTTATGATGAATTATACCTACATTATATATCAGAAAGAAGTAAACTGGTATTAAAAACCAACAAAATCTAAAAGACGATTCTACGGTTGGACAATTAGAACTTTTTGGGGTACATGAAACGGATTTTTTGTTTTGTTTGTAATTTAAACATATTTCATATTTTTGAAAGACGTTCATAGGTATTAGATATAAGAAAAGCCAAACATTTAGCTTCCTAGCCGAAAAATTTAAACGTTTTCTTAAATATAAGAGTAACCGATAACATCATTTTGATTTTTTAATTAAACCTACTTTATGTTTTGGCAAGAAAGAAAGAAAGAAGAATTACATCTGTGAAGGGTATTTAAGATTCGGCACAGCCGAATATAGCACTTTTACTTGTTTAGTTAGTTTTTGAAATCGGGAAAATACTGGTTTTACACCGTATTGCAAAAATTTAGTTTTTACGAGATCTCCACTCTTTGAGTTCCTAGAAGACGATTCCAGGGTTGGACAATTAAAACATTTTTTGGTACGCAAGAGTAGCCAAATAGGTTACTAATTTTCATTTTGTTTGATAATTAAAACAATTTCGTATTTCTGGAAGTATTAAATTGGTATTGGTAACCTAAAATTCGTTTGCAGGGTTGGACAACTGAAACTTTTTTTTGTACATGAAAGCTACTCTTTTGTTTGTTTGCAAATTAAAAAAATTTAATATTTTTGAAAGAAGTTTGTTGGTATTAGAAAAGTGGAAGCCAGAAAGACAGCTACAGAGCTGGAAAATGTTTGTTTTTGTTTTGGGAATATTTAAGTTAGTAATTAAAAAAAAATTTCTTTGGTTTTCAAACATATTTTCTATTTTAGGGATACATAAATTAATTTTGAAAACCAAAACCAAAAAGTTCAAAAATATGGTTGCAGGTTGGGAATGAAAGCGTGCGTATACTCTAGACGGACTTCGAAGAAGGATGTATAAGATTCAGCATAGCCTACTTCGCAAATAATGAAAACAATAAATTTTAAGAAATTTATATTTATAAATACAATTACCATTTTTTACTTCGCTGTTGACGGTCTCATATTTTCGTTGTTGTTTCGTTGCATCCCTTGGATTATCTTCATCTTTTTCTTAGTATTCCCAACATTATTTAAGCAAAACAAAATGAAAGCACTTTAAGCAGAAAAGCTCATCAAATAAATCATATCTTTTATTAGTTTATTTTCTTGTTAATATTATCAGCACTAAAACTACTTAGCAAAAAGCCATATTATAATTTTGACTATTAAGCGCATTTAAAGCATAACAAATATAATTATTATAAATAAATATTAATGATACAAAAGCAGTATAAAACTAATGAGACTACAAAAGCAGAGAGCTTAATATACTATACAGCAAAGAATGTATTTAATTATAGTTTAGATTACATTAAGGGGTTATTGAGGCATGGTACAGCGCTAAAATGGGAAACCGTTTCGTTAACACCTTCGCCGTGTTCTTTTGTCACAAGTAAATTTTGGTATTTGGCGGATTTGGCAAGCCAGATGAGGAGCTGCAAAATAGAAAAATTTTAAATTAATTAATTTTTCATAACAATAAGAAAACTTTAGTGTACAAAAATTGTAGGTTGAAAAATACGCTAAAATTAATTCAACAAAAAAAATAATATTTCGAATTAAATATCATTTTATTAAGCTAAAGGCTTTTATTCAGGTTTAAGTTTAAATCTGCGTAGATGCAAATTATTACTATTATTATTATTATTATTATTATTATTATTATTATTATAGAATTATACATTCTCAGCTTATGCTGGAATTGTCATACCGCGTCTAAGACCAAAGGTTACGCTCTGTGGGGATATAATCCATCTTTTATATCCGTTATCCTAATGTATCCCTCACTATCGTCGTTGCTTTTATTAGAATTGCCTTATGCATTTCAGTTAATATTTTTACATTAAGGTTTAATTTTTTAATTGCACACGTGGTATCTTTGGGTATTGTTCCCATATAGCTTATTACAATTGGTAGGATATCTACCTCGACTAGATTTTGCGTGTTCTTAATGTATTGGGCAAGCAGTATATATTTAGATTTTTTTATGGCTATGTAGATTAGTATCATATGGTACGGCGAAGTCAATGATCTGGGCTATTTTTCTTTGTTTATTTATTACTATCATATCTGGTCTATTGGGTATATTCGTATTGATCTCTCCCAGTAGATACATATTGGTTATTTTCGATTATTGGCTTAGGTTGATATTTGTAGTACTGTGTTGTTGGCTCGTTAATATTTAGCTTATTTATTATATTTATATATATTATCTTTCCGGTATTATGATGTCTTTGCCGGTAATGATTTGGAAGGAGAGTATGGCAGCTATTAAGAAGGTGTTGTATGGTTTCAGGCGTATTACCGCACCTTCGGCAACTATCGCCTGTTACTGTACTGTCACGAATTATGTATTTCCTGTAATTCTTCGTTTGTATTACTTCATCCTGAATGGCTGTAATAAATCCTTCGGTTTCAGCAAAGACGTTACTACATTTAAGCCAATTGTTAATATTTACTTTATCTACATAAGCCTGATTGATCAAATTTGGGTATTTTCCGTGTAGCGGTTTTGATTTCCAGTCTTGAATGAGGTTCTCTATTGTTGTTTGAACATTGTTGCTATTGTTTTTAAGATTTAGTGGAGTGAGGTTATCGTCGGCACTTACACTGACAAAATTATGACAGTAACGGAATGTATTTTGTTCAAGAAGTTTTCCGTTCAGTCATTTTTAAATGCATAAGCATTTAAAAATGTAAGCAAATTTATTTTTAACTGATTCTAACAGTCATTCAAAAAACTAACTACACATTAATACGGATTTTATGTTGCTTTCAATATTGTCCGTTGTTTATTTGTAAGTATATTCACAATATTATTAAAGAAACGGAATGCACTTCATTCAAGAAGTATTCCGTATAATAATTCTTAAATGAATAATCATTTAAAATTTTAAGCAATTTTGATTTTAACTGATTCAAACAATACTATTTCTCTTTGAGCTAACAAAATAAAAGAGAAAAACAATATATTTTACAGATTTAAGTCTGTTAATTTTTTAACATTTAAAATTAAATGATATTTTTGTTAAAGTTAAATGAATAATAAGTTGACCGGTTTTTAATCGAATATTCATTTATTTTATATGACAATTTCAGTTAATTTTACGTACAGAATATTTTGAGTGTATGAGTCCTCTGTAGAGAGGAGATACTGAAGCTTTTGTTTTAAAATATTCTATTAATTTTGTTAGTTGTTTATCATGTAGTATCTTAATATTTAGTATCCCTCTTCCTCCTAACTTTCTTGGGATGTTTATCCGTTCTAACGATGCTTTGGGGTGGTGATATTTAAACTTCGTTAGCGAAGTACAGATTTTCATATCGAATTATTTAAATCTGTATTCGACCAGGATATAATACCAAATGTATATGTAAGAAGAAGTATGGCGAATGTGTTTATTGACTTTATAAGGTTTTTACCATTCAATTTGCTCTTGCATCCCATATTAATCCTTCTTATGAATTTTTTCTTAATATCTCCTTTCTGTTTCCTGCGGTCTATTGTGATATGTTGTTTTATTCCCAAGTACCTATAGTGTTCGTCTCTTCTAAGTGGTGTTGTGTTTTCCAGGTCCGTATTTCGAATATTTCGAGAGGTTGTATATTTTCCCCTAGTTACATTTTGTGTTTTACATATTACGATCCCAAATTTCATGTTAATATCTTTTGAAAACATTTCAACTATTCTCAATAGGTTATATCGGTTTTGTTTTGTATTTGCATAAATCATCCATGTAGAAACAGTGCGGGATTATATCTGTTGCAGGGCTAAGTTTATACCCATATTGCCTCTGTTGGAGAAGAGTTGAAAAAGGGTTTATTGCCATACAGAATATTAGAGGCCTAAGCGAATCGCCCTGGTATATTCCACGCAGTATTTTTATTGGCTGTGACACAACAGTGCTGTTTCCCCTTTGTATATGCAATTTAGTTTCCCAGAATCGCATAAGGTGATCAATACTCCTTATAAGAGTGGTGTCAATTTTATATATCTTTAGCACTTCTAGGAGCCATGAGTGTGGGACTGAACCGAATGCCTTCTGGTAGTCTATAAACGACGTATACACGTTCTTTCGTTTTATAGCTTGCTTGATAGTTATGCTGTCAATTACGAGTTCATCCTTACACCCCTTTGTTCCAGGTCGGCATCCTTTCTGTTCCTCTGCGGTAATGTTGTTGTTTTCACAGTACTCACTTATTGCAAGTCCTCTACATGCTGTAAATATTTTATACCCTGTGTGTAGACAAGTTATTGGTCTAAATTGCGATGGAGATGTTGGATTATCAACTTTTGGCTTCAAGTATGTTGTGCCTGTACACATTTCGTGTGATATATGACCAGGATTTGTTATTAGATCATTGAATATATTTACTATGTGATTATGTATTATTGTAAGATGTTTATAATAGTATTTGTGGATTTTGTCGCTTCCTGGATGCTACCAGTTGTGGAGTTTTTTTATCATCGTTTTGAAAGTGAGTTTGGGTTACGGCAGTTGTGTTCATTGGTGCATTATCGCTTACGTGTGTAATTATGCTATTCATCCATCCTGGTGTTTTGTTGTGTACTTCTGGTTCGCTCCAGATAGTTTTCTATTTCGCCAATTTCGACATTATTCATATCGATTGTTGTATTATCGTGGGATCTTGCTATCCTGTCATAAAAACGCTTTTCTTCCATTTAGAAGATTTTGTTGTGCTTTTTCCTTTCGTAACTTTTTGTATAATTTCGCATTCCTTCTGAATATTTTAGAAGCTTCTGTTTAATGGGTCGAATTGAGTGTGTACTAGGTGTCTACGTCTGATATTTTGAGTTTAGTTTAGTTTTAGTTCTCCTGCCAGTTCTATTAGTCCCGAATCCAGTGAGGAAGCCTAAATCTCTCCTAATGTTATCTATCTTCGACTGCAATCGTCTTTGCCATCCTGGCTTTGAGTATGACTGCTTACGTCTGGACTCGCTATTTCTGTTTGTTGTTTGCTGTTGTGCACGATGGTAACTTTCGTTTCCACTTGATGAAAGTTCTGGGGTTTTGATGAACTTTGTTATCCTATATGCGCTGCAGTAGACAAGTCCAACTATGTGGCTGCAGTTGGTATTTGACGTGATCTCCGACGGTAGTATTTCGTTATTAAGAATGGATGTTATTTTGTGCAATCTTTTGCATAGCTTCTGTTTCGGTAAGAAAGGTCTATTTTCGGGACTCATTTCTAAGAATTTTATTTCAGCTTCAGTGAATATTGTTCTGAGTGTTCTTATAATGTTTTCATCCTGCGGGGGTGTGGTGTTGTGCTCTTCTAGATGATTGGTACTTATAATCTCCTGAAGTATTAGGTTGGTGTTGGTGTGTTGATGATTCTGTATTAATCGTGATTGTTTAGGTTGGCTTTGTTCTGCTATCTGCTGTGGTTGGTGATTATTATCTGCAGATTGAGTATTACTAATGTTCACTCGAATCTGTTCACGTAATGTGGGTGGTATCAAATTGTTTCTAACTATTGCGGCTCTTCTATTTGCTGTGTTAGATGACTGAGATGAGGGTTTTATTCTAGAACTATATTGTACATTTGCTGACTGTAGTTTACTAAATTTTCATTGCGCGTTGCCATAAAATAGGCTTTTAGTACGGACACGTTCATTTCGTGGGTCCATTTAATTCTACGCCGTGGCATCCCTGCATTTCATTATCTCTATTCATTTTATATTTTCACCATGGGAATGGGTTTCATTTAACCCTTGGCAGGGCCCACGATCCCGTAGGGTACATGGGAAGGTTCCAGTTGCTCAATATGAGTCATCACTGACTCAGCTGCCCCAATGTGGGAACCGTCGCGCCTGGATTTTTGACTAGGGTCCGCGAAGTCGTCACACACTCGTCATACCAAATTTTGGTATGCCCTTGCGGGGTTATTATTATTATTATTATATATTTACATTTCTCCTTCTTGGGTACATTAAAATAATACATTTTGGAGGCCTTAGCCCATTACAAAATATACATATTATTACTATAATTTCTATACCCTTCACAAAAAAGTGAAAGGGTATATATAGGTTTGTCATTCCGTGTGTAATTTCTTCGATATGCACATGGGACCCCATGAAGTATATATATTATGGATCCTTATGAATAGCGATGACGATTGAGCGATGTCCGTCTGTCCGGAAAGATTGGCAAAATGAAAGTTTTTTTTGGTACATGCAATATTTTGTCGTACATGTAATAACCAAAATGGTTGCAAAATTAGAGTTTTTCTAAAACAAAACTACTTTATACCTCATGAGAATTTGCATTGATAAAAAAATTTAAAAAAATAAAATTTCGCTTCCAGGGCTGGGAAATTGAAATTTTTTGTATACATAAAAGTAACCAAAAAGGCAATTGACGTTGTTTTTTTTTTTTGCTAAAACTATTTTATATTTTTGGAAGAACCAAAATGGTATCAAAAATTTCCAAAAAATAATCAAAATTTCGAATCCAGGGTTAGACAAGTACAATATTCTATAGTTTATGAAGGTAACCAAAATGGTTGCAAATTTTAAGTTTTTCTTAAATAAAACGACTTTATACCTAATGAAGATTAGGATTGGTAAAAAAAAATTAAAATATCGCTTCCAGGGCTGGGAAATTTATATATTTTTCTATACATATATGTAACCAAAAAGGCAACGAAAGTGAGTTTTTTACTAATTAAAACTATTTTTTTGTTCAGGAAAAACAAAATTGGTATCAAAAATTAAAAAAAACATAAAAATTTAGATTCCAGAGGTGAAAAACTGAAATTTTTTGTAGTACATGACAGAGACCAAAATGGTTAAATATATTAAGTTTTCTTAAATAAAACTATTTCATGCCTCATTAAGAGTTTCATTGGTAAACAAATTTAAATTTCGTTTCCAGGGTTGAGAAATTGAAATGTTTATTCTGCATAAAAGTCACCAAAAAGGTAATTGCCGTTGTTTCTTTTTGCTAATTAAAGCTGTTTTATAATTCAGGAAGAACAAAATTGGTATTAAAATCTTAAAAAAACAAAATTTCGACCCCAGGGTTAGACAAATGAAATATTTTATGGTACATGAAAGTGACCAAAAAGTTTAAAAACTAAAATTTTTTTGTCAAGTAAAACCATGTTACACCTCACTAAGAATTGCATTGGTAAAAAATAAAAATTCGATATATATTTGGTACATAAAAGTACCCACATAAATTACAAATTTTGTGTTTTTAGTGAATTAAACCTATTTTATATTAGAATTAAGAATTAAATTGGTATTAAAAACTTTTTAAATTAAGAATTCGGTTCCAGGGTGGGAAAAAAGAAATTTTTTGGTACATAAAAGAAACCATATAAGTTTCCAATTTAGGTTTTTTTCAGTGAATTAAAGATATTTCATGTTTCGCTAAGAATTCAATTGGTATTAAACATTTTAAAAACTAAAAATTCGGTTCCAGGGTTGGAAAATCGACATTATCTGATTCATTAAAGTAACCATATTTGATTTTTGATTTTTATGATGACTTATACCTACTTACAAAGTACTTATGATACCATTTTATTTGTAAATTATGTTGTTTCCTTGTTTATTTTTCTAAAATAAATTTTGTTTGTTAAATTGAATTAAGATTCATAGGCTAATTGTTCAAAATTTGTTTTTAAATCTCAGAAGCACATGATATATATTCCAAGGCACAAAGGAAAGTCAACATCAGTTTTATTTAACTTACACAGCAGAGCAGAACAGCTGTTTTCGAAAGACGCAACCCTTTCATCATCAGTGCTCATGTGTATTGTGTTTGTCACCACTTATTAGGTGGGTTAGTTGAATTTGATAACAGTTCCCATTTACACAAATTTTATTGTGAAAAAGAATACGAGAACTGTATCAACCTGATGTTAACATGTTTTTGTTATAATACCCGTGTTACCGTTTGATTATTTTTCTTCATGTCCCATTTTTCTGAATTTTTTGTTCCATCATACCTAAGTCAAACTTTTTTGGTTTGAATTTTATACTTAAGTACATGTGAACGTTTTTCCAATATTTTATTATTGGTAGCTCAAGCCATAGCTTAAATTTGTATGTAGTAAGAATTTTAACGAACATTTATATTGCTATATTAAATTGAATTAAGATTCATAGGCTAATTATTCGAAATTTGTTTTTAAATCTGATACAGTTGATACAGTTCTCGTATTCTTTTTCACAATAAAATTTGTGTAAATAGGAACTGTTATCAAATTCAACTAAGCCACCTAATAAGTGGTGACAAACACAATACACTTGAGCACTGATGATAAAAGGGTTGTGTCTTTCGAAAACAGCTGTTCTGCTCTGCTTTGTAAGTTGAATAAAACTGATGTTGACTTTCCTTTGTGCCTTGGAATATTTATCATGTCTTTCTGAGATTTAAAAACAAATTTCGAACAATTAGCCTATGAATCTTAATTCAATTTAATATAGCAATATAAATGTTCGTTAAAATTCTTACTATATAAATTTTCTTTGATTCAAATTTAACAAAAAATTTACATTTTGCTAAATACTTCTTCAAAGATAAATGAAATTACGGAATTTGTTTATTTAGTGTTGCCGTAGTCTTATTCTAGTAAGTTTTTCAAAAAAAAACTCTAGTGGCAGCACGTAAAACTACGAAAAGGCACAAAACAGAATAAAATAATAAAAATAATTTCCGTAGAAACATCGACATCTACAATCACATCTAATAACTATGTAAGTATTTTAACATTAATTTGTGTATTTTAAAAAAATTTTTGAACATATTGCCTTTCGTAGGGGCAAGCATCGAAGTGCAAATCAAGAAAAAATTGTCATTGCTGTTTTTTTTTTTTGCTATATTCGTTGTTGCGTTGTCATACTTAATACATAAAAAGTGGTTTCACATGCGGTTTAATGAAACCGAATAGAATCTATAGAAGCATAAACCATTCCGATCGGAATCGGAACCACGGAATCATATCAATTCCGTACGGAATTCATGACATGCCTGTATATTTCAATTTCGTTTGGAACATAAATCCTCCAGTAATTTATAAACCGAGAAAGTTTTTCTTTTCTATCATTTTTATCCTTGTAATCAGTTTAATTTGTTTTTTTTTCTCAAATTCATTATCGTCGTCATTTTGTTGTTGTTTCGGTTAAAATAACAAGTTTCCTTCTGCGTTACTGCTTACGTACGAGTAGTTTTGTATTTTGTTGCTAAAGTTTTTAATAGAAAATGTTTAATAGTTTTTCTCAATTTAACTTTTAACTTGAATTTTTTTGTAGTTTTGTATAAAACTTTTCGCTGGTTTCTGTTGGTTGCTCACAAACAAACACAAGCGCTATCACACACACAATATTGGGGACCTTCATATACCATGGATGTCATTTAGCATATGCATTAACAAATACACATTTTTGCGAACTCATTTACTATATACATATTAGGGTGGCGCAAATAATAAAAGGGTTTTGTTTTTGTTGGTTATTTTGGAACTCTTCCCTTTAAGCGTTCGAAAATTTATATAATATTTAATAAATAATGTAGTGTTTTTTTTTTATTATTGTACTCTTTTTGTTTAAGAAACTACCGAAGATGTTTTATTGTCGCAACTGGATTGTTTACAAAACAAATTTGATGTATTATGGCAGAAAATCATATTCAATTAACAAATATTTTTCGTTATAAATTGAAAGAACCGATTTAGTTGCTGAGGCAACTAATTACGCTGGAGAGATTTGGAATTTTTTTTATTTAATTAAAACCCAAGTCTAATAAATGAATATAAAATTTAATTATTGCATTTTAATACATAATAACACTTAAAATTTTCTAGCTCTGCAGCCGTTTTTTTGCCTTTTATGATTTCTATACTAATGAACCAAAAATATGAAATATATATAATTTAAAATCAAAAATAAAAATTTTTTTTCATTTGGTTACTTTTATGTATGAAAAGTAGTTGTAATTGCCGAACTTTTGATTTTTTTTATAACAAAAACAAATAAAAATTTTGGAATTAATAGGGTGTTAAGACATACACCTTAATTGAGCTTTACACAATTAGTGGCATTATTGAGCTCAATTAATCATATAAAATTTTAATTAGTGAGCAATCACACTTAATTATTACAAAATAGAGTAAAATTACAAATGCAGCAATGCTGTAACGTGTTTTTAGTGAGCAAAACACAATTCACTGCACAAAGTTAGTCGAGACTTCGCACGTAAAATGTGGAATAAGTAGAAAATAAAGAAATATGCATGATATTTCGATCCATGTTGAAGTTAAATTATTAACATTATATTTATAATGAATTAGAAAGTTAACTAGTAAAAGTGCTATATTCGGCTGTGCAGAATCTTAAATACCCTTCACAGATGTAATTCTTCTTTCCTTCTTTCTTGTCAAAACAGAAAGTAGGTTCAATTAAAAATCAAAATGATGTTATCGGTTACTTTTATATTTAAAAAAACGTTTACATTTTGCGGCTAGGAAGCTAAATGTTTGGCTTTTCTTATATCTAATACCTATGAACGTCTTTCAAAAATATGAAATATGTTTAAATTACAAACAAAACAAAAAATCCGTTTCATGTACCCCAAAAAGTTCTAATTGTCCAACCGTAGAATCGTCTTTTAGATTTTGTTGGTTTTTAATACCAGTTTACTTCTTTCTCATATAGAAAGTAGGTATAATTCAACATAAAAATCAAAAATATCAAATAAAATGGCTGCTTTTATGAATCAGAAAATGTCGATTTTCCAACCCTGGAACCAAATTTTTAATTTTTTAATACTAATTTAATTTTTTCTGATATATAAAATAGGTATAGTTCACTAAAAACACAAAATTTGTAATTTATGTATGTACTTTTATGTACCAAAAAATTTCGATTTTCCAACCCTGAAGCCGAATTTATAATTTGTTGATACTAGTTTAATTTTTTCTGAAATATCTAATGGGTTTAATTGACTAAAAGCAAAAAATTTGGAATTTACGTATGTACTATTATGTACGAAAAATATTTCGATTTTCCAATGCAATTCTTAGTGAGGTGTAGTAACATAGTTTTACTTGACAAAAAAAATTAAAATTTTTAAACTCTTTGGTCACTTTCATGTACCGTAAAAGAATTCATTTGTCCAACCCTGGGGTCGAAATCTTCATTTTTTAGGATTATAATACCAATTTTGGTCTTTCTGAATTATGAAACAGCTTTAATTAACAAAAAGAAACAACGTCAATTGCCTTTTCGGTTACTTTTATGCAGAATAAATATTTCAATTTCCCAACCCTGGCAACGAAATTTAAATTCTTTTTACCACTGCAACCTTTAATGAGGCATGAAATAGTTTTACTTAAGAAAAACTTAATATTTGTAACCAGTTAGGTCATTTTTATGTACCACAAAATATTGCAGTTATCCAACTCTGGAATCAAAATTTTAATTTTTTATACCAATTTTGTTTTTCTTATAGTTTTAATAAATTTAAAGTAAAAAAACAACGTCAATTGCCTTTTTGGTTACTTTTATGTATAAAAAAAATTTCAATTTCCCAACCCTGGAAGCGAAATTTAAATTTTTTAAAATTTTCTTTTTCAATGCAAATTTTCATGAGGTATAAAGTAGTTTTGTTTAAGAAAAACCCGAATTTTGCAACCATTTTGGTTATTACATGTACTACAAAATATTGCATGTACCAAAAAAATTTAATTTTTCCAACCTTGGAAACGAAATTTTAATTTTTTTGTTTGTTTTTTTTTTATCAGTGCAACGCTTCTTGAGGTATTAAGTAGTTTTATTTAAGAAAACTTGCAAATTTTTTTACCATGTTGGTAACTTTCATGTACCATAAAATATTGCACTTGTCCATCCCTGGATTCGAAATTTTATTTTTTATTTTTGATACCAATTTTGTTCTTCCTAAATTATAAGACAGTTTTAGTTAGCAAAAAACAAAAAAAAAACAACATCAGTTGCCTGTTTTATTACTTTCATGTTTAAAAAAAATTCAATTTCCCACCCCTAGAAGCAAAATTTGAATTTAAAATTTTTTTTTTTACCAATGCAAGTCTTCATGACGTATAAAGTGGTTTTGTTAAAGAAAAACTTGAAATTTTTAAAAATTTTAGTTACTACATGTACTACAAAATACGGAATAGGCCAAAAAAAAATTTTTAATTTTTTTAGTTTTTAATAGACCATTGAGGCTCTCCAAAGCACGAAATAGGTTTAATTTACAAACATTAAAAAAATAATTGATTTTTGGTATAAGTTTTGCGTCGATAAATAGGTGTTACCTTCCCAGCTCTGGAACCATGCTTCGGATCTTTCTGAATTTCAATAGCACTCTATTTAAGTTCATTTCCAATCCAACGGTCCAAGAACGAAGTCTCTAGCTCTTCTGGGGCCTTGAGAAAACCGATTTCACGTACAGACAGACGTTGATCGCTCATTCGTCATCGCTTTCATAAGGATCCAGAATATATATACTTTATACCTTTCACTTTTTTGTGAAGAAAAAGAATTGGTTTTTGCTTGTTAATTTTGCTTCCAGAAATAGGTGTAAGCTTACCAGCTCTGGAACCGTATTTCAATACCACTCTATTTAAGTTCATTTCCAATCCATCAGTCCAAGAATGAAGTCTCCAGCTCTTCTGGCGCTTTGCTAGGTTAGGTTAGGTTAGGTTGAAGAGAAGGGCGTAAGCAGAAGCTATCCCAATCCGATCAGGATTACACTTAGGCCTCATAGGCCTGTTGTGCTCTTTGATTACTTTTAGAACATAGTTTCCTCAATGTATTTTCTCAAGTCGCTCCAATTAGAACCCCTAAGAAATTCCATATCCTGTATAATCTTTTGATTAAATGTTTGTCTTCTGACTTGACTAAAAGCCGGACAGTAGCACAAGTAGTGCTCCAGTGTTTCGGCATCTCCCTGACAGGCCCTGCATGTTATATCGTCAACGATACCCATGCGAGCGAGGTGATTCCTCAACTCCGTATGTCAAATTATTAAATAAACCAATCTCCGCAGTGCTGGCTTACTCAATGTTAGGATCTCCTTTGTCTTGTTACCATCTGGGTTTTCCCATAGAATTCTAGTCACCTACGGTAGAGTGCTGCCAATCTCTTGTATGCAATTCTATAGCCCACTGTCTTAGTTCGTTCTTAAAAACCTGAAATGGCTTTGGATTGTCTAGTGTGATGTTTGCCTTTAATGCCCCCAACTTTGCTAGCCTATCTGCCTCAACATTTCCAGGTATTTCTTGATGTCCTGGAACCCATATTATCTCTATGCTTCCACAATGCGTGGAAGCATTGTCCTTGCATTGTAGTACACACTTTCCTACTATCCGTGAATATACGCACTGGTCTTCTGTTATCGATTTCCTTTAACCATTTTACCCCTTCCGCAATAGCCACGATCTCACTTTGAAATACTGTGTTATGATCTGGCAGGCGGAAGTATTTACGAAAGTTACGCCCCATGTCATAGAATCCTCCACCCGATCGGTTACCAATCTTCGACCCGTCCGTGTATAGGTTAGTTATGGGGTTGGTTGTACTTGCATCCTCCCATTCCAAACCTTCTGATATTATTGTGGCGTAGTGTGATTGTACATATCTAATAGGGATCCTGTAAGACGTAACCGTGCGAGCGTTGTCCCCGGGTAAGATATGTATTATACTTTGGTGTTTGGTTATGTGTTCTTAGTCAACCACTCACCCATCACCATTAATCTTGTAGCAGCCAGAGCCAATTTACCAGAGCTTAGCTTGTATTTAGCAAGGAGCACCCTTATGTGTTGTGCATTCGTGTGTGTGTGCATATGCATTTATTTTGTAAAGGCTCATCTGAGAATTTTAGTTTTGATAAGGGACCTCTAATGCTTTAGTTGCACAAGCAAAAATAAAACTAGAAATGAAAATCATTGGTTGGAGAACAAATAAAAGTTTTTAAATTTAAAATAAGTTGAAAATAAAATTTAAATAATAACAAACAAAAAGAAGTAAATTATGCAGGGAGAAGGTTGCACAAGTGTTTATGCAAAACTTTTGTAAGCTATTTTTTCATGTACTTGCGTGCTTGTATGTGTATGTGCAATTAGTATTTTTAAATGTATGCATTTGACTGTGTGTCAAAAGAACCGCAACGTTGCAACTTTATTATATATTTTCTTCACACATGAACGCAGGAACAAAACCAATTTTATACAAAGGATGGTTAGATAATTTAGCTTCATTCGTCATCATCATGACAGGTAAAGGACATTCGTTATTTTGGTGAACAAAACTAAATATCTCAAAAATAGAACAAAGTGGACTTATGTGACGCAACTGTAAATTGGAACTTCAGCTAAATGCACTTAAATTAAATCATAAGTATTTTACATTAATGTGGGCCCCCTTAAACTCATGAATGCGGAAGTCCGTACGTGAAATCGGTTTTCCGAAGTCCCTATAACATGTGCAGATTTGGGTCTTAGATTGAAGTGTTGGAAATATTCACAAATAGATTGCTACTGAAAATTAGCAACATCCAAAGTACGCACCCAGACCTGGAAAATTTGTTTACATAGTTTTGCTACGAATGTATAAAATTGATTAGCTAAAACAAACATTATATTAACCTTTTTTTATTCTTCAGGAAAAACTGAATTGAGTTGGTTTGATGTATTGGAAATAAGCTTTAATAGAGTGGTATTGAAATTCAGAACAATCCGAAATTCGGTTCCAGAGCTGGTTTCTGAACGCAAAATTAACTACAAAAAACCAATTATGTATTTGTTTGTTTGTTAATTAAACCTATTTCATACTTTGGTAAGACTAGAATTTGTATTAAAAACTAAAAAAATTTAATTTTTTTCCATGGATAGGAAATTGCAGTTTTTTTTGTACATGCAATATTTTGTAGTACATGAAAGCGACCAAAATGGTTAAAAATTTTAAGTTTTTATTAAATAAAACTACTTATTACCTCCTGAAGAGTTGCATTGGCAAACAAAAAATTGAAATTTCGCTTCCAGGGTTGGGATATTGAAATTTCTTTTTTATACATAAAAGTAACTAAAATGGCAACTGACGTTGTTGTTTTTTTGCTAATTAAATCTATTTTATAATTCACGAAGAATAAAATTGGTATAAAAAATAAAAATAAATCAAAATTTTAATTCCAGGGTTGGGCAATAGCAAAATTTTGTAGTACATGAAAGTGACCAAACTGGCTGCAAATTCTAAGTTTTTCTTAAATAAAACAGTTCTATACCTCACTAAGAGTTGCTTTGGTAAAAAAAATCTAAAACTACGCTTCCAGGGTTCGGAAATTGATATTTTTGTATAACAAAGAAGGCAGTCACATAAGTTTCTAATATTGGATTTTTCAGTGAATTAAACCTATTTTACGCTTCAGAAAGAATTATATTAATGTAATAAATAAATAATAGTAAAAAAAATATTCCAGGGTTTGAAATCGAAATATGTTTGTTATATAAAAATTTTTATAGAAGTTCCTAATGTATTTGAACTAAACTCATTTTATACTTCAGAAAGTATTACATTGGTACAAAAAACCAAAAATATTAGATATTCGATTCCAAGGTTGGAAAATCGAAATATTTTTGGTAAGTAAAAGTAGCTATATAAGTTCAAAATTTTGGGTTTTTATTGAATGATACCTATTCTATACTTCAGGAAGAATTAAATTGATATTAAAAACTATAAAAATAAAAAAATTCGTTTGCAGGGTTGGAAAATCGAAAATTTTTGGTACAAAATAAGTTCCCAATTTTGATATATTAAATTGAATTAAGATTCTATAGGCTAATTGTTCGAAATTTTAATTTAAATCTCAGAAAGACGTGATAAATAGTCCAAGGCACAAAGGCAAGTCAACATCAGTTTTTGTTATTCAACTTACACAGCAGAGCAGAACAGCAGTTTTCGAAAGACGCAACCCTTTCATCATCAGTGCTCATGTGTATTATGTTTGTCACCACTTATTAGGTGGCTTAATTGAATGTGATAACAGTTCCTATTTACACAAATTTTATTGTGAAAAAGAATACGAGAACTGTATCAAGCTGATGTTAACATGTTATTGTTATAATACCCGTGTTACCGTTTGATTATTTTTCTTCATGTTTCATTTTTCTGAATTCTTTATTCCATCATACCAAAGTCAAACTTTTTTGATTTGAATTTTATACTTAAGTACATGTGAACGTGTTTCCAATTTATTATTGGTAGCTCAAGCCATAGCTTAAATTTGTATGTAGTAAGAATTTTAACGAACATTTTATATTGCTGTATTAAATTGAATTAAGATTCTATAGGCTAATTGTTCGAAATTTTAATTTAAATCTCAGAAAGACATGATAAATATTCCAAGCCACAAAGGCAAGTCAACATCAGTTTTTGTTATTCAACTTACACATAAGAGCAGAACAGCTGTTCCCAATTTTGTTTTTTTAGTGAATTAAACTTTTTTTATACTTCAGGATGAAATAATTTTTTGCAAAAAATAAGAGGTATTAAAAATTCTGTATTTCTTTAAAATACAGCACACCCGAATATTGCACTTTAACTTGTTTATTTTTATTTTTAACCAGAGAAACTAAATGAAATTAGTTTTTTCTTTGATAATCAAACAGTATTTACAGATTGGAAAGAAAGTAATTAATTTTTAAAATCAGAAAGATCAAAAAGATGTTTCCGGCGTACGTCGGTGTAGGGAAAACAAGATTCTGCACAGCCAAATATATCATTTTTACTTGTTTGTTATATGTTTGTAAGCCCCTAATAGTTCTTCTTGTTTAAAACTTATGTCTACTGACAATTTGGTAAAGCTGCCAATCAACATTCTTAATAGGCGTCGAATAGAGTTATTTAAAATTAAAAAAAATTAACCAATTGCTGGAAAAAACTGCTTTTTATCGAATATAAGCATCTTGTTAATTTGCAATACTAAACATAATTCTACTATAAAGTTTTTCATATATTGTATTAAATTAATATTTCAATTAAATTTTTAATTGATTCGTGAAGTCTATTTCAATTAATATTGTTTAAAGTAATATTTTTTATTTGCAGAAATCAAAGTTTTTATAACAAAACATTGTTTTAATATTTTTGTTTACAAAGGAAGAGATCTGCCTGACATTTACTGTGTATCACTCTACTAAATATATGAAATTATAAGTCAAAGGACTCTTTGTGCTCATGTGTGTGCTTAAGAATTAAACAAATTAACAGCAAGAAGTAATTTACTCACACACGCTGCTGGCCCTTATAAAATTTTCTTTTTTCCTTCATTATTTTTTTCTACACGATGTAACTTTTAAATAAAATTAAAAAAAGAGAAATATGTAATTTGCATATTTATTAGGTACGCTTGAAGGCGTCAAAAATTTGCTGGTAATATTTACTTAAAATCATTCTAACGTGCTCATACGAGCATCAACTCGTATTTATAGAATTTTGCTTTTATTTTCATAAAGAGTGGAGGAGTTTCTGTACACAAAAATTTCGAATAAAAAGAAATATTCCTAAAAAACGAAAAATTATTATAATTAAAATAAGACAACTTGTACATAATTACGGCAAAGGGGTCTATGTCGGTTGTTGCTATTTACAATGTGGAGAATACATGAGTTTGTGTGTGGCTGCAGAAGGCATTTTAGATGCTGTCAATTTCATAAGGACCACCTCCTTTTTTAATACATATTCGTATTTTTAATTTTTCAATTTGTTATTTAAATAAAATTTTTAATTTACTTCATGAGTTTGTTTTTCTCATTTAATGAAGTTTGCCGAGCAATTTAATTTAATGATGAACAAATATTTGAATTTCAGATGATATTTTTCGAGAGATTTTCATTAAAATATTTTAGACAATTTTATGAAGTATTAAGTAATTAAATTTCAGTTTAAGTTATAGCTTTTTTATTTTCTAAAATAAAAAAGGATATTTAGTATATATGTAGTACAAGTATTTAGGAAAAAAGAAATTTGATGTTGAATTATTACACCGATAAAAGAATATATTTTTAGTAGGGAAAATAAGATTAACTGCGTTCAAGTAATTCCTTCAACAAACATACTCGTACGTGTGCTGTGACATTTTTTAATTGAAGGCATTTAACAGTGAATGGCAAACCTTTTAAATTAATATCAACAACATAAATTTGTACAAAAATTGTGTAATTTTCGGAGATGACTAGCGTTGTGGACTGACTCAGTGACTGACTGAAATATGGGATTTTTTTTTGGAATTGTAATGCGAAGGGGTTAAAAGGAGTAAAAAGGGTAAAATTGGTCGTTTTATTCTCGAAAACTACGATGGATAGACAAATTTGAAGTATACGAATGCTGATACAAAAACAAATGGAAAACTCCTTGGTACTTTATCGAAATATATATACATTTATAGTTTAAAAAAATTATAAACTGAATTTTAGTACCTTTTTTCCCCCGATAAATCTCCTAAAGTATTAAGATTTAACAGAAATCTTCATAGCGTGTTATATTCTTCTGAAAATATCGGATATGTTTTGCCACTTTTTGAAAAGTTGTTGTTATAAGGGGTAAAATCTTGCCCATTTCTGCTACTTTTTCGCTAATGAGGAAGACCACATAAACATGCATCTAAATTTTATTTTGAGCCTCTATCGCTCAGTAGAACCTGATATAATAGATTGTAAATTATTTTGAAGGGGAAAAAATTTATAATATTACGATAAAATTCGTGTAATTAAAACATTTTAAATCTGACTTAAATGTTATTAAGTGATACACAGTATTCTTGAACACTGACCTTACTGTTGGTACTTTGACAATGAATTTGGCACTTTTGACATTTTGAAGAATACTTTTGGGTAAAGGTACTTTTCGAGAAAGTACTTCTTTAATTTTTTTTCATAAATTCTATTTAAAAATTGCACAGCTTTTAGGGAGTTCTTATAATAATGATCTTTTGGCAATGGCACTTTTTTCATAAAGTAATATTTTTAATTATATTTTTTGAATTTATTTTTTGTGAAAATATAGTTTTTGCAGATGTGACTTTGTTATAAGAAAGCTATTGGAAAAGGTATTTTTGCAAAGATGTGCTCTTTGGGAATGGTACTTTATAAAAAAATTCTCATAAAAAAGTATATTTAATAAAAGGTACTTAAATAAAAAGACATTTTTTGTGAAAGGTATTTTTTAAGTGGTACTTTTTGGGAAAAGCATTTTAAAAGAAGAATCTTTTCAAGAAATGACTTTATTGAAAGAGTACTTTTTCGAAAAGGTACTTTACTGAAATAGATACCTTCTTAAAATATTCTATTTCTAGAGGGATAATATATTATTATATGTGAATATATTAAGTGAAAGCTCAGTTCAATCAAAATGAATCTGTCAATAACTCGCATATGGACCTCATATTTAGGAAAGCAATTCTTTGAAAATTTTTTACTTAATATTTTTTTAAAACTTGTCTTGAAAACCCAGCGGTGGGTAGCAACATGTAAACCTGATTTTGCAAGATTTTCAAAGACCCAATTTGATTATGCTGTTTTATCAAGTTAATAATTTTTAAAAATCAAAGCGATCGTCTTAAATTTTAATACTTAAAACTGAAACGCATTTATATAATACCCATATATATCCAGTTATATTGGCCAAATAATTGATCTCTTGGTGATCTATGTTTTAAATATAACAAAACATATATACTGTCGTTCTAAAGCATGGAATAGTGAATGTGCGTACTTTTGAGAATGGATCAAAAAAGGCTATTTCGTATTTTTTTATTCGTCTGAAATACACTTTTTATTTGTCAAAATGTTTAACTAACAGAGATGGATTGACGATGGGTACTCAAAGTAGCTTGAGAGGACCAGCAGTCTAGAACAAGCGAAGTATTCTTATGGAACGACTCAAATGCTTAATTATAACAAGTAAAAATTTAAAAACACCTCTTCCATATTTCCTACCCACTTTATTTTAATTCAGCTTTGCTTAAAATTAGGGACTTTGAACGTAAATCCTTGAGATACTCGTGTACAAATAATTGCAAATGTGCTCGCAATGTTCATGTGTGCTTTCATATATACGTGGAGGAACCACTTAATATTTATTTACAAATTCACACACACACACACATACACACTCACACACACTTTGCCTTTGCATCGTACTATCGCATAAAACATGCTTCATCTCTATCTTTATAATCATAAAACAGAAAAAAACTTTAAGTATAAAATAAATCCTGGTCATTTAAGTTGGCTGTCGCTGGGTGTATGTGTGTGTGTGTTTTCAACATATTCTGCATGATGTATGTTTGGTCAGCGAAGGATGTCAGGCTTGTTTGTGTGGCACGTGGTAGTTCAGGTGAATTTGTGTACGCAAAAAAAATGTTTAGCATCTAGAGTTTAAGCCATATTTTAAATTAGAAAACATCGTGCCATTTTCTTTAGCTTTCATTAGCACACATACACACACACACATTGGCTTTTGCCCACGCCGTTATAATTTCATGGCTTCTCTGCTTGCCATTCTTCCGTTGTTGACCTGTTTAATATACACAAGAAAAAAAATCATGTATTCACAAAAGTACAAATATCTGTTTGCATCTGTATACGTGAATCTTTTTGCTTTTAGCAGCTTGGTATTTTAGGATTTTAAGGATTAAAATAATATATTTTTGAATATTTAGGAGCTTTAATAATTTTCGTTCGTTCGCTGTTTTGTTGATAAGGGCTCTTGCGAGTGTATGAGTGTGTGTGTATTTTGTTGTTGCTTTATGTGTTTCTTTTAGTCGACCGCTTGGTTTCATTGAAAATTTTGATTTCGTGTACTCTTTTTAGAGTGTGAGGCTGGCCTAGAGATAGATGCGCTCCTTGCTGAAGTTTTGCTATGATTTATATTGTTGGATAAACTTAAATAATTTATTTTTAGTTTTACGGGAGTTTAATGCGAGCAAAATTTGTATTGAACTTTTAGTTTGAGGGAGAAAAGTAAATCCAGCTTTACCAGGAACAGCACAGTGTGCACAGTATAAAATAAGGAAAAAAATTAAAGATTTTAATTACCAAAAAGCTTAAATAAATAAAAATATAAAAAATTTAGTTTGACAGTTATAACTATTATTACTTTTAATAACACGAAATTATTTTTTCCATTTAGCGTAAAAAATTAAATAAAATTTATTATATTTGTAACTAATAAATAATAATTGGGGGATTCAAACTATAATCACAAAGTCATATATCATAAAGTAATAGCTCAGACAAATATGACTCGAGTGAACTGAAGTGATGAGAAAATAATGCGTTTTTAATTAATTGCTTTGATGAAAAAAGAGTTTGAAGTATTTGCAAAATCTTTTAACAATTCCAGTTTTGTAAATTGTTAATTTTTCAACGGGCTTAAGTTCGAATCTGCATGACTGCAAATTATTTTTTGTTATTTTTTATTAATAAATGAATTTGTTTTTAAATTCTATTTATTATTTTATATTAAGATTGGAATATTAAGAATATTTTCATTAATCATCAAACCAGCAGAACGGATCAGTACTGATTTCGAGGCCGCTACGCCATCTCATCAGCGTTCTTTGTTCAATTTTTCCACTTTCGCAAGTGGTGCTAGTTAGTAGGAATATCAACTATTTAACCAATATTTTAACGAAAATTGAATATGAGAAGTTATCACATTCATATTATTAAGTTATTACATTTTGGTTAGTACGAAATTCCCCAACCCTGACGATTAATATCCCCAATATTCCAATATCTCTTTTGCTTTTTCCAGAGCCATCGGCTGCTGATAGGTAAAGCTTCTTTGTTATTTATGTTCAAGTAATTGAATTTAGTTGTCAATTTACTTTGAACAAGTGCGCGTGCCCCCGCAATGTTTTAAATTATGTATGAATTTTTGTTAGTTGAACTTATTCTTTGTGTAAATTGTTAATTTTTCAACGGGCTTAAGTTCGAATCTGCATGACTGCAAATTATTTTTTGTTATTTTTTATTAATAAATGAATTTGTTTTTAAATTCTATTTATTATTTTATATTAAGATTGGAATATTAAGATTGGAATATTATATATAGTTTTATTTAAAACTATATATAAAATTTATGTTCTGATGCACAAGCTTCTCGAAATAAATTTGTGTGTAACAAGGAAATCAGCTGCTTTCGGTGACATGCTCTATATGAATTTTTTGGCGGCGGGAAGTGGAACAAATGTTCGGCGGTGACCAGTTGCATAAATTAAATAACCAGTATTTTTCACTTGTATATTTTTCAACTTTGCGGGATAATTCTTTTTTACCTGCTTTAAATACGTCGGTATGCCTAGATTCCATTAGTTCTTATACCAAATCATCAATAGACTTGAACTTATTACCAAAACCTTGCGAGATAATATCTCAAATAAATTAAATGTTACATATTTTTTATTCTTGTATTATGAATAATATTTTTAAACCTTTCTGATTTTATTTAAAAAAATATACACATAAAATTTTGATATGAAATTTTTTATTTGACACATTGTTGTCACAATACTATTATATATAAATGAAATTTATTTGTTGGTGGTTAAGCAATGTCTATATGCATTTCTTTGGTGCTTTACCAAATCGTCAGTAGACTTTAACCACAGTTTTGAAAAGTTAAAAACCTCTTATCTTATGCATATACTTCCGAAAACCATCTGAGAATTCACAAATTGTAAATTCAAAGCCACTACTAGGAGAGCGAACGACTTTTTCCCATAAGTCAGAAGCAGCTAACTCTGTAAGCGAGGGCCATTGATTTTTGGAGACCCTACAGGTGGTAATACTTGACCACCTGCCTGTCACCTCCCTCTCTCCCCACTCCTAAATTTTGTTCAGCACCTCAACTGTGGGAGTGTCAATATCCCTACGTGAGGCTGCCTCATCCAAGGCCGAACCTGCTCTTGCGCATTCGTCCGCTATCTCATTTCCATGAATGCCTTCACTGAAAATATTCTGTACGTAAAATTAACTGAAATTGTCATATAAAATAAATGAATATTCGATTAAAAACCGATCAACTTATTATTCATTTAACTTTAACAAAAATATCATTTAATTTTAAATGTTAAAAAATTAACAGACTTAAATCTGTAAAAAATATTGCTTTTCTCTATTATTTTGTTAGCTCAAAGAGAAATAGTATTGTTTGAATCAGTTTAAATTAAAATTGCTTAAAATTTTAAATGATTGTTCATTTAAGAATTATTATACGGAATACTTCTTGAATGAAGTACATTCCGTTTCTTTAATAATATTGTGAATATACTTACAAATAAACAACGGACAATATTGAAAGCAACAGAAAATCCGTATTAATGTGTAGTTAGATTTTTCAATGACTGTTAGAATCAGTTAAAAATAAATTTGCTTACATTTAAAAATGACTGAACGGAAAACTTCTTGAACAAAATACATTCCGTTACTGTCATAATTTTGTCAGTGTTCATACCCTGGAACCCAAACTATCTTTCAAGTCAAGCCAGAGATTGAGTGAATGCCAGCACACATCTCGACTTCACTATCCCCGAGTCCACGGAGCTAATTGCTGCCAGACTATCAACACAAATGTCAATAATTCTTGCCTCCAAACTGAGCCCATTAGTCCCCAAATGCTGCCTCGGTAATGGCATAAATCTTTGCCTGGAAGACTGTCGAGGTATCGGGTAGCCTGAGCGATAACGAAAGGTCGAGATTCTCGGAATACACCCTCGAAACAGTGCCAGTGTCCATCTTCGAGCCGTCCGTAAAAACTAAGGTTGCATCACTACGAGTCGCGGTGTTCTCCATCCAGTCCTTCCTCTCCGGAAATACGACTGAGAAGGATTTTTCGAAGTTCATGACCGGAGCCATATAAAGAGTCCGTCTCCCCAGGAACTGCCCTCCTACCTTTTGTAGGATACTGCCATGTTCCGTACGGTCATGCCTGAAGATGCCTGACTCGATGAGTCTGAGGGCAGCTCTTGCAGATATGTACTTGATGTAAGCCCCAAAGGGAGCTAAATCAAGCATTGTCTCTAGACTGGCCTGAGGGGCTGATCTCATCGCGCCAATCATAGAAAGACATGCCAGCCTCTGTACCTTGCCCAGTATAGAGATATGAACTCTTGTCCACAGCCCTCCACCAAACAAGTGATCCATAAGTAAGAATGGGTCTGATCACCGGCTTATATATCCAGTGGATGTACGGTTTCAACCCCCATTTCCTCCCAGAAAATCTCTTGCATGCGTAAAACGTGCATAGACCTTTGGGGGTTTGTCCTTTAAAATAATCCTGCGGAATGACTCGCACCAAATGTGAATTAACTGTTCACCAAAATCGCATCTCAAGTGGGTCATCTTAGTGAAACCACATTGTTGCATAGTGACTTTCATAGCATAAATGACCGCAGCTCTCATCTTTATAATTAATATTTTATTTTGAATTAAATCCACTTTGAACTAAATAATGAGAAAACGTATGCTCTTTAAATTATCTAGTCGGCTAAATACGTAACACACATGCCAGTCAAACCCAGCTCTTCCATTTTGACAACAAAAAAAATTTAGAATCATTGCAAGGTAGCGCACAGTAATGTTCACTTCTTCGTTGTCTTTGAAAAAGATGCCACCTGTCCACAATCCACACCAAACTGTGCATGTTTCGCGATGCATTATCAGTCCTTCCAATGCTTCTTCTGGCTGCTCTTCACATCAAATACGGCAATTTTGATTGATCATGATGCAAATGCGCAAAATTCATGTTCTTCACCGCACATGAATTTTGATATAAAATTCAATAATCTGCAAGCGTTGTTCGTTTGTAGATTCGATACGTGGTTAGACTATTGACCCAACTGAACATATTGCATGAAAACAGCTGAGCTGCCGAAAACAGTGTTGCCACAAAGAGGCTGCTAAAAAGCACTCTTTATAAGTAACTAAAGACTAAAGAATGAAAATTCAGCAAAACTAAAATGTCTTTAGCATTATTAGAATAATTTTTAGCCCCACTCTATTTCAATTTTAAATCTTAATATTATTCCTCATCACCAAACAAAATTAAAACTTTTTGACCTGATTGCCCAATAAATTGCGGAACAGTTCCTTAAATACTTTTTTAATTTTACCACTCTACAGGCAGTTTAATTCATTTCAAATATGTGGATTTCTTAGCGTATCTAATAATCTGGAGAATATTTTTCTTGGTTACAAATATGTGTTTTATAGGGAAACATTTACCAAAATAAAATATTCTCTCATTTAACGTCATTGTAAATGAAGTCCGCACAAACTTCATCTTCTTTAACGTCGATATTCAAATTGTTGTTAAATGGTTCTCCTGCAGAGATCTCAGTGAAATGTTTCTCTCCTGACATTTTTAATAAACGAGTTTCGTACCGTTGCTTACAGCCTCCGAGACCGTCTGGCCTTGTAGTAAAACTGAAGGTTTCGTTTATTATTTCAAGTAGCTTTTGTGTTTTTGCATAAATCGTTTCCCGTTTACATTTTCGCTTCGGACTTCTATTTTTGGACACGTGGATATTATTCTGCTATTCGGGATGTCTTTGTATTAAGAGCATCTTTATTTAAGGGTGGAACTAGATCTTCCATTTTTTAATTTTTTTTCAATCGTTGTGCAAGAAACTGTGTTCACATTATAGACGTTTGTGAGGTTCACTACTTAGAGTAACTACTGTAAAAAATAAGGAGTTCTCTACACCCAATAGACAGATTTGTTATTTCACTATATCCAGAGTGCACTGTGACATGAAACTACACAAAATGATTTATTAAATTAATCAAAATATATGTATAAATTTATTGTGCTTTATTATTTTATTTAAACAAATATACCTCAGAAATGAATTAAAGTGGTAATTTAATTAAACAACTCGGTAACCAATTTGTTGACTAATTATTTTTTAAAAGTGTGGCACCACTAATGACATTTGAAAATAAAGAAGCTTTTTATACCCTTCACAAGGAAGTAAAAGGGTACATCTAGGTTTGTCATTCCGTGTGTAATTTCATCAATATTCACATGGGACCCCCCATATATGTATATTCTGGATCCTTATGAATAGCGATGACGATTGAGCGTTGTCCGCCTGTCCGTCTGTCACATAATTCCAAAGTTTGTGTTTTTAGTGAATTAAATATATTTTATACTTCAGGAAAACTTAAATTGGTATTAAAAAATTAAAAATTCGGTTCCAGGGTTGGAAAATCGAAATTTTGCGGTACATAAAAATACCCACATAAATTCCATATATATTTTTTTTATACTTCGATAAGAATTCAATTGGTATTAAAAATTTAAAAAATTAAAAATTCGGTTCCAGTGTTGGAAAGTCGAAATTTTTTAGTACATAAAACTAGTCACATGAGTTCCTCATTTTGGATTTTTCTGAATGAAATTTTTTTATACTTCGGGAAGAGTTAAATTGGTATTAAAAACCAAAAAAATTAAAAATCCAGTTTCAGGATTGGAATATCGACATTTTCTGATTCATAAAAGTAACCACATAATTTTCTATATGTAGGGGTCATCCCCTGAGTGCTGGTCCAAGAAACAAAAAAAAATATATCAGGAAGAAATATATTGGTATTCAAAACCAAAAATATCTAAAAGACGATTCTACTGTTGGACAATTGGAACTTTTTGGGGTACATGAAACGGATTTTTTCTTTTTGTTTGTAAATTAACATATTTAAAATATTTGAACGACGTTCAAGGGTACTAGAAATAAGAAGAGCCAAGCATTTAGCTTGATAGCCAAAAAATTTTTAACGTTTTCTTATATATAATAGTAACCGATAACATCATTTATATATTTTTTTAAGCCTACTTTTTGTTTTAGCAAGAAAGAAAGAAAGAATAATTACATCTGTGAAGGGTATTTAAGATTCGTTAAAAACGAATATAGCAATTTTACCTGTTCTACTTGCATAAAGTACTGACATCAATTAGCAAGTTCAATATCTTCAGCTGTGCGAACTTACTAAGGTGTTTTATTCCCTCGCAAGCAAACTCGATATGTGTTCTAGTGGCAACGCGTGTCATATTCGTTTATTTCGTTGTGTTGCATTGCCTTTCAAACTGTAAATTTTTTAGAAAAGACAACCGAGGAAATGCCAAATATTTGTCCAGAGCAAGAAATTCTAAAGTCTAGTCACACTAGGGCATTTTGTGTTGTCATTTAAAAATTCACAGTTTAATAGGCAATGCCACACAATTTAATGTACAAAAAAAAAGACAAATTTTGCCAATAGAACACACTATTGTGCTTGCTTGTCATGACACTAGATGTCATAATGTGTTCCCAGCTTAAGCCCTCGTAACATCAAATATTAATCGAAACTTGTGTCTTGGAATTATTTAGCAATTTGAATTATTCATTTGGAACATGTTATCAGTTGAGCAAGTCCTCAAATTGCAATTGCATTTAATAAATTGTAATTGCTTTAAATTTCTCAGTATTTGCAATCTTTATAGAATTTGAAATTATTTCATTAAATATTTAAATGGAAAGGAAAACAAAAATTGAATAAGAAATTAAATCAATTTCGACAAACAATTGCATGCAAAGAAGCAGAAGTAGAATAAAAATAAAATTACGTAAATAGAAAAAAAGGAACTTTTGCAGTTTGCAAAAGGACATGGCAAAGCCAACAGATAAAGTTATAAAATTTTAAATGATTTTCAGACAAAGAAGAATTTCATTTAAAGGAAAAGATATTAAAACCCACAACTGCAAATATTTGTATGTCATGTTTTAGTTTTAGTTTGCATGCCTCTCATTATACCCATTTCTTCTTCATCTTCTCCTGTTTTTTCCTTCTTTTTTTGTAAATGTCATTTTCTTTTTGCATAAAGCAAATAAAAAGATGTAATAATATAAAGTTACAATTGTGGGCTACTAAAATGAGAAAAAAGTATGAAATTAAACAAACATCTCAGGAGTGAGACCAAAGATGGGGGTTGCAGCCAAGGAAAACGGCCAGTCTATTCACAGTAGAAAATAAAGCCAGCAACTGTGGTTGCCGACACCCACTATACAAAACCTCAAAGGACAATATAAACTCACACAGTCTGTTGTTCCCTGCACGTACGACTTGAATAAAATAGATTTTCCATACAACAACTAACATGGAAGCAAGTATGCAATTCTAAAGATCCTGGACATGTTCGAGAGATTGTAGTGAGAAACTATCTGACTGGCAAAACCCTTGTGAAAAGAAGTCAAGTCATATGTATGAGTATACGGAAAATACAGACAAACCCCAAACCTTTATCATAAGCAAAAGTTTGTGCATGCATGAGCAGAGCAAAAAGGAAATGGAATAGAATTATTGTTGGTTGTAGAAATAAAGCATTAGGCAAAATGAAGAGGTAGTGTTGGATGATTTTTGCAAAAGGATACTACAAGATGTAGAGGACACAATAAGAATTTCAGCAGGTCTGCAGTGAAATATATGAAAGGCAGGTAAGGAGGAGGGGGAGTGGGTGGCCAGGCCAGCCAGCAGTTATTGCAAGGGAGTCAGTCATAACAATTGTACATTTCTATTTTACAAGTATGAAGGAAATTATTTGAAAAGGACTTTTGTACAAACAAAAGAATATAAAACTACATGCTCAGGCTTGTCTGTACATGCTCGTACGTGCACAAGGACAATTGCTGAAAGTGTTCAAGTCACTACTACCACTTGTACAGAAAACAACTATTGCTGGAATTAAAACAACAAGAAAAGAAAGCTAAATTTTCCATTCAGAAGTAAAGAGTGCTGATGTTGATGGTGGTTGCCAGTTTGCTTAAGGGTAACAAGAAACCAACGAACTATTTACATATTTCTAGTCACTCGTACCTCTCTAAATCTGCAGAAATACTATTTTTACGAAAAGACATTTGTTGATGACTGGGTATAGTGCCACACACCCTTGTAAAGAGGAGGACGAGATAGCATTTTATATAATATTCAAGTTTATTTCTTCTTTCATATTCCTTTTCATTTATACATAAGCTTTGAATAAAATGTTATAGCATTAGTTTTCTTGCTTATATAAAATATGTGGGCATATAAGGGCACACGTTTATCTCTCTGTGTGTGTATGTGTGTTTTACGAGTTTGTATTTGCATAAACTGTTTTCGTCTGACAAACAGTTTGAATAGAAATTTAACTTTTTAACATTATTTTATTTTTGTACAAAGTTTAAATTAAATTTTTTTTATGATAATAGTTTAGTATTTGCACAGGAAGTGCAGACATTAGGCGCTTAGCTGTGTATAGTAATAAAATCTTTTATGCTACGAATAGCCAGAAGTTCTGGACATGACCCATAATCAGTTCTAAAGTATCAGCCTGATTGGAAAAATATTTGGCAAAAAATATTAAGTATTTCTTTGCTTTAAATTAGTTTTGCGAAAGCCATAAATAATTTTCTTAAGAAAAAATAAAACATTTGACAAGGTTGCATCTTTTAAATGATAACACAAGACAAAATATTGTTGAAATGACATTTTTTTATTATAATTTAATAGCCTTGGGTATTTATTCGGTTCACCCTTACTCGGTTAACCGATTTATTACCATGCAATCAACCGATAGGTTAATGTTAACTTGCCTATTTTCGAGTACGAATTAAACCGCTTAATTTCAGTCGATTAACAGATTTAACAAAATTCTTTTTATTTTTTGGAAATTAAAACATATTTTTGTGTTTTTATTTTTTTATATCGTCTCATGTACAAGGTATGCGCGTTAAGAAAATATTTTTTTTTATACAAGAAAAGTGTTCTTTTTAATAAGTCGTATGACAGATAACAAAACGAGAGTCATCCGTAAACATGCAAGAAAGGAATAAGTTTAGCCGTACTGTGTAAACATCGCTGGTCATCGTTATTCAAAATGGTGAACATTGTTGCCCTTCGTAATATAAATGTGTGGCTTATGTTCTGGCCGATTTTGATTTGACTACACGACTTTTAGAAAAGTTAAGTAAAGTAAAGACTCTGATACTCTAATCGAACTTGAGGAAATTATTAAGTTCTACATTAATAATTTAATAAAGGCCAATAACACGATAACCATCGATTTAATTAAAACCTTAAGGATTGGATTTAATGCGACATAGACTCAGCCATATTTCGTTTTAGCAACACATTCTTAAAACGCAGTAAAAAACAGAAACTAAGGAATACGGAAATAAATTTTTTCTGAACATTCGGTGCTGACATTTTCCAGGATGAGCCAGATGATGAACTGAGAACAGAAGAAAGTCTCGATAGTGGTCGCTTAAATACTTTATTTGAAAAAATCTTATGCTTCTAAGTGTACGCTAGTTACGAAACACTTTAAGTCAATATATGGACATATGTTAAAAATTCGTAGGCAAAACAGTACTTTAGTTTATTTCTCTGATTGGTAGTAGTGTTTTTACAGCGAAAGTTAAAAAGTTGTTTTAGCGTTAAAACCATAACCATCTGATTTTGCTGTTTATGGTTTTGTGAATAGGTTTTGTGAATACTCTGTCACTAATATGCGTCACGAAATGTTCAGATTTCTATAAATGAAACAGAAATTTCTTAAATTTTTTTGTTATATATAAACAATTATATATATGGACCTACTTATGAAAAGTGAAGAACTTCTTGAAAATCAATTTGTTACACACAGGGTTGCATTTCATACAACCTACTAAACAGCAATTCGAAAGTGGTTCTAGGTCAGGGAAGCCCAAAAATTTTTTTGTTGTGTATTAGTGAGTAAGAGAGAAAAAACAAATTGAGAGAATTGATTTATTCACAGCCAAATTATGATGTTAGTAAGAGATTGAAAAACAGAATAATTATATTCATACAACAAACCAAACATATTAATATTTTTAAATAAAATAATTCAATTTACTTTTTTAAATTTTAAGTTAAAATACTCAATTATTTATAAACTCTATAAAAGTAAAATATGTTGATATGATATACATATATTTTATATTTCGGATAAATTTTATTTAACAAAAACAAAATACCACTTAATAATGTGATTCATTATAATAAATCAAAACGATTTCAAAATTTTCACGAAAAAAAAGATTGCAATTATGAATCTTATACAAACGATTCTAGTTTGATACTTTTGCATTGAATGGACACGCAACATTTTTTGAGTGTGAACCTGAAAAAAGTAATAAAGCATCCGCTAAACATGTGCACTTGTCGACTTATCAATGATAAGTTATCATCAACGACTAAATGAAAGAGCATAAGAATATGTGTGAGTTCTCTCCAAACAATTGTTTCATGAACTGGGCTTCCCTGTCCTAAGTTGATTTTAAAGAATTAATTTTGTATGGTAAAACCAGGTTTTAACGTTAAAACCAGAATTTATTAGAAGCATGTCCGTGTGAGAGCATAACACTATTAAGTTAACAAACAATATTGTCTATTATGATGTACAGACGCGAATACAATTATGTTCGAGTAGTCTAATATATATATTATTTTATATAATATTATCAGGTACTGAATTCTTTTAAATTATTTACTTTTAACAAGCGTTGTAAGTCTATGCGTATTTATACGAGGCAAAAACAACGAATATATAAAAAATAAAGAAAAATGTAAGTGATTCTTTTTGATAGAATCAAAAGAGTACTCGAACAACAAGTTTATTTATTTGTTTTGATTGAATCCGCATCACTAATTTCTGTTTTTATTTCTTTATATTTTTTTAATGTTTGTATTTTAATTCATTTGAATAATTTAACAACATATTTCATCATATGAAAAGTATCAACGCCTAACACAAGACTTTAATTTAATATACAAATTGAATTCACTTGTGCCATATGGACACCGATTTTTGTTGAAGAAAATTACATTTCTACAAGTAAGAACGTTACACCGGGTCGAATATTAAATACTCTCAAAAAATTTAATAATTTTATTTTATTTCCACCTTTTTCTTAATTTTTTCTTAAATTATTACGCACTGAGGTCAGTTTTATACAAAATAGTTAAATTATTGCTTTATTTTCCAATATTTCGTCGCACTTTGTGTAACTTCTTGAAAGAAATAATTATATGTATTAATTAATGAAATTTTTTAACAAAACTGTCATAAAAAGAAAACATTATTTGAAGTAAGAAAACATTTTTTTTTTGTTGGAAAATGATTTTGTTTAAAATTTTTTTTCTTACTTCAAATAACTTTTTCTGTTTCATTAGTTAATACATTTATATTATTTCCCTGAGGAAGTTACACAAAGTGTGACGAAATAATGGAAAATAAAACAATAATTAATTAATTTTGTATAAAACTGACCTCAGTGCTCAATAATTTAAGATATATTTAAAAAACTCCAAATATATAACAAAAAATTTTATCCTGCTGGGTAAGCGTTCCTTTAAGACATTTCTGTGTGCCATTTTAAAACTATATTTTGACATGGTCGCTCCGGAAAGATCCGTGGGGGAGACATCACACCTTAAAACTTAACTTTAAAAAAATTAAAAGTTAATTTTTGGGGTAATTTATTTATTTTAGGTTCATTTAGTTGGCAAAGAGGGTTGGAGGGGTAGGGCAAAACAAGATCTGAGAACATCTTACCTTCGTCATAGAATCTTAAACAATTTAACTTTCAAGGAGTGTAGGACTAAGTAAAACAATTTTTCAAATACTGACACTACTTTTGCTTATAACGTCAGCGCCCACAGAAAAGGGCGCGTTCCCAAACACGGATTTTAACGCTTTGAATATTTTTTGACATAAAAATATATCATTTGCTTAGCCAAATTACAAAACATAAACTTGAAAAATTATATTGCTTGCTAGAGTTTGATTTAGTTCTTCTTTGAGGAACGTTTGTCCCTATGACCCTATTGAGCCCATTTCCAAACTTGACCTGTGCCATCCTTTAATTGAAATTGTGCTGCACAAGCACAAACACGGGTTTTTATGAAACACAATTTTATTTTGTTTATATAAATTTTCTAATCTAGTTTTGCTTATTTTAAAAATTTATTATATTATTTGCAAACACTCATCTAAAAAAGCAAATAGTTGTCAGATATTCTATGCAGCAAGATGAGTTTGATATATGAAAAAAGAAAAAATTCTATACGACTGTTCCAAACAAGCGTAAGTTTTTGTTTATATGTACGTGCAAATAGACATAAAATAAAATAGAAATTACAATTTCATTTACTGTTTAGATGAACATCATTTTATTTCATCATTCGGTTGCAAAGACGGTAAGGATTAGAAAAATGCACTCATCCCTTTTTAGAGAGACATATTGTGTGCTTTTGGGGTTTCTTTCCATGAGTGAATGGGATGGGAATTTGTAAAGAATATTACGTGACCATTTCAAGTGTCTGGTTAATTTATTTGCATTTTTGCTGGACTGCTTATTCAAGTTGTCAGTTCTTTTTTTTCGAAAATGTAATTCTGATATTGTTACGGACAATTAATTAACGCAATTAACCAATTCCCAATAGAGTGAGTGAAATCGTTTTTTTAATATCGTAAAGTTTTTTTTTCTTTTAAAATATGCAAGTGAGTGGTAAACATTCATACTATGTTGGTAGCGAAATATTGGAATATATTAAAAAAGTTTTTAACTTTTTTTGTACAAAAATAAGTGGATTTTCAAAAAAATATTAGAATATAAAAATATTATAAGAAGATCGAAGAAATTAGAAGAACATTACAAACAATTAATAGTAAAAATCAAAAAAAAGCATACATATGTGGCTGTGACGAATCTTATATACTCTTCACCGATGCGTCATAGGTCTGGATTAGGAAATTACATTCCTTCCAACAGTGGATCTATATTTTTTATTCATCTGATTTTCAATACTAGTTGAATTCTTTATAAAATTAAAAATATGTTGTAATTGCCAAAGAAAAAAATCAGTTTTATCTAGTTACTTGAAAAGTCTAAAAAAATTTCCACCTCTAAAACAGTCTTGTCGGCTTTTCTGGTTTTAAAAGTACCAATAAATTTCAGAAAAATATCATGTTTGCGACATTCATAGAAATTAAAAGAGTGTTGCGTGCTTGGCGATTTCCTACTGTTGGAAAATGGGTCGAAAAATCGCCATAATTTTTTTTTGTGGAAAACGGAATGAAGCATTAAAAATTTCTAAAAATTTAAACAGCAGGGGATTGTACTCTGAGTCAGAAGTGCGCAATATCGAATTTTTGTGTCAAATAACTCCCCGTTTTGCTTCTATAGGGCGGGCAATTTAAAAGTTTAAATTTAAAATTGCAATAAAACAAAAACGGTTTGCAATATTGTCAACTTAAATTTTTTGTTGTGGAGTATAATTGTTCCGGTTAGAGATGGATGATAATGCGGCTTCAACTCTTTTCGCAAAATTCGATATAAACTGATACTCGAAATGTACAATTCTTGCGAACGATGACGACTTGATGTTGATGGATTCTCAGGTACACTCTCAGCTACAGCTTCGATAGTTTCGGGGGTACGCACGCTCACTTCTTGGCGCTTGAACAATGAAAGCAGTTTCACGAACTTTAGCAATAAACTTGTGTATACTGGCTAGTATTGGTCCTTCTCTGTGACCAAATTTTGTGCGACATTTTCGTGCAATTTCGACCAATTGTCTTTGTTTTGTAAACAAATTTCCAAGCAATTGTAACGTTGAGGGTGCTGTTGGCTAATGTAGTTAACACGAGACTATTAAGCGGAGGGCCCTGAGTTCAACACCGCGCTAAGTCATGATAATATTCATGATGAATTCCTCTGATCAGCAGTAGTGCATGGTTTTGTTGTCAGTCTGTTTCAGTGAGAAAGGCATAGCACTGGTCACTGAATATAATTGGCAGCGACTGACACTATCATGTACCAAAAGCAGAGTAACAGCACCCTCCTTCATCACTCCTGTAGCAAAAAATTAGCCAGCAAAGTAAAAGGTTGAAATAGCTACAAAAATGGTCATCTTTCTTTATCTGTCCCTTCAATACTATCCTTCCTTTCCAGTTCCGGCGCAATGCACTGCATATGTAGGGGTAATCCCCTGAGTGCTGATCCGAGATAAAAAAAATATTTAAATCGATTCATTTCGTTCAGTGAAGATAATGTACTGAATTTTGTGGCAGCCTAGAATTACATAGATATTGCCAGATTCGAAATAACCGGAACGTTATTAAATGTGCTTCAATATGTTTTGTTGCTTTAATTTTTGACGTGGACCCGTCGGATTACTGCCACCTTATATATATTTTACTATGATTCGTGTTGCTAAAATTATATTGCTTCAGTTGCTAGACTTAATGAAAAAGGTAGAAGCTCCTTTTTTCAATTTCCTGATTTTTGCAGATCAACATATTTAATTTCTAAGTTCTATGCATTTGGAAAATTAGGTAATTTTGAAATTTCAATTTATTTTCATTTATAAAGCGTTTTATGAAAATTAAGACAGTAATAAAACGGATGGGGTTACATATCGAATAATATAATGACAATTTTTTACGTAACGTAAAATCGGCGGCATCGCTGTTAGCAATATAATCGCCCTCACCGTGTTTGGCGTTTTCACCTTCAAATTCTGTATATGTAATAAATGAATGAAAATATGTTGGTTTCTGGCTTTAATCTATTACAAAATATCGATCTTGAAGGCAAAAAACGCCAAATGTTTTATTTAATATCAATCATACGCACCCAATCGCGTGAAGGACAACAGATCATTAAATGACTTGCCTTGTAAATTATTAAACGTTTTTTTTTTTGGGAAGATTAAAACATTCTATCGTTACATATTTAATTTGATCAACATTTTTTCCAAAGAATTTGTTTCCTTTGTTTGTTTATGATGGCCATATTATTATAATATTTCTCAGAAAGACTGAACTAATATTTTCAACTTAGAACCGAGTGCAAAAACGAACAATATTTACTATAGATTTAGACATTAACATCCTATTTACAGCAATAATCCATTAAGGATTTCCAGCAAACATTTTTTGTTCTTGCTTGGATTTAAATGCATTTGCACGAGAAGCAATATGCAAAAAACTAGAAGGATCTTCTGCAGGTATTGCTCATTCATATAAAATACACATGCAGCCGATGCAAGCAGGCTTTTCGTTTACCATTTTTTTTTTGTTGTGAAAATATTTTGCACCAGCTTCTCTAAACCTGGAATGGTACGACTAGCGTAGATATTTGGTCCACTACCTCTATTAGGATTCCTTGGCAGTGATGCAAATAAATGCACATTCAAATTTTTTTTCTCTGCCATAGCGACATGATGTTGGATAATAGAACAAAGTATGCAAGCAACTGTGCCTAAATTCGAAATTGTTGTTTGCCATTAATTTCGTAAGTGAGAGACTGCTGGTTTCAAATTTTTTTTTTAATATTTGTGATGTACTTTTCTGCAAATAATTACAAAAAATAGTAGATTGTTTTATTAAAACATAAAAATAAAATTGCTTTGTCAGCTGCATTTTTTTCTTGTTTATTTTCCGATATTGTTTGGAATACAACAATGCAATAAGTGCAACAAAATAATTTAACTGGCATTCAGTATCAAATAAAAATTCCACACTCATAAGCATATACAAAATTCCAATATGGCTGCAACCAAAATACAAATAAATTTTTAGATGAGCATGCAGCAGGCACTAAAAATTAACAAAAAATAGTAACTGACGTTGCAGCCCCAGGAGGACAATGAGGGACTTTGAAGTAGTAGGTAAAGACTTGTGTGTAAATACTATATTTATGCTACTTCATTCATATGTCTGCAGCTGTTTTATATGCATATACATACATATATGTTTGGGGGTGTGTGTGATCCTGAATGCATCCTAGAAAGGTTAACTAAAAAAATGTGGTGAAAATAAAAAATCTCAATATATGAAACGCAGTTTGTGATGCCCGTGAACTTCCTAGGCACTGGTATGCTCTATCCTTTTGTACTGTTAATAACATCTTCATTGATTTTATGTTGTTTAACACTTATTTATAGCTTGTTTGAAGAAATACGTATCGTAGGCAAGAAAAAGGATAAGAATATTTTAATAAGGCGTTATTTTTCACTTTTGAAAAAAGTTACATCGAACACATTGACGAAATTCCAAAATAAAATGTTTCAAACACACACGCTACTAAAGTCATTTACGGATGGTGGACGCTTTTCACCATAAGGAGTAGAATTTGTATGACTAAATTCATATATAATATTATTTGTTTTATGTTAGACCCGTGTCGAAATCTTTCATTCGATCGTTTTTGACAAGAACCTTTGATCAAACCAATGTAATTTAAAGTGGTTTCATTACAGGTTCTTGTAAAAAACGAGCAAGTGAACCAGTTCGAAGCAAATCTATATTATTTCTGTATGAAGTTTATAAACCTAGACACAAACCTTTTTTTCATAAAACCATCAGTAGCTGTTGTTATTTTCTTTATGTCTTACAATTCCAGTTAGACTTGCGAGCCTTGGAGGAATGATAAGTTTTTTCTATGTTGGGCCAGCACTCAGGGATGACCCCTACATATGCAGTGCATTGCGCCGGATCTAGAAAGAAGGGGATAGTATAGAGGGGACAGATGAAAGATGAAAAACAATTTTGTTGTAGCTTTTTCAATCTTTTTACTTCGCCGGATAATTTTTTGCTACAGGACCCACGAAGGAGGGTGCTGTTACTTTGCTTTTTAGTACATGATGGTAGTACTTCAGCGAACAGCAAAAGCCCTATGTTCGGCTGTGCGGTATTTTTTATATCTTTCAGTGTATATACATATACATTTATTCCAGCCCTGCAACCATACTTTTCATCTTTCTGATTTTCTATATCGATTTCTTTCTTTGTAATATATAATGTATGTTTGATTACTAAAGAAAAAATTAGTTTTATATATATATATTTTACTATTCTAAAAAAAGTTTACATTTTCCAGCTCTGGAACTGTCGTTTTGTCTGTTCTGATTTTTAATAACAACGAAATTCTTTCCAAAATATTAAATATGTTTAATGTATAGAAAAAAAGAATTTTCGTTAAGTTGGCCACTTTTGTGTTCCAAAAAAGTTTCAATTGGCATCGTATTTTTGATTTCGTTTCATTTTTAATACCAAGTTGATTTTTCTTTTGTTAATTAACAAACAAAAAAAGCAAAAACAAATATTGAAAATAAGCTTAAATTTTCCAACTCTGGAGGCCTCGGAATACATACGGAAACATACGGCCATCGTTTGTCTGTGAAATACTGTGAAAATTATACACGGGTGATGTATACAAAAAGGAGATATGGTCGTTGAGTTCTTCTTATGACTCTGATATGCATTTAAACGTCTAACTCATTTTTATTTAATTCAGACCAGCGCTCAGGGGATGACCCTTACATATGCAATGCCATGCGCCGGAATTAGAAAGGAGGGGATAGTATTTAGATTACAGGCGAAGAAAGATGAGAAGACAGAAATTTTTTTGTAGCTATTTCAACCTTTTACTTCGCCGGCTAAGTTTTTGCTATAGGGCCGGCGAAAGACCTTTGAAATAATGCCTTCAGTTATTCTAAAAAATTTTGATTTGCATTTGAATTTTTTAAAATTTGGGAAATAAGGATCTGCACAATTCAAATTAAATGAAGTAAATATTTTAAATTTCTATCATCATAGACGTGATTAGGTGCGTATGATTAATATTAAATAAATATATTATTTTCTTACGTATGCAATTTCAATTAAAACAAGTAAAAACGTTATATTCGACCGGGTCGAATCTTAAATACCCTCCAAATATTTAGGAAGTATATTTAAAATGTTTAACTTGGTGGGACAGAGTTCCTTTATATAATATCGTTCGTCAACGACTAAAAATGTTTTCCACAGACGAATGTATGGGCATTTCTGGACCGTCTTAGAATTCATTACTGATTAAGAATATATATACTTTATGGGGTCCAATTCTCTTTGGAGGGTATTAAAACTGTACTTCGGCAAGGGCTGAGGGGGAGACATTTCACCTTTGTCATAAAACTATAAAAATAAATGTTTGGGATAATTAAATACAAAATTAATATATTTTTATTTTTATAGCGTTATTTATGTGGCAAAGAGATTTATTTGTTAAATTTTTACACTATTTTTGCATATAATAACGCCCACTAAAGGGGGCGGAGTCCAAATTTTTTTATATTTTGTGGCTCCAAGTTCAACGCTTTGGACCTTCCTTGACATGCAAATATATAGCATTTGTTTAACAATATTAAAAAAAAACTTTAAAAATTATGTTGTTTTTTAGATATTGGTTTAGTTCTTCTTAGAGGAACTTTTTCACCTCTTGCCCGATTTAGCCCATCTCCGAACTTAACCTGTGCTATTCTTCAAGATATGTTTCAAGAGTCCAGCTCTTTTCGTTTGGACTGAATCGTGATTTCCACAGACGGGCGGACATGCTCATATCGTCTTAGATTTCATCACTGATCAAGAATATATACTTTATGAAGTCTCAGATGGATATTTCGCTGCGTAACAAACGGAATGACAAAGTGAATATACTTTCCACATTCTTTTTTGGAGGGTATAATAAAAGCACATAGAATCCGTCGTTTTTTACTTATTGCGATATAAATAATTAATAAGCTTTTTACTTTTTTATATTCAGCCATGTCACCGAATTCAATTCCGTTCGGTAAATGAATTAATTCGGTATTGTGGCTCTTCAGAAAATGACAAATGAAACCATTTTTCGGAACAAAATAATTTTTAATATCATGTTTTCATCTTTGTTTTCTGAAGAATCAAGATACGAATTCCATGGCCGGTGTGTTTCTCTTGACTAATAATTTGACTAATAATTTTTTAATAAATAAAATTTTTCATTAATAAATATATAATAATATTTTTAATAATCACTTCCTGATAAGTCGAAAATACAAACTTATTAATATTTTGGCTGTAGAGAAAAAGTAGTTCCCCACATATGACTTAAGATTTTTTTTCACTGGGATACAGGGAAGAAAGTATTTCGTGCCTTAAGCAAGTTAATGTGACCAGTACGTAAATTTAGCTTTTTTTGCAAAATTATACACACCTTTGAAATTGCTGTGTGTGTATTAGAATCCTTTTAGTATGGCATAAACATTTATGTGTATGGATATCAATACAAATGATGCTTTTATGTTGTTGTTGGCATAAAAAGCAAAAACTAAATACTTGAACAAATATTACATTTTTAAAATATTTTTTGCTTAATTTTCATATATTCTTTTTTGCAACAGACACAACGCGGTGCACAGTTTGCCATGGAGAACATCAAGGAAGAGGAGAAGGTCCCAGAAACAGTATGTGCATAGAAAAAACTGCATTCAAATAGAGAAATAACATGGAATGTGCATTTAATGCATAAATTTAAATATAAAGAAAATTGTACAAAAATTAAAAATTTTTATGCACTTTTTTTGCAGTTGTTAGGCCAGTTTTTTCATTATTGTTTTAAGCCATGTTTTCATTTAGATTTTTTGTTCTAACAGAAAAATGCTATAAATTCCGATGCTTCTATGCATTGAGATGTACGTTGGGAATAACCCAACTGCGTTGCCTTTTTGCTCTGCTTGTTAAAGAGTGAGTATTTGAATGTGTTGGGTGTGGTATGCGAGTGTATTCAGGACCATGATTATAGCGGGTTATATGGTCGTGTGTTGTCTGCTTAATTGCGTTTATAAATATTTGTTAATTTGCTCTACATTATGCCTGCTTTGCTATTTGCTTTAAACGTGTTTTCCCAACGTTTTTCAGTGTTTTTTATTACAAAAACTTTTTAAAAACATTTTGTGTTTTACACTCGTAATTGATATTTAGTTTTCAATGCTATTTGTTCAATGTTCAATACACGTGATATTTTGTCTCTGCATTTCATGCTTGAAATTACATTAGAAATTATAAATATATATATAAATTTAATACAAAAAAATTTGCTTGCTGATTTTGAATTTATTATCGTTTTTAATATTATTCAGAAAATCAATATATTTCAAGAGCAATTTATATACAATAATTGGTAATAAAATGATACCGAGTTTTCACAAAAGTTTAATGTGAAATGGAGATACAAACAGGCTTGACTCAATTTCAATCTATAAATTTCCGTATTTCTCTAACGTCTTCTTTCTCTCAGTGTAGTATCTTCAAACTATAAGTACTTTAAAATATCGCAATAATTAACCCTAAGAATATGATTAAAAGAACTCTAATATTAAGTAGAAAAATTGAATATTTTGAATCGCACAGAAGTGATGTCGTTCATTCATCATCGCAAGTCAAGATGTGAAAAAAAGGTATTGTGGGTAAAATTCATTTGGTTCAGAGCATTTTGGGTTGCTTTTTAGTCAGAAATACTAAAAAACACATAATGCACAGAAGAATTATTATTTGTTGTGGCCGCTCCTAACATTTAATCCTAGAAGAAATCTGCTGTAATTTCATTTCAAATCTTAAGTCGATCTATATCTAAATAATTCTATGAGCCGCAAAAATTATGACGAGACAACAGATATTAAAATGAAACTTAAAAAATTTTCTTTTCTATAGAAAAAGCAAATAATAATAAACAAAAAAATTTATTAAACCTCTGCGACTTCTCACTAATTTTAACCGCGAAGTTATCGTAACGTGGTTTATTGTGCTCTTCAGTCTTTGTAAGTTGTCCATGCCGAAAGTTTTATAAGAGTTTGACAAAAAAAATTTATATTAATTTTTATGAAAGAATCAGCAGATTAGCCTCTAAAATAATATAAATCTCTAATAGTTTGAGAGCTTCTCAAAATATAATTTATTTAGATTGTTTTCGTTCATGGTATCCCACGAACGCATAAATTTATTTTGACGCGGTAAGTGGCGATCGATGTAATATTTTAATGTCTAGAGCTGATTCTGTGAAATCGATCGGTAAAGTCGTTTAAAAGTTATTAAAAAAAAAATGTGTTTTCTAATATATTTTTTTTGAAATTTCTCGAAGTCGACCCGTCCGAATCAGTTCCAACTCACAGGAAATTTAGATTTAATAGAACTCAAGCCCGATCTTTTGGAAAATTTTTAATTTTCGTGGCGAGGAGTTAAAAATGCTACATTTTATTTCACGAGAACAAAAATCTTGTGCACAACTTAAAAGTCCTATAAAATACAAGGACTGCTATAAATACGTGGTAAATTCACATTAGAAAAATCATATTTATTTATCAATTTCTAATTTGGCCACTTTAAAGTAACCCTCGCCAATATTGCTCCAAGCCTCGAACAGTTCTAGTATGGTTTTTTTTTGTAATTCGGACCAGCGCTCAGGGGATGACCATTACGTATGCAGGGCATTGCGGTGAAAGTAGAAAGGAGAAAATAGAGAGAACAGATGAAGGAAGATGAGAAGATGGAGAATTTTTGGAAGCTATTTCAACCTTTTACTTCACCGGCTAATTTTTTGCAACAGGGGCGACAAAGGAGGGTGCTATTCCCCTGCTCTTGTAGGACATGATAGTGTCAGTTGCTAAATATATTCACTTAGCAGTGCTATAACTTCATCACTGAAACAGGCTGACAACAACTAACACAAAATTGCACTAATGCTGATCAGAAGAAGTCGACACAATATTTATGGCTGAGCGCGGAGTCGAACTAAGGGCCCCCTGCTTCATAGTTTCGTTTAAACTACTTCAGCCAATAGCACCCTCATGCTTTTTATTTCCTCAATTTTCGCAAAAGAATGCTTTTTCATGGCTCCCTTTATATCGAAGTTTTTGTCGTCAAATTTTAGTACCAAGTTGACTGTCACGCGCTTCATGTCTTAAGTGCGAAAAATTTTGCACGAATCGATATACCGACATCCCCAGAAACTCCTCTAATAGGTTTGCGACGCATCTTTATAATAATTTTCTAAATTTTTTCAACATTTTCTTCGATTGTTGCTGTAATGGAACTTCCTGGACGATTGCCATCAATCAAAATATTGATGGATATCGTTAAAAATATTTCTTTCTCAGAGTAAAATCCACTATCATGTGAAATTTGAAAATTCACAAATTTTTTTCAACAGACCTCTTATAAATATTGAAGGAAGTACAAGGCCACCTGGCGAGTACCTCAAAGCATGTACTCCTTCAACACTTCAATGAATAAGGATTTCTCTCTTTTGAGTTTCACGTTTTAACGTCCCAGTTGAACGCGATTTCTTCCTGGTTTGTGTGGCAGGATTACACTAAAGCAAAAGTCAACTATTTTACAGGACACTATCAACACTGGAGAGGCCTTCTGCCATTAGCCGGGCTAAATTTTTTTAAATATATCAGGCATAAAAAAACTTTATATGAAGCACGGAATATTACATCGTATTGTTTATAAAACAATAATGGTTTTTGGCTAAAAGTTGTATGTGCAAAAAAAAATATTAAAAGCTGAAAACTAAAAGCAGAACAACTTGGACTGCAATTTAATACGAAAGGAAAACAGTGAAAGAAAGTACCATTCAAATCAAAATGTTGTTTTATGCCTAAAACATAAACTCACTCTAATCTTATTTAAAGAATCTCACCTGCTCAAAGTGTGTCCCATGGTGGTTCCAATTTGCTGCATTTTAGAATGATTAAAAAAAACAATAACGGCATTCAAATGTGTCACAAAATTTCCAATGGAGGAACTTTAAACTATTAACGAATAAAGTTTTATTTTTATGGTTTTCTCTTTTTATTATTTCCATTAGACAAACAAGCCACAAAATGTTGTAGATACTCATCCGTACGACCAAAAAGCCTGCAAATAAAAATAAAACATAAAAATAACAAATAAAAGTTTTCAATTAAAATAATTGAAATGAAATTCAGCATAATTTAAATGCAAATAAAATTGGGAAAGCAAAAAAACAAAATGCACTCAAATTGCAAAACACAATTATTTCTAAGAGCTTTAAATGTGTTTTTGTGATAGAAAAATAAACTAGCAAATAGTTATGAAAATATCAAAGAAGACAAACTAAATATTTTGATATGCCATGGAATAGAAAACATTTCCAATTTACAATTTTTTGAAAATTGCAAATAAGTTGAGAATAGTTAGCAGTTATGAAAAGACTTTATTAAAAGACGATATTGAAGGACTCCAGTGTAGAAGGAGTCTCATGTTTAAGAACACACCCATGCAATTAATCAAAAACCAAAGTTTTGTATAATGAAACTGTTACCTAAAAGAACTAAAAACTCTAGCAAAAGTGCTAACTGCCTTAAGACAAAATGCTACATTTTCATTCATTTCCAGCCACTGTCGCACAACACCATTAGATTCACTGTAATGAAAAAATATTAAAACAATTTTTTCTTCATTGTTGTACAATTTGCCACCAACCTGCCTGATGTAAATGCCACTATTGTCATTGTTCTCTAAAGAAATAAAACCAAAATCAAACGTCTACACTGTTCCTCATGAAAATGCATTTCATGTGTAGCAACATGTCCCTTTTCGAAGCAAACAACAAAAAAAAAAATTGAACTGCAAAACTTTCGTTGTGCATCATCTTGTTGTGTGTAAATGTATAAGTTGTAGTTTCCAAAATGAAAAATTCACCAACCCTACAAATGATTTTCCTAAATATAACATCTTTTTTTCCAAGATGCAGAGCAAAAATAAAACTGAAAACAAAAAAATAAATTTACATCTTTTTTTCTTCTTGGTTCCCTCAACAACTTGCTTCTTCTCGTATGTATATTTAATATGTTGTGCTTTATGAAAAACAAAATGAAAAAAAAACTTTTTTTCTCTGGCCATAAAAAATGCAATTATTGAAATGTTCATAAGAGCGAAAACAGTGCATAGGAAGTGCATAAAGGTGGACATATAGAGAGAAAGTCTTACTACTACATAATCTTCCTTCAAAAAGAAAAAAAATATACACAAATAAAACAACAAAAAAAATTAGCCCAAAACAAACAACAGAATAGTTAAAACACCCCCACATGATCAACATTTATGTGTTTTTTTTTCAGTGCAGTTTTTATGTACGATGACACAGTCAACGCCATTGTCAAAATCATCATCATCATCATCGTCATCAGCACCAGCATCGTCATCGTTTTTAGCAATAACCATGAGGAAAAATTGCAATATGATACCCCCTCTCCTGCTCAACGGCACTCAGCAGCCGTATGTCTGCTCAAATAATACTCTTTCAAATTAAAAAAATAAAATTGCTTCATAGTACTGCACTACTGCGATTGAGAGATATCAGGGAGCCCTATGAACGTGGCAAGCAATAATAGGAGTTTCTAAAAAAACATGTATGATTTGATGTTTTTTCATGGCCAAAAACAAAACAATTTGACATTGTAATCCTGACAAAAACAGAGCAGTTTTGAACGGGCAGGGTAAGTGAAGGAAGTCTTCAAAGGACTTTAGTTGCAAATGAATTTCGCTCTAATTGCTGTTTTTATCACCAACAGATAAAAGTCAAACGATTTTCTTAAATTTCTATAACAGCGATTTCCTGGACCAATTTTTATACAGAGAGCAAACGTGTTTTTGCGCCATGTTTGTGAGAACTATATTATGGTTTTGGAAAACAAATTCTTATTTTTACATCTTATTTTAAATCTAGTGGATTTGGATTGAAATCTCTATCGAAATCTATACCGTTTATACCAACGTTTCTTTATATAAATCTGGATTTAATTTCAGTACCAAAAAGTTTGATGGAGTATTTTATCTATGGATATGCCAAATTATCTGTAAAAATGTTTCTTCAATTAATCTTATCTTCTGTATGAATTTCTATTTTATTAGTTGAACTTTCTTATGTAAATTATATTACAGGATGTTAATTTTTTTCAACAGGCCGTAAGTTAAAATCTGCTAAACTGCAAATTATTTATTATTATTATATAATAAATGAATTTGTTCAAATTCTATTTATTTATATTAAGAGCGGAATATTAAGAATATTTTTCATAATCATCAAACCAGCAGAACGGATCAGTACCGATTTCGAGACAGCTACGCCACCTCATCAGCGTTCCTTGTTAAATTTTTCCACTGTTTCAAGTGGTGCTAGTTTTGTAGGAATAGCAACTATTTAACCAATATTTTTAACGAAAATTGTATATGGGAAGTTACCCACATTAATTTTTTAAGTTATCACTTTTTGGTTAGTACGGAACTTCCCAACCCTGACGATTAATATTCTTCGCTCACAACTTGCCAAGGATGTATCTTACTGCGTTGAATGTTTTTTTTTACTTAATGAAAGAGAGTGATAATTGTAGATTTCAGCGATATTTTCCAGAGAGCCACTAGATATTGTTTTGTATGGCAAATATGATCAAAATCTATTGGACTTAATTGGAAATCTTGCAAGGTGTAAATGCACTAGTGCATATATGGTTAGTTTAGAACGACTACCCGCCATAAGCGAGAAAAACACTCCGAGGCGATAAAATGCCCATTGTGATGCCTAGACGACTATACCCTACACAATGCTTTCAAAACGAAGTACTGGTTCCTGAGAATCACCTAGAACTTCTCACAAATCCCGCAAGGGCAGCCAGGGGTGCATCCCTGAGGCAGTTCAGATCTCGCAGGAAACGAGAGCCTAGGTGTCTAAGCCTACGCTCCTGCAGGGCCGGAGAGTCACAAAGGAAATGCTGTACTGACTCTTCTTCTTCTTCATCGAAAAAGCTCCTGCAGCGACCATCATGGAGAAAGCCCAAACACTCTGGCAAGTGCGCAATTGTACAGTGCCCCGTCAAGACACCTACCAGAAGTGCCAACGACTTCTTCCCAAAAGTCAGAAGCTGTCTAGTCCTAACTCTGCTAAGTGAGGGCCATAGAGTTTTGGAGACCCTATAGGTGGTAATTGTTGACCACGTGCTTGTCACATTCCTCTCTGCCCATTCCTCAATTATGTTCAGCAGCTCAACTGAGGGAATGTCAATATCCTTACGTGAGACTGCTTCATCCAAGGCCGAACCTGCTCTTGCGCATTCGTCCGCCATCTCATTTCCCTGGATGCCTTCATGCCCTGGAACCCAAACTATCTTGACGTCATGTCTTTTATGTCCAGTCAGAGATTGAATGCATGCCAGTACACGTCTCGACTTCACTATCCCCGAGTCCAGGGCTCTAATTGCTGCCAGATTGTCTACACAAATGTCAATAGCTCTTGCCCCTAAACTGAGCCCACTAATCCTTAATGCTGCCTCGGTAATGGCATAAATCTCTGCCTGGAAAACTGTTGAGGTATCCGGTAGCCTGAGTGATACCGAAAGGCCGAGATCCTCGGAAAATAACACCGTACCAGTGCCAGTGCATATAAAGATGCCACATATTTCTCGTAGTACACTATCAATTATTTTACTAGCCATTAATAGCAGCAATATAATCGTGTATACTTTTTAAAAGGTATTTCACTGTAAATATGTAAAATGTAGATATTTTAAGTCCTTCAGCATTCAGAAAGTTGTAAATTAACCCACTACACATCTATATATTTCATTTTGTTGTTGCAAAAACACATGTGCGGACAAACATAAGAGCACTATTGCGCTGATAAAGTATACTTTTCGATTTTCTTTGAAATTTTTCCACATTTCGTATTAAGCAACAACAAAATGTATAAAAATTAAACATATGCGTTACAAAAGCTTATCAGTTACGGATATGTAATGTTGCGTTGTGGATCTACCTCATAGAACTGTAATTTTTCTCCGATCAGCAGATATTTTCTAACTAATTGATTTGGCATGTTTGTTTTAATATTCGTTTAAAAAGTTTAATTACTGTTAATATATTTTGATTTATTTTTGTTGGCTTTATCAGTTTATTATGATATTAGTCAAGGTTGTGGTCTTTTTTTTATAAAATCATATTTTGTCTAATTGTTATTCGATAACAGCTTGTTAACATCTTCAGTAGAGTTTTCTATGTTCCCGGGTTTTTTTGACTCCCAGGAAAGCGGGGAAAAAATAAAACTTCCCGGGATCTCGGGAATTCCCACTCTAAATAATAATAGAAATATTGATTAACCCCCTTATTAATAAAAATTATGAGAGTCTAATACAGCGTAATAAAACAAAATTTTATATGAAATTTGCTCTACTACAATCTTATAAGCCTTTCATAATTTTTATGAATAACCGGATAAATATTTAATAATTAAACAGGGAAATAATCGCTATTAAAATTTAAAACATACGAGTAGTAGCAACAATCCCTCAACTCCAAATAAACATATATAAAAAAAAAAAAAATGTTTATTTATGTTAATTGGTTAAAGAATTTATTCCTATGTATGTATGTATATATTTATGTGTATGTATGTATGTGTGTGTATGCGTGTATACATGTATATGTGTATATGTATATATGTGTATGTGTATGCATGGACATATGTATATATATTTATATCATGTCATTATTTTTATATGTTATTTATATACACTATACTGTAATCAATTCTTATCCTTGTTGTAATGTTGATTGAATAGTTTAAATATTGTAAATGTTTAGTTGTATACATATGTATGTAAATTTGTATATATGTTAATATATTAATTTGTAATTATGTTAGTTATTTATATATATGTATTCATATGTATGTGTGTGTATGTGCATATGTGTATGTACATGCATATGTGTTTGTATCTCTATGTGTTTGTATGTAGTTGTGTATGTTCATGTATGCATATATGTATACGTTCATGTATGTATTGGTGTATACATGTATAAATATATACAAGCCTGTATATATGCTTTTGTTTTTATGTTAATATTTTTGAAAACATAGATATATTCGAAAAAAATTTTTGTCATATTTCAAAACCAATTTATACAGAAAATTTTAATTTTCGATTGTTATTCCTGATGATGTCAACAAATTGTTGACGAAATATCGAATAAAATAGAAAAATTATAATGATTTTTACAAAAACGACCTCGAGCTCAATCATTCTAAAATACAAATTTAAATTTATTTTTTTTTTGTGGGGTCATTTAGAGGGTGAAGGGGGAGGAAGGAGTAGGGCAGAGTAGTACCAGGTGACGTCTCAGCTCTGTCATTAAGGCTTAAAAATTTTATTTTTAAAGAATGTAGGCTTAAGTAAAACAATTTGTTAAATGTTTATGCTATTTTTGTATATAATAACGCCCACTAAAGTGGGCGGGGTGAAAAAATTTTTTTTTTTTATTATATGACTCCAAATTTAAGGCGTTGGACCGCATTTGACATAAAAATATATCATTTGATTAACATAATAACCAAAAAACTTTAAAAACTATATTGTTTTTTCTGGGTTGGTATAGTTCTTCTTAAGGGAACTTTTTTCCCCCTTGCCCGATTTAGCCCATCTTCAAACTTAACCTGCTCTAAGCTTCAAACTATATTTATACCAAATTTTAAGGGTCAGGCTCTTTTCGTTTGGACTGAATCGTGATTTCCACAGACGGACGGACGGACGGACGGAGATGCTCAGATCGTCTTAGATTTCATCACTGATCAAAAATATATATACTTTATGGGGTCTGAGATGGATATTTCGATGCGTTACAAACGGAATGACAAAGTGAATATACCCTCCAAATTCTTTTTTGGAGGGTATAAAAAGGACCTCGACCAACATTTACAGAATGAGTCCACACCTATAGATGCTCAGCATAACCAAGTAGAAGTACCACAATGGCTGCGTATAGCGGGTCCATACGTGGGCACATAAAGAAGAGCCCTTCCCAGTACGCTGTTTCTGGGCCTTCACAAAGTAATGCAGAAAGCGGTCCCGTGAAGGCAAACACAACAGAAAGAGAGGGGGGATTGTTTTAATGGAAACACCACTCGACGCAGTTGGCGACGATAACTGCGTCGAACGTATATTAAACCCTCCTCTCGAGAAAAAAACAAAAAAGAAGTTTAACTATAATAGGAACAGTTGCCTTGTAGGAAAATTTAGTGACTTGACTTGCTTAACATTGCGGCCAGTCAGGAACGTCGCAATGCAATTTTCCAATCATGAAAATGTAACGCCTCCGATTTAAGACGACAAAATTTTACTGGGGGTCTAGTACATCTTGGAATTGTTATTCATTGTATCTCAAAGCACAAAAACAAACATGTTTTCACATGCATGCTCTGCAATCAAAATCATTTGTTCTAAGACAAAAAAAGATTATTCAATTTCCAATTGCAACAGAAGTTCATAAAGAAATGAAAAAGAAGAGCAGAAAAATAAACTAAAAAGAACTAGACGACACGCAATAACTTAAAAGTATTCAAATATAAAAAATACAAAAAAAGTTTGAACCGAAATAATATTTCAAACTGAGCATTTTATGACACTAAAGACAAACCACTCTCTTACACCTCTGCTGCTATCGCGGGTCTATAAAAAATCATTTACCCATAAACAAAAAATCCAGGACGTAACAGCAAGTCTAACGCCAAAACCAACAGCGGGATGAAAAAAAACGCGACACATTTGCATTCGTGCAACATTTTGTTGTCGAGTGGTAAGAGTAGCTAGACTCATTTTTTCTTGGTAGATTTAGTTGGCATTTGTCTATATTGCAACTGTTTCGTTTGGTAGCCACGAGTATAAGACTGATGAAGGCTGAAAGGAAGGCCAGGCAGAGGCACACAAGATTTTATGGCATTGTTGGGTTTTTATGCGCAATTTTGAAAAGTTCTTTTATGTTTTGCTGATTTACAGCTGCAACTTGATATTTTTGTTTTCTTTGTTTTTGGCAGACGCAACTTGCACTTTTTCTTATTGCAGTTTTTATTACTTTTGGAAGTTTTATTTGCTTTTGGGACAACTATTGAAGGAGGTAGTGAATATATGAAATGAAAAATTCAGCAGCATGCACCCTACACACTCCGTGTGGCGAATATTACAAAAATAAATTTTTCTGCTAAATGTTGCATTCTAGTTTCATATTTTATTGTTAATAGAATGGTATTCGCTGTAATAAATTAAGGGAATTTGTTCCCAAAATAATATTTTTCAGAGTTCCGAATATCGTTCATTGTGGACGCATCCATTTGTGGTAGATGTTCCAATTAACCGCATGTGGGCAAATTTTAAAGAATAGTCTTTTTTAAAATTAATACAAAGTTTTCTTTCTTGCGATTTTCATTTATATGCAGAGAGATGCCGCACGATGTACGATGATGTAGTGCATCAGATAATCGTCACGTCAAGCATTTATAATTGTACATTATAAGTTATTGAATCTTCTCACTAAGTCTTTAAGGAAGGCCAGCGTTCCCATTTTAATAAAAATTCCTCCTCGTCTAGAAAAAGTTGTTGAACGCTCACTCCTACTTTTACTAGTTAGACGGAAGGAGCTTCTCGTATTCGTCAGTGCTATTTTTATTTCAGATTTTTTGCAACAGAGTTCTTTTCGTTTTTGATAACAGAAAATTTCAATCTTCTTCAAAACTTCCAAAATAATTACTTTATTTTTATCCATAACGTTGTGCTCGTTTTCTATGGGATAAAGAAAGGTTTTGCATTTACTGTACTTTTTCCTTGTGCATGCAATATCCTGCAGTTTTATTTGCAAAAATTTCAAGCAAAATCAAACAAAACAGCATGCAAACATTAATCCATATAAAAGAAGACAAATTTCCTGCGCAAATGCATGCAATATGAATGCAGCAAATAAAACTAAAAACAAAATTTCAAATAAAGTACAGAAAACAAAGACTAAAAGTTGCACGTAACAAAAACCTGACACCAAAAGGAAAAAATGGCAAAATGGCACGACTAACAAAATCCTTGTGCCAAAGTACATAAAAAATAAGAACATAAAAAAAATTGTTACCAATTCCCTTGAAAAATCAGGAGTTGCACCAAATACACAAACACACACACACGAATGTGCACACAATGCAATCAAAAAGTTGGACTTCATATACTTTTTTTGTCATCCCGAAATACAAACAAAAAATCAAAGACATTTTTACCAAAGTATTGCAACATCATCAACAAACAAACTAAAATAACAAGTGAAACAAAAAAAAGTAATACGACGCCGGATACTTTTATCAAAAGGAATCACGTCTTGCTGTTGAACTCAAGTCCATTTAAAAACAAAAACCCCTTCGCACAAATAAATGATGAAATTTATGTGTATTTCTGAGAAATTGTAAGTTGTTTTATACGCACTGCCAGCAAACCAGGAAGAAATTGCACAAAATCGTATACCGAAATAATTGCTCACACTCCTGCTGCAGCTACAACACACGTACTGTGAAAGAAAACAATATATAACCTGGACTTTACAATAACCTCATCCAAGTAGAAACTATAGTTTTGCTTGGATCGCGTTAAAAGACTTGGGGGAGATTCCACAATTAGGAGACTTTCCAATTTTATTTTATCACATAATATCTTTAAATAGCCAGATTATTAGAAATTAATGTTAACAAAATAATTGGGGTATTCACACGGAGCGATAATTAGTAATTTTGTCATAAAGTCAATATTTTGGAACTGTTAAAAAATTATTCTTGTTGAGCTCCATACAAAAATGTCATAAAATACGAAGACTCTTTCAGGAATATCTCCGGAAATCTGAGCCGAACGGCTGAAACTCGTTTTGTTAAGACGGCCATAGGTTTTGTTAGCCGCCGTTAATTGTATGTGAAACAAGAATAAAAAAAATTAAGAATGTTATTTTCGAGCGGGTAGAGTTTTAAATAGCCTCAAAATATTTAGTAAATAAAAACTCTATTTTGTAGGGGTCATTCCGGGAGGGGCCGTGGGGCGCATATCTCACCTTTGCCATAAAACTCTAAAAATAAAACAATTTTTGGTGTCAGTTAGAGAGCAAAGGTGGGGGAAGGCTAGGGCAGAGAAAGATCAAAGAACATATCAGATTCGTCATAAAAGTTTTAAATTTTAATTTTTAAGGAGTGTAGGCATAAGGACTACAATTTGTTAAATATTTACACTAATTTTTCATGTAATATGTATCTTCAACGCCCTCTAAAGGGGGCGGGGTCCAAAAATAGACTATACGTGTTTTCCACAGACGAACGTATGGGCATTGCTAGATCGACTTATACTTCGTCACTGATCAAGAACCAATATACTTTATGGAGTTCAATTCTTTGTTGGAGGGCATAAAAACTATATTTTGCCGGGGTCGTGGACCGTGGGGGACGTTTTCACCTTTGCTATAAAAAGCTAAAAATAAATTTTTGGGATAATTAAGTGTAATTTTTTTTGATATGGTCATTTAGGGGCAAAGGTGGATGAGGGGTAGGGCTTGCGAGGGTCAGGTTACGCCTCAGCTTCGTCTTTAAGGCTTAAAAACGTTATTTGTATAGGAATATGAAATGTGTCATATAATAACGCCCACAAAAATTAATTTTTTTTTATGTTTTGACTCCATATTTAACGTGTTGGACCTTCTTTAAAAATATATCGTTTGCTTAACAAAATTACATAAACACTTTAAAAATCATGTTGTTTTTTAGAGGTCGGTTTAGTTCTTCTTAGGGGAACTTTTTCCCTCTAGACCTCTTCAACCCATTTACGAACTTTATTTGTGCTATTCTTCAGAATTCATCTGTACCAAATTACAAGGGTCTGGCTCTTTTCGTATGGTGATTTCTACAGACGGGCGCGTGGACGAACGGACGTGGCGAGATCGTCTTAGATTTCATCATGGATCAATAATATACATATGCACTTTATGGAGAGTTTCAGAGGGATATTTCGCTGCGTTACCCTCCAAATCTTTATTAGAGGAGGAGGAATGGAAAACGACTAAAAGTATCGGTTTAAATAAATTTATTTGAAACTATTGTTGTCATAAAGACTGTCCCCCATATTAAAAAAATTCAAAATGAGTTTAAAATGTATTTTATTCAAAAATTTTCATACAAAATTTCCTTAAAATACATTTTATTTTCCACTAAAAAAAGGGGGTATGAATTCCATTTACGGAATTATGGAAGCCAATGAAACAATTTTAATTAAATCCACAATTATCATGACATTTTTATTTCTTTTGTGCAATTATCATTGAATTAATGAGAATAATTTAATGAATTTGTTTCAATTCAGAAAGTCATGAAGCACAAAGGAAAATCTACATCAGTTTTAATTATTCAACTTAAGCAGCTGAGCGGAACAGCTGTTTTCAAAAGCCGCTACTCTTTCATCATCAGTACTCATGTGTATTTTGTTTGTCACCATTTATTAGGTGGTTTAGTTGAATATGATAACAGTTTTTATTTGTACAAATTTTATTAGCAAATTGCATACGAAAACTGCTTCAAAGCGATGGTAACACGCTTTTAATTTCTGTAGTAATCAACGAGTGCTGAAAAAAATTATTTTCTTCAAATGATTTCATGTTTTGATTTCAGACTACAAAATGAGATTTTATGAAAATTGCAATATTTGTTGACTGCAATGAATTGTAAATTATTGTACTGCACTCCACTTGATCATGTAATCTTAGTCAAATCCCTCATAACTCAAATGAATGTCCAGGGAAGTACTATAATCTTAAAATCCAGCCTCTATTTCATTTCTGGAGGCAGCTATTATTTTGTCTCGACATTAAACTCCTGCAATTAAACCTGTTTTGTTTCATTTTTAGAAACTGTACAAAACAATTTTTGTTTGTTTTTGGTACAAAAAGTTCTGAGCTAATGCATTCTTTTATACTGAAAAATTAAGCCCACAAAATTTTTTTGAATCACTAAATTTTTGCAAATGAACCCAGTAATAGATTTGCATATGGTGGCCACAATAAAGGGTATTTTTTTGTGATATAGAAATTGAAATTATATCGAATTGTAGTTCCTTGGCATAATGACTTAAATTTGATATACAAAAATTCTCACATTAGCTGAATGTCTGTTCCGAATCGGTATAGACCACAGATTTTACGTGATAAATGCTCTATATATTCAATTGCTTTCAAATGAAACAAGACCAAAAAATGTTTCCGGAAATGAAACTTGTTCTTCTTAAAAACAAAACTCGCTATTCCAGTGCCGCTATTCCAGCGCTGCTATTCCAGTGCCACTATTCCTGTCAAGACAAAATGGCCAGCCAACCTGAGCCTGACGTCCAGCTGTATAGACAACTTTTATCTCTATACCCCCAAAAAATTACTTTTTATAAAAAGTAAAAATACTCTTATAATGCAAAATCTATTAACTGAGACTCAAAGTACATTTTGACTGCCCTTAGCAGGTTCTGTTCGTTTTGTTTAAAAATCTTAGAAAAAATTTCATAAATTTGCATTAATATGAATACAAAGATCTTTATGGTCTGCAGTCCTGCGACATGTTAACGGTCGAATACTTTCTATTAAAGCAGGGGAAGCAGAGTTCAATACCTTCAGTTTTATTTATACAATCAGCATCCCCCCAATGAAGTTCACAGGTTTGTATGAGCTGATGACGAATACATATTAAGAAGAGATGGACATGCTGATAGTGATGACTGAAATGATTTAGTAATCGCTTAATTAATCATATACTCTATGACAGCTGAGAAAACAATAATTGCAATTGTGTCTCATTTAATATTGATTTATTTTCAGAAGTACATAAAAAAATTCTTCCCAATGTACTCGAAATATCCTCAAGAATTTTGAATGATTTGCAAGTCAATAAAATAAAGAGTGTGTGGAACAGCAACTCAGTTTTTATTCGCTTGGAAAGCCAATTGATGGAGAAAATAATAATTCCACATCATTAAAGAAAATTTTAAAAGAATAATGTGAACGTCGCTTTAGTAAATAGCAGCCAATTCGATAAATGTAGCTGCAACACTGTTTCCGTGTTCAACCTTCATGTGTAATGTTTTTAAGCCTGCCTACTCGTATGAAGAAAAATAATATTTTTGTATAAGGTGTCTTTTATGGAGTGAGACAAGTTTAAATCATAATAAAACAATGAAATATAATTTTTATTATTAATAAAACGGGCTTTATTGGAAAGAAAATTTTATTAAATTATAGTTTATATATGATTTCTGTAATATGGCCACTACGGCTGGCGCTTAGAAGACGCAAACTGGAAAGTGGAAGGACACAACCCTAGGTGCTGAGAACAGAACGAATTGATTCATTGGGATCATCTTCAATGCTTTCCTGTACAGCGGCTACAGCTTCTTCAGTGCGCATTGTTCGGCGTCTCACAAGATGCACATTATCACTAACAGTAAATGTGGTCCGAAACCGATCTATTGTTCTTCGAATTAGCCGCTCTGAAACACGATTATGCACGCCATAAATGGAGGAAGTGCTCGATGAGTTTGACGAATAGAACATGTATATTGATTAAAAATTTCAACAATTTGCAGGCGTTGCTCGGGTGCTGTGGCCCTCATTAAAAAAACAGGCTTTACATATTTTTTCAAAACTTTATTTTTTAGAGCTTAATATTTTGTATGCTTTCATTTCAAATAATATTTGAAAAAATAAAGTATTTCTCCATCAATCGACTGGAATCGACAGCGTTAGGAATTACATCGTTCGATTAATCGTTTCATTACATCTTCTATTCATATATCACTGTTTATTTCGAAATGTCTTTCTTTGTTGTTGTAGTTTTTGTGTTTTTGTTTTCATGTCTCAGACACTTTTTTGCTTTGCATGTAAAGACACCACCAGAAAATGCAACAAAATGTTGCATGTCCTCTACATGCAAATGCCCACACATGTAACGCAGTGAAGATGAGGAAATAGAAAAAGGTTTGGAGTGTCGGTAATTATTCATCTTTTGTTTTGTATTTGCAATTTTAATTCGTTTTCCCAAACTTACACACACACACATGAATGGATTTGTACATACGAGTATTTGTGGGAATTTATGTGCATACTGAATGAGTTTAATAAATATTTTTTCTCAACACAAAATTGACGTATGCAAAAGTACATACGAGTAGATGGCAGGAACAAAATATTTTTGAGAAATTCTTGACACGAGTTCAACTGTACTACCTGGCCATTGTTCATTTTCATTAAGATTATCATTATGTCGGTCTCTGCACATGAACCTTTCCTTCAACATGCAATTAATTAAAGAGAATTTAATTGCTTGAGGAAGTTTAGTAAATATTAATGAATAGATGGAATATTGTATAGAATAATTTCTGGTCGATTAGTTTAGAAACTAACAATAAATAAATAATTAGTTAAAATTGAAGTTAAAAGTTAAATTACACTACTTAAGGGTTTGCTTTCTGTTTGAATTTAATGAAGAAAATATATTCCAGAAAGAGTCGGAACTTGTGAGCCCATATGCGACAGGTCATGGCTGTGGAAGTTGCTGTTTGCTGGAGACCAGATGACGGTTAAGTCTACTTGACTACACAATTTTCAGATCTCTACTCTGACTAGTCAATTAGTGAAAAAGAAATGTTATATTATCTTTACTACAGAAGTTGGGCCTAGGCTACTGGAAAAAACGCCGTGTCTAGCTACACTTCGGCTTGAAATACACAGTTTTAATTTGGAGAGTCAGTGTATTGCCTAAAGATCATACTGGCCACTGAAACTAAATGCTAGCGACTGACGCTATCAGGTTCTAAAGAGCAGAGTAGCAGCGTGCTGCTTCACCTCCCCTGTAGCAAAAATTGAACCGGCTAAGTTAAAGGCTGAAATAGGTACAAAAAAATTCTTTATCTTCTCATCCTTATTCATGTGTCCTTTTAATACTATCGCTCCTTTCTAGTTCCGGCGCCAGTGCACTGCATATGTAGGGGTAATCCCCTGATTCCTGGTCCGAGTTAAAAAAAAAATTAAAACCTACAGTTCAGGTTAATCATATACTCGCTGATGTAGTACACGAAGTAATTTTTGGCCCCCTACCATTTCCAGTAGAAAGAAATTAGGGCTTTAAAATCTGTAAGGCACGAAAGCCAAATTCTAACACTCGTAAGAGAAGTTGGTTTGGAATATAATATTATTTTGAATGGTGTTAATTGTTAAAGGGGCCCATACAGGGGAACAGCATGCACCTGCCAGCATTTATTTCATGTGTGAGCATTTAGTACGAGTGCACAGTTCGTGGTGGCGATAGTAAACAGAGTTTGATTTAATATGATGGTACCAACTTGTGTTACATAGTGTTGCGAAATCAGCTCAGCTGAGAAAAGTTCATATAGTAAACATCACTGCATTAAAGCTCATTAAAAATATATTATTTGTTGAAAAACTTTTTTTCCATAGATATTTATAAAACAAAATATGGAGATCAGTTGATTTGGAACTTTCCGCTAATTTTAACCGCTAGAACGTGTATTATTTTAAGTTTAAGGCAATTGATTGATGCATGTTTTCGATACCTCTAAAAGAATCGAGAACACTAATTGATCACATATAATTTCAGAGTTTTCTTTAAAAAATCAATTTTTTCAAAATTTTCGTTCACGATATCTCGCGAACGTGTTAACCGATTCTGATCCGGTTGGTACCGGTCAACGTTGGTTTCGGATAGTCAAGAGGTAATTAGTTTTTGGAATCGATCAGAAAATCATTTTAATAGTTTAATTCTAAACAACACTTTTGAAAAAAAATTTCAAATTTTTTTTTATTTTTATTTTTTCAAAAATGTACCAAAGCGAATCCGTTATAATTCACAGGAATTTTGAGTTTGAAAGAATTCTTTGAAACGCGGTTTGGCCAGGTTCAGTTCAGCCGTTCAAGAGCTAAAAGCGTGTCACATACTTACACACACACATGCACTCACACACACACACATATACAGATATAGAGACGTCTTCTTAGGAACTCATAGCTTCGAGATCTGGTGAAAACCCATTTTTTCCAAAACGTGATAAAACCATTAACTACCCGATTTTTTTTTAATTTTCAATTTTCTTAGCGGGAAGTAAAAAATAAAAAAAAATCTCATAATAACAGTAACTTATAGTAAAAATTGCATATTGCTAATAACACGAATCTACCTTGATTTATATTTTTGAAATAATATCGGTTTAAAGTGCGCTGCACACTAGATGCAACTGTGTAAAAATTTTAAAGTTATGAATATTGCACCAGCTTGATTGTATGGCATGTGTTGTGAGCACGGTTCAAGGGTCTGGCTCTTTTCGTTTGGACTGAATCGTGATTTCCACTGGCGGACGGACGGTCGGACGTGCTCAGATCGTCTTAGATTTCATCACTGATCAAGAATATATATACTTTATGGGGTCTCAGATGGATATTTCGCTGCGTTTCCTCCAATTCTCTTTTTATGATATAAAAATGCAATTGAAAGCGCTTTATTCGGATGTGGCGATTCTTATATACCTTTCTCCGATGTACTTACTCAGATTCATTCCAGCCCTGGAACCATCTCTTTGATCTTTCTGCTTTTCAATACAATTTTATTTCTTTCTGAATTATAAAATATATCTGATTAGCCTAGACGATACTTAGTTTTCGCAATTTATTTTAGTATTCCAAAAAAAGTTAAAATCTTCTAGCTCTGGAACCATATTTTGGAAATACAAATTTTCAAAAGTAATACTTTCAAACACATCAATCCAAGAACAAAGTCTTCGGGATTGATGTGCTGGGGTCTTCGGGAAAACCGATTTCACATACAGACAGATGAACAAACACTTATTCGACTTTCTTATTCATGAGGACCAAAAATATAGTATGTGGGGTGTCATATTAATATTGTGGAAATAACATAATTTTTCCATTTTTGGTAAAGTGTCCAAAAACCTGTTGCATGGCGTACTTAAATAAAGAATTAATCTACGAGGCGTATGAGTAATTTTTTAGCCACTTTTCTCAAGCGTAGTTGCAGCTATTTTAATAAAATAGTAAAAGGAATCTTAATAAAAACGACTGAGTGTTTTCAGATAAATAAACTCCAATTTAAATAGTTGATGGAATGTTAATAAATCTTTCTAAAATATCCTGCTTAACAAAGGCCATTGAAAAGTTGCCAGACTTTTCCCCTCTACATTAATTTTAAGTACTTAACAAATTCTGTACTGTATAAAAAATTTTAAACATAAAATTCCCGCAATGAATCAAAAGCTGTTTTGGAATTCTGATTGGTCTTTTGAATTCATAATTTTAAATATTTCAGTTTAAAATTAATATTTAAGTAGACATCCACAAAGAAAACACTGAAAAACCTGCAGATTTATATGCAAATATATTCAAATAATAAAACATTAAAAACAAATCAAATACCCGAAGGTGCATGCATTTTATTTTTATTTCATTTTCATACTTCATATATATCATTGCAGGGCAAAATGCAAACGCAATATATTGCACACTACCAACAGTGGGAGATAAAAGAAAGTGAACAAAATTTAATGGTGACACAAAATATTGAATACAGTTCAGATTAATGTGTACCAAAAGAAAATTGTAAAGGAATTTCACTATCGTTTATACCGTTTGCTCTGTCTGCTTTTCTTTTTGTTACAAATTGTAAAAAGCATCGCATATGCGGTGTACATATATTTTGCAAAACAGAGTCAAGTTGTAATTTTTTTTTCAAATATCTGTTCGTTTTCCATACAAATTTCAATTACACAAAGTAATTTATAAAATTAAACTCTAATAGATGTGACACATTGAACTTCACCAAATAGGCATCTTCGAAGCTCGTACTGACACTCATTAGGATTGCCTTGCAATAATTCGATTCAGAAGTAATTTATGAAACAAAACATCCACTAGGTATCGCAGCACCAGAGTCTGAACCAGACGGGTTACTTGTTATCTGTTTATCTGTCTACATATAAACGCCATGCTCATGCGAATAATCTGACTTGCGTCACCACTTATTAATTAGGTGGCCTAGTTGAATGTGATAACAGTTCTTATTTATACAAATTTTATTATGAAATAGAATCCGAGAACTGTATCAACCTTATGTTAACATATTGTAACTAAAAACTGATGTTAACTTTCCTTTGTGCCTTGGAATATCTATCATATCTCTCTGAGATTTAAAACAAATTTCTAACAATTAGCCTATAAATCTTGAATGAATTTGTTTTGTTTTGTTCGTTTATGTGATTATATAAATTTGGTTATCAGCTGTGTTTTATTTATGCAAGAGAATATGTTTGCCGTTCCGTTCTTTTAAAGTAAAACTACAAACATCTCATAAAAAATTATAAATAGAATGTGTATTCTTAATTTTGGCAGCATACGATTTCATATACACGAATTACGTAACCTACTTGAAAAACCCAAGTCGCATTCCGAAAACCCTCATTCTTATGCAGTCGCCCATCAACTGACGGTTAGCAATACAGTTTTGCCGTCTTCTGCAAATAGGCTGTAAATATTATTTTGAGAAAGATTTAATTCTTATAAAATTTACTGTTTGACATATTGGCATAATTTTATTTTAAATTAAATCTAGTTGCTGCTCTATATATATTTCATTGGAGTCTACTGATGATTTGGTAGAGCACCAACGAAATGCATATAGACTTTGCTTAACCATCAACAAATAAGTTTCAGAAAGATTTAATACCAAAAAGTGTCCTTTTCATGCAAGCATTTTGAACTGTTATTGCTACATTCAATTCAATTAAGATTGATTTACTAATTTTTCGAAAATTTATTTTTTAATCCAGAAAGGCATGATAAATGTTTCAAGGTACAAGGGAAAGCCAACATTAGTTTTAATTCTCCAAGTTATACAGAAAGCAGAACAACTGTTTTCAAAAGCCGCTGCAATTTCTCTATCAGCACACATGTGTATTTTTGCTTATTACCGTCTATGATAACAGTTTTTGTTTAACGAAATTTTACTAGAAAATTGCATACGAGAATTACATAAAACCGATGGGAACATACTTTTAATCCCTCTATTGCCGTTTAATTTTTTTCTTTTTGAAAAACAGTACCTTTCGGTATGATCCGTTGTCATAAAGCGATGAAAGCGAAGGAAGTTTTAATAAACTTTGCAAAAATATATTGCGATTCTATATTTGAAAATCTGTATAGAATAGAAGCGAATGAAATTAATAGATTTTGATGGAAATAGTCAGTGTATATATTCGTTGATTGAAAATAATTTTCAGAAAAGCCCAGACAAAAATTCGTGTAGTATCGTTAATAATATTATAATTTTTAAAGCGTTTAAATTGATTGTGAATAATCTTCCGGAAGTAAGAAAAAGTTCGGATGTTCAAATTCAATATTTTTCTTAGTTTTTGTTCCGGGAAATAATTCTTAAAAGGAATTTCTCTAGGCTTATTTTGTTAATAGGAAATAACGCATCATAACTGGTCAAATAAGGCCGAGACATTGCGATATACATGACACAGTCTCCAATATTACCAGTACCACATGCCACTTATTTTATGGACGTCCTTAAAAGCACAAATTAAACAAAAAACAAAGCTTAACGAAAAAACTCCTAGCAGTCACTTGCATTCATGGCTCGAAGTTGCATTGTGTGCACTAAGCACAGCGTTTTTTTGTTGTTTTTGTCTGTATGTTTTTATTATTTTGTCTATTATGCGCCAGCATGCATCTGCATATAAATTGGACAATTTTGTAATTCCATAAAATGCAACTAACGTTTCAGGAATACTAAAATAAAAGCAACAAAACAAAAATGATAAAAGTAAACGAAAAAAAAAACATATAATAAAACTAAATAGGAATGGCTTGCAGAGCGCCAGCAACAAAAGCAAAGCAAAACTGCAACGTACTCGTAAATGCATTTTTAGAAATCTTTGCCTGTTTTTATTTATTTTTTTTGTTTGTTTGCATTTTGCCAACATTTGAAAGAAATATTGCATTTTGCATTTTTATACACAACACATAGTCTATGGCTAAAAATGGAGGGAAAAAAATTAGCAGCAAACTTTGTTTTATAAGAGTAAAAAAGCATTTTTGCATTTATAAAAGAGACCTATAAAAACCAACGATAGCATTGCAATAAATCGTTTTTAGCATGTAGTTACCAACACACGCACTCGCTCACTCATGCACATGCACTATGAAGTTTTACCGACCAGGGTCCTGGCGTACACTCATTCAAATTGCACAGGATATAGACATTGAAGTTGTTGGTTTTGGTAAATAATGTTGCCTGGTCTATGTTAGTGCAAGTGTGTGTAGATGTGCATGTGCATGTGGGTGTGTGAAAGTGCCTAAAAATTTCAAAATTTTTCAAAATTGTTGGTATATGGAAAACAAAGCCCATGCTGCAAATAAGCGGACATATTTACTGACGTGCAAATTTCTATGGCTTTAAGTTTGATAGAGAAAAATGCAACTGAAAGTACAGTGAAAGTGGAATAAAAGTAAAGCAAAAAGCTGAAATTGTAATGAAGATAAACCAAATGAATAAATTCGGAACCTTTGCAAAGCAGCATATTTTGGTCGTGTCCTGCAGTGATTTGGATTTTCTTTGATTAAAAATATTTTAAAATTAAATTAATTGATGACTATTTTATCATTAGGAGAATTTATATTCTAGTGTCTGCTACCACATATTTAAAAGATTTCTACAAATTAATCCACATAAGTAAAAGTGCTATATTTGGCTGTGCCGAATCTATAAAATTCATCTACGTACGTCTGGAGTGTATGCACACATTCACTGCAACTGGATCTTCTGATTTCCACAACAAACTTATTTCTATCTAAGATATAAACAAATTTATTAACAAGGAAAGAATAATTTTTATTTAGTTACTTTAATTATTCCAAAAAGTTTAATTTTTCCAGGTCAGGGGATGCCTTTTTGAATTTTATGATATCTAACACTAAAAAATTTGTTCAAAAACATGAAATATGTTATATATATAAAGAAAAAGCAAACATTTTTCTAGTTGGCTACTTTTATGTACCAAAAAGAGTTTCTGTTACCCATCCCTGGACTATCTCTTCGATCTTGTTTAATTTCTTATAAACAATTTATTTCTTCCTGAGTTTAATTAAAAAAAAAAACAGAACTTTGGCTGGTTACTTTTCACGTACCAAATATACGGTTTTCTAGTATAGACAGACAGCTTATTCGACTTTCCTTATTCTAGAATTTAATTTCGCTTTCATGATTTTACTATTGTGAAATCTATCCTCTGAAAAGAAGGTTACGGAAGAAAGCAAAAAAGGACCACGTCCATTTTGGTTCTAAAAGACATAAAATTTTTCTATACATTAGACCCAAATGCTCAAGATAAATGTAGAATAAATTAAGAACGACTATATTATTTCTTAATTTCAAAACGCCAATAATCGTGTTTTTCTTTGTTTGGTATATTTTCTCTGTTTTTTAATATCGTTAAACAGTGTTTCTATTGTCAAAAAGTGTTTTGCCAACACTGGGTTTATGATTATTTATCTGAAAATTATGGTACTAATGCTATAGTTTTTTCATGCTGATATTTTTAAATTTTTTTGGAGAAACATTTTCTAAAAAAAAATTTGTTTAATATTTTTATCAAAGTATATCAATATCAAGTAGTCGCAAGAGTACAACAACATAAAATTACAAAAACCACCGTACATTTTGTTTGTGTAAAATTAATATTTTATGTCAGAAATTTTCTTTTATTTTATTTTGTTTTGTTCACAATTATTTACAAAAATTTAAATACTTTTCGCATAGAACTTTTTTAAAACAATTTCTTTTTGTAACTTTTCTTAAACAATACACTTTTTCACAAAAATTTTTTCCACAACAATTCTTTTTTGCTACTATTGTTGAATTAATAATGTTTTTTCACAATTTTACAAAATTATTTTTTCAACGAATAAACAAATATGGCTCGCTACAAAAGTAAACAAATTTTGACATACGTTCATGTAAAAACTGAAAAAAATTTTAGTCAGCTGGGCTCTTGCATATACTTGATATAGATATACTTTGATTTTTATGTTATGAAATTTTTGTTTGACTTATTGTTGCCACAGAAAAATAAAATAGATTCATATCGAATATAATTTAATTAAGATTTTGTTTTTTGAGTTTATGTATAAGCTAATAGGTTTTGTATTTTGGAATTAGGTTAAAGTCTACTGATGATTTGGTGTAAGAACCAATGAAATGCATGCATATAGACATACTTGAACACATAACAAACAAAAAGCACTAATTTTTTTTAATTTTTCAAACAATTTTATACATGTTAAAATTTATTTTTCTATTGCTATTAACTTTTTGACCTTTATTTTGGTAATTTATTGTATTATTTATTAAGCTCGAGGTCGTTTATTTTATATAAAAATCATTTCCATTTTCTTTTATTATTCAATAATAAAAGAAACCTGAAATAATTTTATACAAAAAACGACCTCGAGCTTAATAAATAATACAATAAATTAATTTTCTATTGTTTATTTCTGAGGATATCAACAAACTGGAGGCAAATTACGGCATTCGATATCGATCGAAATTTCTATTTAAATTGTATGGAAATTTCGATCGATATCGAGTCCGGTAATTTGGCCCATGTTAACGAAAGATTTAATTTCAATAAATACAATTTTTAATTTATTTTGTATATTTGAATGTTGTTTAACACTGAATTTTTAATTTTATTCGTGCTGATTCTTTTGCCAAATTTTTTTCAAATTTTTTCCAAATTTTTACAAAATTTTTAATAGTTTTATAAAAAGACGTCGAACAAATATATTAAAATAACAAATATATAAAAAACAAGCAGTCCACTGCCCATATGTGGGCTGTTTACCCATACAAATTTAAAGAGTTTTAAAATCGTGGACGTTGAGAGAACATCGTTTATTTGACTTCACAGAACAGACCATACACCGATTATGGAAAAAAATTTGGACGTGTGCGGCACTCTTCAGTTTTTACCTTGGACAGTTAACGTGTTAAGTATTTTTTATGCTGTATATATGTGTCAGTTTTGCTTCCCACTGTTGTTCTTTTTTTTGCCATCAATTTAACTAAATAAAACAATAAAAACATTTATGTGAATGCAGCTCTCATTTGCTTTGATATGCAGAAATTGTTTTTGTTCAGACATCCGTTAGAGCTCTTAGCTGCATCTGTATGAATGTGTGTATGTGTGTTTATATGATAGTTGTTGTAAATTTTGTTGTTCCCATATTGCAACGAATGTAAGCGCATGTGTGTGTGTGTGCTTTTTTTGCATTCTCATCCAGTTTTTCTGGTCCGTGCAATGTCCTGTACTCAACTTTAACTTTTTTTTTATCGATTTCATGCAAATAACCATTTTGGCTAGAATGCATTTAGGAGTTCCTAAAATTTTTTTTTTACCAATTCGTTATTATACACATTTCCTTTTGGAAGCTGCCAAGCAAATACTTTAATTTTAAATACAATTCCAATATTTTGCACAAGAAGAAAATTTTTTAAACACCTTGGGGAACACCAGCACCTTTCTCTGTGCACCTTTCTCTGTGCTTATTATAGTGCATTCAAAACGGAGTAGAATGCACTGCATACAAGAGTTTTTGTAAATTATAATTAATTTTTACCACCATTGCTGGTATACGACTAATATCAGGGTTTTTTTTAAATTAATTATGGAAATGAGATATTTAAATTAATAAAATGCAACAGAGTTTTTTGACTCAAAATGTCATCCACATAATATTTATAAGAGACATGTATTAATCCGCATTCTTTGATTTTAGGCAGCGGCTTTAAAATTAAAAATGCACTACTCTTGCCCAATTCGTTTTAACATGTTATTCCTTGTAAACATGGAGATATTAAAATTTTTTATATACATAAATATTTCATTAATCGAAATTCTAATTCTTAAATCACTTATACGGGAAGACTTCCTTCAATGTTGTTTTGGAACGTATTTTAACGTCTTCCATGCATAAGCTATAAAGAAACCTGGGAAAAGAGTTTAGTGCTTTTTTATACCCTTCACCAAAAAAGGCGGAGGGGTATTTATAGGTGTGCCATTGCATGTACAATTTACTTAATATTAAAATGAGCCCCCTTACGGCATATATATTTTAAGTCTATGAATACGAAAGTAGGCCCATCTGACCGTCTGTCTACATGTGAAACCGATTTTTCGAAGTCCTCAGAGAGACTACAGACTTCGATGTCTTCTTTTTTTCAACTCGGAACAGCCCTCAGGGGATGACCCTTACATATGCAGTGCATTGCGCCGGAACTAGAAACGAAGGAATAGTATTTGATGGGACAGATGAAGAAAGATGAGGAGACAGAGACTTTTTTTAGGTACTTCAACCTTTTACTTCGCCTGCTAATTTTTGCTACAGGACCGGCGAAGGGGGATGCTGCTGTTACTCTGCTTTTTAGTACATGATAGTGTCATTCGCTGTCAATTATGTTCAGCGACCAGTGCTATTCGTTCATAAATGAAAGAGGTTGACTACAACTGGCACAACCATGCGCTAATAAAAATCAGAAGAATTCGGCAGAATATTAATGACTGAGCGAGGGGACCCTCCGCTTCATAGTCTCTTGTTAACTTCTACAGTCATCAGCACCTTCATATTAATGTAAAGAACATAATCCTAGATTAGAAAATAAGCAAAATCCAAGATATGCTTCCGGAGCTGGAAAATGTCTACTTATTTTTGGTAAGTAGTAAAAACTAATTTTATATATCTCTTTTTAATTAACCCTATTTTATACTTAAAAAAAATTATGTTGGTACTAGAAATCACACAAAATCAAAAAGACGATTCCAGGGATGGGCAACTTGTGCTTAAAAGTAATTTTATTATTTTCTTTTATAAATTAAACATATTTGATAGATATGAAAGAAATTCATTGGTATTGCAGAAAAGGAAAAACACAGGATCAGAGCTGGAAAATATTTTTTTTTTGGAAATATTGAGCTAACTAAATAAAATAATTATTTTTCTTTTGGCAATCAAACATATTTTATGTTTTAGGAAGGAATATATTATTATTGAAAATCAAAAAGATTAAAAAGACGGTTGCATGGTTGGAATGAATGTATGCAGATACTCCACACGCATATCCGTGTAGGGTATATCAGACTCGGTACTTTTATTTGTTTTACGTTGGTTTACACCCCTCGAATGTGTTTTCACAGTTCCAGATACTGAACATGTTCAGCTTGTTTGAGACAGTCATGAAGGTTAGAAATTCCTGCTGCTAAGAAAATAGATCAACGAATTTGGATCAAATTGTTTGTAAAAAATTGAATCAAGTCCTCTATGGAACTTCAGATGTTAACACTGGCATGCAATAATTTGACCCTCTTGACAAAGTGATGAAAATTGTTGCCGAGAATAAACAACTAATTACTACAGAATTTTTTGAGGATGCAAAGAAGTCTATGAAATCAATCACATTGTCTCGCCAATATATTTTCTTTCTTAAAGAATTTTCTTGATTTCCGTTAGTAATAATTTTCAAACAGCAGCTTGTAATTGCAGTTAATAATCGTTATTTATATTGACGTTTTAAGTTTTGTCGAAATTGCCTTACAATAGAAATAAATAAATATTAAAATAATATATAATTTTGATTCTGCTACAATATCAGCCGCAGTGGATACTGCAACATGAATTTTAGTACATGACTGCGTCAATCACTGTCAGTAGTGTTTCAATGGCCATGTCTTGCAGGTGGTTGACTGACCAATTCAGTTCAGAAAACTTCGACCCAATATTCATGAATTAGCTGGCTACAGGATCGAACCCATGACCTGCGACTTCATAGTCAACGCATTAACTGCTTCAGCCAAATTGCAAACAAAAATCTGCGATGTTTTGCTTGTTTAAGCTTTTGCTGACAATAATTACTTTTAATGGATAAAGTATTTAAGCCAACACTAATTACTCAAGTGGCATGATACTCGTATTTGAAATGTTTACCTAAAATATTTGTAAATAAGGGAAATTTGCCGCCACAATTGGCAAATATTTCAATTGTCTGCTATTGGAAAGGGCAAAAAGATTTCACAGCAAACTTTTTTTCATATATTTCTAGTGACGTTTGTGACTCGCAATAATGAGTTCCGCAGTCAATTATTATCGCTAAATAAAATTCACTGATTACTTACGAAAACTTTTAATAATTTTCAGGGTGCTTTCATTTTTTATTTGGAGCAAGCCTTTGAGTACGACAACAAGAAAGAGATTAAAAAGTCATAAATGAAAAATAAATATTTCAAAAATTAAAAATCGAAACAAATCGCGTAATTGTTTTCAATATAGAACAAAGAAGTGCATGTTTTGTCATACTCCTGCCTCACGGTTGACTGGATACTTTCAACTTTTCAAATGAATTCTACATGTTGATGTAAAGCTTTTGTTGTTTACACGATTTGTAACCACTGTTTGATTTAAGGGCGTTGTTCGGATGTTGTTATTCACTTTTATTTTTAGCTTTACTATTTTTTTACTGCTCACTTATTTATTTGAGCCATTTTCTAGTTGATGCCCTGTTTTGTTTTCCACTCGTAATAGCGAATATGCAAAACAAGTCGTTGTGTCGGAATTGACAAAAATATTTCAAACGAAACTACAACAAACAAACCGTATTAGAAACAATGCAAAAATTCAAAAGAAAACAAATGCTGCATGTGTATATTTTATGTAACATGCACAAAGTGCATGCATTTTTATATGCATCTGCATTTTTTGCAGCCATTTGCATAGAAAAATACACAAAAAGGATACTTTTTTATTGAACATCCTTTGTGAAATGGCAAATTGGCTAAATTGACCATTAGAGGTTGTGAATGTGTTGATTGTATTACTCTTACCAGTGGCTGGCAGCATAAAAACCCTGACCCTTTCAATCAAATTATGATTGTAAGCATAAAAGAAAAATTGTTTAGAAGTTAGCGGAAATTCAATAAATACTAAACCCTTGCAAAGCGATTCACATACTTTTTTATGTCTCATTGTATGAATTGACTCTAGTGTTGCCAACATCTTATTCAGACTGTCCAAGTATTTATTTTCAGAAGCATTTTCAGCTCAACTATTCAAAATGCAGTAAGAAGCGATTTGGCTTTGGTGTACAGTTTCGACAAACAGGCAAACGATACAATTGTATTTACATGCGAGAAAATCAAATTATAAAGAGTTTAAAAAAATTTAGTTTCTAAGTCCTCATTTAAAATATTGTACAAAAAAGAGTACTTAACGTCAGTATTTATAAGTTTACATCAGAAACTGTTTGTATTTATTTATTTATTATTATTATTTTTTTTGGAACGTTTCCTGAATATTTCGCGAGTATGCCCGACAAATGAAACGATTAAAGACAATACTGATTGCGCACTGTACTTTTTTACCAAATAGACACCAGCTCATTCTAAAAATATTTCCCCAAAATTATAAAAAATTAAGCCAGAAATCACCGGTTACTTTTATTTCCTCAAATATTTGATAGATGTGAAAGTAGCTTTAAGGTACTGGATCAAAGGTTTCAGATTTGGATTCAAGCTAAACTATAAATAAATATCAGCTAAAAGAAATATGTAGTCTAAAGCACACTATATCCCATGGGTCGTATATTAATTTCAAGTTTTGTTTTCTAAGAAAAAACAAATAATTGATGATAATCTAGATCCATATGAAAATATAACACATAATAAAAGTGTAAATAATAATTAATATGGGAAATTATGTATTTCAAACTCACTTTTAGAAGCGATATTATAATAGGACTAATAAAAGGCTACATATATTCAAAAGAACAGGGAAAGTACTGGAGTACAAAAAACGAACCAAGAAATTTGGTCTAAAGTACAAAGGAACAAAGATGCAGAGTAATGGAACACTGACAATAATTAAAATGGTAATACAGGGATTTAATTTGTATTAATACAGTTATCGTACAGTATTTGCTCACAAAACTGAAAAAAAAATTTGGAAAGCAGTTGACCCTAAAGGACATCCCTACAACTTCCCGCTAATTTTAACCGCTAACAAATCCCATTATATTAATTTAAATGGATCATCCGATTCCCATGTGATAAACGGTGATTCATGTAGTTTTTCGAGTTCTGTAAAAAACCAAGAACTTTCATTGACCTCATATATAATTTGAGATATTTTTTTTTAAACATTCACTTTTCGAATTTTTTTTCTCACGAACACCTGAACCGATTTTGACCCGATTGAATGTCAAGAGCTGATTGGTTTTTGAAATCGACCGGCAAAACCGTTTAAAATATATTCTAATGTCAATTCACAGGAATAATAAAGTTTAAGAGAACATTTTGAAACGCGAACAGTTTGAGTGGATTCGATTTAGCCGTTGATAAATTATAAGCGGGTGACATACTTACTACATACACAGGCAAACACGCACACACCCACTTGCAGATATAATGACGACATCTCATGATTAGTCAAGAAAGTTTCCTAGGAAGTCAAAATATGTGGTTAAAATAAGTAACCTAAGGATTTTTTCGAAATTTTAAATTTTCTTATCGGGAATCACCTAATAAATAAGGACAATCGAAAAGTACATATGAGTACTACAGGGGACTAATGCGATGCGAATGAATAACTGAAAGCATTTGTATGTTATTTACATTGAAATGCGAAAGCAATTCTTTTCGCATGGCATTGCAGATCTGTTTTTTAATCCTTTTGTTTGTTTTTTATGTAACATGTGCTTCAGCTTTTGGGTGTAATTTATATATATATATATATATATATATATATATATGTATATATATATATATATATATATATATATATATATATATATATATATATATATATATCTATATATATATAATATATATATATATCTATATATATATATATATATATATATATATATATATAATATATATATATATATATATATATATATATATATATATATATATTACTAACTTATAGATTTCGCTAACCGTATTTGAAATTCATCGAAAAACTATATGTCTTTCTCAAATATCTCTTTTTTGAGTAATTTTTTGCAAAAAAAAATAATAATAACAATTGTTGGAAGAACAACAATGTAATATCAAAGTAAATAAGAAATATAAATTGAAACTAAAAACTCAATATCACAATTATAAACTAAAAACAAGTAAAAGTGCTGTGCCGAATCTTAAATACTCTTCACAGATGTAATTCTTTTTTCTTTCTTACTATCCAAAACAGAAAGTAGGTTTAATCAAAATGCTGTTATCGTTTACTTTTATATTTAAGAGAACGTTTAAATTTTTAGGCAGCTAAATGTTTGGATTTTCTTATATCTGAACCCTATGAACGTCTTTCAAAAATGTTATATATGTATATTTAATTTACAAACAAAACACGAAATCCGTTTCATGTACACCAAAAAGCTCTAATTGTCCAACCGTAGAATCGTCTTTTAGATTTTGTTGGATTTTAATACCAGTTTACTTCTTTCTGATATATAAAGTAGGTATAATTCATCATAAAAATAAAAAATAGCAAATAAAATGGCTGCTTTTATGAATCAGAAAATTTCGATTTTCCAACCCTGGAACAGAATTTATAGTTTTTTAATACTCATTTAATTTTTTCAGATATATAAAATAGGGTTAATTCATTAAAAACACAAAATTTGGAGTTTATATATGTACTTTTATGTACCAAAAATATATCGATTTTCCAACTCTGGAAGCGAATTTTCATTTTTTTACAAATGCAATTCTTAGTGAGGTGTAACATAGTTTTACGTGTCAAAACAATTAAAATTTTTAAACTTTTTGGTCACTTTGATATACCATAAAATATTTCATTTGTCCAACCCTGGAGTCGAAATTTTTTTAAGATTTTAATTATAAAACAGATTTAATTAGCAAAAAGAAACAACGTCAATTGCCTTTTTGTTAATTTTTATGCAGAATAAATATTTCAATTTCCCAACCCTGGAAACGAAATTTAAATTTGTTTTACCAATGCAACTCTTAATAAGGCATGAAATAGTTGTATTTAAGAAAAACTTAATATTTGTAACCATTTAGGTCATTTTTATGTACCACAAAATATTGCAGTTATCCAACTCTGGAATCTAAATTTTCATTTTTTCTTTCAATTTTGTTTTTCCTGAACTAAAAAATAGTTTTAATTAGTAAAAAAAAACAGCGTCAATTGCCTTTTTGGTTACTTTTATGTATAAAAAAAATTTTAATTGTCCAACCCTGGTAGCGAAATTTAAACTTTTTAAAATTTTCTTTATCAATCCAAATTTTCATGAGGTATAAAGTAGTATTGTTTAAGAAAAACTCGAATTTTGCAACCATTTTGGTTATTACATGTACTACAAAATATTGCATGTACCAAAAAAAATTTAATTTTTCCAAACCTGGAAATGAAATTTAAAATTTTTTGTTTATTTTTATCAGTGCAACGCTTCTTGAGGTATAAAGTAGTTTTATTTAAGAAAAATTGCAAATTTTTTACCATTTTGGTAACTTTTATTTCCCGTAAAATTTTGCACTTGTCCATCCCTGGATTCGAAATTTTATTTTTTATTTTTGAATTTTTGATACCAACTTTGTTCTTCCTAAATTATAAAATAGTTTTTGTTAGCAAAAAACAAAAAACAACATCAGTTGCCTGTTTGATTACTTTCATGTATAAGAAAATTCAATTTCCCAACCCTGGAAGCAAAATTTGAATAAAAAAATCTTTTTGTTGGCCAATGCAAATCTTCATGACGTATAAAATGGTTTTGTTAAAGAAAAACTTGAAATTTTTAACAATTTCAGCTACTACATGTACTACAAAATACCGAATAGGCCGTAAAAAAAATTTAATTTCCCATCCCTGGGAAAAAATTTTTAATTTTAAATTATGTATGAATTTTTATTAGTCGAACTTTTTCTTTATGTAAATTGTTAATTTTTTAACGGGCTATCAGCAGCCGATGGTTCTGGAAAAAGCAAAAGAGATATTGGAATATTTGGAATATTAATCGTCAGGGTTGGGGAATTTCGTACTAACCAAAATGTAATAACTTAATAATATGAATGTGATAACTTCTCATATTCAATTTTCGTTAAAAATATTGGTTAAATAGTTGATATTCCTACTAACTAGCACCACTTGCAAAAGTGGAAAAATTTAACAAAGAACGCTGATGAGATGGCGTAGCGGCCTCGAAATCAGTACTGATCCGTTCTGCTGGTTTGATGATTATTAAAAAATATTCTTAATATTCCAATCTTAATATAAAAATAATAAATAGAATTTAAACAAATTCATTTATTAATAAAAATAACAAAAAATAATTTGCAGTCATGCAAGATTCGAACTTAAGCCCGTTAAAAAATTAACAATTTACATAAAGAAAAAGTTCGACTAATAAAAATTCATACATAATTTAAAACATTGCGGGGGCACGCGCACTTGTTCAAAGTAAATTGACAACTAAATTCAATTACTTGAGAATAAATAACAAAGAAGCTTTACCTATCAGCAGCCGATGGTTCTGGAAAAAGCAAAAGAGATATTGGAATATTTGGAATATTAATCGTCAGGGTTGGGGAATTTCGTACTAACCAAAATGTAATAACTTAATAATATGAATGTGATAACTTCTCATATTCAATTTTCGTTAAAAATATTGGTTAAATAGTTGATATTCCTACTAACTAGCACCACTTGCAAAAGTGGAAAAATTTAACAAAGAACGCTGATGAGATGGCGTAGCGGCCTCGAAATCAGTACTGATCCGTTCTGCTGGTTTGATGATTATTAAAAAATATTCTTAATATTCCAATCTTAATATAAAAATAATAAATAGAATTTAAACAAATTCATTTATTAATAAAAATAACAAAAAATAATTTGCAGTCATGCAAGATTCGAACTTAAGCCCGTTAAAAAATTAACAATTTACATAAAGAAAAAGTTCGACTAATAAAAATTCATACATAATTTAAAACATTGCGGGGGCACGCGCACTTGTTCAAGGTAAATTGACAACTAAATTCAATTACTTGAACATACATAACAAAGAAGCTTTACCTATCAGCAGCCGATGGTTCTGGAAAAAGCAAAAGAGATATTGGAATATTTGGAATATTAATCGTCAGGGTTGGGGAATTTCGTACTAACCAAAATGTAATAACTTAATAATATGAATGTGATAACTTCTCATATTCAATTTTCGTTAAAAATATTGGTTAAATAGTTGATATTCCTACTAACTAGCACCACTTGCAAAAGTGGAAAAATTTAACAAAGAACGCTGATGAGATGGCGTAGCGGCCTCGAAATCAGTACTGATCCGTTCTGCTGGTTTGATGATTATTAAAAAATATTCTTAATATTCCAATCTTAATATAAAAATAATAAATAGAATTTAAACAAATTCATTTATTAATAAAAATAACAAAAAATAATTTGCAGTCATGCAAGATTCGAACTTAAGCCCGTTAAAAAATTAACAATTTTAATTTTTTAGTTTTTAATAGACCATTGAGGCTCCCCAAAGCACGAAATAGGTTTAATTTACAAACATTAAAAAAAAATAATTGATTTTTGGTACAAATTTTGCGTCGATAAATAGGTGTAAGCTTCCCAGCTCTGGAACCATACTTCGGATCTTTCTGAATTGCAATAGCACTCTATTTATGTTCATTTTCAATCCAACGGTTCAAGAACGAAGTCTCTAGCTCTTCTGAGGGCTTGGAAAAACCGATTTCACGTACAGACGGACATCGCTCAATCGCCATCGATATTCATAAGGGTCCAGAATATATATACTTTATGGGGTACCATGTGCATATCGAAGAAATTACACACGGAATGACAAACCTACATATATATACCTTTTCACTTTTTTGTGAAGGGTATAATAAATTGTGATATTCCACTTAATTGTTGTTTAGTGTTATATACATACATTTTTGTGTTAATAACAACATTGACAATTTGATTTGTATGTTTTTTATATGAGTTGCTTATATTTTGTTAATAAATTTTTTTTATATATAATATAATTAATCCTTATGCTTATCGATTAATCGAATAATTTTTTAGATTTAATATAATCCTTTTCATAAAGGAAAGGACTGCTCTAATGAGTGCCGATGATAGAAAAGTAGATGCTTTTGAAAAATGCTTCTCTAACCCGCTAAATATATTAATTTATTTTACATAGGATTTTTAACTTCTTGTCTAAGCATATCTATTTTAATATGTTTTAGTAAAGATTATAAAGAATTGTCATGAAATATGACATACTGTAATAATTTTATTTTAGATGAATTTTATTGGTGCTTTACGAAATCTTTAGTAGAGTTCAACTTGGTTTACAAATAACTTTATTTCTATATAGGTGCTAAAATTGCTGTTAATTTTCACTTATCTCCTGATATATATATATATATATATATATATATATATATATGTTTTATGACTTCGGAATATAACACGTTACAAAACTTAGGCCATCAATTTAAGTGGAAGGAAATAAATATATTTTAATTAATGTAATTTAATTAAGATATTATCTCCGCTAATTTATACAGCATTTGCTTTGTTTGTTGTGGTTTAAGCACGTATGAATGGATACGGGTGTTGAGGGTTGCCTTTTTTTGAAATTTTGTTTTAATTATTGTTTGAACTAAACAAAATAAATAAAGAAGATAACACGAATGAATTCGATAGGAAATCTTCTAATATTAAAAGAATTAATTTTGAGAAAAAAATCTCGTTCGTTTGCAAGGCAGAAATGAGCAATTTCTATTAATAGTTTTTAAACTTCTTCAACGTGTTTGCCCGTCTTTTTTGATCAAAATTAATCTTGAGTATGATTTTTATACCCCCCAAAAAATAAAGGAAAGGAGGGTATATTCAATTTGTCCCCATAAAGTATATATATTCTTGATCAATGATGAAGTCTAAGACGATCTAGCAATGCCCATACGTCCGTCTGTGAAAAACACGATATAGTCTAGTTTTGGACCCCACCCCTTTAGTGGGCGTTGATATTACATATTACTTGAAAAAGTAGTGAAAATATTTAACACATTGTATTCCTATGCCTATTCCTTAAAAATTAAATTTATAATCTTTTACGACGAAGGTAATATGTTCTCTTTTTGGAAACGACAGAATTAAAATAAATTTTTTTCTTGTTTACTTAAATGCCATAAAAATGTAAATTGTAATAATAATAATAATAATAATAATAATAATAATAATAATAGAGTTTTTATTTACTAAATATTTGAAGGGTATTTACCCGGTAGAATATAACGTTTTTACTTGTTTAAATTAATTTTTCTAAATTTTTTTCTTGTCTTGTCTATGGTATAATCATAATAGTATAAATGTTTTGAAGGGAGACATACATACATACATCTGTTCAAATAAATGACCATTTGGCGAATCTCATAAAATATTAATTTAATGTTCTTCACACAAAAGTTGTTCTGCATATACAAAGCAAATTCTACAACATCTCAACTGATGATTGCTGAAAGTAGCTGAGCAACAGCGTGCTGATTTTGATTTAAACTTTGAAATAGAGTCGTGTATATCCACTATTTACCCTCATGCTGTCCTTAAAGGAGTAGGTTAAAGTTCTGATGTATTGAAACTAATTATTAAGTGTGAAATTGTAAGCGGCAGTGAGTTGATAGTTCTGCTTAAGCAATCTGATTAATATTTTTGGAAACATATTGTAAATTTCCTCAATATGTTGGCATATTGTTGGAATCATGTTGATTCTAACTTTATCTAAAAAAGGCCACCTTAGATTAAGATCAGTGGTTATACCCAAAAAGCTTGCATGGCATAATAGTTACTGCCTACCGGCCAACTATTAATAGAAAGTGTTGTAAAATTTTGTAAATATATTTATTTTCTATAGTTAAAATTCTGCGAGAAAAATAAGTATATGAAATCTATTGATTTGGATGGAAATGTGCGGAACATGTTTTTGTTATTTAACTCCGGCTAAAAAATGCTAGATGTTACCTTTCAAAGTGCTACCGAGTGCAAACCCCCAAATGATTCTCTTATTGCAAATGTAGGTTTGTAATCTACTACTTAATAATTTTGAAAATACATATACCAAAAAAACTAAAAAGTTTCAAAAAGGAGTCACAAATGCATTTTTATGCTCCACTTTACCAGCGTTCATCTTTGGAATTTATCTCTACTGTACAGTGGAAGTAATAGTGATGTTGATTCTGCCAAGGGCAGTTCATTCTAATGATTTTGGCGTCTAATATCACCCGAACGGAAAATGTAGAGGTACGGGGACTTCCGAGTTCTGACAGTTGATAACGGTCATCTTGTTGCAGCTACATCTGATAAATTGGTTGTCATTTATTCAGCGTGATTTGCCAAATCACAGTGGTCGGATATAGCTTTGAAGAACACATACAAATGATAAAATTCTGTATCAAAATGGGTGTTCTAGAGCAGTTGATTCCATTTTTTATCGAAATCGTCGATGAGGTTCATTATGGATAAATGGGTAAGTGAGCATACAACTTTGTCGAGTTTGCGATGAAATCAATTTGAATTAGATTGAAGAGTGTCCAATGCATCGCGAAATATTGACCATTTAGTGTAAATTTTGGGCTGGCAGTATCATCGTTCCATATCTCTTTGAGAACGTTGTTGGCAAGGCCATCACTGTCACATAGTCAGTGCTATAAGTCGATTATTACCAAATTTTTTTGTTCAAAGCACTTTCAGAAAAAGCTACTATTACTCACGCGTTTTTTTAGTTGACTTATGTGACACTAACGTGCCCTCCCGACCTGTCAATTCTTTCATTTAAAAATTATGCAAGCGAAAATAAGAATAAGAAAAAGTTAAAAAACTCATATGCATTTGCTGTCGATCTTGACCTAAGAAATATTTCATATAATCAGCGGAGGTCCGAAGGATAATGTATCATTCTGTTATGGTTTGTATAATTTTTACATCCACATACTGGAAAAGGAATAAACGTATTCCATTTTCCGTTTAATAATTCATTTTTCCATTGTTTTTGCAACTTCTTAATGCCGAAAATGCCTGTCTAATAATTATTAGCATCACAATACTTCTAAGACTCAAGACCCAGTAAAGACAATTCCTCTTACATAAACAAGTACAACAAATAGCTAAAATATCTCCTTTGTCGTAGGAACTAACTCACATTCTTCTTGCCAACCAATTAACACATAATTGCTGAATATTACAACAAAACGATACGAAATATTTTTATTAAATTTAAGCAATAAAATAACTCTTCATTTCAAACAACCATAATTCTATGTTTGCAACATCAAAAACATTTATTCCATTCTGTACGTGCGTGTGTGTTCTCAAGCAAAATGTTATCAGACGTAGAAGAAGGGAAGACAGAGCCATCTGCCCGATAGCACCTGCTTTAGCATCAACAAACAAAATTTGAAAACAAAACGGCCAAAGAGCTCATAGAAAAAGCAATAATATGTTGCTTTTGTTGGCTACAACTGAGAGAGAAAATTGCAAAATGTGTAAAAATAACTCTGGAAATACATATTCTCTCTAAATGGCACACGTTAAATATGTACAAGGGAAAAAAGAAATGGTTCTTATGCACACGCCGAGGAGCAGTAATCACACACACACACATACACACTCTTGTGTCTAGAAGTCCAGTGGTGTGAGTCGCTGCGTGGGGTTTTTAATGCTTTTTAGGCTGTGGGCTATTTTGCCCCTTTTGTATTTATTTTTTGCTAATACTACCACATGCAGATAACTTTTTTTGTATTTTCTATGTGTGAGTATATAGAAAAAAGAATCAACACCAGCCATCATGATTTTTATTCTATCTTCTTTCCACTTTCTTCTCACTTTAATTGAGAGCTTGTGATAAAGTTTAGTTTGATGTTGACGGAAAACAAAGAGAATAGAGGAAAACGAAGAGAAGTGTAATTGTGTGTGTGTTCGTATGAGAAAAGATAATGATTTTTATAAAGAAAACCCATAAGAAATATGGGTTTAACAAGACAATTGAATAAATTTTAAATGCACTTAATCATTATTTTGGTCATTAAGTTTTTACTCAAATTTAATACTTTGTAATTTTTATGTTATGACTTATTTGCTAAGCTATAATATTAGCTCGAATAACACGAATGAAATATGGGTACAATCTGAGAGCAGCGTAGTACCATAAACGCATTATTTTATTGATTTCAAAATTCAGGTATTCGAAAGTAAGTTTTGTTCAGTTTAACAATAAGTTTATCACTTTGGCCACTTAGATGGTGTGCAGCTGCCTTAATTTCTTTTGGTGTAATCAATAGTATAATGAAACAAGAATATAATTGAATTGTTTATTGTAAAAACGGCGCAACCAACAACCTTATAGTTTTGAGTAATTCAAAGAAAACTTCCTAGCGACCCTAAAAATTATTTTTAAAAATCTGATATTTTTTCCTGTGAAAGTTATTACTATGTATTTGCAATATTTTGATAAACATAAATAATTTTTTTTATCTACGCTAACATATATTTAAAATATAATATTGAGTTTGCAGATACGCCCTTTTTACACTAAGCATCCTAAAAAATCCTTTTACTCAGATATCGCACAAATTATGTATTTCAAATTAAAGGTAATTTAATTCTGTTTTCAAAATTATATAATAGTTTTTAAAATTCTGTCTCAATTATTGCCGTTTCCATTTTAAGCAAATAAAAGTCAAACACAGTCACTAATCGCCCAAAAATTCAATTTTACTTGTTGCTTGCCCCCTTTTTACACTAAACAAGAAAAATTCTCGGCTTTGGTTCACCATCAGCTGGGGAAAACTTTTTTTTACTAAATGATGTATTTACCTTCATAGAACAATAATTACCCAAAAATTCAATTTCTGTTTCCGTGTTGCTTACGCCCTTTTTACAATAAACGATTTAATTATTCCATACAAAAGCTACATCATTTTACTCTTCACCAAAAATGGTGCATATAGATCCATCATTCCGTATGTAATTTCGTAATATTAATCTGCGAATCCATAAAATTTACATATACATATATGCATTCTGGGTCCTTATGAATAGGAAAGTCAATCCAGTTATGCCCGTCTGTCTAAATGTGAAACCTGGACAAATTAAATTTATTTTTGGTATACTTTATATATATTTTATATGTTATATATTTTATATATATTTTATATTTTATACTTCAGGAAGAATTAAATTCCAGGTGTGGACAATTGGAACTCGTTTTTGGTACATAAAAGTAACCAACAGAAACAATTTTTTTCCTTTTTCCTATATATTCAACATATTTGCTCCATTTGAGAGAAACCTATTCAATGTAGAAATTAAGAAGTTAGTACTGAAAATCCAGACGTCCATCGGGTGAAGAATATAGCATTTTTACTTCTTATTATTGGGTGTTCACTGTATAAAAGAGTTAATTCTCAATGTCTTGGCTCAATAACAAAACTGAATTAACAACAAAGGAACTGCATCAGTAAGAAATAAATCCATACGATGAAATAACTATTTCATGCTATGAAGTAAGTAAATATCCTAAACAGTTTTATCAGTCTTAGGACAAACAAATTTAGGATATAAAAAAAACTTTCAGTCCAGTGAAAAGAAAATAAATAAAATTCAATTCCATGGGCATGTGGTTTTGTACAAAATTTTCTCTTATAGTTTTAAAGTTACCCTCCATTATTAACACACATACATACTTTCACTGCACTACAGACAATTTAAAATGTATTGTAACTTGCTTTGGAACCGCTTGTTAGTTGGCTACCATTCTGAACTGTGTTTGCGGAACTCGCTACACTTCCATCACAAGTACTCATGTGTATTTTTCAATAAATCTATTACAAATTCCTCTGTTGCCCTTTAATTATTTTGTTGCCGTCAACATCTTTTTAAATTGTATTTCTCTATTACTTAAAGAAAAAGGAAAGTAAGTTGGAGTGGTAATATTTGCATGAGGTAAAATTTTCTATGCATTCATAATATAATAATTTATTGATGAATCATGAAGATGGATGATTATTCGAGTGCTTAGATCTGTGTTAAGTATCTTATAAAAGAAGCTCAAATATTTTCGTGTTCTAACTTTGAGGGCATTCTGTTGCCACACTAACAAATTACTTGTGGCATGCTGGTGCATGCGTTAGCGTCGAAGATATTTTGTATATTGGAAACCATTTTAGTTTAAGTCAACATATTAATAAGTGTTCTCGAAATTCACATTGAATGGGGCATCAAATCCATCGTGCCACCGGCAATCTCTAACCCATCAAACCCAAAATTTGTTTAGATATTGGTATTATTGTAGTCCCCCACGTACTACGAGTATGCCAACTATGCAATTACTTTTGAGGATTTTCAAAAAAAAAAAAAATTTTTATTCGATTAATAGTTCGAATAAAACTTTCTTAGTCTGGCAAGAAAATGTACTATATTTTCAGATACCCAACGTTTTTTTTTTTAATTTGTTTGAAAAATGAAATAATTATTCTTATTTTATACCCTCCAAAAAAGAATTGAATTGAAGAGTCAGATCCTTAAAATTTGTTATATACATAAATTTGAAGCTGATTCGGACCAGGGGTAAAAAAAGTTTCCCTAAGAAGAACTAAACCAATCTCTATAAAACAACGTAATTTTTTAACAGCTTTAGCTTGGCGGCAGAAAATAAAAAAAATCTCTTTTTGCGCCCCGCCTCCTGTAGTAGGCGTTGAAATAACATGTTACATATAACAAGTAAAAACATTATATTCGACCGGGTCGAATATTAAACACCCTCCAAATATTTAGTAAGTAAGTATAGTACGTCACCGCCCAATGAAGGGGGCGGGGTTCAAAAATCATGTTTTCTACAGACGATCATTACTGATCAAGAACATATATACTTTATGGGGTTCAATTTTTTTAGAGGGCACTAAAACTGTATTTTGTCGGAGTCTCTCTGGCAAGGGCCGTAGGGGAGACATTTCAGCTTTGCCTAAAGGTAAAAGGTTGGGTCTAAAGGTCTAAATGTAAATGGTTGGGATTTATATATTTAAAATTTATTTAAAAAAAAATGTATAGGGTTCTTTAGGGGTGGTAGAGCAGAGGAGTACCAGGTTACGTCTCAGCATCGTCATAAAACTTAAAAATGTTATTTTTAAGGAATGTAGGCTTAAGTAAAACAGTTTGTTAAATTTTTACACTATTTTTGCATATAACAACGCCCACTAAAGAGGGCGGGGTCCAAAAATTAATTGTTTGGATTTCATGTTAATGCGTTGGACCTTGTTTGACATAAAAATATATCATTTGCTTAGCAAAATTACAAAAAAACTTTCAAAATGATGTTGTTTTTTAGAGATTAGTTTAGTTCTCCTTAAAGAAACTTTTTTTCTCCTGGGCCGATTCAGCCCATTTCTGAACTTGACCTGTGCTAGCCTTTAGGATATATTTATACCAAATTTCAGGAGTCTGGCTCTTTTCGTTTGGACTGAATCGAGATTTCCACAGATTTACAGACGGACGGACATGTTCAGATCGTCTTAGATTTCATCACTGACCAAGAATATATATATATATATATATATATATATATATACTTTATGGGGCCTCAGATGGATATTTCGCTGCGTTACAAACAGAATGACTAAGTGAATATACCCTCCAATTCTTTTTTGGAGGGTATAAAAATAGTATAAATATATAACAAATTGTATTCTTAAAGCCAACATTCTTAAAAAAAATTTAATTTTAGACTTTTACGTCGCAGGTAAGATGTTCTCGGATCTACCGAGATGTCCCTCCATGGGCCTTCCCACAGTGAGCCTGCCAAAATAAAGTTTTAAAATTGGGCTCAGAAATGTCTTAAAAGACCTGTAACCCAACAGGTTAAATATTTTTAATTTATTTACTAAATATAAGATTTTTAAGATTCGACCTGGTCGAATTAACGTCATTATCTGTTCTTTATTTATTTTATTTTAAGGCGAGTTACGTTTTTGGAATTTGGCAGCTGTGGCACTGCTTATTTTGATTATATATTTTTTATTTTATTTTTTTATCTTGGACCAGCACTCAGGGGATGGCCCCTATATATGCAATGCATTGCGCTGGAACTGAAAACGAGGGGATAGTATTAAGGGGACAGACTAGGAAAGATGAGAAGATAGTCAGTTTTTTTTTTGTGTAGCTATTTCACCCTTTTACTTCGCCGGTTAATTTTTTTGCTACAGGGCCGACGAAGGTGGGTGCTGTTACTCTGCTTTTAGTACATGATAGTGTCAGTCGCTGCCAATTATGTTCAGTGATCAGTGACTATGCCTTCATCATTGAAACAGGCTGGCAACAACTACCACAACCACGCACTAATGCTGATTAGAAGAATTCTACACAATATTTCATGACTCAGCGCGGGCTCGAACTCACGACCCTCCGCTTCATAATCTCGTGTTCTACTACTTGAGCCAACAGCACCCACAAATTGCAAATACTCCATGGAAATAGCCATTAATTCGTTCAACGACTAAGGGATCAAACCCAGATATATATATATATATATATATATATATATATATATATATATATAAGTTATCTTCTCCGATGAAGCGCATTTAAATCTGAAAGGCATGGTTACATAAAATTGTTGAGTTTACGGCTTAAAACTCCTCATGGAATTCCTGACCTCAAATTAGAGATCCAACGCAGCCATTAGAGGCAAACTTGATCGGAACATGTCATCTTTTAAACTCCATTAAAAAAAATCGCAACCACTTAAAAAAGGACAAGTATTTATAATTGGAAAACTGCATTCTTACTGAGCTACCCTGTATAATTTATTGTATTAATAGCTTTTTTTTTGTTTTGTTCAATATACTTCAGTAAAATTAATTGAAAACCAATAATCAATATCTAATAAATGCAGAATCTTCTGATCATTGCATTTGTTGATTTTATCGGAAGATGAAAATTGCAGTTTCCTTCCTCTTATGAGCATTTTCTTAACACTTTTATGTTTCTCAGATTCTTTTCACTTACTTCACAACACGTTCGCACACACGCACACCTATTTATTCCTTCTCACTTGCATACGCTCTTCTGAATTTTTTTTTATTCCAGAATTTTGAGTTTTCTCGTAAAAAATCTTGGGAGTATGATTTAGTAGAAACAGCAACTTCTTCAACAATCACAGCGACACAACAAGAAACTACAAAACACCCTAAATGCGACTGTTGTATGTACAACAATCAGTGTTTGAAACACGGCAATACGATACACGTTGCACACAGGATACACGAGGAATAGAGCCAAATCATATAGATTTTTACTCAAAATAAAACGTATGCAAAATAGAGATGGAAGTACGTGTATGTAGCACATACTTACATACATGTAAGAATGTGTGTAAGCATATGTACATGCACGAGTATGCATGTGTGTATGCATAAACCTACAACTGCTTATCTGTGCTTATTTTGCATAAAGCTTAAGGAGAAGAGCATGATTTCGTATGAGAATAAATTTTGCTCGTAAAAATTTGTACGAAAATATATTCAGAGAAAATTGTGTAAAACGATTTTTGTTTAAATATTGTTGCTATTGTTGTTCCATTGTTGTTGCTGTTTTTTCCATGCTGTATATAACGTAATTCTAATAATTTTTTCTCTTTCTAGCGCATTAGTTTTTTTAGTGTTTTGCATTTCGTTGGATTTTGTTGCCTCTTTTGATATATAATTTTTTTATTTTTTTGAAACTACACAAAAGCTTAATTTATTTGTTGGAGTGTGTGAGTTTGGGTCCTCTATGCATGCCAGGATGTACACACGTGTGTGTTTTGTTCTATATACCGATTCGAAATAGGGAGCTTATGTCCGTATATAAATGAAAACTCATATGCAGCTTGTATTTTAAAGTACAGTACAGGATATTTACTTTCCATTGACGTTGCTGTTGTTCTATCAAACTCTAGTTTGCTAGTCTCTACAGGGGCGAACTTGAAAGTTATTTTGTAGTCTATCAGAACATGCTTTATTAAAATCAAAATCATTGTTTTGATTCAAACCTTTTGTTATTCCCAAATCATTAAGAAAGCCAAAAGAAATATTTAATGATAACAATTTTATCTATCATCTAGCTTTGATTTTATATCGAAATTACTTCTTTTTAGAAACATATAGAGCAGTAAATTCACCATTTCGAAATTCGTTGCTCTGGAACTTAACCAAGTTTACTTGCATTATTTTTTCAAAAAATGTCTTAACAAAATTATATGTTGACTATGGAGGTATTTTTTTAACCACTAGGTAGAGCTGTGCGCGTGAGTAAAATTAAGCTCACGATCACGCACGATCATAAAACTCAAATTTTTTTCACGCACGGCAAGATTTAAGGCGCTCACGAATGCATTCTTTTTAATTACGTATGCAAAATCAGGCACGCTGCAGTAAAATTGGTCTCGTGTGTGAAAGCATGTATATCTATAGCACATAAATGTATGTATGTATAAGTATGTCCAATGTACATTGATATTTTCCTTACTATTAAAAATTCAAAAGAATAAAAAAAGTATGTTCTGTTTTGTGTGCGTCAATATTAAACGTATTAAAAATCACGCTCTATCACGCACGGTCCTAAATTGTTTAAGTACGCTCACGCATGATTTTAGTAATTTATAATAGCGATTCACGCGTGAAACATGCGTGATACGAAATTACGACATTGGCACACCTCTACTACTAGGCCTATTTAATAAATCGGGTTGGTTTGCAGTCGATTGATTTTGGAAAACTAATTAAACTAGCAGACATATTTTCTCACACTCTTTATTTCATTTTCTATTAAAAGCTGAAGTTTTAGGAACTCTCTTTTCGGCGCGGCGACTTAGTTGTTTTCATGTAACATGTTTTTTTTTTTTTTTTTAGGAGTAGGACCAGCACTCAGGGGATGACCCCTATATATGCAATGCATTGCGCCGGAACTGAAAACGAAGGGATAGTATTGAGGGTACAGATTAGGAAAGATGAAAAGATAGACAGTAGTTTTTTTTTGTTTTTTTTAGCTATTTCAACCTTTTACTTCGCCGGCTAATTTTTGCTACAGGGCCGACGAAGGCCCTAAACATGTTCAATTTGGTCTACAATTTAACCATGAAAAAAGAATAACGTTTGTAGATTATTAAATTTTATTACAAGTAATTAGGAACGTTATATTCGACCGGATCGAATATTAAATACGCTCCCAATGTTTCGTAAATAAATCAAAAATTTTTAACCTGCTGGGTAAAAGTGCGTGTAGTGTACCCAATTTTAAAACTCTGTTTTGACAGTCACTCTGGGAAGGACCGTAAGGGGATATTTGTCGTAAAAATTTTTATATGCTAATTTTTGAGGTAACTAAGAGTAGAAAAAAAATTGTATAGGGTTATTTAGGTGTGTCATAAAACCTTAAACATTTAAATTTCAAGAATTGTAGTACTAAGATATTTACACTATTTTTCCATATGACGTTAACGCCCACTACAGAGGGCGGGACCAAAAACTCAAGTTTTTACAATTTTCTGGCTCCAATACTTTAAGACTTCTTTGACATAAAAATATATCATTTGCCTAATGAAATTGCAAAAAAGCTTTAACAATTATGTAATTTTTAAAAGGTTGGTTTAGTTCTTCTAAGGGGAACTTGTTTATCCCTGGTTCGATTTAGCACATTTGCGAACTTGACCTGTGTTATTCTTCAGAGTTTTTCTATATCGAATTTCAAAGATCTGACTCGTTTCTTTTGGACTGAATCGTGATGTCCACAAATGGGCGGACGGACGGACGGACGTTGCAAAATCATCTTGGATTTCATCACTAATCAAGAATATATGTATATATTTTATGGTGTCTTCGTACATTTCTTGTGTTCAGCAGACAAGCTGATTTCTGGTTGAATGGATACGTGAACTGGCAAAATTGCCGTCTTTTGTCTGAAGAGCAGCCAAGAACTGGAAAGGCATCCCTCACAATGCCCTGTTTGGCGGGAACTATGTTCCGCCGCCATCTTCTTCAAATATCAAATAAAAAAGTTGATACCAGGATTAGACAACTGGTATATATATATATATATATATATATATATATATATATATGTATATATACATATATATATATATATATATATATATATATATATATTTTTTTTTTTTTTAATATTTTTTTGGTAGAAAGCAATCAAATATGTTAAGAAATTTTGTTTTTCTGTTATATTTAATTATTATGGTAGATGTATCCACAGGTCACACAATATTCTTGTAATTATTATTGACGTTTTGCTTCACACAATAACATAAATTGTACAAGTAAAAGTGCTATATTCGTGTCTGCTAAATTTTATATACTCCTCACTGAAGTACATCTGAACTAATGATTCCCACCCTGGAACCATATTTTTGATCTTTCTAAATTTCACTACTAAATTATTTCATTCTAAAATAAAAAGTATACTTGAGCACCAAAGAAACATTTTTAGATACATTTTGTTACTTTAATACTATTGCAAAACAATATTAAATTTCTCAGCTCTGAAGCTGATTTATAATACCTAGAGTTACTTATAAAAAAATATTTATAAACAAACACAAAAAATTTTATATATATTAAAAAAAGTTGGTGCGATGCCATGTCTCTAGCTTCCCGTAATTAAATTTAGGAACTACTTCTTCTTTTATTCAACCCTCTATTGCCAGAAATTGTTTATTATTAAATTTTGATGCGGACTTACAACAGTGGCCAACTCACTCACGAAACTTGGCATCAATTTAATCGTCATTTTATTTATTTTCCTCAAGATTTCACAAACCATTCAAGTGGTATTGAGGATGAAAGTGTATCGGCTTTCGAAAATAGCTGTTCTGCTGTGTAATGGTAGCAACACAATTGAGACGAACGACGAATTTCGTTCAGTACGATGAATTCGTTGGTAAAAATTCGTCTACTAATTCGTCGTATAAAACGCAATGACGAAGAATAATTTAAAATAATTAACAAACAAAAATTATAAATTTTTTTAAAAATTTTACCCTTGTGGTGTCCATTTTCTTCACAACAAAGTCCTTTTTGTAATTATTTTCTAAAAAATGTTTTTTCTGTAAATAAATCATTCTTTTCATTTAATAGCTGATGGAGTGAATATATGAAAAAGTAGGAAATAGGAAGAAATACTATATTATAGAAAGTGTTAAAAATAATAAAAACACATCCTAAGATAGATTTTTGTGCGTTGGAAAACAAGTGTTTAGTATGGTCTGAAAATTATCGTGCTACATGCCACACTAAAACATATTTTTCAAATAAAATAAAATCAGTTTGAGTATATAAAACCTGGTCACCTAATGCTGATTTGTTCGTCGTTCGCCGGCGTAAGAAATAGAAATTAACCTATAGCAAAGTTCGTTGTGCGTGACGTATTCCGCCCAAAGTATATATTGTGTGTATTTTTATTTACATATAAGTAAGTGTTTTATTTCTAACGACGAATATTCGTTACGAAAAATTCGTCGCTCGTCCCAGTTCTGTTTATAGCATAATTTGAATAATTGAAAAAACTGATGTTGATTTGTTTTTGTGCCCTGGAATAGTTATAAAGTCTTTCTGTATTTAAAACAAATTTTCAAACAATTAGCTATAGACTTGATCTCATCAGGACCGATGTAAATATATTAATAGAATACATGATGTTATTAGAATGCGGTTTATTCCTACTTTCTTGGGGGCTATAAATTGAAATCAGTTGACACCGTTATGGACTTGGGGATTTTGCTAGATGCAAAATTGAGCTTTATTCAATGTATATTATGCTTTCATCAAATGATGGTCTAAGGAATTTAATGATACTGTAACAACCAAAAGATTATATACATCTCTCGTATGGCCACGTTTCATAACACCAGCTTGTAACTGACTGCATTCTTTATATAACAATTTTTAGGGACTTTTTATGCAAGCCTCGCACTTTGGGCGTGTGTTATAGCAGAGTGATACTCTTGTTGTTGCAAGGCTATATTTTTGTTTGCGGCAGTCGTTGTTGTATGCAGGAGTTATGCACTTGTAGTATATATTTTTTACTCGTTTAAACTTTCTTTTAGAATGTGAATATGAAAAAAAAACCCGAACACGTTAACTAAGTTTAACAGCATAGAATATAAAACGCACCAACACTTTTATATAAAACTATACCGTGTACTCACACCTCGTATTCCTTTTCTTCCATGTATTATCGCACTAACTCGATTCGTTCCCCTTTTTAACGGTTTTCATAATTTCCTACTCAAACTGCAGACATTTTGTAGATTGCACTTTTTAGGACTCGACATAGAACTATCAGTTGCATCTAAATGTATTGTGTGTGTGTGTGTGTGTGGGTGTCTGTGTGTGTATGCGTAAAATTAGATAGACAGCTTTTGCACTCCTACATATTTTGTTGTTGTGTTTTATAAATACATATATTTTCATGTGTGTGTGTGTGCCAAACAGGATGCACATAATGCACTACTAGACGAAAGTATACAATTGTTTGATTGTATGCGAGTTCCTACAAATTTAAACATCCATCTAGTTGAAGTTGTGTATCAATCTCTACACACACACACACACGATTGCATGTAAATTTGGATGTGGCTCCATGCGAGTGCCAGCAGGCATCTCATATCGCTGTGTATGTAGTGTACAGGCTGTGGTAGCTTTTTTTGGTCCGTATTGTAGTTTTCTATGCAAGTGCCTGCACTATACATGCATTTCTGTATGTAGTTTTTTAGATGTCTATATATTTTGGACTTATAATCCTCAATTTTGTGTGTATGTATGCTGCTAACGAAAAACTAATGCATATGGACGTTTTTGTGTTTTGGTATAGTGAATGCCACACCCAAATGCATTTTTATATTAGATCTGGTAGGAACAAACTTCTACAAATGCTAGTCGAAAATATATTTAAGGAAATTATAAATTTATTTCATTAATATTTTTTTCTACCAGGACCGAGTCAAAAATGCAATTTAAAATATTTTGAATCAGATAAGTGTCTACTAAATTAAACAGTGTCAAACATAACTAATAGACAATATCTTACACTTCAATATTATCGCAAGCTGTTTAACTTGATGAGCAACAATCTTAATTAAATGTTTTCTCGTTAGTAAAAGGTGACTACGCCTCTTGGAGCAAATATTTGGCAAGCGGGAAAGTAACATAATTTGTGAAATGCACATTTGATTACCAAAGAAACAAATTTGTGTTATTTAATTACTTTAATATTCCAAAAAAGTTAAAACTTTCCAGCTCTGAGGCTGTCTTTTTACCTTTTCTGAATTCTAATACCAATAAAGTTTTTTAAAATATATCAAATATGTTTAATTTGTAAAGAAAAATAAAACACATTTTTTTAAGCGGTTTAAAAATAGTTTCAGTTGTCCAACCCTGGAACTATGTTTTTGATTTTTTTTTAGATTCTTTATAACAGTTTAATTGCTCCTAAAGTACAAACAGGTTTAGTTAACAAAAAACAAAAACTAATTTTAACTACTTACTTTTATATATCAAAAATAAGTTTAAGTTTACCAGCTCTGGAAAAGTATTTTGAATTTTGCTAATTTTCAATAGTAATCTGTTCTTCATCAGTCAATAGTAATCTATAATTTATCACTCCATCACGATGTCTGCAGTTTTTCTAAGGGGCTTCGGAAAACAGACTTCATGTACAGACAGAGATCGCTCATTCGATAGAGATCGCTCATTCGACTTCCTTATTTATAAGGACCCAAGATTTGTATACTTTATAGGGTTGCAAATTAATACCATAGAACTTACATACAGAAGGACAGACCTATAGTACTCTTTGAATGATTTTGGTGAAATGCGAAGGTCAAAAAATGCATGGGCCCAAATTAAACTATACGATACCGATCGATCTTGATGGATCCAAATTGGCTCCCGAATTCCCTAGTTAATTTTCGGTACAGAAAATTGTCAAATTCACACAAGTGACATGTACAACGTAAAATATTACTCAATCTCATAACAATTAAGTGTTAATTGCGCAATTGTTTAATTAAAATTGTATTTATTTGGCTCAACTAAGGTGCATATCTGGACACTGTGTAAACTAAAATTGAATTGAACGCTGATCAAATGTTTGATTTTCTGAAGTGATAAGCAATTATAGTCATATTTCAATTACCAGAAAACTTGAATGTTGCATCACCAAATAAATGTTGTCCTACTCTGCGAGACTGCAACCACTATAGAGCACTCATTTCAGTGCGTGGGCTGCTAGATTAGTTGTTTCTATGTTTTCGTTGTTTGTCCAGTTTTGCTTTGCTGGAAAATATGTGCATTCTTTTTGTGTAGTTTTTGCATTTGGATGTTCTCCAAGTGTTGAAAATTGCATCTATGTATATGCACATTCACATTTTATATTTTCGTTTTTATTTTCTCGCAACCAGTTTTCAGTTTTTGTTGCGGTTTTATTTCAACTCCTAGTCTTAAGCCAATAGAAAACGCAGTTAAAAATTGTTGTTATTCTTCGTTATATATATATATATATATATATTTCTTTTTCTCTGTATATAGTGAGTGCTTGTATGTGTTAATACGAATAGTTGTATTTTAAGTTTTTCGGCTACCGGTGTATGTGTGTGTGTGGGTGGATGGCATAGAGTGCAAACTGCAGGATATGAAGTTTTGCTAAGCCATTGATGGATGTAGGGATTTGAAAGGATCAAAACGAAACTTTTTTAATATATTTTGAATAACATTAATATTGCGAAACTGCATATTATAATTTTAATAAGAAAACTTTTTAACAACAAGGCATTAATTAAGATAAAATAAAGGTACTTTTCAATTAAAAATTTAATAGGATTTGTACAGAGTTTTATTTGTAGTAAAATATAACAAATAAAGGTAGACATTTTTGTTAGAAATCTTTGTAGGATTACATTTCGATGAACAGCAAAAAGTATAGAAATAATAAAGATTGTTTTACCAATAATTTAGAAATTGATATCTTCTCAAATCGCACTCCACAACGAAACAGAATAACAAGAACTTAACGACTAATGCTGCCCCAGGAAAAGTTTACATCTGGACTTTATATTTGTGTAGATCAGAATGACCCTTTCCTCCTTGTTAAGAAAAGTGACTGTCAGATCTTCTAATCGGTCGGTCCTTTTAGTACATCTACAAGTTTATTTTTGGATGGCCAGGCTTATGACTCAAGGCTAAAGACCAGTGAAAAAGCAGATTCTTTAAAGAAGTAATACGATCTTGTGCAAACTGCATGGCACATTTTAGGACTATGCATATGGAAACATTTTAAATGGTGTAAAGGCTTTACATTTTGTAGTTATTTCCTCCAGTTTAAGACTGGATATTATCTCCCTGTTCTGATCACTTGTTATTGCTCTGTAAAATAATACATTCGACTTTAACTGATAATAATTGATATTTGAATAACATTTATTTGTCTTAGAACAACCTAAACTAATTCGACTATATTTATAGAAATGTTTCTTGACATTAAATACTTCATTTATTAAAGAACTATCAATAATATTAAAAATATGTCTAATCAAGACATCGAGCTATAATCACCGAAATGGCTAAAGCGATAATAATTGTATGACAACAATTTATCATTTGCAGCAGTCGATCAGGTCAGAGTTGCGGATATACGGCAAAACAAGTTTTAGCTTCAGACTTCTGCTGTGAAATTGACTTTTTGTCTCTTAAGCCTTTTAGGCGGTTACGAAACCTCTCATAACCGGACACCCACCGCCGCTGTATTTTTGTCTGGTTGTGAGAGGCGTCCGATTATATCAGGTACACATATATTATTATAAATATTTTATTTTATAATGCCACATTTTATTGAAGTAATGCCAGATTACTAGTCTATTGTGGTTGAAATAATTTATTCGGCGGTTGAGTTTCAAAATTATTACTTTCAATATATTTGATGTGCAGCAATTTCAGGCACCGACAACTTTTTTTCTCTCAAACTTATTTATAACATAATTTTAATTTTTTTATTGCATTAATTTAAAATTTTTTTTTGTGCCCTTTTGTGGATATAAAGAACAAAACATAGGAGTTAAGTAATTATTTGTATATGTAGCATTTGTGATTCCCCTAATCACAAATTTAAATGCCATTTATACGATATGAATGGGAGTTTCAATAAAGGGAACGACTATTTAAATACAGCTTTTGTTTCAAGTTGAAACTTTCACCCCAGACGTATTCATTTTCTAAATTAAACCGTCTTGGTTTCAACTCTTATGAGAGTTGATTTCAGCCCATTTTTTGGAATTTTTTGACCGCGTCCTCTTATTAGAGTGTACGACTATGGAAATACATTTTGTAAGGCCACACTGATGAAAATGTCGGTTCTACAAGTTTTATCCGCTTATAAGAGGTGTCCGTTAGCAGAGGTTTCACTGTATACTTGTGCTTGGTTTCAAATAATATATTTGGTCCTTGAATTTTATGAACGTAGAACATTTTCTATGAATACAATTTTTGTGTTCAGAGTTTTGTGTATAATCACCTCGCTTTGGTGAAATTTATATGGAAAGCAAAAACATTTGTAAAGATAAGGATTTTTTTTTGTTTTTCATTTTTCTTAAAATTTATTTACCGAAGAAACCCATATTCATTACTTATTTTTTAAATACACAATTACGTGACGTTTTTACACGCGATTTGCATGATGACTAAAAACCTGAGGACATCAGTGTGAATTACGGAATCGCATACTTTTTTCCTTTTTAGCATATTTCCTTGTTAAAAAGCAGGCGTCAAATTTTTTCTTTCGATATCGTTCGATTATTTAAATTGTATGGAAATGGCTCTAGATCTTTTTGAATTTATTTACTTTTTAGAAAAGCAGATTTTTAAGCATTTATTCTTCTCAAACCGACCTTTTATGCATGTGGGTATTATAAAGCAGTTGCACGTTCCTATTTTTACCAGATACTTTTTCTTTTGTCGCATAATTTATTTATAAGAAAATTTTGACTAATGAAGAAAAACTAAGAAATGAAAACTATTTAGTTCTTAAATTAAAAAAATTTTGAAATTGTTTTGAATTACTTTGCGTTACTCTTAGAAAGAGCTATAAAAAGTGGTTTTATGTTAATTTTAAAATACAAACATTATTTTTAATAAAATTTTTTGTTTAACAAATTTTTACCATAATCCTTCAGCATATTGTTAAAAAATTTAGTATATTAAGAATTTTGAAATATTTTCTACATTTTTACTATTTTTTTCTTTTTGTAAATTTGTTATATATTCTCATGAAGCAATTATTTCGCCACTTTAGGAAATATTATGATGTTTTATTAAATTCAGTTAAGATTTATAGGCTAAAAGAAAGTCAGCATCATTTTTTCCTAATAAAGTTTTTATAAATAAGAACTGTTACAATGTTCAACTAAGTCACCTAATAAGTGGTGACAAACAAAATATACATGAGAACTGATGACGAAAGTGTAGCAGCTTTCGAAAAAAGCTCTTCTGCTCTGCTGTGTAGGTTGAATGATTAAAAAACTGATGTTGACTTTCCTTTGTGCCTTGAAATATTTATCATGTCCTTCTGAATTTAGAAAATAAAATCTTAATTGAATTTAAAATAGCAATATAAATATTCGTTAAAAACTACTTACATATTATGATGTTTTTTTTTGTTGGTAAGCATGACACGAAAGAAAGCGATGTAGAACAAACATCAAACTTTCTGTAAATGCCAAACCTATTGTCAAATTAATAAGGCCCGGTTCACACACTTAAACTTTTAATTTTTCCATGAGAAAGCAAGAGATACGAGTAGCCTCTAAACTGTATATGTTTATAATTCTTAGTGGTTTGATACGGTATGGAGTTGCGATGTGGAGTTGTCTGTTTTTGCACAGCAAAGGTTAAAGTGCCAACCGGTACTAAATTTCACTTTACTTTTCCTAATCTCTATTAATAAAAATTTATAATTTTTTTAAACGAAATAACTCTCAAGAGTTTGCCCCATCACATTTAAAGGCCTAAAGGGGTGTGTACTGAGTTCGACTTCTTTCACTGGCGGTTCTTAGAGTATCATGTACCATAAAAATTGGAAAAGCAATTAAGAAACTTAAATCAAAGATTTCTAATGTAGGAAAATTAAAAAAAAGTTATAAAATTCAAAGAAATTGAAAATGTACCGAAATTCTTCACACATGTGGGAACATACTGGAGCTTCTTGTTCTCTCCGAAACACACAGGATAGTTTGCCATTTAGAAATTTACAGTGTGCAAGGAAATGCCATACAATGAAATATACGAAAATGACAAACGTTATTATTGCTTTTCCTTTCCATGCACTGTGGGGTGAAAGCCCTCACAAGTGGCGATTAATTCAAAAGATTAACTTTAACTTTCACAACCGTATTTGGTACCATATGAAAGTAGATATAATTCTACATCACTAACGGCAAAAATAAAAGTTCTTGGTATTCTACTTTATTTGCAGTGTGTGTTCAAAATTCAAAATTTTTTTATTTTTGCGCGCATTGATTAAAAGAGAAAATTTTGATATTTCAAGTGATTATAGTTAGGACTTCTATAACTAAAGGTTATATAACGGAACCGTTCAGGTATATGAGCATTTAAAAAACTATTTTTTTTTTTTTAGATAAATGTTTTAGAAATATAAAAAAATGTCTCCAAAAATGTGGTATTTTTGATATATACATTGAGTTTCAACAACTTTGCGGATGAGTGCAGGAAAAAATGCTTTTATGCTCTTAAAATATAATATTTTAGCTAATAAATCCCAGAATACCTATTTGCGCATTTGTATGATTTTTGAGTTATGAAGGTTTTTGTGAAAGAGTTCCGGTTGCTAAAACTCGATGTGAAAAAAACCAAACTAAAAAACAAGTAGATTTTATTACCTTTTTTATTATTTTTTCTAAAGGAAAATCAAGTATGCTCTAATTTACAATTTAATTTACTAATTTATCGTTTTTCATTCCAAAGTTACAGCAAAAATAGTCAAATAAGACCATTTTCTTCAAAATACAAAAAAGCCGATAAAAGCTTAAAAATTTTTTTTCCAAAAAAATTTTTTAAATGCTGACTTTTTATGTATTTATTAATAATCATCATTAAAAACTAACAACATTTTAAAATAACGAGTTCTATGAATTAATCGAAACTTTCGCTACCATTCACCCCACTGTGCGATGGCACAGAATGCCACAAACGGTACATCATGCCATATTGATCAAATTTGTAAAAGATTTACAAATTTGTTTTTCTATTGTTCACAATTCGTTCACCGCGTCTACGATGCTGTGGCATTCAAGTGATTTACACAATTAGAATTCAAATTTATTTTAGATTAGAATCGAAAATGAGCAGCATCAAAATCCATTACACACTTATTGATTCCAAAATTCGATTTACTCCTCAACTTCAATTCATTTTTTAATATTAAAATAAAATATTATATATGTGGCAGTTATTAATTTTAATTTTTAAACTAAGAAACTTTATTGGGGAATTTCGTGCTAACCAAAAGTGATTTAATTTAAAAAATAAAAAAATATAAAATCTTTTGTCAAAAACATGGCTAAATAGTTGACAAGTGAAACCCTTAAAAAATTTTGGGAAAAAACGCCGAAGAGACGGCGATACTGCCTCGAAATCGGTACTGAACGATTCTGCTAGTTTGAGGATTACAACAGCATTCGAAATATCAATAATTTGAATTTAATATATGAATTCGTAATATTAAAAAATAATTTAGGATTGCAGATTTAAAATTGAAGCCCAATAAAAAATCTCTGCGTACACAATTTTCCGACTGCAATCATTTCATCATCATTAAAATAGATTTAATATAAATTTGTTTTTGTTATTGATTTTTTATATCAATTAAAAAATATACGCTGTACGTGCATATATTATTCATATACATAAAAATAATTGTTAGAAAGTAATAAAAAATTGTGAATTTTTTAGCAGTAGCTCACATATACACACATTCAAACTGATGCAAGCAGCGCATGGAGTTGTTGATTTTTCTGTCTAAGCTTTGGCGAAAGGACACTAATAAAATATAAACGGAACGTCAAGAAAAGCAAAATTGAAAAAAAGGAACACAATACGACTAACAAGCTAAAATTCACAAATATACGAAAAAAAAAAATTGCTAACCCAGACAAAACAACACATGATAAGGATTCGAATGGCGCTAGAAAAAAGTGTATGTGTACGGAGCATATTTTTTTAGTGGAGCGATTTGAAACCATGTTTTTTTTTCTTCTATGTGTGTCGTTTATACAACATTACTCGACTAGTCTTCTATTTTAGTATAATTTTTTTTAAATTGTTTTTTTTTTTTGGCGAAATACTAAGATATAAAAATATTTGTTTGCAAAAAACATAGAAAAATATAACAAGTAAATGGTGGAATATATAAATCAGCGAAGGACGTTTCAGCAATTTAACCTTGTAACCTTTTTATTTGTTTTCCATTTATTTACAATATTTTGTTTCTTTTTTTGTTTTTTGTGTTTGGCTTAAACGACTTCTGGTTTTTGTTCTGCTTCGTAACTAATTTTTTTTTTGCTATTTCTCATTTAAATTGTTAAAGGGTGTAGGGGAAATTAATAAATGTTTTAGTTAAAATTATATACTTTTTTCAATCATCAGCATGTTTATATAGAGAGCATTGGAAAATTATTTTCTTCTTAATGATACTTTGATTAGCATTCGTGTTGCAATCTCTTTTATAGTTTTGGCTCCAAAAAGTATAGAAAAAATTTTTATATAGTTTTCTTGATTTGCATGTAGCCGGTAACTAGTATTATTTAATTGGTAATACTTTGGACATATCTGGAGCGCCTGTGCCACCCATAATTTATAAGAACTCGAACGCATGATCAGCTAGTGAGTCATAAAATGGTTTTAAGGAGTTCAATGATATTTCCTTTGAACATTTCTTAATGACTTGAATAAATAATTTTTAATTTTATTATACATATATATTATTTACAACAACCGGCCCTTAGCCTCCTGCCGGAAATGTCAATAGTGCAAGTGCACTGATTTACTATTGACACAGTCACCAGTAGTGGTGACTTGTAATATCCCGAACAGTGATATTTACTTTTAGCATGTGAGTGCCATTAGAAATCCACTGCTGACATTGGTATTATTATTTTCGGACCATATGTAAACTTTAGAACCAGTGATTCACTAGAACATTTTAGTAATTCTAGTCTATGTTCTTGATACTTTTCTGAAATAGATGTCGATAATGAAAATGCATAGTGCGTTAAATTTTAATTTGACAATATATCAAGTAGTAAATGTCGTAACAGTTTAATTTAGATTTTATTTTTCATTTTGCCTTATAAATACTAATGGATTTGTAATTGTATAAAGGTGTAGAAATGAATCTATGTTATTTATATTCATATCGAATATAAGTTATTTATTGAGTTGGTTCTGTATAGGTTTCAAAGTCTACTATGATTATTCTAATGTGAGTTTTGAAAATAATTTGTTAATTCTCAGATGGTTTTCGCAAGTATGTGCATAAATGAAGAGGTATTGTGACTTTTCAAAACTACGATTGGAATCTACTGATGATTTGATAAAAATCTACAGAAATGCATGTTGACATTGTTTAACCATGAGCAAAAAAAAACTTCATTTAAAATGGATTAATAACAATGTCAAACAGTAAATTTTATAATAGGATGTTATCGTTTGTAGTTTTATTTCAAAAAAAAAAAATATTAAAAGAAAAGTCACTAATACGTAACTCGTTTCAAAATATTAAAACTTGAATGAGGAAATTTCAGTCATCTGCTTTATGTTTCTAATTAGCCATTTTATATGTAATCAAATTATAAAGTTTGTTTACAACGAGCTTCAGGTTGTCCATATCCTCGTTAAGTGCTAAAAAGGATTTTCCAAAACCGTGGGGTGTGCCTTTGCTATTGGTCCATTGAATCAGCTAATGCTATGTTACATACAAATTTACTATGAGGGCTAATAGTCTTCAAATGACAAAGAGACAAAATATTTAGAATATCGGGACGTAATCGGGGCCATTACGCGATTATCGAAACACCACTTTGATCGTTCATCCATAAGCGTAAACTGGTACATGAAAGGAGTTAACAAACGTAATATTCAAATGTACATATCGCACTGGTTCCTCTAAAGAGAGTCAACTCAAAATATTACAATTTTCACTTTTTACAAGAAATCGATGAACATATCTATCTACCCACTGTAAAAATCTTACATCATTATCTCTACTCTTTCGCCAAAAAAGTATAAAAATCTATACCTGTTTGTAATATAAAGTAGTATAAAATATCTGCAGTTTTTTACCTCTACTGAAAATTTTTAAATGTTGAGTTGATGCTCTTTAAAGGAACCAGAACGATATATTGAACGTAATTAGAAAATATCGTTTTAGAAAAACCTTAATGCTAAATATTTATTATTTTTCTTATGCATAAAATATGTCTGGTCTGTAAAACCTGTGTGCTATTTCAAACTCCAATCAACTGATAAGAAAAGAATGCATTTGTAAATATTTTCAAGCAAAAAAATAAATAAACGCACTTGTCAAATCTACTAAAGACTCCACTTTTATTCAAAGCTTTAAAATTTGACTGTTGTTGCACAAAATTCTCGAAATAAACTTTTACGTATAAACAAATACAGCTGCTGATCCGAATAAAATTTTTTGCGACGTTAGTTAATGTTCAGGTAAAACAACTAAAAGTGCTATATTCGGCTGTGCCGAATCTTAAATAGCCTTCACAGATGTAATTTTTTCCGTTTAAATATTTTGGGTAGGAAGCTAAATGTTTGGCTTTTCTTATTTCTAATACCTCTGTACGTCTTTCAAAAATATTAAATATGTTTAATTTAAAAACAAAAATTAAAAATCCGTTTCATGTACCCAAAAAGTTCTAATTGTCCAACCGTAGAATCGCCTATTAGATTTTTCTGGTTTTTAATACCAAATTAACTCTTCCCGAAGTATAAAAAAGATTTCATCCACAAAAAACCAAAAATTAGGAACTTATATGGTTAATTTTATGTGCCAAGAAATTTCGATTTCCTAATCCTGGAACCGAATTTTTAATTTAAAAACTTTTAATACCGATTTAATTCTAAGGGCCTATTTCTCATTGTCGAACGAATTCTTTCCTTCGTACAAATATACTTAAAACAAAAACAAAATTTTATAAATTGTTTTTGTTTCACATGTATTTATGCGAAAGAAAGAATTCATTCGACGATGAGAAATAGGCAGTAAGTGAAGTATAAAATATGTTTAATTCACTGAAAAAAATCAAAATTAGGAACTTTTATGGTTACTTTTATGTACCGAAAAATTTTGACTTTCCAACCCTGTAGCCGAATTTTTAATACCAATTTAATTTTCCCTGAAGTATAAAATAGGTTTAATTCACCAAAAACACAAAATTTGGAATTTATGTGGGTATGTACCAAAAATGTTTCGATTTTCCAACTCTGGAAGCGAATTTTTATTTTATTACCAATGCAATTCTTAGTGTAACATAGTTTTACTTGACAAAAAATTAATATGTTTAAGCTTTTTGGTCACTTTTATGTACCATAAAATATGTAATTTGTCCAATGCTGGAGTCGAAATTTTTATTTTTTAAGATTTTGATACCAATTTTGTTCTTTCTGAATTATAAAACAGTTTTAATTAGCAAAAACAACAACGTCAATTGCCTTTTTGGTTACTTTTATGTAGAAAAAATATTTCAATTTCCCAACCCTGAAACGAAATTAATTTTTGTTTTGTTTTTTGTTTACCAATGCAACTCTTAATGAGGCATGAAATAGTTTTATTTAAGAAAAACTTAATATTTGTAACAATTTTGGTCACTTTCTTGTACTACAAAATATTGCAGTTATCTGGAAACTAAATTTTGATTTTTTTTAATTTGTGATACCAATTTTGTTTTTCCTGATCTAAAAAATAGTTTTAATTAGTAAAAAACCGACGTTAGTTGCCTTTTTGGTTACCTTTATGTATAAATAATATTTAAATTTCCCAGCCCTGGAAGCGATATTTTATTTTTTTACCAATCCTAGTCTAAATTAGGTATAAAGTCGTTTTATTTAAGAAAAACTTAAAATTTGCAACCACATGTATCAAAAAAACTTTAAGCTTCCCAACCCTGGAAGTGACATTTTAATTTTTTTTTTTGTTTTTTACCAACGCAACTTTTCATGAGGAATAAAGTAGTGTTATTTAAGAAAAATTTACAATTTTGAAATATTTTGGTCAACTTCATGAACTATAAAATATTGCACTTGTCCAATCCTGGATTCGAAACTATGATTTTTTTTTAAATCTTTGATACCAATTTTGTTCTTTCTAATATATAAAAAAATTTTAGTTAGCAAAAAAAAAAACTACGTCAATTGCCTTTTTGGTTACTTTTTTGTATAAAAAAATTTTAATTTCCCAACCCTGGAAGCGAAAATTTAATTTTTTAAAATATTTTTATCAATGTAAATCTGCATGTAGTTTTGTTTAAAAAAAACTCAAATTATGACACCATTTTGGTTATTGCACGTACTACAAAATATTGCATGTACCAAAAAAAACTTTCATTTTCCCAACCCTGGAAAAGAAATTTTAATTTTTTTTATCAGTGCAACGCTTCCTGAGGTATTAAGTAGTTTTATTTAAGAAAAATTTAAAATTTTTGACAATTTTGGTCACCTTCATGTGCTATAAAATACTGCTCTTGTCTAACCCTGGATTCGAAATTTAGATTTTTTTTTAATTTGTGATTCCAATTTTGTTATTCCTAAAATATAAGACAGTTTTAGCTAGCAAAAAAAAACAACATCAGTTGCCTATTTAAGTACTTTCGCGTATAAAAAAAAATCAATTTCCCACCCCTGGAAGCAAAATTTGAATTTAAAATTTTTTTTTGGCCAATGCAAATCTTAAAAAAAATCTTAAAATTGTTAACAATTTTAGTTACTACATGTACTACAAAATACGGAGTGGGTCGAAAAAAATTTTAATTTCCCATCCCTGGAAATTTTTTTAGCTTTTAATAGACCATTGAGGCTTCCCATAGCACGAAATAGGTTTAATTTACAAACAGCCAAAAAAATAATTGGGTTTTGGTATAAATTTTGCGTCGAGAAATAGGTGTAAGCTTCCCAGCTCTGGAACCATACTTCGGATCTTTCTGAATATCGATAGCACTCTATTTAAGTTCATTTCCAATCCAACGGTCCAAGAATGAAGTCTCTAGCTCTTCTGGGGGCTTGGGAAACCCCCCATTTCACGTACAGACAGACATCGCTCAATCATCGCAGTTCATAAGGATCCAGAATATATGTATATACTTTATTGGGTCCTATATTGATATCGAAGAAATTACACACGGAATGACAAACCTATATATACCCTTTCACTTTTTTGTGAAGGGTATTAAAATTTTAAATAGTTTATTTTTCTTGTATCATACATAAACACCGCAAATAGCACTGCTCAGCAAAAAATCATTTTTTGTCTCTCTTTTAAATAAAACTATGAGGACTATATGGTTTTTGATGCGCTAAACTCAAATCCGTTTTCGGTTTCTTTTCATCAGGTCGGGATTGTTTTATAGGCGTGGCAAATTTTTTCCCCTAAATATGTCAGGTACGGAGACATATTTCACCCTAAATCGAGAACGAGTCATCCAATTATTTTAAACTGAAAAAAATAAATTTTTTTCCTCCAATAATTTCTGAATAATTCTAAAACGATAAGAGATATAGAAAAAAAATAAATACTTGTTACACTTCTTCTGGTGTTTTATTTCCGAAAATCGTATGACTAGTTCTCAACTGATGGAAAAAACCCGAAAACGGATTTGAGTTTAGCGCATCAAAATCCATATAGTCCACACAGTTTTATTTAAAGGAGAATTTTGCTGCTGAGCAGTATAATCACCGTCTCAACTATAGACTTTCAGCCGTTCCAGCTATTTTATGACAAAACGGTAAACATACTTCAAAAAGTCTTATGACTTCTTTGTATGCAGCTCAACAACCGTTGTAAAATAATAAGACACTACATAAATATTAATAAATAGCACGCTGTGTGAAGACCTCAATTATTTGTTTGCATGAAATTGGAAGAGTCATTCCCAAATTAGCATATCATATCATGTGGAGGTATCAAAAAATATGTAAGCAAAATTTAAATAATATTATTATAATTTATTTATTTTTTGCTATAGTGATTAGCTCCATAAAAAGAAATAACCAGAATAGAATTTTAACTAAAATATATGACACGTAATAATATTTCACTTAATACATCATTGATAAACTTCTCTAATAAATTAAAAAATAACGAGTCACTGCTTCAAAAGCTTCTTCAATTACTCACATTTGATAATTTCAATACACATTTTTGTTGGGTGCAAACATTTAAATCGATTTTTTCTCTCATTTGTTTTATCATCACAACGTTAGCGTTCTAATATTTTTCTAATGTTACCACGTACGCGCTTTAATCCAAACTAAATAATCGTGCAGCAAACAAAAACATGATCAACAAAAATACTAATTTTATTTGAGGCAAGATGACAATGCCAGCAACCAGGTTCTAATTTCCATAATATTTGTGAAATAATTTTTATCTAACGTTTCATTCGATTGTGCAATTTTTAATAGAAAACTAGAAAAATATTCTTAACCTTTTGTGTTCATAACCAGTTGTCTAGTCAAATGTTCAAATGATCTCCCTATGATTGTCATGCGAATGATGATGATGATGATGATCAACATCATTGTTTAATGGTCAGCATAAATTTCACCTTTTCACCCCTTAAAAAAACGGACCTTTTAAACTTATTCACATATATCAAAAAAATAGGGGCTGCGTTTTAGCTGTTGAATTTAAGTTTGTTTTCCAAAATCTTTGAGAATTTTTTGGAAGTCAAATTGATCTTTAGACAAAAAGTAGTTTCTTGGGAATATTAAGAAGTTTAACTAGTTTTAATAACTGCGATGCTGCTCAAGGAATATTTTCTATTTTAAAGGGATTAAAATGGGAATTTGTAGACTTCAATTGTTATTTAAGAGAGCGCAATAAAAGTGCAAGATCTTAACTGAAACTAAAAGAACTGAATTTATGAAATTTTGTATGAAAAAAATTTAAAATGTTTGTAATTTTATAAATTACCCCTTCCTTCCAAAGTGGTTTCTTGTTTGAAATTATTATAAAATAAACCAATTATTTCCAAAATCGAAGATTTATTACCATTTGCTTATTCCGTTTCAAAAGGGGTTGTTTGTATTGACTTCTTTGTTGATTGCATTCGTTTGGTAGACGTTGTCCCGTTTGAGAATAAGGTAACCTTTTCTCACACTTCATTATGCCACCTAATGATATTTGAAGTGATCTTTATCCTCAAATGGGTTAGGCATACATGTTAAGCACACACCAAAGTGTGCATGACACGAGCAGTGGATTAAATCCTGAAAGGGGACAGAAGACAACAGAGATAAATGAATCAAAGAATTGTTTAAACACTGTGATCTAAAAATTAAGTTCCATGTGACCTAATAATTAAGTTCTATGATCTTTCAGCCTTGCAGTTGTGCTACGTTGTTATCGTCATTGTCAGATCTTTAAATATTAGTATTTCGAGTACAGACAATAAAGATTTACCCGATTGTAAGAAATTATTTAGAAAAGCTAAGAAGTTTGTTATTATTTGTCGACGGGCTGACATTAGCTTTATCTAAAAACGTTGTCACACAAATTCAGCAACTTCATACTGTTCTTTTAACTGGCATTAACGAACCGACCGAAAAGGTGTGCACAATAATCATTCATTTGGATGTTTAATCAATTTACGTGTTTTATTTTCTTTTTTTAACAAACACAACAGAAAGATAATCAAGACAATGCAAAATACATACTGGCATCTGCAAAAATATTCAACGTTTCATAGACGCAGAAGGGAATATGACTACTCTCGTAAGAAAACATGTAGTTCAACTTAGTTGTCAGTTAAAAAGCCGAGGCATAATGCACGATGGATTTTAAGTGCTTCTGACTCGAGGACGCAAGTGTAATAAGTTTAACCCAGCTTAAGAAACTGTGCAGACACAACGTTGTATTTAGCGGTAATTCAAATGAAGTCTAAGAAGATTTAAAAGAATATTAACAACAACTCTTCTCCGTGTTTGAACACATGTTGTGATAAAAAATTAAAAATAAAAAATATTTTTAGTAAAACAAGGAAAAGTGCCATATTCAACTGTGCCGAATCTTTTATACCCTTCACCGACATACCGGCCTTTTTGATATTTCTCGTTATCAATGCTGATTTATTTCTTTCTAAAATAGAAAAATGTTTTATTACTAAAGCAACAAATTAGTATTATTTATTTACTTTAATATTTCAAAAAATTTAAAATTTTACAGTTCTCAAGCTGGCCTTTTCTGCATTTAATATCAATGAGTTTCTTAGGCTAATTGTTCGAAATTTGTTTTAAATCTCAGAAAGACATGATAAATATTCCAAGGCACAAAGGAAAGTCAACATCAGTTTTTATTCAACTTACACAGCAGAGCCATCAGGTGGATAACAATCTTGGCGCGATGTGGTGGCCCAGTGCTGGCTGTGGCAAGTGTCTCTGATTCAGACAGAACCTGGAGTAAGATGACCTTTTTGGGGTTTCTGCCTGTTTTTGGTGGCAAGTGCTCTAAAGGCTTGCATGGCAAATAGTTATCCCCCCTAAGCCGAGGTGTTATGCGACCCGTGCCTGTCGGCTGGTTTGCAGTCAGGGCTAATCGACTGTATTCTTACGGAGCCTTGCTGATACCTGGGCGCCTCAGCAAGTAATTAAGCCCTTACCTTGTCACTGGAGGCTATGACATGGTGGACATTTTCTCCTCTACACTCGTGGGAACAATAAGCGAAGAAACAAAAACACCAAACTCGGACAGTACGACAAGGGACGACGGGCAACAGACTCAAATGGGGAGTATTTTTCAGGGACCTATAGAAGGGGGGCGGACAAGGACAAGGGCCAAGGGGGGGCAGACTTAGTAAGGGACAGGTTTCTGAAAAGACAAGACAGGACAGTTAGTGACGATGACTTAGACATATTTCCAGGACTGGACGGACTTAGCATCTACGAGACGGACGAGGATGACATCATCATGGTCTCCTCTGATACCAAGGACGGACAATCGGCGGGGGCGGACAGGAAGGTATCAGAGGCACAGGTGATGGAAGGGGTAGAGAAACGACCGGACGAACGCAAAAAGCTGGCAGGCTACAAGCGTTCTCTCCGGTTCTTAAGGTCGTTGGAATCCCGAGATCCAACTTCCTTGACTCCCCGGGAGAAGGCTTTGCGGCGCAAGCATGCCTACCATGTTCGGAAGTATGAGGAGTTTCGGAATACTTCTGTCGTGGAGGCAAGGCCAGAGACGGGGACGAACGTGGCCAGAAACCAGCGTAGGAAAGCGATATCGGCATCAGCCGGGCCATCAACTAAACCTGGACCGAGCACTATCACCGGCTCGGAGATCAAAATCAGTTTTTATTCAACTTACACAGCAGAGCAGAACAGATGGAACAAAAAAAATTCAGAAAAATGGGACATGAAGAAAAATAATCAAACGGTAACACGGGTATTATAACAATAACATGTTAACATCAGGTTAATACAGTTCTCGTATTCTTTTTCACAATAAAATTTGTGTAAATGGGAACTGTTATCAAATCCAACTAAGCCACCTAATAAATGGTGATAAACACAATACACATGAGCACTGATGATGAAAGGGTTGCGTCTTTCGAAAACAGCTGTTCTGCTCTGCTGTGTAAGTTGAATAAAAACTGATGTTGACTTGCCTTTGTGCCTTGGAATATTTATCATGTCTTTCTGAGATTTAAAACAAATTTCGAACAATTAGCTTATGAATCTTAATTCAATTTAATATACCAATATAAATGTTCGTTAAAATTTTTACTACATCAATGAGTTTCTTTCAAAAAAATCAGATATGTGAAATTTATAAACAAAAAGAAAATATTTGTTTCAGTTGGTTACTTTCATGTACTAAAAAAATTCAATTCCACAACCCTGGCATCGTCTTTTTTTAGGTTTGTGTTTTGTTTTTACTACCATTTCTATTCTTCGTGATGTATAAATCAGATTTAATTCTGTAAATCGCAAAATTATTGTTGTAGTAAAAGTTTGGTTATTTTTTGTAACAAAAAAAGTTTCAATTATGAAACCCTGGAATTGCATTTCTGATTATTTTCGATTTTTACTTTTTTTGAAGTTTGATTCACAGAAAACCCCAAAACTAGTGACTTATTTGGTTATTTTTGTGTGTTAAAAAAGTTTTCAATGGTTCACCCCTAAAATCGTCTCTTTATTTTTTTTTTTTAGTTTTTAGATCAATTTTATTCTTACTGAAGTGGATATTAGTTCAATTCACTAACTAAAGATTTTCACAAAACTAAGAATTTCTATGGTTCCTTTAAAGCACCAAAAAATTTTCGAGTTGACAATCCTGGAATCGAATTTTTTTTGTAATAAAAAAAGTTTTAATTGTCTAACCCTGTAATCGCCTTTTTTATTATTTTGGATTTTTAATACCAATTTTTTTCTCCCTGGTGTAACTTAGGCTTAATAAAAAAAAAAATACTAGGAACTTATGTGGTTACTTATATGTAACAAAAAATTTTGAATTTTCCAACACTGGAATTGAATTTTTATTTTATTTGATTTTTAATACCAATTCAATTCTTAATGGGGGTATAAAATAGTTTTACTTAACAAAAAACTGAAATGTTTACCTTTTCTGGTAATTTTCACGTACCAGAATATATTTAAACTTTTAATATCAATTTTATTCTTCCTCAATTAAAAACTAGTTCTAATTAAATAAAAAGAGAAAAAACGTCAGTTGTTTTATTTTTTGGTTACTTTTATGTACCAAAAAAAATGCAATTTCCCAACCCTGGAAGCAAAATTTCGATTTTTGAAATCGTATTACCAATTTTATTCTTCCTCTCAAATAAATTACGTTAATGATTTACGAGTACTTTTCGTTTTTCTCTGCGAAATATTTTTATTGTTTACCGTCGGTAAATTAATTGTATTTAAAAATATAGAAAACTAGAATATATTCACAGCGAATAGAATTCGTTCCTTGTATTTTTCAAAGGGTTTTTCTTATGTAATTCTCAAATGGTTTCTGAATGAAGTAAATAGCTTTGTTTTTTGCACTTAACCTGCAAAAAATAATAACAATAAATAGACATGTTACTACAACCTGTCTCTCTTCCCATCTCCTCCTTACCGCACATTCGGCGCTATGAAAACCGCACTTTACAAAAAAATAAATAAATAAATAAACAAAATAAATATTGGTAAATAGTTTTGCGAGTCAAGCAATTCAAATTTATTGAACAAATTCTTAGTCGCGAGCTTAAAAAGATGATTGCAAGATAATTATAAGTATTAACAAAATATGGAACGATTTTTAAAGCAATTTTTCAGAGATATTGTATTCACGGTAATAGCTGATATACATATTATCGATTACAAATGTTTGCTTTGCTGTTCTTTTAAAATTGCTCAAAATTTTGTACTTGATGAAAAAGCGGTTTAAGATATTCCAGTGATGTGAACTGTAATATTTCACTATGAACTTTTTAAACATTTCGGGAAAAAAGAAATAAAATTAAAAATAGTAATAATATTTTAATTGCTTAATAACATTAAAGTTATTCTAATAATAAAATATTATTTAAATTTCTATTCACGAAACGATTAGACTAATGAAATAAGCATAAATTTTTATTAAAATAAATTTGTTAGAACTAATGAAATGCTTTCATTATTTTATATACAATTTAAATAAACCCCTTTAGCTAAATTATAATATAAAACTGTACTAATTGCTAGTAAATTTTCTCGTAAATTAACTTCGCAAAATAGACAGAAAGACGTAGTCACAGAGTTTTCAACTCTTGCTTAACGTGTCTACTAAAGGATAATTACATTAATATTCAAAAACTATACATACACAAGCAAACATGCCTCAACTGCACATATTTTTTTATTTAATTTTTTTTGTATATTTTAACGTATTTTATTAAAATACATATCGTAGAAAACTCAACAGAAAACAATCTGCATAGATGGAACAAAGTGTATGTATTAGTGTTATTGGCAGTGCATTTATGTGTTTGAGTGTACGTTTCATTTACAATAAAACAGGGAAGAATTAGAAATGCATGTGTTTTAGAGAACTTGATATATAAATATCCTTTGCAAATATTAAAAGTTTAGACGTCAAAAGGTAAATATGCAATTCTATAGGGTGTATTTTTCGATGCATTAAATCTTATGTTGGCAATACTAGCTGACGGGTGTTACTTTGTTTACTTGCACCGGCATTCTGATGCAATGCACTGCGCAGGGAGAGGACAGGTGCGAAGATCAACAATTTATTGTACCCTTTTTAGTTCTTACTTCGCAGTATTCTGCTCTGTATTACATGAAAGTGTTAATTGTTGTCGGCACTAATGAGGGTCAGAAAAAATTGATCTCATATTCATGACTGAGTGGGAACTTAAGCTCGTAGTTTTATTAAAGAAATGCTACCATATTTAAGTTGAAAAGGTACCCGCGTACGTTGTCAAAGAAACAGTTTATTATATCATTTCGTGTAGACGGGAGCCCTAAACAGTGTTTTTTGTTCTCTACAAAATGTTGGCACAATCGCTCAACTGTGGATTTTAATAGCGTAGGCGGTCATTTTGGAGATCTGTCTGCGCATTTTCTGTTCAAAGTATTAAGAGGTTTCATGTTTACTTCTGCAAACTCTGATTGTCACAATAATTCTTATTTGTAAAAACAAAGAAAAAAATAATATTCCGTTTTTATAAAGCGAGAGCCAAACAAATTTTGCTCAGTTCATTAGAAAAAGTTGCAATATTTTTTTAGACCCTCCAAAAAAGAATTAGAGAGTATCAAATATATCAGTGATGAAATCTGTCGAAATCACGACTCAGTCCAAACGAAAAGAGCCAGATCCTTGACATTTTTTATCTTGGACCAGCACTCAGGGGATGACCCCAACCTATGCAGTGCATTGCGCCGGAACTAGGAAGGAGAGGATAGTATTGAGGGAACAGATGAAAGATGAGAAGAATTTTTTTTGTAGCTTTTTCAAACCTTTTTACTTCGCCGGCTAATTTTTTGCTACAGGACCGACGAGGGAGGGTGCTGTTACTCTGCTTTTTAGTACAAGATACTGTCAGTCGCTGCCAATTATGTTCAGTGACCAGTGCTATGCCTTCATCATTGAAACAGGCTGCCAACAACTAACATAATCATGCACTAACGCTGATCAGAAGAATTCAACACAATATTTCATGACTCAGAGCGGGGTTGAACTCAGAGGGAAAACAGTTCCCCTAAGAAGAAGTAAACCAACCTCTGAAACCAACATAATTTTTAAAGTTCTTATTTTTAAGCAAATGATATAATTTTATGTCAAAGAAGGTCCAACGCGTTAAACTTGGAGTCAAAAAATCAGAAAAATAAATTTTTGGATCCCGCCCCTTTAGTGGGCGTTGACATAAGATATTATGCGCAAAAATAGTGTAAAAATTTAACAAATTGTATGACGAAGCCGAGACGTTATCTAATTGTGTCTCAGACATGCTCCTTCTAATACATTGGAAACGGCCGTATTAAAATAAATTTTTTTCTTGTTAATTTAAGCGAAATATTATCAAAATGTAAGTTTTAATAAGAATAAAAGTAGAGTTTTTATTTACTAAATATTTGGAGAATATTTAAGACCAAGCCGAATGTAACGTTCTATGTATTTTTAAAAAGTACTCAAAACAGAGCCTTTAATAAAACGCTTCAAATGCACAGGCGCTATATTCAGCTTTGCCGATTCTTATAAACGTTTCAGAGTTTATAAGATTTTGCTGATTTTCAATATCAATCCAACACCCTGGCAAAAAACCTATTTCACCAACAGGATGGGGGGACATCGCTTATTCGACTTTCCAATTCCTAAGGAGTCCTTAGTAAGGACATAGAACTTATATACTCTATGGAGTCACATATTAAATTACACCCTTTCAGCACTTTTGGTGTAGGGTATAATGAATTAAATAATTTTAATAAATATACATCTCAACTCTTCAAAAAGTCAACAAATAAGTGAATATTTTACTTTTTTTTTATTTACTTTAACAATTTAATGTCTTATTAGCTCTTGTTAACACAATATTAGAGTTTATATATTTAGAGTATTCACACAGTGTGCTATTTAGTCATGTCGTGATTAAATCATATTATTTTAAAAGAGTGTAATGCATAAAAAAGTCATCAAATTACACTGTACAACAATTTCAAACTTTTTGCAAAATTATGGGGTTCTGACGATTGATCCTGGTAGAGGACTCTAAAAATATATACGTGTGTTGCCGTTTTGAAAGATCACATCGGACTTTTATTTTATAGGCGGTTAAAATTTTCCATCTCTGGCCTGTTCTTGCATCATATTGGCATATAAAATTTTGTTTTCCTTTCATCTGAGGTGTATGGTATGCTCAGCAACTTTGTAGAAAATGTCACGGCAAATATTTTTGTAAAACATATTAACCCTCTAACTCCCCCGCATTATGACATTAGGTGGCTTTATTCTAAAAAATCGGAAAAAAAACCTCGAAAAAGGGGAAGGGCGGGGATGAAATGTTCTACAAAAATGTTGGCCATAAAATTCAAAACACACCAAAGCCCAAAACGTAACGCAAGTATCAGGTTCCGAAATCAGAGTTGTTCTGTGGAACAAGTGGTACAGCTACCGGAAGCACATCCGAATGTGGGAGTAGAGTCTTCTCTTGCTCACCTGGCTCTAGCCAACGCATTGGAATGCCAAATTTCATTGAGTATCGTTCACCTAGACCAATAATTTCAAAAAATTATTATCGATTTAAGAATATCGATCAAAACTTGTAATACCTTTAGACCACAACATCAAACTGTTATTACAAATTCCGCAGATATGTTTTGGCACCCATGGTTTATATGGGAAAACTTCCAGTTCAAAATAAAGTTTGTGTACATCCTCCTCTTTACTACTGAAAAATGAAACCTTGTATTCCTTTAGGGTATATTTGCCGCAGACATAGCAAAAGCAGTCAAGTTTTTCCAAACAATCAGGTATTTCAATTTTTACAAATTCTCTTGTGGGACAATGAAAACACAAAAAAGGTCAAATTTCCTTATTCAAATTTTGAGTGGAAAACGATGATATAAAATAATATAACCAAGAAGGTTAGCACAAATTTGAAGTCATAGGGGCGTATATACAAAAGTATTCAGTATTTTAATGTCAAACCTGCCCGTCAGGGATGGAGTGATCTAAATTTTTAAACAATAACTAAATTAACCCAAAATGGGCAGTCTTGAATTTGATTGTTTTTTGGTGTTTACGCTGTTTTGGATCTTGGTGTATTCTGACATATATAGTAAAATTTAATGGCCCACATTTTTGTAGAACATTTCATCCCCGCCCCTCCCCTTTTTCGGGGTGCTTTTTACGATTTGTTAGAATAAAGCCGCAAAACGCAGTTATGCGGGGAGTTAGAGGGTTAATATGTTCTACGAAAATATTTTTCGTAATATTTTGTATAAAGTTGCTGAACATACTATATACCTCAGATGTAAGGAAAGCATAGTTATATATACCGATATGCTGCAAGAATTGGTCAGAGATGAAAGTTTTTAACCGCCTCTAAAATAAAATTCCGATGTGATCTGTCAAAACGCCGACACATGTATATATATATTTTTTTGGTCTCCCCTACAAGAATCAATTGTCGGAACCCCGTAATTTTTTTCGTGTTGAACAGTGTTATAAGACTTCTTTTTAATTTTTGTCACGCGACAATTTTTGCTTTTTAGACTTATGTGAACGATTTTTCACTAGCCTCCATCAATCAGTCTATTTAGCAGCTGTTTTTGCGTGTACATACAAATTTATTTCTAGAATCTTGTGGGGCAAAAGACACATTTTATAATTTATAATAAAAGTGTAGTTTTCAGAAGATTTCACAAATATTTTAATTTCATGGATAGCAACAAAAAACAACTGCCTAATTTTCTTATCAGCTGACCGAGTTTTAAAGTAGCACACCAAATTATGGCGAATTGTTGAAAAAAATCATCTATTTTTGTGCTATTATATGACATATGACTACAGTTCGAATCCAGTAATTGTGTTTTATTCTCACTTCTTGACATTAAGCGTAAATTTTTAAAACGCCGAAATACGGAAATGTTTTCAGAATCTCTTCATTCTTTTTAGGTTGTTCGAATTTTTTTCAACTAACTAACTTTACAACTGCCAGCACACCTTAATTTTCCCAGTGTAAGCTTTTTTCTAAATGAATTCATCTAATTTTCTGCATAACAAAAGCCTGAAATGTTCATGTACGTTTCAGACATGAACGCAACTCGAGGCTGAATTATGTTTGTTTAAATTTTTGATTTCAATAACAACAACTTTCGTGTTTGCATGAATATATGTTAAAATAAATTTTATTTTTCGAGCTAGAAATTTCCGTGCAACTACTCGAATACACACGAACAAGTATACTCGTATATATCAAAATATATAATTATTTATTTTAAGTTGCTCCTTGTGCAAATAGAAGAGGATTTGTTTACATGCAGAATTTCATATGAAAACCACACAATTCCCTTTGCTAAATGCAACCAAGCCAGCACTAACACGAACATTTTGGAGATCCTACACAGATTTTCTGTTTCTATTTTACTTTGAAAGTAGTTTTTGTGTTGAGGTTTTGTCCAGTTTGAAATATTTTAGAATATTATTTGTTCTTCAACCACATTAGATTTTGTGCAGCAGTTCAAGCCAACTATGGCTTCAAAGGGATTTGTCTTAGATACTGTAAAACTCCTCCTAAAAACAACAACAACAGTGAGTGGTTAATAACATGCTCATACAAAGACATCCATCCGTTGGTTGCAAGTTTTTGTTTTAGTTTTTGGAGGCCAACTGCAGTGATGGTTTAATGTTTCGTTTAAAACATTTGTTTTCATCATTTACTTCCATTTTGCCTTCCCTCTGAAGAGAAGAGGAAGTTTTTTTAGTTTTAATTTTTACACATAATATTCTGTGTTTCCTAGGTTTTTTACGTTTTCTACTGTAACGCACAAATAAAACCTCAAAATATTTTGCATGAAGTACAAGTTTTACTTTTTGTGCATTTAAGTATGTGTGACAGGGAATGAGTGTGTGTGTGTGCGTTTGAGGATAACCATGCAAGGAACCTAAAACTTTGTTTTTGAAACTAACATCTGGCGCTTTAACTCATGCATGTTTAAAAATAAAACAATAGTTGCTTGTTCACCTTAGGGGCTCTTCAAGTCCTTTATTTAACATGTTCATGTGTAGTTGTAGTTTTAAGGACAAAACAGCATAATCATCTTCAGCTTTATTGGCGTGTTATACACACATACACAGGCTCATACACATACACTACACACATATTAGACAAATCAAAATTTAATACAAAGTGGTCTCTGTTGTGTAATTAAGATCCAAATTAGGAAATATTTTAGATCATGAGCATATTTCATCATTTTGAAAATCTAAAATCATGAAAGCAGTCATGCCAAGAGTGAGAGGAAGAAAATAAATTAAATGGTTCAAGTTGAATGGTTTTAAAGCTTCATTTATGTTATAAAATATGAATAAATGCTACGGACTTTTCGTACAAAATGTAAAACATATTGCAGCATCCCACAGATGATGCTGAAACTCCCTATCACACACTTGAAGTGGATTTCTGCATTCCCTAATCATTTGGTGTTCTGTCAGGATATGCAACATACCACCTATTTATGATCACCCCAGTACCAAGTTAGTCGCGTTTCAAAGACTTTACCAAACTTTGATTTCCAGTGAATTACGTTTGTAATTGCAGATTTTAAGATACATCAAAACAAGTAAAAACGTTATATTTGACTGCGTCAAATCTTAAATACCCTTCGAATATTTAGTAAATAAAAACTCAGTTTTTATTATTATTGAAATTTACATTTCTATGGTATTTGGCTTAAGTAAAGAAGAAAACAAATTATTAAGGCCGTTTCCAATGTGTTCGGAGGAGCACAGCTGAGACATTATACCGTCAGCATAAAAACTTACGTATTAATATTTTATATCAACGTTCAAAAAACGGACTGAGATAAGTTAAAAATTTTTCCTTTAAGACATTTCTGTGCCCAATTTTAAAACTATATAGGGCCACCCCGGGAAGGGCAGGGAAAGATCTTATAAATTAAATTTCTAAATAATGTAGGATTAAGAAATACAAATTGTTAAATATATCATATAATATGTAATATCAACGCCCACTAAACGGGGCGGTCTACAAAAATAGACTATATCGTGTTTTCCACAGACTGGCGTATGGGCATTGCTAGATCGTCTTAGGATTCATCACCGATCATGAATACATATACTCTATTTTGTCAGTGTCGCTCTGGCAAGAGCCGCGGGGAAGACTTTCAACTTTGCTATAAAACGCTACAAATAAATTTTTGGGATAATTAAGTGTGTTGCATATAATAACGCCCACTAAATGGGGCGGGGCTGAAAGCGTTGGACTGTCTTTGACAAAAAAAAACTTAATATTATGTTAGTTTTTAGAGGTTGGTTTAGTGCTTTTTAGGGGAACTCTTTTCCCTCTGTCCCGATTCAGCCCATTTACAAAGTTGACCTGTGCTATCCTTCAAGATATATTTGTACCAAGTTTTAAGGATATGGCTCTTTTGGGTTGGACTGAATCGTGGTTTCCACAGGCGGACGGACTGACGAACGTTCATGGTTAGATCGTCTTAGACTTCATCACTGATCAAGAATATATATACTTTATGGAGTCTCAGAGGAATTTTTCGCTGCGTTACACGCGGAATGACAAAGTAAATATTTATACCCTGTTCTTATTTCTAATACCTCTGAACGTCTTTCCAAAATATTAAATATGTTTAATTTACAAACAAGAAGAAAAAATCCGTTTCATGTACATCAAAAAGCTTTAATTGTCCAACCGTAGAATCGTCTTTTGGACTTTTTTTTGTTTCTAATACCAATTTATTTCTTCCTGATATATAAAGTAGGTATTATTTATCATATAAATCAAAAATTGCAAATAATACAATATGGTTACTTTTATGAATCAGAAAATGTCGATATTCCAACCCTGAAATTGGATTCTTATTTTTTTTTTTTTTTTTGTTTTTAATACCAACTTATGTCTTTCCGAAGTATAAAATAGATTTCAATCACAAACAAGTAAAAACGTTATATTCGGCCGGGTCGAATCTTAAATACCCTCCAAATATTTAGTAAGTGAATTTGAAATGTTTAACTTGGTGGGACAGAGTTCCTTTATTTAATATCGTACGTCAACGCCCACTAAAGGGGACGGGGTTCAAAAATATGCAATATCATGTTTTCCACAGACGAACGTATGGGCATTGCTAGACCGTCTTAGACTTCATCACAATTCTCTTTGGAGGCTATAAAAACTGTATTTTGGCGGGGTCGCTCTGGCAAGGGCTGTGGGGGAAACATTTCACCTTTGTCATTAAACTCTAAAAATAAATGCTTGGGATAATTATATACAAAATTAAAATTTCTTTTTTTTGATAGGGTCATTTAGCCGGCAAAGGGGGAGGAGGGGGTAGGGCAGCAACGGGCAGTCATAAAACCCTAAAGATAAATGCTTGGGATGATTAAATACAAAATTGAAAAAAAAAATTATTTTTTTGGTAGGGTCATTTAGGGGGCAAAGGAAGAGGGGGGGGGGGGTAGGGCAGAAATCGGCAGTCATAAAACTCTAAAGATAAATGCTTGGGATGGTTATATACAAAATTTGAAAAAAACATTTTTTTTTTGGTAGGGTCATTTTGTGGGAAAGGAAGAGGGGGGGGGGGTAGGGCAGAAATCGGCAGTCATAAAACTCTAAAGATAAATGCTTGGGATGATTATATACAAAATTTAAAAAAAAAAATTTTTTGGTAGGGTCATTTAGGGGGCAAAGGAAGAGGGGGGGGGGCTAGGGCAGAAATCGGCAGTCATAAAACTCTAAAGATAAATGCTTGGGATGATTATATACAAAATTTAAAATAAACAAATTTTTTTTGGTAGGGTCATTTAGGGGGCAAAGGAAGAGGGGGGGGGGGTAGGACAGAAATCGGCAGTAATCAAACTCAAACGATAAATGCTTGGGATGATTATATACAAAATTTAAAAAAAAAAAATTTTTTTTTTGGTAGGGTCATTTAGGGGGCGAAGGGGAAGGAGGGGGTAGGGCAGAGTAGTACCAGGTTTCGTCTCAGCTTCGTCATTAAAGCTTAAAAGTGTTATTTTTAAGGAATGTAGGCTTAAGTAAAACAATTTGTTAAAATTTTTATGCTATTTTTGCCTATAATCACGCCCACTGAAGTGGGCGGGGTCAAAAAACATTTTTATTTTATTTAATGGCTCCAAGTTTAAGGCGTTGGACCATATTTGACATAAAAATATATCATTTGCTTAACAAAATAACCAAAAAACTTTAAAAATTATGTTGTTTTTTCTGGGTTGGTTTAGTTCTTCTTAGGGGAACTTTTTTCCCTCTTGCCCGATTTAGCCCATCTTCGAACTCCAAAATTCTTTTTTGGAGGGTATAAAAACCAAAATTAGAACTAAGATGGTTACTTTTATGTACTGAAAAATTTAGATTTTCCAACCCTGGAACCGAATTTTTAGTTTTTAAAACTTTTAATACCAATTTAATTCTTATTTTTATACCCTCCAAAAAAGAATTTGGAGGGTATATTCACTTTGTCATTCCGTTTGCAACGCATCGAAATATCCATCTCAGACCCCATAAAGTATATATATTCTTGATCAGTGATGAAATCTAAGACGAACTGAGCATGTCCGTCCGTCCGTCTGTTGAAATCACGATTCAGTCCAAACGAAAAGAGCTAGACTCTTGAAATTTGGCATAAATATATTTTAAAGCTTAGAGCAGGTTAAGATCGAAGTTGGGCTAAATCGGGCAAGAGGGAAAAAGTTCCCCTAAGAAGAACCAAACCAACCCAGAAAAAACAACATAATTTTTAAATTTTTTTGGTTATTTTGTTAAGCAAATGATATAGTTTTATGTCAAGTACGGTCCAACGCCTTAAAATTGGAGCCATTAAATAAAATAAAAATATTTTTTGACCCCGCCCACTTCAGTGGGCGTTATTATAGGCAAAAATAGCATAAAAATTTAACAAATTGTTTTACTTAAGCCTACATTCCTTAAAAATAACACTTTTAAGCTTTAATGACGAAGCTGAGACGAAACTTGGTAATACTCTGCCCTACCCCCTCCTTCCCCTTCGCCCCCTAAATGACCCTACCAAAAAAAAAAAATTTTTTTAAATTTTGTATATAATCATCCCAAGCATTTATCTTTAGAGCTTTATGACTACCTGTTGCTGCCCTACTCCCTCCTCCCCCTTTGACCGCTAAATGACCCTATTAAAAGTAAATAAAATTTTTTTTTTATTTTGTGTATAATCATCCCAAGCATTTATTTTTAGAGTTTTATGACAAAGGTGAAATGTTTCCCCCACAGCCCTTGCCAGAGCGACCCCGCCAAAATACAGTTTTTATACCCTCCAAAGAGAATTGTGATGAAGTCTAAGACGGTCTAGCAATGCCCATACGTTCGTCTGTGGAAAACATGATATTGTATATTTTTGAACCCCGCCCCATTTAGTGGGCGTTGACGTACGATATTATATAAAGGAACTCTGTCCCACCAAGTTAAACAATTCAAATTCACTTACTAAATATTTGGAGGGTATTTAAGATTCGACCCGATCGAATATAACGTTTTTACTTGTTTTTTTTTTGTTTAATTCCTTTTATCATTATTTTAAATGTACATTATATAAAATACATAAATTAAATACAATTTACATCCAAAATACATTAAAAGTCCTAGTCGGTGCATAAGGCAGAAACAAAATCAGTCTACTGAGCTATCAGCGGTCATGTGCCTATGGTTCTGCATTCCGCATGTGTAGATCTTATCCATGTACTTTTGGGTCTTCCTTGACGTCTCGAACTCTGCGGGTTCCACTCAAATGCCATTTTGGCTATATCATTATCAGGCTTACGTAGTGTGTGGGCTATCCAACGCCACTTCCGGCGTTTTATTTCAACTGCTATATTTCCTTTATTAGTCCTTCTGAGAAAGTCCACAGTGGATATCGTGGATGGACAAAATATTCGGCATATACTTCGCAGGCATTTGTTGATGAATACCTGAAGTTTGTTGCATATATCGTCTGTTACTTTCCAAGTTTCAGAGCCGTACAAGAGAACCGATTTCACGCTGGTGTTAAAAATTCTTAATTTTGTTCGCTGGGATATGTTACGAGCCGACCAAACTCTTTTGAGTATGTGGTATGCGTTTAATTCTTAGCGAAGTATAAAATAGGTTAGACACTGAAAAAAACGAAAATTGTGAACATATATGATTACTTTTATGTACCAAAAAATTTCGATTTTCCAACCCTGGAACCGAATTTGTAATTTTTTAATACTAATTAAATTTTTCTGATATATAAAATTTGTTTAATTCACTAAAAACACAAAATTTGGAATTTATGTGGGTACTTTTATGTACCAACAATATTTAGATTTTCAAACTCTGGAAGCGAATTTTTATTTTTTTACCAATGCAATTCTTAGTGAGGTGTCACATAGTTTTACTTCACATAAAAATTAAAATTTTTCAACTTTTTGGTCACTCTCATGTTGCATAAAACATTTCATTTGTCCAACCCTGGAGTCGAAATTTAATTTTTTATTTTTGAATTTCTGACACCAATTATTATTAAACAGTTTTAATTATCAAAAAAACAACAACGTCAATTGCCTTTTTGGTTACTTTTATGCAGAAAAAATATTTCAATTCCCAACCCTGGAAACGAAATTTAATTTTTTTTATCAATGCAACTCTTAATGAGACATGAAATAGTTTTATTTAAGAAAAACTTAATATTTGTAACCATTTTCGTCACTTTCATGTATTACAAAATACTGCAGTTATCCAACTCTGGAATGTAAATTTTGATTTTCTTTTCAATTTTTGATACCAATTTTGTGCTTCCTGAACTAAGCAATTGTTTTAATTAATAAAATCCGACGTTAGTTGCCTTTTTGGTTACTTTTATGTATAAAAAAATTTAAATTTCCCAGCCCTGTAAGCGAAATATAATTTTTTTTTTACCAATGCTAGTCTTCATGAGGCATAAAGTCGTTTTATTTAAGAAAAACTTAGAATACAATATATTGCATGTACCAAAAAAACTTCCAATTTCCCAACCTTGGAAGTGAAATTTTAATCTTTGATTTTTTTTACCAATTCATGAGGTATAAAGTAGTGTTATTTAAGAAAAATTCACAATTTTAAACCATTTTGGTCTTCCTCATGAGCAATAAAATATTGCACTTGTCCAACCCTGGATTGGAAATTTTTATTTTTTTTTAATATTTTATACCAATTTTGTTCTCCCTAAAATAGAAAATAGTTTTATGTAGTAAGAATTTTAACGAACATTTTATATTGCTATATTAAACTGAATTAAGATTCTATAGGCTAATTGTTCGTATTTTAATTTAAATCTCAGAAAGACATGATAAATATTCCAAGGCACAAAGGCAAGTCAACATCAGTTTCTGTTATTCAACTTACACAGCAGAGCAGAGTTGAATAACAGAAACTGATGTTGACTTGCCTTTGTGCCTTGGAATATTTATCATGTCTTTCTGAGATTTAAATTAAAATTTCGAACAATTAGCCTATAGAATCTTAATTCAATTTAATATGAAAATAGTTTTAGTTAGCAAAAAAATAGCAATGTCAATTGCCTCTTTGGTTACTTTTATGTATAAAAAAAATTTCAATTTCTCAACCCTGGGAGCGAAATTAAAATTTTGTTGTTTTTTATCAGTGCAACGCTTCATGAGGTATAAAGTCATTTTTTTAAGAAAAATTTCAAATTGTTAACCATTTTGGTCACTTTCATGTACCATAAAATATTGCACTTGTCCAACCCTGGATTCGAAATTTTATTTTTTATTTTTGCATTTTTGATACCAATTTTGTTCTTCCTAAAATATGAAATATATTTATTTAGCAAAAAAAAAAAAAAATAACGTCCGTTGCCTTTTTGGTTACTTTTTGTATAAAAAATTCCATTTTCCGACCCCTGGAAGAGAAATTTTAATATAAAATTTTTTTTTACCAATGCAAATCTTCATGATGTATAAAGAAGTTTTATTTAAAAATATTTTAAAATATTTAACAATTTTAGTTATTACATGTACTACAAAATACTGGATGTGCCAAAAAAAAACTTTTACATTCCCATCCCTGGAATTTTTTTTTTATTTTTTTAGTTTTTAGTAGACCATTGAGGCTTCCCAAAGCATGAAATAGGTTTAATTTATAAACAGCCAAAAAAATAATTGGTTTTTGGTATTAATTTTGCGAGCTTACCAGTTCTGGAACAGCATTTCGGATTTTTCTGAATTTCAATACCACTCTATAAGTTCATTTCCAATCCAACGGTCTAAGAACGAAGTCTCTAGCTCTTCTGGAGACTTGGGAAAACCCCAAGAGCACGTACAGACGGGTATCGCTCAATTGTCAACGCTATTCATAAGGATCCAGAATATATATACTTTATGATATGAATATCGAAGAAATTCCACATGGCATGACAAACCTAGATATACCCTTTCACTTTTTTGTGAAGGGTACAATAATGGTGTTTTTAGTGGTTAAAATTAGCGCCAATTTGCCAATTTGGAAATCTTTTTTTGCTAAACAATTTGTATGTTTATGGCTTTTTGTTTGAATATTACTAGACAAAATGGTGGTGATTCTAATTAATCTACAAGTAGTAGTTTCTTTAAGAGGATATATACAGGTTAGAGAAAAGTTTTCATCTGATATGAATTTTAGATTAGCTTCTTTCAAATTACGAGTATTTGGCCTACAACCACATGGAACTGCATTTAGATTTGTGCATCAACCTGCAAAAACTCATTAAAGAAAATCATAAATTGCATGCAAATTAAAAAAAAAAACTAAAATTTTAATTTTAATCCGGAAGTTTCAGCTGCGGTGCCATTAGAGCTCATTAATTTAAATATACTGAAGACTCAGAAACCCATTCCACACTAGACTTGTGTGTGTGTCTTCCTGTTACATCTGCTAGCACGGCATAACTATAAATCTTCATCTTTTACGGTCGTCATGTTTTGTAAACAGGTCTTTGTTTTTGTTTTTGTTTTGCCTTTTAGTCAAGCGTTTAGACGCACATGACTTGGCATTAGTCAAAAATACTTTGGACTCGGAGGCAACAACAATTCAACTAATCCATTACTAAATTAAAGAAAGCTCTTTTCTGTGTGTTCACGAAAGTAATATAAATAAAGTAACTTGTACCCAAATAAATAAAGAAACCATTTGTTTTTGCTCTTGTGATGAAAAGGGGTACAAATGGAAGTTGACAGTGCCCAAGAAAAATACTCCCCCAAAACGATATGCAAAATTGACTAGAAGTAGTTTTTTTGTCCACCACCATTATTTTACTTTTTGTGTTGGAGCCGGTCACAATTTTAACAGTTTACCTTTTTCAAAGTTGTTTATTTTTTGATTTCAGCAAAACAATAAATCATTAAGAAGACAGTTTAGTTTTTGTTAATGGCCGAAAGACTCCAACCACTGCGTGCCTAAGAACAATCGTCATCGGAGGGTGTTAGTTTTGAATTTTGTGTGGCCGGGGACACTACAGTTTTGATTAACTAAAATTAACCCATGGAGGGAAAAGTATCAGAGCAATTTTGTCTGGATCTATTTCGTTTGAAAGCAGCTTTTACTTAACAATAGTGAAAATTTTAAGTCACCATAAACAAATAAATGAGAGATCATTGATGAGTGCCTGTTGAAAATGTCCGCAGTGGTTTAACGGGATATCGCGTATTCGAACGGCGACATCACTTGTGTTGGCCTTAAGATCACCAGTGGCTTAGGGCTTACATGATCCCAGCGGACAACAAATTGTTGCTTCACATCGTCTAATTCAGGTTTCCTATTGTACTCGTATGCTGTTTTCAAAGAAATGTGAGCGAATATGCCTGGATCCTAAATCCCATACTATGAACTTAACTACTTATCTTGAAGATACATATTTTGCTACAATTAGGAGCTGTTTCCAACTACCCCAACGTCCATTCAACGAACATACGTCGTTGTATCTAGGTCACATTTTACACGATCGATCCGAAGCCATGAACTAAAAATGTCAGTTATAGTTCAAGAAATGTTGAGCTCTTGTGCACGGACAATACTAATGTCCTCCGCACACAATAGGGAAGCTATTATAAATGATGACACTGGCATTCCGTCAACTCGAAGGCAAAAACTATCACTTGACTACTAGTTGTCGACAACAATTACTTGTTGACAATATCTAAGTATTCCAGAAGGCGTAGAATATTGAAAAAGCGTATTAATGGTAGTCAATTGTTGTCGACAAAGAGTCGAGATATGGCAATTTTTTGCTGTCGTGTTGATGTCGTCATTCGCAATAAGGTAGATTGTTCATCGTCGTCGTACTGCATTTGTTTATTTATTTTTATTGAATAAAAGCAATCAAAGTTATATATCACTCTGCACAGAGTCCTGCAGATGAGATGATTTTGTGCGACCCAAAATCAGTGCATTGAACTGAAAGTGATCGGAGCGGAACACCGTTTTTGTCACATAATGTGATGTCTAAAACTATTGTTATGTCGAATTGGCAAGACTTGCAAAATAAATGCCCACCATTTTAGCCGCTTCTAAAGATTATGGTTTTAAGGGAGAGTGTTGTTGGTTGGTGGTTAATACGGGACTAAGAAGCCGAGCATATGAAGTTATGAATGGTGTCGACTTTTCTTTTTTTTTTTGTCGTCCTGTTTCTATGACGAAGCCTGGCCACTGCACAATTAGTGACTGGGATTGACATTATCATGTACTGAAGGGCAGAGTGACGGCACCGTCTTTCATCAACCCTTTTGCAAAAATTAGTCGGCGAAGTAAATAAAAATTTCTATCTTTTCAACTTTCTTCATCTTTCTACTTTCGGCGCAATGAAATGCATATGTAAGGGTCATCGCCCTGATTGCTAATCACCCTAAAAAAGAAATGTTCCAAAGAACTCTGGTGTATTACAGAAAAGATCTTCCATCTCAGTTGATCACAGAATAAGATTGATAACGATAATAAAAACCACGAGTATGGCCACCATTTCCATTGGAATGAACACGCCCTACAACATCATTTGGAAGTTGCATGCCATCTATGAAACTACCACATCGATTCGCAACGAATTAATGAAACAAAAGCATTTAATTACTCTCGAGAAATCTTTTTAAAATTTGTGCTTTGGTCCATCTTATTTCTGCTGTATAACTTCTAATTGTAAAAGGAACATTAATAAAATGCTTCTTCCTGTCTTTTCTGGCGTTAACGTAAATTTCTAATATATTTCATCATTAAAATGCAGTGCAACTCATACTTGGCTCTCAATATACTATGCCGCAAAACATTTAATGGCGTCACAATTAAAATCCTTTTTCCTTTTCTTGCCATTAAAACAACAAAATAAAGCTTGACCCAAGTTTAATTTTGTTGAATTTTGTAATTCCTTGATGACCTGCCATTTAATGTGTTTCTCGCATGTGTGGAAGTGTGAGTGTGTATGTAAGTGTGTGCATGTGTCCTTATTGCTTTGTTCTATTGGTATTTGGTTAATGTTTTATTCTAAACAATAATTTCTTTGCCTGCCCAAAAGTATTTTTTAGTTTAAATCTAAATAATTAATGAGATCGTGTTTAAACAATACCCAAAGCTATTGTGTGTCTTTGTTTTTTTTCCTTCTTCTTTTGTTTAATTCCATGAAAATCTCTAACATTCTCCGGCCACTTTTTCTTTTTTTTTTTTGGAGGGGAAAATTTAAACCCTTTTTTCATTTCCTAGTTAAAAGCATTAGAAATCTTTTGGGGAGTGTTTTTGTTGGCTCTTCTCTGTTTTTGGGAAGAATATCGTGTTTGCCATAAGAGGGTATTGTATTTCAATGTAAATTGTGTTAACAAAGACGAGAGAAACGTACAAAAATGCTGAGAAGGTATAATATTTCTTATTAATGACATTTGTTTAGGTCTAGCGAAAGAGCTAAAACTTTTTCTTGTAATTAAATTTTTGTCGAATTTAATGAAGAATTTTATGCATAAAATTATAAAATGTAACGATGAAGTGAATGTTTCAGTTGTTTGTTGCGTTTTGCACCAAACCGAGGTAATAAAATAAAATAGTCGATAAAATAAAAGACTAAAAAGCATTAATTTTTTTATACCCTTCACAAAAAAGTGAAGCATAAATTTGCCGAAACTGGGTCTGTTAGTGATGTAAAGACAACAACGCGTTTTCGACCAGGTCGATCGCCAGGGATGGGAAATTCAATTTTTTTTTGCCCATTCCGTATTTTGTAGCACATGTGCTAACTAGAATTTTTACAAATTTTAATTTCTTCTTTAACAAAACCTCTTTATACATCATGAAGATTTGCATTGACCAAAAAAAAATTTTTTTAAATTCAAATTTTACTTCCAGGAGTGGGAAATTGGTATAAAAAATAAAAAAAAAATTTCGAATCCAGGGATGGACAAGTGCAATATTTAATAGTACATGAAAGTGACCAAATTGTTTAAAATATTAAAATTTTTCTTAAAAAAAATTACTTTATACCTCATGAAGCGATGCACTGATACAAAAAAAATACACAAAAAATTAAAATTTCGCTTTCAGGGTTGGGAAAATTAAATTTTTTTTGGTACATTCAATATTTTGTAGTACATGTAATAACCAAAATGATTAAAAAATTTTAGATTTTCTTAAACAAAACTACTTTATACCTCATGAATTTTTGCATTGATAAATAAAATTTAAAACAAATTAAATTTCAAATTGTTAATTTTAACTAAAGCTTCTTTGTTATTTATGTTCAAGTAATTGGATTTAGTTGTCAATTTACAATGAACAAGTGCGCGTTATCAGCAGCCGATATCTCTGGAAAAAGCGAAAGAGATACATGGAATATTGGGAATATTAATCGTCAGGGTTGGGGAATTTCGTACTAACCAAAAATGTAACAACTTAAAAATATGAATGTGATAACTTCTCATATTCAATTTTCGTTAAAATATTGGTTAAATAGTTGATATTCCTACTAACTAGCACCACTTGCAAAAGTGGAAAAATTGAACAAAGAACGCTGATGAGATGGCGTAGCGGCCTCGAAATCAGTACTGATCCGTTCTGCTGGTTTGATGATTATTGAAAAATATTCTTAATATTCCAATCTTAATATATAAATTAATAAAATAGAATTTGAACAAATTCATTTATTAATAAAATAATAAAAAATGGTTTGCAGTCTTGCAGATTCGAACTTAAGCCCGTTGATAAAAATTAACAATTTACATAAGAAAGTTCGACTAATAAAAATTCATACATAATTTAAAATTATACTTTAAAATTTTTTATACATAAAAGTAACCAAAAAGGCAATTAATGTTGTTGTTTTTTCCTAACTAAACCTATTTTATATATATTAGGAAGAACAAGATTGGTATCAAAAATGGCCAAAAAAAATCAAAATTTCGAATCCAGGGTTGGACATGTGCGATTTTATAGTACATGAAAGTGACCAAAATGGTCAAAAATTTTAAATTTTTCCTAAATAAAACTAATATATACCTCAAGAAGCGTTGCACTGATAAAAAAAATTAAATTTCGTTTCCAGGGCTGGGAAAATGAAAGTTTTTTTGGTACATGCAATATTTTGTAGTAAATGTAATAACCAAAACGGTGTCAAAATTTGAGTTTTTCTTAAATAAAACGACTTTATACCTAATGAAGACTAGGATTGGTAAAAAAATAGAATAAAATTTTGCTTCTAGGGCTGGGAAATTTAAATATTTTTTATACATAAAAGTAACCAAAAAGGCAACTAATGTCGGTTTTTTACTAATTAAAACTATTTTTTACTTCATGAATAACAAAATTGGTATCAAAAATTAAAAAAGAATCAAAATTTAGATTCCAAAGTTGGATAACTGTAATATTTTGTAATACATGAATGTGACCAAAATGGTTGAAAATATTAAGTTTTTTTTTATATAAATGAAATTTATTTGTTGGTGGTTAAGCAATGTCTATATGCATTTCATTGGTGCTTTACCAAATCGTCAGTAGACTTTAACCACAGTTTTGAAAAGTCAAAAACCTCTTATCTTATGCATATACTTCCGAAAACCATCTGAGAATTCACAACTTGTAAATTACAAATTATTTTCAAAAATAACAACAGAATAAGAATAGTAAGCCTTGAAACTCATACAAAACTAAACCAACAAATAAAGTATATTCGATATGAATCTATTTTATTTTTCTACACCTTTATACAATCTGAAATCCATTGGATAACAAGAAAAGTATTTATAAGTATTTCAAAACTGTGGTTAAAGTCTACTGACGATTTGGTAAAGCACCAATGAAATGCATATAGACATTGCTTAACCACCAACAAATAAATTTCATTTATATATAATAGTATTGTGACAACAATGTGTCAAATAAAAAATTTCATAACAGTTAAGTTTTTTTTTTTTTCTTTTTAAATAAGGACCGGCACTCAGGGGATGGCCCCTACTTATGCGTACATTGTGCTGGAACTAGGAAAATTGGTTGTCGGAAGGAGGATAAAGGGAATAGTGTCTATGAACATTCGATTTGAATTTCCTCATGCTATATACGGCAGGAAAGACTTCCGCAGGGAGTTTATTCCACATACGGGCAGTACGGGCAAAGAATGAATTTTCCTTGTAATGTGTAGTGCGGTTCAGTGTTAAATTCACCACATATGGGTGTGATCGCGTGAGCGTAAAAAAGTGTGTGTTTCGGGAAAAAGATCTCTGACTTCGTCGGAACAAAACCCATTATAGTAACGATAAAACAGTGAAACGCACCAAACATTGCGTCGATGCTCAAGTGAGCCGATAGAGTTGGCTACCCTACCGTCCCCTATGAGTTTCTTCGCCCTCTTCTGTACACGGTCGAGTAATTTCAAAATAGACTTTGAAGCACTGGCCCATACATGAGAGTTGTATTCCATCTTCGGTCGGATGCAAGTGGTATAAATAGTAAGGATATCAGATGGGGTGAAGTATATCTTACACCGCCTTAGAAAGCCGAGGCACTTAAATGCTTCTTTTGAAACATGAAAAATGTGTTCTGTCCATCGAACGTCGCACTGGATTTTCATGCCAAGAACATCAAGAGCTTCTGATTCCTCAATATCAATACCACCCATGTTTACAGATGAAGCAGCGTGATCGGGCTTGCGTCGGTGTGTTAGCAAGCAGCATTGAGTCTTACGGGCATTGAAATTTACCCTGTTTCTGTGACCCCATTCGACAATCCTATTGAGGTTACCGTTTAGCGCAACATTCAAATTGTGCCTCATCGCGCCGATCTCTGACGATTTCGATCTATTATTGAATGCATATGAATGGCAAAGGCTGCTATCATCTGCAAAAGAGTAGATAGGGGTTAAAGTCTGACATAGAAGGTCATTTAGAAATATAAGAAATAGTATAGGAGAAAGAACAGAGCCTTGCGGTACCCCAGAGTTGGACTTATACTCGTCTGATGAAATCCCGTCTATAACAACTCTTATAGCACGATTTCTGAGAAAGCTCGATATAAATCGAGAGAAGACGTCACCCACACCAAAAGCCATAAGTTTCGACAAATGTGCTCCGTGCCACACTCTGTTGAATGCCTTAGAAATATCCAGAGCCACTACCTTACTCTCGCCAAAGTGGTGGATAGACTGGCACCACTTTTCCGAAAGGAAGGCCTCTAAGCTATTAGCTATTAGACTCTAGATATTTCACTAGGTGAAAATTCACCATGCTTTCCATCACCTTGGAAAGCGCAGAACAAATCGCGATTGGGAGGTAGTTTTGAGGGTCGTTGGCCTCTCCCTTTTTAGGGATTGGCGTTACATGAGCAACCTTCTAGCACGAAGGAAATTCACCTGAATGTAAATAGTGCTGAAAAGGGTTGCCAGAGGACGAGCTAACGTCGAAAAGCACTGCCTTAAGACCAGTGCTGGAGTTCCATTCGGACCAGGAGACTTATTTACATTGAGATCCGATAAGACCCTTTTAATCGCCCGGACCCGAAAGCGTATCTTTGGCATAGTTATGGATACACTTTCTTAAATAAAACTATTTAATGCCTCATTAAGAGTTGCATTGGTAAAAATATATTAAAATTTCATTTCCAAGGTTGGGAAATTGAAATATTTTTTCTGCATAAAGGTAACCAAAAAGGCAATTGACGTTGTTTTTTTTTGCTAATTAAAAATGTTTTATAGTTCAGGAAGAACAAAATTGGTATTAAAATAATAAAAAATTAAAAATTTCACCTCCAGGGTTGGACAAATGAAATATTTTATGGTACATGAAAGTGACCAAAAAGTTTAAAAATTTGTATTTGTTTGCCAAGTAAAACTATGTTACACCTCACCAAGAATTGCATTGAGCTGGAAAATAAAAACTCGCTTCCAGGGTTGGAAAATCGAAATTTTTTGGTACATACATTTGGGTACCCACATAAATTCCAAATTTTTTTTCAGTGAATTAAACCTATTTTATACATCGCTAAGAATTAAATTAGTATTAAAAATTTTAAAAACTAAAAATTCGGTGCCAGGGTTGGAAAATCGAAATTTTTTAGTACATAAAATTAGCCATATAAGTTCCCGATTTTGGTTTTTTGTGGATGAAATCTTTTTTATACTCTGGGAAGAGTTAAATTGGTATTAAAAACCAAAAAAATTAAAAATCCAATTTTAGGGTTGGAATATCGACATTTTCTGCTTCATAAAAGTAACCATATTATTTGTTACTTTTTGATTTTTATGATGAATTATACCTACTTTATATATCAGGAAGAAATAAATTGGTTTAAAAACCAAAAAAATTTAAAACACGATTCTACGGTTGGACAATTATAACTTTTTAGGGTACATGAAGCGGATTTTTTATTTTTGTTTGTAAATTAAACATATATAATATTTTTGAAAGACGTTCAGAGGTATTAGAAATAAGAAAAGCCAAACATTTAGCTTCCTAGCCGAAAAATTTAAATGAAAATAATGACATCTGTGAAGGGTATTTAAGATTCGGCACAGCCGAATATAGCACTTTTACTTGATTTATATTAAATTCAATTGAGATTTTTCATAGGCTAATTGCTTGTCTTTCGGAAACGCTATTCAAAATACGGAATTTTTGTACTTCAGAAAGTGATGAACGGCAGTATGTTTTGGAATGAAATCATTTTTAATTTAATAATCTGATTCCGGTCATGATATTAAAAATCACTTCTTTCGTTTTATCGGTAGTAAATCATAGCCGGACTAGATTTTATACCGAGCGTATTCTGTGTCATGTTCATTAAGGACTAGACTTGAAGACGTTACTCTGGGTTAGTTCTACTAGCGATTTTTAACAAACGGCAAATAAGACTGGTACTAAAGACACCACAACAGGACAAGTACATAAAGTAACTATCGCCGAATAACTTAATCATTTCTACTATTCCCTGGGAACCGCTCACGTTTCCTCTAGAGTAGGTACAGCTCAAAGCTTTTGCTGTGAAGATCTTTTAGACGGAACTGAACATAACGGAACTGAACGTAGCGGAACTGTGCTTACATCGTTCTTAAATTTCTACCTTAAATTAAAGTTTTCTTTGCTGAATTGAAAAATGTTTCCATAAAATGTTTGAATTAGCATGACGGAATAATGTTTTAAATCCTTTTTTAACGCTCAAGGCTTTTGCATTCGTTGGTGTACAGAGGTAAATGGTGTGTGTTTCGTTTTCATCTTGCGACATTAGTGACCTCAACTTTGAAACAGCAGCATCAGTGGCAGCAGCAGAAATACCAAACAAATAGCAATAACTTTGAGGGTAACAAAGAAAGCAAATTAAAAACACAAGTAAAGTCCTTCAAAGGAATGGGGTGGGGGGAGGCTGTTATGGCAACAAGATCTACTTTTGTTGTAAAATGGGGAATAGACTCGGATAATACCTTCACTTTCGTAATACTACAAGTACTTTCGAACGTGTAGCCAAGAGTGCGGTGGGTGTTTATTTATACTTCTGCTTTTAGCCGTCTTGTCGAAACAAATAACAAAGTTCTTTCAACAACATCAAAACACTTGCTTAACAAACATACAATACCAATACACGCCATGTTTATCACTTGAAACTTTTTTTTTGTACTCTGGCGATGATGATGGCGCTGATTCTCTGCACAAAATTTGGTGTATGGGGACGTGTCCTTCGTTGCTAAAGTAAGAGCTTAATCTCATACTTTGGCGTTATATATTAATGATTTTTTTTAGGACTTTAACTTGCTAGTTCAACATCTTTCGGATACATCAGGGCTATTTGTTCTGGTATTCATCGTTTACCATCCATTTTGTCCACTGCTATCGTTACTTTTTATGCCTGTCAACTACAACTCATTTATTTTACTTAATTGTCAAGTCTTAAGCTGAGCATGTATGTGTGAGTGTGTGCGTGTGTGTATGCATATGCTCTGGTAAAAACGTTCACTTATTTATGCATATGGGAGCTTATGATATATAATTTTAGGGGAGAGATTTAATCATTTTGTCACGAAATTTAAAATTACTTGCAAGAAATTTAAAGATGAACTTTAAAGAATCGCAAGGGGCAAAATGTTTGTTTGACGCTCATCTAAAATCAGTTCTTCGTGTTTGTAAAAAACACAGTAAAATATGAATAAAAAAATGAATAATGAACTCATTTAGAATGCAATTTAGTTTGTTATCAAAGGGAATATTATTTTTTCAGTCTGCGCGTTTTATAAAACTTTGAGAATGCTGTTGGTTACAGTAGCTAAAGCGTTGACAATGGAACCGATGGTACCGGATTCGATTCCGCACTCAACAGAGAATTTGGTATCGAAATTTACTGATCTTTAGCAGTGCATGGATGTGTTAAGTTCTCTCGGCCTGTTTTAATGCGAACTAAAGTATAGAACGGCTACAACAAATTTTCTATCATCTAGCAACAAGAAGGAGGAAAAAAACAAATAAGTTAAAAACAAGAAAAATTACGATATTCGACTGCACCGAATCTTATGTACCCTACACCGACGTACGCCTGAATTATATATATACATTGATTCCATCATCTTTTGATATTTTTTCTGATTTTCAATACTAACTTCCTTCTTTCTAAAGTAAGTGAAATATGTCTGATATCTTCGGTTTTTTGATTTCAAAAGTATCAAATAGGTTTAATACAATATATATATATATATATATATATATATATATATATATATATATATATATGTATATATATTCAATTGTCCAACCCTGGAATCGTGTTTTTGATTTTGTTTGAATTTTAATACCAACTTAATTATTTCCTAACTATAAAAAAGGGCTAATAAACAAAAAAGGGTTTTATATTGTTATATTTATACATAAAAAATATGTCTAGATTTTCCAGCTCTGGATGGGTATTTTGGATTTTATACATTTTCCATAGCAATATGTGTGCAACTATTTGCAATACTCAAATTAAAGACGATTTCTTTACATTTTGTGGAGGCTTCGGAAAGCCGATTTCACGTACAGAGAGAAGAATAGACGGTTATCGCATGTTCGACTTCCCTATTATAAGGATTCAGAACGTATATACTTTGTGGGGTTGCCTAATAATATTGTGGAAACTATACACGAAATAACAAACCTTTCACCATTTTTTGTTGACGGCATAATAACTAGAAGCTGCTTCATTTGGGCATTTGGAAATTCAAAATTTTTTTACAAATGATAATTACAATAAAGTTAATTAAGTCGTATTATTTGAAATGTTAAATGCTTTGAAAACTAATAGTGATAATAATATATTAATAATTTATTGTGTTCGTATTGAATCATCCTTCGGCGTATTGAGCGTTACCTTTTCCGTGCTAATGATCGCTCTGTTTCCACGATAGTTGTTTGAGTTATAAAATTTTGTTTTCTTTCTACAAAATTTAAATGAAATTAGGAGTAGGAAAATTTTTAAAATATACCCAGAACAAGAGAGCTTCCAAGGAAGTCAATAACTTGTAATTCGGAAATAGAACAAATTTGAATCATTTTTATTGATTTTCACATATGGTTCACGTGGGAAAAAAAGTTTTGTTGATGGCTTTTCACTGAATCCAAAGTCATGTTTTTTATGTTAAGTAAATCAAATTTTCATTTGTCATTTTTAAGAAGTGCAAAGGAACATGACATTGATATGACGCCGGCAGAGTAACGGTATTAATATGTCAATGTTCTTGTATGAGGCGACAACGTTTTCAGACTTCTGATGTACTATAATTTAGAGGTTTTACAAATGAGGAAAAATTTAACCCCTCGCGTTCTGTCTCCTTTGCTCTCCTGTGAATTATATACGAACGCGAATATCAAGTCGGACATGGACGGCTGGACATGGACGGTCTACATTGATTTTTTTCATGTCCGAGTTGATGTGCGGACATATTCGATGTCTAGTGAGGAAGTAGCGTTAATAATTTTTACACCCTCCAAAAAAGAATTGGAGGGTATATTCACTTTGTTATTCCAATTGTAACGCAGCGAAATATCCATCTGAGACCCCATAAAATATATATATTCTTGATCAGTGATGAAATCTAAGACGAACTGAGCATGTCCGTCCGTCCGTCCGTCTGTGGAAAACACGATTCAGTCTAAACGAAAAGAGCCAGACTCTTGAAATTTAGTATAATTATATCTTGAAGGATACCACAGGTTAAGTTCGGAGTTCCCCTAAGAAGAACTAAACCGACCTCTAAAAAACAACATAATTTTTAAAGTTTTATTCTAATTTTGTTAAGCAAATGGTATATTTTTATAACAAAGAAGGTCCAACGCGTTAAACTTGGAGCCATAAAATAAAAAAAAATAATTTTTGGACCCCGCCCCCATTAGTGGGTCTTATTATAAGCAAATGTAGTGTAAAAATTTAACAAATAGTTTAACAAATAGTTTAATAAGTACATTCCTTAAAAATAACAATTTTAAGCTTTAATGACGAGGTTGAGACGTAACCTGGTACTACTCTGCCCTATGTTAAATGTTACATTTAATTGTTCCGAACATATATTTTTGGAGTTTTATGGCAAAGGTGAAATGTTTCCCCACAGCCCTTGCCTTGCCAGAGCGTCTTCGCCAAAATACAGCTTTAATACCCTCCAAAAAGAATTGGACCCCATAAAGTATATATATTCTTGATCAGTGATGAAGTCTGAGACGATCTTGCAATGCCCATACATGCGCCTGTGGAAAACTTGTTAAAGTCTATTTTGGGTCCCGTGGGCGTTGATGTACGATATTATATGCAAAAATAGTGTAAATATTGAACAATTTTTATTCCTTAAGCCTATGAGAAGCTGAGATGTTGTCTGATCTTGCAGAGGTGAAACGTCTCTCCCACGGCCCTTCTCGGAATGACTCTCTCAAAATAGAGAATTAAAATTGGGTACAGAGATGTCTTAAAGGAACTCTGTCCCATTTATATAATTTTATAGAAGTTTTTCCCTTCAGAAATTTTTTTTAACTCAATAATATTTTTTTGTAATAAAAATATTTTTTATGAATTAAAAAACAATGCATGCGATAACTACAATTACGAGTAACTTCCAATTTTGTATAAAGGAAAAAACTTTCTAATCAATAATTTTTAATAAAATAATAATTACTTAATGATAACTCAAACTTTCACTCATCTTGATACTTGGGACGGAGAGAAAAACTGGTTCTACAAAAATGCTTCCAATATTTTTCAATGGTTACAGTGACCGGATAGCGCTACTGAGCCATGGTGACTGAATTTTTGTGCAGTTAAACATCAACGTCAGTTATTTCCAATAACACGTGCATGCCTGTACATCTTGTTGCGTGTATTTTAGCTTTTGTTCCAATTTCATACACAAATTTTTCTACATAAATACAATTTCAAAACTGTAGGAAATTGAAGTTCCACAAAAGAATGCACCATTTGTTTTTCTGTCCTAAACGCGCATTTCTGTTTGAAAAAATGCGATTTAATTAAATTTTGTATTTTTTTTCTACCTAATTCATAAAAAATATTTAAGGCTTCTTATTTGAGTAATCTCAGTATTTTATGCTTCTTATTTGACAAATTTGTCACATAAGCAGTTTGTAAACATAAAATATTTGTTATGAATTAGACCTTTTGTATTTATTTTATAGTTATATAATCAAAAGAAAAAGTTTCTCATTCAAAACTCAAATAACAAAGTATGTTTATACCATAAACACAACTAATTAGCATGCGGATTGTTAATGAGGAACAAAAGCGGCAAATTATGAAAAGGAGAAGTTAAAAAATTTAAAGAAAAAAGAATCGTTGAGTCTGTTCAAGAACAATTACATGCTTTTCCAGCAATTTTTTGATGTATGTATATGTGTGATATAAAACTCTTGTAAAAGAGCACATGTCTTGAAATAATGTCATGTGATGACATGAAAATATGATGTTTTCTAGAAATTATAACGGGTGTTTTTTTTAAGGTGCAAAATAACTGACATGTGCCAGCTGAGACTCGCGAAGTTCATGGAGTTAATTTCATTCATGCAACGTTCAATCACCCTAGTGGTTAAGCATTTCGTGGTATTGTTTGTCGTTTTCGCACTAAATTTTACTCTTCTCGATCCAAAGTCAACAAAATTCAATAAAATTGGCTGTTCTTGCGTTTGATATACATCGATGATGAGGTTCTTTGGAAATGAGTAAAAAACTGCCGTTACGGTGTACTGAATAACATTATGTAGCCTTGCCGACTGATTTTTTGTTGTCATAGATTAATTAGCTAAACATCAACGACATTTGGTTCCAATAAGACGGCCCAAGTAGCCGTACAGCGTGCTTAACAATCGATGGAATGCGAAATGAATTTGTTGCCAACTGATTTCCCTTCTCGTCCATGCGATTCAATGGCTCCGGACTACTTTCTATAAGGCTGTGGTAAGTCTTTGACTTAAGCCGATAAACCAGGAGCTCTTGAAGAATAGGAAGGCAATATTCAAGCCACTATCGGCGGCATAACTCAGATATCAATTATCGATAATTGGAAAAAGTATTTAGCTATTTGACTGATAGAACGGACCTATAACATGTGAAAACATGTACAAAAATAAATGCCATCGAACCATGTACTAGACTTTTATTTCAACCAGAGCTGTTAAATTTGGATTACGATTAGTAATCAATTAGATTAAATTTTAAAAAGAATGGTATTGATTACATAATTCTCTTTTTCAAAATTCCTAATTATTAATTAATTATGATTACAAATAATCCAAAAATAATTAAGATTAGTTAGGATTACGAGAAAATAATCAAAAATAATCAAAAGTAATCAAATAAATAATTGACTACTTTCAAGGATTATCTTTGATTATTTTCGATTATTTTTTAAAAATTTAGAATGTGCATCATTTTATGATATAAAATTTATACATACAATTTATTTTGAAAAATTTGCATTTAAATCGTAAAAAAATTGTGAACAAATAAAACAAAAAAAAAAGTATAATTTACATATATTTACAAATGGCTTTCATTACAACTAATTTTTCAAAAGAAAAATCAGATAATGATTGCCGCCTTGGACTGTTGACGATCCCGGCAAATGAAAACAGTCGTTCAACTGGAGCTGAAGACTCACTACAATTTATATTACCAATTATAAATAACATAAAGTGTAGCATAACACTCACCAAAAGATATATACACTTTATAATATCGTAAAATAAAAAAAAATAATCAAAAATAATCAAAAGTAATCTTCGAAAGTAGTCAAATAATTTTTCGATTACTTTTTATTATTTTTGATTATTTTTTCGTAATTGTTATTAATCTGGATTATTTTTCGATTATCTGTAATCGTAATCAATTAGTAATCGTGCAAATCTGAAAATAGTCGTAATATAATCATTACTTCACCTTTAAAAAAATAATAATCCAATTACTAATTATTATGATTAGTAATCATTACTTAACAGCTATGATTTCAACAATATTTCTGCTTTGCATAAGCATTTTCAGTTCTCATGTGTGTAAAAAAAATTCCCGAAATTATGAAAACCACAATAGTAAAAAAATATATGTTATTCTTCTTCTTCTTCATAGAGACAACATCTGCAGTGACCATTATAGAAAAAACTAGATGATCTGATACAGTTCCGAGCTAGCCCTTCGCCTACTAAGTGAGGATAAGATTCTTTTATATACCTTACAAGTGAGTGCCATTTTCCCTTGTACGGATTACTTAATCGGATTAAGCACTTCCCTTAAGGTAGTAGCAAGATCTACAGATGGACCGCTTTTAGCGAATTTGGCAGGGAAATAATTCTCCTAAGCGGCTCTGAACCCAATGATCTTGATGTCATATCTTCCAACCAGGACCAGAGTTTGAATGCCTGCCACCACCTTTGAACTTTGGGCGGTAATTGCGGGGTGGTCTATAATACTGAAGGCAAATTATCACTTCCGATATCGATTGAAATTTCAATGCAATATAAGTGAAAATTTCGATTGATATCGAATGACGTGATTTGGCCTCTAGTTTTTGACATGAGCCTGTCTATTCGCAGCTTTGGTGCCGCGCAATCTGTTAGAGACACCGAAAGGCTCTTCAGTGATGACCACCATTCCCATACCACTGCCCAATCCACAACCTTGCATGAGGATAGAAATTGTTAAAGGGTGTTTTTTATAGAGTGACACAAGTTTAAGTCATAATAAAACAAGGAAATATATTTTTAACATCAATGAAACGAGCTTTTTTGGAAAGAAAATTTCATGAAATTAATATGTAAATTCGATTTATGCCATGTGGCCGCCACGCTTGGCGCATAGAAAGCGCAATCTGGAACACCAATTTTCATCAACTAAAAAAATTTGCTGAGAACGGCGACGACTTGATTCATTATTATCATCTTTAATGCTTTCATGTACAGCGGCTACAGCGTCTTCAGTGCGCACTGTTCGGCGTCTCACGGGATGCACATTATCAGTAACAGTAAATGTGGTCCGAAAACGATCTATTGATCTTCGAATTAACCGCGATCTGCAGGACGATTATGTACGCCATAAAATGCAAGATTTATGTAATTTGTACTCGTTGATCTGATGTTGTGGCACTCGAAAAAACACGCTGTATGCCCCTTTTAGTATTTTCTGTTGGTGATCTCCACTATAAAGGGTTTGCCAAAATTCATGGCAGAATTTCTCCTACTTCATTGAATATAATAATAAAATTAATGATTACAGCCTCTAGCCTTTCGTTTATATATCAATTAGAAGTTTCGCCTCGCACTCACGTCTACCATTTTTAAAACACTATGCCCGCTGTTCTTGTCCTCTTATTTCAAAAACTAACAAACACTCCACCAACTCTGCAAAGGATTCAAAGTCTTTAGGACTGCATTTGTGTTGTTGTAATTTGTTTTATAACTACGAAAAGGGTACAACCCAACCAACTCCCCAACCAACACCACTTTCGAAGCAATCTAACTAAACTCACACCCTGAATACACAAAAATGTTCAAGTTATTCTGCAACAGGATACTTGCACAGAATACCCACAGAAACTATCCCAAACGAAAAGGGATACCAAAGACGACGCCATATTTATATAAATGAGTACATTTGGCTTGACTCTTATTCTAAAATTCATAGTCTGTCCTTATCAGGGACCTTAAGCAAATTATGTAATTTTATTTCTTTGTCTCTGTGTTAAATTGCCATTTGCAAAAACAGAAAAAAACCAAATCAAATTTCTATCTCAATTGTTTAGTTTTGTTAAACAAAAAAGGGTGGGTACGGGTCTGTTCTGTGTGACTGGACAGGTAAAGTTAACTTTTCCAAAAGTAATTCAGGGGTTGTAGTTTGTATTACTTTTACATTTTTAGACTGGCATAAGACTGCTAAACTATACGTTTACAAATTTCATCGCATCTAATGCTACATGTGTAATTTGGAAATAGTTTTCAAACATTAGAAAATATTTATTTTGTACGTTAGATGTACGAAGGAATATTATAGTTTATGTTTATGACGATGGCATGTTTGTAGATAGTGTACAAAATGCTGCGCATACGAATATGTGTGCAAATTCATTAGCATGTATGCCAGGGTGGCTGACGTAGGGATTTGAGGGGTTGAAGAAAAGATTGATGAAGACAATCGCACTCGCACCAAGAAATTACTCATTTGGTAATTAAAATAACATTTGACTGTGTTCCTTTGCCATACTCCGGTTCTTCAAAATAGTATTTGCAATTATTAAATTTGTTTAAAACCGATTTTTTTGCAAAATAAAACAAAAATCGTGCTTTGCCATTTATTATTTGTTGAATAACAATTGCCGTTTTCTGAGTTGCAATTCTCACTCTCTGAATTAAAGCTAGAGATGTGCAAATGTCGTTATTTTTTCCTATTATGAGTGATTCATGTGAATCGTGGTTACAAATTATTAAAATCACGAGTGCTTGCGTGAACGTGTCATTTCGTTTGTAACGCAGCGAAATATCCATCTGAGACCCCATAAAGTATATATATTCTTGATCAGTGATGAATTCTAAGACGATCTGGGCATGTCCGTCCGTCCGTGGAAATCACGATTCAGTCCAAACGAAAAGAGCCAGACTCTTGAAATTTGGTACAAATATATCTTGAAGTATAGCACAGGTCAAGTTTGGAAAACAACATAATTTTTTTTATTTTGTTAAGCAAATGATATATTTTTATGTCAAAAAAGGTTCAACGCGTTAAACCTGGAGCCATAAAATAAAAAATAATAATTTTTGGCCCCGCCCCCTTTAGTGGGCGTTATTATTTGCAAAAATAGTGTAAAAATTTATGAAATTGTTTTACTTAAGCCTACATTGCTTAAAAATAAAATTTTTAAGCTTATATGACGAAGCTGAGACGTAACCTGGTACAACTCTGCCCCCTAAATGACCCTATAAAAAAATATATGTATTTTAATTTTGTTTTTAGAGTCTTATGACAAAGGTAAAATGTCTCCCCCAGAGCCCTTACCAGATCGACCCCACCAAAATACAGTTTTAGTAGCCTCCAAAGATAATTGGACCCCATTAAGTCCATATATATTCTTGTTTAGTGATGAATTCTGAGACGATCTAGCAATGCCCATACATTCATCTGTGGAAAACATGTTATAGTCATTTTTTGGACCCCGGCCCTTTAGTGGGCGCTGACGTACGATATTATACGCAAAAACAGTGTTAATATTGAACAATTTTTATTTCTTAAGCCTATAAGAAGTTGAGAACATGATATTGTAGAGGTGAAACGTTTTTCCCTCGCCCCTTTCCGGAATGACTCTCTCAAAATAGAGATATAAAATTGGGTACCAGAGATGTCTTAAAGAAACTCTTACTAAATATTTGGAGGGTATTTAAGATTCGACACGTTTTTACGTGTTTCTTCTGAATATTTACTATACTCTAACGGGCATACTTTTAACGGGCATTGACACACGAGAACAATACTCTAAGCGTGCGAGATTTTTCAAAATTTTTACTATCGTGTGTGAAAATACGTGATTAAAAATAATGCTTTCGTGAGCGTATATGATCGTGAGCGCCTCAAATCTTCCCGTGCAGCTCTAATTAAAGCTAACGCTTTCTATGCAAACAAGAAGTAGCGAAAGAAATGCTACTCGATAGCCTACATCCCGCTGTATCTCCATGTCGATCAGCACCATGGACGCTTGCTTTATAGATTTATCTTAGATTAACTTTTATATCTGCCAGTACAAACACGCACAAGTGGCAACCTCTCGTGCATGCACCCTACGTCCAAACACAAGTACAATACTGAGCTGTGCACCTCCATTTGAAAATCTTATTACACCAGTGGCTACAAGAAGTGCCTCAAGTAACCGAGGATTAATCAGCATAAGAGACTCAGACGAGAGATATACGTTACTTCCGCAGCTACAGTTTTACAGCTTCACTTGTTTAGTTTCTAATCAATTCATAACAGCAATCAGGAAATGCAGTCTACGTAGTCACTAACATTGACCTAAAATTCTGAACTCCCATAGAAGATCTCATCAATATCTGGGCACAGAATTTGTTAACGAAGCAAAGATATCCGTTAAAGACCTACTATTTGATTTGCAAGATGCTATACATCTTGATTCAATATTATCACTTACGAGGTCTGTTCTAAATATAAAGTGAATTTCCATTTTTCTCCAAAAATGTTTATTACTTCGCCAATTTTTATTTCGTCTTCTTCAAATTAGTCTTGAGCCAGTGCTTTTTCTTACCCTCTAAGTAGTGCTGATTTGCACTTTTTGGCATGTCCTTGAGCTTTCAGCGATTCAACTTTTATCTTTTCAATGATCGCGTAATGCCAACTTTTCATTGTTGGGAAAAAGCAAAAGCCACGGGGGCAAATCCGGTGAGTACAGTGGCATCATTGCGGTGCTGTGTTTGGCCAAAAAATTATGGACATGCGACAGACTTTTTAATCAAAATTTTATATGAAACATCGTAACCATGTCAAGTACAGCCGGAAGCTCGAAAGCTATCAAGAAACTTCCGTTTTAAATGTCCTCTGAATGGTTACCTTCGAGTGATTTGATAAAGGCAATGATTCACTGTAACGTTCTCCGAGTTCAAACATTTTGGGTTTCGTAAAGGTTTGTTATTCTCCAAATTATGACACTGTACGCTGTGGTTTCACGGGCCTACTCGTGAATACATCAGTCACGATATTATCTATCTGAGTGTAAGCCCACAAATGCAACCGTTATTGTAACCTCGGGGTCAAATTACGGCTTTCAGTAGAGATAGAAATTTGTATTTAAATTATATGAAAATTTTGCTCGATGTCGAATGCCAAATTATCCCTGTATCATCTTCGGTTTACCTGTTAAAAAGCATATCCCCCGTGGGGCATACCAAACCCCACTTTTAGTTGTCAAGCCTTGAAAGCTAATCCCAATAGTCAAACTCTCTATCGACTTTTGTACTGTGGGAAGCTTAGTTGCCTGTTCATTTACTACACTCCCTTTAGTCAAATACGTTTTCACGGGTTGTCATTAAAGGTAAGGATGCGAGAAAATCGAGTAAATCTCTTCCGCGATTTGTCCTGTAACAAGGTGTGAACATCAATCCGGTCATCTATCGTACGTCCCAAAATCTCAGCCTGACACACACTGGTTTCACTTGGGAGTAGATGGAAATAGTTTGCCGGAGCAAAACTTCAAGGGCAGTACAACAGACCACCTTTCATTCATCATTGTATGCTCTGATTCATTCTATCGTTTTTGCTTCTCTTGCATTCGCGCTGGGTTGGAATTGACAGCTACTGTTGAAGTCCAGATGAGGCGCCAAGATCTCTTCATGTGTCTGGTAAATAATGGAGTAACCGGAAGTCTTTAATCTTCATATCTAAATAGATGTGGCTAATATTGCCGCATTAATTGGGTTAATTGGGGCTGAAGTAGTAGAATACGAGACTATGAAGCGGAGGGCCTGAGGTCAACCCCGCGCTGAGTCATGAAATATTGTGTTGAATTCTTCTGATCAGCATTAGTGCATGGTTGTGTTATTGTTGCCAGCCTGTTTTCAATTCTGAAGGCTTAGCACGGGTACTAAAAATAATTGGCAGCGACTGACGCGAACATGTACTAAAAAGCAGAGTAACAGCGGCACCCTCCTTCGTCGGTCCTGTAGCAAAAATTACCTAGCGAAGTAAAAAGGTTGAAATACCTAAAAAAATTCTCTATCTTTATTCATCTGTCCCCTCAATGCTATCCCCTCCTTTCTAGTTCCGGCGCAATGCACTGCATATGTAGGGGTCATCCCTTGAGTGCTGGTCCAAGATAAAAAAATATTATGGCATGAATCGTTTCATTTCGTTTTCATAAAAGTAAAAGGAAGAAACATTAACTTAGCACGTGTTTTTCTCGTATATGTAATTTGAGGCCGCATAGGGATGCATTAGTTATACTGACAGAAGCAAACGGTTAGACCGTTTCAGAACAGAAAGATAAAGAAAGTTGTAACAGCCAAAAGTCAAGAATTCGATTTAAAAATTACGTGAATTAATAGTTTAAAAGCGACAATCTGGCAAGGATGTCAGCCGTCAAATATCACTCATATGAAGTGTCACTTATTGAGCAACAGTTTTGCCGTTTACGAAAGTGGATTCTTTAACAATCAAAGAGTGTGTAAAAATAACGTGACCAATTTACGGACATGACGGGGTGATTATGGTCATCATAATCGACCTACTGCGACAGAAATATTCAAGAAGAAGTTTAAAGAGAATTGAACTTTTGCAGTTGTTTTTAGACTTTAGCTTTATCGGAATGTGCACACTGACGAAAATATCGCTGTTAGCGAAATTATAATTGATAATCAGAGCTTGTGGACTCAGCAATTGGGGCTACCTTACCGTTCATTATGACGTATATTTCATCTGAAAGTGAACTTGCAAGCTAGAGTCAAGCTAGATCTAAAGCCGGGCGACCATTCACAAAGCAAAGCCATTTAATATATCGATTGGCTTTCAATGCTGTAGTTTGGAACAAACTTTTGGCTGCAATGAACCTTATTTCTCATTGGGCAGTGATGCTAGCGTGTAAAATTATCGTATGTGGACCATGAAGTTGGTGGATATGAATTGCTCAATATGTGGTTTCAACAAGACGGTGCCACTATCCATACGCCTATGCCCTATTTAGACTTTATCGCATTACAGTTTTGAATGCAGTGTCCTAAAATTCCATGATCGGCTTAAAGAATGTGCGCTAAATAATTTTACTGTTACAAATTTTTAGTTCACTTTAAAAAATTAATTTCAAGTCATACCCACAAAATTCATAAGAGACATTCGAATATGTTTAATAAAGCTTCGGGTTTACCATCTTTTTCCACTGAATTCTATTTATCTTCAAAAGTAAATGAAACGATAACAAATAAACTGCACAATTTCATGATGACTGCCGCAGACAGGAGACTTTCAAAAGTTCCGCTAGACACAAAATACATATTAGCTGCTTTCAAATTAACAAAGAATTGCATATGGAAAAAATAACAATAAAATAAAAAATAAAAAATTATATAAAAAGAGATAAAACAAATAAAAGTGCTATATTCGGCTGTGCCAAATCTTAAATACCCTTCACAGATGTAATTATTCTTTCTTTCTTTCTTTCTTGCTAAAACAGAAAGTAGGTTTAATTAAAAAATCAAAATGATGTTATCAGTTATTTTTATATTTAAGAAAACGTTTAAATTTTTCGGCTAGGAAACTAAACGTTTAGCTTTTCTTATTTCTAATACCTCTGAACGTCTTTAAAAAATATTAAATATGTTTAATTTATAAACAAAAAGAAAAAATCCGTTTCATGTACCCCAAAAAGTTCTAATTGTCCAACCGTAGAATAGTCTTTTAGATATTTTTGGTTTTAATTTCTTCATGATATATAAAATAGGTATAATTCATCATAAAATTCAAAAATAGCAAATTATATGGTTACTTTAATGACTAAAAAAAATTTCGGTATTCCAACCCTGAAATTGAATTTTTAATTTTTTTTGGTTTTTAACCAATTTAACTCTTCCCGTAGAATAAAAGAGATTTCATTCAGAAAAAACCAAAATTAGGAACTTATATGGCTAATTTTATGTACTAAAAAATTTCCAACCCTGGAACCGAATTTGAATTTTAAAATTTTTAATACCAATTTAATTCTTCCTGAAGTATAAAAAAACAAAATTTGGAATTTATGTGGGTACTAGAAGCGAATTTTTATTTTTTTACCAATGGAATTTTTAGTGAGGTGTAACATAGATTTACTTGCCAAAAAATTAAAATCTTTAAACTTTTTTGGTCACCTTCATGTAGATACCACAAAATATTTCATTTGTCCAAACCTGGAGTCGATTTTTTAAGATTTTAATACCAATTTTGTTCTTCCTGAATTATAAAATAGTTAGCAAAAACAACAACGGTTATTGCATTTTGGGTTACTTTTATGCATAAAAAATATTTCAATTTCCCAACCCTGAAAACAAAATTTTAATTTTTTTTTGTTTTTTTTACCAGTGCAACTCTTAATGAGGCATGAAATTGTTTTATTTATGAAAAACTTAATATTTGTAGCCATTTGGGTCACTTTCATGTACTACAATATATTGCAGTTATCCAACTCTGGCATCTAAGCCTGGATTTTTTTTTAATTTTTTATACCAATTTTGTTTTTCCTGAACTAAAAAACTGTTTTAATTAGTAGAAAACCGATGTTAGTTGCCTCTTACCTTTATGTATAAAAAATTTCAATTTCCAATCCCTGGAAGCTAAATTTAAATTCTTTTACCAATGCTAGTCTTTGTTAGGTAGAAAATAGTGTTATTTAAGAAAAATTAGACAATTTGAACCATTTTGGTCACCTTAATGAACTATAAAATATTGCACTTATCCAACCCTGGATTCGAAATGTTGTTTTTTTACATTTTGTATATCAATTTTGTTCTTCCTAAAATATAAAATAGTTTTAGTTAGTAAAAAAAAAACAACGTCAATTGCCTTTTTGGTTACTTTTATGTATAAAAAAATATATAAATTTCCCAACACTGGAAGCGAAATTTAATACTTTATGTCAATGCAAATCTTTATGAGGTATAAAGTAGTTATGTTTAAGAAAAATTAAAATTTTGTAACCATTTTGGTTATTACATGTACTACAAAATATTGCATGTACCAAAAAAACTTCCATTTTCCCAACCCTGGAAGCGAAATTTTAATTTTTTGTTTGTTTTTTTTTACCAATGCAACTCTTTATGTGGTATAAAGTAGTTTTATATAAGACAAATTTACAACTTTTAAACATTTTGGTCACTTTCATGTACTATAAAATAGTACACTTGTCCAACCCTGGTTTCGAAATTTGGATTTTATTTTTTTATTTTTGATACCAATTTTGTTCTTCCTAAATTATAAGACAGTTTAAGTTAGCAAAAAAAAACAACATCAGTTCCTGTTTGATTACTATCACGTATGTATAAAAAATTCCGTTTTCCACCCATGGAAGCAAAATTTTAGAGAAATTTTTTTTTCCCAATGCAAATTTTCATGACGCATAAAGACGTTTTGTTAAAGAGAAACTTAAAATTTTTAACAAATTTAGTTACTACATGTACTACAAAAAGCCAAAAAAAAATTTTTAATTTCCCATCCCTGGAAAAAAAATTTTATTTTTTTAGTTTTTAATAGACCATTGGGGCTTCCCAAAGCACGAAATAGGTTCAATTTACAAAAATTAAAAAAAATTATTGATTTTGGTATAAATTTTGCGTCGAGAAATAGGTGTAAGTTTCCCAGCTCTGGATCCGTACTTCGGATTTTAATAGCACTCTATATAAGTTCGTTTCCAATCCAACGGTCCAAGAACGAAGTCTCTAGCTCTTCTGGGGGCTTGGGAAAACCGATTTCACGTACAGACGGACAGACAGACGGACATCGCTCAATCGTCATCGCTATTCATAAGTATCCAGAATATATATACTTTATGGGGTCCTACATTGATATCGAAGAAATTACACACGGAATGACAATCCTATATATACCCACTTTTTTGTGAAGGGTATAAAAAAATGTTAACTGCTTCAGAAAAAACCCCAAGGACTTTTGTTTGCTGCAAAAGAATTCAAAACTATTAAAAAAACTGAATAAAAAACTTGAAATCAATTAAAATATAAAAGTTTCAACAAAATTTCTTGCAACAACAGCAAGACACTCAGACCAGAAATATTTTTTATTTTAAACTTAACAAAAAACTTGATATTAAGTAAAAGGAAACATACATACATGAGAAGCTGGAAAAAAGGGTTGAATTTTATAACAAAAAAAAACAAAGAAAAACAAACACATACAAAAAAGGTCCTGGGGCCTTAAGAGTGTTATCGTCTACGACTTATGGGATGAAACAGATTTGAAATCATTGAGTTTTTGCTGCTTTCTTTAGGTATTTATCTTTTTGCTTTCACACTTCTTCTTGCAATATTACGCACAAGAGGAAAAGAAAACCAAGAAAATTTATATCCGGCAGAAATATCATTGTTGCTTTCGCCTTGTCAACTAAAAGCTTGTAGCAATGGAACTAACGTTTCAACTGTTAGATTTTCTTTTATTTACGAATATCATCTTGTTTTTTTTTACAAAAACTCAAACTAGACGGTATTGTCTCTTGCTGATTTTTAGTCTAGTCTACTATAGTTCTTGTTCCTTTGTTTGTGTTCATAAAGCCTTTAAGAACTTCTGTCTAAAGGGTTGTACGTGTAATTGTTTGCTCAGTCTATGTGATGAATGTTTTCCTTTCGTTAAGATTGTTTTTGTTTGTATACTAGTTGTTTGTTTTGGAATTTTATACTCGTGTCAAAAATTAGTTTTGAAAAAAAAAATAAAATTCCCAATTCGGTTTGTCAGCTCATATTATTGTGGTTTCACTTTGTCGGACCATGCAAAATAAAGTGAATGAAGTATTTTCTAAAAACTATCAAGTCCTGTTTGAGTATACGGCTCGTGCCAAGAAATATGGCTAAAAAAACGAAATATGTGATGTTAAATCGTTATATGGTTTTAGTGAAAACTTCTTAATGTTTTTATTTTTTTTAAATAAACTCGTTAAAAAGTTGCTATTGAAAATACCACAGATCATAGTTATTTTACTTAATTTATTTTCAAGTTCTAGTTGGGAGGGAGAAATGTTAGTGGGTGTTTGGTTTGATTTTCTTAGACAATCTGTAAATCTTTAAGCTAAGCAAACTTTAAAAAGCCAAAGGCGATAGGACTAAGAAAGTCAGTCATATTAAATACAATATATTTTTTTTACCAATAAATATATTTCCAGTTATAAAAAATTTTTAAAAACTTTAAAACTCACTCTAGTCATACTACAAAATCAAAGGCAAAAATTTTACCAACAGATAAAAATCCAAATATGAGGAATATTTGATAAGTCCGTGAGTATTTGCATATTTATTTTCTTTTGCAAATAGTAAGTCTTATTTTTCACTTTAATCCCATTTTAGCTCAGCAGCAGCGACTGACTCTATCATATACTAAAAGAGCTAAGGAACAGCGCCCTTCTTCGTTGGCCCTGTAGCAAAAATTTAACCCTAGAAGTAAAAGTTTGAAATAGCTACAAAAAAATATCTATCTTTTCATCTTTCTTCATCAGTCCTCTCAATAACCATCCTTTCTACTTCCGGCGCTATGCACTGCATATGTAGGGGCCAGACCCTGAGTGCTGATCCGAGTTTAAAAAAAGCACATTTAATCCAGTGTTTTTCCAATTTTGTTTACGACTTCCTGATTCGACTCAAGCCTCTTTTCACACAGCCATTGCTTCAGGTTTGGAAAAAGAAATATGTCGTCGCCTAAATCTGTAGAATATAATGAATGGGGATTTGCGCCCTACTGACCGCTACACGTGTGCACATGAAAAAAGACAATGTCCATGTCTCGTCCATCTTCAGCCACCAATGCCCGGGCATATATTCGGCCTTCCGTTTCCGACTTGATGTTCGCAAGGAGTTAAATTTGTTCACTTTTGCGCAGCCTTAAAATTACTTGGGAATGCTGCGTTGCTCTGCCATATCATGTCGACGACTTTTTCAAATCGATGTCTAGCGGAGAAGTAGGGCTCGGAGATGATGGTTGACGACAACAGTGTTGCATATAAAGTTACCGGTAGGGAAATTAAAAAATCCAGGAGTAAGTAGTCCTCGTAAATAAAATAAATAGAAAACAACATTTATATGTATGCAAAACTGATGAAATCTCGCTGCTTTGACTCTGGTGTTATATCAGTTTTTAGTCTTCCTTCGGAATTTTGCAATACTTCCTGATTTTTTCTCTTATTAGAAATGAAATTAATTAAAAATGTTTTTATAATTCGCAAACATACATAAATTAGTTATGAAATTTTTATTTGACATATTGTCACAATTCTATTTTAAATGAAATATATTTGTTGGTGGTCAAGCAATGTCTATATGCAAAACTCTTCCGCTCTGGCAAAATTTACTCTGTAGTCAATTTCAAGCAGGGAACAAAAGGGAGGATGGGGTTGGCTTCATAATTTGGTTTTCTCGCAAGGCTGCATTGTATTTTCTTCATTATAAACTTGAAAATATTTTGTCAAATTGAAATTTGTATTTTATTTTTTGAAGTTGATTTTGAAATTTGATCTCAATTTTTAAGGTGCTCACATACCTGCCACATATTATTTAGTTAAGAGTTGTGCAGAAAATGTTGAAAATTGATACTTCATAAGAAAAATTTGCAGTGTATTTAATGTATCCATCTCTACGTTTTTTTATTTAACCGTTAATCGAGCCTTGTATCAGAAAAGAATCATATAGTTTTTATGTTTACAGAACTCTGGTTTACAAAACCTGAAATGCCACATATTTTCACAATTTATAAACATTGTAATTTCCATTATTAAAAAAGAAAAAAATTAAATATCTAAGCAGGCCATGAGAAATTCAAAAAGTTCTTAATTTTATCTTTGTATCAAATTTGATACATACTGCAGTTTGAGTGTTTCTTTGCTGTTGTACATACAATTAGAACAAGTGTTTGTGATTTGTTGTGCGTTTTCTTTTGAAAAAAATATTTAGTTCAAAGTGGTAATTGCTAAAAAATGTCTTATCCACTGTTTTTGACCGTCGAAGAATTGGTAAATGAAGTGTTAAGCGAAAGTGAGGAAGATGTCGACATTTCTGTAGGAGATGTCACAGATATTGCTGTTCGTGACCCTAATACTTCAGATGTAGAGGAACTCGAAAGTAACTCAAGTCGATCCCAACTGGAAACAAATTCAAACCAGTAGAAAACGTAAGACTTTTCTTCACAAGTTAGCAATATCACTGACAAAGCCTTATATGGCCAAACGTCAAAAACGTTCAAGAAATGAACTTTCTCTGACAATCCTCGAAAAACTTTTGACCCAAAGTACAGGCGAATCAAATTACAACGAAGCTGTCCCATCAAAAAACAAAAAATTTATAATTCTGGAAAAAAGAAACGAGTTGGAGTCAAAAATGTTACACATCCGGTGAAAATAAAAACAAATGACTACCAAATTTCTGCTTTTTATGCCACAAGCCTTGTTGTAGTGAAAAACACGCTAAAAACATTTGCGTTGATTGCATTAATGATTTCTAGAATTTATCATATTTTAAATACTTAATTTAAAATAAATAAGAAATATTATTGTATTCTGATATTTATAAGCTTAAGGTCTCTTTATTTTGGTTTAATTTTTAATTTCAATATTTCGTCACTCCTTTGTGTGACTTCTTCAGGAAATTAATTATTTTATTTTAATTAATTTCCTGAAGAAGTCACACAAAGGAGTGACGAAATATTGAAATTAAAAATTAAACCAAAATAAAGAGACCTTAAGCTTATAAATATCAGAATACAATAATAATTAAAAAGAGGTCAAGAAACCAGAAGAATTTAAATAAGAAATAATAAAAATACCTTTAAATGTGTTGATATTAGACAATTACTGCTATATTTTCTGGTATGTATCCAAAATGATATAAAGGAAGAATTATGAATTTTTTTAGGGCAATCTACGGTTAAAATTTAAATTAAATCACAATTATTAAAAACCAAATTCTCATTATTTTAAAAGTTAGGAAAAGTTGCTATTTAGATTTATATAATTATTAATAATTTAAATTTATCAAGAAAAAGTTTTATACTCGGCTGTGCCGAATCTTAAATGTCCTTCACAGATGTATTTCTTCTCTCCTTCTTTCTTGCCAAAACAGAAAGTAGATTTAATTAAAAAATCAAAATGATGTTATCGGTTACTTTTATATTTAAGAAAACGTTTAAATTTTTCGGCTAGGAAGCCAAATGTTTGGTTTTTCTTATATCTAATACCTATGAACGTCTTTCAAAAATATTATATATATTTAATTTACAAACAAAAAAATAATCCGTTTCATGTACCCCAAAAAGTTCAAATTGTCCAACCGTAGAATCGTCTTTTAGATTTTGTTGGTTTTTAATACCAATTTACTTCTTCCTGATATATAAAGTAGGTATAATTCATCATAAAAATCGAAAATAGTAAATTATATGGTTACTTTTATGTATCAAGAAATTTCGATATTCCAACCATGATATTGTATTTTTTTTTTGGTTCCTAATACCAATTTAACTCTTCCCGAAGTATAAGAAAGATTTTATTCACCAAGAGCCAAAATTAAGAACTTATATGGCTACTTTTATTTACTAAAAAATTTCGATTTTCACTCTAGAACCGAATTTATAATTTTTAAAATTTTTTGCACTAATTTGATCTTAGCGAAGTATACAAAAATTTTAACTCCCTGAAAAAACTCGAAATTAGGAACTTAAGTGTTGACTTTTATGTACCAAAAAATTTCGATTTTCCAACCCTGCAACGTAATGTTTAATATTTCAACACAAATGTAATTCTTCCTGCGGTATAAAATAGGTTTAGTTCACTAAAAACCAAAATTTGGAATATATGTGCTTACTTATATAAACCAAAAATATTTCGATTTTCCAACTCTGGAAGCGAATTTATAATTTTTTTTACCGATGCAACTCTTAATAAGACATGAAATAGTTTTATTTAAGAAAAATTTTTAACCATTTTGGTCACTTTCATGTTCTACAAAATATAGCAGTTGTCCAACCCTGGAATCGAAATTTTGATTTATTTTAAATTTTGAAACCAATTTTGTTCTTCCTGAATTATAAAATAGTTGTAATTAGTAAAAAAAACAACTTCAGTTGCTTTTTGGTTACTTTTATGTATAAAAAATTTCAATTTCCCATCCCTGGAAGCGAAATTTTATATGTATATTTTTTACTCATGCTAGTCTTGATGAGGTATAAAGTGGCTTTATTTAAGAATAACTTAAAATTCGTAACCATTTTGGTCACTTTCATGTACTACAAAATACTGCATGTACAAAAAAAATTCAACTTCCCATTCCAGGAAAAAAAATTTTATTGTTTTAGTTTTTAACTTGATGCTTCCCAAAGTATGAAATAGGTTAAATTGGCAAACAAACAAACAAAAAATATTTAGTTTTTAGTAGTTAATTTTGAGTCGAGAAATAGATATAAGCTTCCCAGCTCTGTTTCCGATTTTTCTGAATTTCCACACCACCCTATTTAAGTTCACTTCCAGTCTACCAATCCAAGAACGAAGTCTCTAGCTCTCCTGGAGACTTGGAAACCCCGATTTCACTTACAGACAGACGGTCATCGCTATTCATAAGGATCCGGAATATGTATACCTTATTAATATTGAGGAAATTACACACGGAATGACAAACCTATATATACCCTTTAAATTTTTTGTGAAGGGTATAACAAGAAGGAAGACCTTCAGCTTAGAAATATTATAAAATGAATATAAATTTTTATTGTTTTATTAAGAAATTTTTCTTCACTATAATCTGCAAATTATTTTTTAAGGGTTTTTACTAAATTAAAAATATGAAAAAAATAATTCCAGAAACAATTCCTATTGTGTTAATTGAACGAAATTAATATATATTAAAAAAAATTAATACTTTACAATAATTACAAATATTTTTCAATTCTGTGTTATACGGTGTCTGAACACTGCATTTTAATTGAATTGAATTTTAAAATTTTATGTATTCACTTTATTGACATTATTATCCATCCTCCTGTTCAAATATACAAAATTTAGACAATTCAATGAACCTGCGACAACTAAAAGTAAACACTGTTCATATTCAAACTGAAATTTGGGATCTTTTTTCCATATTTTTTTTTTTAATTTTTTAGTTAATAATAAATTTAATATTAATAATTTCACTTCAACATGGCTCGGCATATTTTTAGGGTGTTTTTTCACTTTTCCAACAATTTAGGTGCTAAGTCCCCACTAACTTTGTTGTCATTTGTGTTTTGCCCACTAAACACACTTTTTAGCAGTGTTGCATTTGTAATTTTACGCAATATTAGGTGTGTTTCTTTACTCTAAATTGGGCGCCCGCGGGATCCCAATCTTACCGAAAAGCGTTTCCGTACTCGAAAATTGGGCAAATGAGAGACATTTTGAGAGAGTAATTTTCTTCTTTTTCTTGCACGAAACAGCCCGTACTTGTTCTTCGGGCTAGTTTGGGCAAGTAAATAAACAAACAGCTGTTTGAAAAATAAACAACATCAAAGAAAAATTAAATTGACAAAAAACATAAAAAAATTGGAAAGTTGTTGCAAAAAAGATTTAAAAACTTCTGGCGAACAAAGTTTTATAAGTTTTTACATCAAATTAAGAAAGAAAATATTATAGATACGCTGCAACATGTAAGTAAAACATACGTAAGTAAGTATGTATGTATATACTACATGCAAATTTTTATTTAATAATTTTGACATACAATAGTTTTGGTTTTTCGCGTTCCCGTACTTTTGCACATTTTTGTCTTTTATTGAGAGAATATATAGTTAGCTCTCATTTTACCGAACTTTACCCAAAAAGTAAAGAAACACACCTATTATTACAATTTCTTATTTATTGAGCAATAATTAATTGATTTCGTATGGATAATTCAGCTCAAAAATACAATTTATGGCAGTAAGCTCAATTAAGGTATATGTCTGAACACGGCATAAGTAAAACAACGTCTTAACCAATAATAATCTGGATATTCTGATAAGAGAAAATACAAAATTTACGATAGATACTTTGGAAGTAGTGAAAAAGAAGTTGCCTAAAAATGAGTTCCAATGTTTTGACAGAATTTTATATAAATCTACACTTATTTTAATAGATCGCAAAAATAAAAAGTATTATAAATTCTAATCGGTTTTAGGTGTTGTGGGCTCATTTTTTCGCATCATATGAATAAGAACACTTTATACCGCATTTCCACAACAAATGGCTCTTGAAATAGTTTGTTATTTAAAGAAATAATTCATCGGAAGTATCTATGATGCTAGCAATTACAAAAACAAGAAAAATACAATTCAAATTATGGAAAAATCAATCTAAAATAAATTTACTGGCATTTTTGTAATTGCAAACAAAAACCGGTAGTTGTGACAACAGCTAACGACAAAATTTGTCTTTGGCCTTTCCACCAATATTGAAAAAATATTGTCGTTGCCCTTAAAATTTCTATAATCAAAAGTAGACTGTATTTTTTGAGAGATGAGACACATAAAAAACCATTAATATTATTATTTATATGCATAAATAATTCATATGATATTCTGTATGGAATAACACAGGAAAAAATTCTAACAAATCCCGAAAAAAATATTTATTTTCTATCAAATAAAACTATACACATTCAAAAAAAGGAATGAAATTATTATAAAAAAATAAATAAAAATTGCACAGAAAAAAGAAACTGCAAATCAAATAGAAAAATATTGCCATGGTAGTAGATGGTGGAATAGAAAAAATATTTGCTTATGTGTACTGGTATGCAGCCAAGTAACTAAAACATTTTTTACACATATGCATTTATATGCACATACTGATATACATATGCCGGCTTGTACATAAATGCATTTCTGCATGCATCTCTAATACATACTAAATGAATGCATACACAAAAGTATTAATCGCAATATACACAAATACACGCCTGGGATTGCGAAAAAATTGCATTTTCCATTGCATTCTTCTATCAAGGATTATAATTTGTAGAAATACACAACAACAAAAAAATGGAAAAAAAAGAACGTAATAATTTCTTGTCATGCGCATACGAGTGCAAAACATCAAAAATGTACATATTCTTATGAATTTTTTGTGCTATTGCCACAAACAAAACCATATTGTTTTAGTTTTGCATATTGTAGCACCGGAGCACACACACTCAACGCACATCCACACTCAGTACAAAGTGTTGAAGCAGTAGTAGTGCTAGACATTATGGTGTAAGTGAGTAGTAGTTGTAGGTGGCGTCTTTATTGTTCAGCCAATATTTAATGCCATTCACACTACCATTTTGCTGGTGGATACCATGCTGTTTAGACCTGTTTCAATAATGGCTCGCACGTCATACAATTAACCTCTAATTTTCATAGAGTTGGCAGCTCTGTCAGTCATTATATGTATAATCCATTGTTTAGTTTTGGTGGTTGATGTTTTGTTTCATTGCAACCCCTTGCAATCAAGTCCTTCACATCAAATCACTACCAACGTGAAGAAATTTAAGAGTGTCTATATAATAAATGCTCTTAAATTTTAGATGAGCTACAACCCCCTTTTAAAAGGAATTTTATCCGTTCCTAAAAAACTATGTTATCGACCCAAATCCAATTAGAATTTATACATCGTATACGGCAACTAGTTACCACTAGATGACGCCAGTTTAGCTTATATCTAGCGTGATTTAAAGCAGGGTATACGGAGTGCTGGGAGTAGCAAATTAGCAGCAATTCCAATCAGACGTTTCATCAAATTGTAGCAATCCCAACAGAGTTCAGCCTAAAATGCTGCTATGACTTAGAAATGTTTTCCTTCCTATAGAAATATACTTATTCATGCTTTGTAATAATAATATACAATAGCAACTAAACTTACTAGAAATAAATCTACCATTCGGTACCAAAATGAATTTTTATCCCCTTCACAAAAAAGTGAAAGGGTATATATAGGTTTGGCATTCCGTGTGTAATTTCTTCGATATGCACACGGGACCCCATAAAGTATATATTTTCTGGATGAATAGCGATGACGATTGAGCGATGTCCGTCAGTCCGTCCGTCTGTACGTGAAATCGGTTTTCACAAGCCCCCAGACGAGCTAGAGACTTCGTTCTTGGACCGTTGGATTGGAAATGAACTTAAATAGAGTGCTACTGAAATTCAGAAAGATCCGAAGTATGGTTCCAGAGCTGGGAAGCTTACACCTATTTCTCGACGCAAAATTTATACCAAAAATCATTTATTTTTTTTTATGTTTGTAAATAGGTTCGTGCTTTGGGAAGTCTCAATGTTCTATTAAAAACTAAAACAATTAAAAAAATTTCCAGGGATGGGAAAATAAAATTTTTTTTTCGGCCCATTCCGTATTTTGTAGTACATGTAGTAACTAAAATTTTTAACAATGTTAAGTTTTTCTTTAACAAAACCTCTTTATACGTCATGAATATTTGCATTGGCAAAAAGAAAAGAAAATTTTAAATTCAAATTTTGCTTCCTGGGGTGGGAAATTGAATTTTTTTATACGTGAAAGTAATCAAACAGGCAACTGATGTATGTTTTTTTTTGCTAACTAAAACTGTCTTATAACTTAGGAAAAACAAAATTGGTATAAAAAATTCAAAAATGAAATTTCGAATCCAGGGATGGACAAGTGCAATATTTAATAGCACATGAAAGTGACCAAAATGGTTAAAAATTTTTCTTAAAAAATGTTACTTTATACCTCATGAAGCGTTGCCCTGATAAAACAAAAACAAAAAATTAAAATTTCGCTGCCAGGGTTGGAAAAATTAACGTTTTTTTGGTTCATGCAATATATTGTAGTACATGTAATAACCAAACTGGTTACATAATTTTAGTTTTTCTGAAACAAAACTACTTTATGCCTCATGAAGATTTGCATTTATAAAAAAAATTATAAAAAATTAGAATTTCGCTTCCAGGGTTGCGAAATTGAAACTTTTTTTATACATACATATAAGTAACCAAAAAGGCAATTGAAGTTGTTTTTTTTTTGCTAACTAAAACTATTTGATATTTTAGGAAGAACAAAATTGGTATCAAGAATTTCCAAAATAATCTAAATTTCGAATCCAGGGTTGGACAAGTCCAATATATTATAGTTCATGAAGGTGACCAAAATGGTTCAAAATTGTAAATTTTTCTTAAATAATACTGCTTATACCTCATAAAGAGTTGCATTGGTAAAAAAAACTAAGAAAAAAATAAAATTTCACTTCCAGGGTTGGGAAGTTTAAAGTTTTTTGGTACATGCAATATTTTGTAGTACATGAAAGTGACCAAAATGGTTGCAAATTTTAAGTTTTTCTTAAATAAAACGAGTTTATACCTAATGAAGACTAGGATTAGTAAAATAAATTAAAATTTCGCTTCCAGGGCTGGGAAATTTAAATTTTGTTTATACATAAAAGTAAACAAAAAGGTTTTTAATTAACTATTTTTTAGTTTAGGAAAAATAAAATTGGTATCAAAAATTTCAAAAAAATCAAAATTTATTCCAGAGTTGGATAACTGCAATATATTGTAGTACATGAAAGTGACCAAAATGGTTACAAATATTAAGTTTTTCTTAAATAAAACTATTTCATGCCTCATTAAGAGTTGCATTGGTAAAAAAAACAAAAAACAAAAATAAAATTTCGTTTCCAAGGTTGGGAAATAAAAATATTTTTTCTACATAAAAGTAATCAAAAAGGCAATTGACGTTTTTTGTTTTCGCTAATTTAAACTGTTTTATAATTCAGGAAGAACAAAATTGGTATTAAAATCTAAAAAAAATCAAAATTTCGTCTCCTGGGTTGGACAAATGAAATGTTTTTGGTACATAAAAGTACCCACATAAATTCCAAATTTTGTGTTTTTAGTGAATTAAACCTATTTTATATTTCAGAAAAAATTGAATTAGCATTAAAAAATTTAAAATTCAGTTCCAAGGTTAAAAAATCTAAATTTTTGGTACATAAAAGTACCCAAATATATTCCAAATTTGGTTTTTTTTAGTGAATTAAACCTATTTTATACTTCAGGAAACATTAAATTGGTATTAAAAATTCGGTTCCAGGGTTGGAAAATCGAAATTTTCCGGTACATAAAAGGAACTGTTATCCCAATTTTGATTTTATTTAGTAAATTAACATATTTTATACTTCGCTAAGAATTTAATCGGTATTAAAAATTTTTAAATTAAAAATTCTGTTCCAGGAATGGAAAATTGAATTTTTTACATAAAATTAACCATATAAGTTCCTAATTTTGGTTTTTTGTGTATGAAATCCTTTTTATACTTCGGGAAGAGTTAAATTGGTATTAAAAACCAAAAAAATCTAATAGACGATTCTACAGTTGGACAATTTTTGGGTTTTTTTGGGTTACATGAAACGGATTTTTACTTTTTGTTTTTAAATTAAACATTTATATATATTTGAAAGACGTTCAGAGATATTAGAAATAAGAAAAGCCAAACAGTTGGCTTCCTAGCCGAAAAATTTAAACGAAAAGGATTACATCTATGAAGGGTATTTAAGATTCTGCACAGCCGAATATAGCACTTCTACTTGTTTATTTAATTTTTTTTTGGAGCCGACAAATGATATCATTAATTAATTAACTCACTATTAACTACTTATTAGTTTTATTACATTATAATTTATTAGTTTACTTGGTATTTATAAACTACTTATGTGCGCAATTTTGAATAAGAACTTGTCAAATAAAAAGGTTGTTAATACTTGTTTTGTGTATAACAGAGTGTGAGTCGACGGCACTTGAACCGTGACTCGTGTTGAGAATTGAGAATTAAGTTTAATGTAGATATGTGGGAATCGTCGGCACTTGAACCGAGATTCCTGTTGGGTAATAAAAAACAATAGAATTTTGTGAATAGCCGGCACTTGAACCGTTATTCTTATTGTTAAACTTTATTCTGTTTTCTTAATTAATTTTTCATTGCTTATATACTATATAATAAAATGGTAATAAAACAACAACATAAATTGACTTAGCAAAATGTGTCAGCCGTCTTTCTGAGTTCAATGAAATATTTTTTAAAGAAAAAAAAATGCCTGTATGCAAAATAACTTGGACAACTCAGCAAAAACCAAAATAATTCTACAAGAATTATACTGAGTTGAATGAAATCTTTTTGGCTGGCCATGAAAAGGTGTATTGAATTACAACTTTAATAAACAAAAAAAGAAAATTATGAAATATAAATATAAAGAAAATTATGAAATACTACTTTTGAGTTGAACGAATTTGGCTGGCCATGAAAAGGTGTATTGAATTACAACTTTACGTTCAGTGACTTTTTTTACTGTTGTTATTACTAAGTAAAAACAAAATACAATTATTTATTAAATTATTGATGCCAACAACAAAAAAAGGTTATTGTATGTGTTAACATGCTGCCCCCACAAATTGGCTGATTCGAACTCATCATGATGGCTGAATTTGCCAATTCATTACATTTAAAGAAAAAAAAAAAAAAAAAAAAAAATTATTTTACTAGATAATTGTTAACATTCCGTAGTTTGGTGTCGAGAAATTTGAGCTGGTTTAAAGCTGTTCTTCAACCCTTTCCATTTGTAGGTCGCAATGATGGCAGTCGCTAATACCAATGCAATTGCTGCGTAACCGACTATGATCCCGTGGGTACTGAGGCTGACTTCGTTGGTAGGGAGCGTGGTGTTTAAAATTTGGGCTAACCCCTGTTGAACTAGTTGGAGCTCATCTCTTGTTGGGTTGAATTGTTTTGCACTGAATGTCATATTGGCATATTGTTTTGTCCAACCGAGTACAGGGTTAAGGCTGGTAGCCGATGTTTGTAGAGACGTGACAATTTGTTGACGACCTTGTATGGTTATGAGGTCGTGTTTTATGACACAATCGGGATGCAGAGTTATTAAACCGCTATCTTCTAGCATAATTTGTATAATGTCATTGTGGCACACTGCATTCATTTTGATGGTATCTGTTGTGGAAAACATATATTGGTTCGGATGATATAGGTGCTGCCATATAGTGGTATCTTCAAGCTTACGGAAACCGCATCTTGGATTAGGTTGATCATTCATTAAATCAATTTCACATTTATTGATCATAGGATGACGTGTCGCTTGATATGTTGCTGGTATATTCGGACAAATTAGTTCGTCGTTTCCCAAATTCCAGCAAGTGTCGACCTCATGTTGTGACATTGGAAAGAATTCATCGCGGTGTAAGCTGATGGAGAGAAATTTGGTTGATGTTTCTACAGCTGTAAGTGTTTTATTTATTGTTGCTATGATTGGAACAATGTGCAATAGCTGGAACTTTCGTGGATCGGTGAGGGGTAGCTCGATGCTGAAGATTACGTGGTCCCCTGCAACGACTCCGTTGACCTTGATAAGCTTGTATACGTCCAGTAAGTTATTTTGATGAATTGGCAACTGCATGTGTGCTGGCAAATGGGCCCTTATCTTCTTGATTTCTTCGTTGAGTTGTTGAGGAGTGAGTAAAAGGGGGTTAATTTTGTCATGATGGCTATCGACTAGCACGTCCATGATTGAGGAGTGTATCCGTTGTATATTGCTGGCGACTATGAGCATCTGCACTGAAAGCATCAGGATGCGTTGCTCGATCTTAACATTATGGAGTTGATTGCCAATTTCGTCGAATTGAATCTGTACGTCTAGTTGATTTTTCTTGATAATGTTGATGGTGGAGTCGATTAACGATGTTTGATTCTTTAGAAGCCTGTCTAAGAATTCGTCGTTCCTTTTTAGCTCTTTAATTGTCTTTGACATTTGTTTTTCGTAGTTCGAGTCTAATACACCAAATAGTGAGTTGGCTATGTTCCCAACTATATCAATTGCTCCTCTTTTCTTTCTTTTTATGGTGAATAGATTGAAATCTGCCTGCAAGTCGTCCTTTACACGATCAAAGTAGTCCCTCAACGTTTTGCAGGTTCCGTTGTTTAACGTACTGTTGCATAGAGTTTGGAGTATCGTTGTTGCATCGCTTAAAATGTTTATTTGATGTTGATATGGTTCAAGGTCAAGGTACACGATCATCTTCCAGGTGGCAGACTTGAGCTTTACAAGCCCTATCTGTTCAAAGTGAATGCCAGGTTTATTGTTGAATTTTGTTATGTTGATTTGATTTCCAAGCGCTATTGGGAGGAGAAACAATGTTAACATAGTCACCATCAAGGTTGAGTTTAGGCGTGACCGTTTTGTTGGCATTGCTTCATCGGTTGATGACCGAGGTGGTTTGAATTTGGTTGACGTGCTACTTAGAGGTAACGAAGCCGGGCTTGTGCTTTGTTGCGATTGTTCATCCTTATTTTCCGGAAATAGTGGAGCCAATCGGTGGATAGGTCGTTTGAACGTTCCCTTTGCTGTTTTTATATCGCATACCCTTACCAAACCATCATCACCCTTGTAAACCTTTATTATTCGTCCCAGAGGCCACTGTAAAACTGGAAGGTTATCTTCTTTAACTATGACCATTGTGTTTGATTGAATCTCATTGATTGGGCCTTTCCACTTGTGCCGCTGTTGTAACTCGTTAAGGTACTCCTTGGACCACCGTTGCCAAAAATTGTGTTTCACTTGTGATACGAGTTGCCATCTATTTAGTAACTTTCCTTGAGGAATCTTTGACCTCACGTCAACGCTTGATGTCAGTTCTTCGCCAATCAAAAAATGACCCGGAGTGATAGCATTTAGATCATTGGCATCTGATGACATTGGAATGAGGGGTCGGGAATTTAATATGGCCTCAATTTCTACAACCACAGTCTCCAGCTCTTCGTATGTGAGCGATGCAGCTGAGACATTTTTCATTAACATGTGCTTTGCTGATTTTACTGCCGCCTCCCATAGTCCGCCGAAATGTGGTGACCTTGGTGGGATAAACTGAAAGTCGATTCCCTTTGTGCTGCATACTTCGAGGATTGATTCTTGAGCTGTTTTTGCATATAGAACGTCATTAAGCTCATTGAGCTGGTTCCGGGCGCCAACAAAATTTGTTGCGTTGTCACAATACAATGTTTTGCAATGGCCTCGCCTCGATATGAATCTTCTCAGTGCCCCAATAAAGGCTTCTGTTGTCAGTTCAGTGACGAGTTCTAAATGCACTGCCTTAGTGACAAAACAGCAAAAGACTGCGAGATATGCCTTTTGGGGTCGCTTTCCTCTTGTTTTAAAATGTACAAAAAATGGGCCGCAATAATCCACTCCCGAATTCAGGAATGGCCGAGCTGTTTGTACCCGATGTTTTGGAAGGTTTCCCATAATTTGGTTATACATAGTTGGTCTTGCCTTTGTACATCGTACGCACCGTTGGACAATTGCTCTTGTGATGCTTTTCCCTTTCAATGGCCAAAACCGCTGTCGTACTTGTGCCAGTAGTGCTTGAGGACCACAGTGATAGTGTTCCCTATGTATTTTCTCTATCAAAAGTTTTACAAGCGTATCTTGGCTTGGTAAAATCATTTGATGCATCGCATCGAATTGCTGTGTCGAGGAACTTAGTCGTCCACCCACTCTTATGATCCCTTCTTCGTCCAGAAATGGAGTTAAAGAGCTAAGGGGATCCGTCCTGGGTACAAAATTGTCCCTTATCAATGCCCGTTTAAGGCTATCAAAGTCGGCAGCTTGTATGTGACGTACAATTACCTTAAGTGCGGCATCGAGTTCCACTGGTGAAAGCTGTATATGTTCTGATCGAGATTCCCTTGGTCGTCTTGTGTTCTTCGCAAATCGTAGCATATATCCTATGACCCTTTGTACATGTGTAAAGGAATTTTTTGAAGGTATTGTATAAATCCATGCGTTTTCATCGAATGACTGTTGAGTTGTTAGGACGGTTGCTGTACAGTTGTAAGCAGTTGTTGATTCCCGTTTGATGGGTGTTGGCCATTGCGCTTTGTTTTGATAGAGAAATAAGGGTCCATATAACCACATGTTACACGATGATAACTCACGGGGCCTTATGCCTCTTGATAAGACATCAGCAGGATTTTGTTTGGATGGGACGTGGTACCATTGCTCTGGAATCGTTACCCGAAGAATTTTTACAATGCGGTGGGCCACGTATATTGGTAGTTTCCCTGGATGATTGTGTAGCCAAGCAAGCACGATCTGGGAATCAGTCCAGAAAAATGATTTTTTATTCTCCCAGTTCAGATTAGCCTTTACTCTCGCTGTAAGCTCAGCTGCCAACAGTGCTGCACATAATTCTAAACGCGGTATTGTTTGTTGTTTTGTCGGAGCTACGCGTGATTTTGAACACAGAAGATTGACCCTCACGGTTTCATCCCCTTGCACGACTCTTACATATACTGCAGCACCATAAGCCCTTTCTGATGCGTCTGCGAATGCATGTATTTCAATTGTTCTGGATTCTTGATTGCTGAATATATGTCTCGGAAATTTTATCATGTTCAGTGTCAGTAGGTCCTTTCTATAGGAATTCCATTCCTTTTCGAGTTCCGTAGGAAGGTTGTCATCCCAGTCGAGTTTTGTTTGCCATGTTTTTTGAAGTTGGATTTTACCAGTTACTAACACTGGACCAATTAGCCCTAACGGATCATATATATGTGCCAAATCGGAGCTCATGGTACGTTTTGTTGTATGTTTATGTTCTTGAACATTGACCTTGATGCAAAACACATCCGATTTCGGGAGCCATAGAAGTCCCAAGGTTTTAGTTGATTGAGTTTCCTTTGACTCAAAGTTGAGATCAACTTCCTGATCTTCGGTTGCAATTCCATGCAACAAGTTTTTGTTGTTCGAACACCATTTTTTGAGCTTCATTCCTGCTCCTGCTAAAATGGTAATTAATTGCTTTTGTATCATTAAGGCTTCATGAATTGAATCAGCTCCTATTAAGCCATCATCCACATAAAAATCTCTTCGCAGAGATGACGCTCCATAAGGAAATTGTCCCTTACAGTCATCTGCTAGTTTGACAAGACAGCGTGTTGCTAGGTATGGTGCAGCCCTGGTACCATATGTTACTGTGTTCAGTTGATATACATTAATTGGCTGGTTGTCATTTTCTCTCCAGAGGATTAGCTGTAGATTTCGATCTTCGTGGTTAACCCATATCTGTCTGTACATTTTTTCAACATCAGTTTTAAGAACGTACTTGTGCATTCTAAATCGTAGTAAAATAGCAAAGAGGTCGCTCTGAACAGTAGGACCATTATGCATTATGTCATTTAGAGACAGTCCCAATGATCTGTGGGCCGATGCGTCGAAGACGACCCTTAATTTGGTTGATGAGCTTTCTGGTCGTAGTACGCAATGATGTGGTATAAAGTAATGAGGGGAGCTGATTTCTTCGGGTTTGATTTTTGTCATATGACCTAATGCTTCATATTCTCTCATAAATGAGACATATTGATCCTTTAGCGTTGGATTGGTTTTGAAGCGCCGCTCGATTGATTCAAGTCTTTTGTGTGCTATACCTCTGGATTCCGTCAGTACCGAAGGATGATCCCTTAAAGGGAGTTTTACTACAAATCTGCCATCTTCCACTCGAAACGTGTATTGAAGAAAGTGCGCCTCACAGTGTAGTTCGTCTTCTGCCAGCTTGGTTTCATTGTCTGATGGTTCCTCAGCCTCCCAAAATCGAGAAACGGCTTCTTCTAATTCCTTTGTGGTACATATTCCGCAGACTGCGCTATCGGTGAAGGTTGATTCGACCTTACCAGCTATTACCCATCCTAGGACTGAATTTTGCAGTATCGGAAGATTATCTGCCAATTTAATTTGTCCATCTCTAAGTAGTTCGAATATGATTTCTGCTCCCAGCAAACAGTCAATTCGACTTGGTTGGTTGAATTCTGGGTCAGCTAAGTGAATATTCTGCGGAATTTCCCAAGTCTCAATGTTAAAATGATGAACTGGCTGGTCCGAGACAATTTTTGGTACAATATGGGCGTCTACTTCTGCAACATAATTATTTATTGTTGACTGAAACCGAATGCTTGTCTGATGGCGCATCTTGGTTTTGTTCACTCCAATGCCTTCCACGCTCAAGCACACTTGTCTGGATCTTCCGCCCAGTTTTTTCCATACACGGTCTGTTATTAGGTTTACTTGTGAGCCGGAGTCCAGGATGGCTCGACATTCAATATGCTGCCCATTTGCAGATGCTAGGTTTATGCGTGCAGTTCCCAGTAAGATATAATGGGGATTCTTGACTGCATGATTCGTCAGGAGGCTGACCTTATTAGATACTTGGTCATGAGCTACTTCCACTCGTGAAGGACCTGATAGATGTGGTGATTTGTTGTAGGGTGCCTTTGCTTTGGGGTTATGTAGCAATGTGTTATGATTTTTTGTACATTTGTTACAATGTCGAGACTTGCATTCGTTAGCTTGATGTCCTGGTTTTAGGCAGTTAACACATAGCTGGAAGTCCTTTACCCATTTCCATCTTTGGTTTAACTCGCGCGTTGGTGAATTTTCTGCAGGCATAAATATTATGAGTCTCCTTCTTACAGATTTTGCAAATTTCCCTCGTTTCTGATGCTGTCATCGAAGCGCAAGTTCGCGTTGTTGATCTGTCACCCTTTCTTCGTGTCTCCAAGGATTGAAATCTTCGCTCCAAATACGTTAGTAGTTCATCAATGGTAATGAGGCGCCTATTGTCGTTTAAACCTTGCTCGAACGCAGTTTGGATTTCTTCATCCATTTTGTGTAGCAAAAGATGGACCAAGATGGCGTCCCAATGTTGCACTGGTATGCCTTGTGCCTTGAGACCATGAATACACTCCTTGGTAACATCATGAAGTGATTTTAATGATGACGCAGATTCCCTTTTGGTGGATGACTGCGACATTAGCTTGCTCAGTAATGTGGATACTAGAAGCCTTTTGTTGTCGTATCTGTTGCTAATAAGTGACCAGGCCGCAGCATAATTGATTCCTACTGCGGGCAGGTGCTTGATGAGGTTTTTTGGTTCTCCTTGTAAAGAAGTTGTCAGGTAGTGCATCTTTTTCGCCTCACTTATGGGTGTGTTGTGAACTAGCTCTGAGAAGATATCCTTGAACTCCATCCAGCGTTGGTAGTTTCCATCAAAAGTAGGTAGTGTGATTCTGGGAAGAGTTATGTCGATGTCTCCTGGTGATGTTGGCCGCCGATGAGGAATTGGTGCATCTAATTGCATGTGTTGCTGAAGCTCTATCATGGCTGCTTCTGCCCTTGCTTCGAGCTCATAAAATGTTTGTATAGTGTAGTCCTCGATCTTGTCATCATCAGTTGATGCCCACAGAGCTGTATTGTTAGTAGCTAGGTCCACCATGTATTTTTCGATGATACTCGCCTTAATATTGTAGTATGACGAATGATGTTCATGCTGTCGTTGCGCAAATATTTCGTCAATATTTCGAGTGAGCGCCTTCATTAATGCTCGTTGATTCCGAAGGATTTTTCGGATTTCGGGTGATGCCGATTGTTGGGTTAAACTTTGTTGCTGCTGGTTGCGTGACGTATGTGCTTCGCCACGTAATGTCAACAGCTTCGTTCCTTGTTCAAACAAGTTAGTATGCTTCACTATGATTTGATTGATTTTGTCGTAGTATTCCTGTACAATGTAGTCGTCATCCAGGGGCTCGTCCTCCATTGCCCTGATTAGTTCATGATTTTTGTGGAATTCATCTGCGAGCTCTGTCAAAGCCGCCAAACGTTTACCAAAGTATTCAGGTGTTTTTCGATCCTTGGGATCCTTTGAAAAGTTCCTTGCGAGTGCTTCAATCTGCGCTCCCAAGTGGCGCTGGCTGCGCACTAATTCTTCCATTGCGTTGATGAAGAATCACGTCGGGGTCACCAAATGTTAATACTTGTTTTGTGTATAACAGAGTGTGAGTCGACGGCACTTGAACCGTGACTCGTGTTGAGAATTGAGAATTAAGTTTAATGTAGATATGTGGGAATCGTCGGCACTTGAACCGAGATTCCTGTTGGGTAATAAAAAACAATAGAATTTTGTGAATAGCCGGCACTTGAACCGTTATTCTTATTGTTAAACTTTATTCTGTTTTCTTAATTAATTTTTCATTGCTTATATACTATATAATAAAATGGTAATAAAACAACAACATAAATTGACTTAGCAAAATGTGTCAGCCGTCTTTCTGAGTTCAATGAAATATTTTTTAAAGAAAAAAAAATGCCTGTATGCAAAATAACTTGGACAAAATAAAATGTACCGTTTTTACAACTCAGCAAAAACCAAAATAATTCTACAAGAATTATACTGAGTTGAATGAAATCTTTTTGGCTGGCCATGAAAAGGTGTATTGAATTACAACTTTAATAAACAAAAACTAAAGAAAATTATGAAATACTACTTTTGAGTTGAACGAATTTGGCTGGCCATGAAAAGGTGTATTGAATTACAACTTTACGTTCAGTGACTTTTTTTACTGTTGTTATTACTAAGTAAAAACAAAATACAATTATTTATTAAATTATTGATGCCAACAACAAAAAAAGGTTATTGTATGTGTTAACAAAGGTCATATATATTAAAGGGCCAAAATATTAAAGTGCTAATTTTTAAAATCAAAGCAAATTATTGAAATACGAATTCCTTAATTAGACTCAAGTTCAAAACAAAACAAGCAAATAATTTTTTATGAATTTTCATTAAGAGTGTAATTGTCAGTACTGATCCGTTCTGCTAGTTTGATAATTTAAAATATTGTGAACTCGGCTCTTAATAAAAATAACTTGAATTTAATAAAAATTCATAAAAAAAATAATTTGCAAATTGCATATTTCAACTTAAATCCAATAAAGGAATTCTTATCTCAATAATAAAATTAATATGTTCTACAAATAAAATTTACATTCAACAAGTAAAAACATCATATTCGACCGTGTCGAATCTTAAATACCCTCCAAATATTTATTAAATAAAAATTCGATTTTTATTCTTATTAAAATTTACATTTTTATGGTATTTGGCTTAAGTAAACAAGCAACAAATTTATTTTAATACGGCCGTGTACAATGTGTTGGAAGGAGCATGATGGAGACATCTTTCCGTCACCATAATAGCAATTTACGTATTAATATTTTATAAGAACGTGCAAAAAAGGGACTGAGATTAGTTAAAGATATTTAACCTACTGGGTCACAGTAAGACATTTCTGTGCCTTAAGACATTTCTGTGCCCGAGAAATACCGTGGGAGAGACATCTCACCTATATCGTAAAAACTAAAATTACGGGATAGTTAAATGTAGAAAAAAAGTTTTTTTTTTATTAGGTCATGTAGCGGGCAAAGGAGGGGTAGAGCAGGAGATGATCAGAGAACATATTACCTTCGTCGTAAATGCTTATTAATTAAATTTTTAAGGAATGTAGGTTTAAGGAATACAATTTGTTAAAGATTAACACTATTTTTATACCCTTCACAAAAAAGTGAAAGGGTATATATAGGTTTGTCATTTCGTGTGTAATTTCTTCGATATGACATTGGGGTCCATATAGTATAAAAGTACATATATTCTGGATCCTTATGAATAGCGATGACGATTGAGCGATGTCCGTCTGTCCGTCCGTCTGTACGTGAAATCGGTTTTCCCAAGCCCCCAGAAGAGCTAGAGACTTCGTTCTTGGACCGTTGGGTTGGAAATGAACTTAAATAGAGTGCTACAGAAAGATCCGAAGTATGGTTCCAGAGCTGGGAAGCTTACCATATTTATCGACGCAAAATTTATACCAAAACTCAATTATTTTTTTTAATGTTTGTAAATTAAACCTATTTCGTGCTTTGGGGAGCCTCAATGGTCTATTAAAAACTAAAAAAATAAAAAAAAATTTCCAGGGATGGGAAATTAACATTTTTTTTCCGGCCTATTCCGTATTTTGTATTACATGTAGTAACTAAAATTGTTAAAAATTTCAAGTTTTTCTTTAACAAAACCACTTTCTACTTCATGAAGATTTGCATTGGCCAAAAAAAAAAAAAAAAAATTTTAATTCAAATTTTGCTTTCAGGGGTGGAAAATTGAATTTTTTTTATACATGGAAGTAATCAAACAGGCAACTGATGTTGTTTTTTTTTGTTTTTGGCTAACTAAAACTGTCTTATAATTTAAGGAGAACAAAATTGGTATCAAAAACTCAAAAATAAAATTTCGAATCCAGGGATGGACAAGTGCAATATTTTATGGTACATGATAGTTCCCAAAAAGTAAAAAATTTGCAATTTTTCTTAAATAAAACTATTTTATACCTCAAGAAGCGTTGCACTGATAAAAAAAAAATAAAATTTCGTTTCCAGGGTTGGAATAATAAAATTTTTTTTTGGTACATGCAATATTTTGTGGTACATGTAATAACCAAAATGATTAAAAATTAGAGTTTTTCTTAAACAAAACTACTTTATACCTCATGAAGATTTGCATTGATAATGAAAATTTCAAAAAATTTAAATTTCGCTTCCAGGGTTGGGATATTGAAATATTTTTTTATACTTAAAAGTAACCAAAAAGGCAATTGACGTTGTTTTTTTACTAATTAAAACTATTTTTTAGTTCAGGAAAAACAAAATTGGTATCAAAAATTAAAAAATAATCAAAATTTAGATTCCAGAGTTGGATAACTGCAATATTTTTTGGTACATAAAAATGACCTAAATGTTTACAAATATTAAGTTTTTCTTAAATAAAACTATTTAATGCCTCATTAAGAGTTGCATTGGTAAAAAAAATTTAATTTCGTTCCCAGGTTTGGGAAATTAAAATATTTATTCTGCATAAAGGTAACCAAAAAGGCAATTGACGTTGTTTCTTTTTGCTAATTAAAGCTGTTTTATAATTTAGGAATTACAAAATTGGTATTAAAATCTTAAAAAATCAAAATTTCGGCTCCAGGGTTGGACAAATGAAATATTTTATGGTACATGAAAGAGACGAAAAAGTTAAAAAATTTGAATTTTTTTGTCAAGTAAAACTATGTTACACCTCACTAAGAATTGCATTGGTAAAAAAGTAAAAATTCGCTTCCAGGGTTGGAAAATCGAAATCTTTTTCGTACATAATAGTACATACATTAATTCCAAATTTTGTGCTTTTAGTTAATTAAACCTATTAGATATTTCTGAAAAAATTAAATTAGTATAAAAAAATTAAAAATTCGGTTCCAGGGTTGGAAAATCGAAATTTTTTGGTACATAAAAGCAGCCATTTTATTTGTTATTTTTGATTTTTATGATGAATTATACCTACTTTATATATCAGAAAGAAGTAAACTGGTATTAAAAACCAACAAAATCTAGAAGACGATTCTTTCGTTGGATAATTAGAACTTTTTGGGGTACATGAAACAACTTTTTTGTTTTGTTTGTAAATTATATGTAAGTAAGAAAGAAAGAAAGAAAGAAGAATTACATCTGTGAAGGGTATTTAAGACTCGGCACAGCCGAATGTAGCACTTTTACTTGTCTTTCTTTGTTTTTTTTTTATCAGTGCAACGCTTCTTAAGGTATAAAACAGTTTTATTTGCGAAAAATTGCAAATTTTTTACCATTTTGGTAACTTTCATGTACCATAAAATATTGCACTTGTCCATCCCTAGATTCGAAATTTTATTTTGTATTTTTGAATTTTTTATACCAATTTTGTTCTTCCTAAATTATAAGATAGTTTTAGTTAGCAAAAAACAATAAAAAACAAGATCAGTTGCCTGTTTGATTACTTTAATATATAAAAATATATCAATTTCCCACCACTGGAAGCAAAATTTAAATTAATTTTTTTTTTTTTTGCCAATGCAAATCATCATGACGTATAAAGTGGTTTTGTTGAAGAAAAACTTGAAATTTTTAACAATTTTAGTTACTACATGTACTAAAAAATACGAAATAGGCCGAAAAAAAATTTTTAATTTCCCATCCCTGGAAAATTTTTTTAGTTTTTAATAGACAATTGAGGCTCCCCAAAGCACGAAATAGGTTTAATTTACAAACATTAAAAAAAAATAATTGATTTTTGGTATAAATTTTGCGTCGAGAAATAGGTGGAAGCTTCCCAGCTATGGAACTATACAGACGGACAGACGGACATCGCTCAATCGTCATCGCTATTCATAACGATCCAGAATATATATATTTTATGGGGTTCCATGTGCATGTCGAATAAATTACATACGGAATAACAAACCTATATATACCCTTTCACTTTTTTGTGAAGGGTATAAAAACTGCGGAAGTGAAAATTAACCTTTAACTACGGTAAAAAGTTCAATATTTTACTCTAGTAACCAAAATTGTCCTTGATTCTTCGCAAGATGACTACTTTGCATCTTTAAAGATTTTTATGCGGAATGCATTTAACAAAAGTTACGTTGAATTATAGATTAAAATAAGCAAAACAAAAAAACATTATTCCGTATTTTCGCTATATATATTTTGCAAGCTAAACTAAACAATAATTAAATGTTCGCTTTTGTTCACAGCTTTGTCCGAAATAATTGACGTGGAAATGAAGTCAATTGTAACAAAAACTTGTTTTGTTATTATTAAGTTTCACAGTTCATTGCAACAGAAATGTGAAAAATTCAATGCAATAACAGCGAAATTGGAAAAGAGAAATTGACTTAACATACGTATTTTAAGCACAAGGAATATTTATTGTATCAATGTATGTATGTGTTTACTAGCAACAAAAATATGTTGCAGATCGTCTAGGCGTAAAGAAAATAATTGCTGCAGATACTTTTTTATATCTCCGCTAATAATCCATCAGAAATATTGGATTCCCTTAAACGAAATTTATCCTTAATGCTGTCTTATATGAAGGCGTTAAAAAGGAAATTCTTCATTTGCAATTAAACTTTTTATGATATTTTATTTTTTATTCGCTTTACGTTGTCAATCTTTTACAGTTTTTACATCAAAACTTGAGACTAATAAAAGAAGACAACAAATTACAAATGAAAGATGACCAGTGGCCAGCTATAAAACTTTTATAAAGAAATTATGTCAGCAAATATGAAGATGAAAAAAAAGTTTGTCGTCATAATAGACACAATATCCTACAGACCGCCGAGATATGACCACCAGGTCGCATTGAAATTATTCATTTCTGTGGTTTGGAAAAATCATCTGTTTTTTTTTAAATTTTATGTGTACGTTCGCTGTTGAATATCCGAAAAAGTCATGTGCCCCTAGTAGTCTGCGGCCTAAAAGTAAGTATTTAATAAAAAGGAATAAACATGCTATTTCGGATAAATCGGTTCATTTCTTATGACATTCCCAATGAATAAATTCATTTCACCACATGCTAATCGAGATGAACCTGTTCATTTTATATGAATATTATGCTTCATTTAATATGATTTTCGAAATCAAATGATGCTATTCTAAGCTCTTGGGTTCATTCTACAAGCTATTTCAAATGAACCAGTTTACTTCACGTGTTATTGTAAATGAACCTGTTTATTTTGCGCATTTTTCTAAACGAATAACTTAATTTTGCACTAGATTCTATATGAAATATGTCATTTTAAAAGATATTCAAATTGAACCGAATTATTTCGTGTGCTATGGCAAATGAACCGATCCATTTTACATGATATTCCAAATGAACTGTTAGTTTACCTTGGATTGCTCAATTATTTGAAGGTTCTAATTAAATGAGTAGCACATTTTCGACAACAGCAGTTCGATTCATGTTGATGCGTGCCGTATAAAAATGGTTATTACGATTGTTGTACACCATCAATTCGTGGTGCACTTCTTTTCTAGAAACGGCACTCAATTGATGGCGCCTAATAAAAATGCAATGAATTGTGCCGGAGCTGTGTATATAAGAGGACGGTGTTGGAGAGCGAATTCGTAGGAGCCAGCTTGTTTATTATTATATTTCGTCGGCAATATTTTTAACTTAGCGTCAAGAAAGTTGAAAATTCCAAAAAATGGGAAGTTATTGGTTTAACCTAGTTTTGCAAAAAAAAGTTTTTACCAGATCTGCCCGTTTTGAGTTTCTAGGAGTATTTCCTGAGAAGGAGTCACCATGTCTGTATGTGTGTGTAAGTATGTGACCCGCTTATAACTTCTGAACGCCGTGTAAGTGGCGTTTCAAAAAGTTTCCCAAACATAGATTTCCTCTGAATTGAAACCGCTTCGGACCAGTAGATTTCGAGATGTGGGTTCTTGGCATAGCTTTTAATAGGCTTAACTCGTCATTCGCCGGTAAGGATCACAGTCGGTTGATGTCTTAGTTAGATATTAAGAAGAAAAAGTTACGAATTTTTTTTAAAACTTCCATATTATATTTCTGATCAATTAGTGTTCTCAATTATTCAATATGACTCGAAAGCCTTCATTAATCACGGCGTGTCATGTGGAAATCGTTTGATTCACCCAAACGTCATAGTGGTTTGAAAATTAAAATATGTTGCGTCTTTCGAAAACAACTGTTCTGCTCTGCTGTGTAAGTTGAATAACAAAAAAAAACTGATGTTGACTTGCCTTTGTGCCTTGGAATATTTATCTTGTCTTTCTGAGATTTAAATTAAAAATTTTGAACAATTAGCCTATAAAAATCTTAATTCAATATAATATAGCAATATAAAATATTCGTTAAAATTCTTACTATATGTGTATTAGTTTTGCGTCAAAGTCTCATTGGATTTTTGAGGTCGAAGAGCTTAAAAGCTTAAAACAGCACAACAAACCGTGTCACGATAGCTTTGCGTTAAAATTTGCGGTAATTGCTGGATGTACTGGCGAACAGTTTTCCGTTTTTTGCTACAGTAAAAGAGGGGAACTGGTGCTATTATCTGCTGTCTAGCCTATTGTATTGTAAAATTTTTGCTGGAATTATTCATTCACCGGAGTCCTGCTAGGAGTACGACAGATAAATTGATGAATATCTTGTGGCAGTGCATACAAGGCGAGGAGCATGTCGGTTTTCGCAGACCTTGACTTTTAAATTTCTATAATTTTTCAAGTAGGAGCACTCACGGCATTACTTTTACATAAGCAGTGCTTTACGCCGTAAGTGGAAAGGAGGGGATGGTATTGAGAAGACAGATAAAGAAAGAATGCTTTGTAGCTATTTTAATCTTTTTACGTCGCCAGCGAACTTTTGCTACGTTGACGATGGAGGAGGTACCGTAATGTTCCCTTTAGTACATAATAGTGCGAATCGTTGCCAAAAATACTCTCTGACTAGAACTATGCGGGACCGAACTCGAACTTTTCGACTTCCTAATCTCGCATTAACCACTTCAGCCAACAGCTCGCTTTAGGAATAGGAAGTGGATTGGCGTACAGTAATCTGGTAGAAGGAGAGAGAGAAGATTTCCTAATGAACCAAACTCAATAGAATTATGTGCCTTTCAATTGCTAATCAGTAAACTAACTGCGGCACCAAGGGGTCTGGTATGCTCCGCAAATGAAAAGCTTTCTAGAGAATGCACTGAAGATGCTCCCCAGCAAGAACTATATTATAGGTCTTTTTGAAGGTGCTGGCAATATTGCTCTTGCGCATGTTCACTCAGGTGATACCGTCATGTCTCCTTCAAGAGTTTACGTGGGGCCTGAGGTTTATACCAAAAACTAATTGTAGAAATTAAGGGCACGGATTAATGGTCGGTATGTACAAATGGCTGCCTGGACTTCGATCCAACCGATTTTTAAGTGCTTTGCGAATTCAACAGGAGCAGCAAAGCTGCTTCAAGGCTTACAGCTTTTTACGCAGTAAAAGGTTTAAATAGCTTTAAAATCCTCATCAAGGTGTTTGTGTATGAAATGAGTCGAACCTGTAATAGATTTTGCCACTTGTGCGTTCTTTTGCAGTTATACTGGTGAACCTTCGCGGCAACCTTGCGGGTGGTACAGAACACCCAACTTCAGGAGCACCGTTAAGAGCGGGTTGACTGAAGTACTTCACACGAGACCATGAAGCGGAGGATGCTGAGTTCGACTCCGCACTCAGTAATGAATATTTTGTTGAATTCTTCTGATCAGCATTAATGCATGCATGTGTGAGTTCTTGTCAGCCTGTTACAGTGATGAAGGCATAGCACTGGTCACTGAACGCAATTGGCAGCGACTGGAACAATGTTACACACATTTCGATATATTTAATCTATATATCATGTAGAGTGTAGCATTAGAGAATAAAAATTTGCAATTTTCTTTATTTTATTATAAATATTTTTATGGCTGAAAATAACTTTTAATGACACTTACAAATGTCACGATGTCGTCAACTTTACAAGTAAATCTTACAGAAATCTTAATGTCTTAAATTATAGCCAATTTATAATTTGACAGCAATTAAATTGCACGTAAAGTTAAGGTCTTGTTAAATGGAGGTGTAAAACAAAACTTTGACTGCTCTTCCGTTTTGTTGTTTTTTATTATCAGCACAATATTATAGAATCAGATACATTTTTATTCTGCCATCAAATTAAGGCTGCAATGTTGTCGTTATTAAAGCAGTTTAACAGAATTTTGATTGCAAACCACAACAACATTATTTTGGACAAGCATAAAAATTAGTTCTGTTTGAAAAAAAGAAAACAAAATTAAATGAAATAAAATGAAAAGAAAAGAAATGAATGCACATTTTTAGGGGTTGTTGTTGTATTTGTAATTGAGTATATGTATTTTGTGGTTGGTGATAATTTGTTGTCCTGGTCAGGTTTGAATATTAGAAGTAAATATTTTCAATTTAAATTTTTTTCTTGTACTAAAGCGTATAGTATTTATGAGCTGTTGGTGAAAAAGATGTTGGAATATTTATGACTTGGGTTTTTAAGGGAAAATTTGATTAGCCGCGATCACCCTATACAAACTGCATTCGTTGCAATCGAGTATCATGTTATTATATTGTATATTTTTACAAGATTGAGTTGCTAAACATTCTATGCATTACCCTAATTACGCTCAGTACCTTACAATGTGTTGACATTTCTTTGATTGACGTGAAGATTGCGAAAATTCGAGCTCCTACTAATGGCAAAGTACGGGATTGAGGACACGTGTTCCGCCTTCGGGCTTAATGCCTTGACTACATCAGCCAACAGCAGCCATACAATTTTTATCAATTGCCCGCTTTATGAAACACATACTCGTATGTTTAAATATTACATATACACTTGGGTTTAGTCTTAAATAGGTCCAGCACTATGGGACTCTCTCGATATATGCACTGTATTGCGCCGCAACTAGAAAGGAGGGAATAGTGTTGAGGGGACAAATGATGAAATATGAGAAGATTTTGATTTTTTTTAGCTATTCCAACCTTTTATTTCGCTGGCTAATTTGTTGCTATAGGGCCTACGAAGGAGGGTGGTGTTACCCTGTTCATAGTACATGATGCTGTGAATCGCTGGCAGTTATTGTTCAGTGCTATGCCTTCGTCAATGAAACAGTTCGGCAACAACTAGCACAATCATGCACCAATGCTGATTAGAAGAATTTGACACCATATTGAGTCAAACTCAAGACCTTCCGCTTCATATTCTCGTGTTAAATACTTCAGCCAAAAGTAAAAACGTTATATTCGACTGGGTCGAATCTTAAATACCCTCCGAATATATAGTAAGTAAATTTAAAATGTTTAAGTTGGTGGGACAGACGTCCTTTGTATAATATCGTACGCCAACGCCCACTGAAGGGGGCGGGGTCCAAAAATAGACTATATCATGCTTCCATGTTTGATCATTACTGATCAAGAATATACATATTTTATGGGGTCCAATTCTTTTTGGAGGGCATTAAAACTGCATTTCGTCGTGGTCTTTCTGGCAAGGGCTATGGGGGAGACATTTCACCTTTGCCATAAAACTCTAAAAATAAATGGTTTGGTTAAGTAAATGTAAAATTTATTTAAAAAAAATTATTTTTTTTTTATAGTTTCGTTTTCGTGGCGAAGGGGGGGGGGAGCAGGGGGTAGGGCAGAGGAGTACCAGGTTACGTCTCAGCTTCATCATTAAAGTTTAAAAATTTTATTTTTAAGGAATGTAGGCTTAAGTAAAATAATTTGTAAAATTTTTACACTATTTTTGCATATAATAACGCCCACTAAAAGACGCGGGTCCAAAAATTAATTTTTTTGATTTTATGGCTCTAAGTTAAACGCATTGGACGTTCTTTGACATAAAAATATATCATTTGCTTAGCAAAATTACAAAAAAAACCATTACAAATTATGAATGAAATTTATTTGTTGGTGGTCACGCAATGTCTATATGCATTTCATTGGTGATTTGGTAAAGCATATAGACATTGCTTGACCACCAACAAATAAATTTCATTTAAAATAGTATTGTCACAACAATATGTCAAATAAAAATTTCATAACAATTACAAATTATATTGTTTTTTGGAGGTTGGTTTAGTTCTTTTTAGGGGAACTTTTTTCCCCTATGCCGATTCAGCCCATTTCCGAACTTGACCTGTGCTATCCTTCAATATATATTTATACCAAATTTTAAGAGTCTGGCTCTTTTCGTGATTTCCACAGACAGACGGACGAACGGGCATGCTCAGATCGTCTTAGATTTCATCACTGATCAAGAATATATATACTTTATGGGGTATCAGAAGGATATTTCGCCGCGCAGTTTTTTTTTTTTTTTTTGAGGGTATAAAAATAATTTGTAGATTGAAGATTTGAACTGAAGGCTGATTAGCCTAATAATTAAATTAATAAGTTCGAATAACAAAACTTATATTCATGATTCAAAATATTGAAATCAAATAATTAGTTGAAATTGAGTTAACAGTATGTATACTATACATAGGCTAAAATTCGTAATATTGGATTCAAAAATCCATGATTAATATTTTGATTTAGGTTAAGCTAATCTAAAAATTCCAATTTCGTTTGTAATACCGATATCTCATCAGTAGGCTTTCTATCATCATCCCTGTCCACAACCACATCCTTATAGAAACAGTGTCTAACAAAAAAAAATATGCGACCTGCTCCACGAAAAGGACCTCTGCACCGAAAATTTTTTTTTTTACTTTTTGAGTGATTCTTATAGGAAAAAAACGCTCTTTCAAATGCCGCAAACCGCAAGTTTCTATGTCTTTTAGTTTTTTTTACAAATAACCTGTAAAGATGGACATAATTAATTGCGCATAACTATGCGCAAAACACGGAAAAACGAAGCGCTTTTTTTAAACACGTTTTTCTCAATAACTTCTTTTCGGCGCAGAGGTCTCTTTTCATGGAGCAGGTCACATATGATAATGTATCATTTTTTAAGAGCTTTCGGATTTATTTAAAAACAAACATATGCAGATAGTGCAATGTTTGAAATCCGTATTTGTGTCGATAGAACGATCTTTATGTTTCAATCTTTAAAGATGAGTTCATGCAAATATTGCCCACAGATACGTCTCAAGTGGTCATACACAGGATGCAATCTCGGCATACTACCTCCAACATATCGGCCGGTATCTCACGAACAAGTTTTTTAATATTTTACGCCAACCGTTAAGGGATGCTCCATGTAGGCAGAAGCAAAAAATATAGCAAAAAAATAATTAAAATAGTCTAAAGGTGTTAAGAAGGTCAAAGGGCATGAAACGTGGCATAACCGTGAAATAAACCGTTCGCATCTTAATTGAGCTATTGTTTCACGATTTTTGTGACATGTGGCACCGTCTTGTTGAAATGAATGGTCACTCAAGTCCAACTCTTCCATTTTGAGCAAAAAAATTTGTAATCATCGCACGGTAGAACTCGCCATTCATAGTAGCATTCCTGCCTTTATTATTTTTGAAAAAGTCCGGTCCTATCATGCCACCGGCCCATAATCTACGCCAAACAAGGCAGCTCTTCACATCAAATACGGCTTCTTCACGTGTTCATTCAATCAGAGGTGAGCATGCTGCCCTTTCTTTAATAATATCTTTCTTCGATGCATGGATTAATTATAGACCAAACTGAACATGTTTAAGAGTAACATGTTACACAGCTAAGCTGCCAAAAACAGTATGGGCAAAAAGAAAATTATTAAAAAATCACCCTTTAAAAGTAAATCAAATTTGAACGTCTTATAAATTACAGAGAGTAACATGAAAAAACCCCTAATAATTGAGAATATATTTCTTGTGCGTATTGTAGACTACAAAAATAATATAATTCAAAAGCTTCGGAAGCAACTTCAAAAGCTTAAGTTGCGGCAATAAAACAATTTAAGTTTTTAATAAAAAAAATCAATAACTACTCAATACATAATTATACCCTTCACAAAAAAGTGAAAGGGTTTATATAGGTTTGTCATTCCGTGTGTAATTTCTTCGATATGCACATGGGACCCCATAAGGTATATATATTCTGGATCCTTATGAATAGCGATGACGATTGAGCGATGTCCGTCTGTACGGGTTTTCCCAAGCCCCCAGAAGAGCTAGAGACTTCGTTCTTGGACCGTTGGATTAGAAATGAACTAAAATAGAGTGCTATTGAAATTCAGAAAGATCCAAAGTATGGTTCCAGAGCTGGGAAGCTAACACCTATTTCTAGACGCAATATTTATACCAAAAATCAATTATTTTTTTTAATGTTTGTAAATTAAACCTATTTCGTGCATTGGGGAGCCTCAATGGTCTATAAAAAACTAAAAAAATAAAAAAAATTTTCCAGGGATGGGAAATTAAAAATTTTTTTTCGGCCTATTCCGTATTTTGTAGTACATGTAGTAACTAAAATTGTCATAAATTTCAAGTTTTTCTTTAACAAAACCACTTCATACGTCATGAAGATTTGCATTGGCCAAAAAAATATATAAACTTTAAATTCAAATTTTGCTTCCAGGGGTGGGAAATTGAATTTTTTTTATACATGAAAGTAATCAAACAGGCAACTGATGTTTTTTTTTTGTTTTTTGCTAACTTAAACTTTCTTATAATTTAGGAAGAAAAACATTGGTATCATTCAATTCAAACATAAAAAATAAAATTTCGAATAAAGGGATGGACAAGGGCAATATTTTATGGTACATGAAAGTTACCAAAATGGTAAAAAAGTTGCAATTTTTCTTAAATAAAACTACTTTATACCTCAAGAAGCGTTGCACTGACAAAAAAAAGTAAGATTTCGTTTCCAGGGTTGGAAAAATTAAATTTTTTTTGGTATATGCAACATTTTGTAGTACATGTAATAACCAAAATGGTTTCAAAATTCGAGTTTTTCTTAAACAAAACTACTTTATATCTCATGAAGATTTGCATTGAAAAAGAAAATTTTAAAAAATTAAAATTTCGCTTCCAGGGTTGGGAAATTTAAATATTTTTTATACATAAAAGTACCCAAAAAAGCAATTGATGTTGTTTTTTTACTAATTAAAACTATTTTTTAGTTCAAGAAAAACAAAATTGGTATCAAAAATTAAAAAAATAAATAAAAATTTTGATTCCAGAGTTGGATAACTGCAATATTTTTTGGTACATTAAAATGAGCTAAATGGTTACAAATATTAAGGTTTTTTTAAATAAAACTATTTCATGCCTCTTTAAAGGTTGCATTGGTAAAAATATTTAAATTTCGTTTCCAGGGGTTGGGAAATTGAAATATTTATTCTGCATAAAAGTAACCAAAAAGGCGATTGACGTTGTATCTTTTTGCTAATTAAAGCTGTTTTATAATTCAGGAAGAAGAAAATTGGTATTAAAATCCTAAAAAATCAAAATTTCAACCCCAGGGTTGGACAAATGAAATATTTTATGATACATGAAAGTAACCAAAAAGTTTAAAAATTTTAATTTTCTTGTCAAGTAAAACTATGTTACATCTCACTAAGAATTCCAAATTTTGTGCTTTTAGTGAATTAAACCTATTAGATATTTCAGAAAAAATTAAACTAGTATCAAAAAATTATAAATTCGGTTCCAGGGTTGGAAAATCGAAATTTTTTGGTACATAAAAGTAACCATATAAGTTCCCAATTTGGTTTTTTTCATTGACTTAAACCTATTTTATACTTCGCTAAGAATTAAATTGGTATTAAAAATTTTAAAAACTAAAAATTCGGTTCCAGGGTTGGAAAATCGAAATATTTTTGGTACATAAAAGTACATACATAAATTCCAAATTTTATGTTTTTATATATCAGAAAAAATTATATCAGTATTAAAAAATTAAAAATTCGGTTCCAGAATTTTGAAATTTTGATTCATAAAAGCAGCCATTTTATTTGTTATTTTTTATGTTTATGATGAATTATACCTACTTTATATATCAGAAAGAAGTAAACTGGTATTAAAAACCAACAAAATCTAAAAGACGATTCTACGGTTGGACAATTAGAACTTTTTGGGGTACATGAAACGACTTTTTTGTTTTGTTTGTAAATTAAATATATATAATATTTTTGAAAGACGTTCATTGGTATTATATATAAGAAAAGTCAAACATTTAGCTTCCTAGCCGCAAAATTTAAAGGCTTTTTAAAATATAAAATTAACTGATAACATCACTTTGATATTATAATTAAACCTACTTTCTGTTTTGGCAAGAAAGAAAAAAGAACTACATCTGTTAAAGGTATTTAAGATTCGGCACAGCCGAATATAAAAAAAACTCCCCAATAATATATTAGTAGTTTAAAAAATTCAAGAAGAAATTTTTAAGAAATACATATAGTAAAATTCCGTAAATAAGCATTTAGTATATGGAAAACTCCCATAGATTTTGATTTAGTAAAAATTAGTAATTAAAAAAAATTTCCGATTTTGTATGTGAAACAATTGAAGCCTGCAAGTACAAGCAAAATACAATAGGCAATGAAAATAGCGAAAGATTTAATGGAAATGTTAATAATAATACTAAACCCCAAGCTTCCTGCAAAGCGGCTGAGGACTGATAGTCCTGTGTTGGGGCCATCATGCCACTGTGCATTGTCCGTCGTTATGAGCATGCAAAACCTTAAATAACATTTCCTGTTGAGCAAATCAATGCATTAAACTGCATCTAAAAATTAAATCAAAATATCTCGCACCATTTCTAAAAACCGGTTTGCCAAACAAAAGTAGATTGAACAACAAAAGCGTTTGTACGTCAATGTTGTGTAATTACAAAAACAAACGCATCCTCCTGTAATCGCAACTGAGCGTACGTACGAGTACGTTGGAGAGGATTCCCGGAGTGAAATAACACATCAAAATCCCTGGCATAACCCAAACTATGCAACTCCGAAAAATAGCAACTGAAAAAACATCAATACCCACTACTAAATTCACATGTGGAAACGCACTGCACGAAAAAATCAATAGTTCTACACACACACGCATATACAAACTCATGAAATTGGCAGTATATCACAAAGGAGGCAAAGTGGGAGATGAAGGATGCTAAAAACAATTCTATTATCTATTTGTTCGAATATGCTGTTGTTGTTGCTGGAACTAGAAATGCAATTTGTGTGTCTCTACTATTACACATACAAACAACAACAAAAAAGAAATTATGCAGCAGCCACCAATATGTTGTTGTTGCAGGCAAATGAATGACAACAGTGCATTGGATTTTGCTGCGTTTGTTGTAAATTTATCAGAGAGACCGAGCGAGTAAGTAGGCGAGGGAGTGCGTGTGTATGAGTGCAGCTTTGAATTGGATTGACCAGATGGGACAAGTCGTTAAAAACTTTGTTATTTTCGCTTTTGTTGCACTCCTTTTTGTTTAAATTCGGTTTTATATTTTCGCCGTTATTTTTTTCTTCACTTTTTTTTAGAGAAAATCAAATCGTATCTGTGTGTTTTATGCGTGCATTTGTGTTTAAATATTGTGGAGAAAAACAAAAGCAAATAAAATAATAGAGTTCACTTCTTTTATTTCGTTATTTTTTGTAGCTGCACAAAATAGATTACTTTTTTATTCAATTCTCGCCGTGTATTTATTCATTTTTTTCTTTTCTTTTTTTGTTTTGCATACAATATGTATACGAGTTTTTATGTTGCAAATACTGAAAGTTTTTCTCTTTCGATTGTGTAAGTTGAAGTTGTTAGATCAGATGATTTCATTATAAGGAGAGCAGTTCTGCAATTTGGAACTTCGTATCTAACTCTTAAGCTGATTTCGCTGACACGATCATGAATTTAAAGTAATCGTTGGAATTATAAATAATTGTTGGCCAAATGATCTTTCGAAGGGACCAGCAATGGGAAGCAAAAATTAAAACAACCGTTCTACACATCTGGGAAATATTTGACGAAATAAGCGTAGCCACCTTTTTTTGACAAACGATTAAGATAATGCCGATTGTGTATTGAATTTTTTAAAAATATCTATTTGACTAAAATTGAAACAAATTAAACCAGAAGCAATTTTTTACGCTTCTTTGGTTAAATATTTGATAGATGTAGTTATAAAAAAATATTCATTTCATGTGCTAATGGCAGTGTGTTTTTTTAACGTAATACTCCATCAACCTTAAAATTTTATGCGAATCGATGTGGTATATTTTTAGTTACAGCACAATTAACAATTACTTTATATCGATGTGGCGATGCACATTATGTTCATTATGCTTTTACCTGGTGTTAAAAACTCCTTTTTAGAAAAGCAGTTCTATGTTGTAATTCTCATTAAGTTGAAACAACAATTAGGATAAGTATTCAATGTTTTATCACCAAAAGGAAAGACATAACTGCTAGAAACTTACTACACAGCAAATAACTACAGCAAACAGCAGAGCTGTGCCAAGTTGTTCATTTTAGTGAGCGCTCTTTTCATTCAGTTTCAAAGAACTAATAATAATAAGCGCTTAAGTGTACTTAAAAAAAATTTCTTGCTAAAATGTATATGCTGCTACAAAGAAATCTAACGCATAATTCGATATATTTGGTTTCATTTTATTTATTCGATTCTTATTCAAAAAACGGAAGATCAAAAAATAATTTTTCTGTTCTAATTTAAAAAAAATATTTTTATATTAGTTTAATTCAAATTATTGCCCTGAAGAACATATCCAGTGGATATCGAAATATCGGGTAATAAAAAAAATCAATTTCTTTTATTGAAAAGCCAGATAAAAAAGTAAGAGCGTTATATTCGACCGGGTCGAATCTCAAATACCCTCCAAATATTTAGTAAATAAAAACCATATTTTTATTTACTAATATTATGTGTTCGTCCTCGTCAGAGAACGATCACGTAACGTCTCAGCTTCGTCATAAAAGCTTAAAGTTGTAATTTTTAAGGAATGTAGGCTTAAGTAAAACAATTTGTTAAATATTTCACAATTTTTGCTTACGTCAACGCGTTGTCAAAACAAAGATTTTATGGCTCCAAGTTCAACGCTTTGGACCTTGCTTGACATAAATAATACCATTTACTTAACAAAATTACAAAAAACAAAAATTTAAATATGAAGTTGTTTTTAGAGGTTGGTTCAGTTCTTCTTAGAGAAACTTTTTCCCCTCTGACCTGATTTGGCTCATTTAAGAACTTGACTTGTGATGTATCGTGATTTCCACAGATGGAGGGACTGACATGGCTAGACCGTCTTAGCTTTCATCACTGATTAAGAATTATTTTTCGGAGAGTATAATAAGAAATAAATAAACTCTTAGATAATTATTCTAACTTTAGAATTAATTTAATTAGTAAGCTTATTTCTTTGCTTATGCCAAAAATAGCAATTTTTGCATCATTGAAAGCCAATATTCCAGCCAGCTAAGGTTTGGATTGATTGATTCGACGTGTAACACGTAGCCGCGGTGGACATATCGTCGCTATCATGCAAAATTCGTTACTTCATTGGTTATGACTCAATTTATGGCAAAATGACGAAAGCCGCATTAAACTCGTATTAAACTATACAAATTAATTAGGCCGATTATGTTGATCATAAAATGAACTAAATGCTTCCACAATTTGGAAGTGTTGCTCCGACGTTGAACCACTTATAATGATTTACCAAAACTTATTGCATAGAAATGGCAACACAGTTTGATGTTATCATTTGCCAAACGGTAGTTATCGATATCGATAGATCTCATGAATATATAAGAAATAACCGATAATTGTGTAATGATCGCTGTGTAAGTTATTGATCTACGAATTTGCACGTTTTCCATACTGATTGCTGTTAAGAGATCAAAAGCCGAAATTTTTATAAATTTGGTTAAAATCTTCTTCGATTTTAATAAATCGTAATACAGTCAAGTGATGCAGAACTACATGCATTTATTTGAAAGAATGAAAGCGGAGGAAACATTTATTTCATATATTGCTATTGATTACCTACGGATATTCACTTAAGGAGCTTTCCGAATAAGATATCATTCACGTGGCCTAATGACAAGTGCAGAAATCGAGTTTTCAACAGCATGACAGGCACATAGCAGCTAAGAAACTATACAAGATGCAATACAGACAGTGATGCCAACACTTGCATCATCAAAAGCACTGTGAGCATAAAATAATAGGGTAAAAAAGGGTAAAACTGAAAAAATTGCTGGTAAAAAACCACCAACCTAAATTTTCCTTATTATTAATATTTTATAGCAAAAAGATAACAAATGCTTGATTTTTTTATTGATATAGGTTGAATTTTATTACAAAAATAAATAAAACAAGTAAAAACGTTATATTCGACCGGGTCGAATCTTAAATACCCTCCAAATATTTAGTAAGTGAATTTGATATGTTTAACTTTGTGGGACAGAGTTCCTTTATATAATATCGTACGTCAACGCCCACTAAAGTTGGCGAGGTTCAAATATATACAATATCATGTTTTCTATAGACGAACGTATGGGCATTGCTAGACCGTCTTAGACTTCATCACAATTCTCCTTGGAGGCTATAAAAACTGTATTTTGGCGGGGTCGCTCTGGCAAGGGCTGTGGGGGAAACATTTCACCTTTGTCATAAAACTCTAAAAATAAATGCTTGGGATAATTATATACAAAATTAAAATTTCTTTTTTTTGATAGGGTCATTTAGAGGGCAAAGGGGGAGAGGGGGTAGGGCAGAAACAGATACACATAAAACTGTAATAATAAATGCTTGGGATGATTATACACATAATAAAAAATATGTATATTTATTTTTAATAGGGTCATTTAGCGGGCAAAGGGGGAGGAGGGGGTAGGGCAGCAACAGGCAGTCATAAAACTCTAGAGATAAATGCTTCGGATGATTATATACAAAATTAAAAAAACAATTTTTTTTTTTGGTAGGGTCATTTTAGGGGACAAAGGAAGAAGGGGGGGGGGGGGGCTAGGGCAGAAATCGGCAGTCATAAAACTCTAAAGATAAATGCTTGGGATGATTATATACAAAATTTAAAAAAACATTTTTTTTTGGTAGGGTCATTTTGGGGGCAGAGGAAGAGGGGGGGGGGGGGGGGTAGGGCAGAAATCAGCAGTCATAAAACTCTAAAGATAAATGCTTGGGATGATTATATACTAAATTTAAAAATAAATTTTTTTTTGGTAGGGTCATTTTGGTGGCAAAGGAAGAGGGGGGGGGGGGGGGGTTGGGCAGAAATCGGCAGCCATAAAACTCTAAAGATAAATGCTTGGGATGATTATATACAAAATTTAAAAAAAAAAATTATTTTTGGTAGGCTCATTTAGGGGGCAAAGGAAGAGGTGGGGGGGAGAGGTAGGGCAGAAATCGGCAGTCATAAAACTCTAAAGATAAATGCTTGGGATGATTATATACAAAATTTAAAAAAAATTTTTTTTTCTTGGTAGGGTCATTTAGGGGGCGAAGGGGAAGGAGGGGGTAGGGCAGAGTAGTACCAAGTTTCGTCTCAGCTTCGTCATTAAAGCTTAAAAGTGTTATTTTTAAGGAATGTAGGCTTATGCTATTTTTGCCTATAATAACGCCCAGTAAAGTGGGCGGGGTCAAAAAATATTTTTATTTTATTTAATGGCTCCAAGTTTAAGGCGTTGGACCGTATTTGACATAAAAATATATCATTTGCTTAACAAAATAACCAAAAAACTTTAAAAATTATGTTGTTTTTTCTGGGTTGGTTTAGTTCTTCTTAGGGGAACTTTTTTCCCTCTTGCCCGATTTAGCCCATCTTCGAACTTAACCTGCTCTAAGTTTTAAAATATATTTATGCTAAATTTCAAGAGTCTAGCTCTTTTCGTTTGGACTGAATCTTGATTTCCACAGACGGACGGACGGACGGACATGCTCAGTTCGTCTTAGATTTCATCACTTATCAAGAATATATATACTTTATGTGGTCTGAGATGGATATTTCGATGCGTTACAAACGGAATGACAAAGTGAATATAACCTCCAAATTCTTTTTTGGAGGGTATAAAAATCCACGTACTTAAAAAATATGCCTGAGAAGGTGAATTCATGTACCAGGTGGTGTCAAGTCTGCAACAACAAATTCTGCCTGGTACTTTATTGCGATGAAATTTTACAGATCAAACTTCCTGAAAAAACAGCTGTTACCTTAGCACCACCTCGTACATGAATTCCCCGTGATGCTTGAGAAAATCCTAGAAGAGTTTGCGAATACTAGTCAAAACATAAATGCAAATAATACGTAGTTGTTTAAAAAAGTGTTCGCTGTGTTTACAGAATAGCAGCAAAATGGTTCAGTGCCAAATATATATGTAGATTAAAAGGCACTTAAAAGCACTGTGCGAAATTGTTAAGAGCACCATAAATACCCGCTTTTCAAAAACGGGCATTTAACAAAATTTTGGGTATTGCATAAGCAAAAAATTACCAAAGAATACCTGAAAATCACCAAATCGCAAAGCTGAATACAGCGTAAGTCGAAGCAGTTGTTGCGAATTCATAAAGAAAACAGGATCACAGCGCATCCAAAAATTATGATAACCATATATCTCAATTCAAGCAAGATTATTTAGAGGAAGATCGCATTCTATCCATCCAGTAGTTAATGCTTTCGCATTAAATATGTGCTCGAGCACATATTTAATATTATTTATTAAAATAAATTTCGGTAATGAAAACTCTTAATCCACAAAAAAAGACTGCCACCATTTCAAATACCCCTCGCAACCACAAGCCTCTGTCGTATGTCACTTGTGGTACTTTGATGGATTTTTAGTGTTTGTAAAAATTGTCAGTTGCACTGAAGAAGGCATCAGCGAAATATCAACGTCAAAAAAGCTGAATTTATATTATTTGTTTTATATTCGCCAGCATAGACTAAGTTTTAAACTTGCCTTACGTTCATCTATTTGCTCTAACTCCCCAGTAACTCACCACAGCGTTGCAAGACTCATACCCATCTTACGCGTCAAGTTGCATATAAAACTGGTGCAACACCAGCCAACACAGTCGCCAAAAAAAGCACGGACAGGGGCTTAACTATTTTCAAAATGTGAAAAAAGAAAACAAAATAATAAAAAAGTGCAGATTGCATCAGCATTTGGTTGGTTAGTTGAAAATGTATGTGAGTGCATGTTTGGGTGTGTGTTAGTTGACGCTTGTGTGTTGGTGCATTTAGTGCTTGCATAGTAGAAAAGGAGTCGTGGGCCATGTTTTGATGCAATTTATATGCAACTCGCGATTCTTTTTTTTATATTTATTTTTTTGTTGACTTCCAAACGCATCGCTTATAGTTTGCAAGATTACACTGAAACTCGCACACGGCGGCAGAATTCCTATTGAGTGTGGGATCCTCTGAAAATGTTATTAGAATTAGGATTTACCAGCCATGTAAATGTCAATGATTTTATTGATTATGTATCTCAGATATTCTGAATGTAACGCTATCACGGTTTTTGGGAAAAATATTTAATATATATTTTACATATTGGGAATGGTTCTCTATATGCAGATTAGCTTTACTTGAATAAATAAGACCACCTTACAAAAATGATTGAATTTTTTCTGCAACATCTTTCGGAAGAACTTCAAAACAGCTAGAAAATATATCTAGTAGCATAATTCGATGACTCAATCCTTACTGTTTAGTTCGTTGTGCTGAAATTGCGTTAACTTTTAGTTCGTTTTGAATGGTACGAGTTAAAAAGTGCCTGGTGCACATTGGTCTTATTATTATTCTACGTATGTATGCAAATTTTTTGTTGGTGACAAATACAAGTAAGAAAAGGGCGTCACAATATAATATGAAAATGTCATAACTTGAGTTCATCAGTTCTCTACGTCGTAACGCGATCATTAGAAGTGATCCATTGACTGTGAATTTTCCAAATAAATGTACTGAACTTTTGAGTATATGTATTCTGGATCCTTATAAATAAGCAATGTCTTCATGAGTTCAGCCGATGCTTATTGTGTTCTGAACAGCTGTGTTTATTTTTACTTTTTCATGACTAAGTGCGAAATCGGTACCGCGATCTTCGCCTTCATAGAGTAAGAACTACTACTTCAGTCAGCCGCACCTGCAATAGACAACAGAAGGATACCGAGTACAACTTGTCGGAAATACAGTACACGAGTTCAAATTGAACTAATTTCTATATTTTCATAGGCGACAATAAACGGAACCGTGCTGACAACACAATGAAAAATCTTTAAACGTTTAAAATTTCTTTAAACTGGACAATGAAAATTGTTGAAAGGAAAATATGTTCCTTCAGAAATAAAACTTATTGAGTAAGTGCTCTTTGGCGATCTCGCTTGGCTCCAAACTTACCATATGAATATTTTTTATTGGTTCCTACTAAAGATTTTTGTTTTCCCCCATTGTTTGTTTCCCGGGGAAATAAACAAGAATTTCCGGTATTCCGGGTCTAATAAAACGTTATTAATTTTTAATTTCAAAAAAGATTCTAAATGAATTAAATAGAGAAATTTTAACAACATAAAAATAATGATATTCAAAGTAAATTAAATAAAGCAGAAATCTTTAAATTTAAGATGAATAACAATGAATAACAAAGAAAATATTTAATTTTATGAATGTGTTTATATTATTTACATGCATAAAAAGGTTAGAATAGCATCAGCTCTTAGTAAAGGTTTTTTTCAACAAGAACTTTGTTTTCTAAAACAAAAAATTTAGATGAAGATGATTCAAATTGTTTTGTATTGCGAAGAGAAAAGGTCGTCAATTATGAATGAAAAATTATATCTGGCAAATGTTCACTACGAGCACGCAGACTTCAAAGCCTGTCAAAGGAATTTACCGGAATCAACAAAGTGGCTCACAGCTGCGAAGTCTTCAGTTGGACGACCCGGTCGAACACGCGTTGGTGTTGGCACATTTTGTATCTAGCCTGTCGACTCAAATTCAACGAATAAATTCTTATGTTGTCCGAATATATCACGAATTTTACGAATTGCAATTTTAACAGATCCACCATTTTCATAGTGGATTTTAATTATTTTAATGCGATTTTCGAGAAAAAAATTTAATTCAATAGCCCTATTCACAATCTTGTGCAAATAGTATTGCATTTGCAAAATCATTGTACTCTACACCAACAAAATACATTGTAAATGATTTCAAATACTCTCTCAATTTGTTAATGCCTTAATGCAACACCATTTGCACAAGATTGTGGATAAGGCCATTGTCAAAACTATAAAGTTGTTGGTGTTGCCACAATTGAAAAACAAAGTTTTTGTTGAAGAAACGCTTTAAGGTAGTCTTGCATTTTCTTCTTTTCAAGGCTACAACTGCTAATTTAACTAGTTTTTAGATCCGAATCTTTTTAAAAAGTTTTTAAAATTTCTCTTGTTGTAGACGAAACTTTTAGATATTTATAATTTATATTATTTTGAAAAATATCATTCAAATTATCACCAATTTTAATCACGGGAATACCAGCATATAATTAACGGTTAAGTGAAAAATGAAAATAATTTTTCCGGAAACAGTCGGGATGGAAATCTCAGTAAAAAAACCCCTACTTAGGACTCGTACATTATAGAGCACATATAAACAATGTGGGTACATATATTTTTAAAATCCTTCTGGTTTTTTGACCGCTTTTTAATTATTATTATTATTATATGTTATTATTTTTAATGCTTAAGTTCTTTTTATTTCTATTTAAAATATTTTATTTTTCAGTATTTCGTCACTCCTTTGTGTGACTTCTTCAGGACATTAATTATTTTTAAAATCTAATAACTCATTGCGAGTGATATGCAATTTTAAAATTTTTTATTTGATTTTTAACGTAAATATACCTTTTTTTTAAAAAGTGACCGATGCAACAATTTTATGGAGAACCTTATCGTTATCGATGAAATACGAGAATTAAAGCACTTTGCAAATGAGATATCAAAATTAAATTGCATTTTCATTGGTGTTTTACCAAATCATCAGTAGACTTTAACCACAGTTTTGAAAAGTTAAAAACCTCTTATCTTATGCACATACTTCTGGAAACCATCTCAGAATTCACAATTTGTAAATCACAAACTATTTTCAAAAATCACAACAGAATAAGCATAGTAGGCCTTGAAACTCATACAAAAATAACCCAATGCTAGAGTTAATGTCGACGTCGTCGACGGCGTCAAATGTCAAAAAAAAAATTGAATCGTATGAAATTGTATGAGAGCAGTTAATCTCAACGCCGTAAGAAATTTGACGCCGAAAAAGTTCAATCTGTTTCAACTTTTTCGGCGTCGTTTCAGACAAAAACATATTTTTTAATTAAAATGAATTCGAATCTCACATTAGATGAGCAGCTTATATATGCTGTTCCTGAAAATGAAGTGCTTTACAACAAATTCTCCAAGAGCTATAAGAATATAGCTCTTAAAGGGGAGGTTTGGAAAAAAATAGGGACAGCTTTGGGGATATCAGGTAAATACATTAATAAACAACATATTTCAATTATTAATGTTTAATTGGTTTACTTTTTTTTAAGAACATGATTGCACCACTAGGTGGAAAAGCCTCAGAGATAAGTATATGCGGGAGAAAAAGTCAAGAAAGAGAGAGAGAGAGAGAGAGAGAGAGGTGTTAACGTCGTTGAGACGCCGTCAACGACGTCGACATTAACTCTAGCACAACAAATAAATTAAATTATATTCAATATCAATCTTTTTAGAAAGTTATTTCTCACGTGGCATAAAAAAACACATCACAGAATAAAAGCATGCATTAAAAATGCAAGAACAATTAATATTTATAAGCAACTGAATTGATTTGTTTTTAAATTATTTCGATTTGTAAGTAAATTTAGAATAAATGATTTTGTTTTTATATTTGAATGTGGCCTCAGCAAAATCAGATGTTTACTTTCAAAATAATTAAAGGCCGTGATCCCCAACCGTGCGATTTGCCACATATGACATGTGAATTCATTAGATCAGATGTTCTCGAATTATTAAGTGGCAGGCTATGTGGCAGCATTATAGTAGCCAACAGTATATGTAGTCGTCTTGCCTGCTGCCGTCTATGTGTTTATTGCTGAAGTTCACCCCGTAACAGACCGCATAGACTTCAATGCATACAGAAAAATTCATCGTTTAGCAGTGGCTGGCACTTTTGACTTAATTTCATAAAACCTAAGACAGATGTGAACTTTTCAAAGATCGTTACCTCACCATGATCATTGATATTTTGATTAAAAATATGCTTTCGGACGATATATGATATCAAGAAACTTGACATGCCATATGGGTTTCGCAACCATTGACTTATTAATAACAAACTTTATTCGAGAAAGGGAACTGTGCATTGGCTTTTATTTATTTATTTATTATTAAGTCTATGGAAAAAATTCCTTACCGACTGATAGATTATAAACAATTTAATAAAACATAAATTAAGTGAATTAAATTAGCTAAATAATTAATAATATTACGTTTTATAACATTCAAATTAGATGTGAAACCAATACAGGACATATCATTGAAGCAACAGCATACTCTTCTCCAAGGGTCATTCATTGCAAAGTTGGTTCGATGAGTGGTTACATGAAGTAACCTGCAAGATCGTAATGATTGCTGGGGAATATGGAAGTTCAACTCCTTTAAAAGAAACTCCGATGGTATATTTCCATTGATTAGATTCAAGAGAAATGAAACATTGAGCATCGTTCAACGGCTTCCAAGACACTTCTGTCATTTCTGCTGAAGCCAAGTGATATGTGAGAATTTCACATATTACACGGCCAACAATGCTCGAAAATTTGGTCCTCAAGGACCATTGCACCGCAATGACCACAATCAATACACGACATCAGTCTTTTCAAATGCTTATGTCATGTATGAAATAAATAAAAAATACTTTTTACAATTCCAATTGCTATAGCTTTTCAAAAACACATTTTATTTATAAAAGCATTAATACTTTCCATACCTTGAGAAAATTCAGGAAACCTCTTCAAATGAACTGCTTAAGCAATTCTGACAGTGTGCGCTGGTCTAAAGCCCAGTTCACCAGTGCAACATTCTTAATTTTTTATTCCTTGCCGTGAGTTTTTCTATATTTTGTTGTTGTTGTGCATGCATTTGTACTGACCATTGGTGGGAGAGTAACATTCAATCATTTCGAGAAGTGCTCACACCCACCCACGATTGTTTTCTTTTTTTTCTAGTGCATTTTTGTGTTGCGAAAAATTGCACTGCATGTGTGCACATACTTTGGACTTTTCAGTGAAATTAAAGAAAAAAAATTTATAGCAAATTTGAAAAAAATGTTTTGTGTTTTGTAGATTTTATTTGAATACTTTTTATTTTAGCTTTGGCCTGCTTATGTTACTCGACACATTGAACAGTACACATACAAATACACATCAGACTTATCATATGGCCAAGCAGCAGCCATCGTGTGTGTGTGTGTATGTGTGCATGCGTGTATTTGTGTCCATGTTACTAGGATGCACTAAGGCCAAACAACACTCTTCATACACTGTCAAACTTCCTAAAACTCCTACTATTCCTTTCAACGTTTCTCTATAACAACTCGGCTTCTTTGTCTTTTACTCTTGATGAGTTCGTTTGGTGTGGGTTTTTATACTTTGGCTAGAATTTTCATATGTGCACACACATGTGAGAGTGTGTGTGTGGGCGAGTGTATTTCTATTTTATTTATTATTTTGTAGAAAAAACGTATTCGCGTATCCTTATTGATGCTTTCAGTTATATGTTGCAATCATCTGCAGTGTGCGTATGAGTGTAGAGTGGCAAAACTGTTGTGTGTAGAAAAAGTGCATTTTGGTCTAAAGGGTTTCTCTGGCAATATACTTTTGCATATATTTGTGCAAGAGGTTTTTCTATGATTGCAATAGCATGTTTGCAAAAGTTGAAAAAAAACAAGCAAAAAATAAATACGAAACAATTTTTCGACCCATAAAAGTGGCCGCTAGGAATATTAAACCCAGTCTTTCGACAACAATTTTACTGTCGAAAAAAGAAAACAGGATTCTGGAACAGTTGGAGAATTAATCGAATGAATTTGCAATGTATGAGTTTTTACTCCTTAAGAAAAAATAATGGACCTGCAGTTGCAACTGGGTCTGCCAGTGCGTATACTTTCTTTTTATTAAAACAAGTCTGTAAGTGCAACATCATCATCAACGTCAGCGGTAGCATCATCTACATCTGAATCAGCTTCATATTTGTTTTACGATTTGAGTTGATTTAGTTTTGTTTTCGTGAGTTTGTAAGTTTTTTTATACAAAACGCTTTTACACAAACACACTCGTGCTGTGCCTACAGAAACGCATGCATGTGTTTTGGTATTCTACTGCACTTTAAGTGCAATTGCCATTTTAATCTCATCCTTAATTCTTTTATTTTTTCAGTTTGTTTTTTTTTTTAATTTTTTTAGCGCTTTAACGTTAGAAACACTTTGCATTTTACGCTGATTTTTTCATAAATAAATTGTGAGTGGCCTGCTACGTTAGAGAGGAGTCTTTTCGCCAGGCCATCAAGTGCGTTTACGTAGTCTGTTGTATACTTTTTGAATTTTTTTTCTATTTTTTGAGTGGACAGCCATTTAAATTGATGGTTAAGTACTTCCAAATCTATTCTATAAATATTAATTAGAGACTTTTGCAAATAACTTTGTTTGTATTACTTTTTTGCTACAGCAAATGCCAAATAATTGAAAAATCGTTGCTTCTTTAATTAAAAACAAAATTTATTATTTTCTTTTGCTTCAAAATAATTATTTGCTAGTAAATGTTTGTTATTAATTATCAAAAGTAATTGTTGCACTTTAATTAAAAAAATGTTCCCTAATTATTATTTTTAAATCAGTCTCATATTTGCTGGTTTTGTGCATGTTTAAGAATTGTTTTTTTTTGTATAGAACAGGAGGTGGTAATCTTCAAAAGATACTTATGTTCCATCATAAGCATGCACGATTCACCATCACTGGTGCCTACGTACTAAACGAAGGGCTTGTTAGCGATTTCGCTTCATCTTATGTACGCTCGTTCGATCCATGTCTTTCCAGCCTTCGTAGTTCCTGCATAACTACAGGCATATGGCGGTTGCACTCGTTCCATTTAATTTCGGAACCCAAAACCGCGTTTAGAAGCTGACGGGGAGTAATATTCAATTCCCAAGGCCCGCTAAATCTCGGGCAGCAAAATAAAACGTGCTGAGCGTTATCATCTTCCTCAACACAGTTTGGGCATGTTGGGGATCTATCGTGTCCAAATTTGTGCAGATATTTTCTGAAACAACCATGTCCACTCAAGAACTGCGTCATATAAAAGTTGGGCTCGCAGTGTTTCGCCTCCAGCCAGGGGATTATGATGGGCAGAAGGTAATAAGTCCATCTGCCTTTCGAACTGCATTCCCATCTAGACTGCCATCTGCAGATAGAAACACTTCTTTCCTCTCTCCTTATTGTAGCAATTTGCCCTGGGTTCTCAAGACAACGAAAATAGATTCGCCTCATTTCATCCACCAGTATATTTATAGGTATTGCTCTTGCCAATATCATTGCTGCGTCATCGGATATTGTCCTGAAACCACTTATTTATCTTATTGCACTTAGACGGTACACCGAACACAGTTTTCTTCCTGTCGTCTCCTCGGAGAGTGCTACAGACCGTACTGGGCAGGCATATATTATTATCGAGGTCACAACCGACGATATTACCCATCTTTTAAATAATGTTGGTCCTCCAGTATTTGGCATTATCCTTTCCAGAGCTGCTTGTGCGGCGAATGCCTTTTTGACAATGAACCTTACATGTTCCTTGAAATCTAGCCTATCATCGATCATTACGCGTAGGTAGTTTATGGCCCTTTTCGATTGAATTCTTGCATCGCCAACTGTTACAGTCATCTTTTCCACCGTTTTTCTGCTACTTATTAAGACAGCCTCTGTTTTATGAGCAGCTAGTGTCAACCCAGTCCCATTAAGCCACGATTCAATCCTTTCGACTGCCGCATTTGCCTTCACCTCCACCTCCTCCACGGTTTTTGCCACTGAGACTATGGAAATGTCGTCCGCAAAGCCAATAATGGAAGTCTTATCCGGTAAGGATAGTCGCAGTATTCCATCATACATTATGTTCCAGAGCAGAGGGTCAAATACAAAACTTTTCGATTCCGCAAATAGTCATTTACCAAATTCATTAGGTACAACGGCGTACCCATAATGAAAAGGGCCTTGGCAATATTTCCCCAACTCACGGAATTAAATGCGTTTTGAATATCCAGAGTGACCACCGAGCAGTATTCTTTGAAACCAAATCTCCATCTTCCGCCTTCTATTGCATTTTTTGCTATGTCTACTGTTTTCCTAATCGCATCTACAGTGGAACGGCCTTTCCTAAATCCATACTGCAGGTCGGAGAGAACTCCTCTGGCTTCAGCGCAAGCTAGAAGTCTATTGTATACAATTCTCTCGAGAACTTTACCCATCGTCTCAAGGAGACAGATTGTCGATACGAAGATGGCTCACCCGGAGGCTTGCAGGGTTTCGGGATAAGTACAAGTTTCTGCACTTTCCAACTCCGAGGGAAAATACCCTCGACTAGGCATTTCTGGAACATGGTGGCAAACATGTCCGGCCTATGTTGAATAGCCAACTTGAGCGCTTTGTTCGGGATTCCATCTGGCCCAGGCGTTTTTCTATCACCAATTTTAGCCCATGCCGCAAGCAACTCCCCTTGTGTGATCTCTGGGATTGTGTTAGTCGCCGCCTACTCCGTCCTTATACTGTTATACTATTAACCTCATAGAAACAGGGTGCCAATAATCTTCCGAAGCAAAATTGGGCATCCCAATCTGGGCTCTTTCTGCGCTCCGATGTTTTTGAAAACTACCTTGTATGCCGTTCTCTTTATGGCTTTCCTTAATTGGGCGCGTAGATCCACACCGTTCGCGAAACAAGGCTGTCGCTGGCAAACGATATATCTATCGTAGAACTGGTATCTGATCTCCTAAAAGTACTCCTCGGTCCATCATTTAATAACGTGACCTGCAGGGATGCGAAAGCTTCTAAAATACTATGACGTCTTGTGTTAGTCCATGTATGTTTAAGCATGTCAGTGTATGTTTGCGTGCATGCGTGTGCTTACTGCTAGGGCCTGTTAATTATACCCTGCTGATTACAACTTCTTACACACACTATTACCTTTTAAATATTTCCATACGCATAATTTTGTGAGCATTAGAAAAAAAAGAACACAAATGCTCTATTAATACACTTGAGCATTTGAAAGTGTTCAGGCATAAAATATGTTAATACTTTTTTTTAATTGAAAGATGTTCTCACTTATCAATTATGTAATACGTACAGTGGGAGATAAATATTTCCCATTCCAATGACTTTTGTGCAGGAAAATATCTTCTATAGATTTATAAAACATGGCCAACAGAGTGCAAGGCAAGTTATTGCCTTTAAAATATTTCTATTGCTTCATTCATTTCTTTCCACAACTCGTCTAACTTTTTATTAAAAAAAAATAACTCTTATTTGTCAGTTAAGGTACCCACGATATGAGTTATTGTTTTACCTCTTAAAAGAGAGTGGCGAAATAGTTGACGCGATATTACAAAGCCGAAAATTGCAAGTTTGACTCTGCACTGAGTTATTGAATTTTTCTGGCCAGCATTGGCACAGTTGATGGATGATTGTTTTAGCGACGAAGGCATGGGGCTCTTTGCGCTGAACACATTTACAGCAATTGGCGCTATCATATACTGAAGAGCAGAGTACAGCAGCCTTCTTCATTAACCGGTGAATTAAAGATTATATGTCTTCCTTCATCTGTCCTCTCAATCCTATCCTCTTCAGTTTAGTACCGCTGTAATGTTCCGCACATGTAGGCGTCATCTCCTGAGTGCTGTGTTTACAAAAAAAGAAGACTAAAAAAAAAAAAAAAAAAAAATTAGTATAATTATTTTTGAAAAAAAAATGTTTTTAATTTAAAAACTTTTTCTGAAACAAAAAATCTCCTAGAAATTTTACTTTTAAAAATTTGAAATATATGCCGCTGAAATAAACTGAAATTTATATTTTAGCAAAATCAGGAACACTGTGGCGTTACAATAAAATTTAAGAAAATGATTACATCATGTTTTCATGAATATTAATATTGATGACTTGATGAAACAATTCAATTAATTGAAGCTGTGAAGGGAGCCCATAAGGAAAGTTCAAAAGAGTATCTAAAGCCTTTGTATTAGTCAGCTCCAAACAGAATATTTGAAATAATTTTATACAACAGAGTGTGCACAAATTATTTTACTACGATATCAAAATAGAATATTTGAAAGAAATTTTAAACTGTGATTCTAACAATATATGAATTGAAATTTGGGAACATATTATGGCTTTTGGTGGCAACGCATTTGAGCTGTCAGTTAGAATTTGCGTTTTAGTTAGGAAATGTTTCTGTTTATCTAAGTATGATCAGTTTGATAAAAAATACTTTTCTGAACAAGAAATGTAAAGAAAAGAGAGGCATTTTTAACGAAGGAAAATGAATTCTGCTCCACTAACGGAGACTATTTTTGAAAATGGCTGCATTTTCAAGGTGGGCCAAAAGAAGTCATCCGATGACTCCTCCAGCGTGGCCAGTGCACTATGCAGTCACTTTGAGCGTGTGTAATAGCTACTCGTCCATCACTCGTGGATTTTCGGTGCCCCAGAAGCGATAGTTTTGCTTGTTCATGTAACCACTGAGGTGGAAACGAGCCTCATCGCTCATTATGATTTTGGTCGAAAAATCGTCCACTTCGTCCTCAAGATTGAAGATGGCAGTGTATCGTATCGCTCCATGGCTTGTTCACTTGTATTCTACATCTGCCTAGTTCACAAATGTCAAAACAAATTTGACATTGACCATTTGCAAAACTAAGAGTATCTTCCAATAGGGTGATTTCTTTTGGCCCATCTTGTATAAGGACTGTGATGGTAAAATATTGCGATAAACGGAACGAAAAATCGAGCTCGTTCTAAATCCTAAATTTTAATTTAGCAGCTGCTTCTTAAATTTTGTAAATTTTTAATTTTTTTCTAAATTTCACGGTCACCTTAGACTATAAAGCATCTCATACCAACTGGCACTAGTGAAATAATTATTATTTTCCAGAGAATTATTTCAGTAGCAATAACCATTGGGGACAATTGTAACTGCGGAAATATTTAAAAACTGATCGCTTATTACATCTGCTCCGATTCAGTACGATTCAGGGTTTATAATGATTTTACTGGCTCCAATTTAATAAATTGTTGTCTGCTTGTTTATTTTTCGTAAGCAATTTTTTACACTATTTCTTTTCTAGTGTAGACGAAAACTTTTGTGGTTTAGTAAATGGTTTAGTCATCGATACACCATATGCTTAGGGAAGGTATCCCAAATATATTGTGTTGGTTTTGATGAAAGCGCTAACGGAATCCTACTAAAAATAATTTTAATTTAGATTCTATGAAAAATGTAGATGTAAGGGGAAAAATATTATTTCGGTTTGAACTCAATACCACACTTTAGTTATTCTGCAGTTTTCAATCTTGTACAATGAATATTAGAAATCCTCAAATAACTCTCATATTCGAAGTCGTTCAAATAAAATAATTATGAACAACCAAAACTAATAAGCTAATGCATTACCAAAATTTACCAAAAGGCTACATATAGAATTGTCATTCCGTGTGTAATTTCCTCCATAATAATATGCGACCTTACAAAGTATGAGCGATGTCTGTCTGTTTAAAAGAGAAATAGTTTTTCCGAAGCCCCCAGAAAAGCTAGAAGCTTCACCCTTGGAGTGATGGAGTAGAGATGGTCCTAAATGGAGTGCTATTGAAAATCAGCAAAAATCCAAAATATTTTCCCAGTGCTGTAAAACTTAAACCAATTTTGGAAAATAACGTTAAAAAGAAAATTATCTGGTTTTTTGTTTGGTAACTAAACCAATTTTATACTTCAGGAAGAATTAAATTTATATTAAGTAAAAACCAAAAAAAGAAGTAAAAGTGCTATATACGGCTGTGCCTAATCTTAAATACCCTTCACTGATGTAATTCTTCTTTCTTTCTTTCTTGCTAAAACCGAAAGTAGCTTTAATTAAAAAATAATTAAAAACAAGTAAAAGTGCTATTCGGCTGTGCGAATCTTAAATACCCTTCACAGATGTAATTCTTCTTTTTTTTAAAAGAAAACAAAATGATGTTATCAGTTACTTTTATATATAAGACAAGGTTTAAATGTTTTGCTTAGGAAGCTAAATGTTTGCTTCTTCTTACTTCTAATACCTCCGAACATCTTTCAAAAATATTAAATATGTTTAATTTACAAACAAAATGAAAAAATCCGTTTCATGTACCCCAAAAGGTTCTAATTGTCCAACCGTAGAGTCGTCTTTTAGATTTTTTTGGTTTTTAATACCAATTTATTTCTTCCTGATATATAAAGTAGCTATAATTCATCATAAAAATCAAAAATAAGAAATTAGATGGTTACTTTTATGAATCCGAAAATGTCGATATTACAACCCTGAAATTGGATTTTTAATTATTTGGTTTTTAATACCAATTTAACTCTTCCCGAAGTATAAAAAAGATTCCATTCACACACAATCAAAATAAGGAATTTATATGGCTACTTTTATGTACTAAACAATTTCGATTTTCCAACCCTGGAAAAATAAAAAATTTGGAATTTATATGGGCACTTTTATGTACCAGAAATATTTCGATTTTCCAACTCTGGAAGCGAATTTTTATTTTTTTTTACCAATGCAATTCTTAGTGAATTTTTAAACTTTTTGGTCAGTTTCATGTACCATAAAATATTTCATTTGTCTAACTCTGGTTTCAAAATTTCGATTTTTAAAGATTTTAATACCAATTTTGATCTTCCTGAATTATAAAATAGTTTAATTAGCAAAAACAACAACGTCAATTGCCTCTTTTGTTACATGCATAAAGAATATTTAAATTTCCCAACCGTGGAAACGAAATTTAAATTTTTTTTGTGTTTTTTTTTTACCAATGCAACTCTCAATAATGTTGATCATGCAACTCTTAATAATGAGGTTTATTTAAGAAAAACTTAAAATTTGTAACCATTTTGGTCACTTACATGTACTACAAAATATTGCAGTTATCCAACCCTGGAATTGAAATATTGATTTGTTTTAATATTTGATACCAATTTTGTTTTTCCTGAATAAAAAAATAGTTTTAATTAGTAAAAACCCGACGTTAGTTGGCTTTTTGGTTACTTTTATGTATAAAAAGTTTCAATTTCCCACCCCTGGAAGCAAAATTTTAATTTTTAAAATTTATTTTATCAATGCAAATCTTCATGAAGTATAAAGTGATTTTGTTTAAGTATGATATTCCAGATACTTCGTCGTCTCGACGACTCATGTTTACGTTTTGTATATCTCTTCCTCTATTTGTATATATCAACACCTGATTTTTCGTATAGCACTAGCCGCTGATATGGCCTTGCTGTGCGCGCAGCTATAGCTCTCTACGTATTGGGAAAGTTTTATTTTTTTGCATATGTATCATTGAAACCATGGCTTATACAAAATATAATTTTGTTATTCATTCGTAAATCATAGACTGACACTTTTAAAAACAAGTTCCTTTAATTACTCAATATGTTAATATTCAAATGCAAACAAATTTAATCGATTATGTAAACTATTTTTATAAATTCCCATGTCATGTTTTAAAAAATCAACCAAATGAAGTAAAGCTATGAAACGCGCTTTTATGGCAAATTAATAATAAAAAAATAGTTTATGTTTACTTTTTTTATTAACATACAAAACAAATAATTGAAAGAAATAAGTTTCATTTATTTAGTTGTTGCCGGTCTTCTTTCATTGACTTTCGAATATCTCCGTCGTCGATTCGACGAACTATGACGCTTACGCCACAAAAATATGTATGATATTCTAGGGTTAAGAAAAACTCAAAATTTATAACAATTTTGTTTATTACATGTACTACAAAATATTGCATGTACCAAAAAAAACTTTCATTTTCCCAACCTTGGAAGCGAAGTTTTATTATTTTATTTTTTATCAGTGCAAGTCTTCTTGAGGTATAAAATAGTTTTATTTAAGAAAAATTTTAATTTTTTAACCATTTTGGCCACTTTCATGTACTACAAAATATTGCACTTGTTCAACCCTGGATTCGAAATTTTGATTTTTTTTTTCATTTTTGTTAGCAATTTTGTTCTTCCTAAATTATAAGACAGTTTTAGCTAGCAAAAAACAAAAAAAAAACAACATCAGTTGCCTGATTGATTACTTTCACGTATAAAAAATATGCAATTTCCCATCCCTGGAAGCAAAATTTGTATATAAAAATTTTTTTAAATCAATGCAAATCTTCATGACGTATAAAGAGGTTGGTTTTGTTAAAGAAAAACTTGAAATTTTTAACAATTTTAGTTACTACATGCACTACAAAATACGGAATGGGCCGAAAAAAAATGTTTATTTCCCATCCCTGGAAGAAATTTTAATTTTTTTAGTTTTCAGTAGACCATTGAGGATTCCCAAAGCACGAAATAGGTTTAATTTACAAACATTAAAAAAAATAATTGGTTTTTGGTATAAATTTTGCGTCGAGAAATAGGTGTAAATTAAAATAACTAAATAACGCAATTTTGTTTCTTTGGTAATTAAGCCTACTTTCTATTTTACAGTGAATGCGCACGTCTGTGAAGGGTATCTAAGATTCGGCATAGCCGAAAATAGCACTTCCACTTGTTTTAAAATAATTTAACTTTGTTAAGAAATATGCTATATGATTGCTTAAATACACATTTAAAGACTTTATTAATGCATTTTTTAATTCTATATTTAAATAATTTCCAGGGCTAAGGTAAATCATCCTGGAGTCGCATCGCTTACAGAACCACACAGTTGGTATTTTCACCGAAAATGCAGGTATTTTTATAAATCACTACTTCAGTCTATTTTTTCATGGCACATATCCCCTCTAACACACGCACAGACATTCACGTATACCGACATATTCATGTGTATTAAAAAAGAAATTATGCGTAAAAGGACATTAGAAAAAGTGTTCAGTGAGTAAAACAAAATCAATAATTACGCATCTTTTACACTTTATATATTATGTTTTTTTAAGAAATTAAGAGACAGACAGAATATGTTAAAAGTATATTTTCTTGCGTACCAGTAACTGTTGAGAAACAACAAAAGCTATTGTAGAATATTAGGAAGAGCTGCTCACAATGGGCATAAATTGAAATTATTTCAGTTTAAAAATTCCACAAAATTTAAATACGCTTTTGAATGGGTTTGTAGAAAAATGTTGCATGGAAATATCATTTTTCAAATCAAACTAAAATTAAATGCAATTTTTCCTCTTGTATTTTTTGTTATTGTTATTTGAATATTTCCTATTGCATTGCATTTTAACTGAAGTGTGGAAAGCAAGAGATTTTGTGTGAAAATATTCATCTTCAAATTACCGAATATACATATATTTTCATTTATTTGTATTCGAATTCGGCATTTATAATACTCAATGCATAGAGACTTGAAGAAATTTTAAATAAATGGCATGAAAAATTTTTTGTAAAAACTAAATATTCGCATATTTTAATATTAAATAATAACAGTATTGAGTTTTACCTTTCAAAATTAAAAAAATGTCGTGCATAATGAAACTTGGATGGAGATCCTATTTCCATCTGGGATCAAAACCTTTTAATGAACAGTGGATCATAATTGGTTGTATCAAATAAGCGAATGAACATGTTCACTACAATTTGTCTAGATTTTTTGTATAAGATGACTTTTCTCAAAAAAAAAAATAATAAAGCAATGTGAGTCATATCACAGGGCAGATGTGTAAACATCTAGTAATGAAAATTTTTTTTTAAGTTGGAAGTACTAGCTAGTACAATTATATATATGTTAGTGATTAGTAGCTACTATTGCACACTAGATGGTGCCTATATGCAGCTGTTAAGTTTCTCTGTACTTCTTGATGTCCCTATGAATGACAATCTCAAAGACGAAGAAGACTTTTAGTTTGACAAGTTTAGTTTTTTGTTTTCCTTATTTTGCATTGTTTTAGTAAATTTCATATTAAAAGTCCAAAAAATCTTTTTAAAAGTTATTAAAATGAAATTTTTTTGTATTCATTTTATTTATCTGATTTTATTTGCCTACGATAACATTATGTACGACAGTTAGCAAAAATTAGTAGCTACTATTGCACACTAGGTGGTGCTGAGTTTATTTCTATGCAGCTGTTAAGTTTCTCTGTACATCTTGTTGTACTAAACACTCATACATAGCTCACACCGATTTGATCTTACTCCAAATTTGTGATTGTTTGTGAAAAATATTTTTACCCTCAAGCGTATAGATGTTTACTCATCAAAAATAAAAATAAAAAACAAAAATTTAAATTTCTCTTGGACCGTTGGAGTCTATTTGTTATAGAAATATATTTGAATGTTGAGTCGCAAAACAACTCTGAGCCAGTCAACATCATGAGCCAATTTAAGTGCAGCCAGACCACTGATCGCTTACTCTCTTTCCAGACTTTGGCGTCTCACTCGCGCTAGTGAATTTCGACACCTCAGATAACTGTATAGATTAACAGTTCTTGTGAGGAATTTTCCGTGGTCTCAGTTACTTGCCAGCATGTGTGCACCGATTTTTGCAAAGTAGTTTTTAAACAAATACAAATATTAGGATGATGTCTGAAGCACTAAATTTTTGTGCAAGAGTATATTAACTTCGATTTATACCAGCTAAGTGTAAATTCAGCCCCATTGTGCTCGGTTTTATTGTTCTTATATGAGAGTAAAACACACATTTTTTTCACACATGTCGCACAGTAGCTTGAAAACACGTGTCATAATTCCATAATTAATATACAGATTAATATACGTAATCACTGAACTGGTGATAATGTTTTCCAACTATTTCTTGTCTTATTTAAGTATGTATTTACTAATGACGAGTATGGTCGTGATATTGGAGGATTGGAAAACCGGTATGAGCATTATTTTTAATTAATAAGAGGCTTCTCAAATAAATTCTTTTATGAACCTGTTACAAATCGGAAAAATTTGTTTTAAATAAGGGCTATAAACTTTAAATATAGTCACTGAAGTCACTGCACTTATCAAATATGTTTCATGTGCCTTAACTCTGAAAAATTTGGCAGCCTTTCGAAAGAACAACGCCTTAAATTTGAGAAACCGTAATACAAAAATTTATAAAATTGTGGTGAAACCACTCGCGCATTTCCATCTGAATGTCTTCGTGAATACACAAAATTGTCGATTTTGGGTTCAGAAAATCATCATGCAATCCATGAGAAATGAATGAGCAACTCTTTGGTATTGGTTTTGGTTAGGTGGCGCGATTGCGCTTTACATTAGAAGGTGTGGGGATATTTCAGTAATGTCAGCAATACTATACTATCCGCTACACTATGCATGAGGCAATCGAATAAAATAGTTCAAGAAAGAAATACTGATGTAAACTGGCCAGCAAGATCATATGATGCAACACCGAACAATTTTTCTTGGAAAAGTCTGTACAATTCTTAAACATCGTCTTTGCTCAGAGTACTATCACCATATGCCCTTGTCAACATTTCAAGTGCGTTTGAACACTTAAAGCCGTGATTCACTATCCCAAACAATCGTACGATTCATTAAAGAAAAATCTTGTAGAAGCCTAATCTGGACGTATAATTCTCGATCATGTTTTCCAACATTTGCGGCCATATATCGCCAATAGTGTGGGGATTGTTGTCCTCTAAGTGGTCAATAATTTTGGGATTATCGACGACTATCGCACGATCTAGTGGCGTTAAATCGCACGATCTTGGACGCCAATTCACGAGTAGAAACGTCAAACTATGCAGTTACCAAAAGTTTACTTCAAATTATACAATGAGTACTTTGTTGACGGATATTAAATCAGCTGCGTGTTCTCCATTTTATTTATTTGATTTTTATATTATTTATTTTATACATTTTTATACCCTACACAAAAAAGGGAAAGGGTTGTTATTCCGTGTGTAATTTCTTCGATAACAATATAGGACCCCATAAAGTATATATATTCTGGATCCTTATGAATAGCGATGACGATTGAGCGATGTCCGTCTGTCCGTCTATCCGTCTGTCTGTACGTGAAATCGGGTTTCCCAAGCCCCCAGGAAAGCCAGAGACTTCGTTCTTGGACCGTTAGATTGGAAATGAAATTACATAGAGTGCTATTGAAATTCATAAATTCATGCTTCCAGAACTGGGAAGCTTACACCTATTCCTCGACGCAAAATTTATACCAAAAATCAATTATTTTTTTAATCTTTGTAAATTAAACCTATTTTTTGCTTTGGGAAGCCTCAATAGTCTATTAAAAACTAAAAAAAGAAATTTTCCATGGATGGAAAATTAAAAAATTTTGTTTCGGCCTATTCCGTATGTTGTAGTACATGTAGTAACTAAGATTGTTAAAAATTTTCAGTTTTTCTTTAACAAAACCTCTTTATACGTCATGAAGATTTGCATTGGCAAAAAAAAAATTTTTTTTTTATTAAAATTTTGCTTCCGGGGGTGGGAAATTGCATATTTTTGTACGTGAAAGTAATCAAACAGGCAACTGATGTTGTTTTTTTTTTGCTAACTAAGCCTGTCTTATAATTTAGGAAAATTCAAAATAAAATTTCGAATCCAGGGATGGACAAGTGCAATATTTAATAGTACATAAAAGTGACCAAAATGGTTGAAAATTGTAAATTTTTGTTAAATCATACTACTTTATACCTCATGAAGAGTTGCATTGGTTAAAAATAAAACAAAATTAAAATTTGCTTCCAGGGCTGGGAAATTTAAAGTTTTCTTTGTACATGCAATATGTTGTAGTTCATGAAAGGACCAAAATGGTTGAAAATTTTAAGTTTTCCTATATAAAATGACTTTATACCTAATGAAGACTAGGATTGGTAAAAAAATTTAATTTCGCTTCCAGGGATGGGAAATTGAAATTTTTTTTATACATAAAAGTAACAACAATTAAAAAATAAATCAAAATTTAGATTCCAGATGTGGATAACTGCAATATTTTGTAGTACATGAAAGTGACCAAAAAGGTTACAAATATTAGGTTTTTCTTAAATAAAACTATTTCATGCCTCATTAAAAGTTGCGTTGGTAAAAAATTTAAATTTCGTTTCCAGGGTTGGGAAACTGATATATATATATATAAAAGTATTCAAATAGGCAATTGAAGTTGCTATTTTTGCTAGTTCAAACTATTTTATAATTCAGGAAGAGCATAATTGGTATTAAAATCTTAATAAATCAAAATTTCGACTCCAGGGTTGAACTAATAAAATATTTTATGGTACGTGAAAGTGACCTAAAAGTTTAAAAATTTAAATTTTTTGTCAAGTAAAACTATGTTATATCTTTTAATTAAACCTACTTCCAGTTTTAGCAAGAAAGAGAAAAGAATTACATCTGTGAAGGGTATTTAAGATTCGGCACAGCCGAATATAGCACTTGTTTTATATATTATTTAATTTTTCCTGAATACACAATACAATAAAAATTAATCAAAACAATTTGAAAAACTTACTGATGTCTGGCAAAATATTCAATGTATGTCAAAAGTTAAAAGTTGGCCAACTTTCGTACTTTGCGTTGACGCAGAAGTACTGAATATGACAACTCACATAAGAAAGCATGTATTTCAACTCAGTTGTCAGTTGAAAAAGGCGACGCATAAGATTTGACGGATTCTATTTGCCTCAGCCTTTAGTCTATTCATGTTGAAATGCCAAACCAAACTAGACCTTGACAGCTGACAAAATGACCTTCAAATAAAGTGAAAGGGTACATATAGGTTTGTCAGTCGTTTGTCAATATTAATAAAGCATATATTATATTCCGGATCGTAATAAATAGGGAAGACGAATAAGCGATATACGACTAACCGTCTGTCTGTACGCTTTTCCCAGGCCCCCAGTAGAGCTAAAGAGTTCATTCTTGGATTGATGGATTACAAATGACCCTAAATAGAGTGGTATTGGAATTCAGAAAAATCCAAAATATGGTTCCAAAGCTGGCGGGCTTCCATCTATTTGTGCCTGCAAAATTAACTAGCAAAAACTAATATTTCTCGTTTTTCTGTTAATTAAGCCTATTTGATACTCTGGGAAGAATTGAATTTGAATTAAAAATTAAAAAATAAAATAAAAATTTGATTCCAGGGTTGGGATATTTTTTGTAAATGTAAACTGAGGTTTTGTGCTAATTGAAACTATTTTCAAAACTAATAAAAATGGTATTAAAATTAAAAAAAGAATTCACCCCAGGGTTGGACAATTGAAAAAATTTTTGGTGCAAAAAAGTGAAAACAAAGGTTACCAATTTTGACACATATCAAGTAAGACTAAGTAAGACTGTTAAAAATAAAAATATATAAAAAATTTTAAACCAGCGTTGGAGAACGGAGATTTTTTGGTACATAAAAATAATCAAAATAGTCGGTTTTTTGATGAATTAAACAAGGAACAATGAAATTCGTTTAAAGAATCCAAAAAATTCGATTCCAGGATTTCAGAGTCGATGTTTTACATAGAATTAGCCATATGAGTTCATTTTTGTTTTTTTAGTGAATTAAACCTACAAAAAAAGGAAAATTCGATTCTGGGGTTGGAAAATCGAACATAAAAGTGGCCATATAAGTTCCTAATTTTGGTTTTTTGGTTACTTAAACCGTTTTTATACTTCAGGAATAGTTGTATTCGTGCAAAAAAATTTAAAATCCTGTTGCAGGTTTGGGAAATCTAAATTTTTTGTACTTGAAAGTAGGCATATAAGTAGGTATTAAAATGCAAAAATATTAAAAATTCGATTCCAGTGTTGGATAATCCAAATTTTTTGGTACATAAAAGTAAGCAAAACTGCTACTAATTGTTTTTGTTTGGTATTAAAACTATTTTTTATGGGAGAAATAAATTGGTATTAAAAATCTAAATATATGTTTTCCAGGTTATTGCCCATTGAAAATTTTTTGATACATAAAAAAACCAACTGAAACATAAATTTTTTGAGTATGAATTATATATATTTAATATTTTTGAAAGAAGTTCATTGGTATCAGAAGTCAGAAAATACAGCTTGTTTTAAATGAATGTGTGTATGTACTCCAGACGTATGTACATCAGTAAAGGGAATCTAAAATCCGAATATAGCATTTTTATTCGCTACTCCTCGTAATATATCTTAAATGCAAAACAGCAATTGGTATTACAATTCATTTAATTTTTCTTTTAATGTCATGAATTAATGGATAATAAACATGAGTTTGTTATTCCAATTAAATTGAACAAGACCAGCAGGGGAATTGACAGGATTTCTTGCTCTAAGAAACAAATGTCAAATACAAAAAGACAAGAGCTGCCAGTAATAGACATTTTATTTTCACTGCTTGTATAATTAAAATTGTTTACATGTACATGATATTTGCTATTCTAAACAACAGGGCTTAGCAGCTTTATGGAATTTTCTTCTGTTTTCTATGGAAGAGATTTATATGAATTATGCAAATTTAAAGCAAAAAATATTTTTTTTTGGTCTCTATTGACTTGAGTTTTTTTAATTTCGTAAACAGACCGTTTACTTCTATAACAAGTTTAAATAAACTAATCCACAAATGTAAATAAGCATACATGTGTTAAAATATGTTTGTGTGTGAGCACTAAATTTCACATGTCAAAAGAAGGAATAAAAACCAGAACGAATTTAAATAAATAAATAATAATGAACGAAATTTCTATGGCTTGATTGTAGTTCCATTTTCTTTTTTCTATTTGTCAACTATATTTTTTTTTTTTTGACAAGATGCTGAACTGAATGCAGTTTCATACAGTGACTGAAGTATATTTGAACTCATGTGTTTTTGCATGTGGCAAGTTTCGCGTAGCATAATTTCATACGTATGGATATACGTGTGTGTGCCTCTGTGTATGTACATGTACAATTTCAAAAGTTTTCCTGTCAATTAATTTCATTTGAAAAACTTATAAAATGCATTTTATAGTTCCTTTTTAAATGCGACGAAAAAACGTTTGTGGAACCTTCGAATATGTTCACATATTTTACAAACAGAAACAAGAAACGAGAGTGGAGCTTCAAATAAAGTGGCATCGATTAAACTTCCCACTACTCGTCAGGCATTCATTCCATATGCCACCCTCGTACCAAGAAACACTTCTCTGCAAATACCTTTAAAACTTAAACTGGTGTGTGTACTTCGGCCATGTGTGATTTGAGCAAAAATAAATTTTCACAATTTTCATTTATTATATTTCGTTTAATACAATTTTATAAATCAAAGAGAGATTTCTATGTTGATTTATACTTTGACAGTGCGAGTTCAAATGACATTCGTGTACAACGTTTGCATCAAATAAAAACATGTTAAGTTGAATAAAAGTTTCCTAAAATAAACTTAATAATACACAGATTTTGTAATTGACGTTACTGCGTTATTCCTTTTATATTTACATGTATTGTAAACCATTCCAGAACTATTTATTTCAAAAATATTTAATTCATTATCGAACCGGGTATTTCCTGTAATGAATTCAATAAATGTGTTTTATTCAAGTTAATACCCTCAGGGAAATTCCTCACCGATTGTTTTGAATGTATCTGTCCTATGACTGGTGAAAACGGGAGTGGCACAAAATCACTGGTGAAAAGAAGACATATTACAAAAATAGATCATAAGTGCTAACGAAGCTCCTACACTTAATGTCATATCGTAAATTTGTATACCCTCCAAAAAAGAATACGGAGGGTATATTCACTTTGTCATTCCGTTTGTAACGCAGCGAAATATCCATCTGAGACCCCATCTTGATGAAATCTAAGACGATCTCAGCATGTCCGTCGGTGCGTCCGTCTGTGGAAATCACGACTGAGTCCAAACGAAAAGAGCCAGACTCTTGAAATTTGGTATAAATATATATACAGGTTAATATCGGAAAAGGGCTAAATCGGGCAAGAGGGAAAAAAGTTGCCCTAAGAAGAAGTAAACCAACCTCTAAAAAACAACATAATTTTTAAAGTTTTTTTTTTGTAATTTTGCTAAGCATTTTTATGTCAAAGATGGTCCATCGCGTTCAACTTGAAGCAATAAAATAAAAAGAATAATTCTTGGACATCGCTTCTTTTAGTGGGCGTTATTATATGCAAAAATAGTGTATAAGTTTAAGAAATTGTTTTACTTAAGCCTACATTCCTTAAAAATAACATTTTTAAACTTTAATGACGAAGCTGAGACGTAACCTGGCACTACTCTGCCCTACTTTCTCCTGCGCCCATGTCCCAATAACTGACACCAAAAAAAAATTTTTTTTTTAATTTTGTATTTAATTATCCAAAAAATTTGTTTTTAAAGTTTTATGACAAAGGTGAAATGTTTCCCCCACAGCCCTTGCCAGAGCGACCCCGCCAAAATACAGTTTTAATACCCTCCAAAGAGAATTGGACCCCATAAAGTATATATATTCTTGATCAGTGATGAAGTCTGAGACGATCTTGCCCATACATGCGCCTTTGGGCGTTGATGTACGATATTATATATGCAAAAATGGTGTAAATATTGAACAATTTGTATTAATTTACACTTACGTTTATACATACTGGTTTATTTATGTATTAAATGTTACAAATACCATTACAATTCATATCATAGCTTAACTAAACGAGAATTGTTGCCATGACCACCCTTCACTTGTTTTAGTGAAACCAATCAGAGTCTACGGCTACAATCGAGCCCTAGACCTACGCACTGATACGCTAGCACACTACCCACTAGGATACCGAGGCAAAAAACAAGTCCCTTAAATATATAGCCCATCATTCAGTATCTTAACAACAAACAATGACAGTGCTTTGCAAAAATTGCCGTTTCCTTTCCTATAGAATTCTTGTGATGGGGTGACTTTCCTCTGCGGTATCTCCGGCTCGAAAGAAGTTAATTGACGATTGTATAATAAAGTAGACAGTTCTTCAGCCACAAAGGGGCATGGCATTGAGAAAGAAATTTAAGAACTGAGTATTCAAATAATGGGTTTTCCAACAAGAACTTTCGAACTTTGACAGCTGATAATGGCCATATTCGTGAAACCTAATGTGGGAAATTAGTTTAAATTCATTCGAAATCTTTTGCAATAGACTAGTTTAAAAACTGCTGCGAATAATTAGATTGTTTTATCGAATTGGGTATTCTATGAGGATAACACACTGCCGAGAGGACTATTCGCGATGTGGTGGATAAATTTACTCGTTCAATGAACGATCGATTAACATTCGTACATCGATGAAATGCAGACTCTGCCGAAAACATCGACGCTGTCGGTAAATGTATGCAGGTCATTCCGGTTCAGTCAATTTCGCGTCGTTCACATAAACTCGGCCTTTGGCAGTTTTCGAATTTTGCATTGTGACTTAGGCCTGGACCCGTACAAAATTCGAATGAGGCAGGAAATAAAGCTAAATGACCACAGCCAAAAAGGTGTGTTTGCTGAATGGACTCTATAGCCTAATTTTCAGCGAAAAATCATCTTTCTCGATGACTACGTGAACAATCAAAATTGTCGAATTTGGGACGATACGAATCCACATGACGTCCAAGTCACTATTTTGTGCGAATTTCAGGCTGGCGGCGTAATCGGTCCATATTTCTGTGAGAACGATGTTGGCGAGACCATCACTGTCAACTAACAACTTTTTTTTTGCCTGAATTGCAACATCTGGATAGCGACGATGGTTTATAAAGATGGCGCTACGTAGCGCACGGCTCATGCCACATTGAAAATTTTACACGAGCGATGTGAGTGCATGATCATCTCACGTGTAGGTATTGTGAAGTGACTACCGAAATCGTACGATTTGACACCCTTAAACTTTAACTTGTATGACTTTCTGTAGTCATACAATTAAAGCGCCAGAGTAATAGAAATTTGGGCATTTCGGATGCGCTTCATTCAGAGAAGACGTGGCGAACATTTGAAGAATAATATATTTCACACATAATCGCATCAGTAGTTGTTTTAAATGAATACAAACTTTGTTTTGTTTAAAGAAAATAATCGCTTAATGAAGGACCCTACATGTATGCGTGTTACCTGCATCAGATTATTAAATACTAGTTCTCTGTTTGTTATGTTGTCAATAATGCATATATGCCTGCACTTCATTGCTTCTTACATGAAATCATCGGTAGATTTTAACCTTCTTGGAAATTAACAAAACCTCTTAGCTTGTACATAAACTCCCAAAAGTTAATTGAGAAGTAGACAAATAAAATCAAAGGATTTGAAATTATTAGAAAACACAAGTAAATTTTAAATTTTATTCGATATGTATGCAGGTAGAAAAATTAAATATATTCAAATAATGCAAAAACTTAAAAACCAAGTAACGTTAAGTTTTATTAAACACATTACTTATACAAAAAAGTTTTTTTCTGTTTTTTTGTTTTTGTTATGATCATTGTAAACATTATTATAGCATTACAATTGGGCGATCTTTTTCAGGATCAAGCAAATAGCATATTTTCTGGCTACTTATTGAACAATTAGGAAACATGAACGAAGAAATGAGGTAATTTTCATGGGCTACTTTAACGTACATATATTGCTAGCGTTTAAGAGCAATAATTTTAAATGTGAATTTGAGACAAATATTGATGTTTTATTGTATATGATTTGTTTTAGTCTATAACAAGTAAAATAATACAATTTTAATTTTTTCGGAACTATGGAAAACATATTTAAAATAAACTACATCAAGTTTGTTTGCTATAGGTGAAATAGTATATCAAATTGTGTCTCAGAGACACACGTCGTTAAGAATAGGGTTAAGAGCTGCATGATACTACTGTTGCCTCAACATTTTCTTTTTCATCCATTTATGGTGTTGGTGCAATAAAAATAGTTAATTGTATTAGTTATTCTTTTTCTCGCAGTTGATCAATTAAAATTCTGGCGCTTAAGAAAAGTAATTTCGTCTGCTTTACAGTTTTATGAGAATATAAATCCCTACATTAAAACTGTATAGTAAAATTTTGAGTATTAAATTAAAAGTCAATCTTGTTAAACCTTCCAACAAACATGTCGTTATTTTGCAAATCCTCTCATCAAAAGCATTCCATACAAAATATACAAACTAAATATGTATGTCTTTAATTAACAAAACGCGTGAGTCTATTTGAATTTTGTCTCGCAAATATCCTTGTAACTAAATAAAACGAAATGCAAATTACACGTATAAATTAATATACGAACAGTTTGAGTTTCATGTGTGTGTGTGTGCGTAATCATGAGTGTATGGCCAGTGTGACGAAGGTATTAAAATCCTTAATGTGTAATGGGCTGCTACCCTCATTGCTGCTCTTTATTATCGTCCTATTTAAGGTCCTTAGCTTCATGGTACACATGCACGCCATGTCTTGTCAGATTTTTGTAAATAAGTCTTAAATGAGCTGCCCCCCAACTGATGATGACGGCTTGTATTTTTCTATTCCAGTCCACTACTGCGGTGCTACATTAACTTTCACAAATTAAGCAAAACAATGTAAATTTGTACATTTTAATCCTTTAATTTCTTTGCATATTCTTTGCTGTTGTAAAGATCCATTGAAAGTAATAAAAATAAAAATCTTTTTGTACACATTTTATAACGGAAACTTAGTGACTTAGCAGGAGCTGGGCTGTCCTCTTCATGCATGCGTTCGCTGTTGTTTTTGTTTTTCAGACATTCGCTACGGAAATATAAACGTGTATTAAATAAAATTTTTTCTTTTGTATTTGAAACTGGACATTTGAATGACCAGTTGTTAAGGTTTCTTTTGTATTGAGGACCGCTACAATAGAATTTGCGGGTATATTACTACAACAAGGTTTATAAACAAAAACATATTAGAAAGTTTGGTTGCAGCTGCTATTCTTACCTAAGATACTTATTGTTTTATTATGAAACAAATCAAACTTGTGTCGAACTCATCCATCCACCTTTGACCAAACCAATGTTATTTAGAGGGGTTTGATCATAGGTTCTTGTCAAAAACGAGCGGATGAATGAGTTTGACACAAGTCTAAAACAAATCACATAGAATACATATAAGTTTTTCCCTGCACTTAGTTTTAATATTATTTAATTTTATCGATATCGTTTAGAATAACTTGCATTTAAGTCTATTTTATATATTTGCGAATCTGTTGTTTAACACTAAAAATTAGAGTTGAAAGAAACCAGCCAGTTGTATGACAAAGTAAGAAAATAACAAGTAAAAACGTTATATTGGACCGGGTCTAATCTTAAATACACTAAAAATATTTAGTAAGTAAATTTAAAACGTTTGACTCGGTGGGACAGGGAACATCTCAGTTTGTTATAGGCTTAAGAAAAAAAAATTTCAATATTTACACGATTTTTGCATATAATATCGTACGTCAACGCCCACTAAAGAGGGCGGGGCCCAAAAATTGACTGTATCATGTTTTCCACAGACGAACGTATGGGCATTGTTAGATCGTCCTAGACTTCATCACTGATCAATTATATATATATATATATATATATATATATATATATATATATATATATATATATATATATAGTTTATGGGGTCCAATTCTCTTTGGAGGGTATTAAAACTCGGTTAAATGTCTCTCGGTGGGAGAGACATTTCACCTTTGTCTTAAACTCTAAAAATAAATGTTTGGGATAATTAAATACAAAATTTAAAAACAACATTTTTTATAGGGGCATTTAGGTGGCAAAGGCGGAGCAGGAGGTAGGGCAGAGTAGTACCAGATTACGTCTCAGCTTTGTCATTAAGGCTAAAAATTTTATTTTTAAGGAATGTAGGCTTAAGTGAAACAATTTGTTAAATTTCTACACTATTTTTGCTTATAATAACGCCTACTAAAGAGGGCGGGGTCCAAAAATTATTATTTTTCAATTTTATGGCTCTAAGTTTAACGCGTTGGACCTTCTTTGACATAAAAATATATCATTTGCTTAACAAGCTTACAAAAAAACTTTAAAAATTATGTTGTATTTTAGAGGTTGGTTCTTCTTAGGGGAACTTTTTCCCTATGGCCCTATTCAGCCCATTTACGAACTTGATCTGTGCTAAATTTCAAGATATATTTATACCAAATTTCAAGAGTCTGGCTCTTTTCTTTTGGACTGAATCGTGATTTCCACAGACGGACGGACGAACGGACATGCTCAGATCGTCTTATATTTCATCACTGATCAAGAATATATGTACTTTATGGGGTCTGAGATGGATATTGCGCTGCGTTACAAACGGAATGACAAAATGAATATACCCTCCATATTCATTTTTGGAGGGTTTAAAAAAGTAATAAGATATTAATGAGTTCTTGTTGTAGCTTTGATATTTGTTTAGGATTCTTGAGTCGAAGTTTAAAATAATATCTCTAGTTATTGTAAGAGAAGTTGGGTAAAGTTTCCCATAGGAACTTGGTAAAACCCCTCAATAATCAGTTTTGGATTTTTTTTGTAAATTTGGGGAAAAAATCAGCCCGAAAAAAATTTAAAACTTGTATTTTATTTCTATACTTTCACGGTTTTAAGGTATGAAAGAGCGTTGAATATTAGTAAGAAATAATTTATTTGTGTGAAGTGTGAATTTAGTTCGTTCCAGTTACTACTTCAATTGCCATGCTCTCTCATTTTTCATCCCTTTTAAAGAAGTACTTTTGGGTAGAATGGAATTTATATTTTACAGCACAAATTGCTGATTAATTTCAGTTTTTTGAAAAAATATCTGCAAAGAAATAATATAAATTATTTTGCAGTAAACGGAAAATGTATTATTAATAACTGATTAGCATTCACGGCATACCAAAAGTGCATATTAGAACTGCTTTGAGGATTGGAAAAACCCTGGCACAAGTGCATCACACGTGAGGAGACTTTTTGAAAGGAACATAATTTGAAAAAATAATTATTTACTTACAAAAGTTTCGGCCAAATCTAGGCGAATTTGATTGAAATGTAGTTGCTCACTTGATTTTGTAAAAATTTCATTAAAATATGCACATCTTTAAGTTTGATTTAAAATAGAGTTAAAAAAGCATGTCAAATAGAATAATTTCATAACAGTTTAATTTAAATTTTATTTTTAATTTTGCCTTATACATTGGATTTCTAATTGTATAAAGGTGTAGAAAAATATGAGTTTGTGTGAGCTTCAAAGCATATTATGATTATTCGAATGTGATTTTTGAAAATAATTTGTTAATTCTCAGATAGTTTTTGAAAGTTTGTGCATAACATAAGAGGTTTTTAGCTTTTCTTTAACTGTGGTTAAGGTCTAGTGATGATTTGGTAAAGTACCAATGAAATGCATATGGAAATTGCTTACCATCAACAATAAATTTCATTTAAAATATTTTAGAAGCAAAGAAAAAGTAATTCCCAATAATGACTTGCAATTTTTCAATGGGTAGCCGATAAATCTCTTTACTATAGAGTAAAAACTTTAGAAAAATGATAGCTTGTTTACGTTCGCTAATCCCTTTTTGGCACCGGTACTTAAATTTTCCCATATATTACAATAATTGATTTTGAAATTGTATATGCTTTTGGATGAGTTAGTCAATGCGAGATTAAGTAATCAAAAATACGAGGTTTGATCCCGATCTCAGTCTAGGGGTATTTCTTTGATTTGCACTAGTGCATGTTTGTGTTGGTCTGTATCAATGACCCCTGGCCACTAAACACTAGCAACTGCGATTGACACTATAATTTACTAAAGAGAGCATTACATCGGTATTGTCGCTAATATTCCTCACGGTAGCAAACATTAAAAGCTTCTGCTTCTTCTAATCTTTCCTTATCTGTCCTTTCAGCGCACGCCAATTCTTTCTAGTTACGCCGCAATAGATTGCATATATAAATTGAATATGCATTTAAATTTAGAAAGCCATTATTACAAGAAACAACGGAAAGTCAACATCAGTTGTAATTATTCAACTTACACAGTGGAGCAGAACAGCTGTTTTCGAAAGCCACTACGCTTTTGTTTGTCACCACTTATTAGATGACTTAGTTAATTATTATGACTGTTTTTATTTATACAAATTTTAATTGGAAATTGCACACGAGAACTGTATCAAACTGATGTTTTTTTTTCTTTCTTAGCTAATCTGTACCGCACAACACAAATATGCAATCCGTTTGTTTGTTAATTGGCCCCCATTTGTCATATAAAATTATAAGACAAATTTAGGGATCAATACACAAATTTAAGTTGCCACGTTCAAATACACTTTAACTGACTTTAAAGTAAAATACCAAGAAAATGTGTGTTATATGAATGGCAGTAGCAAGGCTAGGTAATTTAGAAAACTCGTTTCTCTCTCAATTATATAGGACACGTCTGAGAACACGCACAATTATGTTACACAAATTTCTATTTTCAATCCAAAACCGTTCATATCATCTTACTCATTCATGTAAACCACCTAAAGGACGCTAAAAAGAAGCAGGAGATGAAAAACACATAAAATGCTAAACTATTGTGAACTATTGAAAAGTGTTTATGATGCCTATTATATAAGATACCGCCCGAAGACAAAAGAAAGCACACACGAGTAATTATCATCATGTGACCAAAATAAACTACTAAGGGAAAGAAATATATTCATCCAGATTTGTATATATATATGTGTGTGTGTGTGCTTTCTGTCAACTTTGTATTGCACAGAGTACAAATGTCTTGATTACCCTTGTGGTGTATTTTAGAAAGACAATACAAACACACTCGCAGGACAACCTACTAATGAGTATTAGAGGAAAACGCATATTAAGTTTTTATCTTATTCACATCTTTACTTTGTTACAACAATAAAGGAAAATGAATATGTACTACTTTTACGTAAATGAAACACATTGAGACAATTGCTGTTGTAATCGCTATAAAACGAGATCAATTTGATAGTGGGCATCACAAGAAACTGAAAAAGTCAATAATAGTGCAAGTGGTGCAATTTAAAATTTAACGTAATATATAAGAAAATAGCCTTAACTTAGTTTGAGAGGCCTCATTTTTGAGCATTTTCAGGGGAAGTGATGTTGTTCACTGGTTTTGACTTCACTGCAGTTAGTGATAATATTCTGAAAATTCGAATATTTATGATAGCCAGAATTAAAACTGAAATGAACAAAGAAAACTTATAAAAGGTGTTTCAAATTCTCTTAAAAATAAATATGTATTTTCTAACCATTTCAGGAAAATCTAAGAAAAATATAAATAGAAGTAAGTATTTTGTATCGAACTTTTTATACCCTCCAAAAAAGAATATGGAGGGTATATTTACTTTGTCATTCCATTTGTAACGCAGCAAAATATCCATCTGAGACATCATAAAGTATATATATTCGTGATCAGTGATGAAATCTAAGACGATTTGAGAAGGCGCGTCCTTACATCTGTGGAAATCACGATTCAGTCCAAACGAAAAGAGCCAGACACTTGAAATTTTGTATAATTATATCTTAAGGGTTGCACAGGTTAATTTCGGAAATGGGCCAAATCGGGCAAGATGGAAAAAAGTTCCCCTAAGAAGAACTAAACCAACCTCTGAAAAACAATATAATTTTTAAAGTTGTTTTGTAATTTTGTTAAGCAAATGATGTATTTTTATATAAAAGAAGGTCCAACGCGTTTAACTTCTAGCCATAAAATAAAATATTTTTTGGACACCGTCCCCTTTAGTAGGCGTTATTATATGCAAAAATAGTGTAAAAATTTAACATATTGTATCATTTAAGCCTACATCCCTTAAAAATAACATTTTTAAGCTTTAATGACGAAGGTGAGATGTAACCTGGTACTACTCTGCCCTACCCCTTCCTCACCCTTTGCCCCCTAAATGACTGTAAAAAAAAATTTTTTTCTTAGATTTCGTATATAATTATCCCAAACATTTATTGTTAGAGCTTTATGACGGAGGTGAAATGTCTACCACCCCCCCCCCCCCCCGGGTCGACCCCGCCAAAATACAGTTTTAATACCCTCCAAAGAGAATTGGACCCCACGATGTATATATATTCTTGATCAGTGATGAAGTCTAAGACGGTCTAGCAATGCCCATACGTTCGTCTGTGGAAAACATGATATAGTTTAATATTTTATAGGCTAATTGTTCGAAATTTTATTTTAATTTTAATTCCAATGCACAAAGGCAAGTCAACATCAGTTTTTGTTATTCAACTTACACAGCAGAGCAAAACAACGGTCTTTCTCGCAATTACTATGTTAAAATAGAGATTTAGGATTGGGTACAAGGATGCCTTAAAGGAAATTTGTCCCACCAAGTTGAACATTTTAAATTCACTTACTAAATATTTGGAGAGTATTTAAGATTCGACCCGGTCGAATATAACATTTTTACTTGTTTTTATTTTTATGTTAAATTCAATTACGATTGACAGACTAATTGTTTAAAAATTGCTTAAAAATATTGCAAAGCACAAGGTATCAACTACATCAGTTTTAATTATCCAAATTATACAGCTGCGAAGAGATGCTGTTTTCGAAAGCCGCTACACTCTTAGCATTAGTACTCAGGTGTATTTTTGATTGTTATCAGTTATCAGTGAATGGAAGTCCGTGAGTTTTTAATGAAGCACCACAGGTTTTCATATAAAAAGTTATTTTATTTTTCAACATAGTCCCTATTGAGTTCTATACAATTAGGGCAACGTTGCTCCAATTTTTTTATCCCTACCGAAATTAAAATAGCCATTTCTCCAAGGATGGGTACAAGAAATAGTTTGAAGAATGAGGAACCAATTCGAAGCCCGATTCCTGTATTTTTGCCATGAAAACTTCACATACCCAAGTGATCATTTCAAATTGAAACCACAGACCCATATGAGATGCCTATGGCTTCCACAGTCTTTCTCACTTTCAACCACCGATCTGCTGTTTGAGTTTTATACCAAACTTTTTATGAAATTCGTAATATATAGGTTAGAGTCAAGTTCCAATGTTTTAATTTACAATTTAGATATTATTAAAAATTTTTCGGACAGATCCTATAAATATAGATTTAGATAAAATTGAGAATATATATATATATATATATATATATATATATACATATATATATATATATATATATATATATATATATATATATATATATATATATATATGTATATATATATATATATATATATATATATTTTTTTTTTTTTAACTTTTTAATTTTAACAACTTTTTAGTTTAGCCACTTCGATCAGAAAGCATGTGACATCCTTTAAAACTACAACGTAACCTGTGCGTATGCATTTTACTTACACGCCACGTAGAAAACTTTTCACACCAAACAGCCAAAAAACAACCATAAAAATAAAAGATATTTTTCTAAAGCTTCTCCTCACCGCTTGCCTTTGCTTTTAAGTAGATTTTTGTTGTAAAATCTCTGTTGATTTTAGAATTTATTGCAAAATTTCTTAAGGCTGTAAAATGTGTTGTGTTTAGATCCACTAAAAACAAGTTTGTCGTCAAAGTTCTTTTGTCATCATTACTGATAATTATCTTTATGAAGTCGTTTCGAAAGATTATTTCTCTAGAGTACGTGCATGTTTGTAGAAGAACAACCTTGAGTAGTTAAATTTAACTAAAATTTTGGGTTAAATTTTTGTTGGAAACGACAGCAATTAAGTTAGATTTGTAAGTTTTCATTTATTTAGATTTACGCATATCTTTGGTAGTGATTGTTGTTATATTTCTAAATTTTATTGTTTATAAGAACATAAATTTTACCTTTTGTTTAAATCCCAGAAATCCTTTTAAACCCTTAAGTCATTGCGATGTTAAACTTTATGGTCTTTATATGAAATTTGCTGCTATTTAAAGATGACACAATTACACAAAAACTTTCCCTTATATACTGCCAGTTTCTTATGGTCAGTTTGGTTGTTGGAAATCAATTAGCCAAGTGACCACATGTCATTGTTCCTACCACTTAAAGGGAGCTATAAAAGAAAAGGATAGTTTTATGGTTATGGAATATATTTGCCTTTAGTTATTTAATTTTCATTTGAAATGAGGTTACAAGGTATTTAAAAGGCCTTTGGTAATGTTGCAAGAAAACCAAAGTAAAATTTATTAGTTTAAGTCTTTAATCCAGAAACACTAAAATCTAGATAAGTTATGGATCTCGAAAAGAGTAGAGTTTTTAAAATCGTTGATTTTTGAAAATATCACAAAAAATGTCTTGCGGAAACTAGACTTGTGTCGAACTCTTTCATCCGCTCGTTTTTGACAAGAACCTTTGATCAAACCCTTTAAATTACATTGGCTTGGTAATAGGTTCTTGTCAAAAGCAAGTGGATGAACGAGTTCGACACAAGTCTTGGTTTAAATGCGTTTGATCACATATTCTTTCAAAAACGAGCAAATGAACGAGTTCCTCTCGAAACTCTTGTATTGTCCGTCACCGTTATAAATGATTTTTTCAAAACAATTTTGTTAACGCAAACAATCGGAAACTCGAGTATAAATAAATCAGCTTATGATCGCACAACTTTTATGATTCGATTAAAAACAAATGATTTAAAAATGCTTTCTCTTCTTCCGTTTCTGCTGTTATAAATATTGGGAAGGGAAAATTTTCCCCAGGAATAATCGTAATTGGGTTGGCGAAGTTATATTTAAAAAATGTTTTTTTCTTCTCATTTATTTATTTTTTTATATTGTATATAAATGATAAGAGCTCAACAAGTGTGTGTAAAATATATGTGCTGGAGTGGGTTAAAAGCGAAAGTAAAATTAACCAAAAATAAAAAAATGCTGATTAATATTCATTTTTAACACTTTTCCAAATAAAAAACGCAAAAAATAAACCCCAAAAGCAATATATGAACAATTAAATGAAATTTTACGCACAACCTCCAAAAAATGCAAAAAATATAAAACAGAACGAATGTGGACATTAAAACGAGTATGATTGTAACAGCAACCGTCCAGCTATAAAAGCCGAAAAATGTGCAACAGTGTTGTTTTAATATACAGGCAAATAAAAGCGCACGCACATGTATACAAACATCCACGTATCCATATTAAGCTGTATACCACGTCACGGCATAAGTAGTAGTAACACGCGTATGTATTAATAAACACCAACAATAAAAGTGAACTTAAATTTTTATATTTGTTTTTTGTTTCCTGTTTTTTTGCCGCTAAGTGTTTAATTTTTTGGCGCTTTATTTTTAACTGGAGACCACATTAAGAAATCCCCAAAAATGTGCAACATAAAAATATAATACAAAGTGGTACGTTCAAAATACGCGGCCCAGAGAAGAATAGTGGATGAATGAATGAAACTGGAAAATGTTGTTCGAAATGGTGGAGGAAGCGAAACACGAATGGTACAGGAATAATGAAACTGTAGTAAAATTCTGTCTTTTTATGCATTTTTTATTTTTTTTTCCTTTATAGTTTGGTGAACAGCATGAGGCACAGTAAAAACAACGATATTTAAACCAACAACAGCACAAACATACAACTCCTACGGATAGACAAACAAGTACGACAATGACCCCATTCTATTGAAAAATTACTTAAGAAGTAAATTTGGAAGTCGATACAGAATTCGAAGCACGCTCTAAAGGCAGTAGGAAGTACTTTATCATATTTTATGTAATTGTAGCGAGCACATAGGGGCCGACAACATTTTTCCAATATTGTTCTGATATTTTATTGAAAATTTTTTCAAAGTATTTTGCTTGCTTTCCATATTGATGATGTTTTTAATGACAAATTGGAGTTTTCAAAAAAATATAGAAATAAATGAATGAATTAATGATTGTTAATTCTTATTAAGAGTTTATTTTCTAATTAAAATTATGTTGATTTTTCATACAAAATAAACAAACGTTTTAAATTAACAGACGGTTCTGGGCTTTCGCAAGGTTATATAAGTTTTGTTTTATGTGAGTAGAACTGGGCCTGGCTTAATTTCTGAAGTAGGACCAGCATTTTTGAGTTCTAATCAGTTCTTCGTTATGCTTTGTCAAGGTTAATAAAAAAATTTCTGGTATTTTAAATATTAAAATGCTTTTGCGTTGTGCGTGATATTCGGCAAATGATTTGATTTACTCAAATTAATTAATTTGCAACACGATCTCCATGTGGGTGCTGTTGGCTGAAGTGGTGGAAGTCGAGACTATGAAGCGGAGGATCCTGAACTCAACCCCGCGCTAAGCCATGAAATATTGTGTTGAACTCTTCTGATCAGCATTAGTGCATGGTTGTGTTAGTTGTTTCCAAACTGTTTCAGTGATGAAGGCATAGCACTGGTCACTGAACATAGTTGGCAGCGACTGGCACAATCATATACTAAAAGCATAGTAACAGCACCTTCCTTCGTCGGTTCTGTAGCAAAAAATTAGCCGGCGAAGTAAAAAGGTTGAAATAGCTACAAAAAATTCTCTATCCTCTCATCTTCCTTCATCTGTCCGCTCAATACTATCCCCTCCTTTCTAGTTCCGGCGCAATGCACTGAATATGTAGAGGTCATCCCCTGAGTGCTGGTCCAATATAAAAAATTAAAAAAATAAATATATTTGTCATAGGAGAAAATTATCTTAAAACACCTGGGCCCGAATTACCGCATTCGATATCGAACGAATTTTCTATACAATTTATATACAATTTTCGATCGATATCGAATGCCGTAATTTGGCCCCTGATTTGCTCCAAATTATGTCGAAATTTGTTTGTGTGGCTGGTATTCTCACAAGTGCAACTTAGGGTTTAGATGAAATTTGGCATACAGATATTTTGAGATTCATAGCATAGCATAGGATGGCTTTTGTTTTTTGAAATGAACTTATTAGTTGATCAAGGGTGGCCGAAAAATTTTGTGGAGATATGAAACTGATAACTGTGAACATTATAAACACTGATACAGTTGACTTGGAAATTACTTTATGAGGGGTCAAGTGAGGTCTCAAATTTTTTGGGATACATGAAACTGTGAAACTGATAAGCATACAAACTTTAATCTCTGATATAGTTGAAAATACAACACATCATTGACTGCTCTTTCACATATTCTTCGCGGAGAAAGCCTACCCGCGGCTTCCTAGTTTTAAATAATTATTGAACACTATATTCATTTGTTATGTTAACAAATTAATTGATTTAAAAAAGTCCAATACAAACTTCCTTTCAATATAATAGAAAGACATCGACATGATTTCTTAAAATCGGCTTAATTTGTTCATAATGGAAATGTACTGTTAGACGTAAATGCAACTTTGGATTAATTCAATTATCATGACGAGCGGATGCAAAGTGGAAAAGATTTGATCTTAGAAATTTACATGTAATTATATACTATAAGAATGCATCAGAAATCCTGAGCAGATTTTATTAATTGTCCCAATATGTCAGCTCAAGATCTTATGCATCTTCTTTAAAATTAGAAATATTTTATGTCCACGTTCATTGATTCTTCAGATTGTTCTACATTATTTTTTCGCTCATGCTAACATCGTGTTGTTTACACCTAAAATTAGCCCTTAAATTATCCATAAAAAATTTTTTTTCAATATTTCTCTCACACGTAATCACTAACAATTGGTGTGAAGGGCATTTAAAAGATTTGAAAAGCCTGGGAAATCGTGCTAACAAAAAAAAAACCAAATCATATAAAACATGGAACACAAATGAAATTTGGTCAAAAATTAATTCTGAGATTTTGAAAATAAGAGTTAAAATTTTAAACTTAAAGGTGCTTAAATCACTCGTACAGGACTAGAAACTTGCTGCCTCACTTAAAAAAAATATTGATTTTTACGAGGATTATAAAATAGATATATATATTAAAATTTGTTCTGTCAACCTGTTGTAAATCAGAAACAAATTTTGTATATTGGTACTTTAAAATATAAACAAGAAAGCCCAAATAAAATAAGGAGAATAAATTTTAAACATCAGAAATAATGAATTGTGCTTGTTGCAGGCTTAAATAGCAAACAGATAAATACTCCAAAATTGCTTAAGGCTTAAAACATAATGTCCGAAAAGATGACATTGAATTGACAAAAACTTGGGATTAAATTGAGATTGGGTGCAAAGAATAACCCCGAATTAAATCGGCTTTTATTTTTCATTAAGCCAGTCTATCCCTAACCACGTCATCATAATATGTTTAGTGCATGTTGAATTTGTTTTTGTCTCAAACGTTTTTGGACATCTTTATATTTAAAAGAGGTAGCATTTGTCTTTATATGGCTAATTGCGGGACTCAAACGGTGATCATAAAGTCAGTGTAATGCGCATAAAATTTAGCTAAGAACCCCACAATAATCAATTTGGGTAAAATTGAGAAAAGGAATCAGCACGTTTAAAATTTTGTGTAAAACAACATATTCCCAAATATATAAATAAAAGAAATTTCTTGTTGATGCACTTTCCACTGTATAAAAGCCATGCTGTGGGAATCATATTGACAGTATTACAGTAGTAGAGGTACTCCTTACGGAATTTTACCTTTAGTCTCCACATAAGATGGCGCCATATTTGGCGGTGAAGTTAAAAATATTGTTATACTGAAAATCAAATACGAATTTACAGGACGTTTAAAAAAACTATTTTTGAATGAGAAAAACTTAGAGCGTGAGTAGTAGGCGTTAGTTCTTAATCCGACGTCTCCACTAGACTTCGACCCGAAAATGATATAGACATGAGTCCGGCAGAGCAACGGTATTAATATGACAATGTTCTTGCATGTGGTGACGACGTGTTCAGACTTCTGAAGTAATATTTAGGTTGTGCAAAAGAGAAAAAATTTAACTTCTCCGTTCTGTCTCTTTTGCTCTCCTTTGAAATTATATACGAACCCGAACATCAAATCGGACATGGAAGGCAGCAGATATATCCAGACAACGGTCTACATTTAATATCTAGTGGAGACGTAAAGTAAGCGGAAAAAAGTCAGTAATGCAGTCATATCCTATATAGATAATATTAAAAAAAAAAAATACCACTTAGTAAACAAATAAAGACGTTCCAATATTTTATGAAAATAAACGAAAGTGTCTTAGTCAGGCTATAGTTAGGCCCTACAAAAATGCGTATTCTTTGTTAGCAGGACTTTCTCGTCTTCCAAAATTCTAGAACCCTCGGATTGGTATTCCGTTAGTACTCTGGAAGAATTCAACGGTGACAATGTAAAAATAATATTATTATTTCTGTTATTTTGGAGCTAGATTGAAGTCTGCTGATGATTTGGCGTAAGAACTAATTGAATGAAAACATGCAGACATACTTTAGGCACAACAAATAAAAAATAGTTAAAGCGCGCCTTTCAGACTGTATAAAAACCAAGGTGAAAAATCTTGCAGCATTATTATATATTAAATAATAAAATAATGAACTCTTAAATATATGTAAAGATTTTATTTATTTACACTCTGGTATAAGCAATGACATGCTAACTTATTATATTCCTATCGCTATTTTAGGATAAAAAGTTTCCTATTCTGAAATATTAAGACAGTATGACAATTAGAGTTATCAGCATATCGTTCGAGCTTCTCAGTTGTAGAAACTGTTTTAAATTGAATATTCTTGAACCAATAACTACGATTTAAAATATCTTATATTTTATTGAAATAATTTCAGTTTTTTATACATTTCACAAAAAAGTGAAAGGGTATATATAGGTTTGTCATTCCGTGTCTAATTTCTTCGATATGCACATAGGACCCCATAAAGTATATATATTCTGGGTCCTTATGAATAGCGATGACGATTGAGCGATGTCCGTTTGTCCGTCCGTCTGTACGTGAAGCCCCCAGAAGAGCTAGAGACTTCGTTCTAAGACCGTTGGATTGGAAATGAACTTAAATAGAGTGCTATTGAAATTCAGAAAGATCCGTAGTATGGTTCCAGAGCTGGGAAGCTTACACCTATTTCTCGACGCAAAATTTATACCAAAAATTAATTACTTTTTTTAATGTTTGTAAATTAAACCTATTTCGTGCTTTGGCAAGCCTCAATGGTCTACTAAAAACTAAACAAATAAACATTTTTTTTCCAGGGATGGGAAATTAAAAATTTTTTTTCGACCCATTCCGTATTTTGTAGTACATGTAGTAACTACAATTGTTAACAATTTTGGGTTTTTCTTTAACAAAACCTCTTTATACCTCATGAAGATATGCATTGGCTAAACAAATTTTTAAATTCAAATTTTGCTTCCAGGGGTGGGAAATTTAATATTTTTTATACGTGAAAGTAATCAAACAGGCAACTGATGTTGTTTATTTTGGTAACTAAAACTGTTTTATATTTTAGGAAGAACAATATTGGTATCAAAAATTAAAAAATAAAAAATTAAATTTCGAATCCAGTGATGGACAAGTGCAATATTTAATAGTATATGAAAGTGACCAAAATGGTTGAAAATTTTAAATTTTTCTTAAAATTACTTTATACCTCATAAAGCGTTGCACTGATAAAAAAAACAAAAGATTAAAATTTCGCTTCCATGCTTGGGAAAATGAAAGTTTTTTTTTTGGTACATCAAATATTTTGTAGTACATGTAATAACCAAACTGGTTACAAAATTTTAGTTTTTCTTAAACAAAACTACCTTATACCTCATGAAGATTTGCATTGAAAAAAAAATTAAAAAAATTAAATTTTTGCTTCCTGGGTTGGAAAATTGAAATGTTTTTTATACATAAAAGTAACCAAAAAAGGCAATTGACGTTGTTTTTTTTTTTTGCTAACTAAAACTATTTTATATTATAGGAAGATCAAAATTGGTATAAAAAATTTCCAAAAAAAAAAATCAAAATTTCGTATACAGGGTTGGACAAATGCAATATTTTATAGTTCATGAAGGTGACCAAAATGGTTGAAAATTGTAAATTTTTCTTAACTAATACTACTTTATACCTCATGAAGAGTTGCATGGGTAAAAAATAACAAAAAAATTAAAATTTCACTTCCAAGGTTGAGAAATTTAAAGTTTTTTTGCTACATGCAATTTATTGTAGTACATGAAAGTGACCAAAATGGTTGCAAATTTAAAGTTTTTCTTATATAAAACGACTTTATACCTAATGAAAACTAGGATTGGTAAAAAAAATTTTAATTTCGCTTCCAGGGATGGCAAATTGAATTTTTTTTTATACATGAAAGTAACCAAAAAGGCAACTAACGTCGGTTTTATAATTCAAGAAGAACAAAATTGGTATTAATATCTTAAAAAATCAAAATTTCGACTCCTGGGTTGAACAAATAAAATATTTAATGGTACATGAAAATAACCAAAAAGTTTATAAATTTAAATTTTTTTTTTGTCAAGTCAAACTATGTTACATCTTTTAATTAAACCTACTTTCTGTTTTAGCAAGAAAGAAAGAGGAATTACATCTGTGAAAGATATTTAAGATTCGGCACGGCCGGATATAGCACTTTTACTTGTTTTAATGTAATATGTAAGTGACGATGGAATGCACTACAATCGATGGAACATTTAGCTCATATTACAAAATTTATATGTCTGTAGAGTCATATAATTTCGACTAGGATCTTTTGACGAAAAAATTATATCGTTTCAGATTCTTTGGAGGTAGTCGCTTTGTATGTCTAAAAGTAACCTTTCAACTGATACTATTTTCAAAAAACAAGAGAGATTTCAAAATTCAAAATATATTTTTGGGACATAATATTATTCGCTGAATTCAAACATGGTTGCTCTTCTTATCGCATTCGCCAAATAAGATTATGCCTTGGCATTGCCGACTCCAAATGTAAGACAGTACGCAGTGCAACAAGTGGTCGTCTAGACGAGAACAAAAATGTACAAATGATATGTATGTACAAGTGTTAAATGTGTACGTGTTGGCAAGTTTTTAAATCCGATATTACGACAGCAGGCCCAAGTGACGATAAACATTAATATCACAACAATAATAAGCCATTTATCCATGTGCGCGCTTATACATGTCGATGCACATAAACTTAAAAACAAACACAACTTCACATGCATATACACAGAAGAACATATTAACAAATGAAAAAATAAATTAAATAACAAAAAAAAAAAACATAACGGAACAGTATATTAACACCCTATCGCAGAGCGAGCTCATTCAGCTGATTGCAAATAAAGAGCAAAAAAAAAAAAAGAATTTGCTGTTAGTACTCGCATTTTAACTCATTTGTTTTAATATGTAGCATACTTTTGTGCATAAATGGGTTCCCACACACATAAACGTACACACTCCTGACTGAATACATGGTACAAGTGGAAAAATTAAAAAAAAAACTGTTGCCGGCATAATGGGTGCCAATGTCATATTTCAAGGTCAACTCGTAATTGCCGATAATGAATAATATTTATTTACTATATTTGTTTTTCTTATTTTTTTTTCACAAATTTTTCTCTTACTCCATTTCGCTTTGCTGTTAATGTTTGTCACATGTACTCGTGTGTAATTGTATGCGCTCAGTTAGCGTTTACGCTTGTGATCTGACCCCATTTTATTGTTAGCGGTATTTTTGTTAATGTTCATAATAGGCCAAAAAAATTAAGTTTAAAAAATTACTGTTGGTATGACGAAACAATATACATATAATATATTTAAATTGTTTTGCTCTTTTAAATGATTTTTTTTATTATGTGACAGCACGATTCAATAAAAATTAAAGTTTTTGTGATATAATTATGGCAATTGCAGTGGAAATCAAAAATGGCTGCATCTCTGTTGGAGATGCAATATGTGTTAGGAATGTAGACCCAATTTTATGAGCAAGATTGCTAATTTTTAACCCCCATATTCATAAAAATAAAACGTATTTGAAATCTGTTTTAAGAAAATTTTGTATGAGAAAATGTGGTTAAAATACATTTCAAAAATTTTGAATGCCGGGGTAAGTAAATAACGACCAAGATGTGATTACATAGATTGAATATTTTTAGATAAAACAAGTAAAAACGTTATGTTCGACCGGGTCGAATCTTAAATACCCTCCAAATATTTAGTAAGTGAATTTAAAATTTTTAACTTGGTGGCACAGAGTTCCTTTATATAATATCGTACGTCAACACCTACTGAAGGGGCGGGTTTAAAAATAGACAATATCAAGTTTTCCACAGACGAAAGTATGGGCATTGCTAGACCGTCTTAAACTACTTTATAGGGTCCAATTCTCTTTGGAGGGTATAAAAACTGTATTTTGGCGGGGTCGCTCTGGCAAGGGCTGAGGGGGAAATATTTCACCTTTGTCATAAAACTCTAAAAATAAATGCTTGGGATAATTATATACAAAATTAAAATTTATTTTTTTTGATAGGGTCATTTAGAGGGCAAAGGGGGAGAGGGGGTAGGGCAGAAACAGGTAGACATAAAACTCTAAAAATAAATGCTTGGGATGATTATACACAAAATTAAAAAAAAATTTATTTATTTTTAATAAGGTCATTTAGCGGGCAAAGGGGGAGGAGGGGGTAGGGCAGCAACAGGCAGTCATAAAACTCTAAAGATAAATGCTTGGGATGATTATATACAAAATTTAAAAAAAAAATTTTTTGGTAGGGTCATTAAGGGGGCGAAGGGGAAGGAGGGGGTAGGGCAGATTAGTACCAGGTTTCGTTTCAGCTTCGTCATTAAAGCTTAAAAATGTTATTTTTCAGGAATGTTTATGCTATTTTTGCCTATAATAACGCCCACTAAAGTGGGCGGGGTCAAAAAATATTTTTATTTTATGGCTCCAAGTTTGAGGCTTTGAACCGTATTTGACATAAAAATATATCTATATTAAATTTGAATTAAGATTCTATAGGCTAATTGTTCGAAATTTTAATTTAAATCTCAGAAAGACATGATAAATATTCCAAGGCACAAAGGCAAGTCAACATCAGTTTTATTCAACTTACACAGCAGAGCAGAACAGCTGTTTTCGAAAGACGCAACCCTTTCATCATCAGTGCTCATGTGTATTGTGTTTGTCACCACTTATTAGGTGGCTTAGTTGAATGTGATAACAGTTGCTATTTACACAAATTTTATTGTGAAAAAGAATACGGGAACTGTATCAACCTGATGTTAACATGTTATTGTTATAATACCCGTGTTACCGTTTGATTATTTTTCTTCATGTCCCATTTTTCTGAATTTTTTGTTCCATCATACCTAAGTCAAACTTTTTTGGTTTGAATTTTATACTTAAGTACATGTGAACGTTTTTTCCAATTTTTATTATTGGGTAGCTCAAGCCATAGCTTTAAATTTGTATGTAGTAAGAATTTTAACGAACATTTTATATTGCTATATTAAATTTGAATTAAGATTCTATAGGCTAATTGTTCGAAATTTTAATTTAAATCTCAGAAAGACATGATAAATATTCCAAGGCACAAAGGCAAGTCAACATCAGTTTTATTCAACTTACACAGCAGAGCAGAACAGCTGTTTTCGAAAGACGCAACCCTTTCATCATCAGTGCTCATGTGTATTGTGTTTGTCACCACTTATTAGGTGGCTTAGTTGAATGTGATAACAGTTGCTATTTACACAAATTTTATTGTGAAAAAGAATACGGGAACTGTATCAACCTGATGTTAACATGTTATTGTTATAATACCCGTGTTACCGTTTGATTATTTTTCTTCATGTCCCATTTTTCTGAATTTTTTGTTCCATCATACCTAAGTCAAACTTTTTTGGTTTGAATTTTATACTTAAGTACATGTGAACGTTTTTTCCAATTTTTATTATTGGGTAGCTCAAGCCATAGCTTTAAATTTGTATGTAGTAAGAATTTTAACGAACATTTTATATTGCTATATTAAATTTGAATTAAGATTCTATAGGCTAATTGTTCGAAATTTTAATTTAAATCTCAGAAAGACATGATAAATATTCCAAGGCACAAAGGCAAGTCAACATCAGTTTTATTCAACTTACACAGCAGAGCAGAACAGCTGTTTTCGAAAGACGCAACCCTTTCATCATCAGTGCTCATGTGTATTGTGTTTGTCACCACTTATTAGGTGGCTTAGTTGAATGTGATAACAGTTGCTATTTACACAAATTTTATTGTGAAAAAGAATACGGGAACTGTATCAACCTGATGTTAACATGTTATTGTTATAATACCCGTGTTACCGTTTGATTATTTTTCTTCATGTCCCATTTTTCTGAATTTTTTGTTCCATCATACCTAAGTCAAACTTTTTTGGTTTGAATTTTATACTTAAGTACATGTGAACGTTTTTTCCAATTTTTATTATTGGGTAGCTCAAGCCATAGCTTTAAATTTGTATGTAGTAAGAATTTTAACGAACATTTTATATTGCTATATTAAATTTGAATTAAGATTCTATAGGCTAATTGTTCGAAATTTTAATTTAAATCTCAGAAAGACATGATAAATATTCCAAGGCACAAAGGCAAGTCAACATCAGTTTTATTCAACTTACACAGCAGAGCAGAACAGCTGTTTTCGAAAGACGCAACCCTTTCATAAATTAAAATTTCGAACAATTAGCCTATAGAATCTTAATTCAAATTTAATATAGCAATATAAAATGTTCGTTAAAATTCTTACTACATACAAATTTAAAGCTATGGCTTGAGCTACCCAATAATAAAAATTGGAAAAAACGTTCACATGTACTTAAGTATAAAATTCAAACCAAAAAAGTTTGACTTAGGTATGATGGAACAAAAAATTCAGAAAAATGGGACATGAAGAAAAATAATCAAACGGTAACACGGGTATTATAACAATAACATGTTAACACCAGGTTGATACAGTTCCCGTATTCTTTTTCACAATAAAATTTGTGTAAATAGCAACTGTTATCACATTCAACTAAGCCACCTAATAAGTGGTGACAAACACAATACACATGAGCACTGATGATGAAAGGGTTGCGTCTTTCGAAAACAGCTGTTCTGCTCTGCTGTGTAAGTTGAATAAAACTGATGTTGACTTGCCTTTGTGCCTTGGAATATTTATCATGTCTTTCTGAGATTTAAATTAAAATTTCGAACAATTAGCCTATAGAATCTTAATTCAAATTTAATATAGCAATATAAAATGTTCGTTAAAATTCTTACTACATACAAATTTAAAGCTATGGCTTGAGCTACCCAATAATAAAAATTGGAAAAAACGTTCACATGTACTTAAGTATAAAATTCAAACCAAAAAAGTTTGACTTAGGTATGATGGAACAAAAAATTCAGAAAAATGGGACATGAAGAAAAATAATCAAACGGTAACACGGGTATTATAACAATAACATGTTAACATCAGGTTGATACAGTTCCCGTATTCTTTTTCACAATAAAATTTGTGTAAATAGCAACTGTTATCACATTCAACTAAGCCACCTAATAAGTGGTGACAAACACAATACACATGAGCACTGATGATGAAAGGGTTGCGTCTTTCGAAAACAGCTGTTCTGCTCTGCTGTGTAAGTTGAATAAAACTGATGTTGACTTGCCTTTGTGCCTTGGAATATTTATCATGTCTTTCTGAGATTTAAATTAAAATTTCGAACAATTAGCCTATAGAATCTTAATTCAAATTTAATATAGCAATATAAAATGTTCGTTAAAATTCTTACTACATACAAATTTAAAGCTATGGCTTGAGCTACCCAATAATAAAAATTGGAAAAAACGTTCACATGTACTTAAGTATAAAATTCAAACCAAAAAAGTTTGACTTAGGTATGATGGAACAAAAAATTCAGAAAAATGGGACATGAAGAAAAATAATCAAACGGTAACACGGGTATTATAACAATAACATGTTAACATCAGGTTGATACAGTTCCCGTATTCTTTTTCACAATAAAATTTGTGTAAATAGCAACTGTTATCACATTCAACTAAGCCACCTAATAAGTGGTGACAAACACAATACACATGAGCACTGATGATGAAAGGGTTGCGTCTTTCGAAAACAGCTGTTCTGCTCTGCTGTGTAAGTTGAATAAAACTGATGTTGACTTGCCTTTGTGCCTTGGAATATTTATCATGTCTTTCTGAGATTTAAATTAAAATTTCGAACAATTAGCCTATAGAATCTTAATTCAAATTTAATATAGCAATATAAAATGTTCGTTAAAATTCTTACTACATACAAATTTAAAGCTATGGCTTGAGCTACCCAATAATAAAAATTGGAAAAAACGTTCACATGTACTTAAGTATAAAATTCAAACCAAAAAAGTTTGACTTAGGTATGATGGAACAAAAAATTCAGAAAAATGGGACATGAAGAAAAATAATCAAACGGTAACACGGGTATTATAACAATAACATGTTAACATCAGGTTGATACAGTTCCCGTATTCTTTTTCACAATAAAATTTGTGTAAATAGCAACTGTTATCACATTCAACTAAGCCACCTAATAAGTGGTGACAAACACAATACACATGAGCACTGATGATGAAAGGGTTGCGTCTTTCGAAAACAGCTGTTCTGCTCTGCTGTGTAAGTTGAATAAAACTGATGTTGACTTGCCTTTGTGCCTTGGAATATTTATCATGTCTTTCTGAGATTTAAATTAAAATTTCGAACAATTAGCCTATAGAATCTTAATTCAAATTTAATATAGCAATATAAAATGTTCGTTAAAATTCTTACTACATACAAATTTAAAGCTATGGCTTGAGCTACCCAATAATAAAAATTGGAAAAAACGTTCACATGTACTTAAGTATAAAATTCAAACCAAAAAAGTTTGACTTAGGTATGATGGAACAAAAAATTCAGAAAAATGGGACATGAAGAAAAATAATCAAACGGTAACACGGGTATTATAACAATAACATGTTAACATCAGGTTGATACAGTTCCCGTATTCTTTTTCACAATAAAATTTGTGTAAATAGCAACTGTTATCACATTCAACTAAGCCACCTAATAAGTGGTGACAAACACAATACACATGAGCACTGATGATGAAAGGGTTGCGTCTTTCGAAAACAGCTGTTCTGCTCTGCTGTGTAAGTTGAATAAAACTGATGTTGACTTGCCTTTGTGCCTTGGAATATTTATCATGTCTTTCTGAGATTTAAATTAAAATTTCGAACAATTAGCCTATAGAATCTTAATTCAAATTTAATATAGCAATATAAAATGTTCGTTAAAATTCTTACTACATATAAAAATATATCATTTGCTTAACAAAATAACCAAAAAACTTTAAAAATTATGTTGTTTTTTCTGGGTTGGTTTAGTTCTTCTTAGGGGAACTTTTTTCCCCCTAGCCCGATTTAGCCCATCTTCGAATTTAACTTGCATTAAGCTTCAAAATATATTTATGCCAAATTTCAAGAGTCTAGCTCTTTTCGTTTGGACTGAATCGTGATTTCCACAGACGGACGTACGGACATGCTCAGTTCGTCTTAGATTTCATCACTGATCAAGAATATATATACTTTATGGGGTCTGAGATGGATATTTCGATGCGTTACAAACGGAATGACAAATTCGTTTTTGGAGGGTATAAAAACATATTCATGGATATAGATAAAAAAACCTTGATATGATAGTTTGAATTTAGAAGTCTTTGACAAAGCATTTTTCCTTTTGTATAGAATATGCGATTACTCAAAAATATGTAAAATATTTCCTAATTTTTTTTTAAATCCTGAAGAAATTAGTTTGGATATTCTCTTGTACCACATAAAATTATTATAGTCAAATACATGTTCTGTGAAAATGATTATAAATACTTCGATAATTTATTTACTTGTATTTTTATATATTTTAGCTTAAATTGGATATTATAGGATAAAAAATAAGAGCAATAGCAACAGAGATCTTCAGCTCAACATATATTAAAGAGTATGTAATAATAAATAATTTGCAATAAAATTATTAAGAAATATTGAAACAATATAATAAAGCAGATAGCTAGCGAAATTTAAATTAAAAAACAAGAGAAAACAATTGTACACTGTACAATGTACAGGCATGTAGGCTTAAGTAATACAACTTGTTAAATAGTTACACTATTTTCCCCAGTATCTACTATGTTACTTCAACGCCCACTAAATTCGGCGGAGACCAAAATTGGATATTTCAGATTTTTCGGTTCAACGCATTCTACCTTCTTTGGCATAAAAATATATCATTTGCTTAACAAAATTCCAAAAAAATTTAAACTTTAATTATGTCATTTTTTAGAGTAGGGTTTAGTTCCTGTTCTGTACTTCAAAATTGGTATATACCAAATTTCAAAGATCTAGCTCTTTTCATTTGGACCGTATAGTGAGTTCCACAGACGGACGGAAGGATCATTTTTAGTCAAGAATATACAATCTTCGAGGTGTTAGAGGGATATTTTACACCCTCCAATATTTTGGTAGAGTGTAAAAACTTAAATTTAGTACGAGGTTTTTTCCGATGTAGTTGAAAAGAAAAAAATGTTGCTGGAAACTTTTCCCTTTACTATTCAGCGTTATTCGGCAGATATTTCATTCCAAAACCTCTCATTTCGAACGAAGTATTGGACCCAGTATCAGCTTCAAAGTTACAAACCAGTTTTAACATTGAAACCATATGAATTTGAGTTCACACTGCAAGTTTAATAAATTAAAGTTTTAACACACAGATTGTGTAATTAGCTCGTTTTAAATAAATTAAATCTCTCACAAAAATATGTATATTTGTTGCTGCATTTGCCGCCACTTTTTGTAACACTTAATTGACAAACTGTACAACAGCTGTATCTGGTGTAAGAAATATTAACAAATTTTACAATAGAAAGTATTTTATATATTGTAAATGGATGTATTGAAATTATGTATTTAATTAAGCACAGTGAAGGGGCCCTTGGAAATTACACTATTTGACACAACAATCAAGCAGATTTTCAAAAAAAAAACAATAATAATAATAATAATAAAACGAATGCGCTGTATCTTCCGGTCTATTCCTTCGATACTTTATATGATTCACCAATGTTTGTAGACGCTACGATACTTAAAACTGTACCACAAAACAATATGTGACGTGTTGAGATACAAGATATGACTTGATTAAAGGAATAATGCCGTAAACAAACCACATTTTTAGTGTAGAGAAAACAAACAGTTTTTATAGAATTAATCAAAGAAAATTCAATATTTTATTTAACCTTAAAATTTTGTTTTCATATACTTCTAGTGCTAATATCAAGTTTTTTTATAATTCCAAGTCATGATGTATAATTATTATTTTTTTATATTTACAATTGGAATTGTTTAAAAGGAAACTGTCGCTGTTGTTTGTCACTGCTTGCGTAAGCACGTGCTTGATTGCTAATATACATATACATATATGTATATGTTTGTATGCTTATGTATTTATTTGTATTTTTGAATATATATCTTTTTCAATGTCACCGATATATGTATATAATAGTTTTTTAGTAATTAATGTATTCTATATAAAAACGTTAAAATATATTTATGTATATCAATCAGCTTTACAATTTGTATAGTTGGATGCCCTCAGTAAAAGAAAAAGCTTCCTCGAGGTTCTCTGTTGTAAGTTGAAATAAAACATAATATGTTCGCTAACCATTCGACTACGATTTACTTTGTAGGTGGCAACTCAAGAGGCCAGTCTTGAAAGACGTGATGGAAAACATCATGTAAGTTAAATTCAACAAAGTTTTTATATAAAAAAAAAATTAGAATAGGAAATACACATGATCACAGTGATTATGTATTGACGAATTTATAGCGAAACAGAAATCCATGTCTATATGGGTGGGCCATCTATCTGTTTAAATTTTAACCAGCGGTTGTTTCTGTCGTAAAATTCATTAATCTCCGCTGAACGAAATGAATCGATGTACGTATGCTTGAAATTTATTATTTATTTCCAAATCAAAGGCAATTGGTCGAAATTGCACGAAAATGTCGTACAAAATTTGGTCGCAGAGAATAACCAGCAGTGCCCGGTATACGCAATTATATTGGTAAAGTTCGTAAAACTGGTTTCATTGTCGAAGCGACAAGACGTGAACGTGCTCGTACAGTGCGTACACCCGAAAGTATCGAAGCTGGGGATGAGAGTGTGCGTGCAAGTCCATTAACATCAACTCGTGATCGTTCTCAAGAATTGAATATATCACGCACCAGTTTACGTCGACTTTTGCGAAAAGATCTCGGTATCACGCCTCTTGTAATTGGAGAATAGCAATTAAGTTTTGTTTTATTTTACTAAAAATATGTCCGTATCACAAAAGTTTACAAAGGAATACAATTAATGGTAGGAACACAACTGGGACGAACGACGAATTTCATTCAGTACGACGAATTCGTTGGTAAAAATTCGCTCTATAAATTCGTCGTATGAAACACAATAACGACGAATAAATTGATATAATGAACAAAAGAAATGTAAATTTTGTTAAAAATCTTTGTAATCCTCTGATGCCATATTCTTTTTTAGACACCCCGGTGGTGTCCATTTTTTTCCAGAAGAAATTCCTTTTTGTAATTATTTTCTGAAAATTATTTCCGTAAATAAATTATTCTTTTCATTTAACAGCTCATGGGGTGACCATATGAAAAAGTAGGAAATAGGAAGAAAGAATATATTATAAAAAATGTTCAAAATTAATAAGAAGTCGTCCGAATGATAAATTTTTGTGAATTGGTGAATGCATTTTTTGTATATACTGAAAATGTTCCTTCTAGATGCAACAATACAGCAGTGAGTTATGTTTTTCCACAAAAAACCAGTTTGAGTATATGAAACCTGTGCACCTCATATTAATTTGTTCGTCGTTCGCTGACGAAGCAATTAGAAATAAGTCTATTTCCACTTTCGCTGAGTATGACAAATTTCGACCAACGCCACGATTGTGTCCATTTTCATATACACCAATGTGTTTTATTTTTGGCAACGAATATTCGCGACCAAAAATTCATCGTTCGTCGCACTTGTGTTCCTAGCATAGAGAGAGATAAAAATTAAAAATTTTTAGAATAGAATGCTTTCCGTTAACTTTTTCGAAATAAAAGATGTTGTAAATATAAAGAAAGATTTGAACTGAATATAAACCACAATTTTTCGACTCTTGACTGTTATTTTTTATAGAATTATGAGATGCATACATTTATTTATGGAATAACACATTGAGCAAATGAACCCGATGGCCGTCCAAATTTTCGATGGTAATTTCGAATAAATGGGACTGAATTTCGTAGATGCAGCGTGGAACCGCTTCCTTTAATGTACGAATGGTTGTGCTCATTGACATAGACCTGTGGTTTCGAATAATTCCATGAAAAGAAATCTAATGCTGTTAAATAACAAAATTCAGGGGGAGACGGATTAAAACAATATTTCGACCACAATTTGTGTGACATTTTTAAACTGCGGCCGCCAAGCTTTCATTATTTTTGAAGTACATGGTTTTTACTAATTCTAACTGTTAGCTGAAAATCTTGAACATTTACTTTATCTAAAAAGATAAAGTAAAAAATCAAAGTAAAAAGTTTTGATAATGAAGAATGAACAGTTTTTTACGTCATATATTTTGCACAGTATTTTTTGTTAACAGATTATTTTTATATAAAGTTATATTTTATATATATTAAGTAATATAGTTAATTTCAGCTATATAAATGCATATAAGCATAACAGATGACATAATTAAAGTCAATGTCATATACATACACATGTAAGTAAATATGTACATCTATTATATGCATGCACTTATGTACCTTAAAAAATTAAAAACAAGCAAAAAAGACAAATTAATGACGAAATGAAACAATAAATTATATAAAAAATCAAACAAAAAATTATAACGAAATTAAATAAAACGTCATCAGAAGCATTCAAAATCACTTTCATATAAACAGGTCACACATTGATAAAAAATACACCAACAATAACACCAGCAAACAAAAAGCCCAAAAACAATTAAAATAAATAAAACAAAAAATTTTTTAAATAAAAAAGGTAAAAACCACGATAATGCAAGTATGGAATAAATACATCCATACATTTACTTTAATATACTTGGTGTTGCAATATGCACACACACATGCACAGAAACACATGTTTGCTCTCACGTAATGACACATAAGAGCAGCTCTCCCTTGCAGTCATATTCGGCAAAAAGTTCACTTGTACAAACAAAAATTGCCAAAAAATAAAACAACAAAAAAAGTTCACACATTCCGCGAAATATGATGAGCACTTTTTTCTCTTTTATTTTTGGTTTTTTAAATTTTTTCAATTTTTGGTGGTCATCTGAAGGCCATGTGAAACTGGCGAAAATAGTAAAATAAAACAGAGACTTTTGTAATATACAGAAATGAGTAAAATGTTTAAAATATGCATTCACGTGAGTGTGTTAGCCTTCATTCATTCACATTAAAAATCCTTTCTTATTTGCACTACTGCTGAACAGTAAATTTATTGGCAGGATATTCAAGGAATACATTGAACACGTGTAGCTGCCATTTGCTGTATAAATCTAAGGCTATTTCGTTTTAAACACATTTTCTATTTCATTATTTGATTAGATTTTTTCTGATGTACAGAGCAAAATCTGGCATTTCGGGCTGGCATACCGAACCGAAGTTTTCGAAAATAGTATTAACTTGAATACCTTTATATGTAGTGCATTTTTCAAAATAATGAAATTCAAGGACGGTTCAAAATCCACAGAAGCAGATGGCGAGGTCATCTACAGCAGAAGTCATAGTCGAAATATCCTTCAGGGCCCTGAATGAATGCAGCATTTTACAAGCAGAAACATCTGTCGTGAAAAGAGCAACACTCCAGCTTAAGTTTTATCGGTTCTCAAAGAGATATCCATTTCACAGGAGTGTATACTACGTCCTTACTTGATCAAGAATGTCACAAAACTTTTGATAGGCTTGTGGATCATTCGCGCATTTTAAGCAACGAAGTTACAGATGATTCAAGGACTCGTTATCTCTGTGGTCATAACGAGAGACCACGTAAAGCTAAGCTTGGGTGCTGTTGGCTGAAGTAGTAGAACACGAGACTATGAATCGGAGGGTTCTGAGTCATCAAATATTGTGTTGAATTCTTCTGATCAGCATTAGTGCGTGGTTGTGTTAGTTGTTGCCAGCCTGTTTCAATGATGAAGGTATAGCACTGGTCACTGAACATAATTGGCAGCGACTGACACTATCATGTACTAAAACCAGAGTAACAGCACCACCCACCTTCGTCGGGCCTTCTCATCTTTCCTAATCTGTCCCCTCAATACTATCCCCACGTTTTCAGTTCCGGCGCAATGCATTGCAGATATAGGGGTCATCCCCTGAGTGCTGGTCCAAGATAAAAAAAATAACTTTTTTCTCTTTACAAAAGAACATTTTCGTTGTCCCTTGTCCGGCTAGTACCTTTTTAAAAACCATTCCGAACTTATGAGTCTGCGGTACAGAAGTATCTAAGCTTAATGTCGGTACCGGCCCATACGGCCTTTACCGACGATACCTTAACCATGTGAAGTTGAGTGTTTACCAGCACCACCGTCCCACACCTAAGCGACTCTCAGGGCGCGCATATATGGCAATTTCTCATGCATGGGTCGCCGCATCATGCTGTAGTGTTAGGGTCTATTCTGGTACCCTTCTCTTCTTAATTTTATTGTCAAGAGTTATCTTTTATTTTCCATATATTCTCTGCTTCAAACGTTAACGAATACTTTTACAACTGGTTTTCCTTTCAATAGAAGATTCAGTTCCTTTAGCGCCAAATTATGTGGTTCCACATGTGTAAGTATATGCTTGAGTATATTAAAAATATTATGCTGGTGTCATCGTACTCATCGACAACATCGGCCAGTATTTGCCTTCCGACAGCGCTTGTCTCTCATTTACCAGCATCCTGTTGCAACTCCTGGCTAGTACGATAATTTTACTACATATTCCTTGCTTTTTTTACTGACTTTAGTTACTGTTGCTCATTTGGAATCCCATTTAAGTGTTTATTTCGGGTGTTTGTATTTTTATACTTTTTCCTTATATCGTTTTATTTTTTCGTGGTTTCTCATTGTTTGTGCCGTACTTTTCATTTGTTTTTATTATTTTTCGTTAATTTATGCCAATTAAATTTTAAACACTTTTCACTCTCGGCTCTCTACGAAGGAGCGTAAGAGTAGGGGTTATCAGATTGTTGATGTTTTCGGTGGCTTTTATTTGGACACCTTTTGGAAGAATTAATGCAGAAAAAACCAAATACCTGTGAGCTTCACTGTTTCACTTATGTATTTAAATGTTCATTCGTCCCATATTTTTACATATAAGCAGATAAATGGTTGAATGTGTAGGTTTAAGCGGATTATGGAATTACACACTTATTGATTAATATGTTTTCAATGACAACTTTTCTTTAAAATACGCTTTTCAATGTGACTATATGTACTTTTAAATAATCTAATTTTCAGCCCTTTTGTCAAAATATCACTTAAAAAAGTTAATGACAATCTGCTTGCGTATTTCTGCAATGAAATAATTGGCCATCAATTGTGACTGTTTTCTTATTTTTGTATTCCTGAAAGCTGAATATATTTGCTTTAGTTTTTAGTCCATTCTCAACAATTCTGCGGAGTTCTCCATTAGTAGAAGCAATTTAAATTAAAAACTGTAAATAATTAAGTTCAGTCAGTATATTTTGATGTTGGATGAGTCGTTGAGTCAACTGACATCTAGAAGACTTTTTGAAGATATTGCATACTCTTTCCACACCACTGGCAAGCACTGAGATCGAAGTTAAGAAGGATTGGAGAACGAAATTCTGAGTTATTAATTATATTTGGTAGATCTTTGAGAAGATTGGCCTAAAGCCTCACACGTTTGTTCTGAACATATTTATCAAGGCCTTGCGATTTCATCAGTCAATTCTCCTCTCGGAACTTAAACTACAGCATCTGAATAAAGGAACTTTTATAAATCACTCAGAACAAGTCCTCTGATTTCAGAGGGTTTTGACATATTTAACTAACATGTAAATTAGGAAACCAACGCTTCTTCGCTTGATGCCGTACGCAGTAGTGAATATGGGATCGAATTTTTTTTATCTGCATTAGCTTGTCTCGGGGATACGGTATGTAACTTGATTAATGTTCCACACTTTATTACAGTGCGCAACGACGGAGAAGGTTATCTGGTTTTCAAGGACCTCCACCTTAGCTGATCACCCGTGAAAACGTGTGTGCTACTGTCCAAACTCTGAAATAATAAATCTCTTTGGGTGCGTATTAGAAGAAACGGAAGCAAATTCGTCTAAAGTAGCCTGGCTAAGATCCCCAACCAGCCCAAAAGTTAACCTCCAATAGTTTCTTTTTGAAGCCTGATCAGTAATTTCCTACTGATACCATGGGGTCCGGAATGCATGACATACAGCCGTGGAATCACGAGGACCACACCTAAATTAAAGTTTTGTCGAAAAAGATAGTGTGTCAAGAGGAAAACAAAATATTTCTTAGCACGTATGTGAAAAAAAAATCTTACAAAAAATTAAATAAGTTGTCTTCTTATAAAAATTTTAAAAAGAATATTAATAAAACAAAAAAAATTTCTTCAATTTGTATAAGTTTTACATAAATATTTATAGAAAAATCAAAAATGATAAAATTGTTATATCCTTCACCAAAAACATAAAAGGGTAGGTTTGTCATTCCGTGTCTTTCCGCATTATTAATAGGCGACACCATATAGTATATATATTCTGGGTCCTTATGAATAGGGAAACCGAACAAAAGATCTCCGTCTGCCTGTACGTCAAGTCGGTTTTCCAAAGCCCATAGAAAAGCCAGAGACTCCGGTCTTGGATTGATGTATTTGAAGTACTGCTAAAGCGTTTGCTATTGAGAATGTGCAAAATACGAAATACTGTTGAAGAGCTGGAAAATGCAAATTTATTTTTAGGATACTAGTGTAAACGTAATTATCTAAAACTAATTTTTTATTTTAAGTATTTTTTTGTTTGTGTGTTTGTTAATTGATCCTATTTGATACTTCAGGAAGAACTATGTTATTATTCAAATTTAAAAAAAATGCACGATTCCAGGGATGGACAATTATAAAATATTTTGGTACATAAAAGTAACCAACTAAAATAATTGTTTCCTTGTTTAATATATTATTAAACATATGTGATGTTTTTTAAAAAAATTGATTGGTATTACAAAAATTTTCGAGAATGGATCAATAAGTCCGTGACTTTTTGAATGACACACAGTTTTTTATATAAAAAGTTATTTTATTTTCATATAAACTTAGCTCAACGTTTCTCCAATTTAAACGTTTCCCACATAAACCTTAGACACTGTCGCAGGTGTAGTCAGAAATAAAATGGCTACAACAAAATGTTTTCTTATCTGAACAGTCTCCATCTGTTCTCTCAGAGTTTGCATGACTTTCAAAAGGTCTAATTGTACTCGCATTAAATTCAGGTCAACAATTTGAAAGGATATATTAAATCTGACATAAGAGTCCTTCTTTAGCAAGATGTTAATAACAAAATGCCATCTTTCCGGAGACTCTTCAACGTTTTCAAAAGTGATATATAATTGCTCTGGAGTCCTTTCATGAATAGTACAGACAGCCACCAATTCACACTGAAAATAAAACTGAATTCTAAGCTTTTTTACTTCGACACTTTTCAGTCGCTCTAATATCCCAAAAAGGGAAACTTGACCATAAATTTGCACCATTCCACAATAAAGATGTTGGCTGTTGTCATCATGGTTTATCTAGAGCACCACCGTAATCTTCCTGTTCATGAACATTTTGGAATTCTCATGTGGTAAAGCCGCACCTTTGCTTACCTTTTGTACTCGTAACTTACTTAAACATGCAAATAAAGACAATAAGTAAACTTAAACACACTCGCAAGCCAAAATATTCTTACACAATTTATTTACATACTGATGGTCGTATATATCATATAGTTTGTTGTTTATTACACCTACGAACACTCTTAGTTACAAGATAAAATATTTCAAGTCATTTACCTCAAGGATTTCATTATCCTTATCAGTAAAAAAGCAACAAAAGCAGCAAGACAACTACCAGCAACAGCTAAAATTGAGAATGAAATAAAATAAGACGCCACAGAGACTTGGCGTCATCAAAGTGTATTTATAAAACAACAAGGCGAGGACAACAAAAAGAAAAACTACATTGTCACATGAGCAAGGACCCCCACTCATACACCAAGTATTTCTTAATGTTTTCGTTTGCACAATTTGCTAAATGAGTAAATGTCCTTTAAGCTTAACTACTTTAATTACCTTGTGTATGTGAAAGTGTGCACACATGTATGCGCGAGTGTGTGTGTTTGCTAAAGTGTTGAAACTATTTTCTTGTTGTTGCTGCTGATATTTGTTGTCATGGCCTGTAGTTTGCCTTAAGTCTCTTGAGAAAAATTCTTGTAATAAAGAACACTCCTTATGCTAAACACAGTCATTTATTCTTCCTTATACTTTAGGACTTTGCTATGACTTTTAATTGTGTGTGTATGTGTCTGTGTAGGTTACTGCTGTTGTTTGTCCTTTATTCATTTTATAATATTTACATTTCTTTAACATTAAATTTGTAGGTTTTAATCTAAATATTTATATGGTTATAAAAAGAACTACAAATTCTTTCATTATTTAAGTTTGAGGTGTATTAAAATGCCTTATTGGAAAAAAGGCAACATTTTTTTCGGAAACAGATGAAGGATAAATGTGTTAATTGAATACTAATGTTAAAAGGCAAGTAGAATTGGCAGCATTCTAAATTTTTAGTTTTTGCAGATTGACATTTAAGACAGCCTATAGTCACTTTACACGATCAGAGAAGTGGATAGTATAAAAATCTAACCTTGATCTTATGAGCTGCTGTTCTCTTCTACTGCTTTGATTGCCATGAGGAGATCAGATCAAATGGAGTCACATCTGATTGGGAATAGTAACTGTCAACACGCTATTAAAGCCGTAACTAACAATTGACATAAATCTTACTCAGTAAGGATGTGTTGTGCACTCTTAAATACCTCTAACATGGATAATGTCTGTTAAAGTATCAGCCTCAAAATGTCTGACTCTCTGCTAGGGAAGAGCTGGATAAGGACAAGGACAGTGCAATGTCTCCCTTTGCTTCTTCACCCAGTTGGCTTGGTCATTTTCCAGATCTTGCTACCGTACGACCAGCGAGGCTGATTTTCAGCTTTGCTGGTAACCCGTATGTGTTGCTACCTAATCTCTTAAATAACAGAGCGATAGAAGTGCACATAAGAAACTTTAAAGAAAATGGGTTTGTCTACAAGAGTGTGATTGAAAGTCTCCACAGAAAAGGCTAACTTTCGAGGCTTGACCAGTAACCTAAAACAGGTATCATGGGATCCGGTATGCCCTGCAGATTGCACGTTTTTTACAAGTTAAAACGTATGCTCATTGTACTGGCAACAACATGCATTACGATGAAGTTCGTATTTGTGCACGCTTATTCGGGTGATGTCGTATGGAGGAATACGTTTGGTGCTGAACACGACGCTGGTTAGTAGGAATATCGGATACTTAAGAGACTCAGTCGGTGATAGTGGCTGTGTGGAACTCAGTCTAAGTGCTATTCGAAAATAGCAGATGGTACAAAAGTGATGCTACAATGTTTGTGTTTGCCGATGTCTCGTTGGAAACGAAATCAAATTCGATATTTATGCATAGATTTTTTAAAGAATCTTCGATTGGCACTTGTAAGAAATATTCGATTGGCTGGTTTGGCTTAAAAAAAGCAATACATACTTAGTTGCCACAGTGCCTGTTTTAGACGATATGATTTTCTTACTCGAACTCGAAGTGAGTGTACAATTCATGGAAGCATCAAGTGGATATTGCTGGAAAGGCACTTATTATGCTGCTGTATATACAAATAAGAAATGTGAGATATTTGAAAAAGTAGAGAACCTACAGTGTCTTGCTGCTATCAAATTATGGTTTTTTGGAACTGAATAAAGATTACGCTTTTGTGGAACTCAAATAAATACATGTATAACACTCACACAGTTGATATATTTGGATATCTTTACCATATCCGGAACCCTCTTGTCACTCTCCTTCGATTTCCATCTAGCCTTAAAATTAATAGAACAGACTTAAGTAAAGGAAATTCCTTTTCTTCCTTATTACACTCTTATTAACTTAATAATGCCAACTGTCCGCTTGATGCCTCTTCAATGTGTTCGTATGTTTAGTTTGTTTTACCTGTCGGTGTTAATGTCACAATTTAATGTCACGCAATGTTTAATTGAAATTAAGTTTACCACACTGATGTGTAACAGAACCAAAAGACACAAGGAAAAAAATAAGTCAGTGAGGACAATCTCACATATGGTTTTTATTACATTTTATGAATTATTTATCTATTTCTAGGTGGTTGATTGCTGGTTAAAAGTTTTTTGTCTTTTATGTTAAATTACACGATTTTGACGAATTTCTTTGCTTGTGTTCTTTTACTTTTAATATAGAAAACTATTTGTTATAATACAAAAAAAGAAAGTTTTATTTAATAATGCGTGCTAAATTCATAATCATACTTAATGCTCATTATATAATTATGACATGTAATACAGTCATTATCATTATAAGTGTGAGTGTGGGATCTGGAAGAAATGTGGCCGTTCAAATACTTTGAACTTGTTGATAATGGGGTTAGTTTAAGAAAAGTTTGCCACACCGATTATGTAATATTAATGTTATGTGAAGCATGTAAAAGTACACAGTTGCGCTAACTCAATTGCTGTTTTGTGAAATATATAAAATTATTTTTAGACACGTTTTAGCTCTCCAAATATATGAGTATTTTCGTGATTTAATGTAATTTGATTTTATATATTGAAAACTAAATACTTATGACTTAAAACAAGATATTGGTCGAAAGTATATTACGAAATTAATTGATAGCAAAATTGGTTAAACAATAACAGTATCCAAATAATACTTCTTTAAACAGGTGAAGTGAAACTACCACAGGATGATATTTATTTAAATTTGTTTGAATTAACCCTTTTACGACAATAGGCAAGTATGATTAACCGGGCTTCTTTAGCTCTTATATATGTCCAGGTATCAGGTACTCCACTTATTTTTCCCGAGGCTCCGAATTCGGCCAAAATAAGTATATATGACGAGGGCTGTTACGTGATAAAACAAGTAAAAGTGCTATATTCGGCTGTGCCGAATCTTAAATACCCTTCACAGATGTAATTCTTCTTTCTTTCTTGCTAAAACAGGAAGTAGGTTTAATTAAAAGATGTACAAAGTTTTACTTGACAAAAAATTTAAATTTTTAAACTTTTTGGTTACTTTCATGTACCATAAAATATTTTATTTGTTCAACGCTGGTGTCGAACTTATAATTTTTTAAGTTTTTATTACCAATTTTGATCTTCCTGAATTATAAAATAGTTTTAATTAGCAAACACAATAACGTCAATTGCCTATTTGGTTACTTTTATATATTTTAATTCCCCAACCCTGGAAACGAAATTTAAATTTTTTTACCAATGCAACTCTTAACGAGGCATGAAATAGTTTTATTTAAGAAAAACTTAATATTTGCAACCATTTTGGTCACCTTCATGAACTATAAAATATTGCACTTGTCCAACCCTGGATTCGAAATTTTGATTTTTTTTTGGAAATGTTTGATACCAATTTTGTTGTTTCTAAAATATAAAATAGTTTTAGTTAGCAAAAAAACAACGTTAATTGCCTTTTTGGCTACTTTTATGTATTAAAAAAATTTAAATTTCCCAACCCTGGAAGCGAAATTTTTATTTTTTTAAGTTTTTTTATCAATGCAAATCTTTATGAGGTATAAGGTAGTTTTGTTTAAGAAAAACTGAAATTTTTTAACCAGTTTGGTTATTACATGTACTACAAAATATTGCATGTACCAAAAATAACTTTAATTTTCCTAACCCTGGAAGCGAAATTTAAATTTTATGTTTTTCTTTTATCAGTGTAACTCTTTATGAGGTATAAAGTAATTTTTTTTAAGAAATATTTAAAATTTTTAACCATTTTGGTCCCTTTCATGTACAATTAAATATTGCATCCCTGGACTCGAAATTTTATTTCTTATATGTGAATTTTTGATACCAATTTTGTTCTTCCCAAATTATAAGACAGTTTTCGTTAGCAAAACAGACAGTTTTAGTTAGCAATTTCCCACCCCTGGACCAAAATTTGAATTAAAAATTTTTTTTTAGCTAATACAAATCTTCATGACATATAAAGAGGTTTTGTTAAAGAAAAACTTGAAGTTTTTAAAAATTTTAATAACTACATGTACTACAAAATACGGAATGGGCTGAAAAAAATTTTTAATATTCCAAATTTTAATTTTCTTAGGTTTTAACAGACCATTGAGGCTTCCTAAAGCAAGAAATAGGTTTAATTTACAGACATTAAAAAAAAAAATTGATTTTTGGTATAAATTTTGCGTCGAGAAATAGGTGTAAGCTTCCCAGCTCTGGAACCATACTTGGGATCTCTCTGAATTTCAATAGCACTCTATTTAAGTTCATTTCCAATCCAACGGTCCAAGAACGAAGTCTCTAGCTCTTCTGGGGGCTTGGGAAAACCGCTCAACATCATCGTTATTCATAAGGATACAGAATATACATATATACTTTATGGGATCCCATATTGATATCGAAGAAATTACACATGAAATGACAAACCTATATATACCCTTTCACTTTTTTGTGAAGGGTATAAAAAAGCGATGAAAGTCAGTTATGCTTTGGATTCAGCCTTTAATTATAAAAAAAAAAATTACGTAAACTCCAAACTGCCCACAGCTAATCAAATTATGCTTGGAAATTTGTTTTGCCTATGGATTGAAACGAAAATAAATGTTTCTAAGAAACTTTACAATTATAACTTCTAAATTAAAATAAATGGCTATAAAATCCGGTCGATTTTAGAATATAATGACAAGGCTATACCGGGGGAGTATACTAATTCAAAAAAGTTGTCAATCGATGAAAATATGGTTAAGTGTAAGGGACATAAGGCCATGAAACGGTACATGCAGGACAAACCTATTTCACTGAAATTCAATCCTTGGGGCTTTCGTTAGTCACAAACTGGATAATTGTATAATGTTCGCTATAGCAATATAATATATATAAAAACTTCATATTTGCCAACCGTTGCTCAATTAATTTGACCTCCGTTGAATTTCTGCATCCCCCAAAAAATGGAAAACCGTGAAGGTGGGAAACATGTTCTCATTGTGTTAAAGGTTTTTTGCGTTCAACGTAATGTATTCCTTAGCTTCTGTACGTACCGTGATTATTTTGGAATCTATCAAGAACAAACATTAATTATAATCGGTTTTTCAGATCTATCTATTCTAGTAGGTTCTAAATCGCACATATGTAAATCGCTTCAGCCAAAAATGTTCGGTCGTCAAAGAGTAAAAATCTCTTAAATTTTGCGTTTTCTTTGATTTTACTAAAACCAAAAACAACCTAGGACTGATAGTTGATTATCATATCTATATATATATATATATATATATATATATATATATATATATATATATATATATACAAATGAGCGCAATTAAAACCTCAAGAGTTTTGGAGCAACTGTAAAAGAACAATTGAAGGGTGTCGTACGATCAATCATAACGAGCTCGTTATTATTGTATTGGACATTTATACTAAAGAAGTTTAATATTAAACGCCCTTGAAAAAATATAAAGGCAATGATGCGTCTTATCTTATCTTATCTTGTCTGTATCTTACCCAGAAACAACGATTGAATTATTGCGTGCAACAAACAATCCGGTCCTCACGGGTCTGCACGTACTCCAGAACTCTAAGATTTTAGAATCAAAAATGCGTGATCACGTCTAATAAAAGAACAACATGAAGAAATTTTGTACAGGAAAAATTGTTGCAACGAATAATTGCGATTATTATATCACTCACATTAAGACAGTTTCAATTTAGAGAACATTAGAAGCTTCTTGCTTGGATTTGCCACCTGGAGCTTTTTCCTCTGTCCAAGATTCAAGAGGCCCATAATAACACGGCGTTTCGCGACGATGGAGGAGGTAAATCGCTCAAGGCCATGCAAAGAAGTGCAAATCAGAACTGCTTCGAGGGTTAAAAAAATGTCTCAATCTCAGAAGGGTTACTACTTTGAGTTGGAAATAATAAAAATTGATAAATAAATAAATTTTTTTTGAGAAAAAACAAAATTCACCTCATTTTTCAAATTATCAACATGGGGGCGCATCAGATAGGGCCCAGGACTGCAGCAAGCCTGAACTATCTGCTGGTGTTAAAATTCCAATTAGATATATACAAAGCACCATAGCATCAGAATATACGGAGCGGTCGGGAGTAACAGATGCAGGAATTAAGCCTGTAACTAATCTGTACACAGACAGGTCAAAGATTGTTAACCATTCGGGTGGAGGAAAGGATATTGATGACACATTAGCAATACGCATATCGTATCCCTAAGAAATAAGATAATTCAATTCCGAAAATTATCGAGATAATATGGATTCCATCACAATCATGGATAAGGTGGCGAGGATGGGATCAATAATGAACAATATCACACTAGAAACCCCCAAATCATTTCAAGTATTCAAAAACGAACTAAAATAGAGTAATAAACATTCAATGAGGTAACCCAAATAGTTATAAGACAAAATAAATTCTTAGTTCAAATATGACAATCCTTTGTAAATTAGATAATATAATAACAGGACATTTAGAGTTAAGGAATCGCCTGGCGCGCATGGGTATTGTTGGAAATATAACACGTAGAGCCTGCCAGGAAGAGGACGAAATATTCGGGCATTAATTGTGCCACTGTGCTGCTTTCCTTTAAATTAGAAGGCAAATAATTAATTCTGAAATCATACCATGTGGAAGATATCTCAGGGACTCAAATTCTAAAGACTTGAGAAAATGTTTTTTTACCTCACTAAGTTTTTATAATCTCTTGATTTTTATTTTGTGAACTCCTCGTAATTTGTCACATAAACTGACAGTATGCCACTCAGGTATAAGTGTAATGCTTAATGGATTTCAACCTAACCTAAAAGCAAAAAAAAAAAACATTCCGACAGTTACACTCACTTAGAAAAATCAACTGTTCCTTTTCTTTAAAATTTTAATTTAAGAAAAATAGCATGCATATCCAATATTCGAAACATTTACCAAAGTTTTGTGATTTGAAACTTAAGTTTTGTTTTTGACAGCACAAGAATTAATGGAATAAAATATTTTGAGTAAACAATTTGCTTATTAAAAAAGTTGCTGTTCGAAAACATTCTGTGAATTCAAATTATCAAATAAAACTTAATCTGCATGAGTCGCAGTAAGAAAGTATTAGAAATCATTTCAATTGTGCATTTTAAAGCTAAGAAATTCACTACTAACATTCATATTTAGCAACCAGAGAGCCTGCAAACAACACTCAAGTTGATTTATTACACTGCACAACAGCGTATTTGATAATTGAATGCTATCACATGATACCAGCCTAAATGTCAATGACAAGTAGCTGCGATTACAATTTGTATATCAGTTCCAGTTTCGAATATATGGTATATAAAGCTTTTGGCAGTAAAACACTATGGGGAAACTAAAACGATGTACTATTAAGTCATATTTTCGTCAAATTTTAAATAAAACTGTACTAAAATTAATATTCTATATTAAATTGAATTAAGATTTATGGGCTAATTGTTCGAAATTTTTTTTAAGTCTCAGGGAAACATGATAAATATTCCAAGGCACAAAGGAATATTTATATTGTTGCAATAAACAACTTTGTATAAATAACTGCCCGTCCCATTATTAAAATGACTAAATATTCCCATTCCTGATTTTAATTATTGTGAATTATTAACTTTCCGCTATGAAAATTGAAAATTTTGAAAAAAGTGGGAACTTACTGGTTTTACCCCGTTTTGAAAAATTTGAGTTTTCATCAGATCTCGATGTTTTGAGTTATTAGGAAGTTTTCCTGAGAAGCCGTCAGTATATGTGTGTGTTTGTAAGTATGTGAACGGCTTTTAACTTTTGAGCGGCTGAACCGAAAACAACCAAACTAGTCGCGTTCCTTCAAACTTAGATTTTATGTGAATTGAAACCGGTTCGGATCGGTACAGTTTCGGAAAAAAAACTGGACAAATTTTTTTCAAAGGTATTTCCATTCTTAAACGGATTCCAAGAACTAATCAGCTCTTGACAATAAAAAATCACGTCAATTGATGCGTTCGTGAGATTTTGTTAACGAAAAATTTTAAGAGAATATTTTTTTTAAAGAAAACTCCGGAATTATATATTTGATCAATTAGTGTTCGAACCAAGGTTTCAAAGGTTTCTTTAAAATATCGGTTTCTTGTGAATTGGAACGGGTTTGGGGTGGTAGATCTCGAGAAATATGAAAAATAAACTTAATATTTTGCTTGGAATGGTTTTTTGAGGATGGATTCCAAAAACTATTGAGGCTAAAAATTCAAAAAAAGTGAATTTTTCAAAACACTACGAAACCAATGTCATCAATAAGTGTTCTCGATTCATTATACGTATCGAAGAATTACATCAATCACCACTTAGCACATGGGAATCGGCTGGTCCATTCGAAAGTTATAGCAGTTTTAAAATTTAAATAAATAATTTTTAGTGGTTAAAATTAGCGGGAAGTTGCAGGTGGTCTTTATGGTCAACCGTTTACCATATTTTTTTTAATTAAACTACATAAAACTTTCATGGACTAGGTCGCGGAATGGGCTTACGCGAGATCCTTCATTCTTTGTCTTCTGGTTTCAATCTCCTCCAGGCTTGGCCGGCTGGTGAACGAGAAAGAATGGCTAATGCTGCTATCATCCGAAAAAGAGAAGATAAGGTTTCAAGTTTGACATGAATGCTCATTTATAAAGACGAGGAAGAGAGTAGGAGACAGAAGAGAGCTTTGCGTTACCCCTGAATTTACCTTGAACTCTTTTGATATATAACAACTCATATACTGAGGTCTCTCAGAAAGCTCACTATGTATCAACCGAGAGAAATCATCACCGACACCAAAAGCAGTAATTTTTAACAAAAGTGCATCGCACACTCTATCAAATGCTCTTGAAATATCTAAAGCCACCACCTTACTCTCGCCAAAATGGTGAATGGATTACACTATTTTTCTGTTAACGGAGCCAGCAGGTCTCCCGTAGAGCGAACTCTGCAAAAACCATACTGCCGGTCGTTAAGTAAGGTGTTGGTCTCCAGATACCTCACCATGGCGTATTTGGCATTGTGCATGTAAATGGTCTGGCGAACAAGGCCAGAATACTGTACGCAGTAAATTTTTAAAATGCAAAGTCTTTCAAGGGACCGAGGAGTTAATTACTAAATTGAGAAAATTTAGCCCAATACACTCAATGGGTTGCTCAATAATGTGAGCAACCCGACCACTGGTTGGGAAAGAGAAAAGTCAAGGACGCTTACTGCAGCTAAGCAAACTCGAACTAAGAAAGTTAGTTGGTGTTTTAACGGGCTGCTTCAGCGCGATAAGACATTTAAACCGTACTTAGAGGCAATAGGGCATTCTATTTGCCTTTATTACCCTCCTTTCAATAAACCTATGTTTTCATTTTTTGAGAATGATACGTTACCAGACATTATTCACCCTAGGACTAACATTATAAATTCATGTTAGCTATAAGATTTCCTTGATTAGAATTTTATCTTAGCCTGAACTGATTAATAAGTTAAGAGCCAAGTTTAAGCTTGATAGATATTATGGGGACTCTGCGCTACCCATTTCCATGGCAAATAAGTGGTCTACTGAATTTAGATGTGGCCGAACAAGCACGGAAGATTCCAAACCTTCTGGACGCCCAGTTGCGGTCTCTACATCCACATCACAAAAGAGAGATTTTGTGAAAGCCATAGACATCTTACATGGCTCTGTAGTTTCAATTTTGAATGATTACTTGAGCGTGAAAAAGTTCTGCGCAAAATGGGTACCGCATTTGCTCACAATTAAGGGTGTACACAAGTGCAGTCTCCATGGCAAAGATCCATGAATAGCTCCCTCATCCGCCCTATTTTCCAAATTTCTCCGAAAGAAAGATTCCAACAAATAAGTATCTCTTTTGATGACCTCGACAAATTTGGAGAACCGTTGGACTCAATGTATGGAGTCCAATTTGGACTATGTAGAAAAATAAAATAACATTTTATATAAAAATTTGTGTTTCATTCAAAAAGTCACGGACCCTCGTACGTTTAAAAAAACGTCGTAATAATGACAATATTGTTATACATCCAATAAAATCATACCTTAACCAATATTAAACTTTGAATAAATGAATTTGAATTCCCAGTATCTCTAAAAAAAACACTCTATTTGTACAATGCAAGTTTGGCGAACTTGAAACGAAAACTGAAGCAAACTCAAAGATACAACTGCATGTATGATTTTGACATCTAATTCTGTGTGTCTGCTCTCATGTGTTTCAATTTGAATTCATAACAAATAAAACAAATTTCCTATTGCAATCATAAGTTTGCAATTTCAAATGCTTCTGCCGTTTTGTAACATCTGAATACAGTAGACTCTTCGCAATATGAAATTCGTTGATGTTGCCAAATCGACAACTTTGAGGTATTTTCCAGTTTCTGTGAAAAAACATTCAATAAAATAAAAACAATCTATTAATCCGGTGTTTATTTCAAATGCGTGGGAACTTAAAATATTAATACAAAACTAAATATTGTTGAAATGTTTTTAATTTTGATCGGGTTGATATTTTTTGGCATTTATTTTTTAAATAGAAAATCCGTCAAGTGGCCGCAACAAATTTGACTAAGTTTCCTTATAAATTTGGCAAAATAGCGTCAATAGTGGCGTGACTTCAACTATTGCTGGCTTACTAAGCAAAAGACTTAACGCAGCTTCTCAGAAAATAGTTCAAAGGCGTAAAATCCTCGTGAACGATAGGTCCAATGAACAAGAATATTTTTAAAAACATAAATTCATTTTCCAATAAATCGATTGTTAAGTACGCTGTACACCAAACTACGCCGTGTAGTTGGGACTAACGGTCGTTGACTTTTAACTGAAAAAAAAACGGAAAAAAAAATTCAGTCGACATCGCAGTGAAGGCGATCGTCATTCACTGTAACGTAAGCTCCTTACTCATTTAGGAAGAAAGAAATATTTATAACGCCGTCAGCGTGTAAACCGTACCAAAAGATCAATTCTAAAGTATGTTGATGGTATCTAGTCGAAATGAATGGTATGACTAGTACGAAGGCAAAAAATAATTGCAAAAACCGATTAAGCCGGCCGCAAATTCGACGAAGTGCTCGATGAACTTTGCAAACAAATTTTGCAAGGAAATTCAAACAAGCATAGCAATCCTGGAATTATCTTTTTCACACTTCGGGTTTTCAATACATATTACGTTATTTATTTTTTATTGTAAAATATATATGATTACCATAAAAAAAAATTTTTTTTAGTTCCTTTAATTTTCTACAAAAGTTTAATCTCGAATACCAATGAATTTCTTTCAAAGATATACAATATTTTTAATCTATAAACAAAACGAAAAGAAATGTTCATTTAGTTACTTTTATGTGTCAAAATAGTGTCAACTATCCAACCCTGGAACTATCTCTCTGAATTTGTTTGACTTTTAAGACCAATTTATTTCTTCCTGAAGTATGAAATAGTTTTAATTACAAAAAAAAATTATCTTCTTTTGTTACCTTTTTTATATAAAAAGATGCTAAAATTTTCCAGTTCTGGAACCACATTTTGGATTTTGCTGATTTTCAATATCATTTTATTTAGACGCAAATCCAATCCGTCAGTATAAGTCTTTAACTCTTCAGTGAGTTACGGAAGACGAATTTCACATACAGAGTGACGGTAAGAGGAACATGGTTTATTCGACTTTTGGAAATTACACAAACTTCATCATTCAGTGTAGACAAGAACCTATGATCATAGCCATTCTAAGCAAGCCACAAACTATCTGACGGTTGGTAAAATACGTTGGTTTACCAAGTTGTGTGTTTGCGCACAAACTATATAACACTGAATACAACATTAGAAAACTTCATTTTATAGAAAGTTGATTTGAGTAAATATAACATCGGGTATCATAGTTCTTATACCCTTCACAAAAAAGTGAAAGAGTATATATAGGTTTGTCATTCCGTGTGTAATTTCTTCGATATGCAGATGGGACCCCATAAAGTATATATATTCTGGGTCCTTATGAATATCGATGACGACTGAGCAATGTCCGTCTGTCCGTCCGCCTGTACGTAAAATCGGTTTTCTCAATCCCCCAGAAGAGTTAGAGACTTCGTTTTTGGACCCTTGGATTGGAAATGAACTGAAATAGAGTTCTATTGAAATTCAGAAAAATCCGAATTACGGTTTCACAGCTGGGAAGCTTACACCTATTTCTCGACGCAAAATTTATACCAAAAATCAATTATTTTTTTTAATGTTTGTAAATTAAACCTGTTTCGTGCTTTGGTAAGTCTCAATGGTGTATTAAAAACTAAAAAACAAAAAAAATTTTCCAGGGATGGGAAATTAAAAATTTTTTTTGGCATTTTGTATTACATGTAGTAACTAAAATTGTTAAAAATTTTGAGTTTTGCTTTAACAAAACCTCTTTATGCGCCATGAAGATTTGCACTAGCAAAAAAAAATAAAAAATTAACTAAACATTTGCATCCAGGGGTGGGAAATGGATTTTTTTATACATACGTATGCTAACTTAAACTGCCTTATAATTTAGGAAGAAAAAAATTGGTATCGAAAATTAAAAAAAAATCCAAATTTCGAATCCAGGGTTTTGAGTCCAGGGACAAGTGTAATATTTTATAGTAAATGAAAGTGACCAAAATGTTTAAAAGTTGTAAATTTGTCTTAAATAAAACTACTTTATACCTCATAAAGAGTTGTATTGGTAAAAAAAACCAAAACAAATTTAAATTTCGCTTCCATGGTTGGGAAAATGAAAGTTTTTTTGGTACATGATATATTTTGTAGTACATGTAATAACCAAAATGGTTACAAAATTTGAGTTTTTCTTAAACAAAACTACCTTATACCTCATGTAGATTTGCATTCATAAAAAAACTTTAAAAATTAAAATTTCGCTTCCAGGGCTGGGAAATTGAATTTTTTTTTATACATAAAAGTAACCAAAAAGGCAATTGTCGTTGTTTTATTTTGCTAAAACTATTTTTTATTTTAGGAAGAACAAAATTGGTATCAAAAATATCCAAAAAAAAATCAAAATTTCGAATTCAGGGTTGGACAAGTGCAATATTTTATAGTTCATGAAGGTGACCAAAGTGGTTCAAAATTTTAAATTTTTCTTAAATAATACTACTTTATACCTTATGAAGAGTTGCATTGGTAAAAAAAAATTAAAATTTCGCTTCCAGGCCTGGGAAATTTAAATATTTTTTTATACATATATGTAAGCAAAAAGGCAACTAACGTCGGTTTTTTACTACTTAAAACTATTTTTTAGTTCAGGAAAAAGGAAATTGGTATCAAAAATTAAAAAAAAATCAAAATTTATATTCCAGAGGTGGATAACTGCAATATTTTGTAGTACATGGAAGTGACCAAAATGGTTACAAATATTAAGTTTTTCTTAAATAAATCTATTTCATGCCTTATTAAGAGTTTCATTGGTAAAAAAAATTAAAATTGCGTTTCCAGGGTTGGGAAATTAATATATTTATTCTGCATAAAATTAACCAAAAAGGCAATTGACGCTTTTTTTTTGTTGCTAATTTATATTTCAGGAAGAAAAAAAAATTGGTATTAAAATCTTAAAAAATTAAAACTTCGACTCCAGGGTTGAACAAATGAATTATTTTATGGTACATGACCAAAAAGTTTAAAAATTTTAATTTTTTTGTCAAGTAAAACTATTTTTCAAAACATTAAGAATTACATTGGTAAAAAAATAAAAATTCGCTTCCAGAGTTGGAAAATCGAAATATTTCTGGGACATAAAAGTACCCACATAAATTCCAAATTTTGTGTTTTTAGTGAGTTAAACCTATTTTATATTTCAGAAAAAATTAAATTAGTATTAAAAATTCGGTTCCAGGGTTTGAAAATCGAAATTTTGTTGTACATGAAGGTACCCACATAAACTCCCAATTTTTGGTTTTTTTTTAGTAAATCAAACATATTTTATACTTCGCTAAGACTTAAATTGGTATTAAAAAATTTAAAAACTAAAAATTCGGTTCCAGGGTTGGATAATCGAAATTTTTTAGAGCTTAAAATTTGCCATACAAGTTCCTAATTTTGGTTTTTTGTGGATGAACTCTTTTTTTATGCTTTGGGAAGAGTTAAATTGTTATTGAAAACCAAAAAAATCTAAACGACGATTCTACGGTTGGACAATTAGAACTTTTTGGGGTATATAAAACGGATTTTTTCTTTTTGTTTGTAAATTAAACATATATAATATTTTTGAAAGACGTTCAGTGGTATTAGAAATAAGAAAAGCCAACAATCAGCTTTCTAGCCGAAAAATGTAAGCGAAAGGAATGACATCTGTGAAGGGTATTTAAGATTCGCCACAGTCGAATATAGTACGTTTACTTGTTATTTTTATAGTTTTAATTTTTATAGTTCCAAAGATCCGGCAAACTTTTATAAAATTCAATAAAATCACACATTTCTGGTGAATTCTCAATTTTAGATACAAATTTGTATTCGTGCGCGTCTTTATTTATGTAAACACAATGAAAATTAGCACAAAATGATAGATAGTTGTACAATATACTCCCAAGTTTTTCAACTTATCTATACAACTTGACAAAAAAAATCAAAAATCTTTTGTAAACCGAGACACAACTTCATACAACGACCCCACACACTATACAATCTCATAACCAACTTCATCATGTTGAACAACTCTGGGCTTGCAAAATGACATGGATTCCATTACATCTAAAGTTTTGCAGTGCAACGTTTGCATTAATGCATGAATATGGTGGCTGTCATCATGCCAACACTGTCATGCCAAGTATTTGCGCTTATTCTCTAGCTATTTATCAAGGGCACGTCAAGACAGTATCAAAAATAGCGTGTTGCATGCAGGTTGTAGGCGACTACTTATTACAGCCTCTGACTATTCTACAAGTCCTACAAAATAATACAAGGCTGCTAAAATTTATTGAATTCCGAGGAAAAAAGGTATGCAGATGTCTTAGTTTTGATATTGTCGTGAGGTGACGTCGACAAATACTTACAGAATAAGGGGGATTATATATCCCCTTAACTGTCAGACTTGAATTCAAACATTATATAGTATGTTTGCTTTTTCATATTTGTGGAACTCAGTGTTTAGCACAAATGGGTTAAGCACAGTGCAAATGTAAAATATTTTAATTTTTTATAATATTTCATCAAATCCGATATGAGTTCTTTCATACCTGCCTCTCGGTAGCTTGAACTGTTGTTAACATGACTTCTGGTCTATTTGAAGTTATTTCCAGGTACCTGGAATTTCAAATTATCTAGCGTTGACTGTATTTTTACTTTTTGTCAGCTCATACTATGCCAAGTTTCTTTTCTACGTGAGCGTTAGGACTGCATAGTGTTTTACTCTATTTTTGATGATTTCCTGTCTGAAGCTTCATTCGTTTATCATTATCGACGTCTAATACTCATTCTTGGTTATGTTTGGTGCTTATAAGTCTTTCGAACACAGACACACACACACACACACACACACACACACACACGCACACACTGTGATAAAGTATAATATTCTTCTATTCTTTTTTACTGCTATTTACGGTATGCATGTTTCTCGTATGTTCGTATCAATTTTATTTGGCCAACCATCCATTTAACTGTTTATTCAGCCTATAAGTTAATGTCTGTCCATGTGCATGCGAGTGCATGCATGTACAAATTCGTAGACAGCCAAACGCAATTAACTCTCACTTGTGCCCATTTTTGGGTATGAAAAAACAAAAAAACAAAAAAATAAGAATAAAGAAAATAATGCCGGGTAATGTTTTGTTGGTTTTTCTTGTCTATAATTATACACATGTACGAGTATATCTTATGCTCGTCCACATGTCCTGCTTCCCGTTCTCTTCTCCTTTGCAATCAGCTTCTGCATGCACTTTTTTAGCTTTAGCCCAAAAGTTGTTTTGCAATTCCTAAAATTTGTATCTGTTTCTTAAAAGTTGTTGGGTTTTGTATAAGTGTTGTGTTTGTTGTTATCGTTGTTATTGCATTGGGAAGTGTGTGCATTTGGGGTTCTGAGTTTTTTTTTTTTTTGGTTTGCAATTTCTAGATTCTTATTAAGCTCTTGGGTGTAATTTTATGTTTTGTTTTTTCATGTTTTTTTATTTGCAAAGCACTAATAATGCATTTTTGGCATGTGTTATTATTAGGGAGTACTAAGAATTTAAGTAATATATTCTAAAATTTTTAAATGTTTTTTGCTTTGTAATATTGAGATAAATTTTTAGATGGTTCGTCTTAACAAAAGCCACAGCCAGCGCTATGGTTTAATTTCATTATTATCGACTTCATTTTATTTTGTATGTATGTATGTATTTTTTTAATGAACATTAACATTGCCATATTAAATTCAATCAAAATTTATAGTCTATTGTTCCAAATTTTTATTTAAAAGTCAACATAAGTTTTAATTATTTAACTTACTCAGCTGAACAGGACAGCTGTTTTCGAAAGCTTCTACACCTTCATCTTCTGAAACTTTCTGAAACGTCTTTATCCAAATAAAAACATGATACACACATTTATATATTTATATGAAGGAAATTGTTTAACATAATTTATAACCCGAAAATAGTTCCCTTGCTGTAGTTTTTGCTGGTTATAGTTTGACCTATTAAAATGAACAGCTCTTTTGTTTGTATCAAGAAATATTTTCTAAGCGGTTGCCGGTTAACCGAATGAGTACCCTCTGGTAAATAATTCCGTCAAAGCTCCGCTAAATTGAAAATAAAAATTATGCCTAAGCCCGTGACAATTTCGTTTAAGACTTTGTAAGTCAATCGAATTTTCGAAATACTAATTTCGACATTGTTCTCAATATTTCTTTATTTTTAGTTTTATAAAGCATTTCTTAAAGTTCAACTTGATTGGATGAATTACTAAAAAATTTTCAAAATCCTTATGCAACACACTATTTTTTATTTATTTATTTTTATCTTGGACCAGCACTCAGGGGATGACCCCCTATATATGCAATGCATTGCGCCGGAACCAGAGCTCCGAAATCTTCGCTCGAATTGGAGTAGAGAGTGAAACTCGCTCCAATTCGAGCGCGAGTACTCCTGCGAGTGAAAAAAAATATCGAGTGTACTCTATTTTTCTATGCCACTCGAATAAGAGCGCATATGCTTTGCTCGATTTCGAGTGCGAGTAAAATACGCTCGAAATCGAGCAGATTATACTCTTGCCGAGTACCCTTTCAGTCTTTCTCATACAAACAAAAAAAATTTACACTTAATTTTTTCCCACAATTGTTAATTCCACAAATTGTGTTGTTTTCTTCAAGGTCATAACGAAAATATTTTCGAGTTTCATTATTTATGTCTTTATTGTTCATTATAATATATAGAAAATATAAGTAAACTTTTAAAAATATAATAAAACTTTTTTTATAAAACCAACTAATTGCTCCGCACACGCGCACTGTATGAAAAGACTGAAAGAGTACAAAAAAACCACACGCACACACAAGTCAGCAAAGACAAACAGTTTCTATTTTTCTACTCGATTTTACTCTTAAGAGTAAACTCTCACTCTATTTCGAAGATTTTTACTCCCACTCGTATTTTTTAAAAAGGAGTACTCGCGAGTACTCCCACTTAAAACAAACGAGTGGAGAGTAAACTTTTTGTAACACTCGTAATCTTCGAGTACTCTTCTTCGCGAGTATTTTTCACACGCGAGTAAAATCGAGTGAATCTGAGCTCTGGCCGGAACTGAAAACGAGGGGATAGTATTGAGGGGACAGATTAGGAAAGATGAGAAGATAGACAGTTGCTTTTGTAGCTATTTTAACCTTTTACTTCGCCGGCTAATTTTTGCTACAGGGCCGACGAAGGTGAGTGCTGTTACTCTGCTTTTAGTACATGATAGTGTCAGTCGCTGCCAATTATGTTCAGTGATCAGTGAGTATGCCTTCATCATTGAAACAGGCTGGCAACAACTAACACAACCACGCACTAATGCTGTTCAGAAGAATTCAACACAATATTTCATGACTCAGCGCGGGCTCGAACTCACGACCCTACGCTTCATAGTCTCGTGTTCTACTACTTCAGCCAACAGCACCCACAAAGAATCGCATGTTTATTTATTGTCAGCCGCTTTATGCGCTTACTATTTGAAAAACAGCAGCCTAAAATATTGGACTAAATAGATTATAATCATCATATCAAGTCGAAGAGGGTCCAAAAGCCGTCTGTGATTGTAATTGTTTTGAAATAAATCTCCATTTGGGTCTCATATGAAGACTATATCAGCTTACCACGAAACTTTTAATAGTGATACATTTGGCTGCAACGAATCTTATATGCCCTTCATACATAAAGAAAAATATTGGCTTTATTTAGTCACTTTACTACTTTAATTATTTGTTTGTTGGTTATTTCTATGTAGCAAAAAAAGTTTCAATTATACAACCCTAGAATTGAACTTTTAAATTTAATTCTTTTTAAAGTATAAAATATATTTAGCCAACACGAAGCCAAAACTAATTTTAGTTACATTTATCTAACACAAATAAATTAAAATTGTCCAGCTCTGGAACAGTATTTTGCTGATTTTCAATAGCATTCTATTTCGGACTATTTCCAATATATGAATCCAAGCTTTTCTGGGGGCTTCGGAAACCGATCTTCCTTACAAATAAAAGGACACCGATCGCATATTAACATTGTAAAAGTTCCAAATGGAATCGCAAACTTATATACAGGGTGGCTCAGAAAGACCGAAGTGCTGTGAATTCCTTATAACTTTTTATTTAAGACATATTTTTTGTTTTTTAAATACAGTAAATTTATAGGGAATATTTTTAGATTAGTTATTAAAAATGATATCCCACAAGTGGTGGCCATATGGTTATTTATAACCAAAATATTTTTCTAGTTGGTTGTTTATAACCAAAATTCTATTTTTCTCAGTGTAATTGGATACGGTAATCAATATAATATAAATGCGACCATAATGGTAAAAAATTCCCAAATGAATATAAAGGGCATTTTTGCGTAACCTTTTTGCTCCGAAATAAAAACATAACAGCCATTTTCGGTCCCTGCTTAAAATACATTTAGAACCATATAATAATTTCTCCGGCATTAAAATCGCAGCACCCTAATAGTTCTTTATCTAAATGCAAATTGCTTTAAATATTTTTTTACCTATTTGTTCTCAATAAGTTGAATAAATTGCATTTTTCGTTTGTTGCCAAGGTTTGTTTAGAATGTTTTTTTATTTTTTGGGGGGATTTTTTGGAATTTGTCGATTCTTTTCTTTTTAGATTTGTTGAAATTTACTTTTTTAGCTTTTTTTTTCAAAACTACACCCTCTTCTTCTGCAATTATGCAATTAAATGGATTTACATTGATTTCTATACTTTGCATTTTCATTACTTTTTTTCTAAATGCCCTGGCAGTGCATTTCAAAATAAAGATGTACCGGTAATAATTGGATTTCAAATGCAGACAAGTTTTATGTCTTACAGTTTGTTGAAGGAGTATTCTACACCGCTGAATGTGTGTAATGGGAATTTTTTAACTACGCCATCCTGGTGCCAGAAAATGTTTCATATGGTTTATCTTTTAAAAATATATGCTTTAGTTTTGTTTGTCTACTGTTTTTCGTGATTATCAACTATGCCAAATAAAAACCTTTTTATCGAATATTAAATATTTTTGTGAAGAAATCTTATTGAAAGTAAGGGGCAATTTGCATAAAATTAAGCAGACTTCACACGACTTGGTTCTCTTAATCAATCGATAATGTATGCCAGTAATAGCTGACCACACCGCTCACTAAATGACTTTATAATGTGTCAATCCCTCAAAATTTGAATTGGTGTAAAATTCAAGAGCTCTGAGGATCTCCTGGTTTTACTCTGAAAATTAACACTTTTTTAATTTTCAAAAGCCCGAATCCATTCATTGAGCGAAGTCATCAGTAATTGAACCCAGTACTTTTGCACTGCCAGACTAGCATTCCCCGTTTCTGATAAAAACCTTTCACCTCTTGCAGGAAGGCAATATTATGCACAAAAAACAAAAGGATCTGTGTGCATCTAAAAAAGCATTTACTATATTATGGTGCCAATCCTTGACGACACATTTTTTACTTAACGACGGCCTACATTTCAGTGACTGAGTGACATAACTTTTAATATTTCCCGACGTTCACTGCATTCCTTTAACCCACTTTACGTCGGCTTTTGTTCTAAATTTACAATGTATGATCCGCTTAGAACGTTATGCAATTGCTTAATGCAATTGTATAAGCTTCTCTTGGCACTCGAAGCAGTCGAATTTTTTTTTTATTTCATTATAAAATTCGAGACGGATATTTCTATTTTAATTACAACAAGTAAAAACGTTATATTCGAGCGGGTCGAATATTAAATACCCCCCATATATTTAGTAAGTAAATTTAAAATGTTTAACTGTATTTTGGTGGGGTCGCTCTGGCAAGGGCTGTGGGTGAGACATTTCATCTTTGTAATAAAACTCTAAAAATAAATGCTTGGGATAATTATATACAAAATTTAAAAAAAGGTTTTTTTGTTGGGTCATTTAGGGGGCAAATGGGGAGGAGGAGGTAGGGCAGAGTAGTACCAGGTTACGTCTCAGCTTCGTCATTAAAGCCTACAAATTTTATTTTCAAGGAATCTAGACTTAAGTAAAACAATTTGATAAATTCTTACACTATTTTTGCATATAATAACGCCCACTAAAGCGGGTGGGGTCAAAAAATTTATTTTTTTATTGTATGACTCTAAGTTTAAAGTGTTGGACCTCCATTAATATAAATATATATCATTTGCTTAACAAAATTACAAAAAAAAAAAAAACGTTGGAAATTATGTTGTTTTTTAGAGGTTGGTTTAGTTTCTCTTAGGGGAATTTCTTGCCCTTTTGCCCGATTTAGCCCAAACTTAAAATTTCTTGATTACGTTTATGTATTTATAAAAAAAAATTTAATTGTCCAACCCTGGAATCGTCATTTTTGATTTTGTTTGTTTTTTTACCAGTTTAGTTAACAAAAATTAATTTTAGCTTGTTATTTTTATCTACCAAAAATAAGTTTCATGTTTCCAGCTCTGCAACAATTTTTAGATTTTGCTGATTTTCAATCCTACCAACAATTTTCAATACAATAATCCAAGATTGAAATGTGTAGCTCTTCTGGGGTTTCGGAAAATTGGTTTTACGTACACATTGATGACTTACCTATTCATAAGGACACAGAATACATAGTTGGCAAACCTATACAGGAATGGCAAACTTATATATGCATGGTACTATTTTTGATGAAAGGTATAATAAATAAAAACAAGCCAACTACGTGCTGCTTGGAAGCCCACTGAGTCTGAAACTCCCTGCTCACAATGCATGCAGGAAACCTTGCTTAGGTGTCCAAAGCTGCCTAAACTTTTACTACATCAGCATGCAGCCGAATAAAAATAGAATTAACAGCAAATTACAAGCAACACATATTTCTACTGACCTTCTGCAGTGCCCAACCAAGCAATAATACCTACAAAGCATCTGTTGCCCTAGCACCATCACAAACAAACTTCTGTTATTGCCCAGTGTGAAGTTCAACCAGCAACTGCCACTAAGTAAATCAACTTTACTGGCTTTAAGCTGTCCAAAAATAGTTTGAGCCAAGCTACTCCCATTAAACAGAATATTTCTTTTAGAGTGTCCTGCAATGACCAGCCGCCATGCAGAAACATCTTGCTGTTGGCTGAAGTAGTGAGTCAGCGCTCAGTCACGACTATGGCTTCGCATTTTTCTGATCAGCATTAGTTCTGTTTACAGAATATGACCGACAGTAATTGACACTATCCTTCTTGGGTACTGTAGCTGAAATTTGCCGACCAAGTAAAGAATAAAATGGCTATTGGAACTTTTTTATTTATTTATTTATTTTATTTTAAAGTCTATGAATTTAAAATGCTTACAGACTATTTAAATACATGCATATACATATATACAGATTATATTTCAAAGAAAATATAAATTATTGGCTGTTATTTAATGCAAACAAAATATTTCGTTTAATCAAATTTTCACTGAAAGAAAAATCAACATAATAATATAGCTTGTTAAAGTCCTTACAGCATCTAATAAAGGGATCAGAATTAGCGTAATTTGTTCTTAAAAATTTAACATCAAGTAAACAAAAGAAACGAGTAGGACGTTGAGGAACACAAAATGATAAATTTTCAATTAAAAATTCAGAGCAGGTTTTACCGTTAATTATATTTAAAATAAATAAAGTGTTTAACATAGATCTTCGACTATTTAGGGATGGTAACTTAATAAGAGCTAGTCTAGCTTTATAAGAAGGAAAACAAAGTGGATTCCATTGCAATCTTCTTTCCATACCTCTTCATTTGTCTTCCTTTCGAGATCCGTCGCAATTCATTGCACATCACTCCTTAACAATTCTTTTCTTAAAGCATTTTGGGTGCATCCACAGCCACCACATGAACTCTCTAGGAAGACCTCGTCTAATAAACCCACACGAAATATTTTATTGACGAAGCGACGTAATCTGTCACAAGACGTTCATTCAAAATGAAAATCAACGTAGATCATTTTCAAACAGACCTACGATATCGTGCTTGCTGGCGATAATCATCGTTCTATTCTCTAGAAAGAATGTCAAGTGCGGGGCATATTTCATCCCATGGTACCAGTTTGCTGCTACTCCATCTTCCACCAGACTGTTGTAGGAGAAACCACTTCCAGTTAAATTGTTATATAGGCTTTCTTTTCGATGTTGAAAGATTAAACAGAAATACATAAATTTTACGAGTTCTCAGCAAGAGCTTCAACGAAGACATATAACGAATTACCCGTCGTATCTTTGGAGGAGCGTCGCTGCACAATTGGAGGTATGTATGGGTTATCACTGAAGAAGCAACTTCGGCGAAAATGCACGAGAATCAAAACACATAGAGTTATGCAGCTCATGAATGAACTAGCTTAATTGAACGATTCACTCAACTGAACTACGTTAGGTGCTTATTTTACTGAGCGCTCATGTTACTAAAGTTCGTGCTTTACTGAGCGTTTTTAGTATGAAAGTTAATATATTCTTGTGTTTGATGACCATCAACACGAAGGGAACCCTAGAAATATTTGTATATCAAATGCAACAACTCTTATTATTTTTATGTAGGGGATGACCCCTATATACGCAGTGCATTGCGCCGGAAATAGAAAGGAGGGCATAGTATAGAGGGGACAGATGAAGAGAGATGAGCAGATAACGAATTTTTTTTGTAGCTATTTGAATCTTTTATTTTGCTGGCAAATATTTTTGACACAGGGCCTACGAGGGAGGGTGCTGTTCCTCTGCTCTTTAGTACATGATTGTGTCAGTCGCTGCAAATTAGGTTCAGTAGCCAGTGATATGCCTTCATCACTGAAAATGGCTGGCAACCATGCAATCATGCGCTAATGCTGATCAGAAGAATCCGACACAATCTCTCTTTAAATGGCAAAGCCATTCGAGAAATGTGAATTAGTATTTTTTGATTCGCCTTGCAATCCAGTATGGAAGAGTAATGAAATTGAGCCACTGAACTGACTGAGCGAACAAGTTCAATAAAGTAAGCTGAGCGAACAAGAGCACTCACTCAGAAGGGCTGAAAAGCACAACTCTAAGTCCAACATCTGTCCTGCAACTACTCGGCTCTGAGCTTCTAGACAGCTCCGGGCGGAACTTCATTCTAACGCACGGAGGGTGGGTGGTCCTTCGGCCATGCGTGCACACTGTCATTCTAACATCTCCCAACCTAAATTTATGTGAGCCAGTCTACTGAGGATGTATATGTTTAAGAAAGGTGATTTGTCCTAACGAAGGACTGATGGCATTGCTCCTTTCATATTCCAGTAGAATACATCGACTCAAATAAATGCATTTTAAGAACTCCCTTCACGTAACTTCTTAGTGAAAAAATGTCAAAATATACTTAAATTCATTATATGCATTTCAAGCGGATTTAAATTTTATTTTATTTATTTTTTGTTGCAATCATGCACTTTTGCACTACTGCTTTAAGGGCAGAGTTTGCAAAAGGACTCTACTCTTGTGCATGTTTTTCCCACATTTTATTTTTAATAAATATTTATTTTTTATCATTATTATATCTTTAAAGCACGCAGGAAATGCAAGTTGCTGATGATGTTGATGGTTGTGTGCTGTTGGTTACACATAGATAATGATGTAATTGACAAAAGTTATTTGTTTACATGTAAGTGCATGTCGATGTTTTGTTTTTTTCACATAAACTTTAGTACTCGTAATGTAACAGCAAAAATTGATTAAGCTTTAGGCTTTGAAATATAAATTTGAGGCATTTTTACAACAAACTGCATCGGCATAGAGAAATAGTTGTTGGGACGACAAAACAATTGCAAAATGGCTTGTGTATCTTCTCTTCCTAACAATCACTCACTCGCCATACTCTGCAGCAGGGCACTCACTGCATTGCATCAATGAATTTAAATGCATTTCATTTACCAACTGACTAACGCTGGGCGATGTGTATGATTTTAAAGCCACCGCACGCATCTTACTTACCGTTTGGCACATTGGAGGCGGAGCATTTTTGCACTTTTTTTTTGTGCTGCCTTTGTTATTTCGTTTTATTGCTTTGTAGTAGGTCTCTTTTTTTAGTTTGTATTTGAAACGCAAGCGCGCATTTTTAATCGCCAACTACTGACTAAAACAGATGTAGCAACAGCAACAGCAACAACTACAAACAAACTACAAAATGGGCGCACTTACATTTGTTGCTATATTTGGAAAATGCGTGTGGCTGTGTGTGCGAATATTTTTTACATCCTAGTTGCTGCTGTCACTTTTATTATATTGCATAGGCTGCAAAGCAAAAACAAATGGAGGATTTAATATACAAAAATCAAAAACAGAAAAACGTTGCAAAACAAAAAGTTACAAAAAAAATAATCACAGCAGTTTTGATGCAATTTCTATAGCAATAAAATGTACGGAAAAAAGTATTCCTCTGCAACATTCCGTAAGCATATTTGCATGCAAATGCATGTCCACTGTAAATGCATTTATTTGAATCATTAATATGTATGTGCACGGATGCATGCTTACGTGTTTGTAAGTCAGATGAGGGGTAGAAAAAATCGTCCTTAATTTTCTCGCCAGCAGTGTATTAATAAGAAAATTATGATTTTTCTTTTTAAATTTAAATTAATAGGCATTGGATTGTCAAATGCCGCCATATTCATTCAGTTTCGAAGAAAAATGTGCCAAGAGATATAAAATTGTGAAAAAATTTTATTTAATTTCAAATATTTTTGATTTAAAGTGTACTTCAGGATCTCGCAAGCAATCTTCCTTACCTACAATTACATTTAAACCAACAAAATTCTAAATAGTTTTTATTTGTAATGCTCGTATAATTGTAGGAAAGTAAGAATTCTTTCAAGATCGTGAAATTGGCAGTTAATTAATTTGCATAAAGCTAATGAAAATTAAAAAACAATTTTTTGACTAACACAAGAAAATTATTTGTAGGTGTAGTTCATTCTATTCCATATTTACGTGCAAGGAGTCTAGTCAAATCTAATACACGTCAGAGAATGTTAGTAAAGATAAAGTGTGAGCTGCCTGTTTAACGAAATGGCAGATCAGGGAAAGTTAACCGAATAAGCTATAAAGAAGATATTTTTTATTACAAATTTTTACCTAAATATGAGGGTGGTTATTAGCCCACCGTCTGTGAATTTTTGAATGAAACACAGGTTATTGGTATATTATGTAAAAAATTATTTTATTTTTCATCATACTCTTGTTTGAGTTCTATACACTTAGGGCGACATTTCTCAAATTTTTGTATCCCTTCCGAGGTCATGAAAACTGCCATTTGTTTGGGAGATAGTTTCGTCGTTGGAGTCAAATCTATTTCCGCGTAGTCATATCTTTAAGTTTGATTACAAGAAATAGTCAATCAGGGCTAAATTTAGAGAATATGATAGATGAAGGGCCAATTCATAGATTTTTAACATGCACCCTTTTATTGTGAGCAAACGCAGCACACATCTTGAGGAAATCATTCTCATACCCAAGTAATCATTCAAAGTTGAAACCAATGAGCCATTTGAGATCCGCGGGACTTCCACAACCTCTCTCGCTCTCAGATCGGCTAAAACCATACCGTGATTTTTTTTAACTGTTTCACATGTAGAGACCCCAACTGAACGTCTAGAATATTCTAGAGTGCCCATTATATTTATCAAGCTTGGCCTTGATAAAATAATGCTTAATGAGCACAAGCAAGTCACTTTTTTCCATTTTCTTCCAAAACGCGCGGTAGTGTACTAACAACGCGTGTGCTTGGCACAACTAAATGACGCAGTTTGCTCAAATTTTGACTGGAGCAACACGGCTTCGGTTGGGAGACGGAAATTTAAAAAGTCACGAGCATTTTGACATGCCTTCGTAAGTGCACCAACACAGTAAATGCAAGCAGGTGTGTATGATCGCCGCAAGCCGAGAACACACTATCGCATTTAGCGACACCGCATTTGAGATTTAGATAATTAGAGTTTGGAAGGCAATGCCACTCAACGAAATATAAGAAAATGGCAATCGTTGCCACTAGAACACACTATTGTGTTTGTTTGCGTTGTCACAAAGTGCCGTAGTGTTGTTTGAATGATACCAATTGGCAGCGACTGACACAATCATGTACTAAAAAGCAGAATAACAGCACCCTCCTTCGTCGGTCCTGTAGCAAAAAGTTAGCCGGCGAAGTAAAAAAAGTTTCAAAAAGCTACAAAAAATTCTTCTCATCTTTTATCTGCACCCTCAATACTATCCCCTCCTTTCTAGTTCCGGCGCATTGCACTGCATATGTAGGGGTCATTCGCTGAGTGCTGGTCCAAGATAAAAAAAAATACACAAAAGTTTGATGGATGTGGAACGTTTGTTATCATTGGACCTGCTCTCGCTCCTTGACATTGCGAAAGCTTCAATTTTCTTACAGAGAGTCTGCTCCTGACGTTCAATATTGTACAGGCTAGTTACCTGATATGTAGAATTTCTTTCGTTTGAGCCGGTAGGCAATGCATCGATTGGTGCAACAGGCCTCAATAAATATAAACTAGAGTTTTGTACCGCCATTTTACAAACATCGACACTGGATTCTCAGTACCTTCTTGTTACGCAGTCATGTGTGATTGATGGGGATGCAGGCGTCACTGTCAACATCAAAGTGTCTACGAGTCAACCACGTCATTATTGGCTTAAACTTTTCAAAATGTATTACAAGTTTATTAAAACACCAACTCTTTTATTTTACTCTAATCTCATACCTCTAGTGTTAAAAAAAGTAACTTAAAACTTGTTTTAAAAAAACTGAATTTTTCAAATATCGTCCCATAACCGCCAAAAAAGCTTTAACGGCAAAAAGTTAATTTTACAGGAGAAGTATTATTTAATTATCTATGGATTGAATGTAAGTAGAACTTCAATATTGGACACATAGGATGATAGTAATAGTTGACTGTAATATTTAATATTAATAGTTTTAATGAATTTCCTATAATACAATGCATATTTGTGGAGGTCAAGACATTTTAATATATTTTCAATGTAGTGAAAAGTTATTTAATTTAACCAAACAATTTAAAAAATTGTAATCATTGTCCTTAGTAAGATGTTTTTTAACTGTTTCATTGATATCCTTGAAGGTTTGGCACTACTTTAGATCCATTTGAAAAAGAAAATTTTAGCTTAACCAAAACGTTGCTATTACAAAAAAAATTTAAACAAATTAAAAATTTAAAGGAAAAATGCAGTTAAGCTTAAATTTCTTTTGCTGTATTTCTGTAACGGTACTTAATCCGACTTTGATATATTGGCAGATGGTCCAAATTGATGTAAATAATTGATTATCGTCAAAAAACGATTTCCAAAGAGCATGTCGCTTAAGCCTTTTATGTTATGGCTCGATATGCAACTTTATAGATCCTATTTGTATCACAAGAATAAATATTATTTAAAATATGAATTGTAATTTTATTCTGCAAATGTCCCGGCCAGCGGCAGCAATCGACAAACCGGTTAGGGAAACCCCGAAATACAGTCGACAGAACAAAGGAGTCAAAATATAACAAGAACTCCGCCTACCGAAAGTGCTACTCAAAATCATAACGAGCTCACCCAGGCAGGGCTGCCACGCCGTAGAATTAAATGGACCCACGAAATGAATGTGTCCGTACTAAAAGCCTACTTTATGGCAACGCGCAATGAAAATTTAGTAAACTACAGGCAGCAAATGTACAATATATTTCTAGAACAAAACCCTCATCTCAGTCATCTAACACAGCAAAACCTTGCAGATAGAAGAGCCACAATAGTTAGAAACAATTTGATACCACCCACATTACGTGAACAGATTCGAGCGACCATTACTAATACTCAATCTCCAGATAATAATCACCAACCACGGTGGATAGGGAACAAAGCCAGCCTAGACAATTACAATTAATACAGAATCATCAACACACCAACACCAACCTAATACTTCAATAGATTATAAGTACCAATCATTATAGAAGAGCACAACCCCAAACACCAGCAGGATGAAAACATTATAAGAACACTCAGAACAATATTCACTGAAGCTGAAATAAAATTCTTAGAAATGAGTCCCGAAAATAGGCCTTTCTTACCGAAACAGAAGCCATGCAAAAGATTGCACAAAATAACATCCATTCTTAATAACGAAATACTACCGTCGGAGATCACGTCAAATGACAACTACAGCCACATAGTTGGACTTGTCTACTGCAGCGCATATACGATAACAAAGTTCATCATAACCCCGGAACTTTCATCAAGTGAAAACGAAAGTAACCATCGCGCACTAGAGCCAAACAACAAACAGAAATAGCGAGTCCAGACGAAAGCAGCCATATTCAAAGCCAGGATGGCAAAGACGATTGCAGTCGAAGATAGATAACATCAGGAGAGATTAAGGCTTCCTCACTGGATTCGGGACTAATAGAACTGCCAGGAGAACAGAAGTTAAGCTCAAAAATATCAGACGTAGACACCTAGTACACACACAATTCGACCCATTAAATCATACCATAGAGCAACTGCGGACACAGTTAAACAGAAGCTTCTAAAATATTCATGAAAGAATGCGAAGTTATACAAAAACACAACAAAATCATCCAAATAGAATAAAAGCGTTTTTATGACAGGATAGCAAGATCCCACGATAATACAACAACCGATATGAATAATGTCGAAATTGGCGAATTAGAAAACTATCTAGAGCGAACCAGAAGTACACAACAAAACACCAGGATGGATGAATAGCATAATTACACACGTAAGCGATAATGCACCAATGAACACAACTGCCGTAACCCAAACTCACTTTCAAAACGATGATAAAAAAACTCCACTACTGGTAGTATCCAGGAAGCGACAAAATCCACAAATACTATTATAAACATCTTACAATAATACATAATCACATAGTAAATATATTCAATGATCTAATAACAAATCCTGGTCATATATCACACGAAATGTGTACAGGCACAACATACTTGAAGCCAAAAGTTGATAATCCAACATCTCCATCGCAATTTAGACCAATAACTTGTCTACACACAGGGTATAAAATATTTACACCATGTAGAGGACTTGCAATAAGTGAGTACTGTGAAAACAACAACATTACCGCAGAGGAACAGAAAGGATGCCGACCTGGAACAAAGGGGTGTAAGGATGAACTCGTAATTGACAGCATAACTATCAAGCAAGCTATAAAACGAAAGAACGTGTATACGTCGTTTATAGACTACCAGAAGGCATTCGGTTCAGTCCCACACTCATGGCTCCTAGAAGTGCTAAAGATATATAAAATTGACACCACTCTTATAAGGAGTATTGATCACTTTATGCGATTCTGGGACACTAAATTGCATATACAAAGGGGAAACAGCACTGTTGTGTCACAGCCAATAAAAATACTGCGTGGAATATACCAGGGCGATTCGCTTAGGCCTCTAATATTCTGTATGGCAATAAACCCTTTTTCAACTCTTCTCCAACAGTGGCAATATGGGTATAAACTTAGCCCTGCAACAGATATAATCCCGCACTGTTTCTACATGGATGATTTATGCAAATACAAAACAAAACCGATATAACCTATTGAGAATAGTTGAAATGTTTTCAAAAGATATTAACATGAAATTTGGGATCGTAATATGTAAAACACAAAATGTAACTAGGGGAAAATATACAACCTCTCGAAATATTCGAAATACGGACCTGGAAAACACAACACCACTTAGAAGAGACGAACACTATAGGTACTTGGGAATAAAACAACATATCACAATAGACCACAGGAAACAGAAAGGAGATATTAAGAAAAAATTCATAAGAAGGATTAATATGGGATGCAAGAGCAAATTGAATGGTAAAAACCTTATAAAGTCAATAAACACATTCGCCATACTTCTTCTTACATATACATTTGGTATTATATCCTGGTCGAATACAGATTTAAATAATTCGATATGAAAATCTGTACTTCGCTAACGAAGTTTAAATATCACCACCCCAAAGCATCGTTAGAACGGATAAACATCCCAAGAAAGTTAGGAGGAAGAGGGATACTAAATATTAAGATACTACATGATAAACAACTAACAAAATTAATAGAATATTTTAAAACAAAAGCTTCAGTATCTCCTCTCTACAGAGGACTCATACACTCAAAATATTCTGTACGTAAAATTAACTGAAATTGTCATATAAAATAAATGAATATTCGATTAAAAACCGGTCAACTTATTATTCATTTAACTTTAACAAAAATATCATTTAATTTTAAATGTTAAAAAATTAACAGACTTAAATCTGTAAAAAATATTGCTTTTCTCTTTTATTTTGTCAGCTCAAAGAGAAATAGTATTGTTTGAATCAGTTAAAATCAAAATTGCTTAAAATTTTAAATGATTATTCATTTAAGAATTATTATACGGAATACTTCTTGAATGAAGTACATTCCGTTTCTTTAATAATATTGTGAATATACTTACAAATAAACAACGGACAATATTGAAAGCAACATAAAATCCGTATAATGTGTAGTTAGTTTTTTGAATGACTGTTAGAATCAGTTAAAAATAAATTTGCTTACATTTTTAAATGCTTATGCATTTAAAAATGACTGAACGGAAAACTTCTTGAACAAAATACATTCCGTTACTGTCATAATTTTGTCAGTGTAAGTGCCGACGATAACCTCACTCCACTAAATCTTAAAAACAATAGCAACAATGTTCAAACAACAATAGAGAACCTCATTCAAGACTGGAAATCAAAACCGCTACACGGAAAATACCCAAATTTGATCAATCAGGCTTATGTAGATAAAGTAAATATTAACAATTGGCTTAAATGTAGTAACGTCTTTGCTGAAACCGAAGGATTTATTACAGCCATTCAGGATGAAGTAATACAAACGAAGAATTACAGGAAATACATAATTCGTGACAGTACAGTAACAGGCGATAGTTGCCGAAGGTGCGGTAATACGCCTGAAACCATACAACACCTTCTTAATAGCTGTCCTACTCTCCTTCCAAATCATTACCGGCAAAGACATCATAATACCGGAAAGATAATATATATAAATATAATAAATAAGCTAGATATTAACGAGCCAACAACACAGTACTACAAATATCAACCTAAGCCAATAATCGAAAATAACCAATATGTATCTACTGGGAGAGATCAATACGAATATACCCAATAGACCAGATATGATAGTAATAAATAAACAAAGAAAAATAGCCCAGATCATTGACTTCGCCGTACCATATGATACTAATCTACATAGCCATAAAAAATATAAATATATACTGCTTGCCCAATATATTAAGAACACGCAAAATCTAGTCGAGGTAGATATCCTACCAATTGTAATAAGCTCTATGGGAACAATACCCAAAGATACCACGTGTGCAATTGAAAAATTAAACCTTAATGTAAAAATATTAACTGATATGCATAAGGCAATTCTAATAAAAGCAACGACGATAGTGAGGGAAACATTAGGACAACGGATATAAAAGATGGATTATATCCCCACAGAGCGTAACCTCTGCTCTTAGACCCAGTACGTCAATTTCAGCATAAGCTGAGAATATATAATTCTATAATAACAATAATAATAATAATAATAATAATAATAATAATAATAATAATAATAAATAGAATTCTACGACGTTAAACTAAAGGAACTTTGAAAATATGAGACTATGAGATAGTGGCGAATGTACCACCACGTCAGTAGCAGAGGGGGATAACTGCTTTAAAACATCATCATATACCTTAGCTTGAGCTAAAGAACGCATTTAGTTTTTATTCTGGAAGTTTTCTGTCTGATAAGTCCATCGAATGTACGTAGCACGCAAAATATTTAATTTGACAGCAGCTGGATTAAGTGGTTAGCACGAAAAGACGAAGCCAAAAGTCCCGAATTCTACTCCGCGCTCAATCATGAACATAGTGCCGTATTCTTCTGATCAGCAAAACAGCATGGTTGTATTACTTGATGTCGGCCTACGGCAGTGGCTCGTCACTGAACACAATTGGCACTATCGCATATTAAGAACAGCGTAACAGCACCCTTCTTCGTTGGCCGTCGCAGTGCATTGCATGTATAGAGGACAACCTCAGAGTGATGTTCCAGCTAAAAATTAATAAACAAAAATCAAACTCGCTTTCCTCACTGCTCCTAACGTGTTTTAATAAATGTTGGTTTTAGTATTAAAACCCACCGATAAAACCTGCTTTTACCATACAAAATGATTTCAATAGAACTTACTAGAAACCATGCTCGAACTGTGTTTATGCAACGCAAGCTTTTTCTTGTCCGTACTACGTTGGGTATTGCAGAGCTAAACATTGGAAATAGCTGATAATGCACCAGAAATTCCAGCACAACCGCATTTGTATACCGTCCAAAAAATAATTGGATATTATATATTCAGTTTTCCATTCTGTTTGTAACGCAGCGAAATATCCATCTGAGACCCCATAAAGTGATGAAATCTAAGACGATCTGAGCATGCCCGTCCGTCTGATTGTAAAAATCACGATTCAGTCCAAACGAAAAGAGCCAGATTCTTAAAATTTAGATCAAATATATTTTGAATGATAGCACAGGTCAAATTCGTAAATGGGCTGAATCGGGCGAGAGGGAAAAAAGTTCCCCTAAGATGAACTAAACCAATCTCTAAAAAAAAAAACATAATTTTTAAAGTTTTATTTTGTAATTTTTGATTGGGCATTATATAGTGTATTTTTGTATGCCGCCCCCTTTAGTGGTCGTTGACGTACGATATTATATGCAAAAATAGGGTATATATATTGAACAATTTGTATTCCTTAACCCTATAAGAAGCTGAGATGTTTTCTGATCTTGCAGAGGTGAAACGTCTTCCCCACGGCCCTTCCCGGAATGAAGCTGTCAAAAGAGATTTAAAATTGGGTACAGAGATGTCTTTCCCGCCAAGTTAAACATTTTAAATTTACTTACTAAATATTTGGAGGGTATTTAAGATTCGACCCGGTCGAATATAACGTTTTCACTTGTTTTATTTGAGAATTCGCATGATCTTTAATTGGAGTAATGTGATTTCTAAGCCAATATTCAGTTTTTATGATATAATTATCCCCCAGGATTTTAAATTATCTATTTAAACATTATGAAATAATTTAACTTTTTGATAGCACTTTAAAATTTCTCAGTTTGTCATACAAACATTAACTGATTTTGTACAATTTGTCAATTAAGCGTTATAAAGACAGAAAAAAGTATAACATCAAATACACCTATTCCCATGAGAGATATTGTGTTCAAGTTTCTGTGTTAAAAAAAGAATTAATTTAACTTGTAGTATAAATGCAAAATCTTTTATTGTTAAAACCAAATTTTAACTTTCGGTGTGGAAGTGCTATTATTATTTGAACTTACGTTTTATATACAAAATAGGTACACAGAAAATATATACAGAGTATTCAACTTTCTTATCCATGTATTAATAATGGAAGCCTGCGATCAATTATCTCTAAGTCGGCAATTCGAAAAGCTGTTTTGGTGGCATTGCTGACAAATGTCTACAATTTGCACCCATAAAATAGACGTGGTCAATCATTTCTGAGGACACTACAGTGTGAAAAATCTTGTTAAAACTTTCAAAGACGAGTATCTTGTGAAAGTCTACACATGTAGTAAATATTAGTGCTTTTTATACCTACCCTTCACAAAAAAGTGAAAGGATATATATAGGTTTGCCATTCCGTGTGTAATTTCTTCGATATGCACATGGGACCCCATAAAGTATATATATATTCTGGATCCTTATGAATAGCCATGACGATTGAGCGATGTCCGTCTGTCCGTCCGTCTGTACGTGAAATCGGGTTTCCCAAGCCCCCAGAAGAGCTAGAGACTTCGTTCTTGGACCGTTGGATTGGAAATGAACTTAAATAGAGTGCTATTGAAATTCAGAAAGATCCGAAGTATGGTTCCAGAGCTGGGAAGCTTAAACCTATTTCTCGATGCAATATTTATACCAAAAATCAATTATTTTTTTTAATGTTTGTAAATTAAACTTATTTTGTGCTTAGGGGAGCCTCAATGGTCCATTAAAAATTAAAAAAATAAAAAAAATTTTCCAGGGATGTGAAATTAAAAATTTTTTTTCGGCCTATTCCGTATTTTGTAGTACATTTAATAACTAAAATTGTTAAAAATTTCAAGTTTTTCTTTAACAAAACCACTTTATACGTCATGAAAATAAGCATGGGCAAAAAAAAAATTTTTTTAAATTCAAATTTTGCTTCCAGGGGTGGAAAATTGAATTTTATTTTATACATGAAACTAATCAAACAGGCAACTGATGTTGTTTTTTTTGTGTTTTGCTAACTAAAACTGTCTTATAATTTAGGAAAAACAAAATTGGTATCAAAAATTCAAAAATAAAAAATAAAATTTCGAATCCAGGGATGGACAAGTGCAATATTTTATGATACATGAAAGTTACCAATATGGTAAAAAATTTGCAATTCTTCTTAAATAAAACTACTTTATACCTCAAGAAGCGTTGCACTGATAAAACAAAACAAAAACAAATTAAAATTTCGTTTCCAGGGCTGGAAAAATTAAATTTTTTTTGATACATGCAATATATTGTAATACATGTAATAACCAAAATGGTTTCAAAATTCGAGTTTTTCTTAAACAAAACTACTTTATACCTCATGAAGATTTGCATTGATAAAGAAAATTTTAAACAATTTAAATTTCGCTTCCAGGGTTGGAAAATTGAAATTTTTTTTTATACATAAAAGTAACCAAAAAGGCAATTGACGTTGTTTTTTTACTAATTAAAACTATTTTTTAGTTCAGGAAAAACAAAATTGGTATCAAAAATTAAAAAAAATAAAAATCTGGATTCCAGAGTTGGATAACTGCAATATTTTGTGGTACCTAAAAATGACCTAAATGGTTACAAATATTACGTTTTTCTTAAATAAATTTATTTCCAAAAAGGTAATTGACGTTGTTTCTTTTTGCTAATTAATGCTGTTTTATAATTCAGGAAGAACAAAATTGGTATAAAAATCTTAAAAAATCAAAATTTCGACTCCAGGGTTGGACAAATAAAATATTTTATGGTACATGAAAGTGACTAAAAAGTTTAAAAATTTTAGTTTTTGTGTAAAACTATGTTACACCTCACTTAGAATTGCATTGGCAAAAAAATAAAAATTTGCTTCCAGGGTTGGAAAATCTATATATTATTGGTACATAAAAATACATATATAAACTACAAATTTTGTGTTTTTGTTAATTAAACCTGGTTTTTGCACCAACTAATTAGTAGACTTCAACTTAATTCCGAAATAACACCACATCCAAGTTTGTCAATAAACTCCATAAAATTAATTGAGAATTAATTACACAAGCAAAATCATAGTATTTGAAATTTTTAGAAAACACATCAAATTTATCTCTTCTTTTAATGATTACACAATTCAGCAAAAATAATAAATATATGTGTCATTTCGTATGTAACTTCCATACTATTAAGTAATATGCGACGCCATAAAGTGTATGTATAAATATATTCTGGTTACTTATTAATAAGGAAGTCAAACACGTCCATAGCCCTGGAAAGCTAGAGACTTCGGTATCGGATCGATGTATTGAAAACAGTCCTAAATAGCATGCTATTGAAAATCAGTTAAATGCAAAAGATCTGGAGCTATCTGAAAAATTTATTTAATTTTTTTTAGTATTAACGTAACTAAATAAAACTAATTTCTTTCTCTGCTAATCAAACTTATTTTAGAAAGAACCAAGTTAGTATTGTGTTTTCTGAGCTCAATAAAGTTTTGAATTTTCTTAGCGGGAAGTTAAAGAAAAGACTTATTAAATACAATACAGAGCTCCATCGATTTTATTGATTAGGAAGAACTTTGCTGAGATCACTCCAGAAATCGTTTATAAGAAATGAAAAGGCGCGCTTGGAATAACTGATCAATTCTGTTCTATGTAATATTCCTTGTTAAACTACACCTCCTTACAATTTTCTTGTTTTAACTTTTGTAAATTATGCTTTTGCTGGTCCATTTACGAAGTTTTGTCGTCTATACATTTAGTTGTGAGAACCTTTTAATAATTATTTAAATTACTGTAAATACTGTAAAACATAAAATGATTGCTTTTCTTAATTTAAACCTATTAAAAGTTATTTCGTTCTGATTGACATCATGTTATTAAACTATAAGAAATGTACCTCGACTACAATGAAATAAATAAATAACCAGCATTTATTGATAGTAGCAAAATTGCAATTGTTAAGAGGACTTTGCATATATTTTCCAAATTATTGGTTCTACTTAAGCCGATTCCAATTCAACCCTTTTTTTACATATGAAATGCATTGCGTCGGAAGTAGAAAGGAGGGGCGTTTAGAGAACAGATTATACCATATTTTATGATAATTATCGCCGTGGGGCCCCAACTGATGGGCCGCGTAAAGTTGGGTATGCACGACCACCTCGGACCATCTAGGGGCCACCTCAGCGACCACTTCGGCCACTGGGATTGCAACTTACAATGCAAAATATCGTCACTACCACACACAAACACCTTTGATTAAGTGCTCAGCACTATGTGACACCCTTTCTAGTTCCGAGAATTTTGCCATGCCTCCAGCAACAAGGAAGAAGCCAGTAAGACAAAACTCAACAAAATACACCAGAGGCTGTCAGTTCTTCCCAGCACCAACTTAACAGCTACCCCTTCTATAGCAGCTGTTGATCGTGCAACAGCACATAGAAATTGCTGCTGTTGGTTAGACCGAAGTCCAAAATGGCACTAGCCCATGTCAAGCATCAGTCCTTACACTACATTTGGCAGCAAGTCACAGTCACCTCGAGGACTCCCTGAGGAGACCTCAACCAATATCCGGCCACAAACTCACCCAGCACTAACGAAGGAAGCAACAAAGTTTGCCCCAGAACGTGCACAAGTGTTAACATTATCGCTAAGATGATGTTGCCAGCACCTACACGGACCTGTTGTTACCGTCACATATCAGTTTACCCTTATGTTTGGTATTTCTTCTGTGGGGCATACTGGAACAATGGTGCCAGTGTTAACTAAGCCTATATAGGCTTACGGTTTCATCTTTGACTAAGCCCTTTGCCTTTCCAGCTGATGCTCTTACTCGAACTCACCAATTTGCCTATCGTACCCCCGGAATCGCTTTGTAAACTGCTGCGTATGATTCCCGAGAAAGTGCAAAATATATATGAGTGATTTTCCCGGGTATTTCCTGTGCCGAAAATATAAAAAGGCAGCATTTTATATTTTTCCTCGCCGGAAAATTCTTCCTACAGTGCCGACGTGGTAGAGTGCTGTAATGCGCTCTTTAGTACAATATAGTGGCAATAGCCGTAATAGCAACATGCACGCAGTAATGAAGATTACAAATATTCTATGCCATATTCAGGACTGAGTGCGGAAATAAATCTGGAATCAGCCCCACAGTCTACGGGTTAAATACATCAGTATTCGCCCAGATTGCCATAGACAAGCACAAGCCAAGTTTGAAAATATTAATAAAAACAAGATTCCTTTTGTTTTTCTCTTGACTTTTTTCGCTTGAACTTTTTAGTTATACAATATTATATGACCATCTCCCATTTGACAACACGCGCTTTTCTGATTTTGTATATATTTTTGTTTGTTTTTCTTTTTTATAGTTTTTGCTGATGCATGTTACGTGTTATCATTTTCAGTTTGGAGTTTGAGCTTAAAATCTACCTTGTGGCACATGTTGTGTTTGTTTGCCTACAAAAAGAAAAAATCCGTGCGCTCGTACACGTCGCAATGCGTCACATGCCTCAAACTTTAGACGTTTGTTTTGTGTGCGAGTTAGTATGTGTGTATGTGGATATGTCCTTTCTACTTCCTACCCAAAAATAAAAAGCAAAAAACAACCGCACAAAAACAAAGCACACACACATACTTGCACTTGCACTTGCACACACACCCTGCACACATGTGCTGAAACACCAAACTGCTGCAAGTGCTTTGTAAGTAGAGTAGTTTTTTCTACTTTATGTTTTTCGCGGAAATAAACTGCAGTTTTTTTTCCTCTCATACGGGCATGTTTTATTGTTGCTGTTGTTTTGAGACCCAAATAGAAAATTGTGTATGCGAATGTATTTTTTTTTCTTCATTGATTGGGGAATGGAGACACGGCCAGGATGTGTTGTTGCTGTTGAAATGCATTTTATATTTGAGCTGCTACTTCTTCTTATTGTTGCTAGCTTTTTAGCCCCATCACCAGCAAACAAACGCGAACTGCATTCCTTTCTTCCTTGCCAGTACCCTTGTTGGCGTTTAGTTTGTTTTTCAACACCCAAAAAAAATAAATCCTTCCTTTCCTTAGGTTTTATTTCTTGCAATGAAAATTTCTGGACATACTTTTTTGTGTTGCATTCGCTGGGTGTGCAACTGCATTGGTTCGATTCGCGTTTATCAATAGAGCATCATAATGGCTGTACGGCTGCTGTGGATGACGTTGATGTTGATGGCCGTTTCCCTATGCAGCCTGCTTAAGTATTGTCTTGCATTTCACTGCATTGGATATTTTTTTAGATATATATTTCTGATATATTTTTTATGTTTGCGCACACTGAATGTTGTTTGCAGTTGTATAATTTTTTTTTATATTTAGTAATCTTTTTACCACAGTATAGGGTGATATAAAGCAAGTTTTTTCGCCGATATGGAATTTTATCTTTCAAATGCCTTATCGCAATATGTATACAAATATGTAAATGATTTAGCGTTTTAGAGCCGCTGTCGCTAACACTTTGATATTGGCAACGAAAAAGCCTCTTATTTTTATTGGATAATAACGTTTTTTGAGGCGTTAAATACATCAGCTTCTGGTGTAAGATGATATTAAAATTTTCATGTGAAATAAGTATTTACTCAATTTAAAAAGAATCAAAAAATTGTTTTTGGGGAAAACTTTGAAAACCTTTTTCAAACAATTATTATTTGTAATATTAAATTGAATTAAGATTTATACGCTAAACGTTCCAAATTTGTTTTTTGTTTTTTAAATCTCAGAGAGACGTGATAAATATTCCAAGGCACAAAGGAAAGTTAACATCAGTTTTTAGTTATTCAACTTACACAGCAGAGTAGAACAGCTGTTTTCGAAATTATAATTTGTATTTTGTTCTCTTATAATTTTTAATTACAAGCTAAAGTAAATAATTAATATTTTTGTTTTTTACCTAATTATTGCTTTACTCGTTTTTATCATGTCATAAAAGTTTGAGTTGTATTTGAAGACCGCTTTAGGAAAATTTGTATGGAAATTCTTCGATAGTATATACGAGTACTTTTTTTTGCACATTGAAACTTAGCATTTAGGATTTAACTTAAATCTTTAATAAAATTTTTTTGTGATTCCTTAACCAGAAAGCGATGTGGGAAAACTACAGAATTCCTGTTAATTTAATTCCGGTATTAACAGGCAGTAAAGAAATTCAGCAGGCGCCTAAACGATCCATTAAAAATAATTAATTTATACTACTCGAAACACATAATAAAATCGTTCAGATGTGTGAATATGTCAAATTTTACTGAAACTCGAATATGCATGAAATCTGTGTACAGTGAGGCGATTTTTAGCAACTGTCTTTTTGGCAACACTGTTTTTGGCAGCTCAGCTGTTGTGTAAAATGTTACCGTTAAACATGAACAATTTGGTCTATTATTTAACCATGAATCGACTTAAAAACGAAACTCGTGCTGGGTTAAGAAAATGCATCGGCTACTGCCATTTGTTTACGGTCGATTATTGGCATTTGGTATCATTTTTCAAAGGCGACAAAGGCAGGAATCTTATAGCCTAGACAGACAACAACGATAATGAGAATTAACTTTTGGTCGCACAGACGACACTTACTGCTTTATTTAAGTGAAGAGCCGCAATTAAAACTTATGTCTATACATATATAGCAGCCATATAAATATATTTCTAACTTACACTTTACTTACATTTATTCTATGTTATTTTATATATATATATATATATATATATATACATATATATATATATATATATATATATATATATATATATATATATATATACATATATATATATATATATATATATATATATATATATATATATTATAAATGGTCTGCCAAATAACTTTATGAAAATGCAATAAAAAATATACTGAATATTTTCTCAAATTTCTTTTTTTATTTGAAAGTAAAATCCTTCCGGTTAATAATAGAAAATAATTTCATTCAAATGGCTGCCTCAGCTGGCCATGCATTAGCCTACACGATCGGTCCAATTTTTAAGCACATTATCGATTGTGTGCAGCTGTATTTCACCAATGTCTTCACTAATATTGTCCTTTAAAGCGTCAATTGTCTCTGGCTTGTCTCTGGCTTGACGGCACCCCACAAATAATAGTCCAACGGTGTCAAATCGCAGCTCCGAGGTGGGCAAACGACATCAGCTCTGCGGATGATAATGCGATCTTCAAAAAACAGGGCGCAAAACATCGAGTGTAGCTTCGGCTGTGTGGCACGTAGCGCCGTCCTGTTGAAACCAAATGTTGCCAATATCCTCCTCTTCAATTTTTGTGAACAAAACTTCGTTAAACATGGCCCGATAACGATCGGTAGATATTTGTATGAAATCATTTTAAAGACTGAATGACAGAGATTTTTCTATAGACTTAAATAAGGATTTCATTCATTTCTCTAAACTTTACGAGCCTATTAATCAAATTCGAAGACTCTCTAAAAATCGGTCCTTACATTTACTCATGTCAACCCTGGATACTCCGATTTTCGATACTAATTTAATTCTTTCTAAATTAGAAATTATGATTGAAAAAAATTAGTATTATTTGCTTAAATACTTTATTTTATTATTCCAAATGAAGTTTAAATTTTCCAGCTCTGAAACTGTCCTTTTGGCTTCTCTGATTTCTAATACTAATTAGTTTCTTCCTAAAACATCAAATATGCTTAATATATAAAGAAAAAGATTTTTTTTTGTCCAACCTTGATTCCCGTGTTTGATTAGTCCTGAATTTCAATACCAATTTCATTCGTCTGGAGGTATAAAATAGTATAACTTTGTTTTAGATACCAAAAATAAGGGAACATTTTCAACAATTTTTGTTTATTTTTATTTAACTATCATCACAGCACTTTAAAATATAATAAAATTTTATATAAATAATATTGAGATTTTACTTAAAAGTATTTCAACAAATGAAGTTCATTTAAAATAATTGGAGGAAACTATTCTATAACTAAATTATTTACATTTTTAAGGAAAAAAGATAGTAAAAACCTTATTTTTATAAAAGAGAATTTTTAAGAAGTTCTAAGGTCAGCACTTGTGAGATCTTCGAGGTTGAAGATGTCAAAGTGCTAACTCTGCAAATTTCTTATATATTTCTAATCTTAGTGTAATTTTTTTGTTTACTGTTGAAAATAAATCTTCTTTGTATTTTGTGTGGACCAACTTTTCTGGGTTTTCTAGGATCTTCAGAAAACCTATTTCACTTACAGACAGACGAACATTGTTTATTCGACTTCCATATTCATAAGGACTCAGAGTATATACATATGCTTTATGATTTCGCATATTAGCATTGTGGAAATTCACAATGTTTAAGGTTTATGAAACTAAAATTAAATTTAGTTATAGTTCTGATATAAACCTGAAGGTCGTGGGTAGGTTTCCGTACTCAATCAAGTGATGAATATGTCTACGAATACTATTCTTCTTCTCATCTCTTATTATTCCTTCTCGCAACATTTTTCCTTCCGCTCCATTGTAGGAGTCATGGCTTGAGTACTGATCTTAGATTAAATTTAATGGTTGATAAAAAATTTAGACATTTAACATGATTGACACATGATTTTGATGAATGTATTGCTCTTATTTTTCAAACTCGTAGACATTTTAAATCAGATTTTTTGCCTGAATTTTGGGTGATTCAAGTAAACAATTAAATTACTTTTCATAAAATTTACATTAACAGACATAAAAAACTTTATACAATTCATTAAAATTATCACAAATTCTACGAAGTGGATCGGCATTTGCGTAATTTTGAGGAGAAAATTCAAGTGCCAGAAGACTGTATTGCCGTAAGGATCGTTGCGATATATTAAATGACGGATGGAATTCGGAACAAATGTCACTATTTATGATTTTAATATTAAATATTACATTTATAACTTTCCCTCTCCCTTAAGATCTATTGAGTTATTACCAATTTCGAAAACAAGTGGAAAAACAGGGACAACGTTCCATACGTGAATTTGAATGTTTGTCATTAAAATAAAGCTCTAAAAATGTTTTGAAACTATTAATTGACTTAATAAGAATAGCTCAAGACCGTTGATGCCTTTCTTTTGTTATCTGATAATTTTAATTATGAGTTGTTTTAATTATAAAACAAATAAATTAAGATAATTAAGAAAAATTGATTGTGTGATAATATGTTTGTGAAACAATTAATTTATAATTTACCTGGAGTTACTTACTTAAAAATATGTACTTCTTGAAATTATATCCAGAGTTTGTTTAAAACCTTTTGAATTGAATAAGAAAATGATGTTTTAAAGATAGGCAGGCACTGCCACACTGAACCTTCCTATATTCTCTTGAAGCAGTAGCAATTGGAACATATCATAATTGTTCGATTGCGACTTTAGCGATTTTTCTCAGAGCGCCAAATGGAATACCGAGGTAGAAACAATTTCTGGTTCATAATCTGAATAGTTTCCACATACTATATATCACTATTTTTTTCCTATGTGTTCACTGAATCCTCATAGCCACTGTCGTTGTTTTCGTCGTACTCAGAAATTGACAGATCATCCCACAACATCTCACAGACAGTATGCGTGAGTACAGGAAGGTTAATGAACATGTTCATTTTTAAATTTCAATCAACCTCCGGATGTCCCATCTAAAGAAAGTCAATGCACATGTTGAACAATTTTATGCTAGAGCAGGAGTTCAGATTAATAAACACGCAAAATTATACATTCAAAGAGAATGTGTGCCGTTCTCTTGTCCTCTTCCCAGAAACAACGACACAAAGATGACTGTTCTTGGTTACTCACCCGCAAATGATAATACCATTTAAAATGTCCAGATAGGAATCTAGAAATTAGTCACAGGTCAATCCGGTTGAAACCCATTAGAAAATCATGTAAATTTTCAAATATCAAGGTCTACGCAATCTATTAGGGTCTAAATTTTTTATATTATTTTATTTATTCGAAAGCGTTTCACGTATTCGGAAACTATCTAAACTAATAAAATAATTTACAACAAATTCTGTGTAAAACATTGCATTAAGTGTTTTGAGTACTTAATTCCACAATGGCAGTGGCATACGGTAATTATACTCTGCCTTAGTAAATGTTTACGATTGGTAAAGCTTTTACAAAAAGCCCGAGAAAGACGAGAGCAAGTGAATGAGGACCACCATCCTGGATGCCCCAGCACATGGGCAACCTATGAAAATGATGATAGGGAATAAAATTATTATAGGAATCACAGAATCTCTATTAGAAAAGCTACTGATGATGTCAACAAGTAAGTTAACTCATGCCATACAATTTTATTGGAAATTTTCAGCATAAAGCACGTGGTATCAAAAAAAAGTTGTAGTTTTTCGGACTCAAACAACACCGTAATCATGCCTCAGCCATTGTATTAACCAGATTTGTCCTTGCTACTTTTTCCTGTTCTTAATATTGAAGAGAGCCATGAAAGAATGCCGTTTTGCGACTGTTGAGAATATAAAAACCAAATCGTTGAGAGAGTTCAAGGACATGCAAAAATTAATTTCAGAACTGCTTGTAGGATTAAAAAATACGCTGGCACAATTATATTACTGCTAAAGAGACTACCGTAAAGGTAAAAAATACATATATTTTTTGGTACAACCAGCGCTCTGGGGATGACCTTTACCTATACAGTGAAGGCAGATAAAGAAAGCTGAGAAGATGAAGTAGTTTTTGCAGGTATTTGTAACCTTTACTTCGATAGCGATTTTTTTATACTTTGGCTACGAAGGAGGGTCTTGTGCTTTGCTTTTGTATATTAATACATAAATATAAGTATAATATGTCCTCAAATTACGAGTGAATTTAAAAACTTCAGATTGTGATCATATTGCAGGTTATCTTCCCTTTTGGCCACTTTATTTGGGTCTCTAATTAAGACAATGTTATACATTTACAATTCTCAAAGGAAGTATTAAACAAATTGCTTTGCAATATAACTGGCCGATACTTTATTTTTACACAATTTTACTGCCATAAAAAAGTAACGAAAAAACTTTGATTTTAATCAAAACAATTTTACAAATAACTTTTCACCAACATCAAAGATTACAATTTAAACAAATTAATAGCAACATATAAACTTTAATATGAAACAAAAAACTCAAACTCAACACCGAAAAGGGCTGTGGATGAAAAACATGCACTTGCAACTTCAAATTCATACGCCAAAAACAACACAACAAGAAAATCCTTTCTCTTTCTAACTCCATACTTAATGGCATTATTCGTAGTAGCCATAGCTCAATTAGTAGTTTGTTATACAAAACTGACCCCCACCCTCCCGATCTAAATACAGAATAGACTATAGAGAGCAGCAGACTCTGATGGTGTCAGGACTCACACGTTAAATTTTGGGAGAAAACTGAATAACAAAAATGTAAATGAAACATATAGCAAATATTTTGTATGTATGAATGTAGAAATCAAAATAGATTACCATGAGGTTGGAGAGTGTAGACCGTGTGCGATAAGCCTACACAACAACAAGCAACAACTAGACATGAACCGATGCACAAAACACATACATGAGGATAGCAACTGCAATTAACTGAATCTAAATACAAGGGATCTGCTGTTGCATCTTGCAACCTGTGCAGCACAAACATAAAATCCAAACGAACCGGTCGGACTCTCCAACTCATCAATTTTTTATTATAGAAAAACAAAAAACAACGACTCATACACACGAGTCCATGTCTTTGGCATGATGGTGTTTAGTGTTAAATGTATCTAAATTTGTTTGTTTTTTTTCGTTTTTATTTAACTCCCAACATCCTCCTGATTTAGTCCTGTTTTCTATTTGGTTAATTTTGTAGAGCTTCCAAATGCATTTTGCAGTGCAAAAATAAAACGCACACACACACAAAATTTACGCAATTTGCCGTGCTTATGCAGAAATACGTGTGAGTGCTTCATGTGCCTGTGCAAGTGCACATAAAAGCACGCATACAGGCCCATATGAATACGTACATTAAACACTGATTTAGCTGTTCGTTCTGCTCTGAAGGACCACATGATTTTCGAAAGCGTAGTATTGGTTGATAGTTGTCGGGCCAAGCACGCTAGCAAATTGCAAAGTGTCCCCTTAACGAAAGTTGGGAAATAAGCAGTTCGCAATAAATTTTAATTTCACATATTATTGGGGTTGCCGGTATATTTAAGGCAGTGGCAGAAAGGAATTTTTGTTAGCTTTCTTTCATTTCTGGATTTACAAAATTGAATTTATGTTAAAATCTCCTATGTCGCAGGGATTGCCAGCAGCATTTTCCCTCCTTTTTCAAGTGACGGGAAGTAAGAGATTGTAGCGTATCAAACAAGTATCTTTTTCCTAAATTTGAAATAAAAAAGTGTCCCTAAATAACGCGATCTCTTTCTCAAATAACTTTAACCCAAACCTTTGCAATAGTGCAAATTATCCGAACTAATATCTTCTAGGGTTTTACAGTAAACTTTATTTGTAAATTAAGAGTGGAAGAAACCAGAGTCACTTCTGGTTCAAGCAAAAAGTCGAATTTGTACTTCACCCTGGTGTTGCAACAAATATCGTCGTACACATTTTTCTTTGTTTCATTTCATTAACTTTATGAATGACCAAAATTAACTCATGCGTAAAGATGGACCATCAAAGATGATGATACTCAAGAAATAAAACAGAATTTTTGTTTTATCGAAAGTTAAAACCTGCTTTTAATTAAATTTTTATTCTTGTTACCGTATTTGTCTCTGCTTAATGTAACACTTAATTGACAAACACACATACAATATAGAGAAATATACGATATTTTAATTTGACTCGAAAGAACGGTCTATGTAATTTAATGTTCAAAGATGATTTCAGGTCAAAGTTGAAGGCTAAAAGTATTAAGTCACATGATCCAGGCCACCAATTAAGCGGACCCAAACGTGAAATAGACCGTTCAGCAAATTCGTCCCAAAATTGACTCGCGTGCTGTGTGACATGTGGTACCGTCTTGTTGAAACCACTTGTCAGACAAGTCGAGCTCTTTCATTTTGGGCAAAAAACAAATAATAGCGTTATATTCGACCGGGTCGAATCTTAAATATCTTCCAAATATTTGACGGATTAACTCCGGTAAGGGCCGTGGGAGAGACATCTCACCTCCGTTGTAAAAACTTAAAAAGTAGATTTTTGGGGTAAATAAGAGTTGAAAAAAAATTTCAGTAGGGTCATTTAGAGGGCAAAGGTGGGTGGAGGAGTACGGCAGGGGAAGATCAGAGATCACTTTATCTTCGTCGCAGAAGCTTAAAAGTTAAATTTTTAAGGAATGTAGCCTTAAGTAAAATAATTTGTTAAATGCTCACACCATCTTTGCATATAATATCTTACGACAACGCCCACTAAAGGCGACGGTGTTCAAAAATAGACAATATCATGTTTTCCACAGACGAACGTATGGGCATTGCTAGACCGTCTTCGACTTCTTCAGTGATCAAGAATATATTTACTTTATGGGGTCCAATTCTCTTTTGAGGGTATTAAAACTGTATTTTGGCGGCGTCGCTCTGGCAAGGGCTGTGGGGAGACATTTCACCTTTGTCATAAAACTCTAAAAATAAGTGCTTGGGATAATTATATACATAACACTTTTTTTGTTATAGGGTCATTTAGGGGGCAAAGGGGGAGGAGGGTGTATAGCAGAAACAGGCAGTCATAAAACTCTAAAAATAAATGCTAGGGATGATTATATACAAAATTTAATTTTTTTTATAGGGCCATTTAGGGGGTGAAAGGGGAGGAGCGGGTAGGGCAAAGTAGTACCAGGTTACGTCTCAGCTTATTTTTAAGGAATGTAGGCTTAAGTACAGCAACTTGTTAAATTTGTATACTATTTTTGCATATAATAACACCCATGCGGAGTCCAAATTTTTTTTAATTTTATGGCTCCAAGTTTAGGGGAACTTTTTCCCCCTTGCCCGATTTAGCCCATCTCTAAACTTAACTTGTGCTATTCTTCAAGAATCTAGCTCTTTTAGTTTAGACTGAATCATGATTTCCACAGACGGACGGACGGATGGACATGTTCAGATCGTTTTAGATTTCATCACTGATCAATAATATATATACTTTATGAGGTCTCAGATGGATATTTCGCTGCGTTACAAACGGAAAGTATAAAAACTAAAAGTTATGTTTTTTTAGAGGTTAATTTAGTTCTTCTTAGTAGAACTGTTCTCCCTCTGCCCCGATTCAGCCCCTTTACGAATTTGACCTGTGCTATCTTTCAAAATGTATATATACAGAATTTCTAGGGTCTTTCTCTTTTCGTTTGGACTGAATCGTGATTTCCACAGACGAACGGACGGACGTGGCTAGATCGTCTTAGATTTCATCACTGATCAAGAATATATATCATTTATGGAGTTTTAGAGGGATATTTTGCTACGTTACACATGGAAAGACATAGTGAATATGCCCTCCATTTTTTATGAAGTTATAAAAAGATGTGCTCTTCGCGCGGTGATGCTCGCCATTCACAGTAACGTTTCTGTCCTCGTCGTCTTTGGAATATAATGTCACCGGCCTATAATCGACACTAAGCATTGCATCTTTCGAGATGCATTGGCAGTTCTTAGAACGCTCCTGGCTACTCTTCACACCAAGTACGGCAGCTTTGCTGGCCCATGTATCCATTCAACGAGAAATGAGCTGACCATAAAATGGATGAAGTGCAGGATAACTTCCTTAACCGACCACGAAATTTGTTAATAAAATTCAATAATCTGCAATATGTTACACGAAAACATATGAGCTACCAAAAACAATGTTGCCTAAAAGAAAGATGCTAAAAAATCATACATTGTAAAAAACTTTTAAATTTTGTAAAATAAAAATTATTTTATACTTTATAAATCACTTGTCAATATTATGGAATTACTTACACAAATGGTGTTGGCTCAAGTAGTTAACATGAGACTATAAAGCGGAGGGTCATGACTTCGACTCCGTGTTGAGTCATGAATATGGTGTCGAATTTTTCTGATGAGCATTAAAGCATGGTTGTGTTCGTTGTTGTTGTCGGCCTCTTCCAGTGACGAAGACATTGCTCTGGTCACTTAACACTATCGACAACGTTTGGCACAATCATATACTAATTAACAGAGTGGCAGCACCATTCGTCGACCTTGAAGCAGAAATAGCTACAACAAAATTCTCTATCTTTTTCTGTCTGCTAATTTCTAGTTCCGGCGCAATGCACTGCGTATGTAGGTGCCATCCCTTGAGTGCTGGTCCTACAAACGAAAAGCCTTAAGTACTTAAAGATTTTATTGATTTAACCTTTTGTAAAGCATATTGAGATAAGATATATATATTTTGTGTGCACTTACGTGTTTTGTAAAATGTAAAAGGGAAGACCAGGTTCAAGCCATTTATCGCGATGATGTCAACGCAGTTTGCAAGCTCAGCAACTCTTCTAATAGTAATACGATGATTCTCCATAGCAATTTTAATCACTTTTACCGCTGAGATGAGCCTTCTAGGACGACCATCGTCATTCACATCTTCACGATCTTTCTTGAAAAGCTTGTACCACTGATAAATATTTTTCGGACCCAGCAAAAAATTTCATCGGCCTTGCAGCAAAAAATTTAGATGGAGCAGTAAAACATTTAAAATGCTTCAAAAAAATTCTTTATCATCTCATCTTTCTTGAACAAATAGTTTAAAGCATATGACTACTTTGAAAATGCTTTTTCTGGAATATTACTTTGCATGATCATTGCCAAACCGTGTGTTTTGATAATACACACATACATAATTCTCAAAGTTCCATAAATAAACTAAAAACTACTTGGCTTTGGAACTGAAAATTTTAATTTCTTTTTTCTTAATCTTGGACCAGAACTCAGGGGATGACCTCTGTATATGCAATGCATTGCGCCGGAACTGAAAACGAGGGGATAGTATTGAAGGGACAGATTAGGAAAGATGAGAAGATAGACATTTTTTTGTGGCTATTTCAACTTTTGCTTCGCCGGCTAATTTTTGCTACAGGGCCGACGAAGGTGGGTGCTGTTACTCGGCTTTTAGTACATGATAGTGTCAGTTGCTGCCAATTATATTCAGTGACCAGTGACTATGCCTTCATCATGGAAACAGGCTGGCAACAACTAACACAGCCACGTAAGATATTCTATATCTGGAATGATTTAGGAGTTACAAATATGACTGAAAGCAGAATACTGACTCAAGTAATGGTCGAGTATTTCGTACGCTTCCTGACCGGCTCTACATATTATATTATCAGCAATACTCATTCGTGCGAGCTGATTCATTAACCCAGTGTCATGAAGGTCACGACGTAGCCAAATTTCTCAGTAGCAGGAGTTTATAACTTCCTTTCAGTTGATGATATAACGTAGGCAGAAAAAATTTACCACCCACTAAAAACAGATAAATATGAGACCGCCTGGTTGTCCTCTTAGAAACAACGGGGAAATATATACTATTATTTTTATTTTTTATTTATTTTTGTTGACATGGGCTGTGGAGAATGTGAGCGTCAAAAAATAAAATCTTTATTAGAAAAAAAAATATTCAGAACGAAGTGATTATGCAGGCAAAAACATAGAGGAGGATCATAATAGTGTAAACCGTGTAGCGTTTCTGTTTTTAAATTAAGGAATTAAACAGCTACAAACAGTTTACAACATAGAGTTGAGAAAGTCATATATATTCGTATATTGCTTATGTTTATCATATTTTAAACACACCCGACTGTCGGTGTTATTTTTCCACCTGCATGTCAATGGGTTAATTCTGTATGTCTTATTATTATGTTAACCAATTTCAAAAGTGTTACCCTATTTAAAGTTAGAACATCTTTTGGCTTAACATTATGAGCTACCCCAGAGAACTTCGTGTGCTCTACAGAAAGTAGCGATATGACGATCTGGTATGTGTTGCTTTACAGCCCACTGTTTTAGTTTTTTTCAATAGTTGAAATGGTTCCGTTAATTTGAAGTACTTTTTTTTCAGATATTTTATGAACTACTATTTCATCAAAAATATTCGTAAAATGCACTTTAAAGATGTGAAGAAAATTCGTCTCACGCTATAAAAAGTGATACTGATAGATTTTAAAGGGTGGTCAAAATTGAGGTTAAGAAGTAAATTGGCTTAAAACTACACTTTTTCGAGCAAATTCAGTTTTATTGATGCCAGTGCAAAGTAGAAATATGGAAATTAATAATGGAATATGACGTCGGGCAAATGTTTACCTCCAGGATGTCAGGAGGACGTCTCCTTCTCCTTTTTTCTTCACAGAATTTTGAACCACATTTTGCAACAAATTGTTTTGTGATTCGTTTATCTCGTTAAAGTAGCGCCGAATATATCTTTCAGAGCGTCAGTTGTTTGTGACTTGTTTACGTAAACCTGATATATAAATTGGGCTCAGAGAAAATAATTTAGCGGCGTTAAATGACAAGATCAAGGCGGCCAATAGACATCGCCAAATCGAGAAATTACACAACCGGGAAATTTCTCATGCAATAACTGAATTGTTTGACCAGCTGTGCGGCTTGTCGCCCCGTCTTGCTGAAACCAAAGGTCACTGATGTAACATCAGCCAATTGTGGCCACGAAAAATCTATTTTCATGGTTTGATAGCCACTCTGACGGCGTTTCCTTACTTATTTCCAAAAAAATATGGGTCGATGATGCCACTTGACTACAAACCGCAGCATGCGATCCCCTTCGTTGGCTACACCGGTTTTTCGAGCTGCACATTCAAAAATTTTGTCTGCTTGTATAATCGCTTCATTGAAAATGGGCCTCATTACTGAAGATGATTTTGTTAAAAAATGTGTGGATTTCGTTCAGTTTTTCAAATAGTAAATTTACACAATTAAAATTATTTGTTTAAGAGTGTAGCGTTCCATGGTTAATATATTCCAACTTTTTTCTAAATAAATGTGAAAGAATGGCAGCTCAATTCATGATCACACTTATAAATTATAACTAACGGTAGTAAATAAAAATCAGAGATCATATCAGCAGTTGAAAATCTTAAGTGTGGCTAAATATCACATAAGAGAAGAAACGACTATAGCTCTTGAGGCAGCTTTCTCTGACATATTACTTTTGCAATAGTCACAGCAGAATGTTAAGTCAAGTTTCAAGTTCTTTTCCATGTTTGCATATGCACTGCATAGCCCTTAGCCTTTGAATAGTCATATATAATTTTGATAGGGACAACTGATATATAAAAACTTATTAATTAAAACTAATGCAACGAAGGGCATTTAATTCGAGTCAAAAGATTTTGAGATCTGCTACAAGTTTAAACTTAGTTTAACGTAGTCTGAAACTCTGATATATGACTTTTTTCCATTTTATTTAAAACCAGCATTTTAGGCAAAACTAAGCTGTTCCGTCAACATTTTGTATACAAACTTGATAATAGCGGGACAAATATGTTTTCAGATTAACTAAACCTAGTTTGACTGAGATCTCAAATTCCCAGCCTAAAGGAAATTATAAATTATTTTAAATAAATTTCCCTAGTCTGTTGACTTAAATGAATATCTATCCTTCAAAATAATTCTAAGCAAAGGTGAAGGTATTGGAGTCAATCTATTTATTATATATAAATGTGCACAATACACACTCATGTAGACACATACACTTGCACTTAAAAACAATACATGGTCGCCATCACCCACCAACCAACCATACGTCCGTTCAACCATTTATCATCTCGCGAAAAAAATAAATAAATAAGTAAAAAAAGAGGAGAAATTATTGTAAAATATCTTTTTTTCTACTATATTTTATATTGAACAGAACTATGTACTAGGAGAATCGAAATAAAATATATAACAGCGGAATGGAAACAAAAATCGCGTACATGAAGTTCTGCTAAAACACAGAACACACACACTCACGCACACATCAACAATTTGCCATTACATATGAAAAACTGTTGTTAGTTCATCATCATGATGTTGAGCGTATAGAACTGGTCGATCGAACGGAGCCAGGAAGGGTTACGGGAATGAGTGGTTTTAGCCAAAACATAATGCGCTTCCCTATTTGGCGTTTTTGTGCAAATCTGAACACACATGAATGCATTTGTCATTGCACGCTTTTGTTTTCTTTTTTGTTTTTGTTTTTTTTTTTGCAAACTGCATGCATGCTACAGACATATTTGCTGCCTAAAATGCATTAGTGTGCGTGTATGCATTTTTCTTTATGTATTTCTCTGTACGAAAGTGTTTTTTTCCGTGCTGCATTTGCGTTGGTATTAATGCGTAATGGTTTTTTCTAAAGTACCGGCCAATAGAAGCCTAAAATTTAAAATTGCGTAAAATATATATTTGGAGTTAACATTTTGTTGCTATTTTTCTTTTTGCATTAAAAATTTTTAGGCTTATTTACTAAATATCAATTCGCCGACTTTTACATTATGTATCAAATCGCATGTACACATTTGTGTCGTGTATGGAAAAATACTTATTTCTAAGCATGAGTTAAATAAAGTATTCAGTTTTTATATGGGTGTATACACTAATTATTATTATTATTAATTATTGCGTGGGTGCACAGTGGTAACTTTTTTATAGTAGAACCAGCACTCAGGGAATGATCCTTCAGTTTATTGTGGGAGAACTAGATTAGAAGGGATAGTGTTGAGCGGACAGTTGAAAAAAGATTGAAAGATGTGGAAGTTATTGTTGCAATTTCGAATTTGTGCTACAGTATCAACGAAGAAGATCCCTGCAATGAGCTCTTTAGCACCTGATAGTGTCTATAGTAGTCGGTAGTGCTCAGCGACAAGTGTTATGCCTTCGTCATTAAACTAGGAGGACAACACTAACACAGATCTGAATGCAAAGTCGAACTCGGGACTTTAGACTTCGTAGTCTTTGGGTTAACTACTTGAGGTAGCAGCACCCCCACTATTTAGTACAGACAATAAACAGCTTGGCCTCATTTCAATGTGTCAAAGAAAGATTTTTGTCCACAATGCGCAGTGTGACAAATATAAGGGATTTGAATAAACATCGCGTTGCTGTACGTTTCGGAAAAGATATCTTATATCGGGTGTTTATTCTCTTTTGGCTGCATGAGAACTATCGATATTGATAGTTATGATTTGACAACTGAGTATGTCAAACGGTGTCTATATATCAAGTTTATTTGGGAATCTGTTGGTTAACACAACATTTTTTTAATCTTATATGTGCTGATTCTTTTCCCAATTTTTTCGAAAAAGTTCAAAATTGATTATTAAGGGCTTTTAGCTATCTACATATATATCGCTTCAACAAATTTTGGCAAGTCATCGTTAATCGTTTCAAGCCAGTCCTATTTTTCCAAATTGTGGAAACTTACTTTGAAAATAAAATCACTCGTATTAAGAAATACAAGATGGCTTGAGGAGGCGGCGGATGGCCAGTAGGATGTCCGCTGCTCCACACTATTACAAAGGGACAGAATCTGCGGACACAAGTGCATTGTCTATAGGAGACGATATCTATCATCCTGCTAGTGAGGAAAAAATTTAATGTAACACTCGTAGAATATTAGTATTCTCAACAGCAACTAAATAACGAAATTAAAATAATAGCATATCCGTAGCACTAGTGAACCGTGAACCAAAACAACCTTCACACTTCGTCAGATGAAACTAACGCCCTATTTACAAAAATAAAAATCATGCCGGCATGATAATATAACAGACTAAATTATTCAATATTCAATTATATTGTTGCTAAAATGACTAGACAGTTATTAGATCTCGAAAGGACATCTAGTATTGTCCTTCCTTTGATTCATTATCATAGAAATTTTGCTCACAAATATAAAATCTCGTTTTAGATCAATACACCGTTTTTCCAATTTCGATGATCCTCTTCATATATAACCTCTTCATTCGAACCATTTAGTCTCTTTTACCACTCAGCCATTTCTTCAGGTTTGTGGGTGCTGGTGGCTGGAGCACGAGTTGGGCTCCGCAGTCAGTCGTAAGTACCTTTCTTCTGATCAGAAATAGTGCGCAGTTGTGTTAGTTGTTGTCGACTTACGACGAAGGGATAGCACTGGTCACTACAATTTTACTGGCAGCGATTGACAATCTTCATTTATCTCTCATCTTAATGCTATGCCATCCTTTCTAGTTCCAGCACAATTCCCTGCATATGTAGGGGTACTCCCCTGATAGCTGGTTCCACGAATTAATTAGTTTTTCTTTTTTTTTCAAATTAATTTAAAGAAAAACGCAGTGGTCCACATAAGGAGTTTGTGGTTCAGTCGCGGCTGTTTTATATCCAAATATTCATGTAAAATGTGATGCACTTCAGCAATTTCCATTTTTGGATCGTCCAATATTATTCCATGAATCAGATTGACGATTTCTGCCGTGTTTAACTTCTTCGAGCGTCTTGATCGTACAGTGTCGCTTGAGCTGGCACGACCAACAATTGAAAATAGTTGCCCTAGTTTTTATCAATCGTTACTTGGTTTCTTCAGTGATTGTTTCTTTACGCAAAAAATTAATCCTTAATCAGCCCATGAAATTCGGTTTTTTTAAAACTTTGTTAAGATTCGAAAGTTTAATGATGCCGTTTCCCCAAAATTTGTTAATGGTCTATTAAGAGATGGTGGTTGACGGCAGTAGTGTTGCATTTACAGTTACTGCGAGGAAAATTCAAAAGGTCAAGCAGATATCAAACTGTCCGCGTAGTTCCCTTTATTATCTATTATTTTGCTAAACTCACCGAAACACCCATATCCAACACAACACACACACTCAAACATTTTCTCAACAATGCGTAATTTCTCTAACAACATGGAAAACACATTATGTGTCATCAGCCATTTAACAGAAATAATTTGAAAACAGGATGCAAGTTGGTTGTTTTTTGTTTTATTTTGCTCGCGAAATTATTGAAATTATAATAAAATGAGAAAAAATGCAATTTAAACACTACTTATGTACAAATAACACATACTTGTGCATTAGCATTCACTTTTCAGGTTTGCATTCAGCAAAAAGTATTCGTTGCACTACTGCTGCAACTAATAGAGTGGAGAAGGCAACAGAAATCGTAGATTTTTTCCCTCCTAATTGTAGTGAAATGAACGTACACAAACACATTATAATGATAATAATGATGAGTATGAAGTGTGGCATCATAGAAAAGGTATTGGAATAGCAACAAAAAAGAAAAAAAGATGAAACTTCTATGGCGAGGAGGAAAAACATTCATATCGACGTATTGTATTGCACTGTTAGATGGCGATAAAGATGATAATGATGTTGAAAGTTCAAAACGTGCAATGAAATGGCGACCATAAATGGTGGAAATGGAACGTGTATATCGGTTGGCTAACAATGGGGCAAGATAGAAATGCCGAACACTTTTCATGATTCTGATAAGAACAGAGTCATCTTTATTTCAAGGTTTGAGCTTCATATGTCCTTGGAAATTTGGTCTGGTAAAATTACTTTAATCGAGTTTTTTAAAGGCATAAAACTTTTTTCTTTAGCAATAATGCAAATCATCGCAAATTCCATGGCATTTAATGTGGCACTTAGCCTTCGAGACCATGCCTTATGAATGACATACTGTCGGTACAATTTCTTACCACTCTTAAGAGAATAGTGCTCCGGTTGTTAGGTGTCAAATACTCTATAGTTGCTATCTTATTATCACAGACTACAGATTGGACAAACTTCCTGAAAAACTATTCGAAAGGCGTTAAAATATATAGGTCGATTTCTAGAGATATTTCGGCCAGCATATGGTTTTAACAGTGATGGTGCCAAACGGAGTATGTCCTGTTACGCCGTCTTGTTGGAACTATTTTTTCCCCTCCGAATAGTTTTCAACGACATGAGGAACAAAATATCGCAAAGTATTTCTGCGTAGCGTTCGCCTTTCACAGTAATGGCTTCGGATTTGAGGATAAATCCGCATATAAACTGCACCACGTAGTGATTTTTTCAGGATGTAATGAAGACGTTTGAGTACACTTCCAGTTAATTCTCAAGCCATTCTTCTGAAATTGATGCAGAATTTTTTCTCAAAACAAATACCGACCGAACGGCTGATCTTCATGTCCGATCGATAAATTCAAGTCCTCTGTCATACTCACGTCTGCAACGTCGAAAGATTTTTCGATACGCTCAATACGAGACCGATTGGGCGGAATATTCTTCAAAAAGTGAAGGAGATCATGAATCGGACCACAGTATTACGTTTTGGCTGCTGAAATAGACGATTGTGTGCACTATAAACTTGTCGAAATGTTCTTGGAGAACAGAATGGGAGTTTTAGGAAAAATACTCAATTTGGTAAACGTTATTCTGGAGCATGATAATTTCAAATGGAACTTCAGCACTTATCCATAAGTAACCCTCTTTAGTCCGTACAGATCTCAGACACTGTGGAAGCTAGCATACATAACGCGAAATTCTATTTGTTCCATTGCCCTTTGTTCTGTACATCGATCTTCCGCAAAAACCGAGCTTTTAGAGCTGTTAAACACTGGATTTCATCAAACGATCAAGTCTACTTTTCATTTTTCTTAGTGATCTTTCTTTTTCGAACTTCTGTCACTATATATTCCTTAATTAATTATATATTTAATTATATAGAGAAATTGTCAGAGATCGAGGCGATGAAACAAAGATATATCTGTATGGGCTGACTGGAATAGAGGCCAATGAACCTGCTTAAGCAACAATTGACAGTGACTTAAATTCAATAAATTGTTACGTTGAACTTCTGAACTACTTAATGAATTTGTATGGAAATGGTTGCGAAGGAGTAGCCTGGACAATTCGATCTTTTAACGTTCTTCAAATTCAGTTTGTATACTTATGTTACGCACAGTTGCCAACATAATTTTTATATTAATATATTTCTAATTAATATAAGATATTTTTTGGATATTTATTTCACTATAAAATTTTACCATATTTTAAACAATTTAGCAAAAACCGTGGTGAACACAATGTAGAACCATTTTGTAATTTTTGAAAACCAAAACCAACCGCGCACATTTATACCTCCAGTGAACAATGCGTGCTGAATACAAAATAAAGTTGCTGAAGTGTACTTACTTGAAACCGAAAAAAGTTACTTAATTAAACTCTATAGAAATTAAATCAAACATAAAGGCAAATTTAAAGCTCATGAGTATATTTACCTGCTGCGCAAATAAAAGCAACTTTTACTTACTTACCCAAAGTGATCCACACAAACCTCTTCCTATTTTTTGCGAGTTCTGTGAAAGAACCAGCCATTCACAAACCCACTAATTGCATTCTATTTTCCTGCAAAAGAACTCCTAGAATTTAGTTACAATAGGAGTGGAGTTACTACACCTGAAAGTTGGATACCTCGCGTGTTGCCTGTAACTTTCATTAATATTGACCTATTTGTAAATTTTTAAATGCATTCCATTTTGCTAGACAAAAGAAACGAAGCTTGTTGCAACATATCGTTTTGTATATTTTATAGTTAAGGGGAAGTTTTAATTTAAAATTAAAATTTTTTAATTTTTTCCATAAGTTTTATGTTAGTATTTAAGTTCTAACTTGTTTACTTACGTTAGGATAGGTTAGGTTGAAAAAGAGGGGCATAAGCATCCCAATCCGTCCTGGATTACACCTAGGCCTCATAGGCCTATTGTGAGCTCTATAATAAGGAATTCCCATTCCACTGTAGGGAGCCTCCACCGGTACCATGGAAACCTCTGAGTTTGATTACGTCAAGAACCTAGTTTCTTCAATGTACTTCCTTAAGTCATAGAGCCCCTAAGGAATACCATCTGCTGTATAATCTCCTGATTAAATGTTTGTCTTCTGACTTGGCTAAAAGCTAGACAGTAGCACAAGTAGTGCTCCAGTGTCTCGTCCACTTCCTGGCAGGCCCTGCATGTTATATCGCCAACGATACCCATTCGTGCCAGGTGAGTCCTTAACTCTGTGTGTCCTGTTATTAAATAAACCAACCTCCGTAGTGTTGGCCTAGTCAATGTTAGGACCTCCTTTGTCCTATTACCATCTGGGTACCCCCATAGAATTCTAGTCACCCTACCTACGGTAGAGTGCTGCCAATCTCTTGTATGCAATTCTATAGCCCATCGCTTTAGTTCGTTCTTAAAAACCTGAAATGGCTTCGGACTATCTAGTGTGATGTTCGCTATTAATGCTCCCATCTTTGCTAGCCTATCTGCCTCAACATTTCCAGGTATCCCCTGATGTCCTGGAATCCATATTATCTCTATGCCCCCCCATTGCGTGTATGAGTTAATCTCATCCTTGCACTGTAGTACACACCGAGATTGAACCACATGATTCCTCATGGCCTCGATGACCTTCCTACTATCCGTGAATATACGAATCGGTAGTCCGTTATCGATTTCCTTCAACCATTTTATCCCTTCCGTAATAGCCACGATCTCACTCTGAAATACCGTGCTATGATCCGGCAGGCGGAAGTATTTGCTAAAGTTACGACCCATGTCACAGAAACCTCCACCCGATCGGTCACCAATCCTCGACCCGTCCGTGTATAGGTTAGTTATGGGGTTCATTGTACCTGCATCCTCCCACTCCATACCTTCCGATATTAAGGTGGTGCAGTGTAATATCTAATAGGGATTCTACCGCACGTGACCGTGCGAGCGTTGTTCCCGGGTAAGACGTGTACTATACTCTGGTGTTTGGTTGCGTGTTCCCTTGTCAGCCACTCACCCATTACCATCAATCTCGTAGCAGCCAGAGCTGCTTCGTATTTAACCTGTATATCAATAGGCAGTATTGATAGAATATTTTTCATCGCCTTAGTTGATGTGGTTCTCATCGCGACATAGATGCCGATATAGCACTGTCTTTGTATCCTTTGAAGTTGTTTGATATTCACCTTCCTCTCCAAGGACGTCCACCATACTAAATAGGTTTAGTATGTAAATAGGTCTGAATTGAAAACTTTGAACTTTTACTAAAAAATCTTGAATTGTCCCGAAAATCTATTCTATCTATTATTTCCACACAAATGTCCGAGATAAATGCCGACATACTCAGGGACTTCTCTATAATTTTTTGCTTTAACTTTTTCACACTTTCCTCGTTTGCTGGTGTACTGTGCCATTCATATCGCTCGTCGTCATTTACACATTCTCGACCTTCTGGAAAGAGTTTGTACCTCTTGCAAATATTTATACAATTCAGGGTACAATCAGTGTATGCCATTGTCAACATATCAAGTGCTTTTGACAATATGTTATACAAATTCTTAGGTATATATTTTTTCCACAGCACTCATATGAAAACTAAACACCAATCGGATATACGTGCCTTACGAAATTGAAAATTTACCCTGTTTTGTTAATAGATGTCGGATATGTATACGTAATTCTATTCATTATTTTGTTGCAAATATTCAGAGCGAGATACATAAGTAGACGTCTTTTAAGATTATTTTTCAATATTCTTAGAGCCATTGTAACAAGTAACTTTGTTACTAGTTATAATATAAGTAAATCTTTCTATAAAAAAAGTTTTGCTAAAATAATTATAATGTGCTATGCAATCCTCATAAAGTCATCGCATACTTTAAAATAAATTGCTGAACAGAATGCTACAATAAAAAAAAATTGTTTCATAATGGAGAAAAATATAACTAAGGGCAAAATAGTGTTCGAGGGAAAATTGTTTCATGTCATATCTACTTTTTCGCAAATGATAGCAGCCTATCACATGAATATTCATTTAACCGCAGGACTTCAACGTCTGAAATCAGGACAAAAAAGCAGACTATGAATGACGCGCCAAAAAATGACATCAAAAAATATCTGAATGGGGTCAAGCAAACAGGGTCTGTTTTAACGTCCGTAAGATCCATTGTTGCATGTTTACGCATCGACGGACGACAATGCTGCTTCCTCTGTTTCTATGAGTGGTGTAAGTATTAAAGAGTCATGGGCTCTTGGTGTTCTAGACATGAAATTGCAGTCTGAAGTCAAATGGACGGATCATATCTTTCAAGTTGCATAAGAAGCATTCAAGTGTCTTGACTTCTTAAGACGGTCCAAGCGATAATTCACACAATCGGATCTTCTTACTATTTACACCACTTACATCCGACCGAAAATGGAATACAACTCTCATGTGTGGGCCGGTGTTTCAAAGCTTATTTTGACAGGATAGGGCGATGAAACTCATTGGAGACGGTAGGGTAGCCAACTCTATTGACTCTCTTGAGCATCGTTGCAATATGGGGTGTGTTTCGTTGTTTTATCATTGCTATAACGGGATGTGCTCTGGTGATATCAGGAAAATTGTTTCCGATATCCATATTTTACGCTCAACGAGTTTTTCGCCAAGAGCGCATGCATTTGTGGTCGATATTCCAGCGAATCGCACTACACTTTATAGATAAAATTCGTTATTGGCCGAAGAGACCGTATGTGGAACAAACTAAATGCAAATGACTTCCCCGCCACTTATAACCTGAGAAGGTTCAAATCGCGAATATCCACAGATAATACTCCCTTTATCCTCCTTCCCCAAACCTATTTTCCCAGTTCCGGAGCAATGCATTGCATACGTAGGGATCATCTCCTGTGTGCTGATGGTACTCTTTAAAAAAAAAAATTTGTGGAGTAGATTTTATTTATTGTTATACCCTTCACAAAAAACGGTGAAAGCGTACCTATAGGTTTGTCATTTCGTGTGTAATTTCCTCAATATTATTATGCGACCCTACAAAATATACATATTCTGGATAGGAAAGACGAATAAGCGATGTCGAATAAGAATAAGAAAAATCCAAAATAGGGCTCTAGAACTGGAAAATTTAAATATATTGTTGGTATATAAGAGTATGGTGTTAAACTCAAAATATTTTTTGTTTTTTTTATTAACTAAACCTATTTCATATATCAGGAAGAATTAAATTTGCTATTAAAAAACGAACAAAATCAAAGACGATTCCAGGGTTGACCAATTTTCTTCTTATTTATATATTAACCAGATTTCATGTTTTTGAAAGAATTTCATTTGTATGGCAAATCGTAACAGCCAAAAGACAACTCCAGAGCTGGCAAATTTTAACTTGTTGTGGAATGTTAAAGCAAGTTTTTTTTTCTTTGGTACTTCTTCTAATAGATGGTTCCGAGGCTGAAATGAACGTGCGTACTACATATAAGATTCGGGACAGCCGAACATAGCGCTTTTACTTATTTTACTTCGCTGTCAAATTTTGCTACATTACTCATGAACAAGGGCACACGCTTCTAATTGCCAGTACTGGCCGATGGAAATCCCTGACTATATAAAAACGACGTCAATAATTAACATAACCTTTTTTCTCTTGGACCAGCACTCAGGGGATGACCCCTAAATATGTAGTGCATTGCCCCGGAACTAGAAAGGAGAGGATAGTATTGATTGTACAGATGAAAAAAGATGAGAAGATAGAGAATTCTTTGCAGCTATTTCAACCTTTTTTACTTTGCTGGCTAATTTTTTGCTACAGGACCGACGAAGGGGGGTGCTGTTACTCTGCTTTTAGTACATGATAGTGTCAGTCGCTGCCAATTATGTTCAGTGACTAGTGCTATGCCTTTATCATTGAAAACAGCTAATAACAACTAACACAACCATGCACTAATGCTGATCAGAGGAATTCAACACAATATTTCAGGACCCTCCGCTTCATAGTCTCGTGTTCTACTACTTCAGCCAACACCGCCGATCAAATGCCTTAATGCAGATCAGAGAACTTCGATCGAAACCAACATTAGCTTTTGCACCAAATGAAAAATAATCGCAGACCGATATCATAAAGACTTACCTTAAACTCCGCTGACTAGCCACACTAAGCTGCCACACCAAGGATCGTAGGTTTGATTCCCGGCGAAGACCTGGGTGTTCTTCGCAAACAGGCAAACTGCTTCCCAGGCTGCTGTTTGATAAAAATAAACAATAATTAATTCAAAGAGATGTTAAGTAAAATTGATATTCATGTTTGATATTCTGTCATCAAACGTGTCAGATTCGAACGAAAAATGTTTAGTGGCAAAAACGAAACTAAGCCTTTCACGAATGGGTATGTACCTAAGCAGTCTAAATAGTTGCAAAAAATTATTGCATATTTCTGGGAGCTTACTTTGTATAATGATCATATATTTCTTCGCTAGCAAACAGATAAGTGCAAAATAAGGTCCCAAGTAGAGTTGTGTCCAACTCGTTCATCCGCTCGTTTTTGACAAGTACCTTTGATCAAACCCACTTAAATTGCATTGGTTTGATAATAGGTTCTTGTCCAAAAGGAACGGATGAAAGGGTTCGACACAAGTCATCTGTAGTTGCTGTGGTATAAAATGTTCCCAGGCAGTATTCGTTGTTTGATCGCTTATAAATATCGTCGAATGATAATCACATATCCCATAGTGTTGAGAATAGTATAGGAAAATAAAAATTGTGCACTATGGATTTGTGTATGTCCATGTGTATATTTATACAAACAGTTATAACCAGCATCGAGCAACATCATAATCATCTGTAAGAAAAAGCATTAACAAGAGCACAAACATTAACAGCAGCGATGAAACCAAACGATGACGGTGACGTTTAAACTAAAAGCTAAAATGTTTTGTGATATGTTTGCAATACACACACACACAAACACATATATATACAATAACCAGCAGCCGTATAAAAGTATACGTGTATACATGGGAGTGTGTGGATGTGTGTGTGTGTTTGTTTGTGTTTATTGATGTATGAATGTATGTATGTATGTCCGTATGTTGCATGGTTAGTTTCCGTACTGTCGCTGTTTATAGATGGTGGAATTTTCCATGTTGTTGCTGTTGCAGTTATCGTTTTTGTTGTCGTTTTTGTTATTAACATCAACATTTTTATGTTGCAAATGGCCACACATAGAAATTTACTAAACGCGATTGTTAAAACGCGGCATTTTTTTAGTGTACGGCAGCAGGCAGACTAAACAACACAACAAATTTTTATAATATATTTAAAATAAATTAATAAAACTAAATAAAATACTATACACACATCATTTATTCTTTGTTTAGTTAACAACTTGCTTACTTACTTTTGGAACAATATAACAAATTTTAAAACCAAAAAAAAAATAATAATATCCAAAAACTTCAAAATTTTAACACAAAAATTATTTAAACAAAAACTCTTCGCAACTCTGAACTGGCAACAATTTAACAACGATTTTTTGGAACTTCAAAAACAAAGAAACCAGAAAAATAATTTGTATTTAAGTTTTAAATTTGACCCGGTTTTTCGTTAAAGTTTTATTTAAACGTCTCTCAGAAAATCCAAAGACCAAGTGAACAAACTTTGAGTTTTTTTTTTCAAGTGAAGTGAAAACCCCAAAATACTAAAATATTTCAGTTAAAAGCGTTACTTTTCTCCCAACTGCCTTAAGCTGATGCGGCTTTAAAGAAATTTCTTTCAAACATTTATTTTATATGATTTGTTATTTCTGAAACATCATCGTCATCAATATGCTTTTCTACAAGTCGTTGAGTGTGTCTTTCTATGATTTTCCTTATTGTTTTCAAACGCCCTATTTTCTAAGCGCTGCCACACCGTCTTGAGTGAAATGTTTCCTTCCGAATAATTGAAAATTATGTGAAAGTTCATCAACAAATAAAAACCAACACAAACAATGTGACTTTAAAAATGTAAAGTTTTAAAATTTTTGTTAACATTCCAACCGTTGGCCATCTCTATTTACAAAAACAATAGAACTCAAAATTTAATACAACAAAAATAAAACAATTTAAAAGCAAAAGCCAGAACTTCTTAGTTAAGCATATTTTCCACCAAAACAAACAAGCAAACAAACATCAAATAACCAACAAGAAAAATAGTTACGACCGTTAAAGATCCATCAACAACCAACAAACAAACAAACGCATTTTAGTTCTATTTGTCACTTTCGATAAAACGCCCCAAAACGTCTGAATTTTAGTCATCAGTTTTTTCCTCTTACTTTCTATTGATCATCCGCTGCGGCCATTCATTTTGCGTTCTTCTTTATAAACACTCGAGCAAATAACTCTTTCGGACATTGAATTTTGGCATTGTATGACATCCTTAAGCAAAATTCAATAGAATTCAGACGTAAAACCAAAACCAAAAATTTACATTTCGATTTTTAAGTAACTTTGGCATTTTATAAAACTTTTTGTTTACTCAACAAAAGAAATTCCAAAAATCAAATTGAAACCAAAGCGAATTTTTTCAAAACTTTTCGATCTTTTAATGCTTGCCTATAGTAAGCTACAAAAACAACAACAACCAAAACACTACAAAGAATTCAAATCAATCAAAATCAAACTACAAAATTACCTGATTCAAAAGAATTTTTTTTTAGAAAAAAAAACATATTTTTGTTAAACTAAATTATTTACACTATTAAGTAAAATTAACATTTTTAAAACGCGTAACACAACAACCAACTGAACGAGTAAGAGAAAACATTCCACGAACGATTCACTCACTAAATCAGCAAACGATCAAGAAAACGACTCATGCATTCCCATAATGTCGAAATATTTCCAGCTGCAACTTCGTTATTGTAGTCGAAACGATCAGCACACGATTTTATATGAGTTTTTACTGAAAGGTGAGTTAAATAAATATTTATTTTTGCTTGTAATTCTACTTGATGCCAAAACAAAATAAACTTTTTTTAAATTGGCATGGAAAACAGTCAATCCGATATTTAAACATATATGTATATATCGTTCGTTTTCCTGCTTGACTCGTCATATTTTAAAATAAAAAATTGCAATTTCCTTATACACGGGCTTAACAGAATCGATTTTGTAAAATAAAATATAACACGATCTTCCAATTTTTAAAGTGAGCAAAATAGTATTTTAAAACAATTCTTACCAACTGGCTGCGCTTCGCAATTCACTTTTGAGCAGGTACTAAGAAACTGTCATTTTTACCACAGCCTGTCTTCAAGATAACTGACATCTGTAATGCGCAGATGCTGTAACTTCGTAAACAATTTTGAGTTGCTTCTTAAAGACAATCATTTTGTCTAATCAAATCATGAACTTATCACATACACATATGAATGCGATTGCAGCCAAAGTGATTTGTAACTGAAAAATGTCTTATCTATTGTTGCAAAGACTACCGTCCTGGAGGGTTGGGTAAATACTTGCCAGGAAATGGCCCGCTTTAAAACTTTCTTTTTATAATGCAATAGAAAAGGGTCATCGGAAAAAATAGTTCTTTAGTAGAAAATATAATTATTATCAAAATATAATCCTGAATGCGAAGTGGGTATACTTGTCCACAGTAAGGCAGCTCTTCTGCCCCTACAACTACAACAGACCCGTTCTTCTACGAGTTCTGTTGTAGTTGTTGTAAAGAAAGAGATAGTTTGATTTAGATTCGTTATAGTACCAATTTTCGGAACCGTACTTGGATACAAAACTGCATAGGCTAACATCAGTCAGTATAAATGCCTGTAAAATGGAAGCGCCTAGATTCTAATAGAGTGCCTCCGAAAACTAATAGAGAGCATCTCAAAGTCATTATATATATATATATATATATATATATATATATATATATATATATATATATATAACATTAATTATTTTATTTCCTGAAGAATTCACACAAAGGAGTGACGAAATATTGAAATTAAGAACTAATTTAAAATAAAGAGACCTTAAGCTTGAAAATATCGGAATACAACAATAATTAAAAAGAGGTCAAGAAACCAGAAGAATTTATATAAAATAAAAATATATAAAATAATTCTGCTTTTATATCCAAAACCAGTCGATTTAAAGCGGCTCCATGTAGAAATATCAAAACCACAAATAGCCAAATTTTTTGCATATATTTTTAATTTTCTGTTTGTTAGACCTTAAAATATGTCTAAAATAAATTTATAAATTTTTATTTTTGAAAAAAGAGAAATTTACTTCGATTGATAATACAATACACAAAAAAAAAAAGTAACAATCTTAATCTTCAAAGAGTAGAAGATATATTATGGCAGCATCAACTCATTGACCATTTACATCTGAAAGCCAGTTTAAATATGTATCTCCACTTTTGAAAAATGCTTCAATGAACCTATAGAAGACGTCTCTAGTTTTTATAATGACATAAACTTGCCCTTCAACAAATTGTAAAGAGATCCGAATATTTGTAAGTCTTTTTTGCAAAGTTCCACTGAAAGCCTTTGGAACATGCAGCTTACCATCTTAGTTTCAGATGGTAAAATTTCTCAGTTTGATTTAAATCATATTCTTCGTTTATTTATGTACATGCAACTATTCTTTACCTACCGGCTTTTTTTTAAATATGTGGATTACATTTAGTACTCCTCACAAAAATTAGAAATAACCGAGTAAATTAAAAAATTCTCTCCTTTACTAGTATAACCTTTAAGAGTAAAAACTGCTTGACAAAAAGCGAAAGAAGAACTAAATAAAATCCTAGCGCGATAACAATAAGTGGCGAACGTCAATTCCAAATGTATCATTAAACACACAATCGGTTAAAATAACACTTTAATTGAACAAACGATTGTGTTTTATATTTATTACCAGCTTATTTGAAAATTTTTTTTGGTCGAAATATTTCATAAGAATTTTATCGACTAAGCAAATAATATGTAGCAACCAAGTGGTGTGCTGAAAACTCTAGAAAGTTAATTTTCCTCAAAACATTTTTATTTATGCATCAGGTTTGATTTTGTTCCCTTCAAAGTATTTCCGCCATTGCCAGCGTTTTTTTTTTTGAATCCCAGAAGCAGATCTAATATACAGTTTTTGGGGTGTCCTTGGGCTCGCTGAGACATTTTGTTTTCATGTCCCCAATCGTTGCAATACGCCGTCCTTTCATGGCTCTCTTCAATCCAGGGATAAGAAAAAAATTGCTGATATCCTTAGAGTTTCTGCTTAACAATTTGCTTCAATTTCTCATTAGATTCATCGGCTTTTGATATTCTGGGACTTCCAAGACGAGTGTCGTCATTCATATCTTCCCAGAATTTTTTAAAAAGTTTGTACTATATGTGAACATTTTGGAACTCAGAGTCCAATCACCGTTTGTCGCCGTCGTCATATCAACGGCCTTTGAGCCTTTAATTTGATTTCTTTTATTTAAAATATTTTATGCGAAATTTGTCATCAATATATTTTCGACAGCAAAATATCACCGAATACGCAACTTTCTTCCAAATTTGCTGACTCTATTCTTAACTGTTTCAATGGCCTTGTTGCGCTTTCTACACTTATGAAATTTTTTTCATATAAACTTCGAAATAAATAACCACCGATGATGATGATGTTCATTGTGTTGAATCGGGATGAGCAAAATAAATGTGAAAGCAATAACTAACTGAATGAGTCTATTCCTCACTAGACCCATTTAAATAATCATAAAAAGGACGAAGAATTTGAATTTCGCTAACAGATTTATTTTCTTCAATGTCCATTTCCAAATTTCGAAAGCTGAAAAATTTTTGCTGAATTGCAAAAAATTTACTGAACAGATATGTTAACAAAGTTTGATATTCTCTGATCTCTCTTAAAAAGACAGCCGTTACATGATTTTTCGTCCGTTTTGTAATATCTTAAGTCATTAACTTAGTTTTAGCAGCAAATATATCACAATATTAATTTATTTATATATCCGATGTTCTTTCGAATATAACATTGTCTCTACGGATAAGAATTTTATGGTCAGTGTCTGCTGTTTTTTTTTTTTTTTTAAGAAATGTTTATTTTGGTAATACGTTAAAGAAATGCGTACGGCAGTAAGTCTACTGCTTTTACATCTTACATTTTTATTTAAATGATTCTACTTTTGCAATAATTGCTATTTATGTTATTACTATTATTAAATATTTCATTTGTAAAAATTTTTAACAGTCACGGTACTCCACACTACGTATTAGCAATATTATATGTATAAGCGTAATAGACATGCTAGAATCTAAATTAAAATATAAGGCATACCTTTGTGAACGATAGCAGTAACCCAGTGCGTATAATGAATACTTCGCTCTAAGTTGTATAACTGCTGTTCAACAAACGAACTTTAAGAATATACTATAGACATCGGAGGTTTGTAGTATACATTAGGGGATCGTTAAAAATATTTGCTGCGGGCGTATGATTAATATTAGCTTGCACAGAGCACACACAGCTGTAGTGCGATAACAATATTTTATGCCTACATTCTTCATATTTGACAAATGCCTGTAGAAAATTTGTCAAATAATCAGTTTACAAACATAATAAATTATTCCTCCTTTTTTGCAACATAGTCATATCTCAAAAAATTAAAATTTTGTAATTATTTATACAATTTGAATAGGTAAAATAAAGTCGAATTTCGTAAAGTGTAAATATTAATGCCTTTAATCGAATGTTTTTTTATTTGATCTCTTTGAGATACGATTATATTGCAAAATATACATATATGTATATAAATTAAATATTACGAAATGGTAGCAGCTATTATATGATAAGTATTTTCACAATTATATTTTACTATTAGTCCTTCACCTTTCTTATAACTTAAAAATCCTATAAAATTTTACGTACGCATATATATTTATATATTATATACCTTTAGATATAAAGAATTGGAAAACTATAGTTTCTACTTTTAAAAGAGCTCCGTGGTAGCAACATTTTATATTGCATTTTCTTTATAGTCTTTCTTTAAGTAGTAGTAGTGACCCCTATAAATACAGGGCATCGCACGCGAATTAAAAACCGGCGAAGGTATTAAGAGCACAGATAAAGAAAAATGCAAAGATAGAGATATGGTTTTAGCTATTTTAAAGTTTACTTCGCTGACAAATTTTTCTTATAGTGGCGACGAACCGGAGCGACAAAAACTAACGCAACCATATACTAATGCAGATCAGAAAATGTTGTTTGGATTTTTAGCCTCTCGTTAACTATTTCAGTCAACAGCATCCAATTTTTTGTGTTTGCTTTTAGATCTCTCGTCGTAGCAGCCAGAAAGTTATGGGATACTTACTGTTTCCTATAGGCTGATATATTATACCAGTGCTGCCAAATGAAAAAAAACGACTAGATTGATATCGGTTCAATTCATAAAACATATTTTATATTTATAAACAACTTATTTAACAAATTCTGTTTTGAAATTTGTCATCTAACACATTTTATTTTGACAGAGAGTACTATTGATTACGTAGTGTTAGCATCAACGATGTACAGCAAAGATAATCACTTAATCCTTAACAATTAAATATATTTTAAAATGAACTCGATCTGTATTTTTAATTAATCTTTGAGTTAATTTATTAAAAACAAATTCTGAATATAATTAGTTATTTACTCTACAAAATTTAATGTCTCGATAAAATTACTTTTTTTATTACCTGCGACTGGAAAATGTGCATTCTATGCGAAAGGGATGCACATGATATCAGTTTACCTGTACAAGCTTGCAGATGAAAATGCTGTATTTTATCTAAATTATATATTTGCAAAATGAAATTGATGATAATTTGATATCCGGTTGATGGTTTCAAAGCCGCCGGGATGGCAAGTTGTTATATATCCGTTCATTTATTTATTGAAAGGATTGTGATTTGTGAAAATAAAAATAGTTACTACTTACTACAAACGTTCAAACGCTGGTGGATAATTCGAACTTGTCAATTTTAAGGTGCTCTGAACAATTGGACGTGTTGTACGGCTCATGATGGCATAGTGTGCATTTTGATTCGCATCTGCATCCATATAAAGTCAAAGTCACGCAACAAGTAGTCCGGCATTTACAAAGGATGCTAGGGCAATAGGCTTTTAATGCCGACTTGGTATTCTTTAAGTAGTAGCAAGGTCCACGCATTGGACCGATATAACGATTGCATTGTATTGTTTGTGAGTTTTTCTTCAATTTATTTCTGAAATTGAAAACCAAATAATTCTTCAGGATGAAAAATAAATTCTACATACGATAGCACAGGTACACACCCCACCACAGACTTTGAACATATCTTTTATTGGTATTTCAAAAAAAAAGTCTGTGTTTTAAATATATATTTTATTTTTAAGAAAAGAAATTTAAAATATTTTTCATTAAAGCACTTATTTTGAATACGAATTTTCAGCTGTGCAAGAGATACCTGCAGCTAATATGTTCTTATTATGAACTATAACAGACAAACATGATTCTTTCTAGCAAGATTCGCCTGCGAGTCTGATACTGACTTCAGTTCACTATTCTGTATGCGCATGCATTTACTTCAGTTTAATAGATATTGCTCAACGTTTTACTTTGAATAATCGTCTAAAAGTTTACTACAATTGTTGTTTATTATTTCACATAGAATTTTTGTTAATGGCTCCCATGTTAAATGAATCACTTCAGTTTTATTAAAGGGAACGTAATGGAAGGCACGCTGCCTTTATGTCACATTTACGCTTATCAACATACGTTACTTTCGCAAATGATATTTTACCTGGCGGCAGGAATCAGATAAACTTTCAGACACGCAACCAAATCGTAAAGTAATGTTCTGTGGAGAGTAAGATATAGATTACAAAAGGTTAATAGTTTCGAATATATAAAAATTTATATAATAATTTAGCCGGAGTAGTAGTCGTCACTAAATGCGCTCTGCTATATTGAAATATTGTTACCAAACGTATCCCCCATAATATTTTGCTCTAATCTCAGAGATCGTAAACCAGCAACTTAATGAACAGGAAAGAGATATTCCAATACCATCTGAAAAATAGCAAAAAATAGACCGACAATAAGAGTGTGAATACTTCTAATGCAATGCAGGCTGCCGGAATTATGAATGGAGGTGAGAGTTTTGAGAGGGCATATGAAGAAAAATGCAAAGAATTTGTTAGAGCTATTTTTTAATTGTTTTTTTTTTTTTTTCTTCTACAGTTCCAACGACGAAGGACAACTGTTGTCGATTGCACTAATTAAGGCTGATCAGAAAGCTTCGATGCTGTATTCTTGACTTAGTTGCGGAGCTTCTTAGTCTAAGTGTTAACCACTTCAGCCTGTAATATGGTTGGAAGTTTAACAGCCTTATTCCGCACTTTCCTCTTCGCTACATTTTAAATATTTTAATGCTCTTTTCAAAACTGGAAAAGTTCCTAAAGCCATTCAGTTTTGGCTGATTTTTCCCATTACAGTATGATACTTCGCAAAGAAAAAGTTCTATTTTATAGCGATTGTGAACAGACTACACTCAAGACTGTTCAAAATTGTGGTGTGGGACCAAATATGAAGATTCATCCGCTTCGCTAGACGTGGTGAAGCTTGCTGCATGTTATTCTTCGACCGGTCTTGTGCAAAGCTTTTTATCAGAATTCTTCCCTCTAGGGTACATTTGCCCACCTCTAGTACAATTTGAAACTGAATTGTAGTTTTTAGTTAAAATGTATACAGATTTTTTGTCATTTCGCATGGAACATTTTAAGCTTTATTAAGTTCAATGTGTATTATAATTTGATTTCGAACCGAGAAACTGTCGACACTAAAAAGAGGCAGTTTCACATATCTGCTTAGAGTTTTCTCGTATTTTCCTATCACTGCTGACTGAATCAATCAGTTTACATTCCACTTCCGAGCGGAATGAAGTTGCTGACTTATAGGTAATGAACATTTCAAAAGCTTGAACTCTATTTCTAAAATATAAAATACAGATTTTTATTAGAAATTCATCTGGAATTATTTTATCAAATAATATTACGGCAATTGTTTAATGGGAAGCAGCTACAAAAAACATATGCAACTATTGGTCCTTTAGAAGGAGTGAAAACATTTTTCATGTGATCATAAATCACCCTACCAAACACTTAGATAAAAACTGTATATCTTCGGCCCCATACCGACATTCAGTACATGCTGCATGCAACATGAAAGCCATACTGAAATGCACTTACTGCTTGAGCCAGCAGAAGGAAAAAACAAGCACCACTCACCAAAACTGTTTTTAACAAACAAAAATGCATAAGAGCTGCCAAAAGCCCCCGAAGAAACGCGCGAAAAAAACTCATGTACTCGCACTCATACATTTTGGCCAACAAGTGCAAACAAACTGCAATAGTATTGGTTTGTTTTTATTTAGACGTATGTAGAGTTGTTTTATTTTTCATTCTAGTCTGCTGTTGCAACGACATATATGTATACAGCTGCATATACTTAGAGAATGCAAAACAACAAGAAACGCATTGCAATAGACATGCGCATCAAGTGCATCATATGCCCCTTTTTGCACAAAAAACAAAAACACACACTGAAGCACATCGAAATGTGAACAAAAAGAAGCAAACAACTATGTGATGAATGTGTAGAAAAAAAGGCAGAAAATAAGAGAGAGAAAGAGAATTGGATGCATACAAGTGGGTCTATTTTTTGGGGGGGCTTGAGGCAGCATGAAAAAGAGAGGCTACCGGCTTTTTTCGAAGCTGCACTTTTATGTATCTTTGTTTTTGGCATGCAGTTTTATTGCATTTTGCAATAGACTTTTTGTACTGCCAAAATTTTTATTTTTACATTTTTTGTCTCTTTTTTTCTTCAATAGTTAGAAAATGTTATTCTGTATATTTTCCTTTTTCTTTTTCCTGTTAATAGTAGGCCTTTTATGTATAACAGCGGGAGTAGTAAGAGAGTGTTGGTGCTTCTGTGCATGCAAAATGCATGCATGCTTACAGCCGCTTTATTTCGTGCCTACTTTTAGGTGGCCAGGGGTGAAATGTAGTGGTTTTTTGAATACTGGCTAGTTTTTTTAGTGTTTAATTTCAGCATATTTTTTCACGGTTTGTTTTCAGTACATGCATACTCGTACAGTAAACTTTTAGGGAGAGCCTTTATGTAAAGAAACATTCGCGCTGTTTTCTCATTAATGTTGGAAAAAAATTGCACTTAGGAGAGCAATTTTTTTTTTTGCATTTAGACTTTTTATACGTGAGTAAAGCATTGCAGCTGATGCTGGGGTTTGTTTTAAGCAAGTGAGACTGCTGCTGCTGGTTGTAGTTAGAGTTATGATTGTTGAGGTTCTTTAGCCTGCTGTATATGTACTTAGGTGGATAATGGCCAGTTGTGTTTGGGGTTTGTTGCAAGGAAGTTGCAATTTTCTTGTGAGTGTGTGCACATGTATGTCTCTGCGTTTGAAAGACAATGAGTGCGTGCGTTTGATTTCTTGTGATAAGAGCACATTTTCATGTGTTTGAGTGCGTTGTGCCAGCGAAATATTAGGAAGTGTGTAGTGGTGTGTATTTCTATATACACTTTATCTAATATTACGCATATACATGTGCTACATACACACATTCGTAGCAGCCTCCTGCTGTAGGCCTCATTTGTTATATACAAATCTTAAGATATAGAAAGTATTGCTTTTGAAATTGTGGCAAGGGGTGCATGCAATATATTCCACAAGCAATTTTTTTCGCGCGCGTATTTAAAACCGAATGAAAAAAATTCACAGCAATAAGCAAATAAAAAAAGAAGAAGAAGAAGAAGAAATAAACAGTGCTTCATACAACAGGATTGTACAACATAAAACGCGACGATGTTGGTGGTACTATTATTGATAATGATGATGATGATAATGACGACCATGTTGTTGATGATGTTGTATGATGCCTGTTTTGTTGTTGATATGTAAATGCAAGGCAAACGTGTTGTATATATTGCAAGAGGAGTTAAATTTATATGTGGAGTGTAATGAAAACAGCAACAACAACAACAAACACAATAGTATTATTAAGAACACAGCAACAACAAAACAACGATTTGTATGGCTTTAGTGAAGTTTTCCATCATCACTAACGAAAAACCATGAAAAACGCCGAACGCATTCAATGTCCCGGAATTTGTTGGCATACGGCTTTTGGACGTCTTTTGAGTACAACATTGCTTTTTTATATTCTCGGTTAAAAAGTAACGTTACCACACATACCGCAATATCTTATTAAAAAAAACACAAGCTAAAACGGTGTCTAAACGGGACTCATAGAAATTAAACACAAAAAACAAACAAACTCATGTTAAATATTACTACTACATAAAAATCCAAAGCGAACAAAAAAACTCTAAATATATTATAATATATCTATATACATATATATAATATATACATATATCTATTATATATATTATATATATGTTTATTTGTATAACATATACAAACATAGTTTAACTCGTTTTCATTACAAAACATGATCATTTTCTAACAAAAAGCGGTTGCAATACAAAAAACGAATAGTTTGAGTCAAAATGAAATCAAAATAAAATAAAATTGTATTTATATATGATGAGTGAATTTATATACAATATGTATATATAAAACTAAATACATAAAGCTTAAATAAAAGAGTGTTTGTGAGAGTATTTATAATATGCTCAAAAATATATGTTGAATTAAAATAAAATAAAATAAAATACAAAAAGTACATGTGGAAGGCAAAGCATTACAATTATAATTATTATTTTGAAATGCTCAATTAAATAAATCCCCATTCCTGCTCTCGCCCACAGCTGCTCAGACTCTTTACAAAACACAAATAAAACAGCAATTAAGTTAAAATAAAATAATAATTACCACAAACAAATATGTAGTCAACATGTGCTTAAAGTAAACAACAATCAAATTCCAATCAACAACTTTTTATTGCATCAAATAAAATACCATAAATTTTATATTTCCATCTCTGCATATTTATTATTTCAAATCCTTTAAGAAAATTCAATTTCCAACAACAATTATCTGGCTAAAAACTACAGCACAAATTTTAAAATTAATTTAAAAATACTTAAAATAAAGGGCGTCGTCGCTGTCAATTATTAAATTAAATGCTGCAAATAAGCCCAGACAAACAAACATTATGTTAATTTTGAAAAAATAAAACTTTTTTAATTATTAGCCGAAAATATTACAGCAAACTTTTTTAACTTTCGTTTACTTTAAACATCCAACAGCGGCGACGACCCTTTTCAGTGCGTTTGTGTGAGTGTGTTTTGTTTTATTAAGAGATGTTCATATGTTTGTTATAATTTCAAATACAAATTCGTTAAACAAATAATGCGTCTAAAATACTTGTATAATAAATTAATAAAAAACATTATTATATTACACACGGCATTTGCTTTGGCTTCAACGAAAATTTCAATTAATGCTGCCGATAGCCTGAATGCTGTCACATCAATGTTGTTAGAGCAACAACATAGAATAAAACAACTGAATAAAATGGATAAATAACATCAGTAAATTGTCCTGTAGGTGATATAGAAAGTCTTATTTAAAGTATTATAAGAAACTGATTTTAATTTTCTAATAACTTTTATTTCACAATTTCAAATTACATGTTACATTCATTTCATTTCACAAAAACTTTTCAAAGCCTCATAGAAATTATTGCAGTAAAGATTTTACTTTTAAATAATTCATTTTTGTTTAAGCACTTGCAACTGATATCGCATATTATGCATAAAGACTGCTGCCAAGGAATCACATGTTAATTATGTCACAAAGTAATATAAGAAATCAACGTGTGTTCTTAAAATCCTTATATAATTATTAAGCAAACAAGGGAGTGGATAACGTCATTTAGCTTAAGGTTATATAACAAAGCACAACGATATTGCTTTCGAGGGTCTCATCAATCCCCCACTGGTATTAAAGAGAACTTCATGTATAACACCAAATAGCAATGTCACTCTTTTTGTATGCAAACCAAACATGACATACGAGAATTATTAATAGTCTTACCTAAACAAAGTGTCAAATCATATAACACATATCCACAAAATATTGCATATAGTCGTATTTATTAGAATTGTTTCCTTTAATACAATAATATTCACAATTATTCTGATTTTAAAAATTGCCTTTTATCAAGTAATAAAATTCAAATGATCAAGAACTGCTAATATGAGAGAAATCTTAGACAGCCAGGTATTTTTTCATAAAACTAATTGAATCCCCCACAAAACTATTTTACGAACTTGTCTTTTTTCATTATTGAAATAATTTACTGTCTGGTCTAGTAAGAATTTGTATGTAAAGCAAGAACAAAATTTTTTAATTCGTTATTGTTTTGAATATTTATCCTACAAACGAAATATTCTAGTCGTATCTGGACCAAAAACTTCTATCCACCTTCAAATTTCAATAGAGATAATAGTTTCATTGCAACTTTTATTTGCAACAACAATATAATAACAGCGTTAACTCCATTAAAATATAATTTTTCATTCTGTGAAAACACACAATAATTCTCACATAAAAGTTTCGTTGAACGAATTATTTCTCGCCATTGGCAACTATTTGCATAAAACCAGAATAAAAAAAATAATAATAATAATTAATGAAGGCATGGATCTAATCATTAATTTACCGCTTGACACACAAACAGAAAAGTGTGTTCTAGTGGAAATGTTAGTCATTCTCGTATATTGCATGTCCTTGCAAACTTTAAAGATCTTGATGGACGCACAAATGCGATGTCAAAAAACTCCATAGCGTGTTCTCTATAATGCAGCTAAAACAAGTTGTGGTTTAATTATTGAAGCAGCCGTTAACATACTGTCCTGGCCACAGCTAAAAAATTACATCTAGGAAAAGGAAGCAGACTGGAATTATAGCGATGTTCAATTCAGATTTTTAATGGTGCAAAACCATTTAGCCATTTTATTTGCTATTATGATGGTCGCAATATTCCCCCTTATTCTGTAACTATTTCTCAACGTCACATCAAAATAATATAAAAAATAGGACACTTACGTACTCCTTGTGGGCCTCTGACTACTATATGGCGTTGAATATAGCAATAGGTTGTTCGAAATTGATAATTGTTGAAGACAATTAATGTTCTAATTTTGGTATTGCCTTGACGTGACGTTGACAGACAGAATAAAGGGGAACTCTTTAATCTCAAAATATTATATCGAACTGCTTTACGGCAATCTGATCTTGTGTATCTCTCACTCTATATCTCGTGTGTATTATAAAATTTATATAATATATTTTTTAAGTTTATGAAAAATGTCATATTTTTCGTACTGATTTTAATTTATGCAGTTGTTGCTGAAAAAGTTAACGTACGTTCACACTTATCAAATATTTGCCCCGAAAAGCGTAACCACTAAATACTAATGAAAAATATTTTTGTTCAGATACCTGTTTATTAAAACAGTTTCATATAAAACTATTAGACAGTATCACGAATCCAATATTATTGGAAACTAATTAACTTAATAAATACTTTTTTGAATTAAAAAGTTTTTTATTAGTGTTTAGAGGTTACGCTTTTTTGGTCAAATATTTGATGAGTGAGAACGTACCTCTAGCATTTTCAAAGATAATTATTTTTCTTTAAACAGTAAATTTGTTGTTTGTCTTGTCATTTTTGATGCTTCCGCAAGGACATGAATTTGAATAGTTGATCTGTTTCTGAGTACTAAATTGTGGGAGCACAAAGTCCATAGACATTCTCAATAGCCATAAAGAGAAAACTATTTAAGGAATTATATGCGACTTTGATAGATTTTTCGTAATTTCACGCTACATTTTACATGTTCAAACAGGTTTCACATATGTATTATAACCAGTGAGTAACAGAAACATTGAACATGGCACGTAAACGAAAACCCTCACTTTACTAACGCTGACTGAATCCCGTCGGAACTAAAGTACAATATCTTCCATACGCAAACTCCAATACGAAATTGATGTTTTTATAATTGAACAGAGTTTTTAAACTGAACTATAATCACATACATATATAATCGAGTTAAACAGCAAATCATCGTCGAATAAAATTTCATGTGATTTTAATTTTTCCTTCATTTTAAGAGTTTTTTTTATTTCTTACTCCATTTGAATTTCTTTTTTCCTCTACATTCCACTTCTATTACCGCCATTTTTTAATAAAATACATAATTTTAATATTGAATTATAAATTGAAGTAAAAATAAGTGTACTAATCGTTTACGTAAAATTTTCATAACAACTCTAACCAATGCCCCATGCTAATTTCTAAAATATCCTTCTTGGACTGTCCTATATATCTAACGTCCAGCTGAGAGCAACAGCTGTCTCTTCTTCTCAGCCGGTTGTGGACTTTGAAAGTAAAGAGGGTGCTTGCTAAAGTCTTAAGCAGCATATTAAAGTTTTATTTAGAAAAATATTATCACCAAAATTTAATACAAATAACAAATACAAATAATTAGTGAACACTGAAACAATATTGTAATAAACCTTTGAAAGGGTTCGGTAATTGAATATTTATTTCAGCAATTCATCTTTATAGATTTTTTTATGTTAAGATCTTAACATTTTCTATATAAAACCACTCTACTTTTTATCTTAATCGGTATAAAAAGCTTACAATACACATCACTACGAAAAATAAACATATTATAGAAAAGACAAACTCTGTGTTTTAAATACACTAAATGATAACTAGTGTTACACTGTTTCTTTCAGGGTAAGACAACCTGGGCTTCGGGATTCAAAGAAGTTAGCATTAATTTTTCAATTAATTGCGAGAAAGAAGGCAACAATTCATTTATTATCTGTGAAAATTAATTGGGGTATTCACACTTTGTGCTATTTAGTCATATTGTCATAAAGCCATAATATTTTATACAAAAAAGTCATAAAATAATAGCATACCTGAAGAGGTATGTTTTTGTTTTGTCATAAAGTAGCTCTAGAGATCTGAGTCGAACGGTTGCAAATCTTCAGGCGAGACAGAGATAGTATATGTTTGCCGCCGTTACTTATAAATGATTCACGACTAAAAAACTAATCTAAAAAAAAGTATTCATACCTGTATGTCTGTACATTAAATTACATTTTTATAGCATTAAAAATATTAAAAGAGAACTAAATCGCAAAACCTAAATATATTACATGTGAAAATTTATTCTCGTTTAACATAGGTTGCTGGAAGCCACTGAACGTTTTTCCGTATGCCGCCGCAAAAAAATTTATTCAGCTCAGGCAGCAGCTGTTTTAGTTTATACATTTAGATATTCTTGTGCACCAGAAGACAAATTTAATAATATTAAATAGAAATGGAGTTTTTAGACTATTTAGTATTTTCAAACAACTTTATTACAATTATCTTAATTATCTTTTGCTTTGATAACATATAATTACAAATGTGTTGTTTTCTTATCAGCTGATCGATGTTTAAAATAGCATACTAAGTTATGACGGGTTGTTCACACTAGTCATATTTTTCGTGCTATTATTTTATGACTTATGACTTTATGACTACAGTGTGAATCCCCCAAAAATATAAATGCCTTATGGCCGATTTACCTACCGGAAGTTTTAGATTATTTATTTTGAAGACTTTTTATGATTTTACTATTATTAATCGTCTGTTTATTTGAAATGTAACATAAAAAGGTACTAATAAACCTATAATTTTACCTCCTTAACTCGACTCAAAGTGCCCCCATTTGTTAGCACTGGCACTTGGGGGATGACCCCTAACATGCAAGGAATGGCGTTGGAATTTTGCTGCTTATAACTAAGTAAACAGTATTTACTATATAAGTTCCTGGAGTTAAGAATTGACCGCGCTTTATAAAATTATGCATCAGGCAAATTTTAATATCTTGTTATTGGAACCGAGATTGTAAATGGAATATCCTATAACTTCTAAGTATTTACAGGAAACATATACCACTTAATATTAATTTAGGTTTCTTTAATTCGTTTTGTAATTTCCCAACTTAGTTCCATCTAACTTAGCAGAAAAATCCACATATATTTAATTTTTTTATTTTGCAGATCTGTATAATGAATTGAAGCTGAGAAGTTTACAAAATGTAGTTGAGAAAAAATTTTTATATACTTTTTTAATATTTCAAAACCTTTTTTTCTTTTACCCGACTACATTTTTTAATTGTAAGGCAACTTTGACATACAAAAACCTTAATTTTTAATGAAATATTTTTATTTACACTATTTCTAAATAATTTTTTTCAGCAACCTAATTCTTTTTTTGTTAACCGACAAAATTTGCTTTTATTTTTTGGCAGCCCTACTAGAGGTCAGCATAATTTAATATACGAGTACGTAACACTTGGTGGAACAATTAAATTTATATTTCAATATCTTCTTTGCATTATATCTTTTGTAGATCTCTCAAATAGTTTATGCGAGCTGCTAAAACGGCAATTGCTTAATGTGCTCCTTCATATTTCGCTCATTTAATTTTTGTATATAACCAAATCTACACAAATACAAAAAATATATACATATACGATCTTGCAAATTATAAATAATTATGTGTATTACAATAACAAAAAATATGCAAAGTTAATAAAATACACATTTATATAAAGAACGGTTGTAAATTCTGTTGCTTGAGATGCCCTGAATGTGGCAATAAAGTTCTCTAAACTGTAATAGTGTTTAATTGTTGTTGGCCTGTTTAATAGACACAGTTAGCACTTCTCACTTAACGCTGCTGTCATCGAATCTCACAATCATGTTCCAAATATATTAGTCGATATTACTGCGAACTTGCCAGCAAAGTGAAGTCATTAATAAACTAGTTACAATAAATTCTTTTCACTTTGCTTTCATCAACTATTTTCTCAATACCATCCCTTTTTTCTATAGTTAAGTCACAGTACTCGTACATTGTATGGATATGAGCTTTAATCCGATCACCAGTTCTTAAAATACAACAAAATAAATTCATAAACAAGTAGAAAACAGACAAAACATAAACTAATTCGGACATGGTAGCATATTATATAACTCTCTTCTCTAAATTTTTTATCTTCGTCCGTCTTCTCAATACTATCCCCTTCTTTCTAGTTCCGGCGCAATGCAGTGCATATATAGGGATCATCCCCTGAGTGCTGGTCCGAGTTAAAAAGAATTCAAGGTTAATTTAGGGAAATTAAAAAAAGCAGACGTAAAACAAGATTGAAAACAATGATTGCAAAAATGGTCATATTTTCAATTAAATAAAAATTTGTCGCCAGGGCACTGATGAACAATTTTAAATAAATAATAAAATAATGTTTAATGATATATGGAAAAGAAAATATATATAAACTGTGGCATGACTGCCACTGTAAATTTAAATGGCTTTGCTTAATTTCAAATTCATAAACATAAAAATATTTAAACCTCCTTAATATCTTATATTAAATTATACTAAAGTTTCGTGATTTAATTAAATGTCTATATAAAATTAATTAAAATGGTATTGAAACAATTTCTAAACCCTAAACATAATAATAGAAAATTAGTCAGCTATACACACGCTGATTTTTCCGTATGAAAATAGTAATAGATCCAATTAATGAAAGTAATTAAAGCAATCATTTGATTAATTAAATCAAACTTTCAACAAATAAAAAAAACTCGACAAACGTTAATCGAATTGGGCAATATTCCGAAAAATATAATACATGTATTTTATTCGAATATATTTTCTCATTGATAGAATAATGAACCGTTGTAACGTTTAAGATTGTATTTCAAAAATAAAATATTTCAAAATAATTTTTAATAAAAACTTTTCTGTGAAAATATTTGTTCAAATACAACTTGAAACGATACTACAAAGTTTGTGAATGGAGCAAGTACGAAACAAGTTGGTTAATTTGTATTATTTTTTGTCGCATCAGCAATATATAGAAACTTCCTTACTTTATTGTAATAGTAATATTTTTACATTCCTTAATAAATATACTAAAAGTAATAGTTTTACTGTACAGATATAGAGTATGAACAACATTAAAAGATTTTGAGAAACCATTATGTAACAATATGCCTTGAAATAATTCTGATATTAATTGTGCATAACAATACAATATTATTATACAGAAAGATATGATAATATACCCATGAAATTGCGTTGATTTCAAACCCTCATATATTTCAAAATAAAATTTAAAAAATTAAAAAATTAGGAATTTTCAATTGTTAGTATTGTGTCAGTTGTAGCACCAGCACGTGGTGGATGACTGCAAAAATTTATAAAACAGTTGGAGAAAGATGAAAAGATGGAGAATTTGTTGTAGCAGTTTTCATTCTTACTTCGCCGACGAATTTTTGCTACAGCGCCGACTTTAACACATGATGGTGTTAATTGTTGTTGTTGTGAATGTTCAGAGCAGAAAAATATCTCATGACTGAGTGCAGAGTCGAACCCAAGATTTTCGGCTTTTTAGTCATGCTTTAAATACTTCAGCCAAAATACATAAAAACCCATCAAGTGGTTTGATATCGTCAGGTATTGCGTTGATGGATTTCAAATCACGAGTTTTCGAAATTTGGTGTTCTTAGTACCATTTTTCACTAATAACTAGTGGCTGTAAAGTGGTTTACAGAACATTTCTGTAGTTTGCTCCTCATATATTATGTATTCTCTACATACGAGTATTAATTGTCCTATTTGTAAAAAATATTTCCTTTTTATTAGACTTTTATTTAAAGTGTATCTGTACAAAGAACGTCAATAATTATAAAATATATTTTTATAAAGAACACAGTAACATTTTATAGACTTTATATATCATCAAGTTCAAAAATAGAGATTCAATATAAAATTGTAATTACTAGTGACATTGCCAGGATATTTCAATACTGGTAAGGAAAATGTTGGAATAAATGTTTATTCTTAAATGAACGAGTCTTAATTATTCTTGACCTGTTAATATTAATTAAAAATACTTTTTTTTAGAAAATTTTAATATATAAACTAATTAGATATTTTATATAAAATAAACTTCAAGTTTGAGAAAAAATAAATTTAATTTAATTGTACTTTTTCCACATCAATAATTTAAAACATATGTATATCAAATTTCAAAAAAATTTATTTTAATTTAATTGTACTAGTTTTTTCCACATTAATAATTTAAAAAATCAAAGTGATCAGTTTAGGGGTTCTTACTGCGTTTCCATGTGCCTAAGGAAACGCACAAGTGAAAAAAGAAATTTAAAAAGAATTAAAAATTAATGTTTACTCGTATTTGTGAAATAACTGAAATCGTAAAAATAAGTGTAAGCAATATTTTCTTAAAGAAGTCATTCAAGGAAATGTAGAAATTCGTATATAAAGAAATATTAAAAAATATATTATTAATTATAATATTGAGAGGAGAAGAACAAAAACAAATCAATAAATAGAGAGCATCAGTATCTCCCCTTTTATAAGCTTGCATAAAATTGTTTATACGCGGACTATCTTGTGGTTTAATTATACAATTGATCAATATTCTGAAAAATGTAATACAAAGTGCAATAGTTATCGTTATATATATATAATACAAAATGTATTGTGTTACATTCATGGCACTACAAAAGCTAAATGCTAGAGGTCATATTAAGACAGTTTCGCGGTACTTAAAATTTTGTATAAACAATTCATTCACCTACTCATTTCTCACCGTATATAAAATTTGTGTAATTTTTGCTTCACTTATTTTCTTCTTACCGCCACGCTACAGCCCATAAAATGAATACTTCATATATAAACTCAATTTCGGGAAATTATTTTTAGCAATTGCTTTGTAGTTTTTTAAGTATCAGCTTGAACGACTATAATTTATTTCCGTGACAATCCCAAAAACCCAATTTAGGACATGGTTCTAGGCTCATCTGCTTATATAAAAATCCTGAAAGAATAAATAAATTATTAAAAATATAATTATAAAATTTTCTATTTGTCATATTGTCACAGTTCTATTGTAAACTTTTTTAACTTTTCAAAACTGTGGTTAAAGTCTACTGATGATTTGGTAAAGTACAAATGAAATGCATATAGACATTGCTTGACCACCCAACAAATAAATTTCATTTTTATATTAAAAATATATCTAAAATTATTAAAAATAATGCAAAATAGAAACTAAAAAGTTTAATAACATTAATAACATGTCAAAATATGTAGCAATTCTAAAGATCAATTATACCTTACATTCGTTTTCAGTGCTAATATTTTTCCTATATTCCTCTGGATAATGTAAAAATTAACATTTAATATCAAGATCCTTTGTTTCAATATCTATAGATAAAATCTCGAACCTTGTAATTACATGCCAAGTAGATGTAAATAAAGATGAATTTAAAAATAAAATTATTCGTTAAATTTTTTTGCCAAATTAATTATATTCAAATTAGTTCTTGTCACATTTTTTATATTATCTGGCGCAACTCAAAATATTGCCAAAAACAATTTCTCAAGCATTAGCTGAACCAACACGTGCTTCTTTAAGGAGAAAATAGAAAACTTTTCTTGGAAAATATATGTCACTTGAAAGATAGAAAAACCACATGTGTAATATGGAAAAAAAATTATTTATATGATATAAAATATAAAAGGAGTAGCATACAATTAGGAGAAATTGCAATCGTTAAGAAAAAAAATAACACACACACTCTCACATATAAAATTTATCTACTGCCAATTTTCTATACTACAAACTCTTGTTTTTTATCTCCAGCCAAATTGAGTGTAAGTAAATTTTATGAAAGACAGAAACAGACTATTTGGCCAGAACTAAAGCAGTAAACGTTTCTAACCAACTAACTGGGCAAAACTGAAATATAAGGAAAAATCAAAGAGGTAAAAGCAAAGAACAGAAGAGAATTATTAGAGAGATTTTTTAGAATGCTCATATAGGGGTTGGGTGTGGGGGGAACAGTTTAGACGAAAAACATAAATGAGCCAGTGTCCCCATGAAGTTGGGGTATGGGGATCATTTGCGTGTGTATGCATTGTGTGAAAAGTTCGTTTGAAAATGCGCACTGCTGTGTTTGCTCAGCTAGAGAGTAATTTAGAGAGGGTCTGGTTTATGAATAATTTCGTGTTTTGTTTTATCAAATTGCGTACATATGAAAAGTCATTGCACCCATACCCTAACCTTTAACTAAACACGGGGCAAAAACCAACATCATGGCAAATATAAAAGCAAAAGTACAAAAATTTTTTGTATCCTGTATCATGCCTGTAGGAGATTTTCTCCCCCCAAAAAAAAATAGAAATTTATATATATTTGCAGTTTGCAGGGAATACAATGAAAGTTATTGTAGCCGGGGGTAGCAGGGAGTTTGGGGCCATATCATTTTCATGAAAAATAAAATGAGTAGGCCTGTTTTATGAATACGTGAATTTTTTCGCGTTTCCTTGCAAAAAGGGATAACGAACATACAGAAACACAACATGGAACAACAATAGCTAAACAAATAAAAACAAGAAAAAAGTATTGCATACTTTATGTGTTGGCTAAAACCGGGGTTTTTGCGCGGCCTATGTGCGTTTACTCTTGCTAAATGATTTTTTTGCCCTATACTAGACGATTAGTACAAAACTTAACATCAACGTCGACGTTACATAAAAATTTTTATTTTCGGATTTTTTTTCACTCCAAAAACACCAACAACAGCAAATAACAAAAAGAAAATCTCTAAAAAATCTTTTAAAATTAAAAATTATATCTTTGTTAATGCCTTTTTAGCTTTTGGTTAACAAATATTGCTTTTGTATTAAATTTGAAAGAAACCAAGTGTTTGTTCAGTGCTTAAGTTTGGAAGTAACGAAATTAAAAACAAAACAGTTTTGTATATTCAAAGTTTGCTATTTGGTTTCAATGATTTGTTTGCAGCAAACAAAATAAAACTAAATTATTACGAAAAGTTATGTTTCATAAGCTGTTTTTCCTTTTTAACATTCGCAACGACTTCAAAACCACAACTGCTCACACGGCAACAATAATAATAACAACAACGACGACAACGATGTTTAATGCTACGACTATGACGACGATTGAACCCAAGAATTTATAAGTTTTGCAACAAAGAAAACAGGAACCAATTCAAAAGACGCCACCATTAACAATGTAGTAACGTAAAGGATATATAATTACTTATAACTATAGCATTTGCTGACAGCCGAAAAATTCTAAAGAAGCAAAACAAACCACACAAAAAAACAATTTGAGTCTTTTTTGAGTCCTGGTAAGCCAATGGTCTGATATATTTCACAAAGCGTTCCTTTACAATTTACTCACGCAAACCACAACATCTTTACAAAATTTCTCTAAACATCTTTGAAGTCTTGCACATACAATCACACACACTTACACTCTCTTTCTCTATTCATCTCTTATTGCAGGCAGTAATCCCTTCCGGTGGCTATTTGCACTTTGCCAACCAACACAAAAGAGAGTTAGTAAAAAAGAGACCTTTAGAGAATAAGGTTTGCATTAGTGTTAGTCAACTAGATGTTTAGTTGCCACAATTGTAGTCAGCTCAAATTTTGTTTTCTTTTGTTTCACCATTAGCACCTCAAACCTTGATTTAATATTATTAAGAGAGTACAGGTCTTGTGTTTAAGCTTTAAGAAAGAGCTGTTACGCTATGCAAGTGTGAATTGTCATAAGAGCATGTCTAAACATGCGTAGGAGTCTGTAATTTTTAAAGCTTTACTCTAATTACCCTTTTAGCATAGGGTTTCTAGGCTTTTTTCAATTTAAGAATTTCTGCTTATAATATTTATTTACTCATCTTAATAATCTTAGGAGATTTGTATAATAGAAGTAGTTTATCTTAAGCTTTATGCTTAATAACATCCGTTTAGTTTAAAAGAGGCTGCAAACAACAAAAAAAAAAAGTAAAATTAAAATAATAAAAACGAAAATTCATAACATTTTTCCCTTATGTTATCTACAGATTATCTTAAGGCGAAAACGTGTAAACTAAATTAAAACAAAACATTAAATGTAAGATTTATTTTAAAAAATATATTAAAAATTCAATACATTAAAAAAATATTAAGAAACATTCAAGACATTTAGAAACTTAACTTTTGCAAAATATAAAATAAAAAAAATCAATACAGTGTTTAAAAAAGGCGGTAAAAATAATTAAAAATAAAATTAACGTAAAAAATTAAATAAATATGTATACGTTTGTGAAAATATTTTAAAAAATCACACCATAATTTCACATTAATTCCATTAGCAAAATAATAATAATAACGACGTGTGATTTATTTTATCCTAAAATATAATATATTTAATATAGTTTTTATACATTAACCTCCATATTCGTGATACCGAAAGTGTGTTTGAAATGTATTTTGTTCAAATTGTTCACACAAAATTTTCTTGAAAGATATTTTGAATATATTTTTATTTGTTATAAATACGGGCGGTAAATATTTCTTGTTAATTCATAACTTTTTAAGTGCATAAAACTTCTTTTATATAAAAATTTTTTTTTTTTAAATATTTATATATATTTTCAATATTTCTCCAAACTTTTAGTGGCTTCTTTAGCCAAATGTTGACATGTATTTTCCTTGAAAAAACTTATTAATTTATTAACAATAAGATGAAAATATATTGAAAACTTTTTACCATATTTTAAATTGAAAAACAAATGTTTTTTAAATTAAATGCGTAGTACAATAACTATGAAAGTCAAAGAAATATACCAGGAGTGCAATGTAAGATAGTGAATAGAAATGTTTGTGCACAAATAAATAATGGACTGCAGAGTATTATGCGCCTTTAGTTGTTTCACCTCAGCAAATAAAATATAATCCTCATGTAAAAACTTTAATTCCTTTTAGAGTTCGAAATATACGGCTACATGCCACCATTGAAGACTGTTCGCTCCGTCTGTTTAAGTACATATATAGAATATATATAATAAAATTGCCTTTAAGTATCTTCAGAAGTTCCGGAGATATCATCCAAATTGGGTACAAGCAAACATTGTATGTAAAGTTTAAATTTCTTAAAGATAAGACAGACGAATAGACTTTTAATAAAGAATTTTGTAATACTATTTTGAGTGTTTTTTTTATGCCATGTAGTTTTCCTGGAAAAGCAGTTATTTGTTGTCTTATTTTTTCAGCGCTGCGCCATCAAAGTATAACATTATAAAATTTTCAGTAGATGCCTTAAGTCTTAAATATGCAATATTCCAGAAAAACTAATGCGTACATAATTTTCATTCTAGATTTATTTTGAAACACTCTTCAATTCCAGATATTTTTTAAATAATTCGATAAACTATTACCAATTTAGGGACTATAATTTTGTATATATAAATTTTAATATATCCTGCTAAAGTTTTTGAAATTCAGTTGATTTTGGTTGTATGAACATCATTGTTCTTTTAAATGAATTTCAAATATTTTTGCTTTAATCGGCATATGAAGTTTTGGAATATCGAATCATTTTTGATTCAGTATAAAAAAGAATTAAATAAGAACGAATATAATATATTTTTTATTTTTCAAAGAAAAATTTCCATGAAAACAGTTAATTTATTAGGAATTTGTCTACCATTCATTGAGAAAACAAGTCTTTGGCTTTAAACTGATTTTAACTAGAAATTTCTGGAAAAAAATACAAAAATGTGCTACATGTCTGTAGAAGTAGTCTTAATTGATTGCAGAAAAATTACTAATTTAAAAATATAAAACAATGTTCTATCATGTAGTGTCAAACGGAAAAAATATATATAAAAGCAACTACCGACAAACAAACTTGCATGTCCATTTCTATTTTTGAATGGACCGGTTCTTCAGGCTATGATCCTTAATATTGCAATGCATTGCCACCGAAATATGAAATTGGGAGGACAGCTGAAGAATTTGTTGTAGCTATTTTATTCTTTAGTAATGAACTTTGTTTTTAGTTTTGTTATTAAGGAAAATACATGCAGTTGTCAAACAGCAAAAGTTTAAAAGGACTTGTTTGCTATTATTTCCTTTTAGCACTATAAAATTGTACCAAAAAGCTTTAGAATCTAAACAAAATTTTTAACAAGTTTAGCTTTAATTCATTTTATTCGTTCAATCAACAGAACCGAATCGATAAGATATGACGCACTTTCTAATTTTGGTACTAGTTCAATAAACGATTTCAAAACTAATTTTCTAATACAGAAATATTTTACAAATTATTTGTTTTTGTTTTTCAAAATTTTATTCGAAATTATCTATTTAAATATAACTTTATATGATACAAGAAGGCTGGTAAATTGAGCAAATTGTGAATAACGAAATTGTGAATAACGAAATTTATTTCTAAAAGCTTTTAAATATGTTATTGTTTAATTAAAATTTTATCATATTTAATTGAAAATGACATGTTAAATATCCCAAAATTCATAATATCAATTAAATTAATTTTGATTTGAACACAATTTCTTCCACGAACAAAAGTATAGAAATCCATGCGTCGCTTTGTCTTTCAAAATACTTAAAATTTTTACAGAAGGAAATAGAGAGCAAAAGAGAGCAAAAATATTTACAATTTGGTTGTGGGCGCATATAAATGTCAATAACGCAAAGTGATTTATAAAATTATTGTCTTATTATTTCACTGATTTTTTAGCAAACACTTTAATTAAAATTTCGAAATGGTTGCGAATAGTTTTCAAATTGTTTAAACTTTTTAACAATTTTTGTTTTTAATTTTGTATTTCTCTTTTAGTTGAGGGCGAGAGAAAAAGTTAAAAAAAAAATATTTTAAAAATACGTATATGAATTCTTGTTTTTTTTTAAATAAATTATGTATTTTTCCTTTGAATGGAAGGAAGTGAATCACGTTCTTTAGATATCGAAGCAGAAAAATATATAAGAGTTATCAACTACAAAAAATTTTTGAGGTGCGAATATTGGCTATTTCAAGTTTCCAAAAAAATATATTAATATCCCGGATATATTTTTAAATATTGCAGTTGACGTTCTAATCTCTCAATTTGGTGGGTGCTGTTGCCTGAAGTAGTAGAACACGAGACAATGAAGCGGAGGATCCTGAGTTCGAGCCCGCGCTGAGTTATGAAATATTGAGTTGAATTCTTCTGATCAGCATTAGTGCGTGGTTGTGTTAGTTGTTGCCAGCCTGTTTCAATGATGAAGGCATAGTCACTGGTCACTGAACATAATTGGCAGCGACTGACACTATCATGTACTAAAAGCAGAGTAACAGCACCCACCTTCGTCGGCCCTGTAGCAAACATTAGCCAGCGAAGTAAAAAAAGTTGAAATAGCTACAAAAAAAAAACACTGTCTATCGTCTCATCTTTCCTAATCTGTCCCCTCATTACTATCCCCTAGTTTTAAGTTCCGGCGCAATGCATTGCATATGTAGGGGTCATCCCCTGAGTGCTGGTCCTACTCCTAAAAAAAATTATCTAAAAAAAAAACTTTTATTACAACATTTTTACACTAAAAACATTTTTTTAATTTAATCCTGAGTACATAACGAGGTGTGTCGTTCTGATAGTCCTTTTCGGAAGGAGCTTCTCCTTAATGTTTTTAAAATATTATCTCTCCAATTTATTTTCTTAGGAAATCTTTTTTCTGCAATTTCTTTACCTCTTTTTTTAATTTAAAACACTTGTTGAATTTAATTTTATTTCACCAAATATTTTGTTGCCAATTTTACATGTGAATTTTAGGGGTGCATATATTTGGGACGTTTGCAGTATGCAAACAGTTTTGTTGTATATATTATTATACAGTAATTTAAAATAAATATGAAAATATTTTTGCTACTCATATATTAAAAATATAAAGTCACGTTTTATAATATTGACGATGAAACTGTCAGGGAAAAACATTGGAAATTATTTTTGGAAGACTACGTTTTCTATACTTCCGAAGTATCAGTAAGTGTGTATTTCTGACTTTTCAGAAAATGATTATAAACAAAATCCACGTGATTGATTAAGAAGTTATTTTATTTACAAAGAATTTGTCTTTCTTGAATGTATTATACGTTTACATATAAGAATATATCATTTTATTTATATAAAATACAATCGATTTAAAAAATGATTGATAAAGAGAGAGATTTATTTAAAATAAATTGGTAAATTAAATTATTAACAATTATTTCTGTAAATTAAGCAACTTTCCCAAAGAGTAATGAAAATAAATTAATTTGAACTTCTTTAAAATCAAATTTATTTTACAACAGGGACGTGACTTCGCCTTCACATAAATGGAATCAAAAAAGGAAACTTTTTGCAATGACTAAACGATTAAGAAATCATTAGAAGTTATCCTAACTGCTGCGCTGCTTCTGGATCACAGATTTCTATTGGTTTCGTAAGAAACCATTTTCTAACAGATTGTTATATTTTCGCTAACAGACAAAAATACGGGGTACAATTTTTCAGCAATCGCTAATGTACGCTTGTTGTCGTTCTGTTTGCACGATGAAAGCATTGTATTGATATGGAACACTACTGACAGCGATTGCTACAATCATGTACTAAAAAGCACCCTCTTGCTTTGATATTGAAACAAATTCGATGGCAAAATTGTTTACCACAAATTCTTTCTTCTCAATTTTCACCATTTTCATCCTCTGATTATTAGCTTCTCCTTTCTACTGTTCTGGCACAACAGCGCATTGCAAGAGTCAATACTTTCCTTAAACATATTACTTTTAAGCTTTTATCCTTATTTAGATTTTAATCATCTGTGCCATTAATTCCAATACATATGTGAAATAGATGCAAAAGCTTGCCGACTCTTCGGACTTATTTTAAGATTCGCATGCAGTTCGAAAAATTTTATACTGCCTTCATTAGTCTTCGCGGAGGAACAGAAGTACTTCAACCATTCCTTCACTTCAGCTTTTCTTTCGCTTTGGTGTTATTTTTCGAAATAAAAACATGTATTTTAAAGTTATTCGTAATATTAACCCTCTAACCCGCAAGAGTACTTTAAGGCACTTATAACTAAAATTGAATTTACTCAGAAACTAATTACCATATTTTGGTTTAATATTAACGGAGCATTTAGTTATATACATATCTATTTACATTTCTCTCGAAAGTTCAAATACATTTCGACACTTGGCTTCGATTGTGTCAGCTGGTTAGTAAGAGGAATCAAAATTATTGCAAGTGAAATTCTGTCTGTCTGCGACTTTTTTTTAAACTAATTTCTACTAACTTCTAGTCGTCCGATGTATGCGAAATAATTTTTGTAGGAAAGGTACGATATCCTTCTTTGAAATTATATGTTTGTAAATGCAAAACAAAAAAAGAACATGTACTAAGAACTTAAAAAATAAAAAGCGCCTCAGGACACTCTTGCGCGTTCCGGCTAATCGGTCACTTATATTCCGTTACATTTTATCTCTTTGTTATTTTATTTTAAAATTTTTGTCAAAAAGTGATAGAAATTACAGATAGAAACCGCAGACGGATTAAATTATCCGCATTGACTGATGAAGTTGACGCACCTTCATCATCATTTGTCGAAAATGTCAATCATGTTCTGCAGCCAAAGAACCAGTCCCATCAACAACTGAAAGGAAGCCATCGAAAAGACTTCGTTCTTCGATATCATTGATGGAAAGTAGTGGTCCAGTAAATGTGCCATCTAATGGTGGCTTCATTGCAAACTATGCAAAAAATCACAGACACAGTGTGTTTGTTCAAAGCGCAACGTTCATTTGTGCTGCTTAAACGCTAAATATTACTTTTACGAATATCATCGTAGAAAGTAAACCATAAATTCATATTTTTTTATAACATTCATCCAATTTTTAATAAAATCTTATCATAAATAATATTTGTTTTTCTTACACCGGAACCGTCAACAGCTTTACACCGGAACGCGCCCTGAGGCACTTTTCACCTTTTCTCACCTAACTCGATAATGACTTTCTGATGTTTTTTTAAGATTATTAGGTCATAATTATTTAAAAAAAAAACTAGCCAACTATTTTTAAAAACTTTTAAAAGTTTGCGGGTTAGAGGGTTAAATTATGTGACAATGCAAATCATATATAAGTTATTTTAATTTAAATATGCATATATCTCACACTTTCCTTACCTGAAATAAGTTTTCTTTAAAAGAAACCCAACTCTTGCCGAAAATTAATGAATGAGATTTAGATATCAACTAAAACTGAACAAAATTTTAAATTTATCAGGTGCCACAAAGTAAAAAAAAAAGATAAATAGTTATGTTTACAATTGTAAAGTAAAGTTAAATATTTTTATTTTTTCATTAAATGTTACAAATACAACTACAAACTATATTATAACTTAATTAACCGAGAATAGTAACAAAGACGCGTTGTAGAGCCTGTGCTAGGACGTAGTGTTGTACACTACGCCGTAGCAAACCGCAGCACTTATCTAAAAATTAATAAATCACGCAAAAACCTATGGTTTTAGGTATGAATATGTTCGAAGCATAATGTGATTTAAATCACCGCCTCTAGATTGTTGCTGCAGTTGATATGAAAGAGTTGAAGAAAATTTGGTTCGAAAAATCAGCATTGACATTTCGGGATGGTGCTTATATATAATATAATAATATATAATATATATAATAGAAAATTTAAAAAAGTGTGAACAAAATTTTTATTAGTAGAGATAATTTTCTAAACTCCTTCGGTTTATAAAAGCGGACCCATAGACATAAAATAACGTATACGTCTAATATAACGTATACGTCCCGTGGTACGTCATCCATCTTTACAAATTTTCTCAATGTTATTGATAATTTTTTTTTTGCCGATGTCGAAAGCTATAGTTCGAGCAAATAAATCACATGTAAAAGAAATACAAGTTTTTAAAATTGAGTAGGCAGTATTTGTTTGTTTTTGCTTCAATTTAAATATATTAAAAGTTTAAAGTTGTCGATATAATCAGTGTTCATATAAATTTTATATTAAAGCAAATTCTGTACTCTATAAATTTATAGTAACCAGATTTTTAGAACAAGCCTGATATTCTTTTTATTTCACTTAGATTCAGTCAGAAATTCGTATGGCTATATTAGGTGATCTAATGATATGTTCTCTCTCACACAATAAATGTTACTAGATCTGGCAAAACGCATCGCGTATGTAGCGGCCGTTATATAAAAAAATATATAAAAACAGTGACTGTTTTGTGAAATATGTTCATTAATTCGATAATATCTATATAAAACATTTATAACTTTCTGTGGTCTCGGTTTTTTACTATTTATTTTAATCTGGAATTTATAAAAAAGATTAATAGAAAATGCTTTTACTATTACTCGACACATTTTTTTTTTCTTGGACCAGCACTCAGGGGATGACCCGTACATATGCGATGCATTGTGCCATGATCTGCACTAAGTGTCTTCAAAAATTCTCTTAAATTTCTGGAACTGGTAATTTTTATATATTTTCCACAAAAAGAAATGCATATATATATATATATATATATATATATATATATATATATTAAACATGGCATCTTCGAAAAATATCAGGCATTAACATTTCTTTTGCTATGAAACGTATTTCTTCAGTTGTCTTTATTCAGTAACACGATCTTTAATGTCAATTATAAATTCATCTTCGATAAGTTGTATGTATCTGCTTGTTGTATGTACTATTTCCCCAGCAGTCACTTATATTCCCCCCATTCATTTGTAAAGTTCTCCATTTTTTATTTTATAGAACCGTTTAACTGCTAGAAGCAGCATATTGCCTAATAATGTAGTGCTCATCTTATTGTTTGCTCTAAAAATTCACAATTTTTCATTATATTACTAAATAAGCACCATTATTATAACATTTTATATATAATATTCTCCTTCGAAGAAAGAAACGAAATATCATCTAAATTTGCACTTTTTAATTCTTGTTATTTCATGCTTGCCTACTGCTATACTATCACACAGTTTAACATCCGTTTCCTTTTTTATTGCTCCTTAAAAACATTTCCTCTACGACAATGTATTTTATCTTAATTTTAGTTCGACTCCTCTTTTTCCTTTTGCCCACAAGCAACAAAAACAACAAGGCTTACCAACATACAATGTAGCTGCTGTTACACTTAACACCTACATTATGAGAAGAAAATTATCAAATAATGCAACACAGCTCACACACATAAGTTTGGGTGTGTGTGTGTGTGTGCATATACCAACACTTGGATATCAATGTTAGAAACATAAACTCGAAGTAGTTTCTATGCTCTCAGACTTGCCTTACAACTACAGTTACAATCGTACTCTATTTAGCAGCGTCTGCTACTTCGTTATAGTTCGTAACGTCTTCGTGTTGTACATTTCACTGGTGTATGAATGAAGATTTCCTTGAGTCCATCCGTGTGTGTGCCTGTATGAGTGCCTTGTTTTTTATACAACTGCGCATTATATTCTTGTATTTCTTGCACACAAACAGATGCTATTGAGGAAAAGTGTATGCATCCACATATAAAAACTAAGTCTTGTATAGGAAATTATATACTTTTATACATCTACATATTTTAATATATGTAGCTATAGATAGATGGATACCAACACATTTATTTTATATATACATATAAATGAAAATAGATAACTTTTTATATGTATTTGTTGTTTGTGTTTGTGTGCTTTTGTATAAGAGTTGGAATATATTTTCCTATTCAAAGATGGTCTCAGCAAACTGCAAGTATTTTTGTGGCATATTTCTATATGAGACTTGTATTTATTATTATGGTTGTGTTAGTTGTTGTAGCAGTAGCAGCAGCATCGCACAAGACTGGCAAATTTATTTAATATTATAGAAAATATTATAATAAACTAAAACTCAAAATGAGAAAGATGCTGCTGACACTGATGCTGCTGCTAAGTATTGAGAATAATGCTTATATATTATGCTCAGTAAAAATATATTTTCTACTAAAATAGGGAAATTATTACTTGCACACATATACACTTGCACGTAGATGTAAATACACACACATCTATAGCATCTAACCTTATGAGATGTTTCTTATTTGCTCGGTGTTGCCTTGCTCCTTTACGCCAACAACAACTGCTGCAACTAAATGTATCTTTTAACATTATTCTTACCCTGCCTCCCTTTCACTGTAATACACTGCCAAGATTTTGGTTTGTAAAACATTAAACTAAACTGTGTATAGTATGGCTACAATGGCAATCTTACTCGAGCCCTGCCACCTTCTCTCCTTAATACTGGCTTTTACTGGCCGGCAATCTAACTGACTGACTGACTATGAGTTTGTCTGGCTAAATGACTGCCTGCCTGGCAGCTGGCTTGCTTGCCTTTTTGCCTTATTATTTTACTATTTTGTATAGTGTAGTTATTGTGTGCACACAAGTAAATATGCCAACATTTTATGAACACTTGTGCTAGGGTACATACATATATGTGTGTGTGTGTGTATTATGCAAGTTTGACGGAGTCTGTGTGTGCATGTGTGTGTGTGTGTGTGCTTTTTAATATTTTTGTGCACACTTATTCTGCTGCAACAACAGCAATAAAATAACGAAAACCTAAGTAGAAGACTAAGACCAAATGCAAGACACCGACATACGAAGAAGACTCATTGTGACCATTAGACATTTATTTAGGTTTAGTTTAGCTTCGACTACTTTTGGCGTGAGTTCTCGTAATTTTCATATATATTTTATATATATTATATAAAATGTTATATCTATATACACATACATATATTATTTAAATCAAATATATTTAAAAAAAGAAAAAACAAAAATAACGAGAAGAAAAAGCAACAAAAATTTTTACTCTCTTAATACCAAAACACATAGAAATTTGAAGCGAAGAAGAAAGAATAAGTGGTAGAAGGAAGAAGAAAGTATACAATTTTCTTCGTTCACTTATATATATATATTTATATGTATGTATATAAATATATAATATATATTAAAATTATATATATTTATATATATTCAAAATAAAAGTACATGTCTTAAACATCTTAAGAGTTATTCATCTTAGGTCAAGCGAACGTTTCGTTACGTGTTTACGCGCTTTAATCTTCATATTTAAAAACAACAACAAATAAAATGCCCAAAAAAATATATTTAAAGATTTTAGTAAAATAATAAATTCGATTGAAAATTTCTTAAAAAAACATATTGTGAAAAAAAATTTATTAAGTTAAAAAAAAATGTTTAACAAAAAAATAAATTCAACAATTGTTCAAACGGCTTAAAACTAACGTTTAATGGATATTATTCTTGATTAAAATCTTGATGGTATAAATATGTTAAGAAATAAATCATTAAATTTTTTTATTTAATTACTTAGATGTCTGCGGCAAAATGAAAATATAAAATTATCAACAAAATATGTTACTGCTTAAATAACATAAAAAAGTGAGCACTAAAAAATAAATATAGCAAAAAAAGTTAAACGAATTCTAAAAAATATTTGAAAAAAAAATAAACAACAAGTTAAATAAGTTAATAAATATATTTGCTATTAATCAATCATATTTAAAAAAAAAAGCATGCAACGTGGAGTTTTTTATTGAAATACAGGAGTTTTTTTATTGAACATGAAGTTAAATGAACGGACCTTTTATTTTGCCATGAAATTGCCAATAAAAATTATAGAAAATAAATTTATAAACTTACCTGAAATAAAATAACGAGTGGTGCCCAATTTTAATGAGTCAACTTTATAGCCTGATAATTTTTATGTTTCGAAATAGTTTTGGATTTTTTTTCCTTGCATATTTTTTATATTCGCTGTCTATCCCACAAAGCAAAGAACTCTGTCCAGTGAATATTTATTCGATCAATATGTATTTAACATTCCAATACGGATTTACTTTCAATTTAAATTGAATGAAAAGTTTTTGCTACAGAATCATTTTCACAATCTTTTCTGTGTGCGTCAATAAATTATATTTTTTTTAAGGCCAAATTATATAAATTTCAAAATAAAATTTACGTATTTTGCTTTTAACAAATTTCAAAATAATAATTCTAACAAGTGAAGCAGATGATATTAGAAATGTGAACAGATACAAAGCATATATCTCCATATGGGTGACTTTTAAATAGTGGGAAATATTTTTTTTTTTTTGTAAAAACGAAATTAGTTAAAACTATGGAGTTGTACGAAACCGTTGCTTTTGTTTTCAAAAAGCAAGCAGAAACAAATATATGCCAAAAATTAAAAAATTATTTACGTTTAATTTCAATTTTTTTTTTTTCTCTTATTTAGGGCGAAGATTTTTCATGCAGGACTTTTTAAAAATAAGAAAATTGGTTAAAATTACTTAAGAATAAGAGTCTTAAATGTTTGAACTTTTGAAGCTACCACCTTACAATCCATGCGATTGAAAGAATATACAACGAAGTGTGATAAGGAGTCATTTTGTCATCCCCATAATAAAGAAAATTTCAACTTTTTCTAAAATAAAAAAATTATAGAATAATTTATTGCTTTAGATAAACCTCTAGTTGAAATTAAATCATTTTGAAATTGTATTAACAAAGCTGAGCTAAAATAACTCTGCTATTTGAATACATAATCTTACGGATAAGGAAGTTACCAAAAGCAAATTACACAATTTTTGCTATAATTTTTATTATAATACGAATTAGTTAAATTATTATTGAATACTGATAGAAATATATTATTTACCCAGCAAGATTTTATAATTTTTAAAACAGTTTTTGGTTTCTTTGTGAATGTAAATTTTTATAGTCTGTTACAAATGCAATCAAGAAGCAGTGCCAAACAATCCAACAAATAAAGGAATTTAGATCTGCCGAATTCCTAAAAAAAAAATTAAACTACATTTGAGGCGTACTTTAAGGAATATATATTTTTTTTATTAAAATTTAAGCCCAAAATAGTTATTATAAATAAGACAGAGTGGTACTAACATTTTTTTTTAATTAAAAACCAGCGGAAACAATTTGGCAGCCATTCTTGGGAAGCTACTTTTTTCTATTAATAGTGTGTATTTTGGGCTTATCAGGAGGTTCTTTTACTTACTCAATACTTAAAGTGATTTATATTTAACTATTATATTTTTATTTAAAAAGCATAATTTTTGTTTATAAATATTTTAATTTTTAAAAAATATTTTTATTTACAAAAAATATTATTATTTATTAAAAATATTTTTATTAAAATATATTTTTATATATATATATAAAAAATATATTGATTTAAAAAATATTCAGATATATAAATAATTAACAATTATTTGTATATCCCAATAAGCGACTTTCACTTCATAAAATTAAAAACTATTTCTTTTGCTCTTATTAAAAATGGCTTACAAAAATCAGATTTATTTAACATGAGGAACATGACTTCGGATTCACTAACAAGGCTTAAAAAAATAACTTCTTGCAAAAATCATTAAAATTTATAAAGATCTGCGCTACTTTCAGATGACAAGTTCAGGTTCTTACTGCCTGTTTTTGTAAAAAGATTAAAAATTTTCATTTGGGTATTCATTTTGAAGCAACAATAAAAATAACTCAAAATTTGCTTTTGTTTCAATATAAATACCCAAACGGAAATTTGTATTCTTTTTTCAAAAACAGGCAGCTATGGCTTTTTCTCGAAGCTTTTTTTTTGTATTGTGTGGGTAATAGAATGTACCAAAGCTGCAAACTTGTTAGAAATGTTGCAACTACTAAAACATATTTTTTTCATAAATTTCTGTTCGGTGCTAAAGTTTAAAGATTGTAAATGAACAAATTTAAATTTAATTACGTATTAAAAATAAGCAACATTTAATTGATACAATTTATTTCATCCGCCATATTTTAAGGTTTTTCTTATTTTGGGATTTCGTTGCAATTTTTTAAATAAAAGGCCTTTTTTGTTTGTTTTATAATAATAATATATCAGATTTTGCTGCCCTTCGTTTTAATAATTTATATATGATTTTAAATACTATATCAACATTTATTATTGGGAAACGTTGTGCAACACTAAATTTAAATTTATTTGTTCAGGTTTCCGAAGTTAATAGCCTTAAGAATCAAAGTGATCATTCAATAGGCTTTTCAGGGAACATTTTAGCCAAATGTTGTTTAGCAAAATATATTATTGTAAACTGCTAGTCATGTGATAAATATGCTTATTACTACTGCTTAACAATTGTGAAATATAATCGAAAAAATTATACACAAAATAAAGTATGAGTGATGTGTTTTTACAAAAATACAAATATATTCCATATAAGTGTTTAACGCCCTGTAAAATAGCTAAAATTATTTATTCATTAGAAAGGCAGATGATGATTAGAAAAATCGTCTTGAATCAGTGCAGTTAAAGAAATTATTTTGTAGATGGTGTTATAAAAAAAGACGAAGAAAAGACGATATTTGTAGCACTCAAATGGTAGTCATAAAATCATATGTCCTAAAATAACAACAGGAATAAATATGTCTGCTTTAAGCAATATAGAACAAAATAGAACGTTATTGTTATTTAACAAGAACTTTGTCTTAAAATTGTATTTAAAACAGAATTACTCATAAAACTAAAATATTTTTATGTAGTAAGAATTTTAACGAACATTTTTTTATATTGCTATATTAAATTGAATTAAGATTCTATAGGCTAATTGTTCGACATTTTTATTTAAATCTCAGAAAGACATGATAAGGGTTGAGTCTTTCGAAAACAGCTGTTCTGCTCTGATGTGATAGTTGAATAACAAAAACTGATGTTGACTTGCCTTTGTGCCTTGGAATATTTATAATGTCTTTCTGAGATTTAAATAAAAATTTCGAACAATTAGCCTATAGAATCTTAATTCAATTTAACATAAAATATTTTTATTTCAATTTTCTTATTTCAAAATGGTACAGAACGGTATGCAGTGACATCGTAGGACAGGCAGAATATGAAATTATTTTTATTTAAAACATGGCTAAGGTCTTACAAATATCAAAATATCTACATTTAAAATAAAAAATATAAATATTTTAGTGGTTTAAACTCTTTCTGTGCCAATCTCTCTCTCTCCCTCTTTGTCACACATCAAGCCAACCTCTTTCACATTTTTACAAAAACTTTATGAGAAATCAGAAAACTCTATTCCAAAATTCTTGTTATTTTATGAATTTTTTGCAAAATTATCGGTGTTACAAAATGCACTTACAGCAAAGAAATCTGTAGGACTATTTTTAAAAAATTTTAAAACAAAATCCCAAAAATAAAGAGCTAGAGCCAATAAAAAGGTTAATTGTTTTTGAGGAAAATCATTTATTTGTATCGAGCCCAATGAAATATCGTTATCGAAATACAGCAAAGGAAATTTCAGCTTAAGCAGATTTTCTCGTTAATTTGTTAAAATTGTTGAAATTGCAAAGTGTATGTTAAGATAAATTTTGGCCAAAACTACTACCACAACTACTAAATTACTAAGTTTTCACGGCATCAAATATATATTAAAATATCTTAACATATTGCGCGTAACTGTAAAGGAAATTTATTAGGTATCATATAACAATCCACTACTTCTGTAGCCAATATTAGGGATCTCTTTCGGTTTAAACCAAATAGAATTAAAAAATACTTCTCCTGTAACATTTACTTGTTTTTAGTTTATTAAGCGTTATTATTATTAAGAAGTGCAGAATATTTACTGAAACAAGTATTGGACTCGTCTTAAGAAGTGCGTCTATTTGTCAGGTTTTTAAAGCAGTTTGCTGTATCTTTCTATAAAAAAAAGCTTTATTCTCGTTAAATATCAAATAGCTTTATTGTAGTACTTATGTCATGTATTATAATTTCTATTTATGTGTTTTATTTTAAACTTTTATTTTTTTGTTGCAGAATTCTTCGTTAGTTCATATACGTTCAGAAAAAAATAATAGAAATGAAAAGTGTGGTATTACAATCATAAAGATTAGAATGGATTACGACACAGATTGTCACTTAACTATTGAAAAATTTGATTTGAACGCTTTCATTGGAAGTTTTTAAATTAAAAAATTATTCTTTTTTCACAATATCCACTTATTGACAACTCAAATTAAAATGCCAGCCATTACAATGTGTATAAAAACGTATATTCTGAAAAATGTTACCTTAAGCCATTTTAGTACACACTGAATTATTTAAAAAGTATTAAAAAATTAAGTAAAAAGGATTTTCAGAAACAAACACTTATTGGACGGTCTTGCAACGTTTTATCAATTGGTTGGCTCATATGTTTATTTAAATTGGAAATGCGTTTGCCATATTTTATAATTATTATACAAGCAAACAGAGGCCTCCTGGCAGTTCAGGTATCATTCACAATAGCGGTTAATGTTTAATCGGTCTATTCAGCTACTGCCAAAAACATAAAACTTTATTAGCTTGTACTTAGACCACGAATGGGTAATATTATTCGATTTTTTGCAGATAAATAAGCAAGTTGCAAGAAATTATTCAAGGATGTTAATTTTTTCAACAGGCTTTAAGTTCAAATCTGCGAAACTGCAAATTATTATTTGTTATTTTCATTTAATAAATGAATTTGTTTAAGTTCTATTTAGTTTTAAGAGTGGAATATTAAGAATATTTTTCATAGTCATCAAACCAGCAGCACGGATCAGTACTAATTTCGAGGCCGCTACGCCATCTCATCAGAGTTCTTTGTTCAATTTTTCCACTATTGCAAGTGGTGCTAGTTAGTAGGAATATCAACTATTTAACCAATATTTTAACGAACATTGAATATGAGAAGTTCTTACATTAATTTTTTCAAGTTATTACTTTTTGGTTAGTACGAAATTCCCCAACCCCGACGATTAATATTCCCAATATTCCATATATCTCTTTCGCTTTTCCAAAGCCATCGGCTGCTGATATCTAAAGCTTTTGTTATTTATGTTCAAGTAATTGTATATTAGTTATTTAATTATTTGTTTTCAATAGTGAATAAACTGAACAAAGAATGCTGATGATATGGCGTAGCAGTAAACATCTCAGTTGGTTCTAAATGAACAAAATGAAATGAGGATTTTTACATGAATCATTTAAATTCCAATTGAAAGTGAGGACCTTTTAAGCGATAATGATCGAAATAAAAAATACAAATGTTCTAACTAGTTAATAAAACGACTTAAAAGAATTATATATATTAGAATTCTTTTTAAATCCTTCTAAAACTTCTTAAAATTATTTAGAGACTACATTGGATACTGCCTTTCTATAAAGAACATGATCATCAAAAGTCACTAATGAAAAAACAAAAATATTCTTTATGAATTTTGCCGTTTACTACAAACATATAGTCTCAAAGTTTTCAATATATTGTATATAAAATAATTTCTGTCTACCAGCAATGTCACAGAGTTCAAATTCGATCGGGAAAGGAATTTATTTCATTTGGAACCACAGAAAACGAACCAATTCCCATGTATTTAATCACTTTCAATGAATTTACCTAATGAAATTGAATTTACCTAATGAATATAGTTTCTAAAAAGTTTCCAGTGGTCATCGGCTTTTATATAACCTGGTTACTGTACAGTTAAGATTTAAATTATGTTAAAAACTATACGCATAAACAGTGGGTTAACTAGTAAACAAAATATTAAAACAAATTTGGGGCATACTTTTGGGAGCTAAAAAATAAGTATATTCACATTTCTATGCTCTGTTTACTTTAAAACGCTATTGTTGATCAGTTTTCAGATGTTTACATATCATGGCTAATGTTTTCTTATATATTTATAATGGTCTCTTCAACTAAAATTGAATTTTGTTTATTAAATATAAACATTCAAAAATTCTACTCACAGGCACTCACTCACAGATTTTATTTCATTGATGATATATTAGTTGAAATATATTTCTCAATTAACATATTTAATTATATTACTAAGTATTTAAACACACACATTATTTCTCTCTTTTTTTATTTACAGAATATGTAAGCATTTAAAATTATGTTACTAGTTTGCTTAAGATATTATTATAATATGAACTGACCCCAATCGAACGAGTTTATATTATAATAAACGAAAAATGTAGAAACAAAACGACAAATAAAAAACAAGCCGTAAAGTAGGCAATACATTTTTATATTTATATCATAACAAAAAGAAGTGAGCACAAATAATAAAATAATTAATTCTCAAGCATCGTATTAAATTTGAATAAATGAAATTAAAATAAGTGCTGCCGCCCTTTAAATAAAAGTAATACAATAAGAAAAAATAAAATAAAATATAATAACATAAATATGTCTGATATAAAGTGAAAATAAGAAAGTGTTGTTAATCATATGTTTTTCAAAGTAAACAAAAACAAACCCGAAAATTCAGCTTTAATACCCTTGCGTGTGAATGTATAATAATATAAAAAATAGTAAAAAATCACTACGAAAATGTAACAAAATAAAATTTGCAAAAATATAAGAAAAACAAAAACGAAAAGCAAAAAAATTTTTCAGAAAAAGCATGGTTTTTACAGCCGGCTTATTATTATCATCAGCATGCACCTTACATGTGCTACTACTTTTGCTGCTGCTATTGCTGCCACTACCACCCCAACAACAACAGCAACAGGCTCACACTCGATCCCCCAAAACTCCCCTCAATAATGCAATAACAATATTACTACTACAACACTAACGTTCTACCAACATGCTCTCGTACAAAGCGAGTAAAGTAAAGAAAACAAAATAATTTTATGAATTTTTTCTTTTAACAAAAAAAAAATTTATTTTGTATGTTTTCGTTATTGTATGCAATATTTGATTTCATTCTTTTTCTGGGGCTGAGGGGGCTTGGCTGTTGAATGTGGGTGGAATGGTCGGTTGGTTGACTGGCTGGATGGCTGGATGGCTGGCTGGTTGGAATCTGTTGCTGTTCGCTTGTCATATCGATGTTGGTGTTGCTTTCATTTGAGTGTGTCTGCCTGCTATTGTAATATGCTTAAAAGTATGCAGCATATGTTTTTTGTATATTTGGTGTTGCAGCAGTAATATGTTGCTATACATTGCCTTAACAACAACAACAGCAAAAAACGGTTACAACAGCAACTTCTACCTCAAGCAATGTGTAACGCGTATATAAAAATCAAAAGAATAACAAAAATATTTAAAAAGAAATAAAGAAGCAAACATGCACGCATTACTTGCAACAATGCAACAATAACAACAATATGAACACCAACAGCAAGAATTACTACGAAGACGCAAACATCGTCTATGATGATTTCGATGTGCATGCCCAAGTAGCAACAGACTTTTTAAGTCGTTTTTTTGTCAAACCAAAAAAAATGAACACAAAAATGTTTAAGGGTAAAATATCGTAAAATGGTATTGGTGAATAATTATATTAAAATATGAAGTAAAGAAAAAAAACAAACAAAAAACAATAATAGACGTATAAAGAATTTTCTTTAAAACTATAAAAGAAAACAAGATATTATGCATAGACCAGAACTATTTAATTTTTTTAGTTCAACAAAAAATAATAATCATTTTTAACTTTCTCGAAAGCAATATATATTTTATATATCATTAATTATCATTCTTTTATATATAATTTAATAACATTTAAAAGATATTCACACACACACACTCACACTTCTTATTAAAATTCTTACATTCGGTATTAAAATCCCTGAATTCGCTATGACTCTACTTTTCTTTTGGTTGTAGTTATTGTTAAAGCAAATATGCGTAAGTCGCATAATTACATTGATTTTGATATTGATCTTTCCTTGTTTCTTGGAAAATTCATTAGGTCTTTCTGAATGGCACACTTTATAACTTTTAGTCTACTAATCTTTATAAATTTTCATATAGTTGAAGTTTCATGTTTTTTTAAGAACAAAAAAACAAAAACCTAAATATAAAAGTATGCCACTTACGCTAACAAGTCTAGGGGACAAATTCAAATCGCCATAGCTGAATATGAGGAAAATACTTTAAAGTTCCAATTAAATGCATACTGAATGCAAGAATTACTTTTTATTAAAAATTTTTAATAAATAAATTTCTATAACACAAATTATCTATCCTTTAAAGCAGTGCTTTTATAGGATTTTATTTCAAATTATGTAATCAAATGGTTGCGCTATCGTGTTGGAACCTGATATTCAGCTGACTAATTTGTAAAAACAAATACTTTGCCCAAAGACAGGTCATTGCTCATTTCGAAAGAAATAAGTATCGACGATGCTGTCAGCGTTTAGAAGAACGTAGGCATTTAACCAGAAAATAACTTCATTATGAACTACGCAAATAGGATTTTCTAAAGCAAATTACCGCAACTTGGTAGTCTTGTTTTAGAGTTAAACAATAGAAGATGACTGGCTAAGCCTTATTAAACTAACATGTCAGCTTATGTTGATATTATCACCTGGCAAGCCTTAATTATCAACGTCAGTAGTGATCATGCATAATGCTTTGATTTAATATCCGACATATATCATTTTGTGACATAGTAATAAAGATCTTTGATGAGGAAAATTATATATAAACAATATTTACATAACGCAGGGTTAAGGAAGGATTTGCTTTTTCTTTTACAAGTCCCTTTTTCGGTAAAAACTAGGGAAGTGCAAATGTCGACATTTTTTTCGTATCACGCGTGAATTACGTGAATTGTGATTACAAATTATTAAAATTATGCGTGCGTGCGTGAGCGTGATTCAAAATTCTAGGATCGTTCGTTAATTTCAATAGGTATAATATTCACGTACTCAAAACAGAAGATACATTACATACATACGAATTTATGTGCTAGGCACACAAGTACAATTTTACTGTGAGTGTGCGCGATTTTACGAAATTGTTGCCAACGTGCGTGAAAGTGCGTGATTAAAAATAATGCCTTAGTGAGTGTGCGTTATCGTGAGCGCCTTAAATCTTGAATGAGCGTGCGTGAAATAAAGTTGAGTTTCGTGCGTGATCGTGAGTTTAATTTTACTGAAGTATACATCTCTAATAAAAGCTCTCCGTCTTTCGAAAATTTATTTAACTACTAATTGGAGAATTAGTATATGAGCTGTTAACAGCCACAACTTTTCTGAATAAGCTCCTGTTAGCGCTTCGAAAAACGGAGTTCATCTAAATCGGGTTTCCTAAAAATAATTTGATACTCCACGAAAAGAAGTGAAAAATTTATACAATTACTGTCAATTATAACAAAATTATTCGTCTTAAAAACACAGTTTAATTTGATAATTAATATAATTTCATTAATGGAAAAATTAATTGCAGTAGAAACATTTTCAATAAATTAATAAAAAACAAAACAACGAGTTTCTTACAAAATAATAACTTCGTCTAATGAAATCTAATAAAGCTATTAATCGTGTGTGTTAATTGTGGCCAGCTTTATAAAAATAAAAGAAAAGATATACAAATTTTTATCGTCAATGTGTTTAGAAAAACTTTTATATCTCTAAAATAAAACATTTATTTAAGTAAAATTCAATTTCATTTAATAATGCAACTACAAATTGAAACGAAACATGGTCACACGGTAATAATTTATTCTCTATTCGTCGGTGTAAGAAAAAGAAGTAACTGTCGATTTCACCATGACGACAGAGTTCTTTCTTTCGTATAAACACTTTTGAAATAGAAACAATTTATGAAATTTCGTTTTAAATATATTTCTACAAAAGAAAAAATTCATTCGACATTGTGAAATAGTCAGTAAATCTATTTTGTGGTTCGAAGCCTTTGGCGAATTTCGGCGGCGCAATGTTTATGTGTATTTCCATTTTTTACGACGAAACCCCTGTCCAAAAAATTCTCCTTTCGTCCCAATTGTGTTCCCAGCAAAACTTTGCCCACCTATACGATTTTCACCCATACAACCCAAACTTATGACATTCAAGATTAATTTATTCACTTATTCATGAATCACACTTTTTTGAGAGGCGTCTCTTTTGCTTCTTATCACAGCAACACAGCAAAGCCGCACGTATCTTAAGTGCCAACTTAAGCAAAGCAATTTAAAACATCAAAATATTTAGGGGCGTTTTCAAAAACAAAATTATGAAAGCCATATTCTTAGCAAGACAACAATAACAACTTCAATCATTACACAACATCATTCGATTATTTCTTTTATATTTAATCATTAGTTTTATATTCTGTTCAGTTATTTGAATATTTAAATAGAAAAATATTTGATAAAACCATGTCTGAGAGAATGCAATACTAATGGAAAATTTTCTTTGTTATTTTTTTACAAAATCTATTTTTAGGTTACACCATATCGAGAAGTTATCCAATGAAAAAGCCGCTTAAATTTTGGTAAGTACAGAACTCTTTTTTATATATCGCAACAAATAAGCAAAATATTAATCATAACTCTTGAAATAAAATATAAAAAACTATTTAAATATTTATATAAAATATTAAAAGAAGTGGTTTTCAACATTAATAAATTTGGCTGATGATTTACATCGTTCTTAATATTTCGTATCAAACAAAAATAACAAATTAAAAAAATAATTTATCCTAGACCAGGGGTCGGCAACCTTTTGAGTGGGAAGAAGCAAGAATTACAACTTACAAAATTTCAAAGTTTTTAAAGCGGCACAAAAATTTTTCTTGGTGGCAATAAGAAGTACTTTAATAAATAAAGCTTTTTGACAAAAAAAGAACTTATCTATTTATTCATAAGAAAGATATATATTTATTCATATATAAGTATTGTTTTTTCATAACAAATTAGATTATTAGATAATCTCTTACGGCTTATTCATAAAATATAATTCTGGTTTATTAAGAGCTTATTTGACAAATTTCTCTGCAATATATGTCAAATAAGCATTTAATAAATCTAAAATATTTTTTATGAATAAGGCAGTTATTATTTAAGTATAAAATTAAAAGAAATTAAAAAGTTTTCATACAACACTCAATAACAAACAATTGGTTTTAGAAAGTTTTGATAAATTTGGCTCATAACTCGTTGTTTTAGTTTCAAACACGACTCTAAATTTTCATTTGTTAATTGGCTTCTTACTTTACCTTTCATGCAAGAGAACGCTTGTTCGCACGAATATGTTGATCCGAAGATAGTCAGCACCCCAAATGCCAACTTCTTCGCCTCACTGTAGCAATCTGGAAGATAATTCCATGCATCGAATATAAGTGCCTCAACTCGCGGCATTTCTTTTAAAGCTGTCCACTTTTGTTGCGTTACGTACATACAGTATCAACTCTAAATGGCTCAATGTGGATTTCATTACTGTTTGTGTTGAGAGGATTTACTATGAATGCTAGAGGGGTTTTGTGAAATTTTGTGAAGTAATTCGTGTCAATTATTGCACTGGTTTTATCGCGATATTCCTTTAGAAATTTAAAATGAAGTAATTTACCGCTTTGAATATCTTCTGCAAAGATAATTAATTTTTCTTCAAAACAAACCAATTTTTCTACCAAAACTTAGGCTGGGTTTCCTTTTCCTTGCAGTTTTAAATTCAGTTCATTTAATTTCGCTGTGATATCCACCATAAAGTAAAACTTTTCTAACCATTTGCCGTTCTCCAATTCAGGATGATTAATGCCTTTTTCATTGAGGAATGTATTTATTTCATTCAAGCACAAAGCAAAACGTTTCAACACCTTGCCTTTGGAAACCCATCGCACTTTATTGTGAAGAAGGAGGTCGGAATATTGAGACTCCATTTCGTTTAAGAATTCTTTAAACTGACGATGGTAGAGTACTTTCGACAAAATGCTGTTAACAATCATGATTACCAAATTCACTACCTCAACTATTTCGGCCGGAAATGTTTGGGCACAAAGCGCTTCTTGGTGTATTATGCAGTGAAACGTAAGAATTTCGTGGCTTTCGTATGGCTCTGAAGAATCGTTGTTGTCCCTTTATTTTTTCCTAATCGATTCAGAACGATTTTTAATTGTTTTTTTATAAAACAAATAATATTTGCGCATGGAGCTAAAGAGCCGCAGCTTCACATCCAAAGAGCCGCATGTGGCTCGCTAGCCGCAGGTTGCCGACCCCTGTCCTAGACTATAATATTTGTTTTACTATTTTCACCTTCTTTCCTTAAGAAGTTGTTAATTTTCAAGGCTTAAAACTAAAAGCTTTAATTAATTGCCCATTTTTATTTTTCTTTATAAATATAAAAATGTTTATTAAAATATTTTAATATTTCACCACTATTTTATTAAATTATTTTTAAGTTGAAGGATTTTGTCGGCTTGATTAATGTTCTTCTGAGAATGTTTTTTTGCAGACCAGCCTACTCTACATTCTTTACATTTTTAATTTAGCCATTTTATTATCCAGGGCCATTGTTTTATTTTTCTGTAGGTTTTCCTTTATTTTTTAATTCTGCTGTCTTAATTACTTTGTTTGCCTTCATGTGTTGTTCATAATATATGAATATGAAAGAAATCTCAAGAATAAGTAGCCGCATTAATCCTTTGGGATCCTAATTACAATGAGTATAAGTTTGACGATAGATAATTGTTCAATTCATAAGCTGGCATCGACGTCGCATACATTTTTGTTTTACTCTTACCAGCACGCAGGGTATGAAACCTACTGATTCAATGCATTGGGCGGGAACTTTCATATGAAAGCAGGGGCTAGAGTTCAGACGATAGATAAAGAAATTTGAATTTTTGCTACAGGACCGACAAAGGATGGGACTGCATTTTGCTTTTAAGTGTCAGTCGCTGTCAGTTACGAGCAGCGGCTAGTGATATACCTTCGTCATTGCAGCAACCCGTTAACAACTAAAACGATCCTGCACTACTGCAGATCAGAAAAATTGGACACCATATTCGTGACTGATATTTCAGCCACCACTTGAATACTTCCTTCAATGAAATGTACAATTTCATCGACTTTTCTCTGAACACTAATATTATTAAGCATAAAAATAGAACAAAGAATGTAGAAAAGGCGACATCAAAAAAATAATCGATTGGCAACGTCGGGATTTAAAGTGTTTTGCTCGTACCATGGTATTGATACAATTTTCGTATGCAATTTTTAATAAAATGTTTTTAAACAAAAACGTCATAACATTTAACTAAGCAGCCTAATACATGTACATAAACTAAAATGCACATGAGCACTGATGGTGAAAGTGTAGCGGCTTACGAAAACAGCTGTTCTGTTCTGGTGTATAAATTGGATAATTATTTGGGTATTCATTCGGTTAATGTTACACGGCTAACTGGTCGGTTAATTTAAACTGTAATTTTTTCGGTAAACGATTAAACCGGTTAATTTCAGTCTATTAACCAGAGTAACAACATTTGTTATTTTTATTTTATTTTTTTCAATATTATAACGCATTTTTTGTATCTTTAATTACTTGTTTCATGTCATAAGCAAAAGGCATGCGTTTAGAAAGTATTTTTTACAAACAAAGAAGGTGTTCTTTTTATTAGGTGAAATGATAAACAACTAAAACAATAACCATACGAAAATATGCAAGGAAAGAATGAGTATCGCCTTATGCATGATGAAAAACATCGTTGGTCGTCATTGTTCTAGAGAGTGGACAATTTCCTTCTGATTTTGATTTGAATAAACGTGTTTTAGAAAACTTCTGTAGAGCCTTAAAGCCTTTGGACGTGGGTACAAAAATGATTCCACTAGTCTAATGTATTCAGTTATTAAGTTTTTGATTAGAAGTTTAATAGAAGCCAATTACATATAATAAGAGGCGAATTAAAATTTTAAACACAATTATTTCCCTCAGGCACATCCCCATCTAGCAAGTAGATACATAACAAAAATAGAATGCGGAAATGAACCTCCTCAAACTATTGAAATAACTATAAAATTATCTCACAGTTTAGCTTCTAATTAATACAGAATATGAAATATGAACCATGAATTCTTTTTTGTCTGCTCGTTTTAATTCAAGAATTTTTAGTATTGATTTTTTTCTAATAATAAAAAATAGTTTGTAAATTTTTATATATTGAAATTACTTAACGAATAAAAAAACATTATTAACCGATTTTTCTCCGAATACACCAAATCCTCGGTTAATTAATCGATCCATTAATAGATTTTAGCAAAAGCCTGATTGAATGAATATTCTTATAATTACATCACCCTTGGCTTTCCCTTATGTCTTGGAATATATATCATGAATTAAAACTTATTATGAACAATTATCCTATCAATGTGAATTGAATTTAATAAAGTATGGTCACCCTGTTTTTAAAACAATAACCTTCAGCTTGCTCTGTGATTTCTATCATATTAATAAGTTTTGAATTTATACGAGAGTTAAATATATTATACGGGTCTGTAAAGAAATTCATTGGTATCAATCACCCTGTGATCTACTTCTATTTCAACTCACTTCTGATTATTAATGTCTTTAAATATTTCCTGTTAGTTGTAAGTCAACCTTGGTACTTGTTAAGATTATTCATTAAACAAACGTGTTAATAAAAAGTTTTTCTTTTCTTATTTTTAAATAGTCTGTAAGGAAATTAGCACAGAGCCTTAATAAAATATAAATATTAATATATAAAAAAATTGAATATGCTGGCAATTTTCCAAAAACTCTAATACCTCTCCTCAATGGGTTAATAATAATATGACCATTTGTTTGCCAGCACTTCTCATAAAATGTACGTGCATGTGTCCCTGTGCATATACTGCAGCAGTGCAATATGTACGCTTTACTTTGCGTTGTGCAACATCTAACAGAACAATAATAAGAAAAATATGAAAAAGAACTAATATGACGTTTCTTTCTTGTACACGGTTTAATAAACAACGAATAGGCCCAACACAGCAAAACGTTCTAGTTTATACAACTCATACTCTTGGCTTTTTCCTTCTTATTTGCTTGTCTAATTCTAAGATATTAAAAAATAAAACTTATGCATGAACCAAGCAAATCCTTTTGCCAAGTATGAAAAAAAGCAAAACGAATGCAAAACAACAACATAATTCAAACTTATGAGGCATGCAGTAAACAGTAGGGAACAAAATATAACAATACATGTGGTTACTATTTCTCTATCACCCAAAAATATGCAAACGTTTTTTGCAATTAAGCAGTTAAGGTAAGAAGAGTTTTTGGAGATTTAGCATTATCGAGTTACACAATAGATCCACGAGATATTTAAATAGAGCGAAACATGGGAGAAGTTGCCGTGTAATGAGTTTTGTTTATTACAATTGTTATGGTGGACACCAGTAGTGCGATTCTGCAATTTTCAACAATAATAGACATTGTTATATTGTCAACTTAAAATGTTGTTTGCAGTAACGATTTTGCTGTAAATAACAAATAACAAGATTGGCGAAATTTTAAATCAAGTGGCATCGCTGTGAAAATATATGTCAAAAAGCGAAAATAAGAAAAGAAAACAATACAAAAACATTGAAGCAACAAGTTGCTAGAACCTAAAAGAGATAAATGCAGACTGTATTTGTATATTTACTACTGTATAATTATTGAAATTTTACCTGTTTCTCAGTGGATAATGCTGTTATTCTTGATCCTTTTAACAGACTGTCTAACTCAGAAATTATTTCTTCTGTTAACTCCGGAGTTAACCTATAAAGCTTTCGCAACTCACTTTGTGGTAGATGAAATGGGTTATCCAGTTCTCTAAGTAAACGGCGGTTTACCCTTTGTTGACTTAATGCATCTTCCGTTGATAATAAATATCCCAAATATCGAAAAGTCATTTTTTAGTTTCACTTTCTAACTTTTTAAGTCAATAAAACAAAAATGTGTATTGTTTCGTTAAATTAAACAACTTACAGACAATTGTGGTTTATTAAACAACAACAGCTGACTCAAACAATAACAAGGGAACGTTTTTCCAATTTATTATTGGTAGTTCAAGCAAGCCATAGCTTAAATTTGTATGTAGTAAGAATTTTAACGAACATTTTATATTGCTATATTAAATTGAATTAAGATTTTTATAGGCTAATTGTTCGAAATTTTTTTAATTTAAATCTCAGAAAGACATGATAAAAATTCCAAGGCCCAAAGGCAAGTTAACATCAGTTTTTGTTATTCAACTTACACAGCAGAGCAGAACAGCCTATAAAAATCAATTAGCCCATAAAAATCTGAATTCAATTTAATATAGCAATATAAAATGTTCGTTAAAATTCTTACTAATAACAAGTATTGTTAAAAGCAGTGCAGAATAGCAAAATCGCTAAATCGCTTGTTTAATTTTTTAACAATAACAACTTTTGTTATAAAACGATAGAGACAGGCCCTAATAAATCAACGACTATTTGGAAATAATTGTCTACTTTAAATCAAATTATTACAATATGTCAAATAAGAAATTTAATAATAATTGTCTACATTCAAAAACGTTCCCCTTTACTTTGTTTAATGTAAAATGTATACCCTTTCTGATGTAATTCTTGCTGTTTTCAAAATAGCTATTTTTCATTAACAGTTTAAATGGAAACCTCGATGTCTTAACATGGTAACACTTCATGTATATGATACTTTCTTAAGTCAATTTATTTTTAGCACCACTGTTGAACAATATTTACATGCAGGCACAAGCATAAAAAGATTATTTCTTCTCCATACGATACTAAATCAAAACAGAATATTAAAACGAAATAAAAACAAAACAAAAATAAATCTAGGAGATGAGGAAAAAAATCAAGAAAAACATAAAGTTTTTATTGCAGCCTGTTCATTTTTCTTTTTTATTTTTCAAAAACATTCTTTTTCATACTCGTAACTGAACATGTTCGCTTTCATATATGAGATTTTTTTTGTCTAAAACAAATTCACATGTTAAAGGAAACGGAAATTTCTACAAGTTTACCAAGTCTATGATTATAAGTTGATACACGTATGTGTGTGTGTGTGTAATTTTGTTGAGGTGCGGCAGGGAAAGAAATTTCACAGCAACACTACAAGTAGTTGCAATTATTTTCAGCTTAAATGACAAAATACAAGGAAACAAGTCTTAAGCAGTTCAGAATATTATTTTTTTTCTCTAATTCAAACTCATAATATTCCCACGCTTTTGTGTGTGTGTAGTGGTTTAAAAAAGTTTCTTGTTTGTTGCAGCAGCATTTGTTGTTTTGCTGGCATTATTAAAAAGGAAAAGAACTTGGCAAAGCACAAATTTGTTGTTAGGAGATTTTTTTTCGTGCATGGCTTAACATCTCTAGCAGATCAGGTATTATCGCTGTTATATATCATTTGGACACTGCTATTATATTGATAATAATCCGTTAAGGAGTTAAAGTTTTCAGACTAAAGTTGAACAGACCTTGAAAGTGTACCGGAGAGAGAATGAGCTGACCTATAACTGAAAACGATCTGTGTTAAAACCAAATTCGAACTGAACTAGTACTGGATTATATACAACTGAACTTTAACTGAACCAGTATAGAACTGTGACGGAAAAAGTACGGAATTGAAACTGAAATAGAACTGAACTGGAACTTAAATAGAAATCAAATGGAAACGCGCCAGAATTTAACTGTAAATTGTATATAAATACACTATTAATGAAGTATTATTGAACTGGAACTGAATTACTATTCAAAGAAAATATAACTTGAACTTAACTACAATTGAATTGGACTGAAACAGAAATGAACTATAACCTAACCAGAACGGGACTCTAGCTGAACTGATATAGAAATGAAGTTTTATTGAAATAGAAATGAACTGGTACAGACCTGGATCTGAAACAGAAATGAACAGGAATATAACTGGAATTAAATCATGACTGAACTGCATTAAAACAAAATTAAAATGCAACAAAAGGCAAACTTAAACAGGAATGAACTGAAATACAAATAGAAATGAACTGAAATAGAATTGAAACTGAATTTGAACTAAGCTAGAGCTAAAATACAACTGAACGAAAAGTTAAATAAAGTGGAACTGGAAAAGAACCAAACTGAACTGGAACTGAAATAGAGCAAAAACTGAACGGAAATATATGAAGTGCAACTGAACCGGAATTAAAAATAATTTAAACTAAAATTTAATTGATCTGAAACTTTGCACAATATATTAGTAAAAATTTTTAAGCTTGAGGGCTTTTAATACAATCCTTTGGTTTGCTTTAAGAATTTTTATACAAGCATAAAAAGACCTCAAGCTTAAAATATGATTACTAACAGGCAGTAGCTGAACTGAAATTAAATAGAGACTAACTACCCATAACTGAAATAAAAATAAACTATTACTGAACTGGATCTGAAAAAAAATCTGAACTCATACTGAATTAAACCTGAAATAGAACTAAACTTAAGCCCAACTATAATTGAATTCAAACTGAACTAGAAATAAAGAATAATTGTACATCGACACATATTTAATTGCACGTGTAGTAGCAACTACTGAACTTTAACATGAGCCGGACTGACATATTTTGTCATTCAGGCTAATATCTATTTCATAAAAGACACCCTTTCACATACTAAGTCCCGCATTTGAAGCCGGACGCCATCTTTCCCTGCTATTTAAATTTTTATATGCTTCTTCATTTCACTTCTTACTGCCAGCAGGATTTGAAAAAAAGCATGAGAACACGTACTACTCTTCACAGAACTTAGTGAAGATCATGCTAATAAAAAATGTAGCATACTTAAAGGAGTTAACGTGCACATCTGTAAGTGAGCACATGTTATTTTATATTAGATGGGCTCTAAGTAAGTGTACCTAAGGCCACTTATGAAAAATGCAAATTAAAGTTGACTTGTAGTCATAAGTTTGGAATTGCACGATGGCATATGTATGAGTGTGAGCTGAATATATTAATATTGCTCGACTGTGTTTTTTTCCTTTTCTTCATAAAACTTAGAAATATTATATGAATCCTTGTTTTTGCTTCCTTCAAGTATAAGCACGAGAGTTTGCATACTTTGCGTTTCAAGGTTTATGTTTAGTTTGTAGAGTTAATTTTAAAGTTGTTGAGTTTTCCCCTTGTTTGCAATTTTTGTGTTAAGCAAATGGGTAAATGCCAGAAGTTAAAGGAAGCATATTAAGTGTTTATTATATGTTTCTCTTAGAAAAAAAGATTTTAGTTTAATAAAATATTTTAATTACTCTCAGATGATAGAAGTTGGTGGTGATGTGGTGCCAAAGTTTATACATGATATTTTTTATTATCAAATAAAAGCAATATTTTTATTGCATTTGTCGAAGATTCTGTGTTTGAATTTGTTTATAATAAATGTTCTCCCAATTAAAAATGTATACCAAAGTCTTTAAGTCAGTTCATTATGTACACACACAAACATACATTTGCATCAAATGGCATGCTCGTATGTTGCTTATATTAAAAACTAAAAATAAAATAATATTTTTATAATAACAATATAGAATAAATTTATTTAGAACGCAAATTCATTGAATTGCAAAAATATGACAATATAATCATCAAAGTACTTGTTCAAGTATGCACACATACACATGCGCTAGTATAAACATAAATGTAAGTATATATGATAGTATTTACCTACTGTGGATATATTCTCATTTAAGTGTATGTGGGAAAAGCAAAGTCAACAAGTTCAAGTGATAGCGAGCGAACATGATTTTATATTAACAGTACGAATTCGGGTTTCCTAACACCCCGATTATCCCAACGGCCGATATTTTTACATTACAGTATTTATAACTGCAACTAGTTTCAGAAGAGTCTCAATAAATACAACAAAACTGGACCAAATTGCTGCATTCGATATTAATTTTGAATACATTCTAAATACGAATTTCGATCGATATCGAGTGCAGTAAATTGGCCCCTGGATTTTATTCCTTAAAAATTACTCTTTTTTCTGGATTTCTTATTCTGAAATGAATTTTTATCAAGGCGATCGTAGTTAGGTAAATAATCTCACTTTAAGAGCATTTCTTGCCATACAATTTTTTCCTGTTCTTCACCTGATGTGAGCTCTTTACGCGTATGTTGACAAAATTGAAATGCTCAATTATTTTAAACTACGCCAATGTCGGGCATTATTTTTTATAAATAATTTGGGCACTCACACTGTGTACTATTTAGTCATTGTATCATAATATTATAGACCAATTCAAAGACGTTGTAGCTGTGCTGCGTGCACAAATTCATTTAGCAATGCCTGTGGGTGCTGTTGGCTGAAGTAGTAGAACACGAGACTATGAAGCGGAGGGTCGTGAGTTCGAGCCCGCGCTGAGTCATGAAATATTGTGTTGAATTCTTCTGAACAGCATTAGTGCGTGGTTGTGTTAGTTGTTGCCAGCCTGTTTCAATGATGAAGGCATAGTCACTGGTCACTGAACATAATTGGCAGCGACTGACACTATCATGTACTAAAAGCAGAGTAACAGCACCCACCTTCGTCGGCCCTGTAGCAAAAATTAGCCGGCGAAGTAAACGGTTGAAATAGCTACAAAAACAACTGTCTCTCTCCTCATCTTTCCTAATCTGTCCCCTCAATACTATCCCCTCGTTTTCAGTTCCGGCGCAATGCATTGCATATATAGGGGTCATCCCCTGAGTGCCGGTCCTACTCCTAAAAAAAAAAAAGACAAATTTAATCATATTAAATAGAAATGGAGTTTTTAGACGATTCAACTTTATTACAATTGTCTTGATCTCCTTTTGCTTTCATAACATCTAACTACAAATGTGTTGTTTTCTTATCAGCTGATCGAAGTGTGTACACATTACCACAACGAAGGGAATTTTTTTGTGTGTAAAGTCATTGTCCAAGAAGTACTTGTTGTACACACAAACTTGACATCAATGTAGACTGGGTTGAGCAAAATACTGGCATCTGGCATCGCACTGCCATCTTATATTTATTTGACCATGGAATAGCAGGCTAAGTTATGACGGGCTGTTCACCCTAGTCATATTATTCGTGCTATTACTTTATGGCTTACGAGTTTAGTGTGAATCCCCCAAATGTAACAGATTTTCTTGTGTTGCTATGACTTCGATGCGGTTGCGGGCTAAGTAGGTCTAAATACCTGCAATTCATTGGTGCTTATATTAAATCACTAATAGGCTTCAACCTTTTTAAGACGGCAGCAATCATAAGGTTAATAAATTAACCGAGACAATATATCATTATATGTATTTATGTATGACTTCAAAAAGAACTTTATTTAGAAAAAAAACAAATTAGAATCAACTTTTACAATGACTAATGCATCATATCAAATTACATGTTACTGGCATATTTTACAATCGTGTAATTAGAAATTACGTTTTATTATTTTCTGCTACATTAAATTCAATTAAGTTTTATGGGCTAATTGTTCGAAATTTTTGTTTAAATTCCAAAAGACATGATATATATATTCCCAGTCACAAAGGAAAGTCAACATCAGTTTATTCAACCTACACAGCCGACCAGAGTAGCTGTTCTCGAAATCCGCCACACGTTCATCACCAGTACTCAAGTGTATTTTGTTTGTTATCGCTTATTAGGTGACTTAGTTGAATATGATAGCAGTTCTTATATATAAAAATTTTATTAGGAAATTGCATACGAGAAGTTTCATTTTTCTGAATTTGTTGTTCCATTATACCTAAGCCAACCTTTTTTATACCCTTCACAAAAAAGTGAAGGGGTATATATAGGTTTGTCATTCCGTGTGTAATTTCTTCGATATGCACATGGGACCCCATAAAGTATATATATTCTGGATCCTTATGAATAGCGATGACGATTGAGCGATGTCCGTCTGCCCGTCTGTCCGTCCGTCTGTACGGTTTTCCCAAGCCCCCAGAAGAGCTAGAGACTTCGTTCTTAGACCGTTGGATTGGAAATGAACTTAAATATTGATATTCAGAAAGATCCGAAGTACGGTTCCAGAGCTGGGAAGCTTACACCTATTTCTCGACGCAAAATTTATACCTAAAATCAATTACTTTTTTTAATGTTTGTAAATTAAACTTATTTTGTGCTTTGGGGAGCCTCAATGGTCTGTTCAAAACTAAAAAAATAAATTGTTTTTCCAGGTATGGGAAATTAAATTTTTTTTTTTTGCTTATTCCGTATTTTGTAGTACATGTAGTAACTAAAATTGTTAAAATTTTTCTTTAACAAAACCACTTTATACGTCATGAAGATTTGCATTGGCCAAAAAAAAAGAATTTTTTTTAAATTCAAATTTTGCTTCCAGGGGTGGGAAATTGAATTTTTTTTATAACTGATGTTGTTTTTTTACTAATTAAAACTATTTTTTAGTTCAGGTAAAACAAAATTGGTATCAAAAATTTACAAAAAAAATAAAAATTTAGATCCCAGAGTTGGATATAAGCAATATTTTGTGGTACATATAGATGACCTAAATGATTACAAATATTAAGTTTTTATTATATAAAACTATTTCATGCCTCATTAAGAGTTGCATTGGAAAAAAAAATTTAAATTTCGTTGACAGGGTTGGAAAATTGAAATATTTATTCTGCATAAAAGTAAACAAAAAGGCAATTGACGTTGTTTTTTTTTTCTAATTAGAACTGTTTTATAATTCAGGAAGAACAAAATTGGTATTAAAATCCTAAAAAATCAAAATTTCGACCCCAGCGTTGGACAAATGAAATATTTTATGGTACATGAAAGTGACCAAAAAGTTTAAAAATTTTAATTTTTTTGTCGAGTAAAACTATGTTACACCTCACTAAGAATTGCATTGGTAAAAAATAAAAATACGCTTCCAGATTTGGAAAATTGAAATATTTTTCGTACATAATAGTACATACATAAATTCCAAATTTGTTTGCTTTCAGTCAATTAAACCTATTAGATATTTCAGAAAAAATTAAACTATGTAGTATCAAAAAATTATAAAGTCGGTTCCATGGTTGGAAAACCGAAATTTTTTGGTACATAAAAGTAACCATATAAGTTCCCAATTTTGGTTTTTTTTTCAGTGACTTAAACCTATTTTATACTTCGCTAGGAATTAAATTGGTATTAAAAATTTTAAAAAACTAAAAATTCGGTTCCAGGGTTGGAAAATCGAATTATTTTTGGTATATAAAAGTAAATTCCAAATTTTGTGTTTTTAGTGAATTAAACCTATTTTATACATCAGAAAAAATTAAATTAGTATAAAAAAATTAAAAATTCGTTTCCGGGGTTGGAAAATCGTCATTTTCTGATTCATAAAAGCAGCTAATTTATTTGTTATTTTTGATTTTTATGATGAATTATACCTACTTTATATATCAGAAAGAAGTAAACTGGTATTAAAAAGCAAAAAAGTCTAAAAGACGATTCTACGGTTGGACAATTACAACTTTTTGGGGTACATGAAACGGATTTTTTGTTTTGTTTGTAAATTAAATATATAAAGTATTTTTGAAAGACGTTCAGATGTATTAGATATAAGAAAAGCCAAACATTTAGCTTCCTAGCCGAAAAAAGGTAACCGATAACATCATTTTGATTTTTTAATTAAACCTACTTTCTGTTTTGGCAAGAAAGAAAGAAAGAAGAATTACATCTGTGAAGGGCACTTAAGATTCGGCACAGCCGAATATAGCACTTTTACTTGTTTTTGTATACTTTAATGTTAAAAAAATACTTAGTTCCCAGCTTTGGAGCTCTCGTTTTGGCTTTTCTGATTTCCCATACCAACAAATTTCTTTAAAAAACATCAACTATGTATGTTTAATTTATTAAGAAAAAGAAAATTTTTTCAGTTGATTACTTGTGTTTGCAAAAACAAGTTTCAGTTGTCCAACTCTGGGATCATCGTTTTTATTTTGTTTAATTTTTAAAACATATTTAATTTATCCACAATTACACAAATTGGATAACTGATTTAACGTACAGACAGACGGACATCGCGTATTTGACTTCACTATTCATGAGGACCCATCAACTACATACAAATTTAATGGGTGGCATATTATTATTGTAAAAATTTAACATAAATTAAATTTTTGTTAGGAATGCCAAAAATGTTTTTTCTGCACTTCTAGCAGATCTTATTTCTTGAGCATCGCAACAAATATAGTGCAAAGGCTGGGGTGCATTTGGAATGCTTCTTACTTGTTTCCATTTTTTGTCTAAAATATAAATTATGGAATGTTAGTGATGAATGGCATACAATAAAAATTTTAAACCATTTTCTATTCTGCAGTTCACATGATTCAGAGGGCATAACAAAATGTTTAAATTTAGTTAAAATAACGATCTTGTAGTATTTTCACACTGAAAGCTAAAACGTGGTTTTAATGATAATAAAACCATAACCATTTGAGGGTGCTGTTGGCTGAAGTAGTTAACACGAGACTATAAACCCGGAGGCTCCTGAGTTCGACATCGCGCTCGTGACTGATATTATGTCCAATTTTTCTGGTCAGCAGTAGTGCATGGTTGTCTTAGATGTTGTCAGCCTGTTTTATGAGGAAGCGATAACACTGAACATAAGTGGCAGCGACTGACGCCATCATGTACTAAAGAGCAGAGGAACAGTACTCCCCTTCTTCGGCCTTATAGCAAAAATTAGCCAGCCTTTGCAAAAGGTTCAAATAGCTACAAAAGTCTCTATCTTCTCGTCAGGCCAATAAAAATGCAATAGTGCATTCACACCACTATTTTAATAAATTCTGGTTTCAAAACACAGGTTGTCCAATATATCTGAACACAATAAATTAAATTTCTAATAGAAATAAAAAATGTTTAAACTATAGGAATTATTTTTATATTGGAAATGAATATTTAAAAACTATAGAAATACAAACTGAATGAGTGATTGGAAATCAAACTATTTCACATAAAAATCAAGCAAATTTTCAAAGAAAGACTGTGGTAGCGATGGAATTTCTGGTGCATTATCAGCTGTTGCCAAAATCTAGCTTGGCAATACCCAAATTAGCCGAAACAAAAACATAGTTGCATTTCATAAAGCCTACTTAAAATCAATTCAAAAATAGATTTAAGTTGGTTTTAACAAAATCACTTTGTATGGTAAAACCAGGTTTTAAAAGTTGGTTTTAACGTTAAAACCAACATTTATTAAAACCAAGTCAGTGTTCAAACAGTATTAGTTTAAACACAAAAATTTGGTAAAAGTTTTGGCTAATCTTTTCAAGTTAGAAAAATTTTTATTTTTCCTGTAGAGGTTTTTCATGAATTCGTGTTACGATAAATACTTAATTATTATGATTTGCATTATTATTAATTATTAATTATAACTCCTTATACTGAGATACACACATATTAAAATCCACCGTGTGTTTCCATAGAGCACACGACACTCCATTCCCCAGCAACAACTTTGACGTGTTACTACCCAAAAATAGTCATACACCTGTGCAACTGTTAGTAGATTCATGTTTTCTATACCATGCATCTACATGCTTGTACATGTTTACAGATAATAAAAAAAATACATCTATACTAAAATTGTCTCACTGGCGATCTCAAAGTTTTACGCCTGGTTGAGCAAAATCGTATGGAGAAAAAAAAATATCTATAAAAACGCGAATTATATATTTTTGTATATCGAAATTCTGCTGTCCATTCAACGAATAGTGGTTGTTGCTGTGTTTGTTATAAATGTATGTATCTATTCTAAACTATTCTATTCGGTTCTGTTCTGTTCAGTTCAGTTCTGTTCTGCTTAATTTTAATAAATGATGGAGAAATTAAGTTTGCAAATGACTTGTAGAATAAGCTTTAGTTAAATTGTACTTTTACGGAAATAATAAACAAACAAAAACTGAACAACAAGCAGCAACAAATGATAATCAAGTATAATTTATTTCAAATTGAGATCGACCATGTATCCATTAGATAGCCACTGTAAAGTGTATCTGCTACACAATAGATTAAGTATGAGTATGAGCAGTTTGCTGATGTGTAACTTTTATATAAAATTTTATTACGAAAACAATAACACCAAATAAGCAAATCATACATATACGAGTATATATTTTTTTAATATTGTTTCAACAAGAAATTAAACTTAATTTCGTCGTTGTTGTAGTTAAGCGTTCACCAACCACTCCCCCTTCTAGTAAACTGTGCCACCCTGTTTTTCAATATATCAGAGACAGTTTTATATTCGAGGCATAAAAAACACTTGTTGTTAATATTTGTTTCATTGTTATTCAACTGAGACCGGATGCAGGAAAGTCTGCATTCTAAGAGTAACACGAAAAGCTAATGCACGAGTGTGTGTGCGTGTGTATACACTTAAGTATTAAGTGTACAGTGCACAGGTATTTACTTTAACTAGCAGATATTTCCTGGACTTGGCTTTGGATGTGTTTTGTTGTTTTTCAAACATACAAATAAATTTCATTGTACAAAGTTATTCAACCATTCTTCTGTAAATTATTTAGAATGAATAATTAAAATATAGTAACTATTATATTTGTATTATCATGAGTCATTTGTGGAACACTTGGCAGCAACAACTTTCTGTATTTCTTAATTCAAATTGTAGAAAAATGTGTCACAATTATATTAAACTAAAAGGAATAAAGGACATATTCTTGAATGTGATGAAAGAGGGTTTAAATAAGAAAACAAGTTGAAAACAATAAAAAATGTGACGGGGCTGCCATTGCCGGTTTGTCAACTGGTTTCAAATTTGTTTGAAAAAAATTTTTCATCTCCATTGACAAATTTATTTTCACAGTTTTGTGATTTTGCTCAAAAATCAATTGCCAATTTCGGCAGTAATTCAAAATAATTGTTTCGAAGAAGGATAGTTTTCCATCGAAAACTTGTCAGCAAACTGCGACATTCGATATCGACCGAAACTTGTATTTATATTGTATAGAAATTTTGATCAATATCGAAGCGTTAATTGATTTGACTTCATTTTTATTGATTCTGGCATACACACAATTTTTTTTATATATTATTTAAAAATTCCTTGAAGTATTCTCGAATGTTGAATAGTTGCCAAAATACCTTGATAATGTCAACAAAAGCATGTATAAAAGATCATTTCCTTGTCAACTTTAATGCCTAAGTAATTGCGCATGAGGTATTGAAAACATTAATAACGATTAGAAATATTGACAAAAATAAATTCAAACTATGAAAAATCTTAATAAATTTTGGAAAATAACTTTTATGCTGTTAGTTTTTTCTGTAGCAGGTTGATTTAGAAAAACATTTATTTAATTAATAACTAACAAATAAATAATTATTAAAAGTTTAGTTGATAGATCACTATCTAAAAAGGCCATAGGCTCTTTTATTTATAAAAATAATTTTGGTGTCTTTTGTGTTAAAAAATAATTGAGGTATTCCTATATTGTGATATGTAGTCGTATTGTCATCATATTTTAAAACAGTGATAAAAATTGTTATTATGCTGATCTATTTTCCAGTTTTAAATAAAAATTGTTAGAAGACTTGACGAAGATATTGTATTTTATGTCATGATTTTATGACAACCATGTGAATCCCCCAAATATAAAATTATTTGCAAACATAAATGTGATTACGTTTGGGAATCTGTTTATGGGAATCTGTTATTTAACACAACATATTTTAATTTTATACGTTCTGATTCCAAATTTACAAAAAAGTTCAAAATTGATTATGGAAGAGTTTTAGGTGGTTCATTTGCGCATTTTACTGGGGCTAATGCAGATCGTCAGGTAACCTTTACCCAACATTTGTTAGACTTGCCAAAGAAATTATTTTAAACTTCAACTCAATTGAAACAGAAACTTAAACAATTATCAAAGCTATATACGATAAATATTATTTGACATCAGCAATCGCTATTTTCACCAAAACAAAATGTGCATTAATAATTTTGCAAATATTTTTGATTTCGCGCAACTACATGTAAAACGAAATCAAAATTTAAATCTTCGAAAGAAAGGATTCTTTTGCTATCGTGGAACAAGAAGTTAATTTAACATTCGCCCTCTCAAAGAAGAGCTTATTATAACCTTCTCCAAAAATAAGTTTGTCATTCTGTGTGTAATTTCCTTAAGAATAGGGAAGTCGTATAAGCAATGCCCGTCTGTCGGTACGGGAAGTCGGTTAACCGGGCCCCCCTACAAACTACAGTTACCGGTGTTGGACTAATGTTCTGGAAGTAGTCCTACATTGATATTCATTTAAAATAAGCTAAATCCGCTTAGTTTAAATATTGACTTCCAATGCTTTCAATGTTTTTAGACTGGCTGGTTTGTCCTAACAAACCAGTGATTCAACATACATATACTTGTTAGGCTTGAGGGTTGTCTTCTTTTTAAATCACAAATTAATTTCATCAATTAACACGACTATGCTTTGAAGGCATAGCACTGGTCACTGAACATAACAACGACTGACACTATCATGTACTAAAAGCAGAGTAACAGTACCCTCCTTCCTCGGTCTTGTAGCAAAAATTTAGCCGGCGAAGTAAAAAGGTTGAAATAGCTACAAAAAAGTCTCTATTTTCTCATCTTTCTTTATCTGTCCCCTCAATACTATCCCCTCCTTTCTAGTTCCAGCGCAATGCACTGCATATGTAGGGGTGCTCCCCTGAGTCTTGGTCCAAGATTAAAAAAATGGACCCAATATCTAAATATTCGGCCCAAAAAACGACTTCAATTATTGCACGATATTTTATAGCCACCTAAGTCAAGATCGTTGAATAAAATTTTCGACGTACGTTAAAATCCAATAAGTTGAGAACTTTGAAAAATTAACATTTCGCTGCTTTTCAATGTTTTGTACAATTTTATGCCTTGTTCTGACGTTAAACGATTCCTGATTGCTTGCCAATCATACTGAACTGAAATGTCAACACAATTTGACATGATTGGCTGTCAAAACACAGTTGTCGATGTCCATAGATCTCATGGTACTCCAAAATAGCCGATATGTATTAGTAATTATTTACATTGCCAACGTAACCAAATTTATTGAATAAAAATTGCGTATTCCTATACTTGGCACTAAAATAGAAACGTTGAGTTCACCACGACAATAATTAGTTTTTTGTATCTAATGGAATTAAATTGATGCAAGAACCGGTTCTGGGTCATTCTTTGAGTGCTGACAAAATTATATTTTTACTATCGCTCTCAGTCCTTGTTAGAAGAAGCATCATTTAAATTAATAAACCTAATAAATACTTTTTGTAGCAGTTTGCTCTCCGCAGCCATCCGAAACGAAACTTAGCGGGTGTAGTTGGTTGGCTGGGTAATTTTCTTGTTGATTTCTATAGGCTCTTGTGCTGTGATAAAACTGGGTGGTGCCTTTGTATTCAAATCAAGTAAACGACTGCACACAAAAGACCTAAACTTAATAAAAGTAAGCAGAAATGTAACAAATACAATGAAATCTGAACTTTTTCAAGAGTGCAAGTAGTCGTATACACTCACACTAATGTGCGTGGCATTTTTTCAATAAAATTATGTACCTATATATTTCAAATTCGCCTTAAACATGTTGTAGGTGTTGGTGTCTTTAGCTGATGAGGTAGGGGAATTTTTATTTAAGCAAGTTAAGTCGAATGCACTGGTATTTGTATATATATGTGTGTGTGTTTGGGTATGTGTATGCAAAGGGGGCCGAATCATTTTCTTTCAAACTCATCAAAGCGTAGTTACTTTAGTTCCAGCTACAGAATGTAGCGATGTTATATGCCGTGATGGTTCCACACAAGTAAATATGTGTGTTAAATTTGTGTTATTTATTTTTTATTTATTCCAATATTAACAATTGAAAACAGCCACAACAGCACTTATCTTTCATTATCTTGTCGACAAAAAATAATAACAACAATAGCAGCAACAGCAAGCAAACTTGTAGCTTTATTTTTCAAGTGTTTAGTGCAGCCACAAAATTTGCTATCGGTATAATTTAAAACATTTTAAGTTTAAGTATTTCATTTCTATTGGCCGGTTGTACTTATTTGGTTTTATTCTTTGTATAAGTTTATAATATGTATTAACTTACAGATACATTTAAAACAATAAGAGAATATGTGCAAGTTTATGTTTGTATTTTCTACTTATTTGTTTTAGGTAGGAAGGAAAACGAAAGAGTTGAGATCTTTTTGGAAGAGTACTCACTTGTCTGTATGAGCAATATGTCGGCGTTAGTTTTTTATTAGTTAGAAAGTACTGCGTGCTACTTACGAGTATTTATATTGTCATTGTGGCAGGTATAGGTATAACTACTTTTCGATAATGAATAATATAAGTCTAATATATAATTTTATAAAAAAAATACTCATAGTTAGAAGACTTACTTCATGTAAAAAGACACTGATAACGTAATAAAATAAGCAAAGGGAAAGATCTTGTTCTGGCACGTGCTTGTTAATGAGCATTATATGTTACTGCTGTATTCACAAAAATTAATGTGCACTTCAAGTGTGCTTTAAAGCAAAAATTTCATAGAAAATTTATTTTAAAGTATTGATCAAGTCTAGTTTATTTTTTGTGAATACTTCAGTTAGCGTTTTGACTTGCAATATCATACAGGCATGAAGGAATATACAGTGAAACTTCGATATAACGAACTTTGTTACAACGAAAAACTCAATATAACGTATGTTTTATTGAGCCCCTTGAAAAAACGTCTTTATTGCAAAGTTTTTCATACAAAAATACACTATAGCTATAACGAACAAATTTTGAGCAAAAAAAACCTCTATATAGCAAAATATTCCTTAAAATGCTCCAAATATAAGGAAATCAGAATAAATCGCCTCATAAAAATAGCGAAGTCTAAATGTATTTACAAGTGCATTTGTAAAGCCTCTATACAGCGAAGTACTCATGCAAAACCCTCTATACAACGAAGTAAGAATAAAATTATAACAAAATGGTAAAGCCCAGTTATTAAAACAACGAATTCTTACACAGAAAAAACAAAATAAGCTAAACGAAATGTTCAGAAATAGTGAAACTGAATGCCAATAGGCACATTTACTACGGCCCTTTACAAATGTGTTCAAGTCTTTTAAGACCGAACGCATATGTTGCTTTTTAATACGCAGCGTTCAGTGCGTAAATATGAATTTTGTTTCGACTGAACGTAAAATGTATGCTTCTCCATACGCGAACTAAATGTTTTGTTCAGATATTTTATAACTAATCGCTTAATTTTTGGCTGAACTGTCATTCAGAAAAACTTAATGGAATATTTAGTAATTTTTTGTCATAGAAAATATAAAATGTTTCGTTCAACGAAATGATTTGCATTACATGTCATATTAGTGTTGATTTTTATCGTGATAAATTGTAGCCAAAATTTTATCTGTCATTGTTTTTTAGAAGCAGGAATAGAATACCGGCACTTTCAGTTCTTAAATGAACGCGATATTGCTGATGCAATAAAAAAGGTGGGACCAAGAGCAGAATTTTGCGGAAAACTTTTCCTGTGGAGGGGCAAAATATCTTCAAAATATGAAAAAATTTTAATAAATAAATTAAAAATATTCAAATGGTTCTTTTATTAAATTCACTGAACGCGCGTTTAGTAATAAGGATATTGAACGCTCATAGTTTATTTTTGAACACACGTTTAGTTTACAAAAAATTGAATGTGTATTATTATTTGTTGAATATACATTTAGTAATGCTATAACTAAACGTCCATAGTATATTTTTGAACCTGCGTTTACATTTGTGTAAGCTGAACTTTAGAAAATAAAAAACTGAATGCACGTTTGTCACGAGTATGAACGATTTATTTAGTTTTCTACTACAAGCGTTTACGGTGCAGAAAACGTAAGAAATGTTTAGAAAAACTGCACATTAGTTCGGTTTTATACTACGTAATTTTTTCTGTGTAATGTGTGTGCAAAACTATAGTTATAACGAATTTTTTCGTATTTCTTCAACTTTCGTTATATCAAGGCTTTGCTGATTATATTTGTAGCGAAGCAATGGCTATAACAAAGTATTTTCGGATCCCCTTGGAATTCGTTATATCGAAGTTTTACTGTAATTAAATTATTTGAAAGAGTGCATGCTTTTTAAATGGAGATATATTATTATATTGCTAGTGCTTTTTGTTTGTAATGTGGTCAATTGTATGAAGGTAAAAAAGAAAATAGATTTATATCGAATAAAATTTGTTTGTTGTGTTTTCTTGAATTTCAAATCCTGTGGTTTTGCTTGTGTAATTCTCAATTTATTTTTGGGAGTTTATGTATAAGCTGAGAGGTTTTGTCATTTTGGAATTAGTTTAAAGTCTACTGATGATTTGGTGTAGGAACTAATGAAATGCAGGCATATAGACATACTTGACCACATTACAAACGAAAAGAACTAATTTAATTGAATGTCGAACGAATAAACGATTTTAAAACGTATTGTTTTGTTTTTCAACTATAACTACATTCTTCTTGGTAATATAAGAGGTCTATTTAATAACTTCATCAATACAAACTGACTTTTCGGTCAATAAGCATTTCACTTTGGCACCAAGTCTCCTTTTAAGTAAACATATATAGGTAATCGCTCTTCTGACTTTTATTCCTCTCACACATTCATATTAAATGCGATATATTCGCTCGGTTGAGATCCCTACGCCCTTAGCCACCTCAGGTATTAGCATTCTCCGATTATAATTAACGATTTCTACCAAGATTTCCTTTTCTTCCGCGAATTGAAGGTACAGCGCCACTTGCACAGTTACGATCACAACAGACCTGAGTAAATTAACTCTTAACTTTTGAAACTTAAGGTACAAATTCCAATAGTATATATTGAGTCCTTTGTTGGTGTCAAATGTGTTTTATTACGCAAAAAGTAAGTATTAATCATCATGAGAAATTCAATTTTTCATATTTGCTAAAATTCACTAGATGCTCTTTTTTTAATGGCTAAGAATAGATGAGAGGATAGAGAATTTTCTTGAAGCTTTTTTCAAACTTTTACTTCGGCGCCTAATTCTTTGCTGCAGGGCCGACGAAAGAAGGTGCTTTTCCATTGCTCCTTAGTACAAGATAGTGTCAATCGAGTCCAGTTATATTTAGTGACCAGTGCTAATCTTAATCACTGAAAGAGGCTCACACCAACTAATACAAGCACAAATGCTCACCAGAGAATTCAACACGTTATTCATGACCACCTCCCCCTCTTCTTCATTGTCTCGTGTTAAGTAATTTAGCGAACAGCATTTGCAATTCTCAATTGATGTTTAAAATTTTTTGCATAAGCTAAGAAGTTTGCGGATTATTTTATGGGAGTTAGTGAATTGCAAACGGAGTTTTAAATTTCGTGGACTACGCACATTCGATTACATGTGCGTAGTCCACGGAATCATCTCGAATACATGTTCATACTTTTAGATATTTAGCACGTTTGGTTTATTTGTGAGAGTCATAAAAGTTAAAAGTGCTTTGCGTGCTTGGCAATCAAAGAATTTGCATAAAATTTTTCGCAAAAAATGGAATTAAGTGATCAAAAGCTCTCGAAAGCACGTCCCATGAAAGGACGCCGTTTTGGGACAATTGGAGAGATAAACACCGAAATGCTGAGATAACTCAAGGATATACAAAAAAATGCATATCAAAACTGCTGCGGTTGGAAAAAAAGCACTGCCACAATCGAATTATATCTGATTGCGAAAACGGTGAAGTGGGCACAATAGAAATTGATGAAAAAATAAATATTTTTCAGAAAACCGAAAAAGCATAATTTTTGTTGAACAGACCTCATATTTGAGGTGATTCTTTAGCAGACTTCGTATGTGTATATGACACCTATTAATACTTTTTGGCAGAATGTGGACCATTTTACCATTCATATTGACATAACTTTCCAAATTTTTACACTTTTCTTTAGTTTGTTCAATTACTTTATTTGGATAATTGAAAGCAACAACAATTTAGAAATTAATTAATGGGAATATTTGAATTTAACTTTTTAAATAAAAAATTTGTCGAATCAATTTCAAAACACATGTAACAGACATCACTGTCTAGTTAATGGCTTGACTTACCCTTGAAATTTCGGATTTAGTAAACGATATAAATCGTCAGATTTTTTAAAATATTTAAATTTTTATTATGTTTGAAATTTCCTATCTAGAATCGATAATTAAGCTCAAATAACTCAACAAAAACAAAACATTTCATTTCTTGAAATGAAATCGGTATAAAATGCTCCTATGTGCTTCGCATTTTCAATACTTTATTAATAAATATCTGTCTGCTACAGTATATATGAAAATTTTGAGCTTCTTTATTGTTGATTCAATACAAATACCTAGACGAAAAATTTTATTTATTTTATTCACAAAAACAGGAGAACACCTCAACGCTCCAACGATGGTCAAACGCTCATTAGTAATACTAAGCAAAAAAGAAAAAAAATGTATAAAAGTAGCATAATATCACTTTCGGACTATATTTCATGACAGCTGGAATATCCATCTATTAATAAATGATGAAAAAAGTTTATGTTGCAAAGGCGCTTAAATAAAACGAACAAAAGATATTTCTCCAAACTGTTACTGGCTTAAGTATTTTTAATTTTTTATTGTATTTAGATTAGCTGTCACTTCCACATAATCTTTAAGGCTGGCTTGTTTAGATCTCAGTTAAACTAGGTTTAGTTAATCTGCAAACAGACTTGTGCCGCCATTAGCACGTTTGTATACAAAATTTTGGCAGAACAGCTTAGATTTGCTTAAAATTTTGGTTTTTAATGAAATCACATTTTGTCAAAAATAAATCACAGTTTCATAATACGCTAAACTAAGCTTGAACTGAGTCCACATCTCAAAAACACAGCCAAAGAGCTCAATATTTTCATCACAAAAGCATTAACAAATTAATTTTTCTTTTATTTCACAACAAACAATTACGCATACAAATTTTATTCCTACTCCTATTACATGCCTGAATCATGTGCTTCATTTTGAATCTTGAGTAGTTTACTCAGCATAGTTCCTACTGTTTTTTTTTTTCAAGCTGCTATAGATCAAAACAGCTAAATCTCTCAACAGTAGTTCCGCTTTTCATTAATATACTAAAAGTATTTACAACGAATTCTTGCACTTCCGTTGGAACTGAAAATAAGCGACAAACAAGTACCACGTACCACATTTAAGTTTAATAACTTGTTTTATTATTATGATTTTTGTTGTTGTCGTAAGCCATAAAACTCTTGGCCGCATCCACCCCACTTATGGAATACCAACAAGTTTTCATAAATTAAACACCTGCACAAATTGCAATCGAATACAGTAATTTAATCAAAATAAGGGAACGGCGCAAAGGTTTAGGTGTATTGATGGAGATTGGAAAAAAGCGTATTATTTAATTTCATAAAGACAGACACAGACCACCACTGCCGATGGTTGTCAAGAGATTGCGGTACAATTTCATGCTTCTTCGACTACCGAAGCGATCAGTCTGTCAAACCACTATTTAATGTTTATACAGCATGAAGTTTTAAGCATCTCTTTTGGTTAACATGTTTTGTGTCTGGTAACTTGTCGTGTAATTTTGCTGAGTAAATTTTGCTGCTTAATAGCACAACAGCGAATAAACGTGCGGCGTTGTTTCGAGAGTTCATGTTTATGATTCATTTTAGATGAAGTTAAACCCCTACTCCAGTTCCAACATTGTTGTAGTGCACACCTCAGTTTAGATTATGTTATGTGGGTACTTGTAAAACGCAAGTCCATTCCACTTGGGAGCAGGAAAAATAATTCCTTTTCAATATCCGTAAAATGTTAAAAGAAGACTGACGCGTAAGGAGAAAGTTTGAGAGTTAGATCGAAAGTCAGAGGATATGATGGACCCACCGGATCACTGTCGACATCTTGGAAAGGTTATTGGAAACGAAAACGATCGTTCATATGTAACGTGGTGAATGTTTACTTCTTGTTTCACTGTTACTGTCAAATCTCTTAAGTAACAGAACGACGTGATTGCATATCACAATTTAAGAAGAAGAACTTTCGCCTACATTGAACTAAAATGGACGCAATGATAACCTCCTTTCAAGTCTTGACCAGTGACCTAACGTTGATATCACGGTATCCGGAATTTCAAACAAATAATATGCCTTCTAAGCGAGCATATCATCTTTACGTATTTGTGAAGGTTCACTCAAGTGATGTTATGTGGTGCATTTCGCTGCTTCCTCGAAAAAGGTGGTTAGATCTCCTTCGCAATATAATGTGGCTGAAAGGTCTTCGGTTTAATCGATAGTAGCAATTGCTAAGTGCTGTTTTGAGTTCAAGAGAGGCTACATGGCGGTGTTGTCAAGTTGTTACTAGAGTATAGTATAGGTGAGTATAGCAATTGTACTCGTTTGTACATGTCTGTCTTGCTGGTTGTCCCACTGGAGTAGAAAGTTATTTAGATATGGTTGCATAACTCGCCATCCATCAGGTTGTCCAGGCTGTGTTTACTTGATTCGTTGCATGGTGTGATCCTGGGGAGTAGGTCAATTTCATACTGCAATTAGTATTACTGAATTCCAAATTGCTAAATTTATTACCTGTACAACATACCAAAGTAATCATTAATTACATCTCTCTAGCAAAACCCTCTAAGTATGCAAACATATTAACAGTCGGATTTAAGACGTAATAGTATGCTCACACGGCAAAGTAAACCACTTGGTTCGCTCGCTGAACTACAATTGCGAAACTTGGTGTTCAGACAATCGTTCTTGTTTCATGTTGATGTTTACATATTTTAGAGGAAAAATTTTTTTTTATTCTTAAAAAAAGGCATCCTTTTATTATACATACACAATACTTGCCTATAGTTTTATATACATTTTTTCACAACTTAATTTGTGCTGTTTCTTTTTATACCCATTCACAAGAAAGTGAATGGGTATATATAGGTTTGTCATTCCGTGTGTAATTTCTAAGATATCCACATGGGACCCCATAAAGTATATATATTCTGGATCCTTGTGAATAGCGATGGCGATTACACGATGTCCGTCTGTCCGTCTGTCCGTCTGCCTGTACGTGAAGTCGGTTTTCCCAAGCCCCCAGAAGAGCTAGTACCGTTGGATTCGAAATGAACTTAAACAGAAAAATCAGAAATACGGTTCCAGAGCTGGGAAGCTTACACCTATTTCTCGACGCAAAATTAAAAAACCAAATATTTTTTTGATTGATAAAACATTAACTAAAATTGTTAAAAATTTTAAGCTTTTCTTTAATAAAACCTCTTTATTCATCATGAAGATTTGCATTGGTCAAAAAAAAAATTTTAAATTAAAATTTCGCTTCCAGTGGTGAGAAATTGTAATATTTTTATACATAAAAGTAACCAAAAAGGCAATTGACGTTATTTTTTTTCTAACTAAAACTATTTTATATTTTAGGAAGAACAAAATTGGTATCAAAAATTCAAAAATAAAATTTCTAATCCAGGGATGGACAAGTGCAATATATGAATACATGAAAATGACAACAATGGTTAAAAATTTGAAATTTTTTTTTTTTAATTTCTTTATAGCTCATGAAGATTTGCATTGATAAAAAATAACAAAAAAATATTAAAATTTCGCTTCCAGGGTTGGGAAAATGAAAGTTTTTTGTGGTACATTCAATATTTTGTAGTACATTTTATAATAAAAATGGTTAAAAAATTTTAGTTTTTCTTATACAAAACTACTTTATACCTCATGAAGATTTGCATTGATAAAGAAAATGTGAAAAAATTAAATTTCGCCTCCAGGGTTGGAAAATTGAAATTTTTTTTATACATAAAAGTAACCAAAAAGGCAATTGACGTTAATTTTTTTTTGCTACCTAAAACTATTTTATATTTAAGGAAGAACAAAATTGGTATAAAAAATTTCCAAAAAAAAAAATCAAAATTTCGTATACAGGGTTGGACAAATGCAATATTTTATAGTTCATGAAGGTGACCAAAATGGCTGAAAATTGTAAATTTTTCTTAACTAATACTACTTTATACCTCATGAAGAGTTGCATTGGTAAAAAAAACAAACATAAATTAAATTTCACTTCCAGGGTTGGGAAGTTGAAAGTTTTTTTGGTACATGGAATATATTGTAGTACATGAAAGTGACAATTTTAAGTTTTTCTTAAATAAAACGACTTTATATCTAATGAAGACTAGCACTGGTAAAAAAAATTAAAATTTCGCTTCCAGGGATGGGAAATTTTAATCTTTTAACACATAAAAGTAACCAGAAAGGCAACTAACGTCGGTTTTTTGTTAATTAAAACTATTTTTTAGTTCAGGGAAAACACAATTGGTCTCAAATATTAAACAAAAATAAAAATTTAGATTCCGGAGTTGGATAACTGCAATATTTTGTAGTACATGAAAGTGACCAAAATGGTTACATATATTAAGTTTTTCCTAAATAAAACTTTTTCATGCCTCATTAAGAGTTGCATTGGTAAAAAAATTAAAAATTCGTTTCCAAGGTAGGGAAATTAAAATATTTTTTTCTGCATAAAAGTAACCAAAAAGACAATTGACGTTTTTTTTTTTTGGTAATTAAAACTGTTTTCTAGTTCAGGAAGAACAAAATTGGTATTAAAATCTTAAAAAAATCAAAATTTCGACTTTATGGTTGGACAAATGAAATAATTTATGGTACATGAAAGTGACCAAAAAGTTTAAAAATTTTATTTTTTTTGTAAAGTAAAACTATGTTACACTAAGAATTGACATTGGTAAAAAAATAAAAATTTGCTTCCAGATTTGGAAAATCTAAATATTTTTGGTACATAAAAGTACCCACATAAATTCCAAATTTTGTGTTTTTAGTGAATTAATTCTATTTTATACATCAGAGAAAATTTAAAATTCGGTTCCAGGGTTGGAAAATCGAAATTTTTTTGTTCATAAAAGTAACCATATATGTAAGTTCCCAATTTTGGTCTTTTTCAGTGACTTAAACCTATTTTATGCTTCGCTAAGAATTAAATTGGTATTAAAAATTTTAACAATTAAAAATTCGGTTCCATGGTTGGAAAATCGACATTTTCTGATTCATAAAAGTAACCATATTATATATCAGTGGTGTTCAGCCCATACAACAATTGTTTAAAAAATTTACACACATTTGTTATGCTCTTATAAAAATTTTCATTCAGTCGTCGTTGAGCAAGCGAAGAGAACACATGCGGATGGCTGTTGTCATTTTATTTCAGAAATTTATTAAGCATTGTTGTTGCTTCTTGTTGGACGAAGCATAGCAAACACAAGCGATTCAATTACAATTGAACACACAAATTAAACTCGAAATTGAATAAAAGCATACACGTTCACGGAATGAAATGTGAAAAGTATTTTATGATAAATGATGCTTTTCATAACATTCAAGTTCTAATCTTACATAAAAAACTGGTTTAAATAGATTTATTTTTGTTTTGTTCTCAATATAACTGTTCTATTTTTTGATATTGATAACTGCTATTTACGGTCACCGATATTTTTTTCTTAAAATTAAAATTACATTCACTTATTAAGTTGTTTATATATGGCAAAAACACTGTCTGTTTTTCTTATTTTAAGCGTTTGACATTATGTTTGCTGGGCAAAATCTCTCACCAATACATCTTCACTTTTATTTTTGAACACCACTGTTATATATGTGAATTATACCTACTTTATATATCAGGAAGAAAAAAATTGGTAAAATCTAAAAGACGATTCTACGGTTGGACAATTAGAGCTTTTCTTAAACATATTTAATATATCTGAAAGACGTTCAGAGGTATTAGAAATAAAAAAATCCAAACATTTAGCTCCCTAGCCGAAAAATTTAAACGAAAAGAATGACATCTGTGAAGGCTATTTAAGACTCGGCACAGCCGAATATACTTTACTTGTTTTTATAAGTACTGTGGACGAGTTCAGAGAAACACGCGATAATATGTTATTAATATGATAGTCCAATTATGGAGGTTCGCATGATTCATAATGAACTACGATTGCTGGCTGTCAAATTGTTGTTTGACGAACCATGTTGGTTCAACGATGGTTGGGGCTCCAACCACGAATGAGAGAGCGAACCACGAACTTTGCTGTAAGTGAACATGCTATAAGTCAAGGGTGCCCAAAAGTTTCTTATGGAAGAGTGAACACCAATACATTAAAAGAAAAACTAATTTTTATTCAATATTTTTTGCTGTAAAAACAAATACATACAAAGTGATATCATACGCTAAACAAAAACAAAATCTCCACTATGATCGCTATCGCCAATGTTTAGCAGCAAACGTTAAGAAATTGTTGCTCTTACAAAAACAAATGAGCATCAAGCGCATTGGGCTTGGTCACTCTTGCTATATGTGTTGGATATTTTACTTGACAACTAATCGCTATTTAATCTGTGCACTTACATACCTTGGTCTTATTATCAGGTCTGTTCTGTAAATCACGTGGTTTGAAATCGTGTGATTTTAGAAAATTATCTCCACTAATAGAAATATTTTTCCAGACATTTTTCAATATTGCTGTTATATATATGTATGTAGCTTCAAATATCATATCCAGAAGAAAACTTCCGTATCTAATTTTAAGAACGTTTTCAGGGCCATGATTTATTTTTGAATTCACGCGATTTCAACCCGACGTGATTTACAGAAAAGGCCCGTATACTTACGGCCGAATACTATGTACATATGTAAACACGTTGCTTAATATATTAATATCATTCCAACCATTTATTTAAAAAAAATTTCCTAACACTTAATTTTATCAACAATTCGATATTAACCTTCAGCCATCTGCTCGAAGACAAAGCTTTACCCGTTTTCAAATTGGTGACTTATTATTCCCAGACGTGGTTTTATATTCCGACAAACGCTGAAACGAAACATATTTGCTTACTTATTATTATGTTTAGGCGAAAATGTAATATTATAAATTTTTTTTTGCTTATGTGATATTTTCTGTAAAAATGACTTCGAAAAGATAATATCTGCTTCGGTTAGAGTAATTCAGTACTATTAAAATTAATCTACAAGAGCAACAGAGGATGTAGTATAACATTTAAGCAGACGTGAACTAATTTTCTTTTCATATTAATTTTACAAACTAAATCATACGCACAAGAAACATTTTAAAATAACAAATACATTATTGTTTTTAATTATTTACATACCCAGAATAATTTTTAAAACATGCTTATGAAACATATCTTTATTTAGTTTTAACCGCAATACAGCTCTGAGTCAGTCAACATCCAGATTCACTGGCAATTATTTTTTAAATGCAGCCACTGATCGTTTACTCTCTTTCTAGGGTTTTACGTCTCACTCGCACTAGTTAATTTCAACACCTGTTATAATTGTATAGATGTACACTTCTTCTAAGGAATTATCCCATGATTAACCACGTTGCTACGTCCTACGTGAAGCCATAGGTCTTGTACAATCAGTCACAGAAAAATGTAAGTGACTGTAACCAACGTACAGACGGAATAAATAAGCTTAAACATGGCATCACCACTAAACCCTCTATCAGTCTGAGTCAAAAAAGTATATTAGATGTTGTCAAAATTAGTTTTATGTTAGAGCCACAGTGTTGTGTGACCACGTCCCATGCTTCTTTGATTCATGCTTAAAACTCTATTGTAGTGGTGATGTCATATTTAAACTTATTTTATTCGTAACCAACAATTGTATATTTTACCGATTCTATTACTGAGATACATATATGCCAATTATTATATAATAGCCCAGCCATTGGCAAACTTTTACAGGTATTTTTCATAAGAGAATGTGTTAAAATAATTTTTATTTCTTTTAATCGTAAACTATTTCATTAAGTGTTAAAAATTGCATATCGGTATGTATGTGCGTAAAAGTCAAGTGTTAAAAAATATTACTTGCTGTATTTGTTTTATATTATTTGCCTTGCAACAACTTCTTCTGAAAGTAACATAACAGACATAATAAAACTTCTCACCATAATTTGACACGACAGGAAACAGCAAGTTGTAACGTTTAGCATGCCTAAAATTACTAAATTGTTAAGAGGATATTTTTTTTTATTAAAACAGCTTAAATTCAATGGGTGTTAGCGGACATATATCAACAACTTTGCCGCTTAAACAGGATATAGCGGGAGGAAATACAAAAGGAAATTCAAATGACAATTAGCGGAAGCAAGAGGTGTTAACGTTGAATAATCAAAAATAATAATAATGAAACAAATTGGAAAAGGGGAAGCGCTTATAATATGCTTCAAGTTACAAATTCTTTAATGGGGAGAAATTATTTCAGAATGTAGATATTGAGTTTTTGTAATGCTGCAACAGGTATAACAAACGCTTGATTAATATATCAGTAGTTATCAGTTATTGCTTAATATAAATATTATGGGATTGAGGTCAACGTTATCAAAACTTAATAAAACAAATATCCAAATCAGTTCTTTTTGTTAGCGATAACCTATCATTTAAAATTCATGTTATTTATTCAAGGCACTCTCTTACAAGTAACGAGTATTTCCATATTAAAAAGACAACATGTTGATGAAATTGCATGAATATATCACGCTGTCATTATTTACTTAACACTTGAAAATAATAGGAGATTTAAGCAAATAAATAATTCTTATTATTTAAGACAATGCTGTTGCTCACATTATGTCATACTCATATTATTATATATAAAGTCACTGAAACGTTTGTATCACTCTTTCAATTTGACTCATTAGCCATGGCCCTCCTGTTAAGAACGCTTAGTCTTCTCAGCTCTAATCGATAAATCACTTGAAGGTTTTCTTAATTAAAACTTTTTCTTATTGTAGACTCTTGATAGAATGTAAGAGAAATAACTTCAAATAAAAAACTTTTTGATTAACACAATAAACCTTTCTGTGCGCTTACCAAACAAAAAAAATCTGCATGCAAAAGTAAGAACTAAAAAACACACACAGCAAAACAATAGAGCAAGAACATGAGCAAGAAATATTGAAGAAGCAAGAAAAATCCCCTTTAAAACTAAACGTAACTGATACAAGGATAAAGATAAAAATATATAAAAAAAAACAAAGCACAAGAATAAACTATTAAAACATTAAATCAAGCATAAAATTAGATAAAATAGTTTACAAAACTATTATGTAGAAGAAAACTTAAAATCTATGAAGAGAAGGAATAGGAAAGAGAACTAACACAATGATTTGAAAAAAAACAAAATATTTCAAAATTTTTAATTGTTTTCTTAAATACTGAAAATTGCTGAAGTGTGTATCAGAATAGAAAATGCTTTACAAAATATTAATTTTAGACGATCCATAATCTCGCAGGCATAACAATTTTATGCTACATAAAAATATGATATCTAAAAATGTTCAACCAAATATACAACTCTGTGTTGTAGGAACAGGAAGGAATATACAAAGATTAAGGAAAATAATAAATAAATTATTTTTATATAAATAACCCCATTGATTACAAAATTTCTATTAATAAGTCATATTTGTTGTTAAATTTATGTCACATTGAAAATTAAAGTCAAAGCTGTAGTCATACTGTCAGTCAAAGTGGAAGGCAAATTCATAGTCACAGTCTTAGTCCAACTCAATGGCCATCATCAAAGTCATATCTAAGATCAAGGTTATATTCGAAAACAATCAAACTCATATATGTAGTCAAGTTGTAAGTCAAAATCATACTCGTAGTCAGACACATCATGATAAAAACCTATCAATATCATATTGAAAATAAAAGACAAAGTCATACTCAAAGTAATAGATCAAGTCATATTGGTAGCCAAAGTCAACATCGTCGTCGAAGTCATAATACCATCACCAAAGTCGTAACCAAAATGATAGTGAAAGTCATAGCCAATATCAAAATCATAGTCAATATCATAATCAAAATCATAGTCACAATTATACTCAAAGATATAGCAAAACTGAGTCACAAATGTATCAAAATCAAAGTCATATTAGAGTTTTGGAACGCAAAATTATAGTTAGAGTCATAGTGAAAGTCAATATCAAAATTGGTCAAAGTCAAAGTTGAGCCAAGTCATAACCAGATTCTAAGTCGTTGGCAAAATCAAAGTAAAAATCATACCTAAAGTAATAGACTTAGTCATACTCATAGTTGTAATCATAGTCATAGTTAATTGTCATAGTCATGGTCATAGTCATAGTCGTAGTCATAGTTATAGTCATAGTCATACTCATAGTGATCGTCACAGTCCTAGCCATAGTAATAGTCATAATTATAGTTATAGTAATAATCATAGCTATAGTCATAGTCATACTTATAGTCATAGTCACAGTCATAGTTATAGCCGTTGTCATTGTAATAGTTACAGTCATAGTCATAGTCATACTTACAGCCATAGTCATAGTCATAGCCATAGTCATGGTCATAGTCATGGTCATAGTCATAGTCATAGACATAGTCATGGTCATAGGCATAGTCATAGTCATAGCCACAGTAATGTAGTCCTAGCCATAGTCATAGGCATAGTCATAATCATAGTCATAGCTATAGTCATAGTCACACTTATAGTCATAGTCACAGTCATAGTTTTAGCCATTTTCATACCCACAGCCATAGTCATTGTCATAGTCATGGTCATAGTCATAGTCATAGTCGTAGTCATGTTCATAGTCGTAGTCATAGGCATAGCCACAGTCATAGTTATAGCCATTGCCATTGTCATAGCCATTGTCATTGTCATAGTTACAGTCATTGTCATAGTCATGGTCATAATCATTGTCATAGTGATAGTCATAGCTATGGTCATAGTCACAGCCGTAGTTATAGCCACAGTCATAGTTATAGCCATAGTTACAGTCATAGTTATAGTCATAGTCACAGCCGTAATTCTAGTCATAGTCACAGTAATAATAATAGGCATAGTAATAATAATAGCCATAGTCATAGTCATACTCATGCTCAAAATCATAGCCACAGCAATAGTTATAGTGATAGTGATGGTCATAGTCAGTTATGAGCAGTCACAGTTATGGCCATTGTCTTTGTCATAGTTATAGTCAGTATCATAAACAACGTCTTAGTCAAAGCCGCTGTTGAAGTCATAAATACATTCCTAGCTAAAATCAGAATAAAAGTTTAAATCAGGATTAATTTGGAAGTTTGTTAAAAATTACAGAAATCTAAAATCAGGATCATAGTAAATTTTGTAGTGAAATTTTTAATTACAATTACAATCTTATAGTACGAGGCCTGAACCATACAAGTCAATGTTACGATTTATTGTTTTCAAAATCTCTTACAAAAAAAAACTTAATTAGCAGCTATTTCGATTGAAATATCCTCTGAGTCTTAATTAACGCCTAATATTATTATCAAGATGCTTGTCGTATGAAATTGCTAATTTTCTGCACTTCAATCAAAGTCTTTGGCCAAAGGGTAAACATTATGCACAGATTCCTCACACCACAGCAAACTTTGACAAAAGTCTGAGTCTTAATAAAATAAAATCCCAAGGACTAAAAACTTTTTGATTTCTTCTTATTGAAAAGAAATCCGTCCCTCATTACCTTGAAGTACTTTTTTGTATTCCAAGTACTTATTAAAAGGCTGCCAACCCAGAAATTACGTTAACAATAAGGAAGTAAAAAAATTAGTGAAGGAATAAGTTACTCGTACTCTGGCTAGAACACAAGTGTGCTTCAAACCGGCGATAGGAAATATGTTTTCTTATTTCTGACCATTAAATGTAAACTTTTGCGACATTATTTTCCTTCACTGGACACTTAAGGCTGAAAAATGGCAAAACACCATCGTTGAAATAATACCAGCAGTACTTATTGTAAATATTTGATGCCATAAGAAATGCTTTTCTATTTCATGCCGCACACAAACAATGATACCCCTGATGTGAGAAAGTATTTCTACTGGTTTATATTTAGTTCTTTCCACTCCAATTAATACAGTTGTGAGCTTTGGCTTGCGTTTCTTGGATGCCGGTAAGGTTGGCATTATTGCCGTAATAATTGTGGGTGGCCTCAAGCATTTGCCTGGCCACACTTAAGGCGTTGCAGAAAGACACTTGTCTTGAAACATTTGTATGCCACTCATCCTTATTCACACCCAAATTCTATACTTTGCCAACGTAGATTTTGCTAAGAGTTTTTGAAAATTTTCTAGTTGTGAAAATCTTGATTTCTTTCCCTTGTTTATTTTTTGTGTTTTTTTTTGTTTCCCGTTGACTTTATTTGTTTTCTTTGCTACAAGTTTACGGAATCATTATGGTTGAAAATAATCTTGATTATGACCATCATACTCTGCGCATTTAGGTTGGCTAGATTATTTGTTTATTCTTGGCAAGCGTAAGGTTACAATATGGTCATAAATAAGATATAAATTTTATGGTTTTTAATAAGAACAGGATGTTAAACAAGAAGTTTTTCTTTATATTTTCTGGCAAGTACTTTGTTTAAGCATCTTTTATTAAGAAAGTTGCAAAACTTTGCTCTTTTATTATATCGAATCGAAAGAATGGCAGGAAAGAGGAAGATTTGTTTAAGGACAAAATAGTTGGGCAAGTAAAAATATTTTATATAAACATGGGAAATAGCTTGTAAATATTTTTGCAAGTTGTTAGTTGTTAATTATTTTTATAAAAGTGGAAGCATCACAAAAAGTTATACTAACTATTTTCAAAATTGTCTATATGTTATTAAGATGACAATTTTTTATTCAGACTCAAGTCTGCAATCTTCAAATTATTTATTTTTAACTCAGCAGAACGGATGAGCACTGGTTTCGAGGCCGGTACGATATTTCATCAGTGTTCTTTGTTCAGTTTTTCCACTTTTCACGGTGGTTGTAGTCATTAGATATATAAACTATTTAACCAATATTTTTAATGAAATAAAATACTTATATTCATTTTTTAAGTTAAATCACTTAATAAAAATTATTAAGAAAATAATTTCCAGTTTTGAGTCTGAATAAAATGTTCTTATCTTAATCATAAAATTAAGAAGTTAAAAATATTGAAATTTACATTCATATTTAAACTTCTATATATTTAAAAGAGATCAGCTCAGTTGTTTTGCGTTTAGACGCTTTTGTAAAGCAACAAAATGCACTCGTATTAAAAGACACACGTATTTATGGACACATGATTTTTTTCGCTGCAATAATTAGGACAAGGCAATAATTTGATAATTCCTTTGCAAAAGTATTTTGTTACTTTATTTGCAAAAATATATCTACTTTTATTTCATTTTTAAATAATTTTAGTTGGTTCCGTTTAATATCAACTGAAAAATATTATACTTCTAGTTGGTCATGTTTAACATTAGCTATAACATACTATATACAAAAAAAAATCTTTCACAGTGCCTACCATAGTGCTATCACAATTTTTCATAGCAAACCACTTTTTTCGATTACCCTCATATTTATCAGCACATATGCCTCCTACTTTGGTAATGCACCGCTTTTGCCAAATCAAATTTTGAACAAAACGCACAGTTCTTGTTCAATGAATTTTCTACCAAATAAACAGCAGATGTGCATTCTCCTTCAAGTCAACAAACTCTTCAAATTGAATTTAAGAGCATAACAACCGAGCAAGACGTGCACCTTTTGTTAATACTTGCCTGGCAAACACAACTCAAATAAGAGTGATCGTTAGTCAGGCAGCCAGCCAGTCAGTCAGTCAGACCGGCAACAACCGCACACAAGAAGAAGAGTAGAAAAGGATCAAAAACTACAAGGACTCGTGCCAGAAATAGCACAAAAAGTATTATCAAAAAGCATTTTTGTTTTCTTCTAAACAAATGCACACATTTTTAGGGGTGGCTTTATCTTTACCTCCGAGTCATAGTGGAACAAATTTTTGTACAAGTTTTATGAAATTCAGTTTTCTTTGGAAATGAAAAGGAACTTTTTGATCAATTGCAGCAACAACAAGACTTTTAAATATGTACTACAATTATGATTTGCGTGTGTGGATGTGTGCGTGTGTTTCTATATGTTTGGTTGTATTTAACATGCCAAAACAAAGAACGCCTTATGTGAGAGGGTTGAAAAAATTTGAAACCATAATGAACATTATTTTAAATTTTTCTTTTTTATTTCTAAAATAACAATAGGAATAGTTCTTATCTTGCAGAAAATTTTTCATTATCGCTGTTGCTGTTGCTGTAGCAAACCCGTCATACAGGCGACCCCTTATGAAGATCAACCCAAAGTAATATTTAGTGAATTGTGTATGTGTGTGTGTGTAAGAGTGTTTGCAAGGAAAAGCTTGTATACTCGTATATTCGACAGATGTCCCCTTACGAACTCATTGAGGCGCTTAGAATTTACTATACCTTAAATAGTTTTATATTTTTTTCACAATAATAATGACGAAAAAGTAACTGTCTTTTGTGTTTCTAGCTGAGCGTAATAAAATCTACAAGGGGTGGCGTAGGAATAAAAAAGAAAAGCAGAAGTTTTTAATTAAAACTGCTGAATACGCGTGCGCGGCATGTGCCTTAATCGTAGTTGCATACAAACACACATGTATGTATATATTAAGTTTTTTTTTGAAAAAGTTTTTTATTTGAATTTTATTAAATATGAATATTTGTTAAAAGCACTAACATAAAAGATGATGTCTATTCTTATAAGTGAAACATGTCATAGAAGATCTACTTTAAATTTTATGTCCACACATGTCGTTGGTCTCATGTAGAAAGGCCCTAACTCACATAATTCAACAGAAACTGCAATCCTCGCAACAACAATTGTAATTATAATTTCCTTGAATAAGTGTTATTGTTAATTCCCTAGCATTAAATTTTTATGACGTCTTGTATATAAATGAAATAAATTGAAATTCGTAAAAATCGTAATATCGGAAAACATGCGCGTTAAGGTCTTACCTTATGAGACCTACGATATAATACGAAATTGATTACTAATGGTTGGGCTGAACATGATGTTTGCTGCAATTTCAGATTCAATAAAATTTTCATTTTTCTTAAAAATATATATTTATTCATTAATTTTATTTTACCCCCTCCTTACCTTGTGCCGGGATTTTTCCCAATCAGCGTAGCAGTTCTAATATGCACTTTTTCGTAATTCCTTAAGATCTAAAAGCGATTCGCGATTTTATCTCCTAAATCGTCACAAAACACCATCCTTTCATGGGAACAGCAAAAAGTCGCAAAGAGACCAAATCTAAAGCCAAATTACCGCATTTGATATCGATCGAAATTTGAATACAATTTAAATGGAAATTTCTATCGATATCGAATGCCACGATTTTCCCCCTGATCTGAGGCATGATTACGACGTAGTTTTTGCCCATCATATAAAATAATAGCCTGCCTTATTCACAATCTTGTGCTAATGTTCTGTCATTATTGTATTCCAAAATTGCGAGAGTATTTGAGAACCTTTTCAATGCATTAGCAATGCATTTTGTTGGTGTAGAGTACAATTACTTTGCAACTGCAATGATGCTGGACCATTTGCATAAGATTGTGAACGGGTCTAATAATTTGTAACAAAACAAAAGAAGTAGCAAATCAGGGCGTTTGGTATCGATTGAAATTTATATCTTAATTGTATTTAAAGTTTGAGCGATATGGAATGACGCAATTATTTCTCCAGTCTTGTGGAATATTTTTAAGAAAATTTAACGATTTTGAAGACCGATATTGCAAAACTGTTTAGCAGCACTATTCATCTCTTACCATAGATAATGACTAAAATATATCGATTGTTTTCAAATATAAAAAACAACTATCGCTATCATTGACAGTGTCATCGATGGTTTTCCACATCTAGTCCCTGGAACTGAAGCTTTCAAATTTTATTTTGTGCTAACTTTCCGCGATGAATGTACCAATTTTTACACCATTACTGTCCTTTTTTCCGTATCTTTTTGTTGCTGTAGCAAGCAATAAAATAGTGCAATATTTCGACATCTCGTTGTCTTCCCTTAAACTTCAAAATAAGCATTTGATAAGTTTATTCGTACAATATGTGTCACAAGTTTTGTGTAGCACTGTATAGCCAGACTTGAGCACTGAACTTGTGTAATGTATGGCCTAAAAACAAAGCATACGTTTAATATTTTCTAATAGTAATCGTTAGTAAAATGCACTAAGAAAAAATAGTTAATAAAAGAAAATTCGCAGGTGAACTGATAAATCGGAGGATTTCATTAAGCCACCGAAGTTGTTTAAGAAGTCGGCAGTGTATTTTTAAATAGGAAACGTGATCTTCATTCAGTGTTAAAAATCTGCTAAATCATAAGTTAAAATATTTTTATTTTATTTAATTAACAATTACAAATTATATCGCAACTTAATTCAACGAGATTGGTAACAAAGACCTGGGGGCAAATTACAGCGTTCGATATATTTACATTGCATAGAAATTTCGATCGATATCTAATGAGGTAATTTGGACCACGCAATCGTTGTAGTCCAGACCAGAATTTAAGTCGAACTTGCGACTAATCACCACCCTACCGAGGCACTCAGTTAAGCACTTTTTTATAATTAAAAACATTTTTTAAATTTGAGGCCATTGGTTAAGCACTTAAAATGCATTTTGCATAAATCATAATACTAATAAACGTTTTGCGAGGAAGCAATTTGAATTTCTTCATCTGGCTGCACATATTAAAAAACACTTTATTCAGCTCATTAGTTAAGCAGCAAATATAAAAGAATTGGTACAGTTCTGCAAATCAAAAATAAATACATCAACAAAAACGTTGCTGCATCTTAAAATGTTGTCACAATAATTTTGCTTATTGATGCCATATCCTGTTTTATGCACAAAAACTCTCGTCCATACATGTTAATAATCCTGGCAAAAGAATTGAACTTAAATTTTTGCACAATTTATGCAAAACACCTTTAGTTTATTCCAGTTTTCTGCCAAGTTTCATTTTCAAATATTATCTCTTTCGCTGTACCTTCTTACTTCACCCATCTTGGTAATACTCGTATGTGTACGTCCTTGATCCTGTCTGCTATTGTTTAATTTACCAGTAATATGTTGCACGTGTGTAGATTTTTTTTGTCATACATTTTTTTAAATCTCTTTCTTGTTTTTATTTAATTTTTTTCTACAGCATCAAATATCCTCGTCACATTTGCTTTGAGCAAATTTTAATACATTTGTTGTTGTTGTTGTTGCCAGGTTTGCTTGCCATAAGCATTTAAGGCAAAAGAAAAAACTCTACATATTGTATTATTTTCATTCAACCCATCGTCAACATTGTGATTACGAATGAAATAATTCAATTGCAGCTGCCTCTTTTGGCTTTTTACCTTTAACCGTGTCATTTATATGAACATTACGGCTAAGTTAGTTAAGCAACAACACTGTTTCCTTTTAAATCTTCTATTTAAGTTGGTCCTAAGTTAGCAACAAATTTACAGAGGAAATGGGGTTTTTTATTAAATTATTACCTTGAAACAGATCAACGGCTGAGTGTTTAATAATATGGGCACAAGAGTCCACAGTTAAGAAGTATAAATTAGTTTCGATTAAGATATCAATCACACTTGGGTCTTAGTGCATCCCATTGGACACGAAACAAACACTCAAGGTTTTTTTGGCACGAGTAGAACCCACGACATCCGTACTAATAGGCTAGCATCGCTACTAAGCAGCCACAAAGTCACCTAAACTTATGGAAAGTCTAATAAACCTTCATCAGGCCAGATATAAGGAAACCATTAGCTTTGCTTCCTACCGGCAGTAAGGTTTTCGTGGAGGGCACTATATGATGGACCGGCTAGTTTTCTTATCACAAAAACTGTGTGATTCCATTCACCATTTCGGCGAATGGAATCACACATTGATTGGCTGCAGGTATTTCCAAAACATTCTATACAGTGTGGCCTGCTTTATTTCTGTCTATTGGTAACGACTCAGAAGATACACCAGACGAGTTGTTTTGGATGGGATCTCCTCCAACGAGTTTAAGGTTTATTCAAGGGACTGCCAGTCTCTTTTCAGTTCCTTGCTCTATTTCTCATCTGTATAAATAATGATCTTCTCTGTCAAACCTTCAACTCTAGCTATTCTTCTTTTTGACCACAATATTTACCATTCATTTTCAAACAAGTCATGCTTGGCAAAGATTAGGGCTAAAAGGGTAAGAACGAAAAAGACTGGACAATCTTCGAAGGAGAATCCCCGAACAGGGTAAATATTAACTCAATTAATCTGCAGTGTTGTGTGATCACGCACAGCCGTTTGCTGGTTAGTGACACCTCATCCCTGCATATTATTGAAAAATCAGGATCTCCTGATCTTCATGGCATGAAAGTACAGAATGATGTTCAATAGACTGTGAAATTTTGCAAGTCCAAAAAGAAGCACTGAATAATGTCTGTCCAACACGTCGTATGACATACTTCACACCATCTATGGCCTCAATATTTACATGACCTATATCCGACTAAAATTAGAAAACAACTATTATGAATGGGTTGGTGCTTTAAAGTCATCAGTGGTCTGAGAACTCTAAGGACTCGACTAAACGTGTGTATGGTGCTTCGCTGTTTTATTGCTACTACAGTGACAAGTGCCCAAGTGATATTAGCTAATTTGTGCTAATTGTGTAGATGACTTTGTTATTCCACGAATTCTCATAAAATATTTGTGATGAAAAACCTATGGATGAGACTTTGGCAGAAGGATCTTAGGACGGAATTATTACTGAAGGGGACTTATGGCAGACCTTGTAAGGCACTGTTCGATCAAAATGAGAGAGCAAAGCGAAAAGTTTTTGTAAGTAAAATACAAATTTTCCTGTAGGAGTTTATAACAAAGCAACAATGAGAAAAACTTATATTGATTGTTAATTTCAATACGAAATGGCAGACAAAAATTTAAATTATATATCCAAAAAATAGTTAGATTTTCTCCTAAAATAGCCTGCAGAAATGATCATGCGCTACTATTGCTATCGATGGTGGCTATAAAAAATGCTCTTATATTAATTTCCATCCCTCGTGCCATAATCGTTTGAGTGCCAAAAAAGAATGCTATATAAATGCTGTTACCACTTATTTTGTTATACAAATGGACATGCGCGGCAGATGATAGAACGACAGAATGAGGAACATATTTTTTAATTTCTTTGGTTCTTTTTCTGCTAAAAATAGATAAAAAACAATAATTTGAAATGGAAAAATGAAATCAAAAATATATGTTCGAAATTTTGTTTTTAAATCTCAGAAAGACATGATAAATATTCCAAGGCACAAAGGAAAGTCAACATCAGTTTTTGTTATTCTACTTACACAGCAGAGCAGAACAGCTGTTTTCGAAAGCCGCAACACCTTCATCATCAGTGCTCATGTGTATTGTGTTTATCACCATTTATTAGGTGGCTTAGTTGAATGTGATAACAGTTCCCATTAACACAAATTTTATTGTGAAAAAAAATCCGAGAACTGTATCAATCTGATGTTAACATGTTATTGTTTTAATACCTGTGTTACCGTTTCATTACTTTTCTTCATGACCCATTTATCTGAATTTTTTGTTCCATCATACCTAAGTCAAACTTTTTTGGTTTGAATTATCTACTTAAGTACATGTGAACCTTATTCCAATTTTATTATTGGTAGCTCAAGCCATAGCTTAAATTTGTGTGTAGTAAGTATTTTCATGAAGGATGTTGACTTTCCTTTGTGCCTTGGAATATTTATCATGTCTTTCTGAGATTTAAAAACAAAATTTCGAACAATTAGACTTTGAATCTTAATTCAATTTAATATAGCAATATAAATGTTCGTGAAAGTACTTACTACACAAAAATATATGTATTTGTCTGCCACGCCCACTGCACAAAATTTGCCCATGTATTGTATAACTATTTATATTGCCGAAATCGATGAACACGCGAACTTTCTTGTCGGTACAGCTTAGAAAAATCGGACTCTAACTCTTTTCCGCTGAGATTGAGCACTGGGATGACTGTGCATTGGTCGAAGCATAATTCCAAATTTTTACCACAGTAACTTATAAGAATTCGTCCTGGAATGGATGTATAGATAGCATATCTCTTATGATCATTTGGTTTATAAGCAATTTCCCTCAAAATTAATAATGATTTATTAATAATAAATCATTGATATTGATGAAGGTGGGCTGCAGTCACCGATATTAACGTTGTTGTGTTCTGCCGCGTAGGTGGGAGTTAATTAAAATTTTTATTTTTTCGTGGAACTTGCTGAAGTTTTTCTGAAAAAAATATCACTAGCTTTATGGTAATATAATTTACTCGATTCTAAAGAATCTAAATTGTACATTTCACTTGGAAACAGTGTCGCCCTATTCTTCCCCCAGCTCTACAGTAATCAGTGTGAATGTACATTCAGGTACGCACAAGCAATGAATTCTCTAAAATATTTTTGGAATACATTATTTTATCTTTCCTTTTTCTTGTTTTCAGTTCTTTTGCTTAATGCAGTTGTTGCTGTTGTATACACTGAAATGCAAACATCCGCACAAGTACTACGAATATAATCTTTTGTTCGCCTTAAACACTTACTCACACAAACACACATCTAGAAAACAGGATTTTTGTTTGAAAAGCAAAAAGGAAACAACAAAACTTACTATTAAATACACATCAAATTGCATGTGTAGTTATTTTTATTGTTGTAACTCTAAAACAAATCCGTGTACCCTGAATCCTTACTGCCATTCGTCCTTAAACAATTGAGATTTTTTTTTTGGCATTTTTTGACATTTGGCGAATATTTGGCCAAAGATTTTGAGAAGGGTTGTTTTAGAGAAATATTGTGCAAATATTTTTTTTCCTATTCTTGTGCTCCAAACAAAAACAATAAAGGATAAATTGCTAAAAAGTAATTGAAGAAGACGATTATATTCTAATAACACACATTTATGTTTTAACCTTTTTGATTGTGCTAGATACGAAACAGAAATGTTAACTACTTTCATTTTGGTGATTTTAGGTCATGGTTCTTTAAAGCACATTTGTAAACATTTTAGATTAATTTTGTCTAAACAGAAACAAATGTTTTATTAACACACTAAAAGAATTGATTGAAATCTATGCAGTTCAATTTAAACACAGTGGACAAAATTTAATAACGGACGTAATTTCAATAGCATTTATATGTAATTTCGATTGATGGCGAATATCTTAATTTGCCGTCAGGGCTTTTTATATCATTCACACAAATATTACTTTCCTATATAATTATTAGGCAATTAGTTAATTTGCTAACCCTTTTACACTTGGAGCAGACAGCCGATTTAGTCAAGATACACATCATTTCAAAAACATTTAAACGCAGATGACCTAAATTTATATATTGTTAAAAATTTTAATGTATGGGTATCTTTCAATGTGATACTAATACATATGACACTAATACATGGAACATATGATATCCATACATGTACATACTAAGTTAAAAAGCTCAAAAAATAATACAAATAAATAAAAAAGAAATAGAACAGAATCTTCTGTGGAAGACATAACAAAAAACAAGGAAAAGTGCTACGGCGAATCTTATACAACATTCAAAATATTGTGTTGACTTTTTCTGATCAGCATTAGTGCATGATTGTGCTAGTTGTTGTCAGCCTGCTTCAGTGGTGAAGGCATAGTACTGATCACTGAACATAACTGGCAGCGACTGCCACAATCATGTACTAAAAAAATCATAGTACGGCACCCTCCTTCGTCGGTCCTGTAGCAAAAATTAGCCGGCGAAGTAAAAAGAATGAAATAGCTACAAAAAATTCTCTATCTCCTCATCTTTCTTCATCTGTCCCCTCAATACTATCCCTTCATTTCTAGTTCCGGCGCAATGCACCGCATATGTAGGGGTCATCCCCTGAGTTGTGGTCCAAGATAAAAAAAACATTCAAAACGTATGTAGATGTGTAGTATATACCTAACATACATTCATTTCATCCCTGGAACACCCTTCTAAATCTTCCACATATTCAGTACTAATTTAGTTCTTTCTGATATATAAAATATATTGGATTACCAAAGAAAACAATTTATTTTATTTAGTTATATTCCTAAAAACAAGTTTTGACTTTCTATCGCTGGAACTGTCTTATTAGCATTTCGGAATTCGAATACCAATGAATTTCTTTCAAAAATATCATATACGCTTAATTTATAAAGAAAATGAAAAAAATTATTGTAGTCGACTATTTTATGTACCAACAAAATAAATTAAATAGTCCACCACTGGAATAGTCCCTTTGATTTTGTTTGAATTTTAATTGCAATTTCATTCTACCTAAAGTATAAAATAGGCTTAATTAATAAATTTAAAAAAAAGAAATTAGTTTCAGCTGGTTACTTTTGTGTATAGAAAATAAGTGTAAATTTTCCAGCTTTCACTTTGGTAAGATAATTTATAAAATTGGTCCCTAAAAATTACTCATGGATAAATTGAAATTGATAGGATAATTGTTCGAAAATAAGTTTTAAATTTAGGAAGATTTGATACACAGTGAATCTCAAAAGTCTTGGTACCTCATAAGTGCACATAATTTAAAGCAGATTTTCTAATACTCATACGTTGTCTTAATTTTGGGTTAACTTTATTTTTGGAACAACGTAATTTTCTCAGATGAATCAAAGCATAACATATTCGGCTCAGACGGAAGACTACGGGTATGGAAAAAATCAGTACCTGAAGTCAACCCAAAGAACACTTGTAAGACGGTTAAACATGGTGGTGGAAGTGTAATGGTATGGGGATGTATGTCATCAGCAGGTTTTGGCTACTTAGTCATGATCGGTAAAATTATGGCTAAAAGTGTTTATTTAAACATATTAAAAAATAATTTACATAGCAGTGCAGAAAAACTAGGAATTGATAGGTAATAAAAATTTATTTCTTTAAAATTGTGTTTGGGTATCATGATTTTTTAAACCGAGTTTTTCATCCCACATTACATTTTGTATTAAAATTTTATTTTTTTGTGTTAATTAATAGAGGAATCAAAAATAATTTTGAGTTATTCCATTAATTGCCTTTTTTAGATAATATATTATATAATCAAAAAAAAAATATTCGGAGTACCAAGAGTTTCGTGATTTCTGGAGTATATATTCCAACGCACAGGTCAGCATCAGTTTTAATTATCCAACTTACACAGCAGTGCAGAAAAAAAGGTTCAAACAAAAAAATTTGGCTTAAGAAGAATAGAACATAAAATTCAGAAAAAAGAACATGAATGGGATATATATTAAAAGTGTGTTACCATCGCTTTAATATAGTTCTCGTATGCAATCTCCTTATATAATTTATACAAATAAAAACAGATGTCATATTCAACTAAGCCACAAACAAAATGCACATGACTACTGAGGATGAAGTGTAACGGCTTTCGAAAACAGCTATTCTGGTCTGCTGTGTAAGTTGAATAATTAATACTGATTTGCAATATTTTTCATGTCTCTTAGAGTTTAATGCGCATTTCCGAACAATTATTCCATCAATCTTAATTGAATTTTATATAACAAAAAAAAGTTCAATACAAAATACTTACAAAAAAAATCTAATTTTTAAGATTTACAATTTTTTCATTAAAAATAAAAACTAACGAATTATGGAAAAACTTCTAATTGTGTTTTCGACTTGTCTTTAATTCTTATAGAAAATATTATTCAAGCATTGCAAATTAAGTTCCAGTTGTGTATATCATGGTGATCAGTGACATCAAGAAAACTGGAAATTGAATTGAACATTTATTTATTTTTTTACACAATTTATGTGCCGAACAAATGCATACAACTTTAGGAGTTGGTTTGGCTTTCAGAATTTTTATATGTGTTTGAAACTTTTAAAATGTTGTTTGGAGGCATATATACATTTTCAGTTTGGCTACGGGATTTAATCAACTAATTAATTTAATCAATTAATTTAAATGTTTATTTTTCATATGAATTTCACTTTGATAACGTGATTTACACAATTGGGCTTCAAATATTACTCACAAATAAAAAAAATTGATTATTAACGAATTGTGCTGAAACTTCTGCCTAGGTACCTATTCCTATTTCGTAATAATCTGTCCTTATATTTGAACTCATTTGCGTATTTGAGTTACCTATGATCCTCACTTTTATATGTAGAAATATCTTCCCAAACACCAATTCCCTAATTGGCTGCTGCTTGCTGCCTTTTAACTAGTTTATTTCTAATGCACTTGGCTGCTTAAGAAAATCCCTTGATAACACAATTAATTAAACATTAGTCTCTTAAACGCCTTCCTTTTTTTATGTCACAATCAACATCATCACTTCACTTATTAACACATTATAGCAAACAAACGCCCACTTGTCTACAAGACAAGTTGAAAAAAACTGTATAAATAAACAACTGCACTGATGGAAAGATACAAAAGAATTGTGTGTTCTACAAGAACATCCAGCACAGCCATCTGGAAAGATATACAACAACAACAACAACGAACATTATAACAGCAAGAGATAATAAAGTAATCTAACACCATTTAATTTATAAACGCTACATTTAACTTACCCACAATAAGAGCAACACCAGCAACCGCACTTATAATCCCATAGAGACACTTAAGATGTTCACACGTTACTTAAACTCGACAAGCAAAAAACAAAAATATTTATGCAAAAAAAATTTGTTCACAGCCTGCTTAACTGAGCACACTGCCAGACTACTCCGTGTAGTCTTGAAGACATTTCGCCAAGAACTATTCACTGAAATTCCTAAACACCAGACTTATAGTCGTCGTCTTCTTTTTAAATTCAGTTAAACACTCTTAGAAGGCCGCCTGTAGTTGTAAAGTTCCGTTGTATAGATACGAATACAAAGTTCTTGTATTTTTTCTTTAAAGAGTACAATAACCTCTCACAATAATTCTTAGCCAGCAACTCATACTTATGCAGTATCAACTTCCTAGCAAAAATATAAAAAAAGGGAGAAAGAGTAAAAGACACAAGTTTCATAAAATCCCAAATAAACTCCTGAAAAAAATAATCAACAAGACAAAATTGCGGCGAAGTTTCTGTATAAGAAGTGTTTAAGTATGAGTGAGAAATTGTAAGAAATCTACTGTTATCGTAGTGTTGGTTAAGTAGAAGTATGCGTGTTGGTAGAATTGAATTGGTTGGCTGCTCCTCAGTTTGTGTGTGTGCGTGTGGTACTTTAAGAGTGATTGTTTGTGGTGTGAGTTTTCTTAGGGTGTTTCATAAGAACTTAAATAACATTGTGTTTGTTTGTCATTTCTCCTTCTTATTATTCTTTGTATTGCTTTAGTTTCTTCGCCGCAATTGGTTTAGGTCTGTGGTGTTTTTTATGTGTAAAGAAAAACTTGTTTTTTGTTTGTTACCTTTTAGTTATTTTCTGATTGGATTCCTATTGGAACTTGTGATTGGCTCATTACAAATCATTATAGGTACGAACGGCATTTACAAAGTAACTGTCTAATGACTGCAGAAGTGCATTTATACTAGGGAGGTAACCGATACTGATATACATATAAGCGATACCTCAGTTTTGCCGATATATCGATATTGTTGATGTTTGCCGCCGATGTTTTTTTTTTTGTTTCCTCCAATATTTTTTTGCACAAATAACTCAATTTCCAATGCTAATTTTTTTGCTGATTGATACTTTTTGAAATAATTTCTAATTTTTAATTTTATCGTGGACTCAAATTAAAAACATATTTTTTAATTTTAGTATCTTTTTTGTTCTGTAAAATAAGTTTTTATATATCAAAGCTAGGCATATCTAATGATATGATTTCAAACCTATTCGTTATAATTAAAAATTGGTTATGCCTATAGCGATGTTTTTTTTCGTAAGCATTAATCAATTAATTTTCTTTATGTTATTTTATTTATTTTATTTTATAAAATCGTTTATTCGACATATTGTCTCAATTAAATTAGTGCTTTTTGTTTGTTATGGTCTTGCTTGTGTAATTCTCAATTCATTTTTGTCAGTTTATGTATAAGCTAAGGGGTTTAGTTATTTTGGAATTAGCTTAAAGTCTACTGATGATTTGGTGTAAGAACCAATGAAATGCAGGCATATAGACATATTTGACCACATAACAAATTTTATTTTATTTTAACTGCTTTAGTAATAATTTTATTAAATAAAATAATATGATTTAATATTCTAAGTTTATGTAATAATTATTTGGGATTTTTATTTATTTATAGTTTAATGTGACTTTTTGCATAAAAATGCGCTAGATATATGTGTGTATTCATGTCATGAAAAGGTTTATACAAATCCCATAAATTGCGAAAAAAAATTTCTCATATTTGTTAAGAGGAAAACGTTTGGAAAACACTCAATACCAAGCAGAAAAACATATATTGCGTTGCAAAAATTGGCAAAATATGTCATATATTTTTGAAAAGGCGTTTTGAAATTAATTAAAAGGATTCAAGCAATACATTAGTCCAAAGAAGTATGTTATCAAAATTTACAAAAAGTTTTTTAATCTTTCTGATGCTCAATACTAATTTCTTTCTTTCTAACTATTCCAAAAAAAAATAAAATTTTTCTGCTATGGAGTTGTGTTATTTTTGGCGTTTTTGATATCTAATACCAAAGGATTTCTTTCAAAAACATCAAATATGTTTAATATATTAAGAGTAGAAAAAAATGTTCAGATGTTTACTTTTATGCACCGAAAGAATTACAATTCTTCAGCCCTGAAATCGTGTTATTGATTTGTAATAAAAGTGTAATTCTTACTAAAGTTTTATTTAAGTAAAAATTTTTTAAGCTTAAGGGGTTTTATATAAAATAATCTTAAATTATTATAATATTAATGAAGCTTGTGGTCGGTTTTCCGGAAATAAAAATTATAAAATTTTTATAAATTGTATTTCTTAAAGATGTTAAAATCTTAAGAATAAAACTAAAACAATACAGAATTTTAGAAACAGGAACACAAGCTTAATTAATATTACAATAAACTAATAAGGTCGATAAAAATAAATCAATGTTTAAATTAATTAAATTGTTTTCAATATATCTTCTTCAGAAAAATATTGTTTATCTCTCCTCTTTTTTATAAAGGCGTGGCGTAATATTGGAAAAATATAAATATCATTTTAAAAATATTTAAAAAATGATTACAACAATAATATTGAAAAATCAAGAATAAATAGAAACCAAGTCTTCCTGAAGTATAAAATAGATTTAATTAACAAAAATAAATTTGGTTTTGGCTTGTTTCTGTTATGAGGGTGCTGTTGCCTGTAGTACTTAACAGGAGACTATGAAGCGGTCAGTCATGAATATTGTCTCGAATCTTTTGATCAGCATTAGTGCGTGGATGTGTTAGTTGTTGTCAGCCTGTTTCACTAATGAAGGCATAGCACTGGTCACTGAACATAAATGGCAGCGACTGACACTGTCAGATACTAAAGAGCAGAGGAACAGCACTCTCCTTCGTCGGTCTAGTAGTAAAAAATTAGCCGGCGAAGTAAAAAGGTTCAAATAGCTACAAAAAATTCTTCTCATCTTTGTTCATCTATCCTCTCAACACTATGCCTCCTTTCATATCTAGGGGTCATTCCCTTAGTGCTGGACCGAGTTAAAAAAAATATGACAAAATTATATATAAATTTTCGAGCTCTTCAACCGTATTTTGGATTTTGCTGATTTTAAATTGCAATCTGCTTAGAACTATTTCCGATACTTCGTTACAAGACAGACATTCGGAAAACCTTAAGTTTTTAAATTGTTAATACGTTAAAATATTGTTGCAACTTAATCGGATTCCATTAAACAAATCTAAATTCTGAAGTACATGAGAAATACATCTATTTGTTAGAATTTTAGTTTAAACCAAACTTCTTATATTTTTCAATGTGTAAGATGAAGGTGGTTTGTTTCCACAAAAAACATATTTTGTCTTTATTTCCCAAGAAAATTGAAGTAGCAGTGGAATAGTCTTGGCTTACTACCCCCTTAACCATTAACAAAGCAAAATTTGTCTATAATAAAATACGTGTACAATGAAAATAGAGGAAAGAACTAATTACAACAAGATCTATATGATCATTAATATAAACTGCATATGACTGACTGCTTCCACTACAACTTGAACTTTTCAAGAAATTTTCTTTTCACACAACATATGGCGATTTGAAAATTTCTTTTGAATTCCTTTTGTTTTAGAAACTTAAAACTCATTGAGGCGTAATTAATACGCGACATTACAACATATGAGCGTATTCTGAGAATTACACGTACATTTTGCCTTAAAAGAAAGATTAATTTCTTGTGTAGATGTAATAAAATTTAAACAACGTTAACAAATTATTGTTTCATTTTAATAACATTGATCTTACCCACCTTATGGTTTTTTTGAATATACATGCATATATTTTCCATATATGTACATATTTCTAAGTCACCGAAGATTCAAATTGGCACGCATTGGGAGAATAAATAATGTGAAGAGTAAAAAGGTGCAAAAAAGAGCAAAATCATTTGTTGTAATTGGATCCTTAAAATATAGAACGTGTTCGTGTTTATGCTGTAATCAATATCACCAACATATTGCACATTTCTTCAGTGTGATCTATGGGATTTCTTTGCTTCCAGTCGCTTCGCTTGTGTTAAGGAGAACAGCAGCAAACAGGAGAACAAAAATCATCTGTCTGCGTTAGGGCTGTGGTAAATGTGCAAAACTTGTTTCCAAATGATTCCTTTGGATGTTGTTTTTTTCGTTTTTGAACTGCACTTAACCTCATGTCTTCTTTTCTTGGCTCAGTCGATGAAAACGTGTGTGTGTATTTTTGGTGGCTGATAATTTTTAAATCTCTTTGATCTTTAACATCTGATCACAGGAAATCTTTTGAATTTCTTCTGTGATTTTATTCATCAATGAATGCTGTCATTGTTGTCATCTGCCTACAAATTCATAAGTTATGTCTTGTTGTAGGTAATTAGAGAAAGATGCGACTATCAATCTGTTATTATATTTTGTATAGAATTCATCAAGTGTTGAATAATGGCGCATGCTTAAAGAGTGTAACATATGATTTCCATTGTGACTTAATTTTAGAAAACAAAAAGGTATCTAAGGGAACATATGATGCTGCATTTATACATCAATAAATAGGTGACTGTTTGTGTGATTGTGTGTTTGAAAGATATGGATTCCTTAACCAGTCAACCAGTATTGCTAAAATGTTTAATGAAAATTCCTTGTGGTCTGCAAAAAGACAATAAGATGTTTATTTTTCTAATACTGTAGGCGATCATAATGTATTCAAGGACTAGGTATTTTTTTAAGAATTGTGGTATATGGGCTCGGAGATCGCAGAAGTGGACTTTTATATGTAATTGTGCCCTGGAGTTTTATTGGTTTTTCGAATATGATGCTGAAAGATTTTTTACTATGAGCTATACACCACGACCGGGGCTCCATCAAAGACCGTGTCTGAACACCCTATTACTTTGTATATGCTTTCATTTTGTGGGCGCAATGTCCAACAAAGATATATTTAAAACATTTGACATAAAGTTTAAAGTTTTAGTTGTTAATTTTAAATTCTTTGCAATATAACAAGCTCTCACTAAGCCACAGGTTTTAATGCAAATATCATGAATGCATTTAACAACTTTTCATTAGAGACACGAAAAAATTATGCATTTATAAAAGTAATTCACATTTAGCCCTAAAATAATCACATTCTTTTAATTAAAATATTTACTTTTTCTTACATTTCGCAAAATATGTATTTTTGTATATAAAACCCAATAAATTTTGTATTTCTATCTTCATCAACTTCTTCTTTGCCTTGTGTTTGTTATTTTTTATTTTCAAATATGAAAATACCCGCACATTTTGTTTTAAGCGGCCTACTTTGGAAACATCTTTAGCATTGACAATATCAACGACTTGGATAATTTTTTTTTATAAACTTAAGTTTATGCAAAAATGCATTTAATTAATAAAAAAACACATATATTTTTATCAGTGGTTTTTACGAGTATAATACACATACACAACCACACACATATCGTGTAGATTTAAGTACCCGTATAAATTAGCAAAATCTAAATAACTTCAATGGGTAAGCGGCACATGAAGAGTAATTTGAACAACTACTTTGGTATAAAATTAGCAAAGAAACTATTACAGCAAACTAATAAAATAATATTTAGTAAATTCAGAAAATTGTAATTAATGTAAAATAATTGATGAAGTATTTTTTATGTTGTAGATAAATTGAGCTCTTATTGAAATAAAAAAATTAAATAAATTGTTAGAGCCTTAATTAAATATTAAGAATACATATGTTTGTTCCGTCTGCGTCATTATATACAAATTCTTAAAAAGCAAATGAGAATAATAACAATAAAGAGGGCTATAGTCGGGTACGCCGAATATTGTATACTCTTCGCCGAGTACGTGTGGAGTATGTAACCAGAAACCATCTCTTTGATTTTTCTGATTTTCTTTATAAATTTATTTTATTTATTTTTATTTTTTAAATATAAAGCATTTGTAACTACGTAATAAAAATAATCTGTTTTATTTAGTTATCTTAATATTCACAAAAAAAATAAATTTTCCAGCTCTGCAGCTGTCTTTTTGGTTTTTCTGATTTATAAAAAGAACAAAATTGGCGTAATTTTTGGGCACTTTCATGTACCGAAAAAATTTTAAATTTTCCAACCCTGGAATCGATGTCCGTCTATCTGTACGAGAAATCGATTTTTCCAGACTCCAGAAGAGCTAGAGACTTCATTTTCAGACTGATAGATTAGAAATGAACTCAAATAGATTGGTATCCAAAATACGGTTCCAGACCTGGGAATCTTACACACATTTGTGGACGCAAAATCACCTTTTGTTAGTTTACTCTTTTATATGTTGTGTTTTTTTTTTTGTTAAATAAACCTCTTGGGTACTTTGGAAAGAATCAAATGGTGGGTGCTGTTGAAGTAGTTGCACAAGAGGCTATGAAGCGGAGGGTCCTGAGTTCAATCCCGCGCTGAGTCATGCATATTGTGTTGAACTTTTCTGATGAGCATTAGTGCATGATTGTGTTAGTTGTTGCCAGACTGTTTCTATGATGAAGGCATAGCACTGGTCACTGAACATAATTGGCAGCGACTGACACTATCATGTGTCATGCTGCAGAGTAGCAGCACACTCCTTAGTCGGCCCTGTAGCAAAAAATTAGCCGGCGAACTAAAAAGGTTGAAATATCTACAAAAAAAAATTGTCTGCCTTCTCAGCTTTCCTCATCTGTCCCTTCAATACTATCCCCTCGTTTTCAGTTCCGACGCAATGCATTGCATATGTAGGGGTCATCCCCCGAGTGCTGGTCCAAGATAAAAATAACAAAAAACTTGTATGAAAAAATAAAAAAAAAATTAAAAACAATTTATTCCAGCGATGGAAAATTCTATTTTTTTTTGGTGCATAAAAGTAAGTTTCTTTTTGCCAATTAAAATAATATTAGGAAAAATAAAATTGGCATTGAAGTTTTAAAAAAATCCAAATTTCCATTTCATGGTTGGGAAATTTAACGTTTTTATGCTTCAGCAACAATGAAGTTGGTATTAAAAACCCACAATTAAAAATCCGATTCCAGGGTTGGAAAAGTAACCAAATAAGTGCCTAATATGGTTTTTATACTTCAGGAAGAAGTGGTCGTGAACGCTCTTGATTGTGCGCTTAATTTTGCTCACGCACACATCTCTACTCAAAACGTCATCTTCCCGTTTTTTTTAAATATTAAATTTTCTTAGCGGAAATTTAAATATATGAAAATTTTATTGAAAGTGAATGCAATAAATATTTTTTTACATGCCATAGTGGAAAAATCGAGTTTTGAGTCAAATTTATATAATCATATAATAATTCAAAGTACTTATGAAATCAAATACATTTGATCTGAGCAGCGACCGCTGAATTGTTAATGTAAAATTCCACTTTATCTGATATTGAGGATTTCTATTAAAACCTACAATTGCTCTGCCCCTTTCATATTCTCCTATACTTGAAACTGTCTTTAAGCATCTTAAGCATTTATTAATTAAAAACAATTTTTCTGCTATTTGATTTTGTTTTCTATCATGCACATAAAAACGTTGGCTGAATTTAAACGTTTCTTGCCCACAAATTATTTCTATTTTGCCACAATATTATTATTATTTTTTTCCATTGCACTAAAGAAGAAGGACAAACACTTAATCATCACTTCACATAAAAACGTTAGAAAAATGTCATTGCAGTTTCTTTTTTTCTTCTTCTGCTCAGTCCCATTTACTTAAACATTAAGTACCGCGAATTATTAAACTAGAATTGAAAGACAAAAAATAAAAATTTATATAAATAATTATCATAATGAATCTTGTGGACAGAAAAATAGAACTTGGATGAGCCCGAGATTCCCCTACAGTTTGACAAAAAATGTTCTAATGTCCCCCTGGTTTATTATTTTTTTATCGCTGTTGTTTAATTCTTGATGGACTTGTACTTGAAGTTTTGTTACAAAAGTGTATTTTCTATAAACAGATGGACTTTTCTCTTAGTTCTATTTTACTACTTTTTCATTTATTAAGTATAAATATTTTTTTTGTTTTCTTTTTTAATATCATTACTCGTACTTATAAATTGAAATTAAAAGAAAATCAAGAAAAACTTTGCAGAGCAGTTGTTGTAGTTGTTGTCAACTTAGGAGCAGTTGTTTCATTATTATAACTTCTTGTCAAGTAGAGGCGATTTTAATGTCATTGCTTTTATGCTTAAGTGAAATTTCAATTTGAATATTAAGATTTAATATGTCGTAAATAATGTAGTTAGTAACGAGTGTTATCGTTATTATTATTTGAAATAACATTTGGTTTTACATATTAAAAGGGTGGGAGGTTTGAAGTGCTTAAATATTTTTCCGGCCATGTTTCTAATGGCATATAATTACTATTGCAATATCGCGGAGGTTGCTGAAAGCAGCCTTTGATTACTGCACAGGACTTGTGTCTTATTCTTAAATTCGAAACTTATTTCGCAACCATAATATGGGCTAGCTCATACCCAAATATTATGCCATTACAAAAAATGGGGAAAAATTAATTTTTATAATCTCCTTCTGTCACCGCAAGACTTTTGATATGCAAAGTAGTGGGATTTTCTACAAAAACAGCAGCAGCAACTATAACAATTATAAAGAAAAATATATTTTTAATCAATCTTGCTGGTTGCATTCTTAAAAACAAAAGACATTAAAAATAAAACCAAAAAAAGGAAAGCAAAATTGACCACAAGCAACAACAACTACAGTGGTGACAGAAGCGGCAAGAAGACACTGATTCTTTAACAGACAAGACACATAAACGCCCACAACTGTTAATGCTTTCGTTGAAAAAATAATAAAAAAAAACCGACTACAACAGCAATAACAACAAGACATGATGCATTAAATAATAACACAAACAAAAATAAACTTGAAATTGCTTCAAGAAATTGCAGCCTCAAAAAAATATGAAAAAAATTTTAATAAAGAACATAATTAAACAGCAACAACTACCAGACAAAAACACATAAACAATTTGTTTGAAGGATTAATAACAAAATATTAAAAAGATTTAATATTTTTGTAGGAGCCTCTACTGTTGTCCTTTGCACCAGCATTAAGGACAAATCAAAGAACAGTTTCATTGTAATTTTTTCTTAAATCTTTAAACATCTTTTTCCATTTTGTTTTGCCCCTTTAAAACTTTTAGCGACATCTAAAAATTCAGCTGTTTTTCTGCAGAATTTTAAGGAATCTAAATCGTTTTTATTTATTTTAATATCAAAAGAACAACTGAACAATGAACGCTACCACCACAACAATGTAAATTAACCCTTATTAATGGCAAGATTATGAGTCAAGACATTTTATAAAAATAATAATTAGAACGAAATTTATTTTCGTTTTCATACGAGTGTGTATGTAGATATTTATGCATGTGTATGTATGAAAAGGTTAAACAGAGTTGCCAGGTGTTTTATATTTGGAACTTATGTGAAGCTAAAGTTTTATTCAAGCAATGGAATATAATGCGGCACTGTACACTGTACATGAAGTAAATGATATCATATCCCTGTTCGGTCCTAATAGTTAAATATATAATAGAAAATATATAATAGAAAATTGTTAAATATATAATAGACTTTTTGTTTTAACAATTTCAAAAATTAAACACGCTTTTTATGGACTCTGGCTGACTGCATTCCTTAAACTTTTGTTCGAGTTACACGAAAACAGATTTTAAATCTAAAGGGTCATCTGAATTCTGACAGTTGGTAACGGCCATCTTGTTGTCGCAACATTTGTCATATTAGTTGGTATTTATGCTGTATGTCTTACAAAATCACCGAATAATAAAATTGTATTATGAAAATGGGTGTTCTGTTCGGGCAACGCTATTTATTTTTACCAAAAAATTATTTTCAGCGATGAGGCCCATTTTTGAAACAAACAAGATTGTAGAGTTTGGGAATGCATCCCGAAAATGTTGTAGAAAAATTTTATTGATGTCTCACGCACACTTCGGTTTATTTGATTCAGTAGATAGGAAGAGCTTAATGAAATATCCTTTACTATTCGGAAATGAATCTTCACGGCCCTCAATAATATCTCTTAACAGATGTAATATATTCATTAACCTGTTACAATAAGTATTTGTTGTGTAATCAAACCATTTTTAAAATATTATACGAGGACTGTACAATATAGAAGATAAATTTTAATTTAACTTACAAAATATTTATTTATTTATTAATTTATATTTTGTGTCCACAAGGTTATCCCTCTTAAATATAGTCAGTTGTAATACACTTATGCCAGCATTTTAAAATAGTTCTGATATTCACTTTTTGCTATGTCTTTGTTGCTAGTTACAAAAGGTAAGTCTGGTGAAGGCCGAGGCATGATTACTGTCTTGTTTTTGGCCAAAAAATTGCTTTTTTTTATAAAAACACATAAATTTAAAAACGAACTGTCATACCCCACATGTCCGAAATGGCGTGAGCCAACCGATATTTCGACATCACCAGCAACTTTTGTAATAATGATTCAACAATTAACCATAAAAAGGTTTCTTCCTTTTCTTAAATATTTTCAAAATTATATGAATATATATCATTTTAATCAACAAATAAAACTTTGATTAGAATCGTTTCAGAACGAAATTTGCGCTCAGAGAACTCAGCGTCTATTCAAAGTTTCACAAAAACAGTTAAATACAATTAATTAAATGGGATTCTAAAACTGTGAAATAGCTGAAATACAATGACGTGGAATTATTTTTAGATTGAATCTAGATGTGAATAAATGTAAAATTTCATATATAAATTTCCAGTGAAAAGTTCTTAAAATTGTGATTGATTAAATTGGAAAAATTAATGAAAATAATAAAATTTAAGCTATAAAAAAAAGGAATTCGATATCAACTGCAGGGTGGCGCAGAATAAACTAATTGGGTTAAATGGTTTATAACTTTTTTATTTATGCGATTATTATATGAATATTTTTTTAAATACAGTATATTATGGGGAATTTTCGCAACTAGCTTTGGAAAATTATATCCTGTAAGTGATGTCCATTTTCTGCTTCGCACATACGTGCTCTTTTTAGCATATTTTCCATAACTTTTCGCAAAATTTCGGGTGTAATGGCCATGATATCATTTCGAATGTTGGTTTTTAGTTGGAGTATGGTTCTTGGTTTGTTAATTTACACTCTTTCTTTCACATATCCCCAAAGAAAACTGTCAGGAGCTGTTAAATCTGTTAAAGCTGATAATTGTATCAACACAATAGACTGTTGGTTTGAAAAAAAAATTTAATTATTTTTGTACGTTGTTCGATCGTGTAATGGTTCATAATAAATTCCCCAAATATTCTTCACAAAATGCTGAAAAAAAAACAAAGAAAGAGTAATAATTAAAAAAGTTATAAAGAATTAAATCCATATAGTTAATTCTTTGCCAAGCTGTAGTCAACTTGAAAGTATATTTTATAGAAGATAAGGTGACACACAAAGTATTTTCTACAATCTACAAAAAAATATTCTCCAGCGTTAACGCCAACGCAGTGCACTATTAGAATGAATATTTCGAATAAGCATTTTCCCTTTTTTGGGTGTCGATTGATCACTTTTATATATGTAAGCAGGTGACAGAATTGGAACCCTTTTTTCGCAGCCTGCTTGCAACATGTGCCATAGTGCATCCTGAAATTTAAAATTTTGCCAAAAAAAGTTTTCAGGGTACAAAATAATGTTTTACACTAGCAACTAATTACATAAAAAGATATTTTTCTTATCATTTGTGCTACACTTTTGAGGAAATATTTTTAAATTTCAATATGGATAACACGATGGCAACCCTAACCAGCCAGCAACTATGCAAAGACAATCCACAAATCAAATAAACACAAGGAAATTTTAATAAAATGTTGAATCTTCACGACAAAGCCTTAAAATGTCAAAAAGTAAAGAAATCATTTATAAAAAAAAACAATAAAATCACAAAGAAAAAGATGCATTTTATAGCTGCGTTTAACAAGCAGCTGTATTTTTCATCAAATATCAACAACAATTACAACTCTTACACACGGCATGTGAAAAATAAGACAAAATAAAGTATTCAATAAAACTTCGCACAACCAAAGAACTTGCAAAAGAAGGGGTCAATAGAAAGGACCCTTATAGAAATTTGCCGCTCTCAGCCAAAATCAATAATACAGAGAAAAAAAACATTTTTGTTGCAAAAATCACGACAATAAAAATCTTTTATATCACGACTCTTGAATTTGTACTGGAAATTAAAAATGTTCTCAACGGTTTTGCCTGTAATATTTTCATGTGCCTGCTTCTACTTGAAATAGTGCATAAGTGCACACACACATGCATTGATTAATAGATTTTCTTTTATTTTGCATTTCGCTTTTCGCTTTTACTCCTTTCCTTTCAATGTCAACAGTTCTGCTCATGTCTGTAGAAATGTTGTTTTTCTCAAAAAAAAAATATATAAAAAAATAAATCCTTTTTTAAAAAGTAACATATTCATTGATTTATTGTCCTGTATTTGTGCTAGAGATTATCCTTTTGTTATCAATTGCATATATTTAGTTTATTTAAGTACTTGAATAAGGAAGTTTCACAATGAATGGAATTTCCACTACCTGCTGTTATATTCAATCAAATTTCTGTTTGGCTGTGTGAAATACCTTTAAGATAATTTGCTAAGCTGGCTTTCCCTAAACTGTGACACTGTCTGTTATTCATAGATTCATGTTTTATTTTAAGGCTACTAATCTGCAGAGTATTGTGTCAAAAAATATTGTTTGTAGGCGGTAAATTTTGTATGGAAATTAAACAAAGTAAGATTAGCAGTCGGGCAGATATTTCTGATTATTGTTTATGTGGTAGAAAATTTGTTTATGCTGATCAAAAGGTGTAGTGAAAGTTTCTGTAAATCAGTCTATATATAATTTTATATTCCGTATCTGAACTTCTATTGCAAAACTCCTTTCCAAATGAGAGCAATAAACCGTGGATTTGGTTGGATCTATGTGGCAATAATTAGTAGTATTGACGACAGTGGAACTGGTATTTATTTATTTGTCGAAACTTGCAAAAAAGAATTGTGTTGAAGGCAGTTTGTAAACATTTCTATCTTCATGTTGCCATTATATTTGCATCAAATGCACTGTAAGTAGGGTACCTTCTTACTTAAACGATGAATGAAAATAACACTTAAGATAATTATTTCTGTTTCTCTAATCGAAATTGGCTATCATTGAAATAAATGTAAGCGACTATCGAAATTTTTCCCTAGAAAAAATCTTCGCATTGCAATAAACAGGCCTATAAGTAAATTAGCGAAAGGTAAAATCAGAATAAGTGATTATTGAGTTATTTTTATAGCTTTAATATTTGCTTAAGCTTCTGATTCAATTGAGTCGAAGTTTAAAATAATATCTTTGGTTATTCTGAGAAATGTTGGGTAAAGGTTCCCTGATGATCTGCATTAGCCGCAGTGAAATGCGCATAGGAACCAGCTAATACCCCTCAATAATCCATTTTGAACTTTTTTTTTGTATATTTGGGAAGAGAATCAGCACGAATAAAATAAAAAAATATCACAAACAATTGTTTTAATTTTGACAAATTAAGTTATAATTGTGATTTAATTTGTGCAAGTAATTTGCTTAGATTCGTAAATATGTATTATTTTTAGAAAATTATATTTTTTTAAAATCCTGTTCTAAAATAAAAGTCATAGCTTTCGAAGTGCTAGAGAAAGTAATTAATTCGCAGAGTTTTCTTTAGACCTCTGGCTTCTGACGACCCATCGTGTTTTACAATATGACAATGTTTTCAGTTGGCGCACCTAAAGAATTTAATTAGCCTTCTGTTCCTAAATCAATGGGCTACATTCTTCAGTATTCTCCATTTTACATTAAAGTGAACTTTTCGACCTAAAGTAAATTTTCACAAATGTTTTAATCAATACTTACATCTTTCTTATAAATTTATTTCATTCCTACATATACAAATTTGCTGGGAAAAAATTCAAATGAACCCTATTACTAAATTTGTAGCTAATTAAATTTTGGGGACTAGTGGCAAGAAAACTGTTATGCAAATTAATAAGTTATTCTGTTGTTGGTGTTTATATCAATTTTTAATAAAAAATCAAGAGATCCCTTAATCTAACAGAGTATTTGATCAATTGCGGATTTATAAAAAGTAACAGGGTGGGTAAAAGCAATGTGGACATGCTAGCCAAAAAAGAACGAAATATCCACGCTGATATAGAATGGAGTGGTATGCATTCGTAAATAATACAAATATTATAAAACCGCTGTAGAAAAATTTTATTATGAAACTGTAAATAAAACAACTAGTATTCGGACTAGTATGTGACTGTATACAAAAGAACTAGTTGGTCTCCTATAGCAACCTAATGTTCAAATCGATAATTCGATATTTGAGAATAGGACAGATATGCAACTAGTTTGAAGTTTCTAATCATATTAGTTCTTTTATATACAAGGAAATAATGAAAATGGTTTTGTTTCTACTCTTGGGGAATGCTTACTTTTTCCCTATGGAAAAAAATTCGGAAGGAAATTTCAATACAGATTGACAAAAGGGAAAAATTTCTCACGTAATTTGTATTCATCGAAGAAGCAGAAAAACAAATTTTGATAAAGGTTCCAATATTATGAATGTGAATCAATGTGATGAATGTTGGTTTCAAATTCGCCAAATAGAGGAGATACAATCCTTAACACAGCCGTACAAAAAATTCCAAACGTCGTCATGTCACTTGATTTTGATGGCCAATTGACGTCATCAAAACCTGATTATTCAGGTGCTGCAAACTTCTCATGAAATAAAGCCAAAATATGTCGTGTTGCGTGACTAACGTTGTTGAAACCACATTTCAAGCACTTCATAATCTTCAATTGAAGGCCAAAAAATACATACATATATATTCAAACGGTCTCTGAATTTTCGGAAAAAATCTCAATGACAAATCCAGACCATATTTCCCAGCAAAAATTTTTAGTTTTAATTTTTTTATTCGTTCTTCGATTGTTAAAGGATTCATATTCGTAAATAATGAACATTTTAGCTGACAACTTTGCCAGGCCGGACATTTTGGCACCACTATATGAATAACCCATTATATAGGAGCGCCTTGCTATTAGTTACAAACCGATTAGCTGCACGAATAATTTAAAATCTCAGGTTAGCAATAAACGATTAACCGACAAAACAAAATTTAATATTGTATGTATATTTTTGGGAAATCTGGTTTAATACAAATATTTTTTCACTTAGGGCACTGCTACACGTTCAATATATATTGAACGCGATCCAGTATCGCGATATTTATTGAACGTGTAGCATGCAGTATTGATGGATCGCGATCCATATCGCAGAATGGCCTAAAATATAAAATCCAGATCGCGTGATAAATATTGAACGTGTAGCATTTTCATGATATTAGATCGTGATACGTTATCCCTTAATGGCCTACTGGTCCCTCTAGGAACCAACCAGGTATATGTTAAATTTTTCAGGTAAATAGAATTTGCGAAGAAAGTTGTAGAGTGTTTAGAATTGCAAGTTTTATAACACTGATTTTTTTCCGCCCAAAAAAAAATCAGGCTATTAAGGGTTAATAAGAAGTGAAATAAAACAAATAAAATAAAAGACGCAGTGCAAAAAATGTAATAAATAAAAAGTAAAAAGGTTTATTACATTTGTGTAAAGTTTGTTTTAAAAGGGTAATGGCAGAAGATAGCGAAAGCGAGTGGGTTCTGCCGGTAGAAGCGGAATTAACGACCGAAAAAATTATTTTGAAAGACTTCACTTTTAATTTGGAGGCATTGCCGGAGTTGTGGGACTCGTCGGCTAAAGTATTTTTTTATTTTCTCGCGAAATTTTTTTTATATATGATCCGCACAGCACAAAAATAACGTAAATACTGTCGCGATAAATATTGAACATGTAGCATACGCTCGTGATCCATCAATCCATTAAAATGGATCGTGATCCAAATATCACAATTGTATATTGAACGTGTAGCAGTGCCCTTACACAATTTTCCCAAAGCAAATAATTTAAAAAAACGAAGTAATTATTTTAGAGGTTTCTGTTAGTTCCTGAATGCATTTCACTGGACTTAATGGAGAGCTTTAGGGACTTCTTGACCCTATCTTTTTTTTAATTAAGGATATAATATGAAGCTTTTAGTTAAGTGATTAAGAAGATTAGAAAATTTCAGAATTAAAACAATTCGGCTGTACCCTTCACCAAAGTCCCTCCGCAGTATTAACCTACATTCATTTCAACCCTGGAATAACCTTTTATCTTCTGAATACTAATTTATTTCCATCTAAAATATAAAACGGGATAAAATAGTTTTATTTAGTTACTTTAATAACGAACAAAACTTTAATATTCAAAAATTCAAAGTGTCCAGCTCTGGAGTTGTCTCTATATATTGTAATTTCTTTTAAAAACATCAAATATATAAAGAAAAAAAATTGTTTTACTAGGTTACTTTTACGTATCTTTTTTGGTATAATTTTCCAACCCTGGTATAGTATTTTTGATTTTGTTTGATTTTTAGTAGCAATTAATTTTTTCTTAAAGCGTAAAATAGGTTTAATTAACAAAACAAAATTATAATAGGTTTTTGTTAAAATAGGTATAAATTTTCCAGCTCTGAAACCCTATTTTGATTTTTGATGAGTTTCAATAACATGGAACCTTCATTGCAATTAATCAGAACTGGGTATTCGAAACTAAGCTGTTTGCAGCAATCAACCCAATTACAACTAACTTTAAACCCGAAATAATTAATAAATTTTTAAAAATAATTTATTTTCTAAGCAATAAAAATTTAAATATTTATTTAAAAGCATCCATATACGCACTTCAAAAACTTGTTACATAAATTCGTTATCTTACCCTCGGGTACTTGTAAATATTTTATTAAACTATTCTTTTTAATTTAAATAACTTCTTCATATAAACTCAACTGAAACTGTGGAAATATTTATAATTGTGTGTACGCAGAAATAAACTTTATATTCTACATCTTTTAATTACATTTTTTCCTAAGAAAATTTATTTATTATTTCTGCATCATCATCTTCCACTGGCAACCACTTCTGCCCATGCTTCTGCTAGAATATTAAATTTACTGTAGAAAATTTCCGGTTTCCTATGCAGCATCATTACCGAAAACACTCTGTGCTATAGAAATATCGTTCATGTGTGTCATAAACCCGGTATCTGTGTATGTGTATGCATATTCACACAAGTCTCTGCATGTGTGTATGTGTTACAAATACACTAAGCCATTAAAAAGAAAACTCTGCAGATAAATCTTCTTGTTAAGGTGACTTCTTTTAAGTTTTTTTATTCTGCATCTAAACCACCATGAAATCTAAAATAAACCCATTTCCTCACACTTTCTCATCTGCCCTACGCACTCACATACAAACACATGGATCTCTTTTATTTTCTTTTTTTACTCAAATAAAACTGCTATTTGCTTCAATCAAAATCTGCAGTTTTTCTTTTTGTCCTATACTTTAGCTACGAGTACTATCTGCCACCTTTAGTTTAGTTTCACTTCGTACGTTTTATTACACCCTTCACAAAAAAGTGAAAGGGTATATATAGGTTTGTCATTCCGTGTGTAATTTCTTCGATATGCACATGGGACCCCATAAAGTATATATATTCTGGATCCTTATGAATAGCGATGACGATTGAGCAATGTCCGTCTGTCCGTCCGTCTGTAGGTTAAATCGGTTTTTCCAAGCCCTCAGAATAGCTAGAGACTTCGTTCTTGGACCGTTGGATTGGAAATGAACTTAAATAGAGTGCTATTGAAATTCAGAAAGATCCGAAGTATGGTTCCAGAGCTGGGAAGCTTACACCTATTTCTCGACGCAAAATTTATACCAAATGCCTCAATGGTCTATTAAAAACTAAAATAACAAAAAAAAATTTCCAGGGATGGGAAATTAAATTTTTTTTTTCGGTTCATTCCGTATTTTGTAGTACATGTAGTAACTAAGACTGTTAAAAATTGTAAGTTTTTCTTTTACAAAACCTCTTTATACGTTATGAAGATTTGCATTGGCCAAAAAAAAAATTTTTTTAATTAAAATTTCGCTTCCAGGGGTGGTAAATTGAAAATTTATTTTCTACATAAAAGTAACCCAAAAAGCAACTGACGTTGTTGTTTTTTGCTAACTAAAACTATTTTATAATTTAGGAAGAACCAAAGTGGTATTCAAATCTTAAAAAATCAAAAATTCGACTCCAGGATTGGACAACTGAAATATTTTATGGTACATGAAAGTGACCAAATATTTTAAAAATTAAAATTTTTTCTTTGTCAAGTAAAACTATGTTCCACCTCACTAAGAATTGCATTGGTAAAAAAAAATTCGCTTCCAGAGTTGGAAAATCGAAATATTTTTGGTACATATAAGTACCCACATAAATTCCCCATTTTGGTTTTTTTTAAGTGAATTCAAAATATTTTATACTTCGCTAAGAACTAAATTGGTATTAAAAATTTTTAAATTAAAAATTCGGTTCCAGGGTTGGAAAATCGAATATTTTTTAGTACATAAAATTAGCCATATAAGTTCCTAATTTAAATTTTTTTATGGATGAAATCTTTTTTATACTTCGGGAAGAGTTAAATTGGTATTAAAAACCAAAAAAATTAAAAAAACAATTTCACGGTTAAAAAATCGGCATTTTCTGATTCATAAAAGCAGACATTTTATTTGTTATTTTTAATTTTTATGATGAATTATACTACTTTATATATCAGGAAGAAATAAATTGTTATTAAAAACCAAAAAAATCTAACAGACGACTGATTCTACGGTTGGACAATTATAACTTTTTGGGGTACATGAGACGGATTTTTTCTTTTTGTTTGTAAATTAAACATATATAATATTTTTCAAAAACGTTCACAGGTATTAGAAATAAGAAAAGCCAAACATTTAGCTTCCTAGCCGAAAAATTTAAACGAAAAGAATGACATCTGTGAAGGGTATTTAAGATTCGGCACAGACGAATACAGCACTTTTACTTGTTTTTTGTTTGTTTTATTTCCAAATGAAGAAAACTTATAAAAGCAAGAAATTTTAATGATGCATACATAAGCAAAAGTTGAAACAGAAAAAACAGCAGCAGCAAAATATACAACTAAACCAAAAAAGAAAAAGGAAGCACAAAATTTATGGATGTTCTCAAAAGTGCATCATCTAATGCAATTCTAGCAGCAAAATAAAAAGATATATAAAAAGATATAAGGATATATTCGAAAAAAACCAACTGCAAGTAATAAACTTGCAATGCACAGTGGCCCGGGCAGTGCTTCAATTTGTAAAACAAAAGATATACGAATTTTCAATTGAAAGGAATTATAATTGAGGGAATATTTTTGGAATGTAAAATTAAATTTGGGATGGAATGCAAATTTGTGGAAGCTGCATCCTGTTACATAGTTGTAATTTATTTAGTATGTGTTCCCAAATAACAACGGATGGAAATAAAATCCAACAACAGGGGCAAATAACAAAATTGTTTCATCAAAATGGGTGTTCTTTTATTGCAGTTGGAAACTAACGCTAATTTTCATCGAAAAATCTCTTCTGGGAGAATAGGTTACGTGAGCATTCAAAATTGTCGAATCCACTTGAGATCTATCCTGGATCCTGGAGCGTTAAGTGCATCCTGAAAAGTCACTGTTTATTGTGGATTTTGGGCTGCCGGCGTCACTGGTCCTTATTTTACTGTTAGTGGCTCAGGAGAACGGAGTCATGACATGTGTGGCACAGTTGCTGCTGGAGTAGTTGACTCCAATGACAATTTATTGGTTATATATTATTCTTGCTGGATATTTAATTTACATTATGTTATTTTGGACTTTTATATCAATTCAATTGACAAAATTTAAATTTTGTATTGAATTAGTGTTTAAATTTCGATCCTTATCGAATGCTATAATTTGGATCCAAAAATTGTGTCGATCACGATCTTTTGTGTTGTTCAGCCTAAAGTAGTAAAAGTAAAGCCCAACGGTGAAAAAATATTGTCGTCAGTCAATTCTGCCTAAAGGCGATAAAAGAAGCGGTGTGAGGTGCATTGAACCGGAGTAGACTACACGGGCTGCTTTTACACGTTGTTAGTAGTACATAGTGTTTACACTTATGAATTTAGTCCATTTCACACATTATGACATCAATAGGTCGTTCAAATAGGTAAAAAAATAATGATGTCTTTTATATAATGAACGACCCTATAATTCTGTAATGACCTTTTTGGCATGTCCTCGAGGTCTCTCAGCGATTTGACTTGAATCTCCTCAATCATGGGTAGCTTCAATCTTGGGGACACGAAAAAGTTGTACGCGGCCAATATTTCTGTGGCAATAAGGAAAAAGTGCTGAAGTGTTTAAGTTCTCAATCAGAATTAAGCACTTTTTCCTTATTGCCACAGATTTGTTGATTACGGCGACTGAGGCAGGATTACTGTGTCTTGCCCAAAACTCAAAAACTATTTTTGCTTCCAGGCATTTTATGTCCAAAATATCTGAAAAATTTAATGAAAACTGCTCCAATAGCGCTCCGACGATCCTTCAAAATTATTTTCTTCACTTTCTCAGTATTTTTATAGTTTGCTGATGTCCTTGGGCGTCCAGGGCGAGTGTCCGCAATCACATCTTGACTTTTTTTTTGTAAATCTTGTATCTTAATATATCTAGTGCTTTTAAGGACTTGATTCTATTATTCACGAAATATTTGATAAAAATTATTTAATCCATTTTTTTCCATAACAGAGTGAACGTGTTTAATTGCTGAGACTGGGAATAACTGTACAAATATAAGCTAATGTTAACCCGGAAAATTTACTAATTACCCTTATTTTTGAACAGACATCGTATATATTAGACTTAGTCGCACAATCGGGCCATAGTGCGTCAGCTACATTCCCTGCAGGAAATATTAATTGTGAAACTGCACCGACTTATTATTGACACGGTCGCCAGCCCTAGTGACTTATAATACTCCTGACAATGCTATTCGCTACTGACATTTAACATGTGCGTGTCATTGAAAAAGCACTAATGACAGTGGTACTAGTGATTCACTATATTTCACTATAATTCTAGTCTATACTTTTGATACTTTTCTGAAATAGGTGTCGATAAGGAAAACACATACGACATTAACTTTTTGCTTTATTAAAAAAAAAACTAAAAAACTAAAAGGCACTAATTCGTCGTATTTTACATATTAAATGGAAAATAAGATATTAATTGAATTCTGACATCTGCCGCCGCCACAAATTTTTTTTCATCAAAGTCAATTACAAAAATGAAAACACTTTATTGACAATATCGCCAAATAGTCACCAGAATAGCAGACAAAAAAGATTACTTGGGGCCATTCGTCACCAGCTTTCCTTCAGGGTTATTTTAAATTCAAATGGCTCTGTGTGTGTGTGTGTGTCTGCAGTTTCACATTGTAGTTACCTGTGCATAACTAAGTCATTCTATAAAAAGTCGTTAAGACTTTTGTGTTTAAATACACAAATTCCAAATATACAATTTATTTTGTAAGCATTTCGGAATACTATATGACAAGTACATTACACAAGCACACACCCACACACATACATATTTATTTCTATTTCTATGTCTGCTTAGAAAATTCTTAATTTACCTGCAAGTATTCATAAATACTTTTCAACAGAAATATAAAGATACGATTTTTATTCTTGTTAATTTTTCTCATATTTTTCTTTTGATACTCGTACACGAATTCTTCTGTTTAACAAGATGTTGCACTCCTACTCCTGACAAATTCTTAAATTGTGCAACATTTATTTGCTAAACAAATACGAATACTATATGATGAGATTCAGGTTGCTGCTGATGTTGTTGGAATACTTGAAAAACAACAACTGTTGGAGATAAATCTTGCAAAATTTGCAAACAAAAAAATCAGTTTATGTATGAATTCATTCATCGTATTCTGCAGAAGAACTTTGGAATATCCTTGTGATATGTATTGACCTCGTGCAGTATGACATTATACGAGTATGTTACAGTTCAGGGCTGGGTAATGTTTTATTTCCTCTACTTAATATGATTCTCTAGTAGAATTGAGGAAAATGTCTTAAGACCATAATTCCATGAAGTGTTTTCGGCTTTATAAGCAAAATAACAATTTTTTCTAATAACAAACATAGGCCGCGAAGCGATATGCTTATCTGGGGGGAACACAAAGTCTGCGGCGGGAACCGAACTCACGTGCATTGGACTGGCACCCATTCTTAACAAAATAATAGTAGATTGCACAGTCATTGCGATCTCAAAATAACTTCCCTAAGTAATAATATATCAACGTCATATGAATTGAATTGTCGTGCTGCCTGTTGTAGCTCTTATTTGTTTCTTGCTCTTCATCTTGAGGAAGTGCACTCGGGCCTTTCTCCTGCCTGCAATTACATTCTTTTCAAATGTCAATTGGATGGCTAAATGAGTGCAGTTTGTTGGTATTCTTGTTAAGAACAACGATGATGATTTCTTGCAGGTATTTATGTTTCTTTGCAGATAAAGTACATGCATTTCCTCTGAAGATAGCTGAGGGCCTTTATTTTCTTAGTAGGAGAGGAAATAAAAAACTAAGCTAAATACACTGAGACAAAATAAGCAAACTTTTTAAAAAAATAAAATTGTTAAAGGGTGCTGTTGGCTGAACTGTGTTGAATTATTCTGATCAGCATTAGTGCATGGTTGTGTTAGTCGTTGCCAGCCTATTTCAAATGTGAAGGCATAGCGCTGCTCACATTCGTGGGCCTTGTACCAAAAAATTAGCCTACGAAGTGAAAAAGCTTCTTATAGCCACAAAAAAGATCTCTGCCCTCTCATCTTTCTTCATCTGTCCCCTCACTACTATCCTCTCCTTTGTAGTTCCTGCGCAATGCACTGCATATATAGGGATCATCCCCTGAGTTTTGGTCCGATTAAGAAAAAAAATTTCAACAAAATCAGCCAGATTATATATTACTTTTAGTTTCGTAGATGGAATACTTTTGCAGCCGATGCATAAACTTTTTATTAGAGTCTGCTAATTTTAAAAAAATTAATTTCATTACTCTTAATTCAGCTGCACAAACTACTCTAATACGCTACAAAATTTTTAAAGTTAGTCAGCAAAATGGTACGATCTAATCTAAAGGGTCTTCCAAGAGGGGATTCGAAATTGTGACATTTAATAACGGCATTTTTGTTGGAGCTACATCTGTCAAATTTGCTGTAATTTATTGAAATTGTTTTGCTCGATTAACTTAAACCGATATTGCATTCAAATGTAGGTGCAAATAATAAAAATATTTTATCAAATTGGTGTTTGTTGGGGATGAAACCCCAATGGGTGCCCAGTGGGTACGTGAAAAAAGAAAATTGTACAATCTGGAACGTTACCAATACGCATGAGGTCCAAAGAGCGACCAATTCATACCTTAAAAGTCACTGTTTGGTGTAGATCTTGGGGTGGCGGCATCGTTGGTCCATTTCTTTTAAATTGGCGACCGCTGTAGGCGGTCTTACAATAAGCATGATATAGTTCTCGTAGGCAATTTCTTAATAAAGTTTTGTATAAATAAAAATAGTGATCACATTGGAATATGCCACCTAATAAGTGATGAGAAACAAAAAAATGTAAATATGACTACTGATAATAAAAGTGTAGCGGCTTTCGAAAACAACTGTTCTGTTCTATTAACTGAGTCACCTTGGAATATATATATTCTCATTCTGACTTAAATTCCATTAAGCCTAGTCTTAATGGAATTTAATGAAAATAATTGGAATTTCACTTAGTATTAATTAATTATGATTTAAAAATAAAAAATAGATCGGGTGTCTTCCAGCTACATGGTTCTTTCAGGGCATTTTTTTAAACATGATTTCCGAAATACGTCCTCCGCTTCTACAAGTTACATGGCCCATACCATAACCGGAATTTGAAGTATTTTTTTCTAATAAGTCCGGCAGTACGTCATAAACCATATAAGTCCCAGTTTACATTGTGCGATTTTTGTCGCTGCGATTCTTATTTTGTGTGAGAGTCCTGAAATAGGAATATATACCATTTGTATTCCTTTCTCGCTCTTCCTCACTAAATATCAAGAATTGCAGCGACAAAAATTGCATAGTGTAAACCGGGACTAACTTAAAGCAATAAAAAGTAATCCAGAGGCATTAAATCGCATCAATTAGAGGATCAAATATATCATTGATTTACATCAGTTCCTGCCTTGCGGCCTAGCCTGACGATGCTCTTAACATCGGGTGAAATTGAGTGTCACCATCACCCCTCTTAGCACCAAGAGGCCACACGAAGGCGACCTCGGGTCGCCCAGGTGGCAATTTCTAGAACATGATTTGGTAAGCCCCATGATCTAACACCTTGCTAGAGTGCCGATCCTATCTAGATGATCTTTTATTTGTTGATTCACAACAACACATAGATTTTGCTACTATCAGCCGGACCGAAGTCCAACCGAAGGATTGGACTTCGGATCCCGTGGTACCAGTTCTGACTACTGGTAAAACCTCGAAAGTCAAACCAGTGGAGGTTCTATAAACTTTCTTTCGACTTCGGTTTATTTTTTACCCAAACCTTGGTGTCGCCTCACCTATTGTTTCTTACTCAGGCACGTAGAATTAGAGGATCAGTGAAACACGCACTCTCTCTCTCTCTCTCTCTCTCGCTGTGTCTTGCGATGTACCTCAAATTACGTGACTGTAACACGTCTAGAACTATAACTATAGCCGCTTCCTTTTAGGATTGTCGTTAATAAATTTATTCACGAAATCCCTGCATATTTTCTTCCACTTCCTTACATGATGCGTCTTTAATCGCAAAAATATTTTCTCAGTATTTTCAAGCTTTTCTTTCTTGTACTGCACTTAATTTTTTATTAACAGAATTTTTCTTTCATTTTTATTCTATTTAAGTTAATAACTTGAGACTTAATTGCATTCGTTACACAAAAAAGCCCCCAAAGGTAGGAGAATCCATACAACTACAGCTGCAACTACATATGATTACAGAAACGACACACACACATAGAACATTCACATGCAACTACACATCAATATAATCAACTGGGTATACAATTTGACGTTACTTAATTTCAAGTACCTTTACCTTAGAATTGTCTTCAGAGAAAATCTACAACAACAACAATGACAGCAAAATGTTGCACAAACAACAGCAACAACTATAACAATAACAAAAAAGCTCTTATTTGTGCATTTATGCACAAAAACAAAAACAAACAAATCCGAACAGAAATTATTCAAAGAAAGATGAACAAAAGATTTGTAAAAAGAAAAAGTTCTCTGCAAAAATAAAAAATTATTTGAAAAAGAAAAAACCGTTGGCTGAGCAGCAGCAGCTCAATCAAACAAATTTGTATGAAAAGGATTGAGCAGAGTCGTTGTATGTTACATTTGTGTCTGAGATTGTTGGCAGCGGCAGTTGCATCTTGGGCTCCGTTCAATATTCTTTCTTTTTGTGTGCAGGTTTCTTTTTTCTTTTGCTCATATTTTTGTATGCCAAGTCGTTTGTAAAAGTATACAAAAATCTTGATGCCTTCAATTAAGCTTTGACAACAAGTGCACTGCATACACCAGCCAGCAACATACATACACACACACATAAGAAAAAGCACACACACATTCACTCAATAAAACTCACGTGCTCTTAATTTTTATGCAAGATGTGGCAGTTAGTCAGGCTGATGTTGCTACAAACATATCAAATCTCATTGTAAGGTGCCATAGAAGGTTTATACTAGACGGTATGTGAATTCGTCATCGATGTTGTTGCTTGACGAGTAGTGTGCAACCCCAAAAACCTAGAATTTATGAATAAAATATTTCCTGTCTTCCCCTTGACGTTTGTTGGCCCAGAAAATTATTTGCTGAATTCAAATGTTTCTTTCGGTTGTAGGCCTCGCAAGGAATACGATTACGTACACAACTACATTCGAAAAAAAAAGAACCTGCTTCTAAAGAAATTAATGATAGAGAAAAGGAAGACATAGAATGGAAAACCGTGAGAGAAAGAGAGAGAGAGAGAGAGAGAGAGAGAGGAAGAGAGGTTATAAAAACAGAGTTGCTGGGAAATATACTCATGAAGGCTTAAGCCGGTACAGCTCAGGAGTTGCACAATATTTTAGTAATGAAAAAAAATTTATTTAGGCTCAAGTTGAAATCTTCAAATTTACAAAGTATTCGTATGTACTTCTTCATCTCAATAATTTGTCTTAAACTCAAGTTTTGTGCTAAGGGTACAATATTTCGAATATCTTTTACAATCATCATACTAGCAGAGCAGATTAGTAGTGGTTTTGAGGCCGCTACATCATTTCATCTTCGTCTTTTGATCAGTTTTTCTACTATTTTCATTCACTAAATAGTTCTTTTAAAGTTTAAAAATGTTTTTTTTAAAGTCAAATGCTTCTTTTAAAGTTGTTTTTCTACACGAAATTTACCGGATTTGTGATTTTTCGATTTCGAAAGTAAAGTTAAATGAAACCAGATGAAATCATGTCTACGAAGAACTTTTTATCTCATTTAATGCTCCAACTTTGCCATTATGCACAAAATGAACGCCCCTAGATTTGCTGCAGCAGTCGGTTGTTTTAAGGTGATCTTCGACCACTTCTCGGCACATTTCGTGTGACCTTTCGGCGATAACTTGAAGAATGTTGATTCTTATAAATATATATATTCTTTATGTTCCACGTAGACGCGGGTTTTAACTATAACTTCAATAAAAAGATTTAATAAGGTGTTCAGACATCCACTTTAATTGAGTTTTTCGCAATCAATGAAACTTGAATTAAGCAATTAGTCAATTAACTCTAAACTGCTATAATATGGAGTAAAATTACAACCGCAGCGCTGCTAAAGAGTGAGTTTAGTGAGCGAATCAGAACTCACTGAATAAAGTTCGTTGATACTTAGCACGTGAATTGCGGAAAAACTAAAAAGAAAAAACATTAAAAAATATGCCGAGCCATATTGAAGTTAAGTTATTGATATGAAATTTAGTATTAGTTGGAAAATTAAAAAACTAGCTAACATAGGAACTAGATAAAACCCCTCAATAATCAATTTTGAACTTTTTTTGGGAAAAGAATCAGCACGAATAATATTAAAAAATTTTGTGAAAAACAAAAAAATTTGCCAGATTTTAACTTGAGGTCCTTATGAATATAAACAATCCTTGCTTTTAGTTGTCATACGTTAATTGAATTGACTAAATTTTGTATATGTGAACAGGAAGATAATTATGTCAATGAAGAGTGAATATTGACTTGATTGAAAATGCATATCTGAACACCATATAACGGCGTCAAATCGCATGATCTTGATGGCGAATAGGAGTTGCCAATACGAAAGATGGTACATTCGAGCAAATTCTCCTATTGAAACTACATATCATCCAGTTAATGATCATCAATTGCAAAAAAGTAGGTTATAACGTGACCATAGTGCTCTGAATTGACGTTAACAGTTCATCCAGCGCCATTTTTGAAAAAATACCTTCCAAGGAAACCTCTAAACTAAAAGCTAACCCATCCCTTAGAAACGCTTGTGATTATTAAATTTTACTATCAAAATTCATGAGCAAGCAACATTTCCGAATTTTGTGTGAAGAGCACGGAAACCCCATATTGAAGAATTTATTCGCGACATACCGGCCGATATGTCGGAGAGTATATGGAGAAATTCTGCATAAAACATTTTTATTATTTTTATATTCTATTAGTGCTACTTTGCTACTCCACACTGTATTTATATTTTTAAATAAATACAATTTTAGTATATTCCTTAAATAACAACGTGAAGTAGTGAAGTCAGTCAGTATTCAGTCTTATATATAAATTATTTATTTTTTTGATATGCTGACGATGATGCATTTAATAAAGAGCAGAAAAGAAAAGATGTTTATGAATGAGTTCCTCCTTTTAATAATTTTGTGCATTACGCGGTTTTTATTTCATCAAATCATTTAGTTTCACGTAATTGGAATGAGCACCAACAATAGAATGCATCAAGTATAAAAAAATGAAACTCAAGAAATTTTTTAATTAAAATGTTAAATTAAAGGAGCTGTGAAAAAGGCTTGGAGAAAGAGAATTAAATAACTTGGCAAATGGGCCATTTGAAAACTCGCACATAAATGACTAGGTGACTGGAAATGGTTTTACATTTTTTTTAAATTATTTTTAATATGCATATTTATAATTCTTTAAAATTGGCAGTTTATAACTTTAAACTTAGACAAAAGTTATAAGCAAAATGCAAAATCTATAAGGTGTTTCTTTCTATCAAAATGCGAACTAAAAGAAAATATATGAAAATAAAAATCGCAAAACTCCTGCCCAAAATAAAACTTGCAACTTTCAACCAAATGAACTTAACTTTCTTCTACTTGATCTTATAGCAGCAGTATTTTTTGTTGCTGTTGTTATTTTTACTTGCCACCAACTTGCCCAAGTTTAAACAAAAACCAAAAAAATAAACAAAAAATTTGCTTAAATTTGAAACAACTGAAAACACCCAGCCACCATGCCACTGCCAACAACCTCCCACACCAGAAAACAACTACGAAACTTGAAAGGTAAATACAGGTACAAAGTTCTTTTCTTCTTCTTTTTTTAATACTCTCAAATATAAATACATTTGCGAAAAAAATACTACTTAAATTATGCAAAGAACAAGAAGCAGAGAAAGAGAGCCTATCCAAGAGTTTTTGCTCGAGCTCGAGCTCGAGTATTGGTACGTGCTGCAGAAACTTAACTTGTAGTAAACGTACGTACACTTGGCTGTTTTAGAAGAGTTTAAAGGCGGAGAACTAAATGAAGGCATTCATATGCTGCTACACAATTATTTTCAATCTTAAACCAAAGTCATTTCTACTAGGCGAAGATTAGCAATATTTTACGTACAAATAATGGGAAGTGAGGCAGTACCCCAAAATATTATCTCCTCTGCTATACATGAGTCTGTCCACGTCACAACAAAGCGAGAGCAAAATATATTTACCTGTCTACTCCTTGTCGACAACAATTAGCTATTATTTGCTAAACTTTAGAGAATAATAAGAATTTGTCGAAAGTTATCGACACCGAGTAGGCATGGCAATATGTAACTCTGGGCGCACACGTAACATGCAATTTCAGCAATCTGTGAACCTGGTATGGAAATTACGGTACAATTTTACTTTTTTTGTATATATTGACTTGGTTCAGAAATTTTGTTAGTTTTAATCCTGAAGATTATATTCATTTTATTTATCACGTAAATAAAAAAATTCAGTGAATTACAAATTTTAATAATGAGACAATTTAACGCAGAACAGAACAGCTGTTTTCGTCAGTACAAACGGTCCAACTATTAGGCTATGAATCTTAATTGAATTTAATGTAATAAATATGGTTCCAGAGCTGGATATAATATAAAAATATTTTTTGGCATGTAAACCCTATTTTATACTTCAGTAATAATTTAGTTGGTATCAAAAGTCGAACAAAGTCAAAAAACGACAAGTGAAACTTTTTTTGGAGTCTACAAGTAAACAACCAAAACAAATATATACTTTTTCTTTATATGTTAAATATATTTAATGATTTTTAAAGATATGCATTGCTATTAGAAATCTTAAAAGCCAAAAAAACAGTTCCAGAGCTGGAAAATTAAAACTTTTTTAGTAATATTAAATTAATTAAATAAAATGAATTAGGTAATTAAATAATAAAATAAATAAATTAGTATGAAAACTCAGAAATATAAAAAAGATGTCTCCAAGGTTGGAATGAATGCATATATACGCAGTCCAAACATCCCTCGTATTCTCATAAAAAACCGCAATAGGAAATCTTAAAGCCTCACAAAACTTTTGCTTATACGTGAAAAAAGAAATTGCTTTTCGAACACACGCTGTTATAAAATTGATTTTAATAAAATATTATAAAACTTTCCTCTATTTAATTTTGATGAAAAAGATGAATATTTTTCTTCGTAAAAGGACATAGTTGACAACACATTTCTTGGCATAAGCTTTAGACTTATTTTGTAGATGGTCTTGCAAGTGCGGTAATTTACGTCAATCCGATAAATATTTTAGTTAAAAAAGAACTCTAAAAACTCAACATATATTTGGTACACTCCACGAAAACGTTTATTATAATTTTTTTTTAGTTAATTTATATATTTATTCCAAAGTGTCGGACAGTATTTCAGCTATTACTTTTTATTAATTATGAGGTTGTTTTAGGCTTAATGGAAATATTTTTATATGAAACGTAAATATTTAACATATTCTGATTAAAATTGTTTTTAATGAGTAAGAAAAAAAAGTAATTTTATGATCACAATAAGAAAAAAACTCTGTCTGTTTATAATTAATGTTAAATTAATATTGTTTTAATAAAACGCACTGTACAGGCAAATCAATATAGAAGCTTTTATTCAAATAAGAAAACAGGGACCAAAATACCGCATTCGGTATCTATCGAAATTTTAGTACAATTAAACTTCGGTCGATATCAGATTGCCCCAGTTCCTTAAGGTGGTCGAAATTCGAATATATGTATTTATTTTTAGTCCAGATATCTGTCAAGTATATCGTGGAATGATCTTTTACAAATTATGTCTAAAAGAGATATTTACACAAAATAAAATTTTTCAAAAAGAATGAGAAATAAACATTTTTGCACATCTTTTAATTATTGAGGCAAAATCCCCTTTGAATAAACAGCGCTAAAACTAAACGTCCGTTAAGTTTCCGTTACACTCGTAGCTACATGGCAACTTATTAAAACCAAATTGCTGATGTATTCAGAAGTTTTTTCGTAATTACAGATGTGGCAATTCGCTTTACAAACATTCATTTGTTCAACTATTACTGCTCAAACTACTATTTTGCCTCTTTCTTGTTAGTTTACTTCTTTTGCTGTCTCTTTTTCACTCTCTCTGATTTCCGCTACTTAGTCCGTTTTTACAACAGAATCCTATCAAACTCTTCCGTCTGTTGAGTTGCAAGGTATCCTCATGATAAGCCTCCTAGCAAATAATACTAAGTAATCATACAGTATAAGAAAAGAACGCACTCTTTTATATGTCAAGCTTACTAAGAAGTTGCAAAAGCAGCAGCACATTAATTAATTAAAAATAAAACAACAAAACCAGCAGCTGTAGCAATACCAACAATAAAAGCAAAACTGTAGAAAAGTTCAAAGATGACTTTCCTACAGCTTTAAGATGGAAGGGAGAGAACAACTTTTAAACAAGCAGCAGCAACAACTACAACATAAATCTCTGAATAAACTGAGAAGAGTGGAAAAAAATCAAATAAATAAATGCAACGGATGCAAATTGTTTATATATTTTTTTGTTTTCGCAAAAAAAAAAAACTAAATTTCGTTGTATTTTGAAGTCAACTAAGACGAAGAGGTGGTCGAAAAGCCTGGTGGGCCAGTAGTAAGAAACAAGAAAAGGGGACCCCAAAATACGGGTAGAAATAATGCTAAAAAATAATAATAAAGGCATAAAAATATACACAAGTAAAGAAATGTATTTAACAAATAGAAAAATATCGGGGAGTTAAATAATAAAATAAAACAAACAGTAGCCCAACAACAACAGCAGTAGCATTAGCAGAAAGAATTAAAACAAATTGCATTAAAATACAAGGACCTTTAACATCCACACTGGCCAGTTTAAAGCGGACATTAAAGAGGAAGTAAAAGGAAATGCCAAGGTATGGGGAGTTGAGAAAACAGCTACATCAGAAAATCTATTATGATTTCCATTTCTTGTTTTACTTCTCTGCTTTTTGTTTGTTTTTGAAATGCTATTTTATTGTTTTGTTTTTTCGTACTTATTTTCATTAGCAGCGCACTGAGTGATAGCAGTGCAGCACATTAATTTCAGGTCTGAGTTTGCTGGTGCCCAGCTCGAGAGGCTGGGCAACGGAAATCCATGGAGTATATTTTTAAAAGTAAATAACAGCAATTTATGAAAGGTCTACCTTCCTTATGCGTTAGAGTAAAACAAAAACAAAGCGAACTTGCAAAAAAAAACTAACTTAATCATAAAAAGCTTGTGTTCTGTTTTTTTTTATTATTGGGGAAAAATGCACTTGTTATGCATTAACTCCCCTTCTCCCGGCCAACATTCAGCGTTCTAACCAAAATGACTTTAATTGTTTTTAAGCCTAAAGATTTTGTTGGGCCAATACCAATGCAATCGCTAATGAACTATTGAACAGTGGTTCGAAAGATCACACAGGAGTATATTTCGAAATAATAATAATACAGCGGGAGAGAAAGTTTATGATTTTTATGGGCTTCAAAACTAAAGACATATGAAATAAATTAAAATTAATTTCAGTCTGTTGAAAATTTTATTATTATTTACAGCTATGTATAAAAATTGCCTTTTGGCGTACAAGATTCTTGAAATAAATTTGCTTGTATAAATAAAAACAGCTGCTGGTTGTGATCAGCGCTGAATAACTTTTATTGACTGTCAGTTACATAAATTCAACAACCCCCATATGTCACTTGTGTATTTTTATACTTTGCAGTCTACTTCTTATTTGTATGCTACAAAAATGTTTAAATGGTGTATAGATATAAAAATATTCCTTATTCTTGTATCGTATTGTATAAGCAGCAGAGACTAACATGTACTATCGCCGTCTCCACTAACGTGAAACTCGTTAGTCGTCTCATATTGTTATAGCTATGACAAGGCAGTAATATTATTATTTTATGACTTCTTTGTATGCAGCACAACAAAACTTTTTTTAAATGTTCTAAAATAATATAACTAAATAGCAAACTCTGTGAATATCCCAATTGTTTTATAATTGTAACTATTCACTCGTAGTAGCACTTAACCCATTACGCAAAAATATTAATTTCGCTTTGTAACTCCGTGTGAAATTCCCAAAATAAGCGAGGTCAGTCTGTTCGTCTGTCTGTATGTGAAATCGGTTCTCCAAAGCCCCACAAAAGCTAGAGATTTCGCTCTTGATATATTGGAAATAGTTCTGAATAGATTGCAAACGTAAATTAGCAAAATCACAAACACGCTTCCAGAGCTGGAAAATTTTAACTAATTTTTTTTTACTAAACCTTTTTTATACTTGAGGAAGAATTAAATTGGTATTAAAAATCAAGGAAAATCAAAAAGATGATTCCAGGGTTGGACAAGTGCTAATTTTGCTAGCACAGAAAAATAACGAACTGAAGCAAATATTTTCGTTTAGTTTTCAGATTGAACATATTTAATAAATTTGAAAGAAGTTCGCCGGTATAAGAAATCAGAAAAGCCAAAAAGCCAACTTCAGAGCTTTTTTGGAAGTGCTGAAGTAACTAAATATAAATAAATTTTGTTAATTTTTAAAGATAACATATGTTTAATTACACATTTTTTAACTTTTAAAAGGAAAAATTGCTACTGAAAGTCAGAGAGATCAAAAAAGCCGGTTCCAGGGATGCGTAATTGACTTTAAATAAATGGCGATAAAGATGACAGATATATAAGAGCTGGTGGCCTTGCCAGACCAGTAGGTTTGAAACCTCTAAATAGATAAGCAACATATTATTATGTTACCAATTCTACACAAAAATACCATATGATCCATATACATTTTAGTAATATTGGCTGACGTTCAAGTGCTTTGAAGTCAGTGATGTCAGCCTCATACACAATTGTGGAAGCAAAACTCACATGTACGCTTACGCTCTTTTATTTTGAGAGCGTAATATATAATTGTTTACTGAAAAACACTCTCATTCAGCAGGAAGTATCGCAAGTCCTGTTTTGAGGCCTCTAAACAGAAATAATATATTTATATAAATATATATATACAATACATATAAGAGGTTTGAAATAAGTTGGATCCACTGTATGTAGGTACATCTTTTCGAAAATTTCTTAAAGTAGCTTTTAAATTAATTCATAAGTAAGACTTTTTGTAAAAATTGTTTTAAGTATACCACCAAATAATGTGTGATGTATATATGAGGGCGGATTAATATTGAAACTACCTAGCGCTAGATGGCACCACAACCGCAAAACTTTTTTTTAGAAATTGCGATCTGTCAAACGTCACCTGTTGAAATTGCACCCAAATTCATCGATTAGTTTATTTGTTGTAGTTGTTTGGAGTGAGCAACTTTTGTGTTACTTGAAAAATGGAAAAAAGTGAATTTCGTGCAGTGATTAAACCCTATTATTTGAAAGGGAAAACGGCGAAAGAAATAAAAGAAAAGCTCGACAATCATTACAGTGAGTATTTTCCATCAGATTACATGGTAAAATATTGGATGCTGAATATAAACGTGCCCGAACAAGCACTGCAACAATATCATCAACAGGAAAGCCAGAAGAGGTGGTTGCTGAAGCAAATATCAAGAAAATCCTCGATATCGTTATGAATGATCGCCGAGTCAAGTTACGTGAGATTGTTGAAATGGTAAACATACCACATGAACGTGTGTTCAACATTTTGCATGAATATTTGCATATGAAAAAGCTATCGGCAAGATGGGTGCCGCGTTTGCTCATTGACGAGTAAAAACGAGTCCGACAGACCACTTCACAGCGGTGTTTGGACATGATAAAGCGTAATCCTGATGATTTTTGGCGCCGATTAATAACTGTTGATGGAACGTTGGTCCACCACTACACACATGAAATCAAAAATCTATCGAAATAATGGGTGGAAGCTGGTGGAAGTGCTCCGAAGAAGACGAAGACAGTGAAATTGGCTGACAAGGTTATGGCCACTGTATTTTGGGATGCACACGAAACATTGCTCACCGATTATCTTGAAGAAGGATCCACAATCACAGGAAAGTATTATCGTGCATTATTGGATCAATTGATCAATGCAATCAAGAAAAAACTACCACATATACAGAAGAAACAAGTGCTCTTTCTTCAAGACAACGCACCGGTTCACACAGTATTAGATACGATGCAAAAATTACTTGAAATGCACTTCGAAATGCTTGATCATCCACCTCAAAGCCCAGATTTAGCTCCTAGTGACTTTTTCCTGTTTCCAAACTTGAAAAAATGGCTCACAGGAAAAAGATTCACCACAAACGAACAAGTGATTACCGAAGCTAGCGCTTATTTTGAAGGGTTCCCAAAAACGTATTATTCAGATGGTATAAAAAAGTTGGAATATCGTCTTACTAAGTGTATTGAGCTAAAAGTACACTATGTTGAGGAATAAATGGGTTTTGAAAAAAAATGTTTTTTCCTACTTAGGTAGCTTCAATATCAATCCACCCTCGTACATTATAAAAGATTTAACTGTTCGAAAATTAAAATTAAATGAATAGCTAAGACTTCTAACATGCTAACAATTAATAAAATATCTGCAGTGCAAAATTATCCTTAATTATCTCGATATAATTGAAAAAATATTTTAAAATTTTAATTAATATCATAATATCATAAAAACATGAGAATTCTAGCTATTAATGTGCTAAAAAATTAGTATTTTTGGAATACAAGGGCCACATTACTTCACTCGATAGCGATAAACATTTCATTACAATTTAACAATTTGAATTAAAATTTGGATTGATATCGAATGCCGTACTTTTTCCCCAGATATATAATTTTGAATTGAACAAAATTTTTTTTTTAAGTTTAAAAAAAAATTACCTGTTCGCTAAGCAACGAAAAAACGTATCAAACGTGTCAGTTACATATTAAAGCCTGCTGGCTATGGCTACATACCTCATATATCTCATATCTAACCTGCCGACTTTGGAACTCATATCCACTTCCGCATGCCAGTCAAAATCTTTGTTTTACAAAAATTATATTTACAATAAAATTTTTATTTATTTTTTTATATATGAAAAGAGTATGCAACGAAACTGTTAGCAAATAATAACATCCATCCCACTGTGCTTAATGCTTAATTTCCGTTTCGCTCATTTGTTTGATATTTTATTAATTTATTTTACTAAGTTATTCTATAATTTTTACTAGCAACTACAAAAAAATTATTATTCAATTGCAAAATAGTAAAAAAGAATTTATAAATAATTTTCACAATGTTGTTGGGAGCTAAGGAAAACATAACAAACCTGCACCCATTTTACGCCTTCAATCACGCTTATTATGATGTTCGAAATACAGAAGGGGACTATGATCGAATGCAATGTTTGCTATAATAGACCTAAAATCACTTTCATTATAGAAATAAAAATTTAACGCAACCTTCGATTTATCGTTAAAATAAAAGTTTCATTTATTTACCACAATTTTTACTTGCTTAAAACAAATTTTTAAATAGATATTTTTTTAGCAATATGACTGAGCTCCCCTTTCTTCTTTCTTTTCTCTTTACACCATTTTCTATATTCGCTTAAATCTTTTAATATTCAATCTTAAGGCTGTTATTGCATTTTTAGTCCTTTCGGGAATGTTCCTTATAAAAAATTAATTTATTTTTTATTCCACCAGAAAATGCCTTGCCCCACCCCCAAACAAAAGACAGCTGATAGGTTTTGTTTTATATCTAAATACGAGTGCGAGTAGAGTACTCCAGAGGCAAAATGTAATTATAAACTCAAAAACGAAACGAAATATCAAGCGAAAGAAACACATGCATGCAGCAATCATGATGAGCAAAAATGCAATCAACAACAAAAATAAGTTTGCATTTTGAAGACTCAAACCCCCAAAAAAACTTAAATAACCTCAAAAAATCATTACAACAAAAAAAACCAAAAAAAGAAGCAAAAAGAATAAATAAATGTCTGAAGTAGAACATTGACAATGCAGTAAATGCAGTTGTTTTTTCAACAAAATACAATGAATGCATTTGGCAAATAATACACACACTTGCACTGATATACGCACACCAACATGAGCAAACAAAAAAGTCTATATAAGTTGAGTTTCGTACAAGGATAATGGCCAGCCAAAATACATGCACACACACATAAATGCATGGGTATAGATTGCATATTGAAGTACCAGGAGTTTGTTGCAATAAAACAAAAAAATTAAAGTTAAAGCAATTCAAAAGAAGGAGTAGATAAGTAATCCAAATACTTGCAACAGCACATCTTCATACTCCTTATCCTTACACACACACACACATGTACTAAGGCCGCTTCGCAAAATTTTTGCATATATAAAACCCAAAAGTTTATTTTATATTTATATTGAAATGCATAAGATTGCATGTGCATGCAAAAAAATACACACTCTCGCACACACGTACTACCAAATCAAACGCAATTTATATGCATTATGGACAAGTCTCCGTGCGGAGTGAGCAGAGAGAAAACAAACAGTTTTTTCTATATGAAGGATACGTAACAAAAGTCGAAATTATATAAAATAAAATTCTTGTTCGCGATAGAAAATTGCACAAGTTCTTTCATATTTTCGTTTTGTTTTAAAATTTTACATATTAAACTAAGTTCTTTAAATGTTGCTGCTGTTTGTTGCATGCCACCACTATGGATACTATTATTACCATTGTTATTATTTATCTATATTAGCAGATCACAAACAATCATATTTTATTACGAGGTGTGTGCAAATAGGGCTCCTTGCTTCGTGGGGCCAACTTTAGATGATTTATTTAAAATAAAAACTGTTAAAAACGAGAAATTAGAAAATTCGTTTCATTAGTGAGACTATTTTCATACAAGTTTTATGGATTAAAAAAGTACTTAAAAATTAAATAAAACACGAGTTCAATGAAACTTATATTAGATTTCTACCTGCTCGTTGACATTATGTTCGAAATTCAATGTCTTTTTGACGTGGGATTACAAAAGATGCTAACGGCGTCAAATCGCATGCTCTTCATGGCCAATTAACGGCTCCAAAACGTGTGATTACGTTTTCTTTAGATCTTTCATACAATAAAGCCAAATTGATCGTTACTTTACGGTTTGTTTATACTCGTAAAAAAAATTTGTGAAACAACAATAAAAAAATATATATTAAAATTTTTTTTGGTGTTCGATGCCAAGGGAAAATTGTTGTTCTTGACAAAAACAAGTGGTAAAAAATTAATTTTCTTTCAATTTATACCATCAATACCAACATTTAGTAATTATTCTGTTCAAAAGCTACTTATTGTTGCAAAAAGATTCTCATCAAAATTTATTAGTTTTTCAAAAAAATCTTCTCTTAAAAAATATAAATAAGAGAAAAAATGTTCGAAAAATACAGACTATTATTTTATTTGTAAGGGTACTACCTTCTTCATGCAAAAAGTGTTAAATTCTGCAAAGAGTATATCGTTGGTTCCAAGTAAAATGGCCCTAACTCAACTAGACTTTGTCAGAAAAAATTTTTAATTAGCTTCAAAAATAAGAGTTTTTATAAGCTTTTTCTATTGTGCTAAATACAGCTTCTGTTATATTTTTACCTTCTGCCGCAAAGTTACATATATGTGATTTAGGATCTCTCGACTTGAGACCAACAATATTTTCTTTCGAAAATTACATTGTCTTTAAAGGACAAAATCTTTTTCTTGAAAATGTCCCTTTTCTTTAAATACAGACTTTTCTTTCAAAAAGTACCTGATGTTTAGGCAACGTGGTCCGTTCAAAAATAAGGTGAATTATAATTTTTCTCAAGAACTCTTTCTTTATTTATCTATTACTAATTTGTCCCTTTCAAAGTAGCCCCATTCACATCTAATAGACTTGTGCTGGCATTACTCCCACTTCTTGGTTAGTCCTTGAGGTCTCTCAGCGATTACGTTTTTATCTCCTAAATAGTTGCACAACACTGTCCAGAAAAAAGTACCTAGTGGACCAAGTCTTGTGCATATGGTTGCTGAGGTACGACTTCGTTTATAAAAAGGCCAAAACTAATTTTTTTTTGTGGTACTCTTTTAGATAAATTAACATTTATTAATATTGACAACAGATGTGTCTTTTAAAAGGTATTTATATGTTAATGTGCACAATGCACCTATTTGATGTAAATTCTCTGCATAAAATTGTTAAAAAATCATTCAAATATTATTGCATTGAATTAACAATATTTGTCTATACCAACGAATAAAAGTATACAAGGGAATACCCATTTTTTTCTAAATTCACTAGCCCTAATTTGAAGAAAGAATTTCGTATCTAAAACGTATTTGAAAACTGTCTTAAGAAAATTTTGTGTGAAAAAATTTTATAAAAATACATTTCAAACTCATTTTAAATTTTATGAATACCGGGGTAAATTTTTAGTCATATAATCGAAAGGGCTGTCTCATACCATTTGCAACTGGAAAAACAACTTTTCAGCGCTATATGCCAAGCGGAACCGAAGTTATAGCAAAATATATATATTTTTTTTATCTTGGACCAGCACTCAGAGGATGACCCCTATATATGCAGTGCATTGCGCCGGAACTAGAAAGGAGGGGATAGTATTGAGGGGACAGTTAAAGAAAGATGAAAAGGTAGAGAATTTTTTTGTAGCTATTTCAACCTTTTTACTTGGTCGGCTAATTTTTTGCTACAGGACCGACGAAGGAGGGTGCACATGATAGTGTCAGTCGCTGCCAATTATGATCAGTGACTAGTGCTATGCCTTCATCATTGAAAACAGGCTGTCAACAACTAACACAACCATCACTAATGCAAATCAGAAGAATTCAACACAATATTTCATGATGTCAGCGTGGGGTTGAACTCAGGACCCTCCACTGCATAGTCTCGTGTTCTACTACTTCAGCCAACAGCACCCAAATATATTTTGTGCAATCTGAAAGCATATATATTAAATACTTTAATGATTTTTTAGTTTTTTTTTTGGATATAACTATGTTGCATTAAAAATCTACATATATATAAAATGTCATTTTAGCTCTGTGGTTGTGTTAATTGTTGACGGCCTGTTACCATGACGAATGGAAAATACCAGTCACCGAACAGTAATTGATCTTATACCAAAGAGTGATTTACAGCATTTTCCTTAAATCGCCATTGAAGTAAACACTAAATTGGCAACAACAAATTCTCGCTCTTCTCATCCCTCCTCTCAACAATACCCCTTTCTTTTCATAGTTACGGCACAGTGAATAGCGCAGCCCCTGAAAGTCCTAATTTAGACAAATTCTCAGTTCCTAATTTCAATGAATAATAAACACAAACACTATTCATTTCGAAGCTGAATTATTTATGAACTGAAACTTAAACGTTCCTTTAACGTTGTTTTCTAAAAGCGGATGCTTCCTTTTTTTGAAAAATGGCAATATTATGTTATTTGGAAACAGTGAATTCATTAGAAATAGATCTGCCATTCACAAAGAAAATTGACTTTTGTTTTAAATATTTTCATTTCCAGAAAAGAATATTAAACACTTCTATATGTTTTTTTGAAAAAGAAATCGATACGAGTCAAACGCATTATTCTATATTTAAATCCGTTCATTAAAGGCCCCGGTATGTCCGCATACAGGTCTTGTGGTTACAGATATTTATAGACAAGTTGGCCTGTGAAGCTTCCTTATGCATATGCTGGTCTTTACGACTATCGTACGCGTACGTTTGTGTGCAAAACTTTGATTTGCAAAACGTTGAGAACACATACAACAATAAAAAGTATTTGGGTATTAAAATCACAATAGCAAAAACAACAACAGCAACTAAAAAATAAGTGCAATTGCAATATTGGCTGCATTGCGGATTTAATGCATCTTTTGCTAACAAAACGGTTTGAATGCTCGTGCTATACTTACAAATAAAAGCACATACACACTTTTAGACTTGTGAAACACTTTGGAGGAAAAAACTAAGTACATGTACGTATGCATGTATGTACGTGTGTGTTTATAAAACAGTTCATGTGTGTATGAGTTTTTTGAAAAGATAAATACAAAATTAAACTTTTTCCATATATTCACGAGTAGTACGTGTCTTTTGTTGCCCCATTGGAATGAATGGTTTTGTGCATTGAATGCGTTTGCCGTTGTTGGTTTTTGTTTCTCTTCTTTCTAATATGTATTTACTAATAAACATATATTTATTTTTGCATATCTAGAATACAAGTCAATCATTAAAAAAGGCCTAAAGTCCTTATTACAAAATGATACACATTTTTGAAGCAAAACCCAATACATTCGTATAGAGGCATACACATGCACAACTACATACGAACATGTGTATTGGCAGAGTAAAAGAAGGGCCTACAAGGCCTAGTTCGCATTCATAAGCTTAGAGACATCCGCTGCCACAACAGTTTTCTAAGTTTGGCTGTTTGTACAATACAACATTGATATTAGAAAACAAAAAAGAGGGTTTTTGGCTAAGAGTTGCACTTGCCACCGCCTACAACTCTTGCACACATGTGCCAGCATACTTAAACATTTTGCTGCAATAGATTTTTTCATTGTCTGCTTCAATCACTTAATCTTATATGCATATGGCTCTTGTGTCTGTGAATCGGTGTGTGTATGTGCAACCAAATATCTGCATTATTTCGAAAGTGCATTTCACTTCCATTAGTGTATTAGTAAAATTTATCCTTTTTTGTTACGGTTGGCAATTTTTTGTGTCTATTTTTTATATTTCTGTTTTTGGTTTCGCATAAGTTTTCAATTAGAAAAAATTGCTTTTAACCGCTCTCAACTTTATGATTTATAATTTCAATATGTCAGGGTTTGAGACTTAAATCTACATACTCATGCATGTAACTTGTGTGTGTGTGTGTGTGTGTGTGTGCATTTAGTATAGCGTAGGCTGTTTTTGTATTGATAATTTGGGAAGCCTTGTTGGATTGAGCTTTTTCGTCAGCATCTATACTAGCATTATGCTTATTAATCATTCGGCTTTTTATATTTTCCAAGTTGCAAAGGATTAGTGCATCTCAAAAAGTTTTAGCAAACAGGCATTTAGTTGCATAATCTTTCGGCTTATTTCTAAGTCGGTATCTTTGATTACTACAAGTTTCATGTGTTCATATGAAAGATTAAATCGCTATTAAATGAAAACAATAAAAACAGCAATAAATAGCATAGAAAAAAACTTATTAAATTCAAGTCTAACTTTGCTTCTATGTTCACGTCTAAATGTTGGACTATTTTTCCAACAGAGACTTTTACTTTATTTCGGTGCCATACCATATCCGGTATATGAAGTAAAGGGTTATTCGTTTTGCAGTTTGTAAAAAATCGTAGCTGTAGGTATATTTTATTTGATTATATTCCTTTATATTACATTTCATTAGAATGGTTGGACGTTGCCATTCTGTCCGAAATACAATGACATATAAAAGAACGCCTCCATTTTTTCGCACATTTGGGATAGTATGTCGGCGATAAGTTGACGACTGTTGGTTTTTTGATGTCTCAACGTTAGGCAATGTCCTTGACGTCTGTGAAAGTAACGATTCAGTCCAAACGCAGTGTAGATAAATTTTGATGAACAGCACAGGTAAGAGGTTCGTAAATGAGCTGAATAGGGCCAGAGGGAAAAGTTCTCCTAAGATGAACTAAACCAACCCCAAAAAAAGAACATAATTTTTAAAGTTTTTTGTAATATTTTTATATGAAATTTATTTGTTGGTGGTCAAGCAATGTCTATATGCATTTCATTGGTGCTTTACCAAATCATCAGTAGACTTTAACCACAGTTTTGAAAAGTTAAAAACCTCTTATCTTATGCGCATACTTCCGAAAACCATCTGAGAATTCACAATTTGTAAATTATAATTTCATTACAGTAATATTTTTATGTTAAACATATAGCCAGAAAAATTTATTTTTATTTTTAGACTTCATCGCCTTTAGTGGGCGATGAAGTAACATATAACATAGAAAAATTGTTTAAATATATGACAAATTGTATTCTTTAAGCCTACATTCCTTAAAAATTTAATATTTATATTTTCACGATGAAAGTAAGGTATTCCTTGAACTTCCTCTGCCTTACCCTTCAACACAGCTGTGCCCCCTTAATGACCCAGAAAAAAAGCTTTTTTTACACTTAATTACCCTCACGGCTCTTCCCGGAGTGACCCAGTCAAAATAGAGTTTTAAAATTGGGCACTGAAATGTCTCAAAGGAATTCCGACTCTGCAGGTGAAACATTTTTTGAAAACAAAAACCTTCTTTTAGAATTTATTTTTGTTTAAAATCTAATTAGGCGACAGAACGATATCGAGCGGCATTGTGAGAAAAGTTACTTCGAAAAACAATTTTTTTTATACCGAATAATAACTTTTGTTTTAAAAATTATTTTTGTTCCAAAACTCTTGTGTTTGCCTTTCACAAAGTTTCATTCGTTTAATAATATTACCTTTTGTGTGAGAAAATAATTTTTCTTTCGAAGAGTACACTTTCTTTCAATAAGTTAAGTGGTAAATTGTCCCATTTCTTTCAACATATAACTTTTCTTACAAAATGTACTTTTCTTCCAACAATTACATAATTTCCCATGTCTTTAAGAATTGCCTATTTCTTTTAAGAATGGCATTTTCTTTTAAAAAATTAATTTTTCTTTGCAAATTATACACTCCATAAAATATTACTTTATCACTCAAAAAGTACTTCTCCTTATAAAATAATACTTTTCTTTCCACAAAATATTAAATATAAAAAATATTAATATATAAGCATTTCCTTAAAACCCACATATTTATGTTGTGTTTTTTCTAGAAGAAAGTGTAATATTTCTTGTACTTTTACAAAGAGTTTGCATATTATATCTTTTCAAAACCGTAATATCAAATATCATGGCGTGTGCAGTTTTGTCGCTTGTTTTTCAAACACAAATAAAATGTTCATAATATCATAGATCAACCTATTGATTTTCAAGCCTACTCGTCGATATAAATCAAATCACTATTGTGATGTTAATTTCTGAACAAAATTAATCTGATTTGTTCTTGTCGTGCAGCAGAAGACTCTACTATACTTTTATTTATGGATTACACAATAGCAAACGTCAGTTAAAATATCTGCTCTGCACTTCCTTTACTAAAAAATTTTAATATAAATTCTTCCTGCTGCTGCCATTTTCAGGAAATTAATCGCCTGCATACTACATCTTCATCTGCTTACAATTTTAATCACAACTTGCCGCAACCCACAAAGTCTTAACATAAAAACAAAAGATGCGTCTCAAGAAACTTGACAATCTTTTACCCCAGTCATTAAATATACGAGTAAAAATAGAAATCATCTTTCGAGACAGATTTTTGCAAAAATAATGCATTTGTTAAAAAAGAGGGAGAAGCTGATATATTGAGATCATACGAAAAGATGATTACAAAAAAGGGGTGGCTTCTTAATTCAAGGCGGCTGGATATTTTTCAATAAACCCTTTCTCCGCACTGCATCTTGAAACAAAACTGTACTGACTACTGCAACACTCGATTTTGCATATTCTGGCCAAAAAAACCATCGAGAAAAAATTTTAATAACAAACATTTTACTCAGCTCAATAACGTTAAGAAAAAGTTACTATGAATAAGAAAATAAAAGAAAAAATATTTTCAACATAAACAAAAAAGCAAAAAATAAACCTTAAAGCACAAGAAGTGCATAACAGCTTTAAAATGCAAACAAATAAATATCCATAAAAATCAAATCAACAACACAGGCGTAACAATGCCCCCCCTTACATCGTAAATACACTGTTGATATGAAAACATCTAGATAAACCACCGCTCTGCTTGCTACCCTGGTGTTCCCGTTAGAGAAAAATAAGCCAGTCTATACAAGTGAAAGGCTAAACCCTTTAAGACTTTGCAAAACACTTGGAGATGTTAACTCATTTCTTAAGAGCTTTTGATTCTTTGTTTTCTGCAAAACAAAATGCAAATATATGAAGAGAAAAAAAATTAAAAAAAAAATAAGTAAATAAAAAGGATTAAAATGTGAAAGAAATTAAAAAAATACTTATGCTTTAATAAGATTTTTAAGTATGATTTTAATGAGAAATTAAATATCATAGGAAAATTTGAAATTGCCAGCAACTTGCACATACGAGTGCATGACCTTAATTTGTTTGCCTCTTCTTTCTTGCTTTCATTCAAAATAAGACAATTTTGCCACACCAAAAATTTCTATTTAATTATTAGAAAAGCAGGCGCATGATATGATTTCTTTTGATGCGGTTTTTTATGCCAACTTTTATAATTTTTCTTTTTTTTTAATATCTAACTTTCTGCTCAGCCAACAACCTTTAACAGCCATAGAAAAGTTTGACTGTCTTGTAATAATTTAGAGGGAAAGAAAATATAAATTCAAACCTTGTCATCATTAACACGTTATTTTTTATTTTTTCCCAGTTTAAATGTTTTATTTTTCCAAACGTAATGCGGCATATGGGGTATTGCATGTTTAAAAAGCTAAGTAAAAGTATGCAACACGTAACAATGCAATATGAATTAAACAGAGGCCTTCTACATTTTTAGAGCGATTACCAAAATTAATGGAGCGTAGCAAAATAAAGTGATTGAAAAATTATCTCTGAAATAAGAGCTTTGTGATATTCAAAAGCTTAACTCGACTAGATCCAAAAGCTCATATACAAAGTTTATCAAATGAACTGATAATCTTATTTAATACGCCAAATATTTTGAGGAACACTTTTAAGTATCTTAACATTTAGTGATAATTGAAAAACGTAATTCGCTTAGGAGGTATTTTTGTGCAGATAAGTACAATATTAATTTTCTGTGTAAAATAGGGGTTTCTCTTACGTTTTCTCCCTTTGGCATTTATGATCAGTCTCAGGTCCACCACCACGAATGGAGTAACCATGAAATAAAGTTAATATATTAAACAAATCGTATATTAAATCGCCGAACTTACAGACGTATTCGCGATTTTCTATGACCAAATATCCCTATTGAGATGAGTGTCTGGAAGAAGATCAAAATTTATAAGTTGGTTGTCGTTAGCAGGAATCCACCTCCTGGAGCTCTTGGCCTCCAGTCGTTTAAAATCTCGCGAGTGATGAAATTAAAGCGGTTTCAGCATGTCAGACTTTTTTAGCCGGTTGGTATCTAGGTCAGTTGGAAACTGATTTAATGTATTAGATTAAAACTGTTTTATTTTTGGGTTAACGGATTTGTTTATAGGCAAAATTTTCGCAAATAGGGTAAAACTAATCCACAACAGATCCTTCAGACTCCACTACATCCAAAAGAAAAACCTGTTTGGTTCATTTTGCATGTTGGTAGCACTGCTGGAGCTGTTATTTCATATGTTTAAGTTGCTATGACACTCAGAGGATGAACCACAACTCAGAGAATAAATTGCGCTGGATGCATAGAAAGTACGGGCTACTGTGGAAATGCCATATGGAGAAAAATGGAAAAAGAGAATTTTTAGCCGCATCATTTTATTTCCAGTTATTTTACCCCATCGTCGTATTTCTGCAACAATAACGATAAGAGGGGGTGTTGCAATGAGTTTTTTTGGTACATGATAGTCCAATCGTTGCTGCTAATGTTCAGCGTCCAGTCTTTCCTAGTTCCGGCTCAATTCCGGAGAATTGAGCCGGAACTAGTGTTGAGGGGATAGATGAAGACAGATGAGAAGGTAGAGAATTGTTTGTAGCTATTTCAACCTTTTACTCCATCGGTTAATTTTTTGCTACAAGGGCGAGGAAGGGGATGGTGTTACTCTGCTCTTTAATACATGAAAGCGTCAGTCGCTGCTAATTATATTAAGGGTGCCAACAACTAACACATCCATGCACTAATACTGATCAGAAGAATTATACACAATATTCATGACTTAACACAGATTCGAACTCCGGTCTCTCCTCTTCATAGCCTCGTGTTAACTGCTTCATCCAACAGAATCGATATATTGTATATTAGCATAAAATAAAATAAATACTAAAACCATTATCGATATCATAACAGCGCTGCATATGGAATATCCCATAAATGTGTTTTGTAGCTGCATCTCATCATTTCTAAAGTATTCAACTCAACCACATCATTTACATCTTGTTGAAGTTGACTTTTATTTCAATTCGAAAAAAGTTTGTCCTATAAAACGGACGATTTTATTTAATACATTTTTTCATTTTTTATGTGCTCCTGCCTGTGTTGGCATTTGTTATCGCTCTCTAACAAATTTATTTCACACAATATTTATAGTCCTCTCTCATAATATGAATATTATTTGGAGGATATTTTGATTTGCTAGGTTCTTAATATGAGAGAGGAAGTCCAGGAGGTACTTGGTGAGAGTTGTTGGTGTGCATACTATAAAGACGAAGACCACGGGTTCGATTCCTCTCTCAGTCCTTAGTGTGGTATTGAATTTTTCTGATCTGGATTAGTGCATGATTGTATTTCAATGACAAAGGCATATTACCGGTCGCCGAACATCAACTACAACGATTGGTACCATCATTACGGTATCTAAAATTTTCTACCTTCGCATCTCCATCTTTCCTCTCAACACTATCACCACCTTTCGTAGTTCCGCCACAATGAATTGCATCAGCAGGATTCAGTATTATTCATAGTACGGGTCTAGGTAAAGAATAATGGCAAAACATCCATTTTAGTTTTATTTGTTCTATATTTCAATTCAATTAAGGTTATCAGATGTCGCAACTTTACCATCATCAGTACTATTATGTATTTTTCTTTATCGTTATTTTATAGGCTTAATTTATTTACGAGAGATATTTTTTAATAAAAACTCTATGAGTAAATTTTACACGAGAGCTGTATCCGTTTGATTATTTTGTACTTTTCTCAAATGTGCTTCGTCGATACTGTATCAAAAATTCGCCGGGTTGGACACTTTCGAAGCTTTTTTAAATATTGAAAGCAAATAAAATTCGGACCAAATTACTACCGTAGAATCGATAGATATCTCTACAATTCTTATATATAAATTTCGATCGATATTGAATGCGGTATTAAATTCGCAGCATTAAATTTTCTTAATATTCTGATTGATGTTCGCGTATATGGCTTCTGATTATCCGCTTTAATCGATGCACATGTGGCCGACAAATATCGACGAAATTTAATTTTTTGTACACATCAGTTTAGCTTTTAATTTTTCCAAATACGGCAATATTTCGCACAGATCGTTAAAGCGTCAAAAATATATAAAAAGCATTCACATTAGCGGCAGACAACATTTAACAAAACTCAACTGAAGGCGAGGACTGCCATTTAAAACGTTACAGTTTAGAAGACAATTGCACTTCACAAAATATGCGAATATGACAAACTGTGCCACTAGTACATTCCCTCTTTCCGCTTTAGTTTAAATAAAAACTAAGACATTAGGAAAAATATTAATCAATTTAAACAAATTTATTTTTCTTTTTTTGATTAAACTTAAGAATCATAATCATAAAAAAGTGTTGAATTTTTTATTAAAATAAATTACATATTTATTTACTTACCATGCATTTTAATTTTTAATTTTTATATTTTCAGGTAAATATCACAAATTTTAAATGGATTTAACTGTTGTCTATCGTTAACTTTTCCGAGATCATGACTTGACATTATTCAGGTACAAAACTTTAAACTAATTTGACTGACACATTTTTAAATGATGTGTGTTAGTGAAAACAATTTATTTTTTAGAATAATTGCAAAAGAAATTCTAACAAGAAATAACTGAAATATTATATATGTTTTAAGTTAAATTTATGTGTTTAGGAATTGTGATTTAACACTACAAATTGTAGTTTTAAATCATTTTGTCACTCTCATCTTTTCAGCAGTTCCTGCTCATACAGTTCGTCATCGTCTTAATAACAGTTTAATTGCCTTGAGTTATTATTATGCATCACTTGGGTTGTCCTGCATCACGAAAAAAAGGTGTCATTGAACACATTTCCTGTTTAATATTAATTCCTCCTCTTAGTTCACGTTGCTTCATTACAATTTCCTACGCTTTTCAGCTGTAACCTGAGACATAATTTAGATCTAAAGGTTTATTTTCTTTTGTTTTAATTGTTGTATTCTTCTTCTTTTGTAGCAGTCACTGTCTTAACAGACAACAGCGAGAACGGCAATAACTTTGTAAGGAAGTGAATTTAACCACTGTAACAATTTGATTGTTTAGACTTTTATTTCGATTTCTTAATGTTTTTTCTTCTTTATTAGCCGTAGTTTGCTTGGATGGCTATTTCTTCCAAAATGTGTTTTTAAGTGTTCATTCGGTTCTTTTGTTTTGAATTGTATGAGTTTGTGTTTCTTTTTTTTTACTTCTTGTCACTTCTTGTAGATTTGTTATTGTGTTTTGACCCTTTTTTAATTGTATGTCTTGGACTTTATTCGTATTATGGTTCTATTTGTTTGTTTTGCGGTTCATTAAGGTAAAATGATACAGTTTTGAAGACATTTTCCCAAGAATATAAATTAAGTTTGCAGTATGAGTTATTTGGTGCTTGGCTTTGAAATTGCAAGGACTGAATTAAAAATACAGGCTTTCGTGATTTCTTTTTATTGATTTATTTGTTCAAAGTTCTACATATAAAATCGTATGAGAGTTAAATTTGTAATTTTTTAAATGCAAAGTACAGCTTTCAAAATTGTAAGGATATGAAATTTGTTAATTATATCCCAATTCTGTTTGTTCCTTTAGATTTGTGTTCGGTAACATTTCGAATATAAGCTGGAATTTAGACTTGAAGTACTATTCTTGCAATGTTTTTTATTGTTTTTATTTTATTTACTATTTTTATAAAAATCGTATTTGTGTCAAATTTCAGTTTTCTCCAATATTCGAACTTTCGAACTTTATTTTCGATTTTTCGAACTTCAATAATATTTCCAAAAACCACAAATTTAAATACTACAGCTTACTTTCTAAAAAAATATGAAAACAGGACAAGTGGGTGCTGTTGGCTGAAGTAGTAGAACACGAGACTATGAAGCGGAGGGTCGTGAGTTCGAGCCCGCGCTGAGTCATGAAATATTGTGTTGAATTATTCTGATCAGCATTAGTGCGGGGTTGTGTTAGTTGTTGCCAGCCTGTTTCAATGATGAAGGCATAGCACTGGTCACTGGACAATTACTGGCAGCGACTGACCCAATCATGTACTAAAAGCAGAGTAACAGCACCCACCTTCGTCGGCCCTGTAGCAAAAATTAGCCTGCGAAGTAAAAGGTTGAAATAGCTACAAAAACAACTGTCTATATTCTCATCTTTCCTAATCTGTACCGTCAATACTATCCCTTCGTTTTCAGTTCCGGCTCAATGCATTGCATATATAGGGGTCATCCCCTGAGTGCTGGTCCAAGATAAAAAAAGTGTATAATGTTCGAAATTTCGAACACGTATAACATGTAAGTCTATTAAGAAAACTGCTCCAACTATACTATGTGATAAGCATTTAATCGAAGGTATTCGATTCGGAAACTATTTATTAGTAATGGCTGTCATTTAGAAATAGCTGGTCTGGTCCGTTTAAAATATATCACATGATTCTTATTCTTCGACATTTCCCTTATTTTTCCTTTTTGTCTACGAACTAGTATCTCCTCAATATATTATTTTTCCCTTAAAGGGGGTGAGTTCAGTAATTAACAAATATCTTACACATATTCTGTTTTATTTGACTTTTATCATCAGTGCAGTGTCTTCATATATAAATGTCCCATCTAATGGCGTTTTTTAATGTTGAACACAATGAAAAAACTTTATAAAGAAAGTGCAATCAACCAGAGCATTTAAATGTCCCAATACAACCAGACATATACAAAATAAAAACTCAGCCTGACAACCGGACGCACTCATTAAAGCCTTGAAAATACCCAAAGTATCAAATCTTTTAGTGAATTTGAGTAAGTGTATATGCATGTGTGTATATGTGTGCACGTCTGTGTGTGTTTGGAATATAAAACTAATAACAATTTCTCCTTCGTTCAACCTGCTTGCATTTTAATTTGTTTTATGTTATTGTTGCAATCATCGAACGAGGGTTGATAAAATTCGTTCAATCAACAAAGAAATTATATAAAAAAAATTATTTAAAAAAGCAAATGTTGTTTTGAATTAATAACCAAAGTTCACATCCCATGAACTACAATTCTATGTGAAAACTATCACAAGTGATGAAAACTTGCTCAAGATTTGTATTTTATTAACCTCTTTGTAACTGGTTTTATTTAATAAATATTGTGACTCATCATTGATTTATTTAAAATTAAATCAATAATAAAAATATTATTACAACGGTTTCATCTACCTCAAATCTAATTTGCGAGCATCTCTCGTATATTAAGTCAATATTTTCAAAGTCAGTCATCAAGCAAGTAGTTTAAGCACCCGCTTTAACAATTGGACATACATTTGAGTTATGATAAAAATGACAATGACTACAATGTTCTTCAAAAACAGATGACAGTCAGACAGTTATCTACAGTGATGTTTGAATCATGTTTAATTAAACTTAAGCAGAATATTATATCTTTAATGTCGCGTATAATGTGCTATTTCTGTTAACACCACTGCTTATTTATTATATAAATTAAATCAGATCTAAATTGTACAAAAGTTTGATCAAACATTTATTTAAAAGATTATGTATTTATAGCATTGATGCAGTAAAGAAGTGTTAATAGCCCTTTTGTTTGTGGCAAAATTAATCAATTGCCATTTTAGCTTTGACAAAATTAAAAGTTACCAAAAAAACACATTTGAAAAATCAATTTGTTTTTTGTTGCTTTGCAGGAGATCTCAGTTTGAAAGCAGTCCTTGAAACGTCACATTGGCTCGATTCGATCAAGCCTTTCAAAAGTTATAAACAGTTCATATACTAACACACAGTCAGACAAACACACAAGCACACATGCAGACATAGTGAGTCCCTCTCAGGAGTAGCCAGGGGAGCTTCCTAGACACGCAGAATATCGAGGTCTGGTGAAAAATCGATTTTTGTAAACCGGAGTAAAACCAATAACTTCCCGATTTTTATTTTTTGCCGGAAGTTAAAAGAAAATCTTTAATTTATAGTTTAAGTTGTTTCTATGTTAATTTAAACAAAACAAAAACTATCTACAGATTTCTCAAGGCAATAACATTAAAAAAGGGGCGTTTGAAAAATAAAACAATTAAAAAGTTCTCAAACATACAAGGCAAAGCAAGACATATTCAGCAACATGCGACAATGAATGAAATCATACAAAGACTGGAATTGAATGAATTCATGTCTGCTGTTATCCGTCTATGTCTCAATTAAAGATAGCATCTCCAATTCCAAACCATTGATAAACGAATCTAGTCTTCGTCCAGTTATTTGTTTAAACAAATCTTTCAAAACTAAACCAGTCATTACAAACAATAAAACCGAAACCGTAACAGAAACAGAAACAGACAAAAACACAAACATAGTTCTTAGACAAAGATCACAACAACAAATAAAACAAACACAAAAAATTAGTTGATTTATGGTGCATTATGACAATGATGATGGGTGACAAATAAAAACGATGGACCATCATCATCGTCATCACTATCCAAAGCGTAAATGTTGTGCAGAACCACAACAGACAGTCTGACGCAGATGATGTCTTTATATGCCGGATATGCTAATCAGGCCCCAGAGTACACGCTCCCTTGTATGTATAAGTGGACAATAAAAATTTTGTTTGTTTTATTTTTTTTATTTAGATTTTTTAAACAAACCAAGAGAAACACTTTGATTTAACACTTCTTGTCAGAAATTGATTGAAATATTAATAAAAATCAGAAAAAAAGTAAACCATTTACAAGTAGAAGTGAGAGGGTGTGTGTGTGTGTAGTAACCCTCTTTCGCGCTGGCGCACGTTGAATATGTTGTATTTGAAAAATGAAAATGCATTGGAACTAGTTTCATATAGCCCACATAGTGGAAGCTTAAGGCAAAAGAAGGAACATGAACGTATTGAAAATTTTCATTTTAACGGGTGACATCTGCTATAGAGAATATGTGCATCGATGATTTCGAATTAACGAAATATCAATTGATTTAACGCAAGATGATGTTTTCCGCTGTTGTCTTTAACTCGGATCAATACATTTCTCATAAGGAATATAAAGTAAAGATTCGGCAAGACGAAGTCTTGCCTCTGGTGCTATTGCACACTGAAATGTATTACAAAACTGTTTGTGGTAAAAGTCAACATGAGATGAGACTTAATCTGGAATACAACAATAAGTGAAACTTAAAGATTTCGTCTATTTCTATCAGTCAAAACATTTATACAGTTTTCGTATATTACGCTACACAATATTAATTTTCGGGTCCATAAAGTATATATGTATATTCTGGATCCTTATGAATAGGAAAGTCGAATAGCCATGTCCGCCTCTTTTTAGGTGCCATCTGGTTTCCAAAGCCACCGAAAAGTTAGAGACTTCGGTCTTTGATTGAAATATTGGAAATAGTCCTAAATAGATTGTTATTGAAAAGAATGTATACGGTTCCAAAACTGGAAAACTTAAATTTATTTTTGATATAAAAAAAAAATTTTAAAACAAACATTAGTTTTTTGTTAATTAAACTTTTTTTATCCGGGAAGAATTAAACTGCTAAGAAAAATGAAACAAAATCGACAAGTCGATTCCATACTTGGAGAATTTAAACTTTTTTTGGTACATAAAATTGGCCAACTAATTTTTTTTTATCTTGGACCAGCACTAAGGGGATGACCCCTATATATGCAATGCATTGCGCCGGAACTGAAAACGAGGGGATAGTATTGAGGGGACAGATTAGGAGAGATGAGAAGATAGACAGTTGTTTTTGTAGCTTTTCAACCTTTTACTTCGCAGGCTAATTTTCGCTACAGGGCCGACGAAGGTGGGTGCTGTTACTCTGCTTTTTAGTACATGATAGGTTCAGTCGCCGCCAGTTATGTTCAGTGACCAGTGACTATGCCTTCATCATTGAAACAGGCTGGCAACAACTAACACAACCACGCACTAATGCTGATCAGAAGAGTTCAACACAATATTTCATGACTCAGCGCGGGCTCGAACTCACGACCCTCCGCTTCATAGTCTCGTGTTCTACTACTTCAGCCAACAGCAAATCGTAAAAGTTACTAAGCCATCTACAGAGCTGTAAACCTTTTTTGGAATAACAAAGTAACAAAATAAAATTAAATTTCTTTTCTCTGGTAATCAAACATAATTTGCACTTTAGAAAAAAAGAAATTAGTACTGATAATCAAAAAGATCAAGTATGTGGTTCCAGAAGAGCATCGGTAGAGGCTATATAAAAATCGACACTGCCGAATGCAGAACTTTCATTAATTTACATTTTCGAAAATCAATGCAAAGTGACAAATCTTTATCTTATTTTACGTTCCTTCTTCTCCACACCGGTCGTCATTACAAAAATCTTTGTGTAAGTTCATACTTTTAAGTCATCGTGTGAATCGGGTGTAACAAATTTGTTTGCAAATGAATTTTAAGTGTTACAGCCAGAATTTAGAAAAAGATTTATATTCCGAAGGCTACGCCACTGCTTCAAGACTGTTGAACAATTTTTATGAATGAATTTTTTCCACATCTATTCCATTTACTTACTGCAGATTGCAGCTACCCAAAAGATTGACAGAAAATTGTATGCGTGTACGAAAAAGAGGAAACCCAATCATTCTAATTTTTTTTAATATTCTTTTCCTACTTTTTACGCCAAATGCGGAACTCGAGCAAATGGTGTTTAGTCTTCATGTTATTAAGTAATAGTTGTATTAAAAATAATACAAGTCTAATAAAAGATGTAAGTAATAGTTGATGGTTTCGAATGGACAATTGTAGTGGGAACATATTTTATTTTTTTATTTGAGCTTGTCCTAGAAAAAGAATATGTGTGACACAAATTAGTATTAATATTGTAATAATAATAATACCATCTTGTTTGTATCTTAAGCTCTAGCGATAGTGTTGCATGCAGCATTTGGTCAATGAATGCTGCACGTCTAACATGTTTAGTTGTTATGTGAAAAGTGTATGGGAATTTTTCTTTTTTCAAATTAAAGAAAGGAAATTATTAAAATATTGTGGTGTATTTTTTTACAGCAAAACAAAGGCTTGAGAACGAATATGCATCACATCAGCAGAATGGTAAATGTTTTTTTTTTGTAGGTTTTTTATTAGGAAATTAGTTTAAAAACGACAGTATCAGCAGCAGTGGAAGTAAGTGGTCAGAGCAAAGCAAGGAACCTTACCCTTACTCTGGCGAGCTCTGCAAAAGAGCGTGAGAAATAGCACCCTCTATATGGTTGTGGTTCTATTTACATTTTTTTCCTTCTCTTGTTTTCTTTATATGAGTTTTGACGAAATTATGTAAATGCAGCTTTTGCATTATTAGTTTTCCGTTTATTACAATAGAATGAAAATTTTCCTGTTTTGTTTTAATGCAAGTGGGCGAGGGTGAGGGTGAGAGTGGCTGCTTGTCTGCCTGCCGGTTACCTGTTATGAACTTGCATATTATTGGTTCTGCATCAAGGACTTGGTTTAGAACAAAATTCACCCCATTTCTGGGTAGAGGTGAGGTGATCTATGGGTAAATTGTTGCATGATTTAATGTTTTTTGTTTCTTTTTATTAACGGAAGTTTAGTTCGTTGAATTATTATTATCAACTTCCTAAATTCTCATACATTTAGTTTTGCATTAAATGCATTACGTCCTTTGAAAACTCTCTTGAAATTCCCATACATTTAACAGATTATTTTTAATTGTTTTAAATAAGACAAAGAGATTTTTCTTACGTCAAGCATGACTAGAACTCGAAAAAGGATATTTTAATATTAATTATGAGAAAATGAGAAATTTATATAGAAGTTTTAATATTATGAATACATCACGAGACTCTTTAGCCTATTTTAACTCTTTAGCCTATTTCACTGGTTCAAAAGACTCAGATATTCCTTTGATCAACATAAAAGTCGGCTTCCTCGACTTGCTTCGTGTGCTTAGTTAGAACTCTGCCAATTATGAACTGATTTTAACCGATTTGTGACATTTGCACTGTCATTAAGAAAATGACAAAAGTTTCCACCAGCTCACACTCCTGTGTTTGGTTGCGATGGCACGAAACGAAATGTATTTACGGCCTTTACTCTAATTAATAGACCATACACTGGGATTGGAGTAGTTTCCTAAAGTCGTTTTGTTTTTTCCCTTCTGAGAGTCGATTTTATCCAAAAATTACACATTCATAATAATCTTTAGGAAATAATACACTTTGCTTAACAGTGACGTTATTTACTATAAGAAATATTGCCGCCAAAAATGCTGCATATGTAAATATATAATCCAAAATAAATTCATAATCCTTGGGATTAATTGTATCTAGAGTATTTGAATGCAAGTGAGAAAAAAGAATCAAATACAATTATTTGCATTGATATATTTAATCTTGCTTGTGAATATAAATTGAAAACTTTTTGCTATTCAACTGCAAATGAAAGACTGACTTAAGAAAACACTTTCAGTGCTGCAACACAAAACACTTCAATGATTTATTTCCATTTTCTCAACTCAACAAAATTGAAGGCATTTGAATCAAACAAAGGATATTTAAAATACAATTAAAATGTTATATTTGTGTACAGTATAAATATGTACTAGATACAAGTTGTGTGTGTAGTTAAATGCTGTTTTACCCAGCAAAAAATTACACAAATAAAGATCAGGTAAGGAAGGCAATTGCTTACGCTGTTCGCTCCATCTCTTTCCGAAGAGGAAAACACGCTACATGTAATAATGGAGGAAATGAGTTTCGTATTAACAAATTTGTTGGTCATACAAAAAATAAATCATAGCCGAAAAACAATCACATTCATCCGATCATTTTGCTATAAGTAAAGTTACGGCAGGAGATACGAATGCTTCTACTATCACAAGTTTTTAGTATGTGTCTCTTGATTTATATCAAGTTTCCCTAGAGACCGTCCTTTACGGTTCTTGTGCCTAATCCAATTTCTATCCTTCTTAAGGACCTCTTATGCAAAGCTTCCCACCCCATCCATTCGTTCGTAATAAAATCTGAATGGAATGTTCACTGGACGGAACAAAATTTTCATGATTAAAAAATCAAGTATGAACGTCATATTCGTCCGCGTCGAATCTTAAATACCCTACAAATATTAAGTAAATAAAAATTCTATATTAATTCTTATTAAAACTTACATTTTTATGGTATTTGGTAATCAAGAAATAAATTTATTTTAATACGGTCGTTTCCAATGTGTTCGGAGGAGCATGGCTGAGACACCTTTCCATCAGTATAAAAGCAGTTTATGCATTAATATTTGATATCAAGGTTTAACCTGCCGGGTCAGAATACCTTTAAGACATTTCTATGCTCAATTTTAAGATTGTATCGTCTTATTGCATTATTGATCAAGAATATATATACTTTAGTAACAAGTGAATATACCCTCCAATTCTTTTTTGGATGGTGCAAGCTATACTTCATTCCATTCGATGTCTTTACTATTTGTACAACTTACATCCGACCGAAAATGGAATACAACGGGTCTATTAGGGTTACTCGACCGTGTGCCCTTGACAGTAGTGACTCATTGGAACATCATGACTATGTTTTATATCGCTTCTTTTTCCAGGATTAAGCCATTCGTAATCGATTGGCCAGTGAATCGCACAAAGCAATACAAAGACAATTCGCATTCCAGTTGTACAGCTCGGCTCTGGAATAAGTATTCCTTTCACTTTCAATATTGGCTGGTTGAAATCAAATATTTGCAAACACTACTCCCTTTTTTAACCATCATTTTCTTTTCTAGTTGAACTTAATCGGATATTATCAATTCAATCAAATCAATAACTAGCTTAATCACTCGTTTAACTAAACGAGATCATGATAATTGTTTAATTCAAATGCTTAGATTTTAAATGATATGTTTCTTTAATGTCATAGTAGAGATTATCATTTTTCTGGTTTCCTCTAAAAATATAAAATCTTCCATAAGATTTCTGTTTTGAAATTTTCCACCTCTCAACATATCGAATAGTTTCGATAAATTTTTTTTAAAGGCCCTTTTGCATCGACATCATCGGAATGACTCTCACAAAAATTTTCATTTTTTATTTCTTTCCCAATGTAAATTCTACAAAGAAAATTTCTTTCCAGCAGAATATTAATTTGAATAAGTCGTTTAATAAATCGAAGCGATCGTTTAAATAGTCGTTTAATTCATCAGACAGTTTTACATTAATTTTTATTTATTTTTTTATTTTTTTTAGGAGTGGGACCAGCACTCAGGGGATGACCCCTATATATGCAATGCATTGCGCTGGAACTGAAAACGAAGGGATAGTATTGAGGAGACAGATTAGGAAAGATGAGAAGATAGACAGTTTTTTTGTAGCTATTTCAACCTTTTACTTCGCCGGCTAATTTTTGCTACAGGGCCGACGGAGGTGGGTGCTGTTACTCAGCTTTTAGTACATGATAGTGTTAGTCGCTGCCAATTATGTTTCAGTGACCAGTGAAACAGGTCACAGGTCATCATTGAAACAGGCTGGCAACAACTAACACAACCACGCACTAATGCTGTTTTAGAAGAATTCAACACAATATTTCAACACAATATTTCGAAGCGCGGGCTCGAACTCACGACCCTCCGCTTCATAGTCTCGTGTTCTACTACTTCAGCCAACAGCACCCACAATTAATGCATGAGCATTAGCTTCTGTTACAGTGAATTTGGAGAGTTATCGACACATGTTGACTGAATTTTTACCTTCAACAATTAATCAGCCAAACCTTAACAATATTTGGTTCCCAGAAGACGGCGCAACTAGCCACACAACGAGCTTAACAACTGCTTCATTGCAATATCAGTTTGGTGACAACTTAATGACCACAAATTATCCCCTTCACTGGCTGTATCGTTCTTGCGATTTAATGCCTCTGGATTACTTTTTATGGGCCCATGTTAAGTTATTCATCCGAATTATGTACTTCGAGTCGAATATATAAATATAAAGAAAACAATGAAAATTATTCTTTATTCTATGACAATTTGACGCAGTATCGACATACATAATATGGGTGCTAAACTCTTGAAGCATTGTAAGGAAGCTAACATTCAAGTCGTCATTGACGCCACATGGTCAGATTTATTGCAATATGTAGTCAAAAATTGGACTGTTCGCTTTTAATATTTTACAAATACAAAGCAACGTGCAATTTGATAAACGAGTACAAAATGTTGGCCAAAATATTATTTTGGACAGCAGTTTAAAAAATATATTAAAGACAACAAATTGAGTCCATTATACAAATATATATTACATACTTTATTAATTTATGGCACAATTACGAAAAATTTTGCTGGGTTATTTATTTTATTATGGCATGAACCATCACTCTGCACTTCGAGCCACAGCTGAGTCATTTCTTTAAATCATCATGCTACTTGCACTGGTCTTCATTGTCCATTTATTCACTGGTTCATATATTTATTTGTTCATTTATTTAGTTTCATTTTTCAAATTTCCCTTCTTTATTATTTTGCATCTGCTGTAGATGATTGTGTTGTTATTGAAATCAATTTAATTTAATTGTTCAACTCAATTTATTTTGTGAAAATATTATTTTCGAATTTATAACTTTACAAGTTGTATCATCAATTTACTTATCTTACTGCTGCATTTGCATATGCCAGAGTATCTCAAGTATAGATTAGTTTTGTTTTCTAGCTTCACCATAGAATTAAGATATTCTTTATTGTTTGCATAAAACAATTTAATTAAAGAATTAGTTGTCATCTCATTGTGTGACAGAAGAGCATGACTTTTTGAAACAAAAAGGAAATCAAATTATACAAAAAAAAATATTTCTGAGGCACACGTGTGAAATGTGTGTTTATCGGGGTGGTGCTGATATTTATTATTCACTCAAAGGATCATATCATGTAAATTCATAAGTATAGAAATTTTTTTACAATTAACGAAGACATATTCGTGCAATAAATCTCGGCCGATGTGAAGCGAAATATAATTATTGCACCCACTTTGAAATGATTTCTGTTATTGTCTGAAGCAAAGCAGGAGGCGTTAAATAAGCTATTACGCCTTCCCTTTGGTCAAATCGAACTGTGTTTGGGTCCATTAACGTTCATCACATTAATAAATGTCATGGATATGAGACTGATCTTCAGTATGAAAGAAATCCAGAGAGCTAAATAATAATTGAGAGTGTGCTAGGTAACCAGTGTGGAGGTTGTGGATTCGATCCCCCTACAAATTTTGCTATAACGAGTGAAAGTATCGCTTAATTAAGTTGTAGTACAATTCGTAATTGTATTAAAAATTAATAGCAATCATTTAACTTTCAAACTTTCATAAAAATTAATACAAAAATTTTCAAGTTTTACCTTCAAAGTCAAAAGTCAAACTAAATTTCTATTTGAAACAAATAAACTTTACAACAGTGCAACTACTTAATGTTATTAGTTTTCTATAAAATGTTAATCATTTCAATATCTCCTTTGAAAGGCAAGCCAATACCTGTAATCAAACGTGGATACATGTCGCGACGTACACTATAGCAATATAATAATAGACACACATGTTCGGGCAATTAACTTTTGACACGATATTACCTTGAGATAAAACTCGTATGAGTTTATACTTTCAAAAGACTTGCCATATTCTTTACTTAACAAAACAAATTCATATTCATGCAATAAAATGGAATTGTAGGAGTGAAATTGATTACAATTATATATACGTACAAGGCAAATAAAACTAAAAAAAATAATAATAATAAACTAAATTAAAAAAAAATAGAAACGAAAAAATCCTTATAGAAATGTCGTCTAAAAATTTCAACTTACGAGTAGTCAAGCGTATGCATATCATTTATCTAAGTAAATTAGACGCAATTAAAAAGCACATGTTATTGCTCTTAAGATAATAAAGACCCAATAATTACACTGTGTTACAGACTTTATTTCATATCTGATATCGTGTCAGGAATTGCAGTGGTATTCAAGGTGTGTAGAAGTTGTTAGAGTGTTTTAACGCAAATACCGCATGCACTTTGCATTTCTACACAAAAGAAAATTCTTGAAAAAAATGTGTCAAACAATTTCTTGCTTAACCCTAAAATATAATTCATATTTTTGTGAGATATACAAAACGTAAACATGAGTCGTCGAAACGACGAAGAATGATATTCCAGGGTTAATGTAAAATCTGTTTTCAATGTGTTTTGCTACATCAGCTATTACTTTACCCAACTTTTGCTTAAAGCACAAACTATGTGTTGCTATGATTTTGTCGGATGACCCAAGCGAGAAAAGGTATCGCTTTAAAAATAGGAAAATGCACAAGACGGCTTTCTGACATTCACTCAGTTGCTAAATTTCTAAAAAATTTTTATTTGTTATTGTTTCTGTGTACAATTAGCTTGCTTTTGATGAAGCAAGATTTGAAGAAAGGGAGTTTTTGTAGATTTTTAACATATACTTTCCCGGCAAATTTTTACTACAGGGACCACGAAGGAGTACATGATAGTGTCAGTGGCTACAAATCATATGCAGCGGCCGATATTTTGTACTATTTAGGGCAATTATTACAAATTGCCTTTAAAGTGTATGATACTAAAATGAGAAATAAAGTAACCTGTAACAATTTTGCTTGTTACAGTTTTGATGTAAAATACAATTGTAAAATTATTTGTAAAAAAGAAGACACCAATGACTCCTTTTAGGGAGTTCCTCCCTTAAAAAAGTCATTAGTTAATCAAGCCATTAACCAATTGACGCAAAACCGCGATTAATTGAATATCATGGTTTTCATCCCTGATCTCTGAATAATATCACTTACGTTATTTAGTTCTCAGAAGGTATAATAATAAATTCATTTTAATTTTAATAATGCTAATTTTTTCCCAAATTTCTCAAAACAAAAAAAATCGTATTTAACCGTGATTACTGAGGGGTTCTTATGAAGATTATCAGAAAACATTTCACGCACCATTTTTTTTAATAACCAAAGATATTATTTCAAACTTACACTTAATTGAATAAGATAACCTTGTTGAGGTGTTCCTTGTCTTTCTTGTTCCTTACAGCGCAGCAATACCGACAAAGGCACTCTTTTTATATATTTGCAATATAATAAGATCTGATAGATCCAAGTTACGACTTGGTATTTTCACAAGTCGACAACAATCAACACTATAAATATTCAAGACTTAGCTGAGTACGTCATCGAGTCCACGATATTCGGATTTCAAAATATAAATCCTCCTATTAAAAATATCAACTTTAAGGTATGTTTACTCAAATTCACGACTGAAGAAAAAAGTTTTTTCGAAAAACATTAAAACTGTTTTCACACCGACAGGGCTTTAATAAATTCTGGTTTTAACGTTAAAGCCAACTGTTAAAACCTGGTTTTACCATACAAAATGATTTTGTTAAAACCAATTTAAAATTACTTTCAACTTGATTTAAGTAGGTTTTGTGAAGTGCAACCCCGTTTTTGCCTGTGCTAAGTTGAGTGCTGCCAAGTTATATATTGGAAACAGCCGGTATTGTTTATGTCAATGAACTGAACCTTCAGAATCCGCTTATTTTTTATATATAACAACTTGATTTCCAAGAGTTTCCACACTTTGCATAAGTAGTTCCATAATTTTAAAATATTCGTTCACCAAATGTAAAATGTATTTTAGAACGCATTGTAAAACTGTTTCTTGTTTCCTTCAAACATAAACTTCTGTTGTGCAGGCGGTCCATTCAGTGTTTTAAAAATAGAGAACAAATACAGCAACAAATTCACACATTTTTATGAGCGATTTCATTTATTTTGAACAAATTTATTATACAGTCTGTATATTAAAACCACAGTTTGCAATGTGATAGCAAAATCAGCTGTTTATAGTTTTAAATTTAAAACCAAGTATTAACTTTCAGTGTGAAAACACGATAGCCCCTAATAATCTTAATTATTAAAAAGAATATATCTGCATATACAGAAGAATAAATAAATTCTAAAAAATTCCATCCTTAAAATTTTAACATTACGGAGATTTTAGAAACTGATCATATTTACTTAATATCGCCGCTATATTGCAACATAGTCCTATCTAAAAAAAAGTGGTTAAAGTTTTCAATATGTAAACTACATGATATGAATGCATAAAATATATTTTGCCATGACTTCGGTTCAGCTTAAGATTGTAAAAGACCGCATTCTCTACAGGAAAAGCTTTACTTATGTAACTTAAGATTGTAATATTTTGAGATATAACTATGTTACAACAAAGGAGCCATAGCCTTGCAATAAAGAAGCTATATCTTACGGTAAAAAGTACTGTTGATGTTCAATTAAATTTTATATATATATATAACTGAAAAGATAGATCTGCTAGGCATGAAATGTAAGCCTAGTTTTTCTATTTTTTTTTTTTTTTTGTAACCCTGTGTAAAATTTGCTGTTTTATAAAATATATGCAAGTACCGGGTCATTTGTAGTTTATGTCCTGTAATGTATTTACTAATAACTGTGTTCTTTTTTTCAAACTTCATACATATTGTACTCTAGTGCATGAGGATCCTTGTAGTATCATGTCAAAAGTGATTTTATTTTTGTTATACTTAAATCTATACTATAAGTTAAACGTCGTGGCCCTCTAATGCCATTTAGAATAGCGAGCTTTTTCTCCATAATTGTCCATTAGAAGTTTATCTTTCAGCACAGATCTTTTAGTGTAGTTGCAATTTACTAACAACAACAAAAGCATTTAAAATGAAAAAAAAAATTCTAGCCGCATATACTTGCAATGACAGTTTACATTAAAATAATTTTACTTTGTTGGTCATAAAGGATTTTTTGTCTGGGGTATTTCCATCACTTAATACATTTTTTTTTAATTTTAATGTTAGATTTTTTAAGTTGAAAGAATATTGCATGCCTTATTATTTTGTTTCGTTAGATTAATGCCTTGCAATTTTTCATAGGAAAATTTGTTGTGTGCCACATTAAAGTATATTAGACACTGGCACACGTTGCATGAAATCAGTTATGGACTTCTTGCACTCATGGCATGCAAATTGTATGTAGATAACGATGGCAATAAACGTGTACTTACACAAACATACATATAGTCCATTAGATTCGAAATTAATCAATTTCGAAGCCTGTATCAGAAGTAGAAAAAAACGGATTGCTCCGTTCTAATACTGCTTTGAAACGCATCCCGCTATGAATTTTTGGTAGTCAAAAAACCTAAATTACCAAAAAGCCGACCAAACATTAACATAATTGCCACTTACCTTTTAACTAACTCATAATGCAGTTAAAATCCTTAACAAACAAAAAAAGGCTGTAATCGTATCAATCAAACTGACTACGATATCTTCATGCATCAATAAAACCAACACCAGAGATAAGATAAAATAATTTAATTAAAAAGGCTGTATTTTCATATAAACTCAACGTATTAAGAACAAATAGAGGGTTGCAATGAAATCTTAATACAACAAAATATAATAAAACTTTATCAAACTGAACCGCAAGCGCTAAAGTAAATAAACAAATTATTTACGTTTAGGACTTTGTTCTATTAAAGTTGAATAAGCCAACAGGTATTAGAAAACTACAAAAAAAATACACAACTGTACTTATTTCCATTATAAATATTTGCATTAAGAGTATAATTCATATTAATATAAAATTCTTTCCATGCAAGAATAGATTTTACTTACTCTTGATTAGATAGTGAATATGTACATTACCAACAAGAACAAAAAAACTGTATCGTATAGTTACTAATATTGAAATTCAAAATACAGCCAATCACTGAAGAGAAGTATAATACTCGTATATACAGCCTACTAGCGATATATCTGAACATACGAGTATATTACAAATATACTCGCCCAAAGATACGCATAAGTGCTCGTATGAGTTAATTCTTATTTTCACTTTTCACGTATTTTGATTGGCATTAGAACAATAGCAGTGCAGCCGGTGTGCCTTTCATATCTGATTGGCTTTTTTCTGGAAAATATGTAACATTTTTCACTTCTTTCGAAATATAAAACCAATATTATTTTTTCTAAGGAATGTCCTATTTCTCAATTGCATAAAATTTCCATTTTTCATTAAAGAACGCAAAAATATATAGAATTTTTTCTAGAAAAGAAAATAACATATGACACCTATGTATGTAATGTTAGATCGCGAGAGATCTTAAAATTTCCTATAGTTTTATTATAAAGTTTACTTAAGAAAACTTAATATTCTTACTTGTACCGGCACTCAATTCAAGGCATTGTGTCGGAACTATGAGACGGAGGACATATTATTGGGATAGCAAATGAAAAGAGATGAAGAGAGAAAGAATTTATTGCAGCCATTTTACTTCGTAATTTGAAGGCGAATTTTCGCTCAGTAATAACGAGATGTGTTGAGACAAATGACACAATAAAAGACAATTCTGATTATGTATTGAATTTTTTTTAACAAATAGTTAAATGCTCTTTTTAAAATTACAAAAAATTAAATCAGAAATTATATGGTGTTCAGACAAGCATTTTTAATTGAGTCAATATTAATTTTATTGACACAATTATCTTGGTGTTCAGATATAAAAAATTTTCGAATGACAACTAAAAGGAAAAATTTTTTATATTCACGAGGACTTCAAGTTCAAATCTAGAATATTTTTTCTATATTTTTTTTAATTTTCTAATTAATAGTCAATATTGTCAATAATATAACTTCAATATGGCTCCACATAGTAGTTTATGTTTTATATTTACTTTTTCTATTCTATTCTATTTCAGGTGCTCAACTAACTCAACTAACTTTGCTCAGTGGGTTGCATTTTACTCGCTAAACCCACTTTTTTCAGTGTTGCATTTGTAATTTTACTCAATATTACAACAATTTCGTATTTATTTATTTAAAAGTAATGCTCTTTATTGTGATAAGCTCAATTAAGGTGTTTTGAACACCGTATTATGCGTTTTTCTTCAAATTATTGATATTGATGTGAACAAAGCTCAATGCAGACACGACTGAGTGCGGGATCGGGACATACATCTTCGGTTTTGTGGTCTATGCGTCAACTATGATGCCTGAGCTCGCGCTACGGTATATATAGGTCATTATTGTAACATTATCAATAGCTTCTTTTCGTAGATAAGATGATCGCAGCCATGGACTTATGGAAATCAAAATTTGCCAATAACTTGATTTCGTGTAGTGGACAGCAATATACCAAAAAGGGGACCATAATGTATGCCTAGAATTTGTTTTGTGAAAAACTGCTACGGTGGCCAATCGAAATTTTATGTATTGATATTTCATATAAAAAAACTTTAGATTTAATAATTACATTTTACTTTTTTATTTGGGCTGGCACCCAGGGTATGATCCCTACTGATGCAGCAGTAAATTGTGTCGGAGCTTAGAAAGGAGGGTGGTATTGAGACGGTAGAAGGATGAGAGACAGCGCAATTTTGTTTGTCATTTTTCAATTCTTACTTCGCGGGGGAATTTTCGTTACAGTACCCATGAAGAAGGACACTTTAATACCTGATAGTGTGAAGCCCTGTGGAAATGATCTAAGGCCAGTGCTATGAAGACCGCAACAACATACACTAATGCAGATCAAAAAATTTGGGTAGACATATTTAGGACTGAGTGCAGTGTCAAACTCAAGATCTCAGTCTTCGTTGGCCAAGTGTTAACTAATTCAGCAACCAACAGCATGATAAACGCTGCAATTGTTTTTTAAAATTACATATAAATTTTGTCTAGTTATTTCGAGTTATATCTTGTAATATTTCGACATACGCTGTTATTCATGAACACCACCGCAATATCAATAGCTTCTTTTTACATAGTTTTTGCTTTAGAATTTCTATAAAATAAAAACCTTTTCGTATTCGTGTAAGCTCTGGAATTATTTTGCATATGTCCATAATTATGCACATACAAACGTACTTCTCTTACACGTAAAAAGTGTGAGTGGTTTTTATAAGCTCTTAGATTTTATTTTACCTGTTGTCTATAGAACAGAAAAAAAATATATAATTTATAAAAGAAATGAATAAGTGATATGGGGCCTCGCTCGTATGTATTGTCATTATTTATAAACATTTGTTTCAATATTTTTTTGATATTGTTGTTGTTGTTTAGATATTTCGTGTTTTCATTTATATCTCTTTTGTACATCTATAAGGTTTTTGTTTATTTTTTTTTCTATATCGCATACGTATAATTGTAGGACGATAGAGGAAATTTTTGAAAAATGTCTAAGCTTTAGCAAACGTCGATTATAATTCTTTTTTATAATCTAGGATAGATATCTTTCTCTATATTGTATACATATGTATATGCAAGCAAGTAGGTGTGCATGTATGTGATGGAATACTTCGGTGTATCATAAAAAGTGTGTTCTGTTGTATTTTTGTACCATTAAAAGTATTTAGTAATTTTTCGTTATAATAATCAAGCCATTTTCATTATAGTTTTTTCTGTTTGTGATATACGACATGTAATAAAAGATATGTGCACTTAGTTGAAGAAAGATATTAAAATGCATATGTAAATCCAAATGCATCAGCAATTTTCTGCTCGATACGAATATAAGAAATATATATTTTTATATTGTTATTGCCAATAAAGCAAAATTTTTAAATACAGAAAAAGGAACATACATATATTTTTTTAAAGTTGAATAATTATCGTTAAAGAACATAATTATCGTACAGTTAAATTATTGGGCATAATATCGATTAGCGAAGTGTGATCATGATATTAGATTAGAACCCACTATATAAGAAAAAAGTAATTTTAAAAAATCAATTACAAAAAAATATTTGTTTGATTGTCAACTTATTTTCAATACATATCAAAGTTTACATATCGTTACCTGAAACGATAAATACTATTAATATGTAATACTATTTCATCTACTTTTCGGTTTCAATAGCCAAGTGAAATAACTCTCATGACTATTTGGGGTAGTTTTCGGCCACTTTTTCGCTTACTTCGAGCGGTATCTCAAAGATAACGTGACGATGTCAAATCGTATGATCTTGGTGAACAAAAAATTTTCGATATTCATGTATTATACACGTGATTAATATTAAAATGAATATTATTTCTATAAAAGCAATACGTGAATAGTTCATTAGTATGTTGCAAAGCATGTTCGAAATTTCGAACATAATTTCAGAATTTCGAACATTGTTTCGAAATTTCGAATTTAATTTCGAAATTAGTTTCGAGATATACAGTAAAGGAATTGTGCAATATTTGCATAAGCTGTGCAAGTAAATATTTTAAATACTTTGCATATATCTAATTTAATTTACAAAAATATTGCGAATTTCTTTTTCTGGCAACTCAAGACTTTGCCTACCACGTTACTTTTACCAACACCAACTTACTTGTGTATAATATTGCTCTTTATAAATTAACACACACACACACACACAACACATAGAATACAAATTACTCAAATGCATCTACCATTTATAATATTCGCGTTTATAATATTTCAAAGTACATATTTTTTTTTACTTTGTAAAGGTTGTTTTCTAATTTTGTGTTTTTTTTTAGACTTCAATACTTATTTAGATCATATATTATTTATTGATCGCGATAAATAACACGAAAGTTAATAAAGTATAAAAGTTTCCATATGGTAGACGAGTATTTGAATATAAAAACAACTTAAGTGCATTTTAGGGGGATTTTTTTAGAAACTCATTTTCAAGGAAAACCTTATCACGCAGCTAGCAAATGACACATTTGGGTGGTTTGTGCTTATTATATAGCAATAGAAAAATAAGTACTAAAATGTTGTTTTTTTTTTTGCAAATCTGTTTCTAAAGACAAAGCCATGTTTATGGTTAAATATCAAATGAACTGTCGAATAATAATTTTTAGTAATTTCCTTTATTTTATTTTAGAAACAATTGTAGAGATTTTTCGTTACACTTTGGTGCGTGCCTTATTTACTTGGTGTCTGACTTACAAATAATTCAAGGTGGTTTTATACATATTTGTTTAATTTACTGCCTACGGAATATTTGTATATCTTACTTTTGTGACCATATGTTTCATTAATTGCATGTTACGTTTAGCACAACGCATAAGTCACCCTTATTTGGGCTGCACATGTGAAAAGAAAATAATTGTCTTGAGGAACGTCTTGCAAGACGTTCGGCTGTGCAACCAGCCATACATACAACCAGGTTGTTGTAACATCACTTAAGACGCATGCCAGAATAGATTTCCTTTCATTCATATTTTTCTTGCCAAGTTTGTGTTTTATATTCTCTTTTGGCTTTTTTCTCACTTAAGTTTTTCAAAGATCACTGAGTGGAACGAAGGCTCGGTTTTTATTACCTTTTTCTTTTAAAGGTCACCTTTCGATCATTATCTTAATTTTTCATTTTGCGTTCTTAAACATTTAAGTGTTAAAAAACGTTACTTTTGTAGAAATCCTATTTACTCTTTAAGTTATTATGATTTGTAATGTTATTATTATTCAAGTACAAGTTTTTTCATTTAATTTTCTCAATATTTGAGGGCTTAACTTACAACTCGGCAGAAATTATAAAGCATTTGAGTTCGTAATAAAATTCAACACATTTTTAGGCATAATCGTATATAATCAGTTACAGTAACAGATAAAGGGCGAGTTAGCAACATCACCGGCATATGGACTCAGTCTCCCCACCGGCATCTGCACACCTATCTTTTGCAAATTTACTTTGCAAAGTATTTTTAATACGAATACAAAAAAAACATATGAGAAAGCAAAATAGATGTGGTTTTAAATGTCGAGTTTTGGCATGCCCCATTTGATTGCCGCCTCTTTTTGAGGTTCAGAATTTTACTAATTTTGATTCAATATGTAAGGAGAATTTCAAATTTTCTCAAAATATATTTATTTATTCATTTTTATTTTGTCCCCTTCAAAGTAGTGCTCCTCAGATCTAATATATTTGTGTCACAGTTTTTTTCGCATCCTCGAAGCAGTTCTGATTTGCACTTTTTGGTTTGTCACTAAGCTGTCAGGGATTTAGCTTTTATCTCCTTAATCATAAATTTGGGAAGACGAAACAAGCACAGGGGTGAATATGATAACAATGTTACGGTATTGTGTTTGACGGAAATGAACCGGCTTTTTTAATCGAAATTTTCAACAGAACTTCGCTGCCACAACAGATTGAAGTCATTCTAAATGACTTATAAATAACCAACTTTCCTAGTTCTGGCACAATGCATCGCATATGTAGGGGTCATCCCCTGAGTGCTGGTCCAAGAAAAAAAAAAAATAAATAAATTGTAACACCATTATTGTGAGTGATATAATAATCGCAATTATTCATTGCTACTGTTTTATTAAACGTCATGACATATTTTTCTTTCTAAAATTTTTTAAGTTCGGAAATCATGGCGTTCTAGCCCCGGGTCAAGGAATAATTCCGACCCTGATCGGATCGGAAAATTTTTAAATTTTCATCCATCCCTTTCATACAACCTTTCATAACTCTGGTAAACAGTCACGTGACTTGTCTTTTATCAGATTCTCTTCTTTATAAAGATAAAAGAAATTAATATTGTAAGCTATTCCCAATTGAACAATTTGTTGACCTGGAATATTTGAGTTTTTTTTCTTAAAAGAATTTTTAAAATTTAAAACATTATTTGAAAAGTACAATTTTTAACAAAACGTATTCATATATAAAAAAATATAAATCTTTTGTAATATATATAACTCTTAAAATATATTCATATATGAAAAAAAATATTTTTTTTTATATTTTTAACTTCCAGCTAAAAAAAAATTGGAAAATTTCAAAAAAAAACTAAGAAAAAGTTTTTTTCTACATATGTTTTTTTTAAATAACTTTTAAACGGTTTTACTGATCGATTTTCAGAAGCAATCTTCTTGGCATTTATAAACCTCGTCGATCGCCACAAGCAGGGTCCAAATCGGTTCACACGTTAGTGAGATATCGTGAACGAACAATTCCAAAAAAGAGAATTTTTTAAAAAACTTTGAAATTGTATATGTGATCAAATCGTGTTTTAGATTCTTTTATAGGATTGGAAGAACTACATCAGTCATCACTTATTACGTGGGAATCGGCTGATCCATTCCAAAGCTATTGCAGTTTGAAAATTAAGGTAATCGAATTTTTTTAGCGGCTCAAATTAGTCGGAAGTTGCAGGGATGGACTTTAGGGTCAACCGTTTTCCATATATACATATATTTTTTTTAATGACATACACTATTTTCGAAGGGATTGTCCCCGAAAAACATCCAGAGTCTTCAGTGGGAATCGAACCCACGACCTTGCATTGTCTCCTAGCAACCACAGTGTCACGCAAATGATCATAGGCACGGTTTTTTTGAATTTTATACCTGAGGTAACCAAAAATATGTTGGCGCTTACCACACTGCGTGTATGTAGTTTTGACACGCTGCCTATAGCAGGACTTCACAAAAATAAAGACAAAATAAAATCATACTTGTACAGCATATATTATATTAAAGTTCATGAGTAGATTTTAACGAATTTTAAAATCACTTGACCAGAACTTCCAAATACACATTAAAAACTCATTGCTTTGAACATGCATACATGCAGGGTGACAGATTTTCCAGGCAAACTCATTCCATAATAAAATGATAAAATACTACCCGTATGTCGTCCACTGAAATTCATAACTTCATAAACCACTTGTCTTTAAAACAAATATTTTCCAGTTAAAAAATGATTTCGAAAAACATGTGTCTTTCTTTGTCAGTAAAATGACATCAAACTCGTGTTGTTTTTGGTACGAGTATAAAATTATGAAGGAAAAAGTAATAATTTCAAAATACTACCTACAATTTTTTTATTCATTTACAATGATGACACTAACATTAGGGACAAAATAGTGTACAACAACAAAAATATTACCACCCTCCATTTATGTTAAGCAGATAGATGAGCATTTTTGGTATGTGCTGTTGTATTTAGTAAACACATGCCAAATGCGCGACATTTAGTGTGTTCTCCGAGCTGTGAAGGCACATTCCAAATGTAGGAAATAACAACTAATAGAGTGTATGTTGTTTTTCTTTGTTCTCCCTACACCCTTTCATCTTGGAAAAAGCTGGCATGTATATTAAGTTTTTTCAAGTGTTGGTAATTTATTTGTAAAATTTTAATATGCCGGTGTCGATTAAACTCAATTCATTTTACAAAGAATGTGATTGAAAGCAACCAAAGCCATTATCGAATAATTTGGGATTGTCTCAACACTCATTATTAGCTTTGTTTGTGGTAAGTTATGTAACGTCATGTGAAGACGTCTAATAGTCTCGAAATTGGATAACTTTTAATTGGATTATTTTCAAATACCTGCTATAATAACTGAATAATCTTTTTAAAAAAATTTCACTTGCCGCACCATGGCGACAGTTTACGTTTAAATTGAATACATTTCATAATAAAATTTATATAACAGACAAATATCACAACCGTTCTATAAAGTCGGATCAAGCGTTACGGTCAATACAGATCGTTGGCCACAAAGCTGTGCCATTTGGCATTTCCAGTAGAGCTTATGTTCCAACATCAGCAACCGTTGGTGGCATGGAGGGGTATATTATTTGTATTATTCGTTACAAACGAATAAATCTCCAACAATCGGTCATCCAGAATATGATTCGTCAAGAATCATATTCCGCTACGGCTGTCAAGATTTTGGTATGGATTTTTTACCCAAGATGAAGATCGTTATGACGATTAAGCTTTTCGAAAAGTACATTTACAAGAAGCACTTTTTCCTAAAAGTACTTCTCAGAAACAAACTTGTTACGAAAAGTGCTTTTTCAAAAAGTACTTTTCCAAAACATACTTTTTCCGAAAATTTAATTCCAAATAAGTACTTTTTTCGAAAAGTACTTTTTCCGAAAAGTACTTTGTTCGAAAATTACTTTTTCGAAAACTACTTTTTCGAAAAGTGTTTTTTCGAAAAGTACTTTTACCGAAAGTACTTTTTAAGAAAAGTACTTTTTCCAAAAAATACCTTTTCCAAAAAGAAAAATACTTTTTCCAAAAACCACTTTTGAAATAAGCATTTTCCTTAAAATACATTTTTATAAAAGTAGATTTTAAAGAAAGTTATTTTTCAGCGAAGTACCAAACACGGTTCGGCCTAGTTTTCGTATGTTCTTGGAATTTTGATTCTAACTAGATATCGTAGTTTCCAAAATGGAAATATAGTTTTCCCTTTTCAGACCTTTTTCACTCCCCTTCGAATGATTTTAATTTTTTTATATCGGAACGGAAACTAAATTTCAGTCCACGACGAAGAGTTTGTCTTGCCGCCTTTCTGTCTATCAATCTGTTTCTATTTCCCTGACCCTGTTAACCTGTTTTTTTGTCTATCGCCCTATATATCTATCCAACAAAATTTTGTTGATAAAAAGAGTTTGGCTACAAATGTTCCCATATTCCTATATTGCCATTATATATAATTGTAGTGTCACCTCATATCCACCCTTGCCTACATATTATCTCTTCAACTTGCAAGAATATTAATATCTTCAATATGGCATGTACGAGTATGTCTTCAGTAAATACTTTTCTGGTTGCAAGTAAAAATACGTTATAAATTTATATTTTCTTTTTAACAAACATTTTATTTAATCTTAATTATGTCTTCTTAACGAATTTTTATTTTTGTAGGAGTAGGGACATGATTGCACTGTTCTATTCAAATTATACCCAAAATGCTTGTAAGAATTGAGGGGGGTGAGAAGTGCAATGGATTGTGAGAATAACATGTATGAGTTGGTGGTAGTAATAATACTTGAGAAAACTGTTGCAAGACATATGCTTAATTTTCTTAATAATAAAAACGAAATTTCCAGAATACATGTGTCTTTAAGTTCTTTCCTTTTTCTTTGATATCATTTGCATTTCATGTCTTTAGCAGTCTGATGTATTCTGTCTACTGCCAGGCGTACACCCTTAAATTGGGACGTTATTCACCTTTTGCCTTTTACTTCTTAAGACGCATGCGTGCAGAAAGTTTCTTTTGTAATTGAGGAATTTAAAAAGAACAGAGTAGTAACGTATATTTTGTTGTGAAATCAAAGCCTTTTGAAAAGTTAAGAATGAAGTAAGTTTGATAATAAATTCGACATGCTATGCAAATCAAGTCAAATGTGCAACTATTTTTTTGAGTCATTTCAAACAAGTTGTGTTTTTAACATACAGGCTGTATAATAAATTTGTTCAAAATAAATTAAATCGGTAATAGAAATGTGTGAATTTGTTGCTGTCTTTGTTTTCTATTTTTACAACACTTAATGGAGAACCTGTACAACAGAAGTTTATGTTTGAAGGAAAAGAGAAACAGTTTTGCAATACGTTCTAAAATAGAAGTTATTTAACATTTAGGGAATGAATATTTTAAATTTATGGGACTACTTATACAAAGTGAAGAACTTCTTGGAAATCAAGTTGTTATATATAAAAGTGTTATATTCGGCTGTGCCGAATCTTAAATACCCTTCACAGATGTAATTCTTCTTTCTTTCTTGCTAAAACAGAAAGTAGGTTTAATTAAAAGATGTGACATAGTTTCAGTTGACAAAAAAAATTGAATTTTTAAGCTTTTTGGTCACCTTCATGTACCATTAAATATTTTATTTGTTCAACCCTGGAGTCGAAATTTTGATTTTTTAAGATTTTAATACCAATTTTGTTCTTCCTGAATTATAAAATAGTTTCAATTAGCAAAGACAACAACGTCAATTGCCTCTTTTATGCATAAAAAATATTTCAATTTCCCAACCGTGGAAACGAAATTTAAATTTTTTTTTGTTTGTTTTACCAATGCAACTCTTAATAATGAGGTTCATGCAACTCCTAATAATGAGGTTTATTTAAAAAAACTTAAAATTTGTAATTATTTTGGTCACTATCATGTACTACAAAATATTGCAGTTATCCAAACCTGAAATCGAAATTTTGATTTGTTTTAATATTTGAGACCAATTTTGTTTTTCCTCAATTAAAAAATAGTTTTAATTAGTAAAAAACCAACGTTAGTTGGCTTTTTGGTTAATTCTGTGTATAAATAAATTTAAATTTCCCATCCCTGGGAGCGAAATTTTAATTTTTGTTTTCTTTTTTTACCAATGCTAGTTTTCATTAATTATAAAGTAGTTTTATTTACAAAAATCTTAAAATTAGCAATCATTTTTGTCACTTTCATGTTCTACAATATATTGCATGTACAAAAAAAACTTTCAATTTCCTAGCCCTGGTATTGAAATTTAACTTTTTTTTGCTTTTTCATAAATGCGACTCTTCATGAGGTATAAAGTAGTTTTATTGAAGAAACATTTTAAATTTTTAACCATTTTGGTTACTTTTATGTATAAAAAATTTCAATTTCCCACCCCTGGAAGCGAAATTTTAATCTTAAAAAGTTTTTTTATCAATGCAAATCTTCATAAGGTATAAGGTAGTTGTGTTTAAGAAAAACTCAAATTTTGTAATCAGTTTGGTTATTACATGTACTACAAAATATTGCATGTACCAACAACAAACTTTCATTTTCCCAACCCTGGAAGCGAAATTTTAATTTTTTATTTTTTTTTATCAGATACCAATTTTGTTCTTCCTAAATTATAAGACAGTTTTAGTTAGCAAAAAAAACAACATCAGTTGCCTGTTTGATTACTTTCACGTATAAGAAAGATATGCATTTTCCCACCCCTGGAAGCAAAATTTAAAAATAATGTTTTAACCAATGCAAATATTCATGACGTTTTTAAAAATTGTAGTTACTACATGTACTACAATATACGTAATGGGCTGAAAAAAAATTTAAATTTTCCATCCCTGGAAAAAAAATTTTATTTTTTTAGTTTTTAATAGACCAATGAGGCTTCCCAAAGCACGAAATAGATTTAATTTACAAACATTAAAAACAAATAATTTTTGGTATAAATTTTGCGTCGAGAAATAGTTTGAAGCTTCCCAGCTCTGGAACCATACTTCGGATCTTTCTGAATTTCTACAGCACTCTATTTAAGTTCATTTCCAATCCAACGGTTCAAGAACGAACTCTCTAGCTCTTCTGGGGGCTTAGGAAAACCAACAGACGGACGGACAGACTTACAGACGTACATCGCTCAGTCGTCATCGCTATTCATAAGGATCCATAATACATATATACTTTATGGGGTCCTATATTGATATAGAAGAAACTACACACGGAATGACAAACCTATATATACCCCTTCACTTTTTTGTGAAGTGTATAAATATGTCCTGTTTATTAACATAAACAATACCAGCTGTGTCCAGTATATAACTTGGCAGCACTCAGCTCAGCGCAGGCGAAAAAACAGTTTGTATATCATGAATCCTACTTAAAGCCAATTCAAAAGTGGTTTTAAGATGGTCTTAACAAAATCATTTTGAATGGTAAAACCATGCTTTAACAGTTGGTTTTAACGTTAAAACCATAATTTATTAAAACCATGTCAGTGGGAAAGCTTAGACTTAGAGTTTAATTTAGACTTGCGTTTAAAAAGTAAGCAGTACTACATTATGTATTGTATATGTATATGTTATTAAATAAATACATAATATCTTGTAAACAAAATTTTAATTTCTAAATACTAATTTGAATACAAACATTTGATTGCAATAATTTCAAATACACACGTTTCCACCCTATACAATTTATTTCAATCGAAACGAAAAAATACAATTTTAATTAAAAATTGAATTAAGCACTTCTCGAACTCTTGGTTTAATCCTTTTTCTTAGTGTTTTTTTTAATTGAGTCTACACTTGGAATTATTAGTTGAAGCTCAGGTAATTCAGAGCATAACCGCTCAAAGTGGGATTTTCACAACAGTTCTCATTAGAAAATATCTAATATTTTTTATTGCGAAAAAAAATAAATAAATAATATTAATATTTTATCTCAGTCACTTGGATCCCTTGTCGTGTAAGTATTAACTTGATTGAATCCAATGCAGTTTATTTAAATTTAAGAAAAAAATACAAGAAATCAGTTCAATCAAGCTCGGATTATCGAAACCATAAAGAACGTACATATGGTGATCAGCCAAAGTAAATGATCAAGTATGTATGTATTAACTCGATTCACACTATTATGCACTATGGACCACAAAGCAGTACCCTGTTTCGTCGGTACTGTAGCTAAGTTTCACAGGCGAAGTAAAATAATAAAATATAAACCAGAAATTAAATCTTCCTCGATTCTTTTACGATCTAGTATCGATCCTAGTTAAAAGAAAATAATAGTTATTAAGAAAAGAATTTTTTATGTTCAAATCTTCAATTGGCATTTTTTTTAAGAATTTTTTTATTAAATTCAAGTTATTTTATTAAAAGTGGTATATTAAAATTTTTTATAATCACTAAACTAGCAGAACAGATCAGGGAGCAAATTACGGCACTCGATATCGAACGAAATGTATATTTAAATTGTATGGAAATTTCGCTCGATATCGAATGCGGTAATTTTGCCCCAGTACTAATTTCAAGCCCACTATGGCTTCTCATCAGCGTTTTCTGTTCAACTTTTTCTACTTTCCACGTTGGTTCTAGTCGTTAGGAATGTCATCTACTTAACGAATGCTTTTAACGAAATGGAATATGAGAACTTCTTATTCATTAATTTATTAAGTTAACTTACTTTCGGTTAGAAAATAATAATAATTTATTGCATAAAATTTGAACATACGGCAACGTTGAACGATCTATAAATGGCAGCATCCTCAAACTTTGACAATTGACTACTATAGATTCTAAGATGGCGGCATTAAAATATATTAGTACAGCAATTATTTGCGATTAGCACAATAAGTGATCTATAAACTAATTACCGGCAGTGACTGCAGTGCCAATTATCAAAAACCGCTGATGTATTGTAACTCCATTATTCAGATAAAAAAAAATTATTTACGACAATATTAAAAGGTTATGCATTGAGTTTTAAGACTATGTCTTCTTAAAAAAAACAAGCAATAATTATCCCAGTAATTTGCAAAATTTAAACAGAAACAGTTAAAAGAACAATTGTATAATTTCCTTGCAGTGCTGCTCATTTAAAACTTGGTTTGTGTAAAAGCATAATCTTATTCTTGAATGCAATACAGACATATAACTATAACCAGTTACTTACTTTTGTACAATATTAAGGTGGTGCAATTTATAATAATCAAAAAATGTTTAAATATAAAGATCAAACAAGAAAGTTTATTGTAAGAAAAAGATCCTGCTAAAATAGTGTCTCACAAAACAATATACAAACAGAGTGAAGGACTTCCAGACAGGGATCATGCTTACGCACTCATTACCCAGGCATAGGGATAAGCAAAAGGAAGATCACAAAGAAGCAAGCGCAAGCAAGAATGATAAAATAAAGATTACGCCAACAAGATGAAATAAAAATATTTTTCTGCGCATGATGGAACTCTGACGTCACTCTACATGTGTTCTTATTGGCTAATAAAATTCAACTGGAGAACTATTATGTTAATATAAAAACTGAACAGTGGGGCAAATTGCAATTTTTCAAATTAAATTTGTTTGATTATAAACAATTTTAAAAAATTCTTTTATTTTCCACTTTTTTTATTTGAAATTGTTAATTTATAGTTATTTTATATAAATATTGAACCCAAGTGCTAATTATTTTTCTTTTTTCCCCATTCAAAATAATATTTTTTTTCTTGCAAAATATCAGCCATAACTTTCCTTGAGCTGCATCTCTTGGAAAACTATAAAATGACAAAGCTTTTTGAATACAAACAAAAAATTTTGATAACAATATAACATTTTAACACAATTATTTCTCACTTGTTTTTTTGATGTTACTTTGTTTGCAATTGCCCACTGCACATTTCATGATTGCTCTTTTTGTTCTCTTTTCTCTTTAATTTAGGTTTGTTGTTTACAGGTTATGAGCTTTAAAAATCAAGTTTTAATAAGTTTTTTACACTTTAAGTTATTAATAATTATTTTAATATATTTATTTTAACACAATTTATTATAAAATATAACACAAAACTTGCACTTTCATAAATCCGATTTAGTTTGCTTGTTGGAAAACTCTCTGAGTAAATTGGAAATCTCTCTGAGTAAATTGTGTAAAGAGTTGCCAAATACAGCATAAAATATTAATATTGTACGAGAAAGTATTAGTTTTGCATATAATAAACATTTGGCAATCTCTTCGAGGGAACAAATACGTCATCAAACGGTAAATCATGCGCAAGGCGTAATCATTATTTTATGATTCTTGAGCGCAAGTACTTTTACTTGTTTATCAATATATTTATGATCTAACTCATTGTGCAATAGTAGTAAGTTAAGATACAATTGGGATATTCACAACAGTGTGCTATTTAGTTATATTGTCATAAAGTCATAATATTTTAGAACAGTTTAAAAAAGTTATTGTTGTGCTGCATACAAAAAAGTCATAAGATAATAGCACTCTTTCAGATATGTTTTTGTTTTGTCATAAAATAGATCTAGAGAGCGGAGTCGAACGGTTGAAAATCTTTAGGCGAGACGGCGAGAGTATATGTTAGCCGCCGTTACTTATATATGATTCACGACTAAAAAACGGCTAAAAAATTATTCATACTTATATCTCTGTACATTAAATCACATTTTTATAACATAAAAAAAATTGAAAGAGAACTAAATCGTAAAAACTAAATATATACAAGTGAAAAATTTTTCTCGTTTAACTTACGTAGCTGGCAGCCACTGAACGTTTTTCCGTATGCCGCCACAAAAAAAGTTATTAAGTTATGACGGGTTGTTCACACTAGTCATATTTTTTGTGCTATTATTTTATGACTTATGACTTTATGACTACATTATGAATCCCCCAAATATATTGAAAGGAGCTGAAACAGCCAGTAGGTAGTTGTGGAATTACAATAATATTTATTTTAGGATGTTTATAATAAAAAGCTCTTGTAAAATATATTCTGTGGAACCAGTTTAAAATTAACTCATTCAAAATACGTTATAAATTTTTTCCTTTGGATTCTGCCCTTAAAGTCTATAAATTTTCGCAGCCACCCTAATACACTTTTATAGCTGTCTACATGTTGTTATTTTTAAAAGAAAATATCCATATTAACTTTCAACTGGAAAACTTTTCCTATAATCGTTAAAATCTTTCAAAAATTATTATTGTCTACAATAAAATTTTCTTCCATGACTTTCAGTACATTATTTTTTCTTCCTTTTTTTAACTGCGAAACTGCTATTTTTGATTCTTTCGATTGTGTTCGTTGTGTGAAGGGTTTTTTTTTAACAACGTAAATATAATACGCCAAAGTTTGTTGCATGGACTAAGACAAAGTTCATCCTATAATGCGGATTTTATGACAATGTTTCGTTGTATAAAAAAAAATATATATTTCTATATGGCAATTCATGCATGTATGAATGCTAAGTCTTAAATTTACAATGACAGCAATCGTCTTTAAATGCCAAATTATTAAGAGAGATGCACAGAGTCAACTAAAGGCTTTTTGTTTATTATGCCAGCATGAGTTGCTGGCATAGAAGTGGTGCTCAGGCATGAGATCGTAAAATATTATTATTGGTGTAAAATGGGCTACTTGAAGGAAATAAAATATGAGAACTTTTTGTAAAAGTGACAGGTCCATCTTATACCGGGTGATTTTTAGTTGCATGAGCATCATCTGTATCGATTACTGAGTTTTGCCTATGTTGACATTTCCATTCACAAAAGATTAGCAAGTCGTCAAGAAGCCCTTAACGCCAGAAATGAGCTTCCAACTTGTGAAAATTTATTTTTGAAAAAAAAAATGGAAAACGATTGACCTTAAAGGCCACCCCTGACACTTCCCGCTAATTTTAATGGTACTATTTTAATTTTAAAACTGTTATAATTTGGTTCATTTATATGCGTGTCACTTACTTACATACACACACAGCCTCCAGGAAAGCTTCCTAGGAACTCAAAACGTCGAGATCTGGTGAAAACTCGAAAAAACGGGGTTGTTGAGGCTGTCCATGTAGTATTATATAATTTTTCGTTAAATATTTATCTGCTATAACGCAAAGCTTTTTGTGGATGAAGAGCTAGACGGTTAAAATGATTCACATTTTTATAAAATTGTTTAATTTTATTACTATAATTTTTGTTTGTTGCCCAGTGTAATCTCCATCAAATTAGCTACTGCAAATCTCAACACGTTATGCCTAACTTGTTCGTACAACAAATTCTACAACACATCACTTTGTTTACCACAGATTTTTGTACTTTGCACACATTTTTGTACTTTGCCAAGCCAAATAACTCAAGTTATTTGTTTTCCCAATCTGAGAAATCGGAGCTAATGACAAACAATTTTTTTCTTGTTTACCTTTTTCAAACTTTTTTTATTGCTGGTTATTTGTTAGTTATTTGTTTCTGCTCCTTCTCTTGCTCTCGTTTTGCAATACAACAAACATGTAGCATAAAATAATTATTATTGTGGTAACTTACTGGCATTGAGGCATAAAGTCCAGGTGTGCAACAACTTATGGCACGCACCATATCGTGAAAAACATAAGTGGTTAAATATGTAGAAGACTGTAAATGTGTGATTATTAAATAGTTGTTGAAGAGATCAAGCATGAGTTTTTTAAAGATTTTTTATTTGTTTAATAAATTAGAACACGTTCTTAGTAAAGAAATAATTTGAACTGATCTGCATTAGCTAATGGGTGCGTTAAATGTTGTGGGCTTATATGAATAAAGAAGGAATAACGCCGGTCACTGAATAGACTATCAACGCCACTTTTTTTGCTAGGCCAGCACTCATAGAGACGTCTTCGTCACTGAAACAGGCAGACATAACCATGCATTAATGCTAATCAGAAGAACTCAGCACCATTTTCATGACCAAGCTTGGAGTCGTACTCGGGACTTTCGGCTTCATAATCTGGTGTTAATCACTTCAGCTATCAGTACCCTTGACACTGTCATTTATTAAAGGTCCCTTCCTTCCTCGATGCACTGGCAAAAATTCGCCCACAAAGTACAAAGCAAAATCAGCTGCAATAAAATGATCTTTCTCCCTCTCTCTCTCTCCCTCTCTCTTTCTCTCTCTCTCCCTCTCTCTTTCTCTCTCTGTCTCACTCTTCTCATCTCTCACCGTACCCTTGCAGTTTCCCTGCTTTTCATAGTTCTCGCACAATGCTTCACTTGATTGCCCGTCTTGTATAAAAAAATCATGCTCAGATACATAAAACAAAAAAAGTTTTTGTTCCTCTATGCTTTTTATTGGTTCGAATATACATATTTTAAATTAATTCATTCAATGTTACTTAATTTTTGGATTTTGTTCCAAACTATTTTGTAAGGGTACAATTAACTCAGAAGCTAAAAGACATGGGATTGTACGCCAAGTAAAGAAGAAATTCTGATTTTAATTAAGTCTATTCTTTCTTTTGAGGGGCCGTATGCCATGTAAACTCAGATCTTATGTACCATCATACGTTTTTTAGAAAATGTTGGAAGTTTATTACACGAGATAAAAAATACTCTACCACAAAGTCTTGTAAAGAAGGCTCTTTACTAGAACACTGATACTAAAATGTATTACTGGGCTCTAAAAATCGTCTTTAACTTAAACAAGTAAGAACGTTATATTCGACCGGGTCGTATCTTAAATACCCTCCAAATTGCAGCAGCATGGCTGAGACACCTTTTCATCAGCATAAATGCAACTTACATTATTTTTGCAGTTGATATTTTATATTAACGCGCACAAAAAGGAACGGAGATAAATTAAAAGTATTTAACCTGCCGAGTCAGAGTTGCTTTAAGACATTTCTGTGTTCCATTTTAAAACTCTATTTCGACAGGATCACTCCGGGAAAGTCCGTAGGGGAGACATCTCTCCTTTGTCGTAAAAACTTAAAAAGTAAATTTGTGGGGTAATTAAGCATAGAAAAAAAATTTGTTGACACCGCAGAGGAAGATCAGATCGTTGTTAAAGCTTATTAATTAACTTTTTAAGGAATGTAGGCTTAAGGAATACAGTTTGTTAAATATTTACATTATATTTTCATGTAATATGTTACTTCAATGCCTACTAAAGAGGCGTAGTCCAAAAATCGATTTTTATGATTTTCTGGCTCCAAACTCAACGCTTTGGACCTTCTTGGATATAAAAATATATCATTTGCTTAACAAAATTACAAGTAAAAACGTCATATTCGACCGGGTCGAATCTTAAATACAATCCAAATATTTAGTAAGTGAATTTAAAATGTGTAACTTGGTGGAACAGAGTTCCTTTATATAATATCGTACGTTAACGCCCAATAAGAGGGGCGGGGTTCAAAAATAGACAATATAATGTTTTCCACAGACGAACGTATGGGCATTGCTACATCGTCTTAGACTTCATCAGTGATCAAGAATATATTTACTTTATAGGGTCCAATTGCCTTTGGAGGGTAAAAAAACTGTATTTTGGCGGGGTCGCTCTGGCAAGGGCTGTGGGGGAAACATTTCACCTTTGTCATAAAACTCTAAAAATAAATGCTTGGGATAATTATATACAAAATAAAATTTTTTATTTAATTTTTATTGGGTCATTTACGGGGGATGATTACATACAAAATTTAAGAAACATTTTTTTTAGTAGGGTCATTTAGGGGGTGAATGGGGAGGAGGGGGTAAGGCAGAGGAGTACCAGGTATCGTCTCAGCTTCGTCATTAAAGCTTAAAAATTATATTTTTAAGGAATGTAGGCTTAAGTAAAACAATTTGTTACATTTTTATGTTATTTTTGCATATAATAACGCCCACTAAAGTGGGCGGGGTTCACAAATATTTTTTTTTTTTTTATTTTATGGCTCCAGTTTAAGGCGTTGGACCGTATTTGACATAAAAATAAATCATTTGCTTAACAAAATAACCGAAAAACTTTAAAAATTATGTTGTTTTTTATGGGTTCGTTTAGTTCTTCTTAGGGGAACTTTTTCCCCCTTGTCCGATTTAGCTCATCTCTGAACTTAACCAGCTCTAAGCTTTAAAATATATTTATACCGAATTTCAAGAGTCTAGCTCTTTTCGTTTGGACTGAATCGTGATTTCCACAGACGGACGGACGGACATGCTTAGATCGGCTTAGATTTCATCACTGATCAAGAATATATATACTTTATGGGGTCTGAGATGGATATTTCGATGCGTTACAAACGGAATGACAAAGTGAACATACCCTCCAAATTCTTTTTTGGAGGGTATAAAAACTTTAAAAATCATGTTGCCTTTTTTAGAGGTTGACTTAGTTCTTCTTAAGGGAACTTTTCTCTCTGACCCGATTCAGCTCAACTTGACCTGTGCTATCTTTCAAAATTTATCCATACCAAATTTCAAGGCTCTTGCTCTTTTCGTTTGGAATGTATCGAGATTCCCATAGACGGACTAACGTGGCTAGATCATCTTAGATTTCATCACTGATCAATGATATGTATATTTTATGGGATCTTAGAGGAATATTTCACTGCGTTGCACACACAATGACAAAGTGAATACACACTAAAATTCTTTTTTGGAGTCTATAAAAATAATGTAACTCACTAATATTTAGTCACTTAAATTATTTTTTTTTATTTCACAAAAATTTTTTGGAATATATATGAGAAATTTAGGGTTTTCCACGCAGCGTTCAATTGAACCAATAATATTTTAGACAAAAGTAAATTTAAAAAAAAAAATTTAATTAGACATGTTTCAAAATTAGATTTTGTATATTTTTCAAAATTAGTTTTCATCGAACAATAGCTTTGGACTTTCTTGTTTCAACACTCAGTTAATTAACATTCTTCTTAATTTACTGCCTGCCCCACAAAGTCGCTAGATATCGTTTTGTCGGACACTTAGATATAAAACAAAACCAAATTCTAAAAGTCTTATTCATAAAAAGTATTTTCGATTTATAAGAGGTTTATGAAACAGATTTCCATATAAAATTTGCTTCCTAAACCCTTTATAAAACAGACATATGTTTTTATGAATAATTTAGTTTCTGTTTCAAATCTATTTCAGCGACAAAATAAGATCTAGTGACATTGTGGGACAGGTAGTTAAACTGTGGCTTTGCAGATTTAAGTTGATTTCAGAAATTAAGTTTTTTTAACCACAGATTCTAAAACTTGCATTCTTTTATCATTTTGTATGTATGTTTCTAATTAAAGCTTTTTTTTGTCTCTTTTTAGGAGGATTAATGATGGACGACAGAGATAAATAACGCTTTGTTTGTGGTAAATTTCTAGCTCCAAAAATAATACTAAAGCACTAGCTAAGAACCAAATAATATCTCTTAATAATTTAAGTAACTCCCCTCCGTTTTTTTTCTTCATTTTTATTGCTTTTTATTTTAAACTTTGTAAATCATTTCATTTTGTTTGAATTATTAAAAGTCAGCTGTTATTGGCCATTAGTAAATAATTTGGCACTCCAACAGAATTTAAATGCATAAGAATGTCATATTGAAATACTTAAACGAGAACCAAAATGCATTTTCTCTACAACTTTCATTACAATTTGAAGGGGTGCAATAGAGAGTCCATTTGAATGGTGGTGGTTAGTTTTTGTGACGAATTTGTGTGTTTTTTGTTCGTGGCATAACAATTACAATAATTATTGATATGTGATGTATAATTTTATTGTTATAATGCAACATTATTTAATTCAATCGTACAGTCATTCCTTTAGTTGTTAAAGTTCTAATTGTATAGTTGTATCCTTAGCTAGGATAACATAAATCTGCTGCAATTCGTTACAGGATATCTGAAGTTTTCCAATTTTTTATTTCATGTAAGGGAATTCAAGAAAACAAATATTTGAATGTAAGGATTATAAAACTCTCCATAATCATTCACTCGAAAGTTGTGCACTAGGGGCGAAATAAGTATACTGATTTCACGTAGAGAGAGAGGCGGACGTCGCTTACCCGGCTACTCTATTCATAAGGACCCAGAGTACATATAGGGGATGTGATTTTGTGGATATTGCACACGGCTTGAAAAACATATACATATACATATATATATATATATATATATATATATATATATATATATATATATACCATTTTTGGTGAAGGGCATAAAAAAGATACGCATTATACAGCAGGTAACTCCTTAATTCGATTTAAATTGGATGTAACTGGGGCCGCAAATAAGAGCTCTTTAGTCTCATTTTTATCACATATTGTAAAATTTTAAAATTATAAATAGGTTGCTTATGTATAAGTGTATGTTTATGCATAAATAAAAAATATAAATATATATTGAAATAGATATATGTATCCTATTCGTTGGTTACAAATTAACAACTAATACACCTGGCGCCATCTATGTGTACGATTTGCAAGCTGAGTGTCATTCACATACAGATTTCACATCCTTTTAATTACAAATCCTATAAAATTGCTTTTGTTTTAACTTCAACGAAGATTGTTCAACTCATCTTTCTTATCGCAACAACACGAAACAACTTAACGTATTTGGCAAATGAGTTAAATGGGTTAAACTGTAGTTAACAACCCTTTTTCGACAAAGAATATAAGACTCAAATATCTTTTGCATTGAATTGTCAAGAAAGACTCTTAGAAAAGTGTTAAAAGAGGGGGTACAAAGATTTATCTAATTAATATGCTCTCCTGCAATGCCAATCGCCCTTGGGGGCTTTTTCAAAGCTTTAAAGCTTACCTCTGGAAATTATTTAAAACCTTATAATTTATTTTATCTTTCTATTTAAACTTTCAGGTTTCTGCTAAGCATAAGATTGCTTTATATATGAATTTCTTTTTACCATTTTATCTTTGCAGAGAGACTTTTAAGCGCGCGAAAGGAGAGAGAAAAATTTGAAAGAAAAAAATATTTATTTTTATTTAATCCAAAAGAATTTATGAATTTAGAACAAACAAAAAATCATTAAGAAAATCCAAAAAATTAACAAAATACAGAGAAAGAAACCTATTAACAAATCTTAAAAATTAAATGCTAAAGACATTCGCATGTGTGTGGTGGTGGAAAGAAGATTCAAAACAAAATTTACAATTAGAAAACGGAAAAAACGTAAACGTCGCATTTTGAACCGGAAGGCTAAAAAGGAGAAAAACAAACTCAAATTGTGAATCAAAATTTCTAACTTTGGCGAAATTAATTACTTTTTAAAACGCGGCTACTAGGAGAGAACGAACGCACAAGCTCAAGAAATAGGTCTTTGAGTAAAAAAAATCAACGCCAAAAAGGAAACACGCACACACAGGCATCATTTTTAATCTTAAAAATAAATAAAATTAAATACATATAAAAAAAACTAGACTGACAAAAATTAAAACTCTGCTATAACTTTTTAAACTGAATTAATTCTCAGAGAAATTAAGGCAATAAAGGCTACTGCTTCAAATTTTGAAATTTAAACAAAATCAACTACATTTCAGTTACAAGCAAGAACAAGAAGGAGAAAGCATATATACGGCGAATTATTTCATTCATACCCAAAATACCAGCAAAAAAAACAACAACTTAATAACTCAACAACCCAACCCACTTCATTTCCGCACTTAGCTAAATCATACAACCAGGAGAACCCACAAAAACAACTTTCAAGAAGAGCGTATAAAATATAAACACAAGTAGACAAAAACTCTGGCCAAAAGAGATTTATTTTATAAAATACTAACATACTGTTTATGAATGCATGTGCTTGCTTGTATGCATGTGTGAAGGCATTAGCGGTGTACATATCACTACTTAAGTCAATTCACTGACTTGTTGGCACACACATATACACACTTCTTCATCGTTACTCTTCGTCCGACAATTATCTCTCAGCTAAGTTTTAAACGAGCCACCAATAAAACAAGTCTATTGTATAACATCCTCGCACACAGCCACGCACATACAAGCACGCATCTTTATTTTATATAAATTTCTTTAATACTTGCCAAGATTATGTTTATGTTTGTGTGCAACATAGCGGCGAAATTATTGTTATTACTTTTGTTCAAACCATCAAAGCAAAGGAGGAGAACTTAAGGCGAAATTCGTATAACTAACTTGAGAGAGATTCCGAGGAGCTGAGAGTGAGTGTGAAAGATATCAAAAGGGGGAGTTGAAAAACAACAAGAAACACACAGTGATTTTATGGTGAAACGTGCAAACACACCAAATTAACTTCCTGAAGATAATTTGTTGCTTTAAATTTATCTAAATACTTTTGGTGGCATCTTATGATGTCATCAGAGGAGGATAACGAATGTTTTGGGTTGTTTACTGATGACAAGTCTTTATTGAAAACAACATTGACCTTAAATTCGACCAATACGCCAAATTTAGCTGTCGATTGTATATCTTCAGATATTTGCCAAGAACTGACGGCTAAAATTGAAATACCTTCTGCCAGAAATTCACCAAACTTATTGAATTTGGAAGCACATGAATTGGGAGAATTGCAACAGCAACAACAAGGACAATTAAATATAAATAGCAAGCAACCACCATTAACCAACGGTTGTAACGATCTTTTGTATAGCGAAGAAAAAAGTGAAAAACCCAACTCAAGAGACAGTAAAACGGCAGCAAAGACAGCCACGACAGCAGTAACAAGCAACCACCACGACGAAAATCAAACAGAAAACGAGGGCCACAGCAAGAACAACAACAACATCAATTACGTAGTGGATGAGGAGGAGGAAGAAGAGAACAACTTAAGCAGTGTTAATGTTAATACTAACAGTACAAACGACGAAGGAGACGACGAAGTTATATTTCTCTTCGGCCAACAGCAAAAACAACAAACAACCAACACTCTTAATATAACTGCCACTACTTGTACGGCGACTACCAACACAAACACAGCCGCAAATAATCACAACAAACATACAGCGTCTGCCTCAAATTTAACAACGACCCTTACGACCACTACAACCACGACTTCAACGACGACGACGACGACGAAGAATAATACGACATCATCATCTACATTCACAAACAATATCCAACAACAAGTCGTAACAGACGTTGATGATAACTTAGAAAGTAGTCATAAAGGTGCCGTCAATAAGACAACGTCGTCATTGTCGCCGTGCGGCTTAAAAAGTTTTAGAAATTCCTTGAATACGTTACATCAAACAAAACATTCAAACAAACTTAATAACAGTAACAGCAATAACACGAATTTTACAAGTGGAAGTAACAATAAAAAGGAAACAAAATTCAAAGTTAATAACGTGCTTAAGTCGTCCTTAAAAATAAAATTATCCAAATCTCCTGTGAATGCGAATACAAATTTAACGGCAAACGCAAATAATTTATTTAGTGAAACTAATAAACAAGTGAATGATTTTTGTTCCAAATTAACAAATCTAAATGCAAATAATTTAAATTTGAATATTTCTTCAAATGACTGCTTGATAAATTCTTTAGAGGATTTACAGCACCAACAACAAAAAAGTGATTTCAGTGTTTTCTCTTCATTGCCCAATTTTATAAGTCATTTGCAAAATTCTACAAGTCCACAATTGCTCGGCCAAACGCCTGCCGTGCTAACGCCGTCAACAGCTGCTGCCTTAATGAGTAGTGCTGCTGCGGCTGCCGCGGGTGCCGCTGGACAAGCTCTATATGGGGCCTTATTAAATTCCTCACAACAACAGCAGCAGCAACAACAATCCTCCACCTCATCTTCACCGTTAAATAATAAAAATTTTTCGTGTAATAACAGTAACAATTTAAACACGTTACATTCGCCTAATTCGGGTTCGGTATCGTCATCGCCCACCTCATCGTTATTAACGGGCCAATTTACGGCCGCTTTGGGTAATTTGTTTGGGGCCAACGGTTTCGGTTCGGCTAAAATGTTGAACGAATTATTTGGTCGTCAAATGAAACAGGCCCAGGATGCAACCAGTGGTTTACCCACCTCTTTGGATAATGCTATGCTGGCCGCAGCAATGGAATCGGCCACCAATGCCGAACTGCTAAGTGCCGCCAATTTGGTTAGTAGTTTGGGTTTAAGCAACTCTAATAAGTTACTCAACAACAACAACAATAATAATAATAATATCAATAGCAGCAATACTAACAACCACTTAAATGACCAACAAATTTCCCCTCAAACTCCCACGCGCAAAAATCGTCGCACTAGCAATTGCAGTGAAAGATCTTTGGAGGAAAATGGTTTGGCTTCACGTTCTCAGGATATTAATAACTCACCACCTCGAACACCATCGGCAGGCAACAGTTCTTTAAATGGTGTAGTTACCCCCAGCTCAGGAGCTCCGAATTCTCCCTCTTTACAACAGCAGCAAAATGATTTGGCCCATCATATGTTGCGCAACATTTTGCAGGGCAAAAAGGAGCTCATGCAGTTGGACCAGGAATTAAGATCGGTCATTAGCCAGCAACAGCAGATGAAAGAAAACCAAGACACTACGCTAAAGCACAACAATAATAATTCCTCTTTAGCCAAAAACAATAACAATTCCGAAAGTAAAGAGAATTCGTCGAATGTTATAAATTTGATAGAAGACTCCATGTCGGAAATTAAAATCAAAAGCGAGCCTCTAGCACAAACAACTCCAATGGAGTTGATGAATGGCTCGGCAACGCAAGACAGACGGAAGTCCTCAGATTCCGAAGGTCTGCAATCGCAACATGATCTCGAGGATCATCAGTCCGAGGCAGATCATTTGGATAACAATGAAAATGAACAAAATGACACCGATCATTTAAATTTGCCGGCCCAAGTTACCAAAAAGGAGGCCGATGACATATTAGAAGATGTAGAACTGATGGGCTTGAATTCGCGCTCTGATCTGGAGTCGTTGGCCTCACCCAGCCAATCAGACATGATGTTATTGGAAAATAGCAAGGATGACATGGAAGAGGAAATAGACAAGGATATAAATCCTACACATACCAAGAAATCAGACTTAAAACGTGCCCGAGTGGAAAATATAGTTTCCACCATGCGTTCAAGTCCCTCTTCCCAGCAGCACTTGCAAGTCAATGGTTGCAAGAAACGCAAACTCTATCAGCCTCAACAGCATGCCATGGAACGTTACGTGGCTGCCGCAGCAGGCCTCAATTTCGGCTTAAACCTCCAGAGCATGATGCTGACCGACGATGGCGACTCAGATGAAAACGAATCGCCTCAACTGCAGCAGAAGCGTAACGAAAAAAATGCTCTCAAATCCCAGTTGAGATCCATGCAGGAGCAGTTGGCTGAAATGCAACAAAAGTACGTGCAATTGTGTTCCCGCATGGAACAAGAATCAGATTGTCAAGAAATAGAAGACAACAACAGTGATAGCATGGAACAAGAAGACAACAACGGACAACTGTCGCCATCTCCCTCTCTGCACGATGTCAAACAAAGTGTTGATAATGAGAGAGCCTCTTCAGCCTCGCCCACGTTGAATTTAAAAAACGGTAAGCATATGGTTGCTCCCAATTCGTCTTTAAATTTAGAAGCCAGCCCCAATAACGTGCTGTCTCAAATGATGAGCAAAATGATAAGCGGCAAGTTGCACAATCCTCTAGTACAGCACACACATATGCAGCAATCATTTAATGCTCCTTTGCCTTTGTTGCAACATATGCCGCAACTGCAAGCGCCCGAAAGTGGTATACCCCATCCGGCTATTAGCAATGCGGCTGCCATGTATTTGGGCCAACAATTCTTCTTTGAACAGGAAGCTAGAATGGCCAAGGAAGCGGCTGAACAGCAGCAACAACAAGCACAACAGCAGCAACTGCAGCAACAACAAGCCCAACAGCAGCAGGAGCAACAGGAACAGCAAAGACGTTTTGAGCAGGAGCAACAGCAAAGGCGCAAAGAAGAACAAGCGCAGCAGCAATTACAAAGACAACACCAGCTACAACAACTCCAGCAGCAGCAACAACACCAACAGGAACAGCAAACCATGCAGCAACCTCCTAGACCTCAACTGCACCACAACAGACACCATGGCCGCCACAATAGCGCCCTGAAATCGGAGCTATCGGAAAAATTTAATATGTTGCGCACAAGCTCAAATTCAATTATGCGTATGTCGGGAGCAGACCTAGAAGGTCTAGCAGATGTCCTTAAATCCGAAATAACCACTTCACTCTCAGCTCTAGTGGATACAATTGTTACAAGATTTGTACACCAGAGACGACTATTCAGCAAACAATCCGACTCAGTGGCCGCAGCTGCCGAGCAACTAAACAAAGATTTGCTATTGGCGTCCCAAATCTTGGACCGCAAGTCCCCACGTACCAAACAGTCCGACAGATCGAACAACAACAGCACGAACAGCTCCCAATCCGCCCAATCCACAACAGGAGTTAATGCAGGTAATAATGGTACTCTACTCCTAGTTAATAATAGTAATAATAATACCAATAATAGTTCAACGAATAGCTTAAATAACAATCCAATTACTAACTCTAATTCCAATATAACACAGCAACAAACGCAACAACAGCAATTGGGTCACTTGCACAATAATGTAAGTAACACAGGCCCACCTCTGCTAACGGCAGGACCGGTTAACAGTATCAATGTAAATGTGCCCCAGCAGCACATGAACAATCCTTGCCAAACTCTGGCCCCAACAACCACTAATCAAGTTGTTACGCCAAATATGGCCGCCCAATTAAATGCTCAGACTTGTCAAAGTCTCATAGCTGCTCCACGCCTCAACGGCAGCCAACTGTCATTTCCCTCGCCAGCAGCAGCAGCTGCTGCCGCGATGGGCTTACAAATGCATCATGCAGCAGCAGCGGCTGCCATGTCAGCCGCCGCTGCAGCCTCTGGTCAACAGCAAAACCTGCAAGCCCTCAATCAAGCACATCATGCACAAACTCTCAATGAGACCAATGCTGTCAATGTCAATGTAAACATGGCAAATCTGACTAATAACAATAGTAACAATAACAGTAGTAACAATCTGAACAGTATGAACAGTATGAATACGAACAATAATAATAGCAATAACAATAATAACTGTAACAATACTAACAACAATAGCTTAAGTACCATAAATATACCACCACCTCATATACGACCTTCGCCCACAGCGGCAGCAATGTTTCAGGCACCCAAGACACCACAAGGCATGAATCCCGTGGCTGCAGCAGCTCTTTACAATTCGATGACAGGAGGCCAGGTTGGACCGCTGCAACCGAATCCCTTCTGCATGCCAGAGCCCAGGGATCAGCAGCAGCAACAACAACAGCAGCAGCAGCAACAACAACAGCAGCAACAGCAGCAGCTGTTGGAACAAAACGAAGCCTTGAGTTTGGTGGTCACACCCAAAAAGAAACGCCATAAGGTTACCGATACGCGTATAACACCCCGCACGGTTAGCAGAATACTGGCTCAAGACGGCATGGTGCCACCCAGCCCTCAAAATAACGGACAATCGATGCAATCGAATCAAAATAACGGACCCTGCAATAACACTCTGAACAGCACCTTGAATCCCGCCTCGCTTAGCAATAGCAACATGAACAACAGCAATAATAATTGTAACAACGCGTTAAATGTGAACGGTCTTCAGCAACAGCAGCAACAAATGCAGCAGCAACAGCAACAGCAGCAGCAGCAATTAAATAACAGCAACAGCAGTAATAACAATACAACACCCGCCCAAAGTCCTTCTCCTAGAGGGCAAGCGCCCGCTAATTACCACCCACAAGCGCCGCCACCACCACCACCTCCAATGATGCCCGTTTCGTTGCCCACCTCGGTCGCCATACCAAATCCTTCGCTGCACGAGTCACAAGTCTTCTCACCGTACAGTCCATTCTTTAATCCACATCCACCGCATGCACCACCACCGCCACCCCATGGCCCCCACAGTGGTCCCCATGCCCCGCCAACAGCCGCTCAAATGCATCACATGAAACTTTCAGCCTCACCACCAGGCGGCCTCGCCAGTCTGATGGACTCCCGCGACGGCTCACCACCACTGCCACCTCATCCATCCACCATGCTTCACCCCGCCCTCTTAGCGGCCGCCCATCACGGTGGCTCGCCCGACTACAGTGCTCACTTGCGTGCCGCCATGGATGCTCAAGATCGCAGCTCCGATTGCAACTCAGCCGACATGCAATTTGATGGTATGCAACCCACCATCTCATTTTTGAAACAACAAATGATGTGAGTATATTTTAAGATTTCCTATTTTCGTTTTTCTGATCTATCGCACAGCAAACTGATACAAGAAACACATTTTTGAAAAATTCTTAAAAAAAAATTAATTGATTGATATGTTGTGATAGCCTAAGAAGGAAACCCATCAAGTGTCTTGTAGCATAATATGATTTCCTTATTTTTTTCTGTTTTTCTTTTAGAATGTGTTGCTACAACAACTCTAAGTAGTTGGTTGCATTCAATTGCAAGCAACATGAACGCAAATTTCACAAAAAAAATTCAATCTCTTGTCTTTCTCTTATAAAAATAAGTAGTAGTGAAATCAAAACCTTATTTCAACAACCCCAATCACCAGCTACAACACAGAAACGAATTTGCGAAAAATGCATGCAAAAACTTAAGAATTTAAATATAAAACTCAGTGCAGCAAATAACTAAAGAACCCATTGATTAATGCAAGCCTCAACAAATCTTGGAGGCAGTACAACCAAACCCACCCCTCACCCCACACAAACAACTAACCTGCCTGCACATACAGAACTACTCAAGGTGCAATGCATTCAAAATCAATCAATGCAAACAGCAGCAAATAAAAAAATGAACTCAAACAACGCTGGAATTCATTTCTTGATGCAACCCCCTGCTTCTGGCCAACAACCAGCTGATATTGGCATGTCTTTTGCCTTTTATTTATCTTCTTCTAACTCTTTGCACCCCTCCTCGACACTCCAAATCATTTTGTTTCTCAGCCTTTCATTCACTCGCAAGTCAATGTAAAAATGAATTTCTATACAATTTACAACATTTCAATCAATCAACAAACAAACGAAAAAAAACTTGATAGAAAATCGTTTCTTCACCTCTTTTTCTTTTTTGTGCAGTTGCTGCTGTTGAAAAAAAAGGAAGATTTGTAATTATATTTTTTTTATACATATCTCGAAAATAAATGTATTAATATGCTTTTTTTCTCCTCTTCTTCTCTTTCCGTTCCTTTGTTTACTTGTACTGCCGGCCTTACAAATTCATTTTGATTTTCAAATTTCATAACAAAACTATTGAACAATTTTTGTTGGTATTTTGAAATTTCAAAATGATTCTAATTTCGGGATTGTACTTTAGCAAAAATAGCGATTCATTGAATACATCGCACTCCTCAACCCTAACGCCGATGCATTTGAGAAAGGCCAAGCTAATGTTCTTCTGGGTGCGCTATCCCAGTTCGTCGGTGTTGAAAATGTATTTTCCCGATATTAAATTCAATAAAAACAATACAGCACAATTGGTGAAATGGTTCTCGAATTTCCGGTAAGTAGCAAAGTTTTCTTATTAACAAAAATTTAAATTACACTCAAGCATTAATGGAAAAATAGGATCTCAAGTTCCAAAAAAATTAATTCATATGATCCTTATATATATTTCCTTGGTGTTTTTATTTATCTCAACTTTTGGTTTTTTTTTTGAGCTTTTAGGTTTAACTTTTATTATTTATTATTGGAAACAGGAAACTAATAAAAGCCCAAAAAACTACAAGTTGTGAAAAATTAATTCAAATATATTGTCCCATAACCGCCAAAATAAACCTTAAACGACAAAAAATAAATTTTACAGGAGAAGTATTTTTTAATATCTTTGGTTTTCCTATAAGGCAACGAATTTTAAAATATTCTTGACGAAATTAAAAATCAGTTAATTTATTCAAATTATTTTAAAGCTGATAATTGTTGACCTTCGCCAGTTGTTCCTTAATTGTTTCATTGATATCTTTATAAGTAGTTTTGGTACCAGTTTTGCTCTATTTGAAAATGAAAATATCAGGTGACCCGACACTTTGCAGTTATGAAAAAAAAAAAAATATAAATAAATTAAAAATTTTAAATGAAAATACACCGAAGCTAAAATTTCTTTTTCTGCATTTCCGTAACGTTGCTTGACACGACTTTGTTATTTTACAAATTTTTGTCAAAAACCGATTTCCGAAGACCATCTCGCTTAAACTTTTTTTGGCGGTAATCGCTGGATACAATTTAACAAAAAAAATTTTGCAATTCACTGCAACAAATTACTACGAAATAGTAAAAACTATAGATGGATGAATTGACGATGTTGAAACAAAATCAATTTCATATATTTATTTTAGATTTATATATTATAACGATAGCTTGAAAATGGTTTTCTGGTTTATTTGAAGAAAAAATACTCAAGTTGCAAAAATCCTAAAATGGCAGAACACTTAGTTCAAATGTGGGTTGTGTTGCCCACTTAACCATTTTGTGACGTAAACCTAATCTGTGCTCCAAACTGCATACGAGTTGCTACTGCAACCATTGAGTTATAACTGCAATTTTTTATACATATTTTATAGACCCCCACTTAACGAATGACAATATTACATTGTCGCTATAACAAACAAAATATGTGATCACAATTTACTACGAGTTGAAAAAAAATATATAAATAATTTTTTTTTAATTAACACTGTCTGCATTTCTAGGAAGACTTTGCCAGCAATATCTGCTAGTTGCCTCAAATATCTTTATTTTAAAATTGGCTTATACTATAATTTGAGTGAAAAAATTACTTTGAAAATAATTTGAAAAAAAAAATATTTTGTATTGACTTGCTTTGTCACCGTTCAATTGTCTGAGTTTAATATTGAACTGTTTAAAAATATATATCCTTAGTATGAGCATGGCAGTGTTTGCTTTTCTAAACAAATTGTAGACTTCTAAAAATATATGATCTATATGCATATATTGTTGCCAATGGTTTTTTTTTGGCTGTATGAGAACTGTCGAGATCGATGACTAGCTTTTACAACTGAGAAAGTCAAACAGTGTTGACATTTCTGTTCATCATGAATCGCTTAATACCAGGGCAATGTTTTCAAATTTTTAAAGTTACTTTGAAAAAAATAAATATCGAAACCTGAAGATCATACTCGACCTTTACAGTCAGCAAATTTGTGCAGTTATTGATCGTTTTGCACTAATTTTATTATTCTCGATTCAAACCTACACAAAAACAAAATGGGCGTACCGAAGAGAATATTGCTGGTGTAGTGAAATGAGTAGTTGCCATTACCGTCAATAGCTTGCAGTTGTACAATTTTTGATTCTAAGAATTAATCAGCTAACTATCAAGGCCATTTCATTGCAAGTAAACAATACAGTTCGTCATATAGCGCGCTTAACAATAGTCTTATTGTAAAATCATTGTGGTGACAATTTGTTTTCTATTAGTGGTCCTGTTTACTTGCTCCCTCGCCTCCTCTCGATTACTTTTTAATGATACTTATGTCGGCCTTGGATGAAGCAGTATCGCGTAGGGACATTGACATTCCCTCAGTTGAGCTGCTGGGCAGATTTCAGAGGTGGGCAAGGAGGGAGGTGACAAACAGGTGGTCAAGTATTACTACCTGTAGGGTCTCCAAAACTCTATGGCCCTCGCTTAGCAGAGCTAGGACTAGGCAACTTCTGTTTTTTGGGAAACAGCCGCTGGCACTCCTGGTAGGGGTCTTGACGGGGCACTGTGCAATTGGGCACATGTCGGAGCGTTTGGGCTTTCCCCATGATGGCCGCTGCAGGAGCTGCTTCGATGAGGAGGAGGAGGAGTCAGTACAGCATTTCCTTTGTGACTGTCCGGCCCTGCAGGAGCGTAGGCTTAGACATCTAGGCTCTCGGTTCCTGCGGGATCTTGACTGCCTCAGGGATGCACCGCTGGCTGCCCTGGCGGGCTTTGTGAGAAGTTCTGGATGGTTCTCAGGAACCACCACTTCGTCTTGAGAAGAGTGTGTAGGGTATAGTCCTCTTGGGCATCACAATGGGCCTTTTGATGGCCTCCGAGTGTTTTTCTCGCTTACTGCGGGCAGCCCTTTTAACCTAACCTATGTCCATTAATCAGCAACTCTTGAAACTTTGGAAGCCAATATTCTAACTACTGCGTTTTAGACTGATCTACGGACTATATAGCTCGTAGCCGGGGCGGACATATAAATAATTGTCATGAAATTATCTACCAAATTATAGCTGAAAAAAAGTTCGCTCCAACACAATTTCTATCTTGTTCAGCTGAATAACGTGATACATTTCTCTCCCTTAATGCAACATTTTTATATCTCAAAAAATTAGAGTTTTAAAAAATATTCAGAAATACATAACTGAACGTAAGTTAAAGCAAAATATATTTTTTTTGCAATCGTATGTGAAAGTGTACATTATAAAAATTTTAACTGCATTTTTGCAAGTTTTGATATTTTTTGAGATATGATGTTGCTTTAAAGGAGCGATATGTATGTGTATGCATACATAAAGTTCTCATTTCGAAACTATATTTTTAAATGTACTAACTAGAAGAAACCGTTATCTTACTTAACTGCCAAAATTAAATTGCTATACATTTAGCTTATAAATTGGCAGCATTCTTCAAGTGAATAGCCTTAATTAATAAGTCTAAAAAAACAAAAAACAAACTGAAAATAATTTTTGTGTTTGTTTTCCTAATGAGAAGCTAATTAGCTTTTTCCGTTAAAAAATCTCCCATACACTGGCAAACACACGTGTGTGTACGTACGTGCAAAGAAACAGAAACAATAATAGCTGAAGGTGTCAAAAGCTTTAATAAATTCTATACAAAATTGTTTTTCTATGCATTTATTTTCTTTCTTTTTTTATTATTATTAATATAAAACCATTTTTAAGTGACTAAACCCTGTTTTATGTAGCATACAAACACACATGCACAAACACATTCTCCCACATTAGTTTTCTAACTGAACCCTAAACACACACACACAACACATACTCACTTATGCATTCTTATTAACACAATAACAAAATTTACACACTTTTGCTTACAATATCATATTCACACATCCGCACATAGTCACATATAAACACACACACACACACACATCCCACCTGTACAGTAAGTTAAATCCTTCCGTTTATTATTATTCTTTTTATTTTTTGCAAAAATACCAAATAAAAAGTGCAATGCTGCTGTTATTTATTTACTCCTCTCATATGTGTAAGTCAGTGTACGGATTTGTTTAAGAGAGAGTGTGAGTACGTACAATTGAATGGGTGAAATCTGTATATTTCTATTAAATGTAACAATATGATAATTGTCAATTGTGTTAGTTGCCATGTGTTGTTGCTATTGTGAGTTTAGGTGAGTGAGGAAAAGAAGCCAGGGTTACAAGTGTTTGCATTATCTTGAGAGTTTGTGGGTTTATATATTTTATATATAAACGGGCTAATGTGTTTTATTTGTTTTCCGTCCCTTGTAAATCTTAGCAAAGAGTTTTTCAGTTTTTGGGGAGGAAAATATATGAATTTAAAAAATATAAAAATCTTTAGTTAAGTTTTGCTCTATTTATGTATATAGCCAATATAACTTTTTTTGTAGATCAATCTAACTTTAAACGTTACTAATTTTAAAATGATTATTTAGGCTTAAGTTCGAATCCGCGACTTTGCGAATAGTGTCCACATGACACATGACGAAAGTTGCGAAGATAGGGAATGTGTTGTAGCCATTCGAACTTTCCCAGAGAATGTTTGCTATAGACGAAGGAGAGTGCGCTAATCACATTCATGCACTAAAACAAATCGGAAAAATTCGGTTCCATATTCATGACTGAGTACAAAGTCGTATCCGTAATCTTAGAGTCCGTAGTGTAAGTGTGAATCACATCAGGCAATAGAAAATTTGTTACATATTAGAAATGCTAAATACATTATTTTCACTATCAGTAGAACTGAAAACAATGACTTCAAAAATGTATGTGTCATATATCAGGGATGTGTTTAAAATTTGCAATAAAATCCCAAACCATAAATAATGCTTATGCACGCCTTAAAACTCTGGTTGAAACAATTCAAAATCTCGTTACAAAAAAACTATCTCGAATATTCGCGAAATTCTTGCTTTAATTAAAAATTCCTGTTCTTAAGCTTATATTTGAACTGAACAATATTTACAACATATTGCAAAATTTTTGCAATTCTACCACAAACATTTTTTTAATGCATAATATAAAATGTTCAATGAAAATAGTGTCCAAAAAGTAAAAGTTTCATATATTGCGGAAATGGAAATAGATTAGAATGGCGGTATTCAGTATTCGTTGTAAATGCAAATTATTTGCACTCTTTGTATTTGTACATTTAAAATTCTCTCAATTACTATCCCAATTTGCATTTGCACTTATGCAACAAACACTGAATACCGCCAATGACAAGGTAAAATATAAATTATATATTTACAAGGAAAGAAGTAGTAAAAGCGAAAATTGGCATAATTGTTAAATGTTTTCGAGAAGTTTTACAAATTTCACGAATTTGTGCAATTCTGCCGAAATACTGTTCATTTGTTATTTTATACTCTTAATTTTTATTAAGCCGTTTTTATTCCCAGTTTGAAACTGTAATTTTTTTCCAAGTTATTGCCATTTGCAACAAAGTGTATGCGAATCAGTTTTAAATTTTATATTAGCTCTGTTCACAGTCTTGTGCAAATGATCTTGCATCCTTGCATTTGCAAAATAATTGTACTCTACACCAACAAAATACATTGAAAATGCTCTCAAATACTCTCTCAATTAGGAAATGCAACAATGCAAGACCATTTGGGCACTATTGTGAATAGCGTTATGGTATACATATTTTTTGTTTAATTTTTATGAAACTTGCAATTCAAGTGTCGTTTTTGTGTTAGCTTTAAGGCGATTTTATATATATTTATTATCGATACCTGTTATATTTCTGTTTACAACTGAACTATCAATTAGAATTGCACAAGGTAAAATAATTGTATAACCAGAATTTCAATTAAAAAGTTTCGTGTTAAACGATTCACGAAGCAGACATTTGAAGCTCAAACAACAGGCTTCTACTTATTTTATGTTCTCGAGTTCGTAAAGGTCATTTAAGATTTCAAGTCATATGAAAATTTAAAGTTTGCTGAATACGTCATTTATTCTGCCTGCTTAACACCCTATTCCGTCATAATTTTCTTAAAGCTTTAGTTATTTTTCTACCACCCTTTTCTTTAAAATTTTCTTTAAGAAAACTAACTTCTGGCCTTTATATACCTTATTTACATGCCAAGCGAAAAAACCGTTACTTTTCTTTAAATGTTGATACGCCTTTAAGGACTTGAAACTTTCTCACACCGGAAAACGGTTTAACTTTATTTCCTTGATAATAATAATAATAGCAAGTTTCAGTGACGCAAATGTCGTTTGTTAAATCGAAAGGTAAGTCTGTTGAAATTCCCACCCATTTTAACTTACATAAGCCACAAAAACTAACTAACCCTCTCTAAGGAAACAAAACACCCCAAATTAATAACAACAACAAGACAAATAGTACCAGTAATAATAATAACAAATAAAAATTCCCATACAATAGCAATGCAACCCCTAACGTTTCTAGCAGCCAGAAGAAAAAATAAAACGGTTGATTTTTGAAATTCCTATAAATCCTAAGAAGCAAAACATCTTACGTTTTCAAGACAATGGAAAAAAATGTCTTGGAAACTTCTTAGCACAACTCGAATGGAAACAACCCTAGACTTGCGCATTAAATCAAAATAACAACAGAAATGAAAAGAAATCAAAAGGTGCAAATTTACACGAGCGTTTTTACTTCCCTGCAAACAAAAACTTGTACGTCAGATATAAATCTGTTCTGAAGACGTTTGCTGCAAGCTACCTTGTATGTGTGTTTGTGTGTAAATCTTTGTCTTTTCTAAGACGTTTGCTTCAAGCTACCTTAAGGAAATTAGATTTAATGCCTTTGTGCTTGTTGTGCGCCATAGCAAGGCAGCTGTTTGCCTAAGGAATTCTTTAAATCACAGACCAACCAGGTGATTTGGAAACAGATTTGGTGCGTGTGCCACACTTTTAGTTTCATGTATTTGGTGTTTTCGTCAAACAGCTGGTTGCTTCGCTTTATGAAAATTAAATACATTTGGCGCGTAATAAACATTTTGCTGGTAGCTAATAATTTTTTTTGTTCGAACTGCAAGTACTTTTAATTTTAAATTTAAATAACACTGTGCAACAACAAACAACTAACATGGAATAAGTTTTCGGTGTATTTAAAAATATACTTGTAAAATATATTACAATATGCTGTTTAGACTTGAAGTAACTGAATCGCCCGGGTTGTATTTTTAGTAAAAATCGTAGAATTCAATTAAGTTCGAATGCGATAAAATTTTTAGTTAAACATATTTTTCAATTTATGATATAAACAAAATTTTATCATCGAATTATTCCTAACTAACTAACATGTATTGCAATTGATTTTTTTTTTGTATCGCACATTTTTATTGCTATATTAAATTCTATGGCTAACTGTTTTCAATTATTCACTTGCACAGCAGAGCAGAACAGCTGTTTTCGAAAGCCGTAACACTATTACTCATGCGTCTTCCTGTTTGTCACCACTTACTAGGTGGCTTAGAATATAATAACAGTTTTTATTTTGTTTCGAGTTTTGTTTTTTTTTAATAAGGCCGTATGTACTGTCTAATTATCTAATTGTAATATAAATGGTGTTATTTACAGAGTGACACAAGTTTAAATTATAATGAAACAAGCAAAAATATATTTTATTAGCAAGAAAATTTTATGAAATTAATTTTTAAATACGATTTCTGCCATGTGGAAGGCGCAATCTGGAAAACCAATTTTCAACAACTTTTCGCAGCATTTCCGACCGTGTTTCGCCGATAAATCTTCGAATATTGATTTCCAGCAGCCAAATTACCGCATTCGATATCGATCGTAATTCCAATACAATTTAAATACATATATATAATATAGTGAATGCCGTAATTTCCCCCAGGTGATCAATTGTTTGCAGTTTATCGACGTAAACAAGTGACGTAAAATAAGCCGAAAGAAAATGATCTAATGAGTTTAAATCACACGATATTGATGGCCAATTAATTGGGCCATTACGTGAAATCGTTGTTTCTTCAAAAGTTTCTTTGAGTAAATCAATTGTAGCGCCCACTGTGTGGCATGTGGCTCCATCCTGTTGGCACCACAGGATTAAGGTACAAAAACATTCGAGTCATGTTCCTATACCGTGTGACCATTGACAGTAACATTCTGACCATCGTAGTTTTTAAAGGCATATGGACCAACGACTCCGCCAATCCTTAAGGCGCACCAAACCGTAATTTGCTGTTGGCTGAAGTAGTAGAACACGAGACTATTGTGTTAGTTGTTGTCAGCCTGTTTCAATGATGAAGGCGTAGTCACTGGTCACTGACCATAATTGGCGGCGACTGACGCAATCATGTACTAAAAGGCAGAGTATCAGCACCCACCTTCGTCGGCCTGTAGCAAAAATTAGCCGGCGAAGTAAATGGTTGAAATAGCTACTAAAACAACTGTCTATCTTCTCATCTTTCCTAATCTGTCCCCTCAATACTATCCCCTCGTTTTCAGTTCCGGCGCAATGCATTGCATATATAGGGGTCATCCCCTGAGTGCTGGTCCAAGATAAAAACAAAAAAAATGCGAAAATTCTGCTTATCTACGTATCCGTTCAACCAGAAATGGTCTTCACCGGAGTGGAAATTCAAAATCAATATCAATTTGTGCTTCAGCCCATTTGCCTAGTGTAAGTCAATTCATAATGAAATTTCAAAGCAAAGTAAACAAAAGGCAACTATCAGATGTTAAATGGGTGCTCAAATAAAGCAGTGATGCCAACTCAAAGTTGTGACACTCTAAAAAAAAACACGCTTTAGTATTTTCGTTTGTTTTTTTTTATTTTTCATAAAATTGTTTTTTCTTTTTAATGCTATTTATCTGAAATGCCTAAAATAGTTTCTTAAAAAAATTTTTATTAACAAATTATTTTATTATTTATTCAGATAAATAGTATTAATTGCTTCAGCATACTTTTTTTCTCTTTAAATACTTTTATGTTTACTAGTGGAGAAATGATTGTGCAAAATAAAATAAAATAAATTCACATCGACCTAAATTTCAGAAAATTTCAATACCTGCTATGCTTTTCCTTTTGTAATTCTCATTTGTTTTTTGAGAATTTGTGCAGAAGCTAAGAAGTGTTGCGATTTTTAAATTAAGTTGAGCTCTACTAATGATTTGGTGTAAGAACTGAAATACAGGCATGTAGACATACTTAATGTGTAACAAACAAAGCAATTTTTTATTAAAAAAAGGTTTACAGATTGAATTTTACATGTTCTTGAAATGGATGTTCTATTAAGGTTCATGTCTCGCAATATTAGGAATCATTCAAATATGCGATAACTAAGAGCAGAAAATAAATTATTTTTGATGATAAAAATATATTTAATTCACTTCAATTATATTGTTAAACTTTTGTTATCAAAAAAATCTAATCGCGAGAAACTTATTAAGCATTAAAGAAATCAATAACTTCGGTTCAAAGAACTATCAGACCGTTGACCTTGTAATAAATTATTGTTGAACTAATTAAACCTGTTATAACAATATAGTAAAAGTGGTATCAAAGTTTATAAACATAATTATAAAAATAATTCAAAAAAATTAAATTTTGTTTCATAGTGTAATCTAAGCTACTATTTTTATAGAAAAGAGTTTGTTTATCTATTTAAAATTGTGTCAATGCAATTTTTGAATCGTACTACAGCTACACGTAATGCGGGTTTCGTTATTGTGTGTCACTAAACACGAAAAAAAAACAAAAACAACTAACAAAAACTGTTATTTTAGGGTGGAAAGTCATAAGACACATAATAATTGTTAAGAGAAAACTATAACGAGACAAGTTGGCATATGGAAAAATGTCCAAGACAACCCGCAGAATTCGGAAAAATTATAAAATTCTATGAAGACATTTTTAAAAAGTAAACAAAGAACTTGTAAATGTTTAATTCAAGGCAGTTGAAATGTGTTTTAGGTTAACCGAAATGTTTCAATTACTAACAACATGAGCAAAGAATTCAAATAACCTTAAAACGTATTTAGAACTGGATACTGTTTATATGTACACAATATATTATATTGTATTAATGTAATAATTGACAATTGTAAAAATGTGTAACTGTTTAGATATTTTCTACCTTGTGCAATTATAATAAGCCCCCATAAAGTAATTCTCTTAAAGTAGCTCAAGTGCAAAATTTAAAATCTTAAAACCGCCAATAATAGTTTGATTTTTGGTACATGTAATTAATCAAAAGTTTTATGTATTTCAAGAAATAAATTTTTTATATTAATATTCATTATTCATCGATATATACTAATTGAAAAGAAAATTTTTGACAAAACTAAATAATTTCCTGAAGAAGCTAACCGATGGTTGGCGTAATATCGAAGAATAATAAATATTAATATAAAATAACCTCAAGACTCAAACAAATTTATTAACTATTAAAAGAAAAAAGGTTAAAAAATTAGACACAAGAATCAAGAAATAAAATTAATATTGGAATAGTTCAAGTTTTGGAAGCTTTATGTCCAGCTATAGCGTGAAATGAAATCTGAGAAAATGAGGGGATAGTGGCGAGTTGACAGAAGAGAGAGAGAGAGAGAGAGATAAGAAACGATAGATTTTATGGTAGAGGATTTTGGTATTTCTTGTACTTCTTCTGTAACTTTTAGCTACAGTACCGACCAGGGTGCTGCAATTCCCTCCTTATCGTGCCCAAAGTTGAAGAAAAAAATATTCAAAATTATTAAGTTTTGAACTGAGTTCTTTCTGTAGCATTGCAAAAATCGACTATCTCCGCAAGAGCTAAGAATGTTCGTTTTTTTAAACAAAACTCTCTTGGAATATAATTCTGCCAATTTTAATTGAATTGAAATTCAATTGCGTATCGGCAGTATTTCTTTTGGAGTATCGGTATCGTTACTCCTCAATTATTTCTTGCTATCAAGATTATCTTATATAAAATCTGTGATATATCTCATTACTTTTTTCAAGTTACATTGCAATAGTTTTTATATTGCATACTTCAAGGCTTGTGTTGTAATATGTAGCAACAAAAAACAATTTTGTAATATTCTTTTTATTTCACTCGCAGCCCCAGACAAGCAGCTCATATTGATACTTTTTATATTTCATAAGAATTTATGTATTTTGTAGCATCATTACAATTCTGTTGCTGTTTTGTATATTCTTTTAATAAAGTCTTGTTGATTTACAATCGTAAAATGTTTTCCTTTACGATATTGCTGCCTACTTTTAGGTGCAATCACTATAAGCCTCAGTTGAGAAAAAAAATGGCAAAAAGTCGTTTATTTTTTTCTACAATACCAGGGGGAATTTGTTATTTAGCGCGTTTATAATTTGACATCTAGCAAGTTGTCATGTTGCCATATACAGCAGCTATAGTGACTATAAAAGAGAACTGACTGCCTGGTGTTTGAGATTGTAATTCTTTTGTTGTAGTTGTTGTGTCGCAGTTTTTTTCACTTTTCTCCTTTCTTTGGTTTATTTGTTTGTCGTTGCTATTTAAGCAGCAGCAATAAAAAGTTGCGCTATTGCAATTTCCTATGTGTGATATGTGCATGTACAATTGTTAATATAGATGGTTGTATGCTTGCAATAGCGGCAAATATTTATTGTTTGGAAATAACAAAAAATGACAAGAAATTTATGCAACACATTTTTTGTATGTATGTAAATAAAATCAAACAGCATTTGCAGCATTTAACAAACGTTAAACAAGATGCAATAGAGCTTAGGGAAATCTTGAAAATTAGCACGATTTTATAGATGATGCTGATATTATAAAGAGCTATGGGAAAGGGTTTTATAGAATGCTGGCAAGTAGAAAGAAATTATGGCAATTTTCAATTATTGTGCATATGCTTAGGCAATAAATTATATATTGAGCCCTAAATTATGCTAGTTTTAATTTAGCGCAGCCTGAAGACATGCTTTGTGTGTTATGAGAATAAATTTAAATGGTATATGGGAAACTGAATCTTGTTATTGTAGAATAAGAAAAACCAGAAGCATTTTTAAATGCTGGGCTTAAATATTCACATTCGCTCCACAATTTGTGCTTGACTAAAACGTATTATTTTTATTAGGATATTTTACACATATTTGCTTCAACTAATTACTTAATAAGCTTGATGTATGTATTCCATTTAATTATATGTGCCATTTATTTACCATGAAAATTATTTATTATATATTTAGGACTAACATTTTTATCTTGAATTTCAAAAGTATACTCTTGTTTATATAATTTTTTCATCCTCAAAATATGCTACATTAATAACATGTTACTAATATTTTCAAGAATAGGATTTAGCGTAACTTAAAAGAAGTTTCCTTAGAGTATGCAATACTGATATATAAGGACAAGCATTTTATCATAATTTGCCCTGATAATTTTGCTGAATATATTTAAGTGTTTAAGAGCAGAAGTCTATGTGTTAGGAATTTACAAATATTTTATTTTGTTAATTACATATTTATTATACTTCTCCTTAAAGTACGCTATAAGTTTAAATATTTTTCGAAGCATTAAAACTTTTCTGAACGATGTTGTGATTAAACACAAAATTTAATGCATTATATAACACTGTCTTAATATAAGCTGCATTAAATTTATCAAACTAGTTCTCAATACATACACACATACACTTTTTTTATTCACCTTTACATCTCCTAAAGGTATATTCAAGATCTTTAACTTCAATTGCAAAAACTTCCCTGCTAGCACCCTTAATTAGCTAGTTTTATTTAACATTTCTTGTTTACAATTTTAATTAATTATTTCAGTCCTTGATAAATTTTCTTTTACATATTTTTTTATTATTATTATCTTTTCCTTTAACGTTTGCATCTCCTTACACTTGTAAGCTAATCTATGCCTAAAGCTTTTGTCTAATTAAATCCCACCATTACACCCACTAACTCTTTCCCTGACAATCTATCATTGGATGAGTTATTAAGAATACTGCAAATATTGTTGCATACTTTTGTGGCTTTTGCTGTATATAAGAGTTTGGGGATCTGGAGGGTTTTCATACTACTACAGTATTTACAGATGACATGCATAATAACGGCATAAGAAACCCCCTTAAGAACTGCAATCATTTTTCTAACAGTTGAGAGATCTTTTTATTATTATTAATATATATTTTTTTCTTTTTTTTTCTGTGTTTTGCACATTTGAGATTTATTAAAAATTCTTTACACAAAGACAAAGAAAAGTAATACCCAAACATGAAGTATTACTGCTTTTTTGCCATACAATACATAAAGGATTTAATAATTTGCAAAAAGGACTTAATAATAAAAAAAGTGCACACACAAATACACTACAAGTGCAGTTGCTGGCTGATACTGAAGTCGCAGTAGAAAAGAATGAGAAAATATTATTGAAATTTATATAAAAAGGAAATGATAATTATAATGTTTGAGTAGAATGATAATAAAACCTAAAAGTATGCTGCAAATTATTAATAATGTCATATTAATCTTCTTGTATAACAATCCAATATATGTATAATGCATTAAGTCTATATGCTGGCTGTCAGTTTGTCAAACGGCAGCCAAGCATTAAATGCTAGCTAAAGTAGCTGCAAGAAGAAATGATAAGAATAAAATGTAACAAAAGGACTTGTTTATTGCCAAGTATGTATGCACTCTTTTGCTAGCAAGACAAGAGGTAGACAAAATGAACATTATTTTTGAAGGGAAATGGAAAAGAAAATAATAACACCAGCTCTTTAGTTTAAGGACCTAGGAAGGATACTTGATTTAGAAATCTTCATATGAGAAACAAAGCCACACTTGCAGCATATACAAAAGGACTACAACGTTGCTTTCATATATTGTATGCAAAAAATATTAATTTAGCTTTACCCGTGTGACTTGAAAATAAAAATAACAGCAACATAAATTGCAGCTATTGGACTTTGCTAAATTGTTAATTTAAAAACTAAACTTAAACCGTAAATAAAGTGAAGTGGTGCAGGAATTTCCTTTTAAGACGGTAATTCACACCTCCATGATAAATAAAGTGCATGCTTTTAGAAGCCACTACTAACACAACAGCAGTTTTGGAAACAATCTAAAGAGGTTGTTAAAGTTCTAAAGACACAAAAGCTCACTTGTTATAAGAGCTGATGCTTTTTATTTATTTATCTTTTTTTTTTTATTCGAAAAAAGAGAGGATGCAGCTACAAAATGTCAACATAAGCTAATTAGTTTATTTAAGATGGTGGAAAATTTTGTGTAGGAAAGAGGCTCCTTATTATTATATTAAAAACAAACATGTACCCTTTTCACCATCTCAACATAAGCACCGCCATACTCCCCCAAATTCCCACACATGCACTCATGTCTATTTAAAGAAATGCATATTAACGGCTTTTTTCTATATGCAATTATATTTTCTGAAAAGAAGCTACTGAAAGTAGTCGCAGCAGTAGTGTTGTGTTGATACAAGTGTTTAAGTGTCAGATACTTGGGTTTTTTTTTCTCTTTTTAGCTTTTCATATATTTAGGTCCTTATATTGAGTAGCAGGCACACGGTGGCATAGAATGCATTTATAAAAGATGCACATCTATGTGCCTGTAAGTGTGTGTGTTTTTGAGGTTAAGTGTACTTTTATAATAAATATATGTAAACATAAGGTATTTGTTAACAGTTGCCAATTACTTCATTACGTTGTCTTTTAAAAACATAAGAAGAAAAGCTCAAAGTGCTGCTGCTTAAATTATGCACAAGAATAAGAACGGTGCTTATGAAAAATAATAAATCTATAAGAAAAAAGACAGCTACCTGTGAAAGGACTCGTGCAATAAAGTAAATCAGGCTAATTGAGTAATTAACAGCGTTAATATATTAATAAATAAATGTAAGGCAAAGCTATTTTCTTATATCCCTTAAGATATTTAATTACTTACATGATTTGGACATGCAGTTATTAATATATAAATTTTCATAAAAAATTTGAAATTGCCTCTGTCATTAAGTTTTAACACATACTTATTTTTGTAGTACACATTTAGGATTTCGTCGTTCATAAATATTAATAAAACATGGATGGTTTGAAAGAAATTTTTGTGTAAATATGCACAATATTTAATATGAATTTTTAGCACAAAGTGGTTTCAATTTGTTTGAAAAGCAACAACAAAATGTCTCTACATTTTAGTAGTTGCTAACACAACTATTATTTTATAACTGAAATAAAGGGAACAAGAGCATTTTCTTTCACGGTAAATTTCAGTACCTCTAATTTGAACAGAGATTTATTTCAAATATAAATATCAAGTGGTTGAACTTTGACCTCCGCCCCAACCTAGTACATACTAATAATTATTTTTCATCTTTGACTGTTTTACTAAGACCCTTTATATATATTTTTGCAATTACAGAGAATTTTACTATATACAAATGGAGAAGTATGCCCGTCAAGCTGTTACCGAAGGTGTTAAATGTGCCGAAGATTTGCACATCAGCGGCGATAGTGAACTATATAGAGTATTGAATTTGCACTATAATCGCAACAACCATATCGAGGTAATTACTTCTTTAATATAAAAAAAAACAATCAATATAATATATTTTTGATTTGCAACAAATATTAATTGATTTTCTTTCTTTGTTACTTTTGTTAACAAAAGGTTCCCCAAAATTTCCGTTTTGTAGTGGAGCAAACATTACGTGAATTTTTCCGCGCTATACAAGGTGGCAAAGATACAGAACAATCGTGGAAGAAATCAATTTATAAAATTATATCGCGTCTCGATGATCCAGTACCAGAATATTTTAAATCTCCAAATTTTTTAGAACAATTGGAGTAAAACAAAAAACAATTTGATCATACAACACAATAACAAGAACAACTACAACAAAAATTTATATTTTCTATTGAACAAAAGTAAACCAAACGAACCAACAAATCAATCAATCATCATTCCTTTAAAAGCCCCCTCTCATTTTCTCAAACTGAAAATTTAAGTATAAAAAAAAAACAGAAATGCTTCAAGGACTTAACTTCAGACCGAAAGATCGAAAAATGGTTCGAAGATGGAAATCTGAAGAAACCATACAAGTATTCATACTCGGTTATAAAAAAAAAGTTAAAGCCTTGCTTATACCATATTATTTTGTTGACATAAAAATAACTAAAATTAAAACGAACAAAATGCCAAACTACTAAAAATATTTTTAAACTAAATGTTGAAGGCAACCTTTTTGAAAATAATTTTCGAAATTCTTTTATATGATTTAATAGCTTAGAGATCGCATTAAACAATAAAATATTGTTTGACTTTTATATCAACTCCATCTTTAATCATCCCAAATACCACAACCATTTGTTTTAGTTTAAGCAAATACCGAAGACACACTAGCTAAGACACACACTCTTACATATTCTTACAAGCCCACACCTTTTTTAGCAAAAACAAAAACGACTAACCCAACAAACAAACCATAGTGTAAACTGTAAAACCTGAACATAGCTGAAATATTTGTACAAAATACCTAAAATATATTTACATTTTTATATATAAAAGATTTTTAACAAGAAAGTTTTATATATAAAGGAAAGTTACAGTGTCAAATCGTGTGACATAGGAACTAAAAACATATGTTTTTGATATTTTTGTCCAGATCTAATATTAATTCTCTTTACCCCCGACCGTAAAACCGTTCCAAAATACCATTATTTTTCTGACATCACCACACTCAAGGTTGCAAAGTTGATTTTGTTTAAAGAAGACAAACATAAGGAAAAATTACAAATTAAATGTTTAACGTAATATTAAAATTTGTGTCTATGTGTAATATCTTATTTCTTTCTTAAAATAAGTTTGAGCAAAAGGATATATTTTTGTTTACTTGTAACCAAAAAAATTTTGAGCGTATGTTTTTTTTTTTTTTAATAAAACCAAAGTTAACTGTTTAAGACTTTTTATAATTTGCTATAGCTGTTACCATGCATACATATTTGTGTATTGAATAAATTTTATTTTCCCAATTTTCCAAGCACCCTTTTTAAAGGTTTAGAAATTTTATTAAATTTTAAGGTCTCACCCCTAGTCTTTGTTAGTTATTATTTTATAAATAACCTTTAAGTTTTAATTAATTTTCTATTGTAAATAAATAATTTTTTTAATAATTTATATTCAAAAATAAATTAAATTAAAATTTTTTCTTATACATTAATTTAGTTAAATTTAATTTTTTACTTTAACACTTTAGTACATATATGATTTCCTTTTATTTATAATCACAAAGGTTTTGCCTTAAGTTTTAATATCTTAATATAAAATTATGTTAATTTTATGTTTAAACACACACACACACAACTATAATAATCAAAAGAAACATAATTCATGAAAAATATAAACAAATTAAAATGGTGTTTAATTTTACTTTGATGAAAGAAACAATTAAATTATTCCTACAAAAAATAAACAATTATTTTTTATAAACAGTGACTGAAAGCTCCTGCCATATTTTGAAAGATTTAAGTTTAGTAAAACTTCACATGGCTTTACGGGGTACTTCCCCAACTTTTCTTAGTACATAAAATGAATGCACCAATCAAAGTGATAACTTTTGAATTTTTTAGACACTCTTGATACATTTTTCAGGAAAAGCTCTATGAAAATTAATTCCTATAAAAATGGAAGTAAAAATTAATTATTTTTTACAGACTTTCAATTGTGCCCAAAAATCAAATTAATTAAAAAATATAAAAATTAGACAGCCAAACAATTTTCGAGGTTTATAATTTGATATTTAATATTGCTTTCTACGTTAGAGATGCATACCTTTGCATACGCAGCGTTCGTTAAAATCTGAGAGATACATTTTGCTTAGCTTCAATCAATTTGGCATCCTATGTGCCTCCTTTATGCCAAAGGAACATTAAGTTGTATAAAAATATGATCCTAAGCTGGTTAACGACAAGGCAAGCGCTCAGCTTAGAATTGCCTCAATGCCAAACATAAACCAAATGATTTACATTTCTCGAAGAATAAGAACTTCTAAGTTAAAATAAGGAAACTCCAATCAAAATAATTAAATCTTATGAACTACTCAGGATTAAGAATTCTCTATTATCAAGAGCAAATTACAATTTTCTGTCTTAGAACATATTTTTTCGGAGAGAGAAAATTGCAATTTGCAGTGTCTAGTGCAGTAGCCCGACAATTGACCAAAATTAGCTGCCGTATTCATAGAAAATGTATGTTTACTTGAAGAGCACTCTAAAAATATTCTTCATAAGATTTCTTTAAAACTTTAATTTAGGCTGAAACTGCTTGCAATATAATTGTGCAATTCTTTTTATTGTACAATAAAACCGCCAACAATCAAAATAACTTTGAATTTTATTGTACAACCATGAAGTGCAATATAAGAAAGTTGTGAATATGAAACTCAGCGATAAAGAAACTTATAAATAAAGGAGCATACCGTTTGGGAAAATGTTATTCTTGTTAGTAAATCTTAATTATATGTCGAGGATTGTCTTTCGTGTAGACTGTATACCCCAACTTACGATGCACACAGTCTGGGTCCTCAAATATTTCTAAAGCACCAGTCTTAGGCATTATATAATAGAGAGCGCTCCCAAAACATTTTAAGCTGTCTTCGACAAGCATATTTTTAACATGTTCTAGTTGTTAGTAATAGCAGTTTCCCCCAATTCCACACCGGCAATACCTGGTACAAGCTTAACAGTTTTTTAAACACAATAAAGTGCTGCCAAGTCAATTCGCATGACAGCTAACGAAATGCATTGCATAGCTTAAGGAGTTAAATTTAACATTTAAATAATATACGTTCTATTCTGCTTAGTGGAGGGACGGTACATAACGCTCTTTCAATGCAAAATAGCCACATCTAGTCGCATCTCAAGAAATCGAAACTTTAAGTTACTTAAACAAAAGGGCTCTTTCATGACATCTGGATATGACCAGCATAATATCTCAGTCTGAACCGAAGTTACAGCAAAATATATTTTGTGCCAGCGTATCTGAAAGCGGTAAATTTTAAAAACTTTTAATACAATTTTTTCTTAGTTTAATCTATTTTGAGATGTCAATATGTTTCATACCAAGGATGTTTTCATCTACTGCTTAAAACTTTATATGCTAATGAAAAGGCTTTTTGATTTCAGTTGTTTCTTCTAATTCACGCATACACACATTATTATATACTCTTGGAATGTGGGAGGGTTAAGAGGGATATATTTGCCTAATTGTTTGCTCTTAGCAAACACTTAGGCAAATTTAAAGTTTGAAAGCAAAATTCTGTTGAAGTACGAAAAAGAAAACATCAACAAAGTTTTGCTTGAAACTTTTATATTTTTTTCACCAACAAAGCACATCAAGCACATTCGTAGCAATCATATATATGATTTTCCATTTTATTATGCTAAAAAAAACTAGAATATACAAAAATCGAAACATTTTGTAAAAACAGTCCCGGAGATATAACCCAATATATATAAAATTCAAAGTCAAAAACACATTTCGGAGGAAGGAAAATTAAAATTTTCTAAATATTTTTCCTATACAATTTTATTTATTCAATTGGGAACCAAAAGAAGAAAACATGGGCTCAAATTTTTATGGTACAAAATATTTTTAAAAAAGAAATTTGGTTAAAAAGTTAAGAAAAAATTGGCAATTTTTTTTTTAAGAAAAAAGAAAAAATCAATTAATAGATTAGTTTAAAAACAAACCGCTTATATTTTTCGGCTTAAAAAAACCAAAATATCCATCATTATTAAAAAACACTACAGCAATAGTCAAGTTTAGGCTGAATTAAAGCAAATTTAGGTTTTTTTTTGATTTTTCACGAAAACCTGAATTTTGCAAAAATTTTATAAAACCTCAAAACGGTGAGTTTCCTAATCTATACATGAAACAAAAAAGATTATTAAAAACGATATTTGAAACTTTTATATATCAAACTATTTTTAGCAAGTAAGTTTTCAAAATTACTCCTTAATATCATTTTATTGATTTATTTCTCATTTGATTTTATTTAAAACATTTTTCCAAATTAAGCAAATATGAATTAAACAAAATTCTTTGTCAAAATTTTCGTTAATTGTTAATGCCTTGTCAAAATTTTTATATAGAAATTTCTGTTAAAACAAAAATTTATTTTATTTTTTTAAATACACATGTAACTGAGTTTGTGATAACAAAAAAAAACTATATTGATAAATTTATCATTTAATTTTTAATTTGTATAAAACAAAATTAAAATTATTTATAATAAACGTTTATAAGCTCTTACTAAATTTTTGGCCTGTTTTAGTCAAAAGCAGCGTTTATACAAAATTAATAGCTTTTTATTAAGTTTCTTTTAATTTTATTAAGAAAAACAAAATAGTTCAATTGAAAAACATTTGTGCAAAACTTTTAGGCAATTTAAAAAGGCATATTAACAATAAACTCTATAATAAGGAATACCAAAATTATTACAAAACTTTTGGATTTAAATTGAAAACATATAAAAAACGTTTAGGCAAAATTTTTATTATTAAATAATATAATAAATATAAAATTCAAAATTTAAGAAAAACGACATTTAGAAAAGGAAAAATTTTTGTTATTTTTTAATTATTTATTTATCTTTTTTTAGCTTTTCATATATTTTTATTTAACAAAACTTTTGGTACAAATAATGAGTAAAAACAAAAATGCACCATGTTGTATTATGAAATGGAATCCTCTCGACAAGTGCCATAAATGTTATACGGCAGGCAGCCTTGAATTTTTCGTATTAAGGGCTTGCAAGTTTAGGATAAAGCTTTTTGCAGTGGCCAGACAATTGGACTTTGAAATAAATTGCTACTTAGTTTAATATCGCACTCACATGCACGTATTCGTGTTAATCGCATTCTATAAATGTAGTGTGTTCACACGAGGATAAAAGCACTTATTTCGACCTCTCATTTACAATTTACAGCTGTTTTTGTTATTTCAAGCACTTCGAATTTTTAACACTTTTATTATAAAATATTAGAGTGAAGTTTTCTGCGCATCTATATAAAAATACCATTTAATCCATATATTTCCTGTCAACATTTGAGGACGATAAGAAACTTAAAAGTGTACTACAAAAGATGTGAAATCTTGAATCTTTTATCTTCATTTGAGCTCGCTTTTATGTTTGCTCAGAGTGTTTTTTTAACAGCCAGTTGGGGTAAAATGTCGATACATTGCTATAAAACTTGACATGTAGATTCAAACTGCAACATCTTTAAATTAAGTCGATTTCCTCTCAGAACGTTATTTGGGTGGAGCATATTGTTTGGAACACGATGGAGGTCCCGTACGTGACGTACTGCTGAAACAACTAAGACTTGGGTGAAGCACTCAGATTTGTTGTTGTGATTTTTAAAAATTATTAACTCTACTGTTTGGACTCTGTTTCACATTCGAATCAAACGTATTTTTAGAAAAAAATAACTGCCACGCTAGCTTTTGATTAACAAATCCAGCCCACTTGGGTCCTAGTAGTTCCCTTTGTATTACCCGAAAATATTACAAACACCCAAGGTCCTTGACGGGAATCGAACCCACTACCTCTGTACTAATAGGCTAGCATCGCTACCAAACAGCCACTTTCCACTTGCCCCTTTGCAGTTTAAAACAAATTTCAAATTACTTTTTGATAATATTTTGCTAATAGAAAGGGAGCAGAAATTTTTTAACAAATAACTAGGAGTTATTTCTTTGTGTGGATATTTTTTTCATAAATATCTCTTCACAAAAGCAAAATTACAAAGTTTATTTTGGGCAAAAGCTGCAAAAAGAACTTGACTTGTGAAAAGTCCTTAGCTTATTGAGGCTTGACAAAAACAACATTTTTTATATTTAGTCTCAACAAGTTTTGTAGAATAATTTCAAAAAGTTGCTTGATATCTCATTAAGCAGTTGATCTTTAATATCCATTTTCAATACATTTAAATGCAACATTGTGTGTTAATCTCTTTATAAACTATGCAACCTTAAAATATCAACCACTTAAAACGACAAACTGGAAAATTACAAACCCACAAGTTTAAGAAATTTTTCGCAAAAACTATTGGGTCTTAAACTTTGTGATTTTTCGTTTTATATAATTCACAAACATTAAAACGCAGTACAAACCTACAAAATCTCATATATGTATGTATTTCATATTTTCATGTGTACACTTACCTCAAAACATAAAAACCATTTACAGAGCAGTTATTTATATAGATATACACTTCTATTTTATTTTGTTTTCTTTATAATTTTTTCATATCATTTTTGATATATTATATATAAATCATATAAAACAAAAATCCTTACATTGAACTCTTTAAATTTTAAGTCCACTATACGATTAAATTATACTTGAAAAAGGAAAATACACAAAAGAAATTAAAAATTGGAAACAACATAACATTTAACATATTACGCAAATAATTGGAAAAATAATAAAAAATTTTAAAACAAAACAAAAATGCTATTTTTATTGTGTTCTATTTGGTTTCAAAATTAATGCAAACAAATTTTCGTTCATACACTGACGAAAATTTGTTGATATGTAACAAAATTTCATTCTTTCTAAAAATCTGGCCTCCAAATTCCCCATTTTCATTATGCATATTTTTTTAGTCTGCTATCATTAACGACATATTGTTTACACTGTTTATCACCACTCTCTGTTAAACTCATATTGTTACACTTATCATTATTATACTCATTACTAAACACTGTTGGAAATAATCGGGTATTATGGTTACATCGATCGTTATACAGATCACAATTTTTGGATTGATTTCTTTTTTCAAAATTGTTAAGAGAAGAATTCACAAAAAAAGATAAAACAAATTCATGTTAATGAAAATTGGTGAGTTTTTCAATTAAGACACGATATCAACATAAAAAACCACTACAACTATAACAACAGCCAGAACGACATGAACTACAAAAAATAGCAAAGAGTTGGAAAGGGTAAAGTATTCTAAAATAATTTAATTATATCTCATTTACTTATAATAATATACAAACGTATATGCATAACTTTTGGCTGAAATATGAACTTTTGAACTCGCAAAATTACGCATTTAAGTTTTAAGCCATACAAAAAAGTTTTAGGTCTAAAAAATACATCTAAATTTTCATGTAAGAAACAAAGACTAGACCACACAGAAGCAGTCGGGCAATGAAAAAGAATATTGTTAGAAAAAAATATTGGATGTCTGGCAAAAGAAAACAAAAAAACAAAAATAGTGATGCCAGGCCAATTAATAAAAAAAGCCTTAAGGCTTTAGCACTAGAAGCAGTTTCACTTTGCATTTTCGCGAAAAGTTCACAAATTTTAGTGGACTTGAACATCTTACAGAGTATTAAAGTTATTTTTCACTTGATTAACGTAAATTTCCCAATGTACTCGTACTTCATTCTGCTTCAAATTTTTGCAAAATTTTTTACGCAGCTCTGGTTATAATATTGGTCTAGTCTTTACAATAGCCTAATAACATTTTTACTAGGTTCGTTTTGAAACTTTTCATATATTTTCAAACTTGATACTTCAAACAGCTTTAAGATCAGGTAGTGCAGTTTACACTTGGAGAAAAAGGTGTAAGAGATTTTTACAACACATATGTATATTAACCTGACATGAAACGTATTAGAAACTAAAAGCCACTTTATAGCCGAAAAGTAACACGATTTTAACACCAATTGAACAGCTAAATAACGAACTGCATTTGTTTGACTAAACAATTTAAATCAACAGCAAAAGTAAAAAAACAAAATAAATAACTAGAATTTCCGTCTTCATTACACAGTAACAAACAAATATATAGGAAAATATCTTAATTAAAATAAAGCAAGATATAAGATGAAAATCTTAAGGAAGTATATATATTCAACAAAAAAAAAATAAACATAATTTTTTTATTAAATGTCTTAAATTAAATATTAATCAAACAAAAGCAAAATTATTTTTCAAGGTGATTGATACAAGTTTTCCATTTAAAGAAAATTCTTAGCAAAACTCAGCATTAAATTTGAAATATTAAAAAACTACCAGCCAAAACAAGAAAAAAACCGGATATAACCATAAAACAGAGTGGCCATATGACATACTCAGCAAAGCTTGAAAAAAGTTTAATTTTTTCTATGTTAAAAAAAGAAACCAACACAAGTCAGTAACATTATTTACCAGTTCTATAGAGCATATACCGTTTCCCAGGTAGGCTTAAAACAGAGCTCGGCATTCTGAAATAAAAGTTATAATTAAACTTATGTACATATATATCAGGCAAATAAAGAAAAAACTCAATTCATATAATCATAACTTATATTATTACCATTCTATTTATAATTAAATACATCCCACACAACAATGATCATAGAATCAAAGCAAACATTTAAAAGAAACCTTTTGACAATTTTTTAAAAGTTGTTAATTCTGCTCACGCAACAACCTGACGAGGTACAAATTATGATCTAATCACAAAAATAGACATTTTCAACACCAGGATTTCACTTCCGATGGGATAAAAGCAATATCCGAAGGAATGCATATATATATATATCAATATAAAATATAAACATTTTGGCTTTTCAAGGCAAAATTTTGAGAATTCCTAAAATAAATATTCAAAAATAATATAAAATTTTCTGTTTTATTACACATCCTTATTTTATCTAAACAAAAAAAGGTCTGATCACAAATTGCTTAAATGTGTTTCATTTTACTGAAAATGAAATAAAAAAATAATATGTAACAAAAAAATTCAAAAAAGCAGTTTTGGAATATAACAAAAAAAATATATAACAAAGAAACCCCCTTTCAGAAATTCACTTTTTGACAAAGTTTCGATGACTACAAGCAAAATAAATAAAATACAAATAAACAATTGCGTTTTTTTAGTAGCAAACGCGATTCAAAATTTTTCAAATTAAAATCTAACATTCGGCTTATATGAAATGAAACAAAATTAACGTTTTGAAAACTATTTTCGAAAGAGTTCACTAAAAGAAAAACTTTTTATCACTTATTTGGACGCAAAATAATAAAGAAAACAAAATGTAATCACACCACGATTCACACTTTCACAAGTGGAATCAAGAACATCCGCATAAAAATCAATTTCTAATTTAAGTCATTTTTAATTTTAGCTGCAATAGTAGATTTGTGATTAACGTTCGGTCTAAAATCGCAATTCTAACACGGTTTTTGGTTAAACAAAACTATTATTCAATTATTGAAACATTTTATTTTCACGACGACAGTATTTTTAAACATCCTAAATTTAAATTTCTTTAAACAATCTTTTCATATTCTGGTTAAAAATATTTAAAATTACATAATAAACGAAATAACTTTTAATAAGCTAAACGACGTCATTCTGCGGTACACAAAAATCCCAACACATGGTGACGAAGTTGCCAGACCATAGATGCCAAGGCAAGCTCAAGCATGGCATTGTTCATGTTCTAATGTTGGTAGCCCTTCTTTTCATTACTTATATAAAGTAATCGGCAAACGAAACTTTTATAAATTTCAGTGACTTTTTAATCATTTGTTCGGTGAAGAATTTGCTTGCTTTGGTGACGCGTTCTACACAATTTGAGCTTTAATATTTTCAGACTTTGGGACTACACTTGTGTTCCAAATTATTGTACTTTCTCAAACTTTGTACTCAAATGTTTCACAAAATTTCAAAATATCTCTAGTTACATATTTAAACTTAAACTTTTTATTTTTAATCAAATCGAAGTACTTTCAATAGCTCCATAACTGTTTGCCATGATATATTGTGCAAACGTATGAAAGCATATGAAGCCTACTCTTACCGATATTCAGTGCTGCAGAATACAGCTTCAGCTTAACGAAATATAAAGTTATTTCATAAAAAAAAAGTTTAATCAATTTTGGCTTCTAAATTCGAAAACTAAATTAACAAAAATCCAATTGATATATATACATTATATAGAAAACTTAAATTAAATGTTGCATTAAAGAACAACCAATCAACAACCTCCATTAATCTAAAATCTATATAAGAAAACCAAAAATGAAACAAACAAAAACATACTCAAATACTCAAAAACCAAATGCCAATTTTTGAATTTATTTCATACAAACAATAGCCAGGGAAACATTCGCAACTCGAATGTGATATTTTTTATTTTAAGCAAACCAACAACAAAGTATTTTTTATTATATATACAAACTTTTCAGTTATATTTACAATATATTAAAGACAATAACTATAAACTTGTGCTGAGAATACACGACTTTTAAAGTCTATTTCCGCCAAAGAAATATGGTTGTCTTTGAAGTTTTCATAAAATGATATTTAGTTAAAATCTTAAACATCCTCAGTTCAAAATATATGTATGTCTTGTATAATAAAATAGATTTACATAATAAACATTTGTAACATTTTTAGTTTCGAGAAAGAGTTATAACACATTTTTAGTTTAAAAAAAAGATAGTTAAATTTTTTCTAACTATATTTAGTAAAAAATAATCGAAGTCCGTTAAGTTGCAATAGTCAATAAATGCCCAGAGCTGTTGCAGAGCTGGGCATTTAATATATAAAACCGGAATAATTTATAGTACAATTTTTATCTACGAAAACATAACAAAAACCCAAATACAATTTTTATAGTCAAATACAATGATATATAAAAGAAATATATATACATATATATTTTTATATTAAACAAATATAAAAATGAAGAATTTAAAATAATTATTGAAAAAATAAGCCAAATAATTTTAAAACTTTATGTTTAAATATGAAATTTCTACGTGAAATATTTTATTTAAACCTAAATGCTTTTAAATTTTAACAGTTTTAGTTTCATTTCAAAGTTATTGTTTTTTAAGCCACACAATACTTTAGTATGTTTTAAGTTTTATAACAAAGAGAGGAATTTTAAAGAAGGACAATTTTAAATGAAGCATATCATATAAAGTCTTTCTGCAAAATAAGTGATAAAAACATTTTAATTAACTTAATTACCACATATTTCTGTTTTAATAAATAATTATGAAACAATTGTTTAAATTAACATCAATGGAAATTGCGTAAATGAAGATTTCAAATAGATCAGATAACAACCACCATTTAAAAGCTAAGATTTTAATTACCCAGACTTGGAAAGGAAAACATTTTAAGTTGCCGTTATTAAACGTGTTGCCTAAATTTTATAAAATATGGCAACATCTACAAACCTTTTAAAAAGCTTTTATGTTTTTTGTTAAATAAACTTTTATTTCAACCACACAAACGAGGAAAAGCACAGCAGCATTTAAAGCTTCAGAGATAGAGAGAGAGAGAGTGACATAGTGAAATACTAAAACCCGTTATTAATTATTCAAAAGGTTAGCAAACAGCAACAATATATGCAAAAAAACAATTTGGTTACCACATACACTAAAAAAAATTACCATAGTCATTATAGTGATACACTATAAAACCGATAAAAACGTAAAAATAACAAACAATAGCCCAGTGATTTATATTTTTTAATTTATATGTGTGTGTATTTTTGAATTTGACTCTGTGAGAATACGGGGGATAATTAAAATACACCGACAAGCTAAACTTAGTACAAATAAAAACTGCAAAATGATTGGCATAAAATAATTTTTATGTTTAAAACTAACAATATAAAGTATATATAGAGTTGCCACCAGTTAGCTAATCTGTGGAATAAACGGTCTCAGTAGACGTATGTGCATACTTCCCCGCCAGTTAACATATACATATATGATTAGAAACCACTGCACCATAAATTAATCATGCCATAGAAAAGGAATTTCCATACGAAAAATATAGAAAACGCAATAGCCCAATTAAATTACAACAATATAATTTAGTTTAAAACATTTCCTTTCATTTACAAAAAGTCTTTCGAATTACAATCTTAGATTTTAACATCTTAAGCCATAAAACAGAAATTTTGCTTGAATATAACAAAACAACTTAATAGAAAAAAAGCAAACGAAAAACGCAATTTACTCTACGATTTATTAAAATAAGCAACGAGTAACTTGTTATAATTTTTTAAAGCCCTTTAATTTACTTTTAAAGAAAACCAACAACTCTTACATATACATACATATGAACATATGCATATATAGATACTATATATGTATGTGTGTATAAACAATTATATTTAATATATAATTAAAAAAATCTAAAATAAACATCTTTTTAAAAATATAAAATATATATAAACAGAGACTGCAAACAAATGTGATCAGATATTTTAATATATATATACATAGGTTTATAATAAAAACAAAACAAAAAACAAAAAAACTAAAACAGATAACTGTTTTAAAAAAATTTAGCAAAAACTAAAGAGTAATAGTAAGTTAAAAACAAATCAAAAACACAAACTAATTAAGCATGAGTAATAATAACAAATAAAAATAAAAAAATAAAAACCTACCAGCCATTTTTTTAAAATATTAACATATAACAACACAAAAAAGCCTTAGGTATTTTATATTTTACAATAGTCTATATATATACAAATTATATATATGAAAATAAACAATAGAAACAATCATTAAAGCCAATTCATTTGCAATAGACCAAGGAACCTATGTGCCTTTTTTATGAAACTGGAAAAAACGGTAGGGTTCCAAAAACCAGGGGTTTCTGTTATTTTAGAGTAAAAACCTTGTAGGGACTTTTTGCCCAACACTTACCTGTACTGCTGCCATACGGTGAAAAGTTTCCCACTGAGGTTTTGCCTTTAAAAATAACAGAAATAATGTTACCAAGTTTTATGTTAAAAACAACTTTATCATTTTCTTTTTAAAACCACCAAGAACAACTTTAGTTATATTATTATACACAAAATGTTTTATTTAGTTCACTGATTGATTGAGACAAATAACTAACTAATATGTTAATATTTTTTTAAAGTAATCGGCTTTTTATATAATGAAATATTTGATGAGGAGGACACTTATAGTCAAGTTTCCTAGCAAATTCATGTTGCATTGAAGTGACAAGATTAATTTCGAGACAAAGTGATCTGTTACGGAGGTATGAAACTACAAATAGGCTTTGATTCAGAAATACCTCAACAGCTCTTTGTCATATACTCGTATGTTGGAGTCGTAGTACGTCAAAACGCAAAATGTTCCTTCTCTAAGGCTGGGCTTATGAGATCTCAGTTAAACTATGTTTAGTAAATCTGACAACAGATTCCTGCAGCCATTACCAAATTTTGTGTAAAAAATTTTGAGGAAATAGCATAGTTTTGCTTAAAATGTTGAGGACTAATTCATACAAAATATTTTATGGTTATTAAAGTTTAATTTGAAAAATTTTCCATTTGTCAAATAAGGAAGTTATTAGCATGAAATATTTTGTATGAATTAAGAAATTGGTATATAACGCAATAATAAAAAACCACAATCAGGGTTTCAGAACACGTTAAACTCCACATCTCAAAAAATAGCCTGAAAGTTTGGAACCGTTGGTTCAATACAAAATACTGGTTTTAGAATCTTAGAGTGTACTTTAGAGAACAAGAAGTTTCTGCGGTTCGATATCATATTGTAAATCAATTTTTGATTCTTTTAATGGTGTTCCTTTTCAAATAAATATTTTTTATATGCAAAGCCAATTTTAATACTTAAAAGAAACAAAATTTCGAAAATCTTGAAAACCTAAAAACCTTAATATTAAACAAACATAAAGAAGAATAAATATTTAAAGTAACATATAAATATAATTATATGATTTTTATTAATTCAGTTTATAAACCAACAAAACCAATTGGACTATTTAATTGATTTTAATTTGTAAACATTTTTAAACAAAATTAAACAATAAACCTAAGTTGTCAACAATAGTGCCAGTAATATTTTTAATAATAAAATATAAAAAAAATATAAGGAACTCTGTTCCAAAAAAAATAAAAATAATAGTTCACTTCATATTAAAAATAAAAACAACCCAACAACAATGCAACAGAAAATGTCTTTCTCGAGGAAAACAAAATTTTTAAAAAGATCATAATTTGTAACCGCAAGAAAGAGAAATAAGGGAACTTTTAAAAAATTGTTAACCACATCACCAACAAACTCCGTAATTATAAACAAAAACAACTTAATTAATTATAAATGAAAGTAAAACTAGACTATAATTTAAGTATATAAATTAATTGATAAACTTTACATATATACATATAGACATATATAAGCAGCTTTTTTAAATGTAAGATTAACTAGAAAACCAAAAACAAAAAAAAAAACTTTTACTAAATTTATTATAAAAAAAACCCAAAACAATTAATCATAAATATCAACATTTATACTATGTTTTAAACAATAACACAAATATAAAAATTATTTCTATTACTACCATAGACAAATATCGGAAACTAATTTAAAAGTATTTAACCATTTTGAAATTGGTTACAATATTAAGGAAATCATATAAATAATTTTCTTTTAAATGGAAAGCTTTTATTGAAGACTTTATCAAATAAAACTGAAAATAAACCAAACCAAACCAAACCTAAAAATACAATAAAATACTAAGAATTGAAAGTTAAGAATATTATTTTTATTTTACAATACCTCTTAAATTTAAACACTCAGAAAAACAGACAGAAAGAAGTACTACATCCAACAAACAGAAAATTTTACACACAACAGATAAGGTAACTCTATAAACCATAATTTTATATGTACCTCTAAGCCATAAAATACACCAGAAGAAAACCTACATACATATATAAGTATAATAATATTGTTTTACATCAATTTGTTTTTATTTAAATATACTATGGGTCTAAAACATTTCGTATAAAAAAGAGACATATATTACATCATTCATGCAACCGGACACTTCTTTTATTCTTTTTGTAAGTGTAGTTATACATGTGCTAGAAACTGTGGCTATCAATTTTGTTCAGTGTATGCACTCTATAAATTCAATTAAGGTGGACTACTGGTACCTATTAAAGCCCTCATTAGTTTAAGCTTTATTATTGTGAAGAAACATCTTGAAACATGCCAAACAATATTTTCTTCCACTAAATTATATTAATAGTAAACTTTTCATGGCCCATTGTGACTTAATGGGCAAAAATACATGACTTTCCCAGCACACTTTTAGCTCTCACTTAAAGTTAAATAATTTTTCAACAGATTTGTCAGCAACAGAACAGGATGGAAAACAAAAACAAACTATAAGTGCCGGCTTTCACTTGAACACAAAACAAAATCGTACAAAACTTGATGAAATAAATAGGTGGCATTGCTACGACAGGTGACACTTTGTTGTTTGCCTACAGTTCTGTTAATGTTTGATTTACAAAAAGTCCTCATTTTCAGTTATCTTGTATTCTTCAGTAAGACAGAATTCCTTAAGTCTTATAAGTGCGACAAAGAAAATCAGCTGTCTCGGGTACCCTATGGGAATATTCAATGAAACAAGAATATTTAAGTGGTCGTGTCTATTTAAAAGTTTTTAAATAAATGAGAAACAATTGTTTGAAAGTGCGTTAAAAGACTTTAATATTATTTCAAACAGCACACTGAGCTGTTTAAATGTAGGAATGATAAACGGAGTTGTTTAAAAATTTTTTAATTACTTACAAAACAAAGTAGAATTATTTATGGACGTGTTTCGCTTGTTAAGTTAATAATTGTCAGGCGTGGCGCTCTCCAATTAGATTTTTGCTTATAATGATTTTTGACACATTCGGTGACTTTGCTCAAACAAAAATTCCGCTTCTTTTTGCCATGTTACACTTGTTGCCCTAGTAATTCTGTCTTAACATCGACACATTCACCACTTGTGTCCGAGAACCACGAAGGCGGTGATCAAATAATTCGAAGATTGTGCAACGGGGATAGTGTTTAATTATTTATGTAGGCAAACATCATGTCGAACACGGATGGCCATATATGGTCGGACACGGATGGCCCATGATAATATAGGAATTCAATGGCTAGCGGAGACACTTAATTATAAATAATGACTAAAAGGTCAAATTAATATTAAGCCATTCAGTCAACAATATCAAGTTTGAATCTACAATTAATCAGCTTAAATAATTGAAATGTTTTTATATGAACTCTAAAGAATTTTAAGAATACGCACATATCCATATATACAATGGTAGTGCTGCCAAGTCTCAGTGCGTGCATACAGTAGTGGTATTCGCACAACGTGGCAAACAATAGCCATCATTTTTAGCATGTCAAAAAAAGCAATTAAGAACTGGAAGCATGAAAGCAAGAAATATATAAAACATGGATTATAACTATGTATATGTATAATTTTTGTTCGGAAGCATATTTACAAAAAAAAGAATTAATTAATTAAAGAACAATAACATAGAATGCACATATATAAAATAAATATTTTAGTTTTTATTACTTTTAAAGATTTTGTATTTAAAATTGGCCTATATTTTGAAATATAAAAATAAAAGCATATTAAAAGAAAACTTGAGGTGAAAAAAGTTTCGATATAAAACTTTTCGGCTTAATACCATTCTATAACAATTAAAAAACTTTGGCTATAAAAGACTTAAGTTGGAAAAAATAAATTAAACATAAACAAAATTTAATAAAAGAAAAAACCTTAAAAACTTGCAACATCACACAAGAAAGTTAGTTTAACTTTAAAAGAAAAGAAAGCAAAAAGAAACACGATTTTAAATTCGATTAAAACAATGAACAATGTTTCGGTCAAGCGATTTCGGACTAAACATTTTGGATAACGTAATTAAACATTTAAAAACAATGAAGTACTTTAAACATAGAAAATGAACAATTTATTAAGGAAAATTTTCATAAAAAGGTGAATTATTTTTGGGTTGAAAAATATTTTAGGTTTAAGAAAAATAAGAAAAAAAATACTGTAAAAAAATATGAAAAAAACAACACTTTCGGTAATGTTCCTATATAATTATATTAACAACCACAAAAATTTATAAAAATTTAGGCTTAAAAAATTTAATTAAAAACTTTTTGGTGTAAAAATTATACAACTCAAAAAAGTTAAGCAATTTATGAAAATTTTCTTAAAAAAATTGCCAATTTTCTTTAATAAATTTATTAAAAAACTACTCTAAGATAATAAAAACAAAAATTTATAATTTACAGGCAGTATTTTTGTAAAAAAAAATAACTTTAAATTTTTGTTACAACAAAAGCAAAAACATTTTTCATGATATTAAAAATATAAAACATTTCGGCAATAACTCCAAGAATATTTAAACATTTTCAGTTACATTTTAAGTTTTCAAATTTTCGTTTGTTTATTTTTTATTATTCCAAAAAATTGTACTTGAAAAAACGCGTAAATAAAATCAAACAAATGACAAACAAATGGAAATGACAAAATTCAAAAACTCCAATGAAATTTTAGCAAAAACTCAGTTTGGATACAAAAAACCATTTTGGAAAAACCTTATGATAAAAAATATAAACTCTCGGCCATGTTTGGATAATTTTCTCTCGGTGTAAGTCCAGGACAAAAAACTCAAAATCTCAAAAACAGCAAAATTACAAAATTTTAACTAAATTAAAATGAAAAACTAAACAAAATTTTGAAATTTTTGGCATATTAACAACAACAACCACAAAAACGTGAAAAAGACCACATTGTCAAAAAAATTTAGAAAAAAGTGAAAAACTAAGTGGAATAAAAATAATTAATTAAAAAATTATATCACTAAAAAAAGTACAAGCTTATTTTAAGCACCTTCGCGCCTTATCTTTAAGATTAAAAAAATAAAAACAAAAATAACTTAAAAATTAAAACAAAAAAACATCATTATAATAAAATTTGTAAAAAATCCAAAATTAAAAATGATTTTTTAGTCGACGTTTTGGCTTTTACTCAAATATTTGATTCTTTGGTTAATTCTTACTTGTGTTTTCGTTTTAGGTTCTAAATTATTATTTGAATTTTTAAATAAACTGGAAAAAACAACAAAAAAGTGAAACAAAATCTGCCTTAAATTATAGTAACGAAGCCTTTCTACTTTGGAAAAAAGAAGGCTTAGATACGCCATCATCATCAGTAGTTAACCCTTGCGTGTTTGACAGGTACATTCCACATGAGATAAATATATTAAAACATTTTTCTGGGGTACGACTTTGAGCACAAAAGTGGGAGAGTTTTGGTCTCTATTTAGAGTAATACAAAAAAAATTTTTTACACGCCTCTGCTACGATTCTACATATCGAAAAGTATACAAACTCCAGTCATATATAACACATTCATGAATACTCGCCAACTGACAATTAGTCCTTTTGGACATTGCACGCAGTTGAGTTAATTCAGTTTAATGTTTTCTTATGATAGAGATCCTTATATAAAGATCTAAAAATAACTTGTTTATATTTAAAATATTGTGCGCAGAGTACAACTGTTTAAAACTGTTTACTTTAATGTCCTATTAAAGCTCAAATACTTAGCAAAGGGTTAATTTAAATACAACACTGCTGGAAACCAAGCAAAACTAATAACAATAATAATAAAATTAATTGAAAATAAATTGAAGCAAAAATACCACAAAATTCCAAAAACACTATCACAAAAAATATCTCAAAAATGAAATAATTACAAACAGAAATGCAAACAAAAAATCTATAATTTCAATTTATAAGTTACAAAACAAAATTCAAAATTTTAAGCAAAACGAAAATAAAATAAGATGCAGATTAAATTATAAAAAAGTGTATTCTACGTTATTATCACTCAAAAATTGAATATTTTGGAAAAAAATATATAAAAAAATATATTATACTTTGAAAGCAAACATATAGAAATTAATACACTTTAGTTTTATTTTTGAGTTTTATTTAATTTACAAAACTGTATGTATAAAAAATCACTCGTAAGCATTTATGAATTACAAACAAGAAAACTTTGTTTAAACAAACTCTTATAATTAAAAGCACACGTATATTATTATTATTATCAAGTATCATTAGAAATGTGTATATTTATATGTAACAAAATATCATTAAAAAACAACTCTAAACGATTTCATCAAATGATAATTTTCTAAAAATTTAATTTACGTATTTTAAGGCTATAAAAATTTAACCCTAAAACCCCTACTTTCAGGTCTCATTTTATATAACGACTTTTGTTTTCAAACCCGGTTTTAGGTTAACTTTGAAAAACGTTAGAACAGTATTTTATGATTTAACCATTTATTTACAGGATGGCATTACAAACTTCTGTATATAACAGAAGTCTTAGTTATATATCTATATTAATGACAAGTTTTGATAAAATTTTTTTAATTTTTAACTTTTTATTAAAGAAAAACTAAAAAACTTGTTCTTTTCGAAGAAGTTTTCCTAACTGCAACACATATTTCAGTTATAGAGGATGTTTATCATATTTCTTTAGTTCTCAACAAAAATGTTAAATACTGCAGTGATTTGAGCTGAATTTCAAATTTATTTATGTTATTTCAATAAAATAATTTAGCTAATTCTAATAACTTTTCAAACAATTTCTCAGTGAGAGCCAAGATTAAAATTAGTTTGCTTTATCGCAAAAAGTTTTCAACAAGAAGCTCGCACGTGAAATTTGTAAACTTGGCATCACTTTTCAAATATTTACATACTTTAAACTACACCTGCAAAAATGCTTGTGTGTAGAAACAGACATATTCAGCCCATATCATGCAACACAACCACTTTTGACAACCACAAAACAGTTTTGGCAATAGTTATGAAGGCAAACACAACGACTTTTCTGAAATAACCGGCTTTATTGAAATATTCTCCAAGTAAGTAAATTTTTTGTTATTATTTCGATTTAAAAATATAATAATAAACTTTCGAACAAACAACAATTTTTGGAATACAACTACATTTCGAAGCATTTTCGGCAAATAAATAAACTTTTTTATTTTATGTTACAATATTCGATCAAAAAATTTACAAAACACAACAACAATTAACGCTCAAAAACAACCAAGGGCCACAACGTCCGATCTAAAGTGCCTTCAAAAACAAAACAAACAAAAAATAAAAAAAAATTATTTTTTACCAAAAATAACACTTAAAAACTACTAAAATTTTAAACAAATTAAAAGAAATGTTAATAAATTAAATGAAAAAAATTGTATAAATTAACTTAAAAATTAACAACAAAAAAACGAAACATTTTAAACAAACGGGCCCTAAATAGACCAAATTTACTAAAAACCAACTCCATATAAACTTCAGAAATATGATAAATTAGTCCAGCCAAATATTACTAGTCTTAATTTGAAAACCTAGAAAAAATAAAAAAATTTGTTAACAAAAACAAATTTGATTTCTAAAGGGCGTTTTAGGGTTACAAACTATTTTATTTTTATATTTTTATAAATGTATAATATTTGATTCATAGTTTATTCTTAACTTTAATAAAATCTTGAGCATTTTTCATAAATCAATTTAAGGCTAAAACTGGTTTAGGTATAATATATTACAAAATTACATCATAACTTCATGAAAAAAAACAAATTTATGGTAAAAATTATGTAATAATTTAGAAGAAGCATATAAGAAAAAAGAAAGAGAAAACTCTAAAACAACTTAATAACTTGAGGAGTTTTTATATGAATTTTTATGGTTTATATATAAATGAAAATCAATATACAACACTGACACTATATAATATACACTGAAAAAAATTACAACAATGGACAAAAACACAACTTTAGTTATTAGGACACTCTAACGTGAACAACATCCCAAAAATCGTATTAAGAAAAGAAAATAATTATTTAAGTCAAAGTAAGTATAATTAATACTTAATAAAACAAGTAAACTACAATTTTAAGCTAAATTAATTTTCTTTAAACACAGAGGAAAGTTAAACGGAAGGTTAAGTTAAGCAAAGGAAGAAAACGTTCCTGGCATTTAGTTTTTTTTTTCTTTTCAAACATATAAAAACATGTCATTTATATATTTTATAATTTTTGAAGTTTGGCATATAAAGGAGAAGAAGCAAAAAATAAACAAAAATCTAGTGAAAATTAGCAAAATTTTAAGAAAAACTAAGATTACAAATAAACAAAATAATCTTATCAACTATTCAAATACGGGCAAAGTTTGTAAATTATTAATAATAAAAAGAAGCAACAAAAACAAAAATTATTTAGATACCAATTTCCAAAAACTTAACAATTGGCTAACTAATTTCGTTTTCAACCTACAACAAAGGAGGTAAACAATATTCCTTAGAACTTCCCAGCAATTAAACAAATGCATAAAATCCCTTAAAATAAAACAACTTTCTTTTAAAAAAAGCGTTTTTAACAACAAAAAAAAAACAAGCAAACAAACTGTCATAAAACCACAACTACCACATCTTAATTATTAATTAAAAGTAAAATTTAAAAAAAATTTACATATTACAAAAATCTATAAATAAAAGTATATATGCATATATATGTATATATATATATATATATATATATATATATATATGTATATATATATATATATATATATATATATATATATATATGTATATATGTATATATATATATATATATATATATATACATATACATATACATATATACATATACGATATTGGTAGCAATTTATTATTAATTCCAAGTAAAAAAAACTCTATATTTGGCATTTTAGTGTTTTTTATTCTTCAATTACAGTAACACTGAAAGTTATAAAAAATTTTTTTTTATCTACCAAAAGTTTGATAAAAAACGTACATTTGAATACTATTTGAATATTTTGGAAATGAAATAATCTTTAAATTTTTCGTTGTTATTTTGTTAGTAAAATAATGAAAAAAAACTAAAAATTTTTAGTTAACTGCAATAGACCGGAATTATTTCCATACAAGAGTACAAACAAATTTAGGATAAACAAAAGTTTTTTACATAAATAACAATTAAAAAATATATAAATATAAAATAAAAATAATTAAAATATGTACAAAAATGTTACACAATGCTTGAACAAATATAATAGAGCGCATATGAAGTGCATCACAATGCACCGCAGTGTAAACAAAACAGGTTTAAACAGAAAAATAGTTCCTGGCAACATTTTCATTGAAATTTTTAACGAACAAAAACTTTTAACGAATATTTCATGTGTAACATGGACTTTCGAAATATATTCTAGCGCGGACTTGCAAATGACGGCTTTTTGATAGATTTTCATAAAACCTGTTTTACCATACAAAATTATTTTGTTAAAATCAACTTAAACCCACTTTAAATTGGTTTCAAGTAGATTTCATGAAACGCAACCTTTTATTGTCTGTGCTAAGTGGTGTGTTGCCAGAAAATCCACCACACCCTCATGTTTTCTTTAAGAATTTGCACAATTTTTACATGGAATACTCGTAATGTGATTTGCAATCACTTATTAAATTTGTTTAAGTATTTTCGTAATTTTAAAGTATTTATTTAAAATATATAACAATTTTCAACTTTAGCGCGCATTTTAAAATGCCTAAGTTTTTCATACAAACTCTAACTGCAATATTCCAGTTAAGTGTTACAAAAAGTAGGGATAGCACAACAAATACGGCTTTTTCTTTAAGAGACTTAATTTATTGTGGTCAATTTTATTGAACAACTTGTGTGTTGAAACCAGAACTCGTAGTGTCAACGTAAAATTACATGTTTATGGTTTCAATCTTAAAGCCAGGTTTTAACATTCATTTCGAAAACACTATAACTTTACGTTATAAGTTTATTTTTGTAAATATAAATAAAAACAAATTGGAATTTCTCTATTAGGTAATCAAACCTAAATCGTCACTTTTGTGTCGATCTTCTCATCCTTCTTCATCTGTCCCCTCAATTCTAGTTCCGGCGCAATGCACGGCATATCTGGGAATCAGCCTTTGAGTGCTGGTCCGCGTTAAAAAAAATCACTTTTGTGTGTTAAAAAATTTCAGCCTTTCGATGCTTGAAATTTCCGAAGGCACGAATATTATTAAGAGTTGGAGTGTTGTTATTATTTTCCAACATTCGAGGTGGAACATAAGATCACTTCTAGTCCGCATGGTTTGGTTAATCTAGTGTTTTAAGGTAACCAGGAGATGAACCCGAAGCATCCAATTCTATACTAGAGCTAGCAGCTAGCAATATAAGCAACTGCATGCAGCTCCTTAGATATAAGACACAGTTTTATTTCACTCCTAGTACTCCTGTCTGAAAAATGTTTCCCTTCACACGTTCACTCAAAGAAGTTTTATTACAATATATAATGAATTATAAGCAGTGTTCGGACAAGATCCCTAATGCCCATCTATCATCAGAAAAAAATCATCCTGCACATTAAAGAAATATTGAATGTCAAATTTTATCGCCACGTGATAAATATGAGAAAATTTTGTGTTTTCACAAAAACAAATGAAAACAAAAAATTTTATCTTCCCACTGTTTAACGATGGCGCAAGCTGTCATTCGATCATACAAATAATGTTCAAAACAATAACAAGTTCGAAAAATTGTTTTTGTTTCATATGTATGTTATTCATCGATCGATCGATCGATCAATAGCTTGCGATATTATTAACCAGGCAGTTAACGTTAGACTTATAATCAATACAATTAAATTTGTATGGGCTTGATCATAAGTTCTTGTCAAAAACGAGCAATTGAACGAGTTCGACACATCATACAATTACCTGTAGAGAAAACGACAAAACTTGGATATTTATGTGATTCTGATTTAAAACTCTGCCAAGTTTTAGTATAACAAGCAGTACTGGCATTCGTGTGTTTGAAGCATTGTGTAGTAAAAAAATATAAAAAAATAATAAAAATATATATTTACTAAGAAAGTTAATTAAAAACCCAAAGAAATAAAAAACGTCTTTAAAAATCCTTAGTTTATATTTTGTTCCAAGACAAATATCAACGATTTTTAGTTCGTTCTAAAACCTTCAAAAGCAACATGATTTTGAAAAATTTTGAGACAGCAAAGATTAAAAACTTAAGCAACTGGAAGTTTAAAGTTTAGGAGACATTTAAGAGTTTTTGACACACCCTGAATAAGAACAATAACAACACCAAAAGATATTTGAATTACATTGAACATATAATTTCTAAATTAAAAAAAAAATCAAAACTTACTAATTTTTTTAAAGAAAAATTTTAAAACTACTTTCCTAAAACAACCAAAAGATCAAATTTGTGGAGAAATTTTTAATTATATTTTTCAAAAACAAAAGATTTTTAATATTAAATTATATCAGTCTAAGTATTAAAAGAAGAAAAATAACCAAAAATAATAAGGAAAACCACATACAATTATAAAAATAAAATATAATATTATATAATATTTATATGTCATAAACAATAGCGAAAGAAATATGTATTATTAAAAACAAAACTACTAATCCCCTGATTTCTTTTTAACGAAAGCAAAAAATTAAAAAGACAAAAATTCATATAAATGTATACTCTACTTCAAAAAGAAATCTACATCCCTAAACTGACATATTAAAGCTTCAACATTATCATTTAACAAAAATAATAATACATAATAATATTAATTTAATAAAAGTTTTGGAAGTTCGGATAAAAACATATTTAAAATCTAGAAACAGTTCCGGTTGTATTTAATAATTGAGTTTCAAAAATGGTAAACACAAAAACATACGGCTCGCATTTGATTAGAAAATTACAAAAAAAAAAGTAAATATTAAATAAGTAGTACATACTTATAAAAAATTAAAAATAAAATAAAAAATATATATAGTTTTATGTTACCACTTTTCGACATAAAAACCTTTTTTATGTAAAAATAAGCAAATTGTAAATTTTTATTTGGAAATCCCCTACTGGCTACAAAAAATACACACATTTTCAACACAAAAACAAAATAAGAAACCATTTGTATGTAAACAAATTTTAAGATAAAAAACATATTTGGTATTAAAAACTTAAAACAAAACTTAAAAACAAAAAACTTATGGTATTTATCACGAAAATATATATAAAACAAAAAAACTTGAAAATAAAAAGAAAAACTCTCAAAAACCACAATTAAGCTATAATATGTCATTTTTAATCATAAATATTTTATTGAAATTATGTAAAATTAAAGAAAAAATAAAACAAAAAATCCAAAAAAAAAATTATATTGTTTATTTTCATCTTGAAAAATAAAGTTTTAAAATCATATAAAAATAGTAATTTTTGAAAGTTGGTTTCATTGAAATAAAGAAAGAAATTGCTTAGCTTAAAGGTAAGTCTAGTTGCTTTAACGCCATTATGCAAAACAATTGATGTTGCTTTCAATATCGTTGTTAACACTATTTTTATGCAAAAGCATTTGCTAAAGTAAGCACAAGCCCACTTTAACCTCACCTCACGTTAACGTAGTTTTATTTATGTACAAGTACCCTATTCGCAGCCCTGTGCAAATGGTCTGGCATCATAGTATTTGCAAAATAATTATACTCCGCACCAACAAAATACATTGGAAATGCTCTCAAATACTCTCTCATATTGCAAATGCAATAATAAAAGACATTTTGATTATTTAGCAAAAATGGATTCAAATAGGATAATATTTAAAAATCAGTCGCAAAGCAGCTCTGAGTCAGTTAACATCAAGCCTCGTTGGCAATTATTTTTTAAGTGCAGCCAGACCACTGATTGTTTACTCTCTTTCGAGAGTTTTGCGTCTCACTCGCACTAGTTAATTTCAACACCTCAGATAACTGTATAGTTTTACAGTTCTTCTGAGGAATATTCCGTGGTTAACTACGTTGCTACTTCCTATGTGAAGGCATAGGTCGTGTACAGTCAGTCACAGTAACGGAAGAAAATACGGGTTAATAACATCGCCGGCATATGGTCTAAGTCACTCCGTCGGCATCTGTGCACCAAATACTTTGCAAATTTACTTTGTAAAGTATTTCAACATACAAATACAATTTAAAAATCGAATGAGAATGAGTACTTTGTTGACGGATATTAAATCAGCTGCGTGTTCTCCATTTTATTTATTTAATGTTTATTTTATAAAACGTCAAAAGTTAAAAGTTGGCCAACTTTCGTACTTTGCGATGACGCAGAAGTGCTGAATATGACAACTCACATAAGAAAGTATTTATTTCAACGCAGTTGTCAGTTGAAAAAGGTGACGCATAACGAATGACGGATTCTACGTGTCTCGGTCTTTAGCTCGTATACAAATATCCAATTTAACCAAAATTCGCCAAAAAAAATACTTTAAAAAAAAAACAATAAAATATATGGAAAACGGTTGACTTTAAAGGCCATCGCTGCAACTTCCCGCTAATTCGAACCGCAAATCTATCGTAACGCGGTGTGTTCTGCTGTTCTATTCTTTAAGCTATGGCAGTTCAAAAGTCCAAAGCACGTTTCAATTCAAGTGCCAATTGAGTCTTTCAATTGAATTGATTCAACTGAATTGAAAGATTTTCAAATGTATATTTTTATATTAAATTTAAAAATTAAAAACTTTCAATGATGTTGAAAAATGAGAAAAGCGGCGATGAATTTGGTCAAAATAATAAATTCAAACATAAATTTTGACAACTGATCAAAAGAGTCGAACACACAATCAAATTCTTCTTTTTCTTCAACCAACTCGACAACTGCCAAACTAATCAAATGGCAAAGCCATACATGGCTTGATTTGGACAACAAGCGAATCAGTAGCCAATTGGATTGAAACGTGTATGGGACGCTTGATAAGAATTTGATAAAGCAATACTATTTCAATTTTAAAACTGCTATAACTTCTGGATGAATTAACCGATTCCCACGAGATTGGCGGTGATTGGTGCAGTTTTTCTAGTCCTACATATAAAAAATCGAGAACACTAATTGATCAGATATATAATTACGGAATTTTTTTCAAACCATTTTCATGATATCTCCCGAACGCTATATACCGGTTCGTAGCGTATTCTTTCAATGTCAACAGCTGATTATTTTGTGTAATCAATCGATAAAGCAGTTTGGAAGTTATCCCAAAACAAGCACATTTGAAAAGAAAATGTTCTAATTTTTTTTTGGAGATTTCTCGAAATCTACCGGTCCGATATAAGTTTGAGAGAATTCTTTTAAATTCGGTCAAGTCGAAGAAAAGTTATAAGCGGTTCACATACTTTCACACACACACACATATTTACATACATACAGGGTGCTGTTGGCTGAAGTAGTTAACACGAGACTATGAAGCGGAGAATCATGATAGTTGTTGTCCTCCTGTTTCAGTGATGAAGGCATGGCCCTGGTCACTGAACGTAACTGGCAGCGACTGACACTATCAAGTAGTGAAGAGCAGGAAACAGGCTCTCTTTCGTCGTCCCTGTAACAAAAAATTACTTCGAAAAATTTCTATCTTCCCATCTTTCTTCATCTGTTCCCTCAATACCATCCCTCCTTTTTAGTCACGGCGCAATGTACTGCATATGTTGGGGTCATGCCCTGGGTGCTGGTCCGATTTAAAACAAACAAAATAGTGACACCCTCTCAGCTGTAGTCAGGAAAGGTTCCTTAGAACCTAAAATATCGAGATCTGGCGAAACTCGATTTCCTGATTTTTTGAAAATTTACAATCTTCTTAGCGGACAGTTAAAAATGTATTAAATTAGCATTCAATCAAAATATATTTTATACTAGTGATCTTTTGGTTGGAACAAACAGAATCACTTAAATTTTTCTTCATTTGTTATGTTTTTGTTGTTTTTGCCCCTTAGAAGGCTTAAAACCCGTGTACTTCTACATCATTTCTGAGAAATCACTTCCTTTACCTGATAATCGAGTATGTGATAGAAATCGATCGATTTAAAAAGTAAATCACTTTTCTAAATCGACTAGTGTGTGATAGATTTCGATCGATTTTATATTCCACTTATGTTTCATTTCCATATAATTGTTATAATTAGAAAACTACAAAATCTTATAATACAACTTTTCACTTTGTGTTTTGTGAATGACATTTCTCAAATATATAAATTGAAATTAAAAAATATACATAGATTTTAGATCAATAAAATGGCTTTTGTTACTGCAGTTTCTCTAATTCTTTTTGAAGAAAGGAATGGGGAAGACCGAAAATTTAAGAAGAAGATGTTTAAGAGACAAATCAGATCCGTTGAGTTTACCAGAAGAAACTTAGAATTTTATTTGTGTACAAAAACAGCTCTATATCATATATAAATACATATGTATGTGTGTACGTATTAATATAAACAGATTTGTTGAATGTTTTCGTTTGAATAAAGAGGGGTTTGTAATTATTTTGAATAATATTGGAAACCGTTTGACCCGTACATCCATTCCACTTTCAATTCAAGTAGCAGTTTCCAGTTGAAATTGCTTCCTGTTTATTTGATGCAATTTTCTTCTTAATACAGGTCTTCCAGTCGCGCCATAACTTAATTAAATTTGTGGAATAAGTATTTTTAATGAGCATCTTGTAAACCCATAAGTGCATTAAAACTTACTTTCTTCCAGCCAGTCGTGTCATGCGTTGGCGGTCCATGGCTATTCAAATCTGTGGTCAAATCAGAGCATAAACTCTCTCCATCCACGCTGCGTCCTTTGGTAAAACCCCTGGCAGTATCTGGATGGTTTTCCATAAACTGGATCAAGACATCTTCCTGGATATTATTCTTATGCTTTCCACTGCAGATGTTTGTAACAAAAAACTACTTTTTTATTTTTATATAGTTTAACTTACATTTTTGTTAAGCTGCTTCGCCTTTCGTTCAAGTAAAAAGTGCCGATTTAAAAATGGTTTTAAACCGACATTATCGAAATTCGTCACATGTTAAAATGGTATTTTTTTTATTGAAACAAAGTGGAATATGAAATCGTTGCACCAAATCGACGTAGGGTAACACATCACATGTTTTGTCGATTTGAAAAAGTTTTGACGACGAAAACGATTTTTATCACATACCTGAATATATAAAATAGTCCGAACATAATTGCATTCGTGTTTGTTCGTCATTTTCAAACTCTGATTTTTTGTCATTTATTTTCACTTTCCAATACTAACGCGTAACGAAACATTATGCATATAGTACATCCAATCCTTTATAACTTTAGCTAAAACTAAACTTTATTTTCTTTCTAGCTTTTCAGCTAAAGCTTCGAAAACGATTTTCTATATTTAATGTTGATCTGCAACTACTAGACAATGAGTGGCGACCGCATACACTTTTATATCATTAGAAATATGAACTCAGTATAGCTTTAGTGAGGGCAGTATACTGGTGAAGAATTGTTTCCAAATTTCCAAAAAGTCGTTCAATCTCTTTTGGTTTTGCTTCTGCAGAAAAAATATTTAACAATTTAAAAAATTGCAAAACAGATTTCAGAAATAAATTATTCGCGGTAGCAATTCCGTTAATTTTTATTACGAAAGAAGGAAAAGAATAGAACAATTATATGTGATACGAAGTACTGCGATAATACAAAATAATTTCAAAGATTTATATACAATTTTTAAACTTCTCTTTTATAATAGTATAAATAAATGCTTGTATGTATCAGAGATCTCAGAAATGTTGTTGTACGTTTCTGAGATCTAATCTACACCTTTAATACAATGTACACCTTGAATACACTATAGACATTGTCTTTCTTTCATCGTGTACACCTTCAACTTGTGTATAATAATGAGTGTACTCGTGTACATCTCGTGTATATGCTTGGTATACCCTTCACAAAAAAGTGAAAGGGTATATATAGGTTTGTCATTCCGTGTGTAATTTCTCAATATGGGACCCCATAAAGTATATATATTCTAGATCCTTATGAATAGCGATGACGATTGAGCGATGTCCGTCTGTCTGTACGTGAAATTCGGTTTCCCAAGCTCCCTGAAGAGCTAGAGACTTTGTTCTTGGACCGTTGGATTGGAAATGAACCTAAATAGAGTGGTATTGAAAGATCCGACGTACGGCTCCAGAGCTTTGAAGCTTACACCTATTTCTCGACGCAAAATTTATTACAAAAATAAATTATTTTTTAACTATTTTATAATTTAGGACGAACAAAAGTGGTATCAAAAATTCAAAAATAAAAAATAAAATTTCGAATTCAGGGTTGTACAAGTGCAATATTTTATAGTACATGAAAGTGACCAAAATGGTTGCAAAATTTGACTTTTTCTTAAACAAAACTACTTTATACCTCATGAAAATATGCATTGATAAAAAAATGTAAAAAAATTTAAATTTCGCTTCCAGGGTAGGGAAATTGAAATTTTTTGTTATACATGAAAGTAACCAAAAAGACAATTGACGGTGTTTTTTTTTTGCTAACTAAAACTATTTTATATTTTAGGAAAAACAAAATTGGTATCAAAAATTTCAAAAAAAAAATATCAAAATTTCGAATCCAGGGTTGGACAAGTGCAATATTTTATGGTTCATGAAGGTGACCAAAATGGTTCAAAATTGTAATTTTTTCTTAACTAACACTACTTTATACCTCATGAAGAGTTGCATTGGTAAAAAAAACAAAAAAAAAATTAAAATTTCGCTTCCAGGGTTGGGATATCGAAATGTTTTTTAAACATAAAAGTAACCAAAAAGACAACTAAAGTCGGTTTTTTACTAATTAAAACTATTTTTTAGTTCAAGAAAAACAAAATTGGTATCACAAATTAATAAAAAAAACAAAATTTAGATTCCAGAGTTGGATAACTGCAATATTTTGTAGTACATGAAATTGACTAAAATGGTTACAAATATTAAGTTTTTCTTAAATAAAACTATTTCATGCCTCATTAAGAGTTGCATTGGTAAAAAAACCAAAAAAATATTAAAATTTCGTTTCTAGGTTTGGGAATTTGAAATATTTTTTCTGCATAAAAGTAACCAAAAAGGCAATTGACGTTGTTGTTTTTGCTAATTAAAACTGTTTTATAATTCAGGAAGAACAAAATTGGTATTAAAATCTTAAAAAATCAAAATTTCGACTCCAGGGTTGGACAAATGATATATTTTATGGTACATGAAAGTGACCAAAAACTATGTTATAGCACATTAAGAATTGCATTGGCAAAAAAAAATAAAAATTCGTTTCCAGAGTTTTAAAATCGAAATATTTTTGGTACATAAAAGTACCCACATAAATTTCCAATTTTGTTTTTTTTTCAGTGAATTAAACATATTTTATACTTCGCTAAGAATTAAATTGGTATTAAAAATTTTAAAAACTAAAAATTTGGTTCCAGGGTTGGATAATCGAAATTTCTTAGTACATAAATTTAGCCATATAAGTTCCTAGTTTCTTGTGGATGAAATCTTTTTATACTTCGGGAAGAGTTAAATTGGTATTAAAAACAAAAAAAATGTAAATTGTTAATTTTTCAACGGGCTTAAGTTCGAATCTGCATGACTGCAAATTATTTTTTGTTATTTTTATTAATAAATGAATTTGTTTTTAAATTCTATTTATTATTTTTATATTAAGATTGGAATATTAAGAATATTTTCAATAATCATCAAACCAGCAGAACGGATCAGTACTGATTTCGAGGCCGCTACGCCATCTCATCAGCGTTCTTTGTTCAATTTTTCCACTATTGCAAGTGGTGCTAGTTAGTAGGAATATCAACTATTTAACCAATATTTTAACGAAAATTGAATATGAGAAGTTGAATGTAATAACTTAATAATATGAATGTGATAACTTCTCATATTCAATTTTCGTTAAAATATTGGTTAAATAGTTGATATTCCTACTAACTAGCACCACTTGCAAAAGTGGAAAAATTGAACAAAGAACGCTGATGAGATGGCGTAGCGGCCTCGAAATCAGTACTGATCCGTTCTGCTGGTTTGATGATTATTGAAAATATTCTTAATATTCCAATCTTAATATAAAAATAATAAATAGAATTTAAAAACAAATTCATTTATTAATAAAAATAACAAAAAATAATTTGCAGTCATGCAGATTCGAACTTAAGCCCGTTGAAAAATTAACAATTTACATAAAGAAAAAGTTCGACTAACAAAAATTCATACATAATTTAAAACAAAAAAAATCTAAAAGACGATTCTACGGTTGGACAAAGTTTTTTGGGTACATGAAACGGATTTTTACTTTTTGTTTTTAAATTAAACATATTTAGTATTTTTGAAAGACGTTCAGTGGTATTAGAAACAAGAAAAGCTAAACATTTAGATTCCTAGCCGAAATAGGACAGCCGAATATAGCACTTTTACTTGTTTAATTTGAAACTGCTGCGTATGTATAATATTTTTAGTGTTTGCTTTTACTGCGCACACTTACATTAATTTTATGAAGTTACAAAACAAATACAATGTTACCATCTCCACAAATGTGCATACGTACATTAAGTGAATTCAACGTTTCAATGTCTTCAATGTATACACTTGAGGTATGATGCACAGTCCTGTACACTCAAGATTTATTTGGGTATAAAGTGAGGCATGCATACATTTTTCAATGTCATGTTTTTCAATGTCTTTGATTTAAACTTGTGTGTACAGAGGATAAAATATGTACTCTATTTCGAACTCTGGTATGTATATCTAAAAATCTAAGAAAAGGATCAAACCCATTTATATTATATTGGTTTGATCAAAGATTGTTGTCAAAGACAAGCGAATGAACCAAGTTGTTCCTAGCCAACTTGGTAATGTAAGTATGGAAGTCCCACATCTCGTTGTACCGAAGTTGGTTCTCCCAATTCCAGCAGTCCCCTCCTGCTCTTTTCCAACGAATCCCTCGAATTCTCAACAAAAAGCTAAAAATTTTCATTTCAGCACTACGTACGAAACTATTGTACTTAATATACATACATAAATACTCATGTGTACATACTTACTTTATTAACTTTTTATTATGTACAAACAAGTATAAATTACACTATGCGACAAATGGAGACGTTTTGAAAAGTGCAAGGTCGTGACTATATGGGTTCAATTCTACTATCAAATTGTAGTGAAACCCTATACTCAGTTTGGCCAATTTGGTGACCGTTTTGTTTTTATGGGCCTCCAAAGTTTCCCAATATTAGCATGACGCCCAAAAAAAGGTGCCATAAGTTTTTGCTAAATAGCTAATCAGCACTTAAAAATATCGCTTAATTATGTCCGTCAAAAATGTAGCCAAGAGTAGGTTAAATATTTGCTTTTGTAATATCACTCCATGTTATAGGAATTAAGTGTTAATTGAGCAATCACTTTAAACTTACAATTTTGTATGGTTAATTGAGCTCAATAAAGGCATTAACTTCGATAAGCTAAACACCATATATTGGTGCTATATATAAATCAAAGTACTATATTTGCTTCATAATTTTTAACACATATACATGTGTTAGCCTTGAAGTCTCTGGTGACTAACGTACACTTGAACTCACAGGTAAGCGTTCTCTTTTGCATAAAGTTCCTAATCATACCCCAATTATCAGGCCATCTCACTAGTACAACAATGCAACAATACCAAAAACAGCAAGAGCTTTGCTGGTATAAAAATGTTCCATCTTGTTCCAATACTTTTTAAAATAACATCGTTAGAACGTAAACAAAACTCATAACGACGGGGGAAATGTAAACAGCTTTTGACATTATGAAAAATATTTGGTGGTCAAAACACAACTCTGCGGAAAATCATCAGGAGAAGTGAGATGACCTGTTTGTTCGTACATGGCCCCTAATGTGTAACACAAACATTTTTGCCACATACAATATATTTTTTAAAAGATCTTCAAAATAAAGGTGACAAACTTTATGTTGAAATTTGTCAAATAAGCATATTACGCGCTTACAAAATCAAATTTTTGTCTATAAAAATGTTATCTAATTGCAAATTTAATTAAAAGCATCAAGTATTTATGTAATAGGAGCAACATTCAGGGGACGACTATTACATATGCAGTGCATCGTGCCGAAACATGGAAGATTCGTTATAGAAAGGAAATAGAGGGGGTAGTGTTTGTAAATAGATATATGATTTGAACTTTCTCATACTATATGGCGGGAACCAACATTTCCCATTTACCCAACCTTTACCCAAAATTTCTTCGAATAATTGGAGATATTATATTAATCTTCGACTCAGTTGGACGAGAAACTTAACCAAATATCAAAACTAAAACAAGAACTCAACAAGTGAAAACGTTATATTCGACCGGGTCGAATCTTAAATACCCTCCAAATATTTAGTAAGTAAATTTAAAATGTTTAACTTGGTGGGACAGAGTTCCTTTAAGACATCTATGTACCCAATTTCAAATCTCTCTTTTAACAGAGTCATTCCGGCAAGAGTCTTGGGGGAGACGTTTGACCTCTGCAAAATCAGAGAACATCTCAGCTTCTTATGGGCTTAAGGAATAAAAATTGTTCAATATTTGTACTATTTTTGCATATAATATCGTACGTCAACTCCCACTGAAAAGGGCGGGGTTCAAAAATATGCTATATCATGTTTTCCGCAGACGAACGTATGGGCAATGCTAAATCAGACTTCAGGGCCGATGGGGGAGACATTTCACCTTTACCATAAAACTTCAAAAATAAATGTTCGGAATAATTAAATGTGAAATTTATTTAAATTATTAATTTTTTTATAGGGTCATTTAGAGGACAAAGGGGGCGGAGACGGTAGGGCAGAGGGGTACCAGGTTACGTCTCAGCTTCGTCATTAAAGCTTAAAAATATTATTTTTAAGGAATGTCGGCTTAAGTAAAACAATTTGTTAAATCTTTACAAAATTTTGATGGCTTTAAGTTTAACCAAAAAAGAATATGGAGGGTATATAAACTTTGTCATTCCGTTTGTAGGGCAGCGAAATATCCATCTGAGACCCCATAAAGTGATGAAATCTAAGACGATCTGAGCATGCCCGTCCGTCCGATTGTGAAAGTCACGATTCAGTCCAAACGAAAAGAGCCAGACTCTTAAAATTTAGTACAAATATATTTTGAATGATAGCACAGGTCAGGTTCGTAAATGGGCTGAATCGGGCCAGACGGAAAAGAGTTCCCCTAAAACGAACTAAACCAACCTCTAAAAAACAACATAAATTTAAAAGTTTTTTTTGTAATTATGTTAAGCAACTGATATATTTTTAAATTAAAGAAGGTCTAACGCGTTAAAATTGGAGCCATAAAATAAAATAAAAGAATTTTTGGACCCCGCTCCCTTTAGTGCAAAAATAGTGTAAAAATTTAACAAATTGTTTTACTTAAGCCTACATTCCTTAAAAATAAAATTTTGAAGCTTTAATGACGAAGCTGAGACGTAACCTGGTACTACTCTGCCCTACCTCCTCCTCCCCCTTTGCCCCCTAAATGACGCTATAAAAAAAAAAATTTTAATTTTGTATATAATTATCCCAAATATATAGTTTTAGAGTTTTATGACAAAGGTGAAATGTCTCCCCCACAGCCCTTGTCAGAGCGACCATGCCAAAATACAGTTTTAATGTCCTCCAAAGAGAATTGGATCCTATAAAGTATATATATTCTTGATCAGTGATGAAGTCTAAGACGGTCTAGCAATGCCCATACGTTCGTCTGTAGAAAACATGATATACATAGTCTACTTTTGAACCCCACCCCCTTTAGTGGGCGTTGACTTACGGTATTATATAAAGCAACTCTCTCCCACCAAGTTAAACATATTAAATTTACTTACTAAATATTTGGAGGATAATTAAGATTCGACGCGGTCGAATATAACGTTTTTACTTGTTTTAGTTTATTTCATATATTTTGAATTGTTTTTGTAAATTTGGAAAAAAATGTTTACCCCTTATAAATATTCGTGCGATTAATCAATTAACACCAAACCTCGATTTAATACTCTAATGGACATGTTCCTCAGAAATACGTGGAAAGCAGAAATTTAAATGTTGCTTTTTTTTTTTTTTTAGGAGTAGGACCAGCACTCAGGGGATGTCCCCTATATATGCAATACATTGGACTGGAACTGAAAACGAGGGGATAGTATTGAGGGGACAGATTAGGAAAGATGAGAAGATAGACACTTTTTTTTTTTTTTTTTTTTTTGTAGCTATTTCAACCTTTTTACTTCGCCGGCTAAGTTTTTGCTACAGGACCGACGAAGGTGGGTGCTGTTACTCTGCTTTTAGTACATGATTGGGCCAGTCGCTGCCAGTAATTGTCCAGTGATCAGTACTATGCCTTCATCACTGAAAACAGGCTGGCAACAACTAACACAACCACGCATTATTCTGATCAGAAGAATTCAACACAATATTTCATGACTCAGCGGGGGGTCCAACTCAGGACTCTCCGCTTCATAGTCTCGTGTTCTACTACTTCAGCCAACAGCACCCACAGCTTGAGTAAAACAAAGAGACCCAGAGTTTTGCTCTTTATGTACGAGTATGTCTACTAATCTTTCGTTTTAACGCAAATGATCCACCCATTCCCTTTGTATATTTTGATTCTTAAATCATAAAACTAAAATTATGTATCAATAAAAAGTCTTCTAAAGGATACATTTAAACTGAAAGCGAAAACTCCAAGAGAAAGTTGTATTAAACCTATTCTGCAGTTAACAGATATTTGTTATCCACTCAACAGTTGGAGTCAAATTTAAGTACGCAAATTTTAATCATTTTAAAAGTGACATCATGTTCTATTTGTTATATCTGTCACATATATACATAGACAAGTACAGTACGAGCTCGATTTGCGCAATCGAAAGGAAACCGAGGTTGTTTTACCGAAAAGTTGTCTAACCCACCCCTAAAAATCTTATATAAAAACTCACTACTCTTTAGGTCAAATTCATTAAATTTTATTTTTTAACATGAAAAAATAACTTATAAAGCAAAGTGATAAAATTAACGTACGTATATATAAAAAGCAAAACAAACAAGTAAAAGTGCTATATTCGGCTGTGCCGAATCTTAAATACCTTTCACAGATGTAATTCTTTTCGTTTAAATTTTTTGGTTGGGAAGCCAAATGTTTGGCTTTTCTTATTTCTAATACCACCGAACGTCTTTCAAAAATACTAAATATGTTTAATTTAAAAACAAAAAGTAAAAATCCGTTTCATATACCCCAAAAACTTCTAATTGTCCAATCGTCTTTTAGATTGTTTTGGTGTTTAATACCAATTTAACTCTTCCCGAAGTATAAAAAGATTTCATCCACAAGAAACTAGGAACTTATATGGCTAATTTTATGTACTAAAAAATTTCGAATATCCAACCCTGGAACCAAATTTTTAGTTTTAAAAATTTTTAATACCAATTTAATTCTTAGCGAAGTATAAAATATGTTTAATTCACTGAAAAAAACCAAAATTGGGAATTTATGTATATACTTTTATGTACCAAACATATTTCGATTTTCAAACTCTGGAAGCGAATTTTTATTTTTTTACCAATGCAATTCTTAATGTGCTATAACATAGTTTTTGGTCACTTTCATGTACCATAAAATATTTCATTTGTCCAACCCTAGAGTCGAAGTTTTGATTTTTTTAAGATGTTAATACCAATTTTGTTCTTCCTGAATTATAAAACAGTTTTAATTAGCAAAATTAATTAGCAAAAACAACAACGTCAATTGCCTTTTTGGTCACTTGTATGCAGAAAAAATATTTTAATTTCCTAACCCTGGAAACGAAATTTTAATTTGTTTTTGAGGCATGAAATAGTTTTATTTAAGAAAAACTTAATATTTGTAACCATTTTAGTCACTTTCATGTACTACAAAATATTGCACTTATCCAACTCTGGAATCAAAATTTTGTTTTTTTATTAATTTGTGATACCAATTTTGTTTTTCTTGAACTAAAAAATAGTTTTAATTAGTAAAAAATCTACGTTAGTTGCCTTTTTTGTTAATTTTATGATAAAAAAAATTTGGATTTCCCAGCCCTGGAAGCGAAATTTTAATTTTTCTTTTTACCAATGCTAGTCTTCATTCGATATAAAGTCGTTTTATTTAAGCAAAACTTAAAATTTGCAACCATTTTGGTCACTTTCATGTACTATAACATACTGCACTTTTCGAAATTTTGATTTATTTTGAAAATTTTGATACCAATTTTGTTCTTCCTAAAATATAAAATAGTTTTAGATAGCAAATAAACAACGTCAATTGCCTTTTTGGATACTTTTATGTATAACAAAAAATTTCAATTTCCCAATCCTGGAAGCGAAATTTTTTTGGTTTTTTTTATCAATGCAATTCTTCATGAGGTATAAAGTAGTTTTCATTTTATTTTTAATTTTTGATACCAATTTTGTTCTTCCTAAAATATAAAATAGTTTTAGTTAGCAAAAAAACCCCCGTCAATTGTCTTTTTGGTTACTTTCATGTATAACAAAAAATTTCAATTTCCCAACCCTGGAAGCGAAATTTTAATATTTTTAAATATTTTTATCAATGCATATTTTCATGAGGTATAAAGTAGTTTTGTTTAAGAAAAACTCAAATTTTGCAACCATTTTGGTTATTACATGTACTACAAAATATTGCATGTACCAAACAAAAACTTTCATTTTCCCAACCCTGGAAGCGAAATTTAATTTTTTTTGTTCTTCAGTGCAACGCTTCAATTCAAATTTTTTACCATTTTGGTTAAAATTTCATGTACTATAAAATATTGCACTTGTCCAACCCTGGATTCGAAATTTTATTTTTTAGTTTTGATACCACTTTTGTTCTTCCTAAATTATAAAATAGTTTTAGTTACCAAAAAAAAAACAACGTCAGTTGCTTGTTTGATTACTATTATGTACAAAAAAAGGTTAAATTTCCCCACCCTGGAAGCGAAATTTTAATTTTTGAAACTTTTTTTTGACCAATGCAACTCTTCATGCTGTATAAAGACGTTTTATTTAAGAAAAACTTAAAATTTTAAACAATTTTAGTTACTACATGTACTACAAAATAGGGAAAGGGCCGAAAAAAATTTTTGAATCTCTGGAAAAATTTTTTTATTGTTTTAGTTTTTAATAGACCATTGAGGCTTCAAAAGCACTAAAAAGGTTTAATTTACAAAACTTAAAACAAAATAATTGATTTTTGGTATAAATTTTGCGTCGAGAAATAGGTGTAAGCTTCCCAGATCTGGAAACATACGTCGGATCTTTCTGAATTTCAATAGCACTCTATTTAAGTTCATTTCCAATACAACGGTCCAAGAACGAAGACTCTAGCTCTTCTGGGGGCTTGGGAAACCCGATTTCACGTACAGACAGACGGACAGACGCACATCGCTCAATCGTCACCGCTATTCATAAGGATCCAGAATATATATACTTTATGGGGTCCCATATTGATATCGAAGAAATTACACACGGAATGACAAACCTATATACATATACCCATTCACTTTTTTGTGAAGTTTATACATTTATAAATTAACAGACAACTTTTTTGCATGTAAAGAATGAGTAAAGAGAATAAAATATATAAAAAGTATCAGCAATGACGTGTGGAAAACATTCTTAAGATTGGTTCTTTGCTGAAACTTTAAGTATTTGTTTAAACTACGTTTCTGCAAAAATAAATTTAAAGAGAAAATTACTTTAAATTTTATAAAACACGAACATTGCACTTACCAAGACTGGTTTTTTAAAAAAGTTGCACTTATAAAGACTGTAATGTAAAGCCTGCGCTAATCGGGGTGTTGCAGTTATCGGTGGTTGCCAAATCGAGGTCGTATTATTTATATTTTAAAAAAATTGTGATATATGTGCACATCAGTTGCTCATCTCATTACAAATTATTATTTTTTTTCGCTCATTAATGTAAAAATATAACGGGGAATCACCGAGTTATTCGTGGTGTGTACAATTCGGTCATATGTGTGTGAAATTTTATATGCGTGTACAAATTTGGATCAGTAGATGACTGAAGTTCAAAGTGAAGTGTGTTTGCGTGTGAAAGTTAAAAAAATGCCAAACAAGCTTATATAACTAGTTTTACATACAATTTTATCATTTTCTGTAAAAAAAGTGTCCAGAAATTCGAATTGCTCGTTTCACAAAGTGGTTCTAATGTGTAAGATTCTACTTTATAACGAAATGAAGGATACCAGTTGTTTTTTTCTGATGGAATTGAAATCCAAACAATTCTGTTATTTTAAAATGAAAACAAATTTCCCCCTTTAGGGATTATAATGTGGGTCTTGCTATATTCAAATAACAAAACTATCGTAGAAAAAAGGTTAAACACGTGTCTTGTTCAGTCTCATAAATTGAAGTAGTTTTTTTATTCTAGTTAATAGTAATAACATGTGTTTAGTATACATTATTCAGTGTTGCTTTTTATTGGAATCATACCAAGAGCTGCCACAATAATTCGTACACTGGTGCTATCTATTAGCCAATGGCGGCTCCAAACGTGCCTACGAGTTCTGATAACAATTACACCACGGATTTAGTGGTCATTGAATCCAATAAGGTTTGCATCTATGCTTTTATTAAACCCATTGTTGTTTGAGGTATGTTGTGTTGAGTAGGCAGTAGCAATATATGGATTGTACTAAATATCTAAACTAGCCAAGACGCGCGTCGTGGTGAGATTTTAAAACTAAACACATATGCTTTTCAAAGGCCGTGACTGACTATCCTACGCAATCGACCGATTTGCCAAATATGACGTGTGTTTTAAAGGAGTATTTAAGCTTTTCCACTGAAAGCTAAAACCTCGTTTTAACATGAAAACTAGAGATGTACGCGTGAAGAAAATTATGATCACGATCACGAAACTTGAATTTCAAAAATCACGCCATTTGCTCATCTCGAATGAAAACCATACATTGAGTTTTTGTTCGCACTGCAAATTTGGTTTTACCACGCATGCTATCCAATAACTTTGATCAGAATAAATTAAATCTATCATAGAAATAGGTATACATATGTATGTGTTATTGTATTTTTTCTACCTTTAATAAAACTTAACTGACAAACTGTACAATAGCAATTAATGTTTGTATGAAAAGCTAAGAAATTTTCAAAAACACTCTAAAGTTGTTATTATTCTATATTTTCAAAATATGAAAATACTAATGCTTGGTTTTCACTATGTCATTTTTGTTGTCAAATTGTTGTCAAATTGTCCAAATTGTTGGCAATTGTATGAAAACGGGTAGTCATATGGCGTCATCTATGTTTGCATAACTGACTGCAAACATAGATGACGCCATATGACAACCCGTTTTCATACAATTGCCAACAATTTGGGCAATTTGACAACAAAACTGACATAGTGAAAACCAAGCATAATGCACAGTGAATAAGAGTTTGGAAACCACATTTTTATACCCTTCACAAAAAAGTGAAAGAGTATATATAGGTTTGTCATTCCGTGTGTAATATCTTCGATATGCACATGGGACCCCATAAAGTATATATATTCTGGATCCTTGTGAATAGCGATGACGATTGAGTGATTTCCGTCTGTCCGTTCGTCTGTACGTGAAATTCCCAAGCCCCCAGAAGAGCTAGAGATTTCGTTCTTGGACCGTTGGATTGGAAATGAACTTAAATTGAATTGCTATTGAAATTCAGAAAGATCCGAAGTATGGTTCCAGAGCTGGGAAGCTTACACCTATTTCTCGAAGCAAAATTTATACCAAAAATCAATTATTTTTTTTAATGTTTGTAAATTAAACCTATTTCGTGCTTTGGGGATCCTCAATGGTCTATTAAAAACTAAAAGAAATAAAAAAATTTTTCCAGGGATGGGAAATTAAAAATTTATTTTTCGGCCCATTCCGTATTTTGTAGTACATGTAGTATCTAAAATTGTTAAAAATTTCAAGTTTTTCTTTAACAAAACCACTTTATTCGTCATGAAGATTTGCATTAGCCAAAAAAAAATTTTTTTTATTCAAATTTTGCTTCCAGGGGTGGGAAATTGATTTTTTTTTGTACATGAAAGTAATCAAACAGGCAACTGATTTTTTTGTTTTTTTGCTAACTAAAACTGTCTTATAATTTAAGAAGAACAAAATTGGTATCAAAAATTCAAAAATATGACATAAAATTTCGAATCCAGGGATGGACAAGTGCAATATGTTATTCAAAAATATGACATAAAATTTCGAATCCAGGGATGGACAAGTGCAATATGTTATTCGAGTTTTTCTTAAACAAAACTACTTTATACCTCATGAAGATTTGCATTGATAAAGAAAATTTTAAAAAATTCCAGGGTTGGGAAATTGAAATTTTTTTATACATAAAAGTAACCAAAAAGGAAACTGACGTTGTTTTTTTACTAATTAAAACCATTTTTTAGTTCAGGAAAAACAAAATTGGTATCAAAATTTAAAAAAAAAATTAAAATTTAGATTCCAGAGTTGTTATTGTATTCTGATATTTTTAAGCTTAAGGTCTCTTTATTTTAGTTTAATTTTTAATTTCAATATTTCGCCACTCCTTTGTGTGACTCCTTCAGGAAATTAATTTCACACAAAGGAGTGGCGAAATATTGAAATTAAAAATTAAACTAAAATAAAGAGACCTTAAGCTTAAAAATATCAGAATACAATAATAATTAAAAAGAGGTCAAGAAACCAGAAGAATTTAACGATTCCAGAGTTGGATAACTGCAATATTTTTTCGTACATAAATATGACCTAAATGGTTACAAATATTAAGTTTTTCTCAAATAAAACTATTTCATACCTCATTAACAGTTGCATTGGTAAACAAAATTTAAATTTCGTTTCCAGGGTTGGGAAATTGATATATTTATTCTGCATAAAAGTAACCAAAAAGGCAATTAACGTTGTTTCTTTTGCTAATTAAAACTGTTTTATAATTCAGGAAGAACCAAATTGGTATTAAAATCTTAAAAAATCAAAATTTCGACCCCAAGGTTGGACAAATGAAATATTTTATTGTACATGAAAGTGACCAAAAAGCTTAAAAATTTTAAATTTTTTTGTCAAGTAAAACTATGTTACACCTCACTAAGAATTAAGTAGGTAAAAAAATAAAAATTCGCTTCCAGAGTTGGAAAATCTAAATATTTTTCGTACATAATAGTATATACATAAATTCCAATTGTGCTTTTAGTGAATTAAACCTATTAGATATTTCAGAAAAAATTAAACTAGTATCAAAAAATTATAAATTCGGTTCCAGGGTTGAAAAATCGAAATTTTTTGGTACATAAAAGTAACCATATAAGTTCCCAATTTTGGTTTTCTTCAGTGACTTAAACCTATTTTATACTTCGCTAAGAATTAAATTGGTATTTAAAATTTTAAAAACTAAAAATTCGGTTCCAGGGTTGGAAAATCGAAATATATTTGGTACGTAAATATATTCCAAATTTTGTGTTTTTAGTGAATTAAAATTATTTTATATATCAGAAAATATTATATTGGTATTAAAAAATTAAAAAATCGGTTCCGGGGTTGGAAAATCGTCATTTTCTGATTCATAAATGCCATTTTATTTGTTATTTTTGATTTTTATGATGAATTATACCTACTTTGTATATCAGAAAGAAGTAAACTGGTCATAAAAGCCAACAAAATCCAAAAGACGATTCTACGGTTGGACAATTAGAACTTTTTGGGGTACATGAAACGGATTTTTTGTTTTGTTTGTAAATTATATATATATATATATATATATATATATATATATATATATATATATAATATAGGTATTTGAAAAACCTTCATAGGTATTAGATATAAGAAAAGCGAAACATTTAGCTTCCTAGCCGAAAAATTTAAACGTTTTCTTAAATATAAAAGTAACCGATAACATAATTTTGATTTTTTAATTAAACCTATTTTCTGTTTTGGCAAGAAAGAAAGAAGAATTACATCTGTGAAGGGTATTTAAGATTCGGCACAGCCGAATATAGCACTTTTACTTGTTTTAAAATAAATTTATACTACAGTGATAGTAGGCTTGCCAGATCCAGGTCATGAAAAAGCTGGACATGTGAATTAAAAATGCTGGATATTAAAAATAAAAAGCTGGACATTTTTAAATAAAATTTTCAAGAAAAGTTACTTGTTTATTGTACAAAAAATTTTATTAATTATATCTACATACCTCTCATTTGCATATTCAGCTCTTGAAAGGAATATCATTTTTCGTTTTCCCATTGACTTCTTTGCAAATTGAAAACTTTAATTATGACTTTTTCCAGCATATGAGCGATATATATTTAAGAATTAAAATTAAATAACGAAAACAAAAAATCATACCAAAAAGACAAAAAAAGCTACTAGATATTTTTGTACTTTGAAGTAAAAAAGTTATAGCAAATTTATAAAAATTATTTTAAAGCAGCAAATAAATATTAAGAGCATTTTGTGGAAAATTGTTTTTAGCTGGACAAATTTCTTTTTAGCTTGAAACTGGACAGGCCATTAAAAAGCTGGACAATCCAGCCAAAACAAGCCCGACTGGCAACCCTAAGTGATAGTATTATCTTTCCGTATTGTCTATAATATTGCGCCTATAAGAGCACAAGCCAATTTAAAAGATGTAAAAGAATATAACATAATGACGACAACAGAAATGAATACAAGGAGAAATACAAAAACAGTGTCAGAAAACAGAAAATTTTCCTTTTGTTTCTATCCGTATTGCTTTTCTTCTCCGTTTGCCAAAAAGCAAAACAGACAATACTGCCCAGATACTAGTAAAAGCCGTCGTGTAAATATCTCGTACTTTCTTAGATAATAATTTAAAACAAGATGAAGTTGATATCATTTTCATACACATTTAAGCACTTTTACTGCCTATTTCTCATTGTCGAACGAATTCTTTCTTTCGTACAAATATACTTAAAACAAAAACAACATTTTATAAATTGTTTTTGTTTCAAGTGTTTTTATACGAAAGAAAGAATTCATTCGACAATGAGAAATAGGCAACACAGTAAAACTTGTTAACATATGGAACGCTTCATAATGATAGGTACGGACAAAGCAATCTGTTTATGCAATCCATTTCTCATTAAGATTTCATGTTTTGGCACACATTCGGCAATCAACAATGAAATCATAAACGCAATATCAGTTCTGCTTTTTTGTATTGGTTGGTATAAACATCGCGGGAGAAATACGGTTGAAGAAATGAGTCGTGAGCTAAGTGAAATAGCAGCAATTATTGTTTTTGATGAAAGAAAGAGATAAAAACATGAAACCAATCTCAAAATATCAAAGTATTTTGATGTTGATGAAATCTCGATTGCAACACGGAAACGCATTGCATTGTCTGTACCTACATTAAAACATTTTCTCGAACACCGAATAACATGCCTTCATGCAATTACACGCCACTGTAGGTTACTACACATAAACGCAACCCTGATGGAAAGTAAATTTAAATACAAACAAACTCATATGTTCAGCAAACAGATAACAAGCGTTTGTCCAACTAGACGGTTGTGTTGACTAAACTAACGGTATTTAATTATAAAGTGTTTGAAGAGAAACTTGGTTCATGTTTTCCCATAAATTTGTATGTACAGAAATGTTTTAAAAACGAAATTCTTAACAAAATTATTTATATAAAACAATATTTGTCACTGGGTAAATTAATAAAGATAAGAAATATTAATGTATCAGCTACATTTACGCATAACTATGTAAATACATACATATGCACATATACTATGTACAAGTGCACACTTTTGTATAACTGAGTGAAGAAACCAGTTTTAAAGTCTTAAATACAAATTTACAATTGTTTACAAAATTTATTATCAGAACAACAAAGCGAAAAATAACAAAGAAAATTAAAAAAAACAAGTGGCTGCAAAGAAACGCACTAACTATATTGTTGAAAAATTTGTATGTAAATAAATGGCAAAATAATGACAAGGTAAATAAGACAAAAAGCGGAATTAACATTCAACTTAAACTTAAAGGAAAACAATAGTCAGTCAGCACGTCAAACAATTCGCTGACAGGGGTGGAAAAGGTAAGAACATTATTTCTCTCTTTCATAGTTCATATTGTTTCCTTCAATTATTAATTTATTTTACTTACATACATACTATTTATGTACGTCCGAAGGTAGTTATTGTTTTTAGTAAACCGCTGACTTGACTCATCCTCACCTTTGGGGGTTATATTCATGCATATGTTAATATGTACGTACATATGTGTGAATGTTTATGAGCACTTTGCTCATTACTTGAACGTGAGACAAAACCAATAACAACTTACATGAAAATATTGATTTTTGTGCTGAAATGTTAAAACTACAAAAATAATAACAACAACACCAACACATGACGTTGTTTTGTGTTCGAATACATGAATGAGGCACACATGTGTTTTGTCGGTATTTTTGTCTTGCTGTTTTGTTGTTAGCATTTCATTTTCTTTTATATATTTTATTCCTAGCGTGTATGTATTTGCTTCTTTTAAATTTTATACAGACTTATTTCCACTTCTATTTTGTGGGATTTCTTCACCCTTCGTTGATGTTATTGTTATTAGTTTATGTAGTATGCAAAAGCGAAAGAGTGGATAATAGATATTAAATTCAGCATTTGGTTTGTAACATTTCTTAAGTAAGTGCTTAAATTAAGTACTGCGACGTTACTTACCATACAGTAGGCACAAGAAATATTTTCAGTCCGTTCAATGCGAATTCATACTTATGCAACTCTGTGTAAAATTTATTGAACTGTCAAATGAAATGCTTTGGAAAAAACAATGGCCGCACACAAAAACGAAAAACCACTATGACAGTTCGATAATTTTGCATTGGTAACAGCTGATCACCAATTTCTGAACTAAGGCCACCTTTTATGAATTCGCCTTGAGTCCGTTTTTGTTATGCCCTTCACAAAAAAGTGAAAGGGTATATACAGGTTTGTCATTCCGTGTGTAATTTCTTCGATATACATATGTATGTATACCAAAAATCAATTATATTTTTTAATGTTTGTAAGTTAAACCTATTTCGTGCTTTGGGAAGCCTCAATGGTCTATTAAAAACTAAACATTTTTTTTTCAGGGATGGAAAATTAAAAATTTTTTTCCCGCCCATTCCGTATTTTGTAGTACATGTAGTAACTAAAATTGTTAACAATTTTAAGTTTTTCTTTAACAAAACCTCTTTATACATCATGAAGAATTGCATTGGCCAAAAAAAAATTTTTTAATTCAAATTTTGCTTCCAGGGGTGGGAAATTGAATATTTTTTTATACGTGAAAGTAATCAAACAGGCAACTGATGTTTTTTTTTTTGCTAACTAAAACTGTCTTATATTTTAGGAAGAACAAAATTGGTATCAAAAATTAAAAAAAAAATTAAAATTTTGAATCCAGGGTTGGACAAGTGCAATATTGTATAGTACTTCATGTACCATATTGACCAAAATGGTCAAAAATTTAAATTTTTTTAAATAAAACTAGTTTATACCTCAAAAAACGTTGCACTGATAAAAAAAATTAAAATTTCGTTTCCAGGGTTGGGAGAATGAAAGTTTTTTTGGTACATGCAATATTTTGTAGTACATGTAATAACCAAAATGGTGTCAAAATTTGAGTTTTTCTTAAATAAAACGACTTTATACCTAATTAAGACTAGGATTGGTAAAAAAAATTAAATTTGACTTCCAGGGCTGGGAAATTTAAATATTTTTTATACATAAAGGTAACCAAAAAGGCAACTAACGTTCCTAACGTTTTACTGATCTAAAACCATTTTTTAGATCAGGAAAACAAAATTGGTATCAAAAATTAAAAAAAAAAATCAAAATTGAGATTCCAGAGTTGGACAACTGCAATATTTTGTAGTACATGGAAGTGATCAAAATGGTTACATATATTAAGGTTTTCCTAAATAAAACTATTTCATGCCTCATTAAGAGTTGCATTGGTAAACAAAAAAAAAACAAATATTTAAATTTCGTTTCCAGGGTTGGGAAATTGATATATATTTTCTACATAAAAGTAACCAAAAAGGCAATTGACGTTGTTGTTTTTGCTAATTAAAACTGTTTTATAATTCAGAAAGAACAAAATTTGTATTAAAATCTTAAGAATTCAAAATTTCGACTCCAGGATTGGACAAATGAAATATTTTATGGTATCGAAAGTGACCAAAAAGCTTAAACGTTTTAATTTTTTGTCAAGTAAAACTATGTTACAGTAAGAACTGCATTGGTAAGAAAATAAAAATTCGCTTCCAGAGTTGGAAAATCGAAATATTTTTGGTACATAAAAGTACCCACATAAATTCCAAATTTTGTGTTTTTAGTGAATTAAACCTATTTCATATTTCACGAAATATTAAATTAGTATTAATATATTAAAAATTCTGTTCCAGGGTTGAAAAATCTAAATGTTTTGGTACATAAAAGTACCCACATAAATTACAAATTTTGTTTTTTTAGTGAAGTAAACCTATTTTATACTTCAGGGAAAATTAAATTGGTATTAAAAATTCGGTTACAGGGTTGGAAAATCGAAATTTTTCGAAATCGAAAGTTCCCAATTTTGATTTTTTCAGTGAATTATATTAAAAGTTTTTAAAATAAAAATTCGTTTCAGGATTAGAAAGTCGAAATTTTTTTGTACATAAAATTAACATAAAATTAAGCATAATTCCTAATTTTGGTTTTTTGTAGATGAAATCTTTTTTATATTTCGGGAAGAGTTAAATTGGTATTAAAAACCAAAAAAATCTAAAAGGCGATTCTACGGTAACAACAGTTAGAACTTTTAAGGGTACATGAAACGGATTTTTACTATTTGTTTGTAAATTAAACATATTTAATATTTTTGAAAAACGTTCAGAGGTATTAGAAATAAGAAAATTCAAATATTTAGCTTCCTTGCCGAAATATTTAAACGGAAAAAATTACATCTGTGAGGGGTATTTAAGATTCGGCACAGTCGAATATAGCACTTTTATTTGTTTTTATTTAAGTTTTAACTGGGACCGGCACTCAAATTATGAGCCCTACTCAATCAGTACATTGTGCCAGAACTAGACAGGAGGCTATATATGTAGGTATTTTGCTACAGTGCAGACGAAGGAGTGTTCTGTATTCTGCTCCGTGTTAAAAAATAGTGTCAACCGGTGTTCGTAATACTCAGCGTTCAGTGTTATGCCTTCGTCACTGAAACAGTCCGACAACAATTAACACAACCACGTACTAATGCACATCAGAAAAATTCGACACCATACTAATGACAGCGCGGAGTCGAACTCGTGGTTGTGCCGAAACTATGAAAGGTAGGGGATAGTGCTCAAAGGACATGTAAGTGTTACATTTACAATTGGTGTAACTGTACAACCTACATAATTGTTGAGTCATCTATACACTTTCTACTCTAAGACGTATGATGCAAAACATTTTGAGCGAACGCTTTAGGATTGGGGGTGTAAAACTAACTTTGAATATACATATATGCGCCCATAGCGGCGTCCCTATACAAGGTACAGGATTGATATGAACATCGTTGAAAAGGCGTTTTATGCACAAATTATATAGTAATGTAACATTATAGCAGAAACATTATTTTTTTACAAAAGTACCGTTAATTCAAAAAGTATCTAAATAATGGTATTTCTAAATGTACTAAAAGAAATAGGCGACATTCTAAGCTTTCATATGATATATACATAAATATACTACGAATGTAGGAATGAGCTGAAGACCAAAAATGTAAAACATTTAAGTTCTTCGTGGAGTTACAAGTATTGGCTGTAAACAAGTATGCAATTAGTGAGGGGGCTGTTGGATGAAGTAGTAAACACGTGACTATGAAGCGGAGGGTTCAGTGCTCGACTCAGCGCCCAGTCAAGAATATTGTGTCGAGTTATTCACTTCAGTATTAATGCATGGTTGTGTTAGTTGTTGCCAGCCTGCTACAGTGATGAAGGATGGTCACTAGACAATTAGTGGCAGCGATTGACACTATCCTTATGCTAAAGAGCTGAGAAACAGCACCTCTCTTCGTCGGGTCTGTAGCAAAAAATTAGGCGGCGAAGTAAAATGTTGAACTAGCTACAAAAAATTCTCTATCTTCTCATCTGCCCTCTCAATACTATTCTCTACTTTCTAGTTCCGGCGCAATGTACTCCATATGCAGGAGTAATCCCAGAGTGCTGGTCGGAGTTAAAAAAAAACACAAAAAAAACAAATTTTTATAATCACTCCTAACGCGAATCTCAAGATAATAAATTCTAGGGAAGCATTTTTTCATTTCCATGAACAATTATTTCGCTCCGCCAATTGTTAGCAAATAAACATCTGTGGAAAGTCGAACTTGTGAATTGATGCAATTTTATGTAATTTTTTTTTTTATTTTCTTAATACGTAGTAAATATTTATTCAGTAAAAGGGATAGTGTTTCATTCCGATTTAGTTTATTAGAAGGAAAAAGTATATTGAAGAAAGAAGAAATTTAGAAAAACCAAGATGATGGATTTTACTTTGTGTATTAAAATGCCACAATTCCACTTATTATTATACAGTTTTTAGCGGTTAAAATTTAGCGGGAGGTTGCAGGAATGGGCTTTAAGGTTAACCTTTTTCCATATTTTATATACCAACGTACATATACTAAAAACGGGACTATATAACTGTATTGTCAAATTCCACAATATAAATAGACTTATTTGGTATATATTAATTGACTCATGATGAGAAACTGATATCAAGCGGATTACACCAGTTATGGCCTTTCTAGTTTTATCGAAGAGGTTTCATTGGATTTATGATGCACACCTGTTCAACAGTGATAATGACCCAGTTTGTCTTAAGCCTAGTGATTTGAGTCGATGCTTATCATCCTCTCACTTAAGGCAATCACACCAATGTATTTTAAACGAGTTTGATCATAGGGTTTTGTGCCAAATTACATATTTTCATGTGCAATTCCAAAACTTGTACGGTTACCAAGTCTATTTGCTGTTTTTAATCTACATATTTTCAAAATAAAATAATTTTGATTGGGATAGCCTACATTAAATTCGTTATCGATGAAACAACATATATCTTTTCCAACATGTTGTTTCGAAAAAGTTTTCTCCTTTAAACAATTAATTGTTTAAAGTGTTTGTTAATTGCTGTTGCTGTATTTTGAATAGTGTATCTTTGCCTTGTGCTTTCAGCTGCAGTATAAGCGGCTGAGGCTTTCGACTTGACCATCATCAATGAATATTTATGGTTATTGTTTTATTAATCTTGCGCTCTGCGGTAAATATTGCTTTGCACTCATTTGCAATGACCAGAAGATACATGCAGATGTTTTCTTTCCGGTTTCCAATTAACGTTTTGTTTACTCGTTTGGGGTAAATTTTAGAGAAAGTTAATCAATTGAGAATAACTATTAAGATGTAGTGAATTATACATTAAGGGCATGGCGTTAAAGTACAATTTAGATTTATTATTAATCCTGGATTTCATTGCTATGCTGTCTACCCTACGCATTTGTTAATTTGTAAATAGCAGTGATATGTTCAAAGATACTTCTGAAGCTTTACGCAAACACAAGTAAAGTACTGCATGGTTTAACGCAGCGACAAGTGGTTATCTCAAACATATTATAATAAAGGGTCAGCTGATAACGGCCATCGTGTTGAATCTACAGCTGTCAAATTAGTTGTCATTTATTGAGTCTGTTTTACGAAATCACCATTGACAAGTATCCCAACGCGTGCTAGGAACAAAGTCGTTTCTTCGAAAAGTACTCTTCACCGAATTTGAGATCATACCAATCCACATGAGATCCAAAATCGTTCAATGCGTTTCGAAAGTGTCACTCTTTGGGGTTGATCTTGGGCTGGCAACGCCATCGGCCCATATTTGATTGAGAATTACGTTGGCCAGGGCATCGCTGCCAACGGCGAGTGCTATAGGTCGATAAATACCGACTCTTTTTGTCCTGAATAGGATATGTGGTTTCAACAGGACGGTGCTAATATGCCACATAGCTCAGGCCTCACTGGATTTTCTGTGTGGAGGTGATGTGAACTGGCCACCGAAGTCGTGTAATTTGACCCGTTAGACCTTTTCTTGTGGGATTTTCTTATGTCGTAGCTGTATGCGGATAAGCCACAAACACAGCGGCCCTTGTAGCCAGTATAATCTATCATGTATGTGCTGTGAATCGCACGATTGTCGAATCACATGCGATTTGAATAACGCCAATTTTTTATGAACGATTTTGAGCGATTGCGAACTCCAGCAAACTAATTTTGTGACTTCAAATAGAAAACGCTTTATTTCATGCGGTAAGCGATTTCCATCACATGGACGTATGTCATCGGATAAATTCGGCTTGATTTATGCGACAGAGTCACGGGAAATTGGACATTTCGAATGCTGCGGCTATCATTTCAACAATGTTATGTTCCACACCTAATGACATCAATAGGTTTTTTACACTTTATTTTATAACAAGAGCTTAATGTTCTGATTATCTCGCCGATGGCTTCCCTATAATTGGGGGTATGTATCTGCAAGTACTTTGAGTGTGTAAATCATTTGAAATATTCACATATCGTAAGAACATAAACTAATCCTGCCAAATGAAGCGCACCATGCTACAAAAAACACCTGGGTAGTAGTACTATTTTTGTTGTACAACAACAATGTGTTTTTACAATTTTCGTAACACCTTCAAATTTTTGAGCCACCGATTTTCGTCTTATATAACATGGAATCAAAGATATTGTAAATCTTAACTTTATTTGGGAATCTGTTGTTTAACACAAACTTTTTTTATACCCTTCACAAAAAAGTGAAAGGGTATATAGGTTTGTCAGGGATGGAAAATTAAAAATATTTTTTTCGGCCCATTCCGTATATTGTAGTACATGTAGTACTAAAATTGTTAAAAATTGTAAGTTTTTCTTTTACAAAACCTCTTTATACCTCATGAAGATTTGCATTGATAAAAAAATTAAAATTTCGCTTCCAGGGCTGGGAAATTTAAATTTTTTTATATATAAAAGTAACCAAAAAGGCAACGAACGTCGGTTTTTTACTATTTAAAACAATTTTTTAGTTCAGGAAAAACAAAATTGGTATCAAAAATTAAAAAAAAATCAAAATTTAGATTCCAGAGTTGGATAACTGCAATATTTTGTAGTACGTGAAAGTGACCAATTTGGTTACAAATATTAAGTTTTTCTTAAATAATACTATTTCATGCCTCATTAAGAGTTGCATTGGTAAAAAAAATTTTAATTTCGTTTTCAGGGTTGGGAAATTGAAATATATAAAAGTAACCAAATTTAGCAATTGACGTTGTTGGTTTTGCTAATTAAAACTATTTTATAATTCAGGTAGAACAAAATTGGTATTAAAATCAGGAATGGACAAGTGCAATATTTTATAGTACATGAAAGTGACCAAAAAGTTTAAAAATTTAAAATTTTTTGTCAAGTAAAACTATGTTACATCTTTGAATTAAACCTACTTCCTGTTTTAGCAAGAAAGAAAGAAGAATTACATCTGTGAAGGGTATTTAAGATTCGGCACAGCCGAGTATAGCACTTTTACTTGTTAATTTTATACGTGCTGATTCTTTTCCCAATTTTTACAAAAAAGTTCAAAATTGATTATTGAGGGGTTTTAGCTAGTTCCTATGCGCATTTCACTGGGGCTAATGCAGATCGTCAGGGAACCTTTACCCAACATTTCTTAGAATAGCTAAAGATATTATTTTAAACTTCGACTCAATTGAATCAGAAGCCTAAACAAATATCAAAGCTATAACAAGAACTCAATAATCACTTGTGGCTTTTTTATTTTCTTACTATGTCATACTACAACTGGCTGGCTTTTTTCCAACTCTTAAGTGTAGTTGTAAGAGACAAAGAACCCAACAACATCTTACAATTGTTTTATTAAAACTATAACTCGCAGTGTTGACAACATTTCGTTATTTTAGCACAGGCACTCGCGTTGTAGCTTTAATATTTGCTTAGGCTTCTGATTCAATTAAATCTTCTATATTCGCTTGTCCCGAATCTTATATATCCTCCACGGACGTACTTCTCTAGAATATATATACCTTCGTTCCAACTCTGGATATATCTTTTTGATCTTTGTTATTTTCGATACTAATTTCTTTCTTTCTAAAATGTAAAATATATGGGCATTTACTGGGGTCACGGGTTCGTACGTTTTTGATGTACAAAGAATATAGAAAACGAAACTTTTCCTAGAATTTTTTTTGCGATTCGATATGATTTTGGTAGCTCTATGTTTAGTGCAAAATATGGATTTCATCGAATTTAAGTTTTCATAATAATACATAGTTATAAACATGTGGTCACGAACGTACGCAAAATAGAAGTCAAATTTGGCTGACAGTAGTGAAATATAAAAATCTGCGAAATGGAATAGAATAATTTATTTTAAAAGTGTATTAATGTAGGTCTCTATCCAGTATTTAGACTGTAAAATATGTATCTATTGGTTTTTGTTTAATTGACTTAAGTATCGGTAGCGAACGTACGGGTCGTAAACGTACGACTTTTCCGTATGTTGCTTTAATTGTTATCACCATTTATTTTCCCATAAATATCTTCAAATTTCCTAACACAAAACTTAATACTCAATTTATAGTGTGTAGCAACTTATAACAAGAAATAGACTATTTTATTTAATATGAAATAATGGAATTTTAACAATATTTATGATATATTATTGTTTTTTTTTGTTGACTATCCGGAGGAAATGCCCATAATTGATTACCAAAGAAAAAAATAGTTTCACTTAGTTATTTTAATATTTAACAAAAGTTTTAAATTTCCATCTATGGCGCTGTATTTTTGGCTTTCCTGTTTTCTAATATCAATGAATTTCACTAAAAAATATCAAATATGTTTGTTTAATACATAAAGAATAAGAATGAAATTGTTTTAGTTTGTTATATTTAAGATCCAAAAAAATTTCAATTGTCCATCCCTGGAACCATCTTTTTAGTTATGTTTGTGTTTTAATACCTATTCAATTCATCCTGAAGTTTAAAATAGGCTTAATGAACAAAAAACAAAAATTAGCTTCAGCAAGTTACTTTTACATACGAAAAATAAGTTTAAATTTTTAAACTCTGGAACCATGTTTTCGCTTTTGCTGATTTTCAGTAGCAATCTATTTAGGACTATTCCCAATACTTCAGTCCAAGACCGAAGTCTCTAGCTTTTCGGAAACAGACAGACAGATGAACATCGCTTATTCAACTTCTCTATTCATAAGGACCCAGAATAAATATTCTTTATGGGGTCGGATATTTATATTGTGGAAATTACACGCGCAATGACAAACCTTTACCGTTACGAATAGATTATATGAATAATGGCGATGTTTTATTAACATCGTCGTGTGTGCACGATGCATAAATGTAGCGTTTGCATCCCTAATTCCTATGCGATTACCATTTTTCACTGAAACCAATTGAAAACAAAATCATTACAAAACATACTGCCTTGGTACCCCGAACAAAAGCAACGTGAAATATGTGGATTTTGATTTTTTTCAAGTGCTCTATTAAAACCACATTACTTTGTTTCATTTACTATTTTCAGTAATATGATATGTAAATTGTTTATACATGAATCGTTAAAAAGTAATCAAACCTCTTGGCATTAATTTACAAATTGCTGTAAAGTTTGACACATTAATTAGAAGTTAACATGCTGATAGCGACAGCAGCACTAAAATATGTACGAGTACACAAAAGGCAGCTTACTTGTACCTTGAGTACAAATTATCTCTATTCGTTTACCCCAAAATTTGTGCAAATTTGTACTGGATTTTACTGAAATGCGTTCGTTTACACAAAAATTTGCAAAAGGGAGCATGAAATGAGAGCGTAAAATGACAGGTGCTGATTGAGAGCCTGCAAATTTTTATTGGACAAATTTTTGCCAGTAAAATCCAGTAGAAAACAAAAAACATATGATTCAATAATCAAGAGATGAATTCCGCTATTTTCGATGCAATGAATTTATCGGTTGAATCATCATCTGAAAGCGAACTGGAAATAATTATTCTTGAAAGGAAAAGAAATCAAAAGAGCATACAATATCGAGTTTTTTTGGCATCCATGGCGAAATTTGTCTTTGTTTTATTTACACTAATGTTTTAGAGATGTAAAGTCAATACATTATGTTCGAATACTTCTTAATGCATATTATTCTGGGCGCCGATTATCAAACATGAAATATTGATATATTTTATTAACAAGAAAAAAAATAAGTCATGTACATAATAAAGGAGTTTAAATTTTGTACAGCAGTTCATTTAATAAATACATTTCGTAATTATTAATAATTGACAAAATACATTGCATCAAGTACCAAAAACATTATATACTGGGCAGTCAAAACAAACAATATTTCACAACTATTTAGCTCTTTAGTGATCAGCTGTTTTAAATAACCTGCAAGTTTTTGCAATTTTTCCATTCGCGTACTTTTATGAGCAAGAGGCAGTCCTGAGATTAAAATTTTACTGGAAAAGTAAACGAACAGACCTATCTTAAATAACGATTAGGGGATTCAAATTGTGGTCATAAAGTCCTATGTCATAAAATAATAGCACGCAAATATATGACGTGTGAACAACCCGTCATAAGTATGATATTTAAAAATACGTCAGCTGATAAAAAAATAATATATTTCTAATTACTTGATATCAAAGAATATAAAAATTAAAACATTTTCAAAATCTGCTAAAACTCCAATTTCATTTAAGACTATCAAATTTGTCTTTTGCCCCATAAGATTCTTAAAATAAACAAAAACGGCAGCTGCCAGTGGTGTGAGCTGACAAAATTTTTTGACGGCGGCAAGTGGAAAATCGTTCACTGGCTGCCAGTTACAAAAGTTTAAGAAGCACAATTTATCATTTCTATATTTTCATATTTTGGGGTTTAATTCTCTTTTTATTATTTTGGTTATAAAAATGTTACTGTAAAAAACAGTTTTTTATTTTTGTGCGGCTATTATAAACTATGACTGTCTCATCTAAAGAGTTTTAACCATTCGACTTCTAGAGTTATTTTATGGGAAAGTAATAAACATATCTCAAAAAGTCTTGACGACTTTTATGTGCAACGCATAAAATTTTTAACTGTTCTAAAATAATATGACAGCATGACTAAATAGCACACTGTTTGAATACCCCAAATATGCGCAGAGCGTATGTAAAGGGTGTGTTTTATAGAGTGACATAAGTTAAGACAAGGAATAATATTTTTAATATCAATAAAACGGGTTTTATTGGAAAGAAAATTTTATGAAATTAATGTTAAAATGATTTCTGCCATGTGGCCAAAATCTTGCATAAAGTGGAAGGACTCAATCCCAGTTACTGAGAACGGCGACGAATTGATTGATTAGGATAATCTTCAATGCTTTCCTGTACAGCGACTACAGCTTCTTCAGTGGGCACTGTGCGGCGTCTCACTGGATGCACATTATCAGTAACAGTAAATGTGGTCCAAAAACGACCTATTGTTTTTCGAATTAGCCGCTCTGAAGGATTATATACGCCATAAAATGGAAGATGTGCGCGATGAGTTTGACGAATAGAACAATTATTTTGATTAAAAATGTTAACAATTTGCACGCTTTGCTCTGGTGTTGTGACACTCTACAAAACCCGCTTTACCTTGAACGTTATTTATTTAGTTAAACTCATTTATTTACTTTCATATTATTAAGGTTATACCCATAGTTAGCGAAATTGCGAAATGTGCTAAAATAATAATTTCGTTTAAATAATAAGTTAAAAACTTAATTTTTCCAATCACCATCAATTTAATTATCCACAGCAGAGCATAAGAGCTGTTTTCAAAAGCCAGTACACTTCCGTAATCAGTTCTTTCTAAACACACTCCAATAATAATATTGCTGCCAAACTTTGAAAGATTCAAAAAGTGTGCTGTTATCTAGGTCTTGTATGTATATCGAACAACCTTCATGTTTTGAGACAGTTTACATAAAGTTATTGTTTTGCTGCAAGAAAGAATGTCATAAAATAATAAGACTTTGATATATGGTTGCTGTTCTGTTATAAAATGAAAGCAGTGTTGCTAGGAAAACGTTATCTCTTGTCTGTCAATTCAAAACATAACGTCCTCAAAAATTCCCCATTTCAAAAGTAACTCCTCAGTTTTATCCCCAAAAAGATGTCATTTAGTAGGTATTCTCTAGAAATAAAAAAATGTAATCAATTGAAATTTTAGAACTTGTTTTTCAACAAGAACTTTGTTTTCTAAAACAAAATAAAACAAAAAATTTAGATGATGATTAAAATTTTTATTGTATTACGAAGAGAAAAGTTTGGCATTTATGAATGAAGAATGATATCTGGCAAATGTCCACCACGACCACGCGACAATTTTGCTTGTTGACATACCCAGACAAGTGAAAGTGTGCTACGTCTGAAAAAATGAATTTTTCAGAGAAACCAGCGTGTTGTTCCTGTATAAAATCTACGAATGTAAGGCGATGTGAATGGTCGGTCGGCTTCAATTTATACACCAGCTGAACCTTGTAAGGCTTCAAAGCCAAATCCTTATGCAAAATTTTCCATGTGTTGGTTTTGGATAACCCCAATTGTGGAGAACATGCGTAGTGTAAAATGTTCAGTAAATAGTATGTCTGCCCCACTACTCTTAAAGTTATTGAATCACAAAAATGTTGAAAACTATTAGCCAGTATTAGGTTCAAATCTGCAAATTACTTATTATTTTTATTTTATCACACTAGTAGAACGGATCTGTACTGATTCCAAGTACAGATGCCATTAAATACTAGCATCTTTTCTTTTATTGAATGTTTTGTTATTTTAAAAGACACTCAGTATGGAATGATATCATTGAGACTATTTGGAAGGGGGCTCGTCCCTTTATTCCATGAACAGAACCCTACCCCCAATATAAATACAGCATGTTGACATTTATTTCAATAACTGCAACTCTATGCCACAGATGTTTTGTTAACTTGTAATTATTTTAATCGAAATTTAGAGATCTTACCATTGCTAATAGTCTACCTTTACAAATGACTAATTTATTACAAGTCTATGGGAAAATTCCTTACAGACTGATAGAGGATATACAATTTAGTAAGGTATAAATTCAGTAAATTAGATTAGTTGCAACCATGGTTAAATGAAAAATAATATTTAAATGAATAATAATATTTTTTATAACATTCAAATTAGATGAAATATAAGTAAAGCGGGATATTTCGTTGAAACAACTGCATAATCTTCTCTAAGGATCATTCATTGCAACGTTAGTTCAATGAGTAGTGACATGAAGTAAGATGCAAGATCGCAATGATAGCTCAGGAATAATGAAGTTCACTTGATTTAATAGAAATTCCGGTGGTATATTTCCATTAATAAGATTTATAAGAAATGATACATTGAACTCGGTTCTGCGGACTTTTAATGTTGGCAAATTAATCTCAGGTAATCTTGATGAGTAAGGGGAATGTGGGTGCTGTTGTCTGAACTAGTAGAACACGAGACTACGAAGCGGAGGGTCCTGAGTTCGAGCCCGTGCTGAGTCATGAAATATAGTGTTGAATTCTTCTGATCAGCATTAGTGCGTGGTTGTGTTAGTTGTTGCCAGCCTGTTTCAATGATGAAGGTATAGTCACTGGTCACTGAACATAATTGGCAGCGACTGACAATATCATGTACTAAAAGCAGAGTAACAGCACCCACCTTCGTCGGCCCTGTACCAAACATTAGCCAGCGAAGTAAAAAAAGTTGAAATAGCTAAAAAAAAAAAAACTGTCTATCGTCTCATCTTTCCTAATCTGTCCCCTCAATACTATCCCCTCGTTTTCAGTCCCGGCGCAATGCATTGCATATATAGGGGTCATCCCCCAGTGCTGGTCCAAGATAAAAAAAGAAAAAAAAAGTCTTGGTAGACATCTTTTAAAAAAAATATAAGGATCTGCTTTTGTGTGGATTCAATGTTCAATGTGCACATTGCAGCAAGGATCCCATATAATTGATCCATATTATAAAATCGCTCTTACAAGTGATACATATAAGGCTTTGGTAATATGTGGCTCTTTGGATTCTCTGGCCCATCGTTTAGTTAATAAAATTTTTCGAAGAGTTCAGGTATATCATTTAATTTGGCAATACCACCTCTATAATTTAATGTATTGGCTTTTGTTACCAAATTTAAATAAGGGGACAATGTATGATTCCTTCCTTTTCTGGAAAATTTCCTTGCTTTAATGAAATATTAAAAGTAATAGATAGATAGTGGTACTGCTAAGACAGATGAGCAGTTAGTTAAAATACAACTTGGTATGCCAGCCGCTCCACTATATATTGATGATTTCAATGTTCCTAAGCAATAATTTATTATATGAGTTGTACTGATTGAGGGTGTAGATATTGTGTGATTTGAGAAGATATTGTAAGGATAGTATATGGAGTCTTCATAAACGGCGTTAGCAAAGTTGAAGCAAAGAAGTGCGTGCTTTTAAATGTAATTGTCTCCGCAGTTTTTTTCAAAAATGTGCTATAATTATTTCTTATAAATTTGTGTTTTCATGATGATTTTACTTATTAACTTATAATAAATTCAATTAAAAATAGCAGTCGAGGTGAGCTAAATTTGATCAAATCTAAATTTCGAATGCTGTGCTCGTAAATTTCAAAACATTTTAATTTAATTTTCTTAAATTTCACATAGAGACAGACACTTATGCAAGGAAATTCTGTTTGCAATAAATATTTTAACAAATTCAATTTTCTTTTCAATTTCCTTTTCCGGTCTTTTTAGAAACTTTCAACATTTTTCTATAGCAATTCACTTTTTATTTATTGATTTTCTTTTTCTCTGTATGTTGTGTGTTCTTTTCCTACTTGTTCAGCATAGAAATTGTAAACATTGTTTTGCATTATCCTTGAATTATGTTGTTAGTTATTCTGTGCCGACAACAAAAGTAATGGCAGCAAGAGCAGCAGCAGTCGTAGCAGCAATAGCAGCCGGTAAAGCTTAAGCCATGCGAATGCAAACGCATGTCAGGCATTAAAACATTAACAAGTAAAGAATTTTAGTGGTGGTTGCTTCAGTTTTATTTCGTTCAGTACGATTCAGTTGCATAGAAAAACCCCAACAATAACAATCTCTTAGTGGCGCTGCTTATTGGGGAGTGAGTGGCTGACTGACAGACGTAAAGGCAGACACTATGAGTTGCAAAGTAACGAGCTAAGTGAGTGGGAGAGGGGAATAAGGGTGAGTAAACAAGCAGTTTATGTTTGCTGTAGCCTACATACATACACTTATTCACATACGCAGATATTTGGCGCTACCGCTGGCGTCAGTATGGTGTCATTTCTTTTTTAATAAAATCTGTATTATTATTTTCTATAACAGAAAAATTGCATTTATATAATTTTTTTTCTTATGGATAAATGGCATTACTAAATTGAATTGTAGGGATACCTGCCTACAGTTTTCTTTTACAGCCAATACATATTCTAAATACAATGGACTACACTTGGAGAAATAAATTGTAAGAAAAATGGAAGTGAGTTGCATCACATTATGCAGTTAGTGTATGTAGATTTTTTTTGTTGCAAGCAAAACTAAGAATCGTTCCAAGAATTTTATTGAAATAAAAATGCTGAACTTATATTTTAGTAAAGAAGTTACTTAGCTTAGCATTCTGCCATCGGATAGTGTTACAAAAATTTCTTCAAGATCCGCAATGAATGAGCAGCATAATGTCCGAAGCTTTAAATAAATGTAAATTTTACATTTTACTAATATTTAAGGTATGTAAGTAAGAAAATCCAGCACTCTTTATTGTAAAAGGAAGGAATCAAACCCAACACCTACCTGCTCATTGATAATACCTCAAATATCACCAAATTGTATCGCCAAAGAGACACGATCAACATATTAACTGAGATCACAGATACATTAAATATTTACCTGTGTGAAGTTAAATTTCGAAATATAGAATCCTATACACAAACCAAGTACGTTAACAGATCTCTGTTAGCATGTTAACAGAGCGCTGTTAAGCGTGAAAAATCCGAGTGTTTGTATTCCAAATGGAATACTGGCCACATTTTCGGACCAACCAAGAAAAAAATTAACGGAATAGACACCCAGGTCTATAGCTTTCACAATATGTTAATACTTTGGTGGTATAGCTATGCCGATAAGCTTTGATTTTGCGTATACAAAAACTGTCAAATTCTAGACAGAATAAGCCAGGATCCTGGAAAAACGGTAACATGTGGGCGACTAGAGTTTGTTTTATTTTGTAGCTCCTGTGGTCCTCTATCACCTCCAATGGCCATAACCCTTAACAGTTGGAGTTTTAATGGAGAAATATGGATTTTAGTGAAATTTCATATATGGAATTTCTTTCCCCAAATTCCATATATGAAACTTTACTACAATCCATATTTCTGTATTAAAAATCCAACTGTTAAGGGTTATGGCCATTGGAGGTGATAGAGGACCACAAGAGCTACAAAACAAAATAAACTCTAGTCGCCCACATGTCACCGTTTTCCAGAAATTGATCCACTAGAGAAATTCCAAATATGAAATTTCACTAAAATTCATATTTCTGTTAACGTACTTGGTTTGTGTCTAGGGTTCTATATTTCGAAATTTAACTTCACACAGGTTAAATATTTTCGTGATGTTTTATCTCACAAATTGATTTAGTATATTTTTATTGTTAATTAAAAATTTGGTTTTTTTATTTTAGGTCAATGCAGAGAATTTAAATATTCCCTGATCGATGTGTGAGTCTGTATGTAAGTAGATATATTATTAAAACTTAATATTTTGAAAATTTTAGACTAATCAGTTGAAATGTCGATCTTAAAAAAAAAAAATTTAATGCAAATTAATTCACTCAATATGTGAAATTCGGTAAAATTGAAGATGTTTTGTTTGAACTTGAAATAATATTCCAATAGTGCTGATATTTCTGTGATGAGGTGTATTCACAATTTTTCAAAGTTCAATTTTAGTAACTCATAGAAACGTTTCACTAATCTTTGATGCTTTATCTGATAGAGTTAGAGAATGGGCCATTTTGGGTATTAAGGGAACTTGCCCCGAAGTATACAGAATTATATATGTAAATGAACATAGAACAGGTAATTTTTTAGCAACATTCTTTTTGGCAACAGTTTTTTTTTTGACAGTTCAGCTGTTTTCGTGTAACATGTTACTGTTAAACATGTTCAGTTTGGTTTATAATTTAAACATGAATTGAATTTTATTATCAAAATTCATGATCGGTTAAGAAAGTGCATCGAGCACTTCTTGTGTTCAGCGACTAGGCTCATTTCTGATGGAATGGATACATGAACAAGTAAAATTGCCGTATTTGGTGTGAAAAGCATCATTGGAAAATCTGTTAATACAGTGTTTGGTGTGGGTTATAGGCCGGTGCGGTCATTGAACTGTATTTCAAAAAATACGACGACGAAAGCAGGAATCCAACCGTGCGATTATTACAATTTTCAAGAGCTGAATTGGGGGGGACATGTGATTTCCATTTGAGAGCAGAGTTCGGTGAACAGCCTATTTAATATTTAGGGCCAATCGGTTGGCCGCCTAGATCGTGCGATTTTACGCTTTTAGACTATTTTTTGTACGCCTATGTTGAGGCTCATTTCTATAGAGACAAACCCGCAACGGTTGACGTACTGGAAGCCAATATTGAAGAATTTGTTCTTGTTGGAGCGAGTATGTTCAAATTTTACCCAGCGTATGAGTAGTTTTAGGTGTAGCCGCGATAACATTTGCATGAAATCATCTTTAAATATTAAATTATATACACCGATCTACGACTCAAATAGAGATTTCATACCTCTCTAAAATTTTTGTGGGTTTTTTTTTCAATAAAATTGGAAAGCTCTTAAGAATCCACCATCTACATGTTTACATATATGCTCTGCATCCTCTTGTTATGAACGGTTTACAAATCACCTACAACTTTGCTCTACCCATAATTGCGTCTACAACTGAAAACTTGTAAAAATTTATACACACAATTTATTAACATGCATTTGTTTGATTAAATATTTGCACAGGATATGAAAATATATTAAATACTACTCCCAGTGCTTCTACTCACTCTTCTACATTGTCTGTTCTACTTTTTCCCCCAGATTTTTCTTATATTCTTTGTTCTTTGTTAGGTTTCAGTTTTTCTATCATCCTTTGGCTGCTTGTTTTGTTTTTTAGTTTCTTGCCGGTATAGTTTAAAGTTCTCATATTACATCCACTTTCTTCTTTCTTCCGTCCTCAATTTACTTTATTGTATCTCATCAGGTTGGTCATAACGAATAGATGGAATATTTTATTGTCATATATTCTTTATTTAATTCTTTTGTTTGCAAAAAACATTTTATGTTAATATACTATGTTATCCTTGTTCCTAGCAGAAATATCCTTAATATTTGCTAGGCGAACTACGATAATTGTATTTTATGATAGAATTTGTTGAGCGATGGCAAATTTTTTATGGCCAATAATATTATTTTATCTAGTTTTAAAATTCGCAGACAACAAATTTTTGTATAAAAATAATTTTTGTGTTATGCCTTAAAAACAACGAAGTACTTATTTCTGCTTAATGTTCGATAAAGTTTAATAAAATATTAAATAGCGTACTCTATTAAGATACGTCACTCAAAGTCTGTATATTTTCCTCTTACACAAATTATGGAATCACTGAAAAATAATCCACAATAGAATCGTTTAATCCCAAATGGATTAACACATTTGTTTTTAAAGAAATAAAATAATATTAACAGCAACATATATTTTTTTGTCTTAAACAAAAACTAAAACTATCTCGAATACTATGAATATTCCCACAAACACTCCAACGTCACATTAATTGAAGCATTAAAGTATAATGAAAGAGTTCATTGATTCTGTCTGTGCGCCAGACTTAACGGCTTGTTGTTTTTACGATTGTAAGTGTGTTTTGGTTTTCATTCCATTATTTTCTTCTAATAATTCCCATTCCCCAGACTTGGAGTTTTGTGTTGTTTTCTTTTGTGTTTTTTAACATGTCTGATTAGTCATTTCAAAAGAACTCTCTACACATCAACAGCGGTCACGAAATCCATCTTTCTCAAGGTGGTGACTAATTGCAACAAGCAACTGAAAAAAATACTCGTACCTTTGATCATCGCCCACACTTCTATTGATGAAGGGAAATATTCAAAACTTGTGGTTGAACAAAAGGTATTGCAATCCATTAATAAAAAAGGCAAAACTAACCACCGGTAATTTGCAATGCGGTGTGCTGAAAGCATGAAGGGGCAGAGTTTTATTCTTGTTCCAGCTCAGAGACAAGTTTAAATGATTGGAGAATGGGTCAGCCAATCGACCTAGTAAACTAAACATAAGTTTCTCGAAAATATCAAGTTGCAGAAGATGACTCTACTTTTTGGGGTTTGTAGTTTTTCAAATGCTTACCTGCGCATGGTCTCTTGTTTTGCGGAAGGAGATGAACTATTCCCGACGGAATAAATTCCCAGGCTTTTTATGAATTTTACAAAAAATAATTACAATTTTCTTTAATCAAATCTTTATACAACATGATTTTTTCGAATAATGAATTAGTGAGGGCATTCCAAACTCTTATCGGCGTTCCATTATTATGCTTGGTTTTCACTATGTCAGTTTTGTTGTCAAATTGCCCAAATTGTTGGCAATTGTATGAAAACGGGTTGTCATATGGCGTCATCTATGTTTGCAGTCAGTTATGCAAACATAGATGACGCCAAATGACTACCCGTTTTCATACAATTGCCAACAATTTGGACAATTTGACAACAATTTGACAACAAAAATGACATAGTGAAAACCAAGCATTACTCTGTTCTTCATGAAATGACAACACAATAAATGTGTAGACAGAAACAAAAGTGTCGTCATACTTTTGTTTCTGTTTGTTAAGCGTTGAACATGGAACCAGAAAATCAGAAAAATCCATTTTTGGACTCTGCCTATTATACAATATTATATTCAAAAATAGTGTAAATACTTAACAAATGATGGCTTTACGACGAAGATGAGATGTTCTCTGATCTTCCCCTGACCTACCCCTCCACCTACCTTTGCCCCCTAAATGACCCTACAAAAAAAATTTTTTTTCTACACTTGAATGCAGAAATGTTTCCCCCACATCCCTCCCGGGAGTAACCCTGTCAAAATAGAGTTTTGAAATTGCGCTCAGCAATGTCTTAAAGGAACTCTGACCCAGCAGGTTAAACGTTTTTAATTACCCCCGTCCCTTTTTGTGCGCGTTGATATACAATAATAAAAATAGAGCTTTTTTTTTACTAATTATTCGGAGTTTATTTAAGATTCGACCCGGTCGGATATGACGTTCTTACTGGTTCTTCTTTCTTTCTTCAGCTTTTGATATTACAATTAGAAAGTTATTGTTTTATGAGCTAAACAGCTTAGGAGCCTCCCAAAATCTACTACATCTTTTTTTCATTTTGTCCAACACTGAGTGGATGATCCCTAAATATGCGATGCATTGCGTCAGTTGTTGTCATATTACTTCTTACTTGGGTGGAGACATTTTTACAGGTTGTAACACAAGGGTCTAATAAATTTGTAAATGTGGAAGCACACGCTATTACACTGTGCTTTTTCAGGCTTACTTTTGAAGGCCGGCTTTTATTGCTGAGATATTCTGAAAAGGTTGTGGTCTTAAACAAAACCCATGAAATTAATATTCATGATATTTTCGAAATTTCTCTTTATAGTTTTCGTTCTTTGAGTAATATTGCACAGAAAGGCATGAGGAAAAATCATAATGTAAATATGAGTGACTTTTCCTTCCGAGCTGAAAAGATAATTATGAAACCAACGCAGATAGTGAAATAGCAGTTGCTAGTAAGAAAAACATATCCAGGGATTTTATATCTTCGCAAGTACTATTATTGACACTGTCTAGAGTTATAGTTTTCATGTAAACATGATATTCTATGCCCAGTGTCAACTTTATTATAGTGTTTTTTTTTGTTTTTTTTTTTTCCTTAAATGTCTCTTTGTTGTCTCGATGTTCATGCATTGGCATGGATGATTGGGTGTACGATATGATTTATTTTGTCACACAGAAAGTCCGTAAATGTTTGAATGTCTCCTTTTGTTTTCCCTTGATTATGCATTTTGTTTTTTATTCTTAATTTTTTCATATTTGTAAAACATTTATTTTAAGGAAATGGAAATGAGTAAAAAAATTCTTTTGTTTTATTTCTATCAAGTCTTGCTTTGCCGTAAGTTGAGTCAATACGGAGTGGGGACCTCAAATGCTTCAATGCCCATTTTGTATGCTAAACACACGTCGTTTAATTTAGTATTCCTTTGAAAAGCTCTTAAACTGTAATTAATTTATTATTACTGGCATTGTTAGGTACATAAAGAAAAGATAAATATTTATCTAAACAGCTATTACGAGTATTTACGTACATCTCCAAGCATGTATTAAGAATTAAAAATGCATTTATCTGATATAACTTAATTATTGTATAAATTAAAACGAGAAAAAAAAGTTGTAGATAAACTAGTCGATGTCGTAGGATGTTGAAAGAATTTGTGTGGTGTTCCAAGACCATTAGAAATATAGAGTGTAACGTGATAAAATACATTTCTAAAACGTAAAGAAAAATTCAGTCTCTTTTCATATCGATAAGATTCATCCAGCAACTCTGTAGTTATTTGCAGCCTTCCTCAGCAAAGTTAGATAGTTGAAAGTGTAGCAACTACTTTTGAGTTTATATAGTGAATATCAAGGAAACAAAAAGATTTAAAGCTTAGTATTGGGAATTCCAAAGATAGAAGAAGAGAACGATCAGTTAACGTCTCAGCTTCAGCTTAAAAAATTAAATTTTTAAGGAATCTAGACTTCAGTAATACAATTTGTTATATACTCGTATTTACACTATTTTTGCATATAATATTTTACGTCAAGGCCCACTAAAGGGGACGGGCCCAAAAATTTATTTTTCTCATTTTATGGCTCCAAGTTCAACGCTTGGGACCTTCTTTGACATAAAAATATGTCATTTGCTTAACAAAATTCCAAAAAAAAAAAAAAAATTAAATTATGATTGTTTTTTAGAGGTTATTTTAGTTCTTCTTAGGGGAACTTTTTTCCCTCTACCCCGATTCAGCCCATTTACGAACTTGACCTGTGCTATTCTTCGCAATATGTCTGTACCAAATTTCAAATATCCAGCTCTTCGGTTGAACTGAATTGTGATTTCCACTGATCAAGAAAAAAATACTTTATGGGGTATTTGACCGATATATCGCTGCGTAACACACGGAGTGACAAACTGAATATACCCTGTAATTCTTTTTCGGAGGATACAAAAAATGTGTATATTTTAAAAATATAGTATTTGAACTCCGACCGAAACGGCGTTGTTCGTGCCACACTAATATACTATTATAATGATTAAAAAACATTCATTTGTTTGTAGTGTTGTATATACTGAAGTAATCGACATATTAACCAATTAATTTCTAACTAATTTAATTTAAAATTTGGTTATTTTCGATTAACGCTGAAATCGGTTAATTTCAATTCTTATATACAAAAAGTATGTGACGTGATAACTTTAAGAACTTAGTAAAGATTCTGCAGTTCTAATTTAGTTTGAAGGAGTTATTAAATGTTTGACTTTCTGTTAAGCAAATTAAACAAATTTTAAAGTTATTGGTTGACATGTTGTGTTCCTAGGAAGCTTCGCTGGCTACTCATGAGACGGTGTCACTATACATACAAACGTGCGTGTGTAACTATTTTGAACGGCTGGACCGAATCTAACCAAAATAGTGGCGTTTTAAAAATTTCTCTTAAACTTAAATTTCCCGTGAATTGAAACCTATTCGGACAGGTAGATTTAGAGAAATCTCAAAGAAATCCAAAAATAGAAGTTTACCGATCGATTCCACATACTAATTAGTTCTTGACATTGCGATACCGATTTTGACCCGCTTAGTGAGTTAATTCCTTTTTAACTTCGAAATTACATGTCTGATGCTTTTACGAGTCATTCTAAAGTTATATCATTTTAAAAATGAAAATAATAGTGTTTTATTAAACACTTAAGGGCTTTTTTATAAAATTTACTTTTTATTTATAAAAGGTTTATAAAAGCTTTTCATACAAGATTTGTTCTATAAACTCTTCATAAAATACTAACATATTTTATGACTATTGAGCTCAAAGAACTTAAAAGCATAGCACAGCACAACAAACCACATTCCGATAGTTTTGCAGTTAAAATTAGCGGGAAATTGCAGGGATGGTGGTTCAACCGTTTTCCCCTGTTTTTTTTTTATTAATCATAAAACCCGATTAATAAATTAATACCATAGCACATGATGTAGTGAAAGACGAATTCAAGTTTTAAATACTATTATATTATTCTTCAACTGGGAAAATGCAGGGAATAAACAGACACTAAGGATTTTGGAAATAAAATTTTTTGTGAAATATTCAGTGCTGAGCTCTGCAGAATGAGTCTGATGATTACTTGGCAATAGAGGAAGCTATCGAGAATAATCCAAACAGCCTTTTGAAGGAATCAACCGAACTTTTAATAGTCCTAAGAAATCGAAATAGGCATAATGGAATACATTATATATTTAGAGAAAAGCAGAAAAATAATAAATTGATATTTTCGACTCCCTCCACATTCAAAATAACTGAAAGGATTTTTCTGAATCAAGTTTTAATAACAAACGAACAATCGTTGGTATGTATGTATTTCCATAAGGGTTTTGTAATTTTTCAAAAGTATGGTTAAAGTTTACTGATGACTTGGTAAAATATCAATAAAATATATATAGACATTGCTTAACCATCAAAAAATAAATTTCATATAGAACAAAACTATGACAACAATATGTCAAATAGTAAATTTCATAACAGTCATATATGTTCTTTATAATTTTATAAATTATTGAAGTAAACCGCCTTTACCTCAACAGCATTTGCATAAATCCTCCCGCTTATAATACATAAGCCGGTTGTAAAAGAAACAATTTAGTTTTTATTTCTACTATTTAGGCAGATTGAAAAGTTTTATAACTTTTACATGAGACAAAACTACATCTTGACACATTTTATATTCCATAAACTGCATAATAGGAAATGGGGTCAAATTACCGCATTCGATATCGATCAAAATTTCCATACAATTTAAATACAAATTGCGATCGATATCGAATGCCGTAATTCGGCCCCTGTTTTTACATGACAAACAATTTTCACTTTTTTTATAATTTTCATACTCGTACCATTACATAAAAACATTACGTATCATAAATGTTTATTGAAAGAAAATAAAAAGTAGATCATTATGTAGTTCATATATCACATAGTCAGCAATCTTGATAACAGATATAGTATGTGTGTGTGTGTACATAATTATACTTGCTCGTATATAGTACAGTGAAATTAAAACAATGCTGCTATATTATTGACCTAAATCCTTAGATCGCACACAATCACACTAATTCCTGTATTAGGGAAATAAAGTGTTAAAATATGGTCAAAGTAATTTTCTTTATCCTCGTGCCATATTCACTTCATCTTCATGTATGATTTCTAGTACATCGACTGCTCAGCGGTATAGAGGACTTTCTCATGTAAACATGCTATTATTATGAGGCATTAAAAACCAAGTATTTTTATTAGCACGAATGGCCACCAACAGCACGCAACCTGGTTAAAAGTTATTTAATTTTTGTTATAATTAAAGACTTGGCAGTATAAACTTATCTATTATTAGGAAAACAAGTTCTTCAAAAAAAAAAATAAAAATGCTATGAATTTAATTGAAGCGATGTAAAATCTTTCGAGGTTAATAACTGGAAATAATGAAACAAAACAGTTATTAATTATTGTGTAAAGAGTAATAAATAACACGTATTTCATTATAAGACTTGAGTTTTGATATGTTGATATTTATATTTTTATTAATTTTGGTTATTTATGTATTTACATGTGTAAACGTTAAAAACTTAAAAAAAATCGCATGGGATAAAAAACAATGATTGCATCGTTGTGGTGTAAAATAAGACCATGAATTTGCAGATAAAGATAATCAGTGTTTTCACACCTAAAGTTAAAATCGACTTTTAGAATTAATCATAAATATCTGATTAATAAAATCTGATTTTAACACACGGCTCGTTTTCTAAATTTACTTAAAATTGAATACTATGTCGCTTAGTGATACTCGTAGCAACTCAACTTTCAGTTGATAAATACAGACTATCCGCCGGGAATGTATACTACTTTGTTTTGCGGCCATATTTGTAAATATTGGTCTTGACAGTTCATATTTGACAGTCGGGGAGTAGACACGTGGCAAATTTATTATGGAAAAATATTCCATAAACCAACGTTTTACAATGGAATTACTGCGAGACCTCTTTCCACAACAAGTTATTTCAAGAAATGGTGATGTTGATTGGCCTCCACGGCATATGCAATGCATTGCCCCGAAATCATAAATGGAGGAAATAGTGTTAAAAATATAGATGTAGAAAGATGAAACGATGGACAATATTTTGTAGCCATTTTATTTATTACTTCGCCTGCGAAATGATTTATTAGCAATCACTTAAACTACAACGATTTGTAAGACTTTAACTCTGAACATTTGTGCTGCAAAGAAGTTTGGTACACAGTACTTTTTTTTTTGATAATTTTTTATATTTATTTTTTTATCTTTGACCAGTGCTCAGTGGATGACCCCTACATATGCGGTGCATTGCTCCGGAACTAGAAAGGAGGGGATAGTATTGAGGGGACAGATGAAAAAATATGAGAAGATAGAAAATTTTTTGTAGCTATTTCAACCTTTTTATTTCGCCGGCTAATTTTTTGCTACAGGAGCGACGAAGGAGGGTGCTGTTACTCTGCTTTTAGTACATGATAGTGTCAGTCGCTGCAAATTATGTTCAGTGACCAGTGCTATGCCTTCATCATTTAAAGAGACTGGCACAACTATGCACTAATGCTGATCAGAAGAATTCAACACAATATTTCATTACTCAGCGCGGGGTTGAACTCAGGACCCTCTGCTTCATAGTCTCGTGTTCTAATACTTCAGTCAACAGCACCCTGTTTTTAGAAAAGAAAACAGATTTGGAAATTATGTCAATATGCCTTAAAATAGATATTATTTTTCGTTTTGTAAATTAATATTTTAAAACAACTTATGTACTAAAGACTTAACCCCTTATTCATAAAAATTATGATAGGGTTATAAGAGTGTAATAGAGCAAATTTCATATGAAATTTTGTTTTATTACTCATAATTTTTACGAATAAGGGGGTTAATGTTTAGGTAATTGTAATATTTAGTACAAAAACATCTGACGTGGCAATAATTCCCATGACATGCATTTTGTGAAACTTTTCTGCTATAGAAAATGTTCTGACAACATATTGCATTTGTTTAGCAGCATCACTTAATGTGTCATTGCGTAATAAATTGTGTCCATGTACCGAAAAAGAGCTCTTATTATGACCTAGTTTTTGATTCGCAAACAATTGTGTATAAAATTCCAAAGACAAAAAGTTTTTCAAGCATGCATTTTAAAAGCAAAACGCAAGAATATGTAGTTTTAGCAAAACCCATTAGTGAAAACTTTGACATTAAATGATGTTTAAAAGATTTGCAATAACATTTTGGTAATAGCGGTGTTCACACATTTACATAAATTTTTGCACCTATTTTAAACTTTACTTCCCCGACAAATTTTTGCTACAGTGGCAACGAAGTGGAGTGCTGTTATTCTGTAAATGGTGTTTTTATAGAGTGTCACAAGTTTAAATCATAATAAGGAGGAAATATATTTTTAATATCAATAAAACGGACTTTATTGGGAAGAAAATTTTATGAAATTAATGTTTAAATATGATTTCTGCCATGTGGCCGCCACGGCTGGCCCGTAGAAGGCGCAATCTGCAACACCAATTTTTAAAAACTAAAAAAATCGTCCATAAAGTGGAAGGGCGCAACCCCACTTGCTGAGAACTAATGCTGATCACAAGAATTCGACATAATATTCATGACTGATCGAGGAGTCGAACTCCGGACCCTTCGCTTCATAGTCTCTTGTTAACTACTTCAGTCAAAAGCATCCTCAACATCAGTTCCTACATATGGTTTCGAGTTGTCTACTGACACTAAAACTAAGAGTAGGCTTAAGTCATTTTTAATGCAAGAAATTGAAAAATAAACTAAAAATTGTTCACTTCTTCAAATAAGCAAACTGTAAACTATGAATGAATTTTAAATTCAATTAAGATTAATGGACTAATTGTTGGAAAATTTGTTTTAAATTCCGAAAGACATGATAAATATTCCAAGGCACAAAGGGAAGTCAACATCCGTTTTATTTATCTAACTTACACAAAACAGCTCGAAAGTCGCTATAACTTTTCGAACATTTAGCCTATCCATCTTAATTGAATTTAATATAGCAATAAAAAAAGTTGTATAGAAAATACTTACATACAAATTTAAGCTACTGGTTTGAGATAACATTACAAATGAAACGTTCAAACGTATTTACATAAGTATAAGAGAGTTCAAACCAAAAAAGTTTGGTTTAATTACAATAGAACAAAAAATTCAGAAAATGGGGCAAACATAATAAAACGGCAGCACGGGGATTAAAAGTATGCTACCTTCGATTTAATACAGCCTTTTTTATCCATAGGTATTTTTACAAATTTATAATTTTATGCCCCAGCGCTTTAAACTTTATGTTTTACATTAAATGATTAAAAATATCCAATTTTCTAATATAATTTTTATAAATAAACTGTGTTATCATATTCGAATATACTACCTAATAATTGGTGACAAACAAAGTGCACATGAGTACTGATGATGAAAGTGTAGCGGCTTTCGAAAACAGCTGTTCTGCTCTGCTGTGTAAGTTGGATAATTAAAACTGATGTTCAATTTAAAACAAATCTTCGAAAAATTAGCTTATCAATCTTAATTGAATTTAATACAGAAATGAAAAACGTTCGGTACAAAATTCTTGCACAGCAAATTAGAAAATAAAATTTGATTTCAATATAGTCAAACTTCGATTTACATATATTAACTTTAGCTGTATTTGAACTGGCTGTGAATTAAAAGTGTTACGCAAACCCCAATTTATGTAAACCATTTAAAAAATTTAACTAAATTTGAAAATTATTTTTAAAGAATAAACTCTTTACTTTTCAATTTGACAGAAAAATTTACAATAATTCGCGTACAGATTACATTTTCACTCCTTTACATTTAGTGTAACGAAAAATTGCTAAATTTTAATGGAATAGATTTTTGTACAGAGTGCTGCTAGGAAAGTGTGTTTATGAATACAAACTTCAGTTACAATTCATAAAAACACGAAAAACAATTGAAAAAATGCTTTGCCATCAGCAACATTTTCACACGCGAAAATTGCCGTCAGGCGAAAGGTCAAAGAACTTTAATAGGTTTCTTTGTTTTAATGTCAACTATTTTTAGTTGAATCTTAACGTACTGCCTTGCAATTACAAATAAAAGGAATATTTATTCGTATCAAGATTTTTATAGTTAAAATATTAAACAACAATTGCTGGAAAATATTAGCGCTTAACATGCAAAAATAACTACAAACGATTTCATAAAAGTCAAATTAACTTTAAAAACTTTTATCTTAAAATTTTTTACTCAAGTTTTTGTCAAAAGTAGCAAAGTGAATACAATTATTGAAACATTTAGCAAAATAATTACAATATAAGAAAATTTTGTGCAGCAAAATACGTAGATTTACGATATAAGAAATGTTACTAAGTAAAAAACATATTTTGCAAAAATGTTTCAATAATCGGTGTAGCACATCCAATGATTTTTTATTTACAACAATTTACGACAATTTTTCATCGAACAATTTACGATATTTCACTTCTAAAAAATTTACGATATTGGCTTTTTCGTCCAATGGATGGAAATGATAGAAAATGATTAATGTATTTGCATCAAAGAAATATCAGACTAACTGCCTGTTCGCCGATGTCGCAAGCTATCCTTCAATCGAATAAATAACATTTAAAATAAAAACAATTTTTAAATTGCGATATCCGCGAACAGGCAGTAGGTTTTGAAAATATACTTTGTCACATTAAAACATTTTTTTCAATGCGCGGCGTTCTCTAACAAAAAAAAAACCGCTAGCACCGATATTACAACCTGGAGTTTGATTATAACCCTTTTTAGTTGTTCTACGATTAAATAACGTTTCTACATATTGATGGTCACAAGTAGAAAGGCCCTAGCTCGTATTTTTTCAAAAATTACTTTTACCGCGATTCACGTCAAGACAATATCAAAAATAGGACAACTGTACTCATTTGCTTAAGCAATTTCCAGTTTCGCACCGATAGTCAAGGCCTTAGAGAGTAGTCACAGGCTGTCAGAAGTAGCTAATTGTTGGCCTTGTTCTTAATATTGTTTTGACGTTACGTTGACAAATAGTTATAGAATAAATATCATTATTTTAGGGACATGACACGTAAAATTCAAAGTTGGAAATCTAAACAAATAACGGTATTGATACCAGATAATTATTTCTTAATTTTTGGTATTGGTACCGTAACTTTTATTTTAGTACCGGTATTACCGGTAAATAACTTTAACGGGTACAAAATATCGGTATACCGATATTACTGTGTAGCCTAGTAATTCAGATAGCGTACATTAACAAAAAATCTCTTTTTTATTAAATTATTCCAAAAAATAGAATTTTTAAATAAGAAGGTATTTGGTAAATATAAATTTATACAAATAAACTTGTATTTGTATATATGTTTGTACATATGTTTATATACATCCTTACATATGCATGTAAGATATAATTTTTTATTAATTAAAATAGTAAATTAAAGAAACGACTTTAATTAAACTTTCAATTTGTACTTATAAAGCACAGTCTTCCGGGAATAAAAAACAGCGCTGCAATGGAGAACAAAAATGTTCTATTTTTCCTTAATCGTATACAGGTACATACCGGTATAGACACAAACGGTATTGTGAATACCGGTATTTTCTAACCGAAATGGATTTCAATATGGGTAATATTACCTACCATTAATAATATTATTTACAAAAATATATCATATCGGAAATTTTATCACAATTCTGTAAATTCGTTATACCATAATTTCCTTTTCAAGTAAAAACGATTTATATAAAAGTTCCCTGTTGCAGAGAGTTTAAAATTCGTTTCTATATGTAAAAATTGGGATATTTAAAATATTCTATATTGAAGGGTGATATATAATTGTAACTGATAAATTTACGATAATTCGCAAATTTTGTAAAATTTGCATAAAGTTTATAAAATGTCGTGTATTTATATATGAGGGATATTTCTAGTTTATAAAGTTCACAATCATGAAAAGTATTTACATCGCCGATATTGGATTTTTGTTTAATTTGGAAACCTCAATCAAGTATATACATATCTGAGACTGTATTAGATTTTTTAATTCCACGCGCATATATATGTCATCTTTATAAAATAACTTGACACTCTTAATATCAAAGTGTTTGGTTTTGAATAAAATTGCATAATATATTGCACGAAATACCGGTTTTGATTGAAATTAAAATACTCTTTAAATATTTGCAAAAACCCCAGGCATCCTAATCAAATACAACTCCATATTTTGAACGCCAAACAAAAAAATGCTCTTTTTTATAAACGAAATTCATATCTCCTCTTCTAAAGCTCATAGAATCATTTTCTTAAATTTATTTTTTTACTGTCAGCATAAATTAATTCTGCCACCAATATTGTAATGTGACTGATGAAAAAATGAATACGATGATGGTAAACAACAAGGACCAATGATGGCAAAAATGATGATTATGATGATGAGACAGACACCTATAAAAATTTTAGCATGAAAAAATCTCCACCCTCAAGCATGTTTACACATCCTTTATAAAATTATTGTGTATGTCAATATCAGGTCAGGTCGTCGAACACAAAGCACAACAAAGAAAACAAGAGTGGAAAAAATTCCATGAATACAGCATATAAATGAAGTTATTCAGTCAGTTATTTTAGCGGCTGAAAGGAAAATGTTCACTTAACTTTTGGGTATTTAAAGTTTGGGTTCTAATATGTAACAAGAATAATTTTCTTGTTGAATATTGTTTTAAATATGTAATTGACATTTTCTCAACTTGCGCACGTTGTCCTTTCAAGACTTTCCATAGTTTCGGCATAATGCATCTACTGAGGACGATCCTAAAAATCCAGTTCCACAATAATTCAAAAATTTTATAACCCAAGTGTGTCTTAATTACATTACAAAAATACATATAAAGTTTCTTACACAAAATTTTTAACTAAATTCGAATTTTCGACAATGATGTGATTTTTAACTTGAAAGCTTTCAATATTTAGTATGTGAGAAACTTTGGCCGATTTCTCGAATTTTGGTAGAAAAATTTCAAATTAGTTTCCAAGAGTGACATTGGATTATTGCAAAAATAGTCAGACTTAGTCAACACTATAAAACAAATTATTTTGCGTTTTTGCATTCATAGGATAACAGTGCCCAATATACTATACATACGAGTACATATATATTTTAAACTCGATCCATTATCGTGATATTTATTGAACGTATAGCACGCAGTGTTTATAGATCGCCATCCATACAGAAGAATAACTTAATTTTCTGAAATACAGATCATGGATCGCGTTCAATATGTTTTGAATGTGCAGCAGTGCCCCTACAATCATAACTGATCATTTTAAATAATCGAAACAATGATCAACTTTTTGTGAGATTCATTTGTCTATTGAAATTCAAATTTTTTTTTTATTTGTTCTTTGCAAAAAAATAAAGAAAAGCACAATAAATTAATTATCTGACTTTTTATGTGTTACTTAAAATTTCAAAACTGGCTTCGAAAGGAGAAAAACTGAAGTCAAATACGGGTACAAACATACCAGCGAAGCGACATCAAATATTATGATGATTTTTATTTAGCACGAATGATGCTGATCTATTTCAAATTAATGACTAGAGCACATTTAATCATTTGGCTCACAAATATTCAAACAAAACATTTACTAAACGATGTTTATTTTACAATATATTGACTTTTGTTGCATGATCATAATTTTGTAAAAATCCAGCAGCGCGGCGATTTTTTCAGGTCTCTGATTAAGACAAAGGTTTAAAATTATAAGTTTAAAAAAAAAATTCTACTTTAATGTCGAACTTTGGTAAATAAAAGAATTTAATTTTATAAATAAATAAATGAATGGTTTTAAATATCAATTGCCAAAATTAAAAAATTTCATAAATGTCGTATGTTAAGTGAACATTTTAAGATTTATTGCTTTTCGAAATTCTGGCTACATTTGTGAACTCAGAAAAACGAAACACAGGGTGGCCATATATGAGGTTAGGAACTAAATTGACTGTCAAATGATAAAATGTCAAAAATTGAGCTGTTATCCTTTGACATTTATTTGTAAAAGGTTGCGAAATTTTAACCATAGAACGCTTCACTATTGAACAAAGAATTTTAGTTGTGAAAATTCACTATCAAATTGGTGGAAATTTTACTGTATCACTTCGTCGAGCAGCAATCAAGGCTGCTCGCTGTGCAGAATTTACTCACTAAATTCGAGGGTCGCGGTACTGTTGGTGACAATAGACCAAACCAATACGGTCGGTGGCCGTAGTGCTGCAAACATAGTCGCTGTATAGCAATGCGTTAAAAATACGCCTGGAACATCATCCTCGACGTTCGCAACAATTGGGCATCGCCAGAGGTACAACATTTTGCATAAAGATCTTTATCTTCCCGCTTATAAAGTTCAACTCGTTCAAGAATTAAAACCGGCCGAACATCGTTTGCGTCGATCGTTTGTGAATTAACTGTTTGAAAAACGTAACGAAAACAACAAAATCATTCTTAGTGATGAGGTTACGTAAACAAACAAAACTGTCGCATATGGGGCTCACAAAATCCACAAACAGTCCTCGAAAAACCATTACATCCAAAGAAATTTATCGTATGGTGCAGTTTGTGGCCAGACGGTATCATCGGCCCGTATGTTTTCGAAAATGAACAATGAAACACTATGAATCCTCTGCGCTACCAAACCGTGATAACCGATTTTTCGAGGCCACAATTGGCTAATGTTGACGTTTGGTTTCAGCAAAATGGCTTCACAAACCACATAGCCGGCCAAACAATTCAGTTATTGCATGAGAAATTTACCGGTGGCGTAATTTCTCGATTTGGTGATGTCAATAGGCTGGATTGCTGTTGTGATTTAACGCCGCTGGACTATTTTCTCTGGCAGCTTTTGAAAGACTGCTTGGTTTACATGGCTTGTTCATGAAAAACAAATGACGCTCTGAAAGACGAAATTTGGCGCTGCATTAACGAGATAAGCGAATCTTTTGTTGCAAAAAGTGGTTCAAAATTTTTTGTAAAGACCGGACGTCTGCCGGCATACTAGAGGTGGACATTTGCCCGACATCACATTCCATTATTAATTACCCTATTTCTACTTCAGAGTGGTATCAATAAAACTGACTTTGTGAAACAAGATCTCCCCTATCGTGAATAACAAGAGGAATTTTTGGTCACGTGAAACTTTTATTCCACTCGAAGGGGAAAATGGTATCGTGAATCTGCCGTGAGAAATTATTCCCGCTATCAGATCTCAGTGAATGTAAAAAAGAGAAGAAGCTGAAATCAACATGAAGAATCAAAGAAATTTGTGTAGAAAAATTCACATTTATGTAATAATTTAAAAAAATTTACGGCTAAATATTTGTTAGTCAAATAATTTGGATACCCTTTGGAAACCGATCAAAACAAATTAAACATATTCTTAATGTTTAGAATTGGAGCAACAAGTTTTACAAAAACGCAGGCAATTGATTTGTTGCAAAAATATCAGTTTGCGTCTTACTAACAGATCTTGCCCCGAAAATAAAATTTGTAAACTCTAATATTCGAATTATAATAGAAAATACTTAGATTTCTACTCTATTCCCCATCAAAAACTAAGTGAATAAATTAAAGGGAAAAGTGAAAAAACTCGCGGGAAAAAATCATTCACGATAAGGGGAATTTAATTTTAGCATGAAATCATTCACGAGGAACTTGTTCATGATTGCAATTTTAGGTAAAAGGGAGAAATTTCGAGGGAAAATTTCTTTATGATAGGGCTGTATGTGTGATTTTAGGGTTAGGAAATAAATTCTAACCTCAAACTTGACCAATCTTTATATTTTCAAGGACAAATATTTCATTATATGTTCCGTATATGCAAGATAAATTTTTTGGAAATGGAATTGGTTAATTAAATTAAACCGATTATATATTAAAGCCCAATTCTTAAAAAATCTTCCATGCTTATACCTTCTTTGGTATACGTGGCTGCCCGCTACACGCAAGCATTCAAGTAGGATCCCTGAGATCCCGTTTTGAAATATAACCTTCTTATATGACAGTATTTTTATAAAAATTTTTTCAAATTACAGTTTTACATTTAATTACACCTTCAGTTCGCAAAATATATAACTAGTAATTTGAGATATAGTTTTCATTAACAATAATCTCGTACCTGGATTCACTTCTTATGAGTGATAATTATAACCTAAAACCATATTCTACGTAACGTGAGATTTGGAATTTTGAAAAGTCATTAACGAATTTTTACGAAGAAAATTTTATATCACAAGTAATTTTATATCCTGTTCACTGAGTTTTACAGGGTATTTCAGAATTAACCGCAATTTGTTTTTCAGTATCTTCTTTAACAATATTTTCAGTGGAAACAAAAACAATATTTTAATATTCATAAAAGTCTGGATAAAAAAACTTTAAGCACCAGACTTATTTACTGACAAGCTGCACAATAGGTAGACTGACATATCGACAAACATGAAGTGTACATGTGGATTTAAGTGTGTATGAATATTTATGGTTAAATAGACATGAATAGATGGAATGGAGAAATATGTATTCATAAAAACGTTGAAAATGTTAAACAACCATAAGACCGGCTACACAAACGAATTTATGGTTGTTGTGCTCTTAAAACCTTGAAAAATATTCTTTGTTTTATAAACTATTTTATGTATTTATTTCTATCGAACGATTTAAAGATTTTTGAACAAAATTTCACTTTGTCATTCCCATTACTATTGGATATATTGATAAATTATTTTGATAACATTTTTGGCGTTTTTTTTTTATAATTATTTCTATATTTATAAACGATTTAAGAGAAATAAATTTTCCATATACAAAATAGGGATATACATACATACATTCACACGACATACCTAGTTTGTTTTCTTTAAATTGAAATCGAAAATATCATAAATTAAATTCGCTACTCATGTGAAAATAAATTTATTAATGGACTTCCGCTATTTTTAGGAGTGTGTTTGTTTGTGCACCCTTTTATTGATGAGTTCGAGGCGTTGATATGTTCCATAAAAATTTTAATGTATTCTTCCGTGTGCTTTTATTCAATATAACATGTACATTAGTGTGTCCCAAAAAAATTGTTTTTTTCAATTTTTATAGGTGCTCCAGCATTTTTTGAAAGCTTAAAGGGTAAAGTATTTTTATGATTTTTTTCAGATTTTTTGGAAAAGGAATTTAACCCAAAAATCGGGTTTTCACCACTTGTTTTGAATTTTGCTCATTACTCGGCCCATTAGCACGATTTTCTTTGTTACAAAGTAAATTGTTTTAAAGAAAACTCTTTAAACTTTACTTCACTGTGCAGTTATTATAAGTTTCGGTTATTTTTTTTGCTTATTTGGGTACCCCTTATGACATTTTTTTTTGTAAATTTTGCATAAATTTTAAAAATAATGCTTTGTAAATTGTTAAGTTTTTATCGGGCTTAAGTTCGAATCTTGCATGACTGCAAATTATTTTTTGTTATTTTTTTATTATTAATAAATGAATTTGTTTTTTTAAATTCTATTTATTATTTTTTTTTTTTTTTTTATATTAAGATTGGAATATTAAGAATATTTTTTTAATAATCATCAAACCAGCAGAACGGATCAGTACTGATTTCGAGGCCGCTACGCCATCTCATCAGCGTTCTTTGTTCAATTTTTCCACTTTTGCAAGTGGTGCTAGTTAGTAGGAATATCAACTATTTAACCAATATTTTAACGAAAATTGAATAATGCTTTGTAACATATTAAATTGAATTAAGATTCATTGGCTAATTGTTCGAAATTTGTTTTTAAATCTCAGAAAGACATGATAAATATTCCAAGGCACAGATGTTAGTTATTCAACTTACACAGCAGAGCAGAACAGCTGCTTTCGAAAGTCGCAACACCTTCATCATCAGTGCTCATTATTTTTTTGGGACACACTAATGTACATACATGTATACAAAAGTATATTTGTAAATATGTGTATAAATTTGTATCACAGATAGTGGTCACTCATGACGCTTGATCAGCCCAAGCCATGAGTAACTTTAGTTAAACTCTTTGGTAGCATATGATCGTGAATGTAAAGAAATCGCCGTGGGTAAAAAGAAATACACAGAATAGAGGTAAAGCTCCTATCGTTTTTCTTGTTTTTGGAGAATATTAATTTGCAGGCTTGTCACAGAATTCAATTCGGTTCGGAAATTCCGTGAAATCAAAATTGAGATTGAATTAAGTTTCTGCACGGAATTGAACTCTATGACGCGGCTGATTATTGCTGCTACTAAAAATAACTAGAATAACCTACAGTCGACATTTATTTTATTTATCTATGTGGTTTTTGATAAATATTGTGTCTTAAGCCTAGGCCAGATAATGAACGCAAAACAGGTTTATTTGAGTGGCAAATAGCTTTTTACTGAAGGAGTTCTTAAAATGCTATTGTCTGCTATTATAAACCGTTTCGGCAAAGAAAAAATTCTACGGAAATTTCCACACATTTTCTAAGAGTGGCCGCTCTGATGCCTTAAACAAATTCACGACAGCGGGCTACCGACTATATGGCTATAAACGTCGCTAGCAACGTAAATTAAACATATAATTTTAGTGCTGCCACTTTCATAAGTAAAAATAAGCGCTTATATATCGAAATAAAATTAAAAACAAATCAATTTATTTGTTTATAGTTTTGAACCTCGAAAGTCAAGCTCGGACAATGCTCTTAAATTTTTAAGACCTATTACTTTATGCACTTTTTATTTTCAACAATTTTCATATTCTTGATCACAAAAAATTTAAGCCTTTTCATTCTGTTGGTAGCACTACTAACTGTTTATTGTCGGCTCAAGCCACAGCTTAAATTGGTATGTAAGTATTTTTTAACGAATTTTAACGGCTAATTGTTCGAAATTTTTGTTTTAAATTCAGAAAGACATGATAAATATTCCAAAGCATAAAAGAAAGTCAACTTCAGATTTTAGTTATTTAACTTACACAGCAGAGCAGAACAGCTGTTTTCGAAAGCCGCAACGCTTTCATCATCAGTACTCATGTGCATTTTGTTGGTCACCACTTATTAGGTGGCTTAGTTGAATATGGTAACAGTTCTTATTCATACAAATTTTATTAGGAAATTGTTTTTATAATTATGTGATAAAATGTTTGATTAAATAAACATATTGTTTTGTCATCCCTGTGCTTTTTCGTATCGAATTCCGAACCCGAACATTGTTCAATGACGTTGTAGGTCAAACGAAAGATAATCAAATGCTTTGAGACAAGATTTCTTAACATGTATAAAGAATAGCAAAAAATTTGCAATCATAAAATTATAGCAGGTGAGTACCATCTATTATAAAAATTTTACGTAACAAATGTTTTTGAATACAATTTATGAAATGTTCCTTGAACTTGCAATTATTGCCGCCAAGATAAGTGAATTTTCAATAATATTATTTAAAAATATTTCAACAAACTCCACTTAGTGTATTGTATACAAAATTGCTAAAAATAAATCAGGTCGCCTTCAATTAATATTTTACAATAGAGTATTAATAATCTACAAGTTTTACCAGACATCCAAAGCTATTTTTTTTCTACTCAAATCTATTTCAGCATTTTCGGTATTTGTATTTGTAGTTAATGTCTGCATGCCTACATAAATGTGAAGAAATATTTACCCCAGGGAGTGGCGCTTAAAATATCAACGCATTTCTGAAATGTATTCAAAAATAAATGACACAATTTCAAAATGTTTACCGTGTGTTAAACATTTTATTTTAACAAATGAATTGAAGTTTAAAAAAATATGTAGGAAAAAGATTATAGAGATTATAATCATATAGAAATTATTGTTTTAAAATAAACACCAGCTGAACACTTGATTAAATTCCACATAAAACGTTTCATTTTCAAGTTTTATATATATTTGCCTAAAGTTGCGTCATATCTTTGCCTAGTTAAAATAAGTTAAAAGTTTTCATAGTTATTATTATTACAAAATTTACATATGGCTGATCGATTTTATTTAATATAAAATATTACTTTGAATAATCTAATATAAGAGATGTCATAAAAACTCTCTTACTTAATTTTTCTTTTAACCGCAAGAACGATAATGACATTTTCTTAAGTAATTGCATAAAAGAATTCGTACACCGAGAATAGGTTGAAAAAAGGGTCATAAGCATTCCAATTCGTCCTGGATTACACTTAGGCCTCATAGGCCTGAGAATAACTATCTAAATTGTGTGCTGCTGCATTATTTCGCAAAAACTTACATCCTATTTAAGTATCGGACAGTATTCCCTTCCCGCTAGGGACCGCACGTTGATTGGGCTAAGGAAATTGTAAATATGCCGAAATATTCTTAATATAGAGATTTCAGATCAGGGATGCAAATTGATTTGAATGTGTATTTCCTGCAGTCTAATTGCACTAAATTTTCTTCATAACATCTTCATTAAGACAATACAAAGAAGAAAACATAATATATTGGCTATGCAGAAATTTGCATGACCTCCACTGACGTACCGCGTATATCCACAAGTTTATTTTAACACAGGAACCACTTTTTTGGTCTCTCAGATATTCAACACTTAATTTCTTTCTAAAACATAAAACATGTAAAAAATTAGTTTTATTTAGTTACTTTAATATATTAAAAAAAATCGAACTGTGGATCTTTCTTATTGGTTTTTCTGACTTCTAATACCAATGAATGTCTTTCAAAAACATCAGATATGCTTAATACAGGGTGGGCAAATTTGAGGTTAGGAAGCAAGTTGGCTGTCAAATAATGAAATGTCGAAATTTGACATTTACTTAGTAGAAAGTTGGATCATTTTAACCATTAATCGCTACAATTTTGAACAAAGAGTTTTAATTGTGAAAATCTACAGTTTGAAATGCTGAACGAAAACAATGAAAACAATTGTCGCATATGGGGCGCAAAAAATCCAGAAACAGTCTTTGAAACCCCATTACTTTCAAAGAAAGTGACCGTATTGTGGTCAGACGGCATCATCGGGCCGTATTCTTTTCGAAAATGAGCAAAGAAACGTCATCACCGTGAATTCTCTGCGCTAGCAAACCGTGATAAGCGATTTCATGTGGCCATAAGTGGCTAATGTTGACCTTTGGTTTTAGCAAGACGGCACCACAAGCCTCACAGCCGGCCGAACAATTCAGTTATTGCAGGAGAAAGTTACCGGTCGCGTTCTCAATTTGGCGATGTCAATTGGCCGCCTTGTTCTTGTGATTTAACGCCACTTGATTATTTTCTCTGCCACCGTTTGAAAGACTGGGTTTACATGAACAAGCCACAAACAACTGACTCTGCAAGATGCAATTCGGCGCTGCATTGACAAGTTAAGCGAAGCTTTTTTGCAAAATGGAGTTAAAAATTTTGTGAAAGGAGGGTCTGCCGACGTACTAGAGGGACACATTTGCCCGACATCATATTCCATTATTAATTACCATATTCCTACTTTACACTGGTACCAATAAAACGGAATTTGTCAAAAAAGGAGTGTTTACTTTCTAACCTCAAATTTGCGCCTTTATAATAAAAGGAAGTTGGTTACTTTTATGTACCAAAAAATTTCAATTGGCCTAGTAAAATTTCGCAGGCGACATAAAGATTCAATTATGTAGGGGATATCCCCGCTGGCACTAGGTGATAATATAACAGACAGTCAAATATGTTTTTTCCAGTGCATAGAAATCAGCTTTCTTATTCTTTAATATGTGTTTTTATAGTGCAAAAGCTGCACTACTGATAACTTTTTATGTTTTGTTTGATTGTTCCAGTTGTTTTTTACTGTCAATAACAATAGCGTAAATGCGTTCTATTTAATTTTTTTACTTTATTCTGACATTTATCTTTATTATTTAACAATAGAACAAGGTTGTCACTGAAGAATAGAAAACTATTTGCTAAATTTATTTAATGCCCCACCTGAAACAGAAATACATATTAATTTAAAGAGATGTTGTTGATGTTGTCGATGACTATGATGGTGTCAACAAAAATAATAGATTTCAATTGAAATGGTGTTCCTGACAAACTCTGAATTGTTGTTGAATGGAAATTACAACAAATTTGAAAAGAAGACTAAATTTTGAATAGCAGAGTAGGATGATGTCTGTCGTATGAAGATACGTACTTTAAGTTGCGACAACAATTGGGGCGTAAAATAGAAGAAGAAGAAAAAACGCTGTGGTGAAGATTATAGTGTTTTCGATGTTGGAGGCATTCATCCACTAGTTGCACTACCGTCTGTTCGTGTCGGATGTTGATTGGTACGAGTGAATGGATTTGTGTTTTGTTTTGTGGTTTCAGTCTTTTTTAGATCGTAAGAGGGCACACTTGAAATTTCTTTTAAGTGAATACATAAATGACCTGTTATATAAATTTTACTTTAAAAAATTAATTCCCCTTAAGTTTTCGTGTTATCCTAAATAAAACTTTCTGCCTGTTTTTATACCCTTCACAAAAAAGTGAAAGGGTATATATAGGTTTGTGATTCCGTGTGTAATTTCTTCGATATCAATATAGGACCCCATAAAGTATATATGTATATTCTGGATCCTTATGAATAGCGATGACGATTGAGCGATGTCCGTCTGTCTGTACGTGAAATCGGGTTTCCCAAGCCTTCAGAAGAGATAGAGACTTCGTTCTTGGGCCGTTGGATTGGAAATGAACTTAAATAGAGTGGTATTGAAATTCAGAAAGATCCGAAGTACGGTTCCAGAGCTGGGAAGCTTACACCTATTTCTCGACCCAAAATTTATACCAAAAATCAATTATTTTTTTAATGTTTGTAAATTGAACCTATTTCGTGCTTTGGGAAGCCTCAATGGTCTATTAAAAACTAAAAAAATAAAAAAAAATTTCCAGGGATGGGAAGTTAAAAATTTTGTTTTCGACCCATTCCTTATTTTGTAGTACATTTAGTAATTAAAATTGTTAACAATTTTAAGTTTTTCTTTAACAAAACCTCTTTATACGTCATAGAGATTTGCATTGGCAAAAAAAAAATTTAAGTCTAATTCCAGGGGTGAGAAATTGAATTTACTTTTATACGTGAAAGTAATCAAACAGGCTACTGATGTTGTTTTTTTTTTTGCTAACTAAAACTGTCTTATTTTAGGAAGAACAAAATTGGTATCAAAGAAAATCAAAATTTCGAATGTGAATGAAGGTGACCAAAATAGTTCAAAATTGTAAATTTTTCTTAAATAACATTACTTTATACCTCATGAAGAGTTGCGTTAGTAAAAAACAAAAAATAAATTAAAATGAAGTTTAAAGTTTTTTTGGTACATGAAAGTGACCAAAATGGTTGCAAATTTTAAGTTTTTCTAAAACGCCTTTATACCTAATGAAGACTAGGATTGGTAAAAAAAATAAAATTTCGCTTCCAGGGCTGGGAAATTTAAATATTTTGTATACATAAAAGTAACCAAAAACGCAACTAACGTCGGTTTTTTACTAACTAAAACTATTTTGTATATCAGGAAAAACAAAATTGGTATCAAAAATTAAAAAAAAAAGAATCAAAATTTAGATTCCAGAGTGATAACTGCAATATTTTGTAGTACATGAAGGTGACCAAAATGATTACAAATATTAAGTTTTTCTTTAATAAAACTATTTCATGCCTCATTAAAAGTTGCATTGGTAAACAGAAAACAAAACAAAAAATTTAAATTTCGTTTTCAGGGTTGGGAAATTGAAATATTTTTTCTACATAAAATTAACCAAAAAGGCAATTGACGTTGTTGTTTTTGCTAATTTAAATTGTTTTATAATTCAGAAGAAACAAAATTGGTATTAAAATCTTTAAAATTCAAAATTTCGACTCCAGGGTTGGACAAATGAAATATTTTATGGTATATGTAAGTGACCAAAAACTTATACATTTTAATTTTTTTCAAGTAAAACTATGTTACACTAAGAATTGCATTGGTAAGAAAATAAAAATTCTCTTCCAGAGTTGGAAAATCGAAATATTTTTGGTACACATAAATTCCAAATTTTGTGTTTTTAGTGAATTATACTTATTTTATATATCAGGAAAAATTAAATTAGTATTAATATATTAAAAATTCGGTTCCAGGGTTGAAAAATCTAAAATTTTTGGCACATAAAAGTACCCACATAAATTCTAAATTTTGTTTTTTTTAGTGAAGTAAACCTATTTTATACTTCAGGAAAAATTAAATTGGTATTAAAAATTCGGTTACAGGGTTGGAAAATTGAAATTTTTCGGTACATAAAAGTAACCATAAAAGTTCCCAATTTTGATATTTTTTTCAGTGAATTAAACATATTTTATACTTCGCCAAGAATTAAATCGGTATTAAAAGTTTTTAAATTAAAAATTCGGTTCCAGGATTAGAAAATCGAAATTTTTTGGTACATAAAATTAACTATATAAGTTCCTAATTTTGGTTTTTTGTGGATGGAATCTTTTTTATACTTCGGGAAGAGTTAAATTGGTATTAAAAACCAAAAAAATCTAAAAGGTGATTCTACGGTTGGACAATTAGAACTTTTTGAGGTACATGAAACGGATTTTTACTTTTTGTTTTTAAATTAAACATATTTAATATGTTTGAAAGACGTTCAGAGGTATTAGAAATAAGAAAAGCCAAACATTTAGCTTCCTAGCCGAAATATTTAAACGGAAAAAATTACATCTGTGAAGGATATTTAAGATTCGGCACAGCCGAATATAGCATTTTTACTTGTGGTAAATAATTTTAAAGATTTCGTTTAACAATTTATATAAAAAATCGTACAAATTTTTATTTTCGTTAAAAAGTACCAAACGAAAATATTTATTCTATTTAGTACAAAAATGCGCAAATGCTATGCTCTTATATTAGGACAGTCACTAGGATATCCATTAGATTAATGAATTTGAAAAATTTAGCCAAATAATGGGCGATAAATCAAACTATTTTAAGATACGTTTCCATTAGCAAATTAAGCTGATTTTTTTATCTCGGACCAGCACTCAGGGGATGAGCCCTACATATGCAGTGCATTGTGCCGGAACTAGAAAAGAGAGGATAGTATTAAGGGGAAAGATGAGAAGTTAGAGAATGTTTGTAGCTATTTCAACCTTTTTACTTCGCCGACTAATTTTTGCTACAGAACCGACGAAGGAGGGTGCCGCTGTTACTCTGCTTTTTAGTACATGATCGTGTCAGTCGCTGCCAATTATGTTCAGTGACCAGTGCCTTCATCACTGAAAACAGGCTGGCAACAACTAACACAACCACGCACTAATGCTGATCAGAAGAATTCAACACAATATTTCATGACTCAGCGCGGGGTTGAACTCAGGACCCTCCGCTTCATAGTCTCGTGTTCTACTACTTCAGCCAACAGCACCCTGAAGAGATTCGACGTTTCCGTTATGTTGTAAGTAATTTCGTGTTCGAATTTTCGAAATCAATTTGACGTTCGTACTGTTTGTTTATTTTTTAACAAAAGAATCGAACATTTTTTTCAATAGTAACTTGAAAACTATCAAAATGCAAATTAACATTGAGTTTTTAGTAAATTATATTCAAAAAATAAAATCAGCGCCACTTTTTTTCGAAATTAAGTGTCACTTTTTCGGATTTGTATGTTCCCAATAATTGATGCCCCTAGGTTGTAATTGTAAGAATAGCAGCTGCTCAGTGTTGCACATACAAATTTCGAATTTGAGATAATTTGCTCATATGAGACATAATGCCGCATTGAAATAATTGGCCAAATCACGTATATGGAAATTCGGTTAATCAAAGAACTCGATTATATAATTTTAGGTATAATTTATTTTTCTGTTTTCCAAATACTTTTTATATTCTTAAATGTTATTGAATGCAATTTATAGAAATATTATGAATAGCAACCGAACTTCAGTTGGATTGCCATACGGCAACTCAAAGTTTCATGTTGGCCGAACAGCTCGAAAAAATAGCAATTTAAATATGGATATCAGCAAGTAGAGCACGATTGATATAATTCACTCATTCATTTTAAGTGAGGAAGCCAATTATAACAGACTTAATATATGTATGTATGTTGTGAGCAACTTTGATAAATAAGCAAATTTAGCCGGTTTTTGCTCTTTTTTAGTGTTGAAAAATGTCTCAGTTGTTAGAAAAAATAACTTTTCCTATAAATTGTTACCCTTTTTCATGTTTTAATATATATTTTTTCAGGCCCAATATTAGCATATTTTCTTTGCCACTTTGATGAAGAAATTTTCGCATAAAAATTTCTTCAACGCTTTTAAACACCTTTTTAGACTTCCATCCTATTTTTTAGCTCTTATCTTTCATGTTTACAATATTTTCTATTATTATTATATTGTATTAAGAAATATACATATATATAAAAAAATATATATTAATAACTCCACTTGTATTGTGTTTAGTTGACATTTAATCGAATTTAATTAAATTGAGTATGATATTTTGCAAACAAGTTTTCTGTGGTTATCTTTAGCCGTGAGTGTTTGCAGAATCATACACTTTGTTTCAATGTAAAATAACAAAAACCAAACTTTTTAATCTACATATTTCATAATATTCAGTGATTATAAAATCAAGTTGATTTGCATATTAAAAGCGATTTCATTTTGTCGGGATTGTAGGACTTTGGTATTTTTATGCGACCTACATTGAAAAAATATATGAAACAGAATTTTATGCATTTGGATTTGCATATTGCATGTGTATAGTAATAGCTGATTGGTCATACCTTTGGCACCACAACAAATGTGTGCTTAAACATATTAATGCTGAATCAGATAACTTTCGAACGTCAATGTTAATAGTTTTATTAAGAAAAGAATAATTTAGTGGGCCAACGTTATTGCAGCAGACAAAATCTGAAGAATTTCTTCAATTTATTTCAGCAGAATTAAGGTAGAAGCGCCAATTAAAAAAACTGCTGCTACATATCAATTGAAATTAATTTTACCAAGAAATAAATTCGCCTGAGAGTCCTTAATATATAAAATTTTTCCCACACCCTTAAAAAGTTTCGTTTAACTACAAAAATCATCAGAGAAATTGTTTGAATTATAATTCAAAGATAAATTGTTTAAATTTATTTAAAAAGGAATATAATTCTCATGTAAGGGGAGTTTCTTCAAAGCCAATTCTCAAGTTATCCGACCTTTTGCAGTAGAAGCCGAGTAGTGGAGTAGCCAACTCTACTGTTCACAATGCGCTCTTCTTTCAGATCGGCAACGCTGCTCGTATATCGAATAAACTCCCTGTGGGGCTCTTTCTCGTCATATTAACCAAGGGAAAACTCAAAACTCTTTTCCATAAATACTAAGTACTTCCTTCAACCTCCTTGCCATAACAAAATTGTTCTAATTCTCCCGAGTTCCGATCGTAATAAAAATAAAAAAATCATAATGACACATACCTACATTTAAAAAAGTTATTTATAAGAAAGTACAAGTTTAAATCATTTTGAGTAATGACTGGTTTTTGTGCTAGTATGTAAATTTTTGCTTCAATTGGAGTTTGCTAGTTTAGGAGTTCTTTCCCTAGGTTTAGGGGCTTTTATTTCATGTGAGGACAAATTTAGGGAATAAACAAAAACTCGCACGGGGAAATTTTTGGATTTGTATTTAGGGGATTCCCCTATTTGCATGTCTACAGCAGTAATGAAAAAAGAAATTTTAAAATGGTGCCGAGCTTTATCTGAAAAAGTACTTCTTTCACCTTAATGGTACTTTTTAGAGAAGGAAAATATAAAATTTCAGGTGTTCTTAATAATCGTGCAAAGGATCCATTTTTGACATTTTTAGTTTTGATTATTTCGGTTGTTTTGTCCAGATAATCTTCACTCTAAATATGGAACTTATCCAATAAATTAACATCTAAACTTAACATTAATATCTTCGTAGTAAAGGCAAAAATTTAGCAAAATGAAATTATTACAGTGTAAAAGTATGCAGACTTTAATATCTGTGGAGTTTTTTTTTGCAATAATCGATTAGTTGGCGGAAAACAATCGCTACCAATTTATCATTCATTCAGTGTAACTAAGTTATCGATTATTAATAATCGTTCGGGTATTGTCAGTAAACATTCGGGATTATCAAGCTAAAGGGTGTTTTTATAGGAGCTTGCTGATTTGAAATTTAAATAAAACACATGCCAAATTATGAAATGGCCAATTTTGTATTTGGTAGATAATTTCTTGTCATTTAACATTTAAATATAATTTCGGGCATATGGCCATCACGACTGTTTTGCACAAAGGTCATTCTGGAGGTCCAATTTTCGACCACCTTTTCAAGCATTTGAGGGCGTATTTCAGCAATGACACGTTGAATACTGGTTTCCAAAGCGTCAATCGTTGCTGGTTTATCCACGTAAACCAATGATTTCAGGTATCCCCACAAAAAATAATCGTGTGGCGTCAAATCACACGAACGCGGAGGCCAATTCACCGGTCCATTTCTCGAAATAATGTTGTCGTTGAAATGTTCTTTCAATAAGTTTATTGTTTCGGCCGCAGTATGACACCATCCTGTTGAAACCACATTTCGTTTACATCCATATCTTGAAGTTTTGGGACCAAAAATTCATTGATCATGATTCTGTATCGATTTCCATTCACGGTAACGCGTCGTCCTTCCTCATTTTTAAAGAAATAAGGACAGATGATTCCACCAGCCCATAAACCGCACCAAACAGTACATTTATCGGGATGCATTGGTAATTTTTGAACGGCGTGTGGATTATCTTTGCTCCAAATACGGCAATTTTGCTTGTTGACATATCCATTCAACCAAAAATGCGCCTCATCACTGAAGAGAATTTTGCGGTAAAAAAGCGGATAAACATTTTTAATTGAACACTGTTTTTGAAAATAAATTTCCATGATTTGCAAGCTTTGTTCTGGAGTTAACCTGTTCATGATGATTTGTCAAACAATACTGAGTAGAGACGTCACTTTAAACTGTCAAAACAGCTGTCAGACAACAGAGTGATTCGTATAAAAAAAACTTCATAAAAAAACACCCTTTATATACTTCCTTTTAAGTGTTTTATTACTTTAAAAATGTCACATAGAAAAAATAAGATTTCAATTAAGAAAATCGTTGACTTCAATAAAATTTTACATTCAATTAGACAAACGTTTTTACAAATTGTTCTTTCTGATGAAATAATTACTTGCATCGATTTGTAGTTCCTATGAACAAATATGGTAAATTGCAACACAATGTTATTTAGACTGCCAATTTTATATTTTTTAATATGCACCTGAGGTACACATAACTTGCAGTTTGGACATCTCATAATTGATAATATGTATGAGTATATTATACATAAAGTTCTCTGACCACTTGACATAACAAACAGCAAAAACTGAATAAATAAAAATTACATACCAAAGCGTGCGTGAGATTATATCAAAATAAAGTAAATTTTTCAAATTGTCACTCTAATATTTAGCACAAACTCAACCCATGCATTTGTAGTACGAGCATTTAAAAATAAAAGAAAATCTTTCAAATATATTTATTCTGCAGTAAACAGACGTTCGACAAACATGAAGCACTTGTCGCCTGCGATCAACGTCAGTAGTACTCGTAATTTGAATTGGCTGTAGTAAAAATGAATTCTTTATGTAACGAATAGTATCTAGATCTCTTAGGCTTTTTGGTTTTAGATGCCCACATAAAAACAAATATTATGTGTGAGAGGAAAAATGGATCAATTGTGTTGCTTATCTGTACAAAGTATTTGGATATTTCAATTATTTTTTTCTAATACAGAAACTACTTTCGAATACGTTTTATTTCGAAATGTCAATAATGTATCTATTTATGCTTAAAGTAGGTGGTGTTGTTCTACAAATGTAGTATTTCTTTTATTTTCTGCAGTTTTTGTTTTATTTAATTAGAAATGACTTAGTTTGTAGGTTTTTATTGCTTAAGTTCAAGGTTTTCAATTGAAGTGAAATTGGTATTGATTTGTTTGCAACGATCTTGCTAAGTGGCACTTGGATATTTAATTGAAATTTAAAATAAATAAAGTCTATTTATTTTGCGTCAAAGAATGAGAAGTAGGGACATCAAACGGAGTGTAATATTACACAGAAAAAAATTTTAGCATACTGGAATTCATAAACTTTGTTTTTTGTTTTATAAATAAAGGGAACTTCCCAATATTGATTTCTTATTTTTGGAGCAAGACTAAGTAATTTGCCAGTCTGTCTTTGTGATAACAATGATTTTAACTACTCTATTTGTTTGAAAGATAACTTTACCTTTCAAAGATTGCCAGCATTTTGGCTGCAGGATCACATTTGTAAGTAAGTTTTAACTATTTTTACGCATTCTTCTATGGTTAAACCGTCCATATTCGTAAATGTCAAACCTTTTACTGTATAAATTACGCTTAATATGACAGATATTTAACAACTGACAGCCATGCCAGACTCAGGCAAAATTAGCATTTACAATTTTACTATTCATGAGAGTGGGACACGAAATGGTTTTACAATGTATCCACAAATCGATCGCTGTTCACAGAGGAGCAAACGAGATATCAACACAAAATGTTTAATTTTATATGTGCTGATTCTTTTCCCAAATTTACAAAAAAAAAAAGTTCAAAATTGATTATTGAGGGCTTTAGAGATATCAACTTATTTGTTCAATTATATTACAAATAAAGTTAACGAAAGAGACAACATAAGGATCAAGTTGAATTTATATATTGTTGATATGCCTTGATAAGCATATGTGACGCGCAAAATAGAAAGGGACCTAAGGATAAAAAACGCTTTTGTTCAGGAGAGCCATTTTAAAGATTTAAATACGTGTATCTTTGGTATACCATCACTTCATAAAACGCGCATATCTCTGGGAGGGAATACTTTTGGGGCATGGGATCGGTCTCATTCGATGCTCAGATGTTGTCCACATCAAACAAATAAAAAAGTTGAAAATTGATTTTTATTACCCTGAGGTCCCTTTCTCTATGCGCTGTCACATATTACTCCTCAATTGCTACACTTGTCTTGGCCAAAATTATAATAAAAGCGTACTAGCCATACTCCGTTGTTCACAGTCTCAACGCGAACGCTTCAAATTACTTTGAATAAATCACTTGGTTCTTATGTCCGCACAGCTACAATGGTGAAGCTTCCAAAATTTTGTGTCGGATACCCGGATACTTTAACAGGTTATTTATTTAAAAGCGTTCAACTTTAAAAAGGAGGAGACGGGTGTAGAAGTCTTGTGCCACTCACTCATAATTATTATATATTCTTTTAAGTAGGACTAACACTCAGGGGATTACTCTTATATATGCACTGGATTACATTTAGGAATTGTCCCCCAAATTTTTAGGAAAATCATACATTTATATTTTAGGGATTAAAAGGGGTGATAATTTCGATGATATTTTTTTTCATAATAATATGCAAAACGAAGTTTTTATAAATATCAATTATAAAAAGTTTTGGCTACTATAAAGATAATTGCAAAACTTTTTAAAAAGAGACCAACAAAAAAACACTACTTCAAAAATATGACATTGCAGAACATAATAAAAAAATTTTATCTTGATTTTGATGCTCTAACACGGTAGAACTCGATCAATTAAAGATTACTTACTGAGTTGGAAATGGGAAAGAGTGCAATCTAGATAGAAAAAATATAGCTTCGGATTTAAAAACCTATTAAAATAGCTCTGAAAGGAAGAAGAAGCACAAAATAATTAACAGCTGACGCTTTTCTAATCGCTTTATGCATGTAAATAATATAAAAATATTTATAAAATATTTTCCTTGTTATTCATTGAATGTATTTCTTATTGAAACTATTTTAAGAATGTTATATTCCCCCTTATTCTGTAACTGTTTGTCAACGTCAAATAGTTACAGAAAAAAACATCTTGCAAATGATGTTTTTTGGGAATGGGCGCACACCTCAGGTAGATCAACAGTATCTTTGTCAAGATCTTTCTTAGCAATGTCTAATGGCTTTAAGTTTTTACAAAGAGGATCGAATTGTATCGTCTTGGAGAGGGTTTCACGATAAATAACTCCTTTATGTGAGAAGAAACAAATAATACACTTAAAAATGTGTTCAATTACTAAAAATATAATAAATTTTTTTTAGTCGGTCATCGACTGAAATTGGCCAACTTAATCGAGAATAATCAAACAGTTGAATCTGCAGTAATCAATCGGTTAATCGATTAAATGCTCTACGAATATATACATCAAGTACTGCGGTTATTGCGTATCTGTCAATACTTATTTTATTCTATTCTGTCAGAAAATTCAGTATAGTATGTATCTCCGCTGGACGAAATGAATCGATTTACAGTTGAGCAACATTGGGATTGATCGGAAATTTATTTCCAAAACAAAGACAATTGGTCGGAAATCGTTTTTTCGGTTTAGCCAAAAGAAAACATCTTTTCGGCTGAAGCTCATTTTCATCTTGGTGTGTACGTTAATAAGCAAAATTGCTGTATTTGGGGTTCAGGAAACCACACGTGGTCTTACAGAAGCCAATGCACCCATTAGGAGTGACTGTTTGGTGCGGCTTGTGGAGTCAAAGTATCGTTTATTTCTTTGAAAATGAGGACGGCGCAGCCATTACGGTTAATGAAGACATTTATCGCACCATGATAACCGCTCTTCATGGTATTGATGTGAACAATGTTTGGTTGCAACAAGATGGTGCAACTTGCCACACATCTCATGCCACAATCGATTCATTGCGTCAAACATTTGATGACCGTTTAATTATCCGAAATGTTGATGTCAATTGGCCGCCAAAAAGCTGTGATTTGACACTATTGAAGTATTTTCGGTGGGGCGACGTTAAAGGAAAGTGTACACTGGAAAATTGGTCCGATCGAATAGCTACTGTAAGGTCAGCCGCGGCAGCATTGTTCTCTATTTTAGAATTTTAAAATTAAAATTTCTTTAACTGAATGAATTATAATGAAAATAATAATTTAAAACAAATTTAACGGTGTGTTGGTAATCATGGAAATCTTTTAAAAAATCTTTGATAACGAATTTCATGTAACCAAATAAATTGCCGCATTTTATAATTGAAAAATTATTTTTGCATGTTGATATATTTAGCATTCAGATAGTTTATAGCCTTCATTAATATATAGTAGACAAAGTCACAGGCAAAATATAGTATTCTATGAAGAATATTACAAACACATCTATACATATACTTACGTACATATATTTTAAAAAGCAGTAATGCAAATTTCTTATTAGGATCACCATGAAAATATACTATTACCCCTCGTATATTCTGACTCTACCTTAAAATGTTTTATCTATTGTCGCACATCGGACGTACGTGTGCTCGAATGTTTCTACAAACTAACGTAAATATTGAAATAAGTACAAACGTCTGAATACACTAATTAAAATATATTTGAACTGTTGGAAATTCGCATTTTGTAAAAGCTCATGTAAAATTTTATAATTTTACAAAAACATTTTTTTTTTCTTAAAAATCAAACACAGAAACCACAATAACGACCACCAACCGTCATATAAGTGGCAAAATTAGACAGACAACAAATGTCTGTAGAATAATTGTCATTAGTGGAAATATGAGCTCATCATCGTCATCATCACCACTGCAATTATTATCTTCTTTCTAATATGCATTTTACGAGTATTTACGATTGCAAAAAATCAGCAACAAAACGGCGTAATTACGGTATCATTGGAAGTTTCTTTTTTTTTTGTTCGCATATTTAAATAATATAATGAGGTACTCTTCTTCATACTTTTTTGTTTGTTTGTTGTAGCAACTCTTTCAGTTGCATCTTACATTTAATGCAACATGCAACAGAGCTATTACATACTAAAAACACACATTTTACCCCTTCAGTAAATTTTTATTGTGCAATCACAATTTAAGCATATATTTTTTTAACTTCAGTGTTGAAAAGGAACGTAGAAAATTCGCGAATGAAGAGAAAGACAATAATAATAATGACATCCTATTGCAGACAATTGTTACAACAGGAGATACAGTGGTATTGGGTTGCATGAAAACGCACAAATTTATTATAATATTCGATTTATTAAGCAAATTGAACATAGTAGTGTTTTTATAGAGTTGGAAGTAATGGATTGTTTAAAAACGGAAGGATTTCAAATCAACTTCCTCTTAGTATTAAAATGTTTCGTGCTCCACAGTATAACACAAAATTCAGAACTTTTAGTAAAGTATTAGAGCATAACACTTAATAATATATTACACTTTACGTCTTAAAATAACAAGTCTCACTTATCCGGTGGATAAAACTACAACAATGGCTTTCTTTGGATATCCAGGTGACTAGAGTTTTCTATTTCTTTCAAGAAGCTAACAACATATATACTCGTAACGAGCAATTTATCTTTTCATTTTAAAACAGGTTCTAAATAAATGATATAGAAAAACGAAAACTTGAACTATTCACAAACATAACATTCATAGTAAGTTAAATAAAACAGAAAACTTGAGGTTTAAGTCAGTTTTTGTGTTTATAATACAACAAATTTATAACAGTTTAATTATTTATGTCAGAAGTTTTATCGAACTTTTCGTTGCTATATTAAATTTAACTAAAATTGATAGGCTAATTGTTCGTAAATTTGTTTTAAATTCGGGAAGATATGACTAATATTCATGCCACAAGGGAAATTCAAGATCAGTTTTTAATAATTCAACTTACATAGCAGAGCAGAATAACTGTTTTCGAAAGCCGCTACACTTTCAACAACAGTTGTGTATTTTTTTTTGTCACAACTTAGTTGGATATGATAAGAAATGTAGCAAACCGATGGTTACACAGTTTTAATTCGTGCGTTACCGTTTGATAATTTTCTTTATATCCCATTTTCTGAATTACTTGTTTCATTATACTTCAGCCAACAATGAAAACGTTCACGTGTACTTAAGTACCTATATAAACGAATTCAAACCAAAAAAGTTTGGCTTAAATAAAATGGAACAAGAAACTCAGAAAATGGGACATGAAGAAAATAATCAAACGGCATTACGGGAATTAAAAGTGACAGAAATATTGTTGTAATGGATTTTTATTATATATAATATCATAATTTTCTATGTTTTTTAATATAATTAAGAGTAATACAGAGGTGTTAAATCGCGCGATGAAGGGGGCCAGTGATCATTACTACTTTTGAAAATAAAGTCACAAAACTATTTGTTGTTGTTACAAAGTCTAGTTTGGAGCCAAATGCCTTTTATGTTTAACTATATTAATCATATTTGGAAACAGAAAATCAGGCAAAATGGCTCGATAGCATTCGCCATTCACCGTAACGGCAATTCCCCGCTCATATCGAGGCAGCAGCAATATTATTCTCACATGTCTTATTCTAAAGTCATGTACATACATACATATTTCTTGTTTATTTTAGTTTCTATTCAACTTCGCCGTAATGTACACAATCCACTGTTCCATGGTTTTTTTGTAAGAAAAATCAGAAAAAAGATAAATTTTAAATTAAATAATTTTTACGTTTAGGAAAGGGAGCAAATTCAAACAAACTTCGAGAAAAAAACGAAAGGCCTACATATAATATCATATATTTATATTTATATGTATACATATTTATATGTACATATGTATGTATATATCCTCAGCTTATTTATTTGGCGCACCTAACATTTTAAAAAGATGTATTATATATAAGTTCCAATTCTGAATATAAAATCCGTGTTTCGAAATTGTGTATGTTTTTCGAAATATCAGCCAACTTGCTGATGCCTTAATAAAGATTTATAAAATTGGTGAACGATTATCCAGACCATCAATCGCAGACTGTATAGAGCGATTCTAAAAATCGTTATAATTCAACAAGCAAAGTTTTCGGCAGGGTGCACATTACGATAAAACATAAAATTTTCTTCATAATCTTTCAAGCTGTTTGATGTTGGTTTCTCAAACAGCTGATTGCTTAATTACGTACACAAACTATCCCGAAGAAAGAGTATGACCCATGGTGAAATAATTGGTTGTTGTAATGTTGTATTTGCTGTCGTAGTACTACTACCTTATATTTATTTCCCCATGCATACTAGAAGAAAAATAATATTCTCTCCAAACCTCTCATTTACTAATCTTGCGAACGGAATCAGTTTTCGTCCAAATTGAGAATACCTACGAGATCGCACCTAGTGCCGGCATGTGGAATTTTCTATTTGTCTATGAAGCAGAAATGTTTTTTTATGAATAAGGCAGTAAAGCTTTTATAAGTGAAAGATCGTGAGTAAACGATAATATGTTTGTCGTGGCTAAAGTTATGCTTAAACGATTTTAAAACAAATTTAAATTGTTTGTTACAACAATACATAGTTGTTTTTTAAGTGCAGCCGAACTACTGATCGTTTACTCTTCCCCCCGGGGGGTGCCGTTGGGGAGCTTGGCTATGATGTCGGGCCTCGCTCCAGCACCGATCCGGGGAAAATAAGAAAGGAGGTCTAAGGACGCCTCGAACTAATTAAGAGTTCAAAAGTCAATAGAAAGTTGAAACCTATTATGGTTGGCTTTCGAGGGGTTATTCTGTTTTTCAAGCATAACTTTTGCAGGTAGCCCCGTAAAACTCATATGTTACTGCCCAATCTCTAAACAGTGGAACGGATGTGCATATAAGAATCTAAAAGAAGTAGGTCCGCCTACGAGCTTGAGTAAGAATTGGCAGGTGAGGCGACACCTGGGCTTAGGTAAAAATGAAACCGAAGTCGATAGAAAGTTTATGGAACCTACACTGGTTTGGCTTTCGAAACTTTACCAGTAGTTACAACTGGTGCCACAGGATCCAGTACAAGCCCCGCAGTTTACTGCGGCTGGATATTGGTGAGGTCTCCCTCGGGAGTACACGTGGTGGCTGTGGTAACCAACTTGGTGGAAGGTTTGTCAGATAAGGATTGATGTTTCAACCCCAGGGTTGGACTTCGGTCTGGCTGATAGTAGCAAAACCTATGTATTGTTGTGAATCAACAAATAATATTCTATTGGGCGACTTTTTGTAGTTCATAGAATTAAGATCATCTAGATAGGATCGGCACTTTAGCAAGGTGTTAGATCATGGGACTTACCAAATCATGTCTAGAAATTGCCACCTAGGTGACCCGAGGTCGCCTTCGGGTGGATCTTGGGTTCAAAGAGGGGTGCTGGTAACACTTATTGTATCACCCGGTGTTAAGGGCACCGTCAGTTTAAGCCATATTGGCAGGTACTGACGTAAAACCATTGGCGTATTGATCGTTTACTCTGTTTCGAGTTTTGCGTTTCACTCGTACTAATTAATTTCAACATCTCAGATAATTGTATGGGTTTAAGGTTCTTCTGAAGAATTACTCATTTGCCACTTCCTATGTGCCGGCATAGGTCGTGCATAGTTACAGAAACGGATGATGACATAGCCGGCAAAAGGTCTGAGCTACCCCGTCAAGACAATATCAAAAATAGGACATCCCTTTTCCTCAGCATTTAATCAGAGGCAGTTAGCAGTAACCACTTGTTGTCCTATTTTTGATATTGTATTGACACGACGTTGACAAATAGTTACAGAATAAGGGGAGATATTTTCTCTGCTCGTACATATATTAACTATACGAATAAATGAAATATATTAATAACTTATTTATTTTCTTAAATTTTTTTTGCAGTTAATTTCCCATAAATTAAGAAAATTTACCCAACGGGAACCTTGCTGGCATTGGAACCCACGTAACATTTATTAATGATAAATTGATTTAATCAAATTTAAACAAGAAGAAATAAAAAACCGCTTTAAAATAAAACCCAACCAACATCATCATCAGCCTCAACGTGTGTGTGTTGTCAGCATCTCAGCAACATTATTTGTGGCAGCAAAAACTGCGGCAAAAGCAACAGCACGAGTACATAGTTAAAAGAATAACGACCAAAATAGAGATGAATTCAATAATTATTTTGATAATGTGAATGAACTTTATGTATATTTGCGCGATAGAACACACCCAAACGTAGCAATTTTCACACATACATACATGCCCAAGTACGTCATAAACGGCGGCAGCATCATCAAAATCCAAACATGGCCATCGGCATATTCGGACAGTGGGTATAAAAACTCATACTAGCCACCAAAACATCTACATTAAAAGTCACACAAAAACGTAACAACCCCCTCTAACACGAGTACATCACAAAACAAATAAAGACTACGACAAGACTAAAAAATAAAACATCACTAGAGGATTATTGTTCCATTTTAATTACTATTGTGGCGCAATTTATATTTTACATGTTTTTATTGTCTTCCTAAGTTTCCGTTGTATTCTTCTCAACTGATTGGAATCTCTTCAATAACCCTTCCACAGTTCGGTCGAACGGCCGGTTATAGAACACAATTGAATTCATGCCATTTTAGGAATTAAAATAATAATTAAGAATTTTCTCAATAATAAATAAAAAAACAAAAGATCTGACAAGTACTCTTTACATTAAAACTAAACGAAGTTGTGGTTGCTGTCTTAATTAAATCAACTTCATAACAATTGAGTTGTAAACATCAATTGATCAACTGCAGCACTCATTGAACAGTAGGAGTCAGTGTGCAGCATACAACAGCAGTAGCAGCATCACAATGCCATCTTTAAGACAAAAGGTCACCACTTATTTTCGTCAATTAAGTTTTATAGCCGAACCTCGTGATGGCCCCAAGAGTCCGCGTAAAACAGATGAAGATGGAAATTTTATAATCAAATATCTAGAGGGGTAAGTGAGTTATATTATTTTTATATGGGTAAGAAAAAAAGAGCTTTTGAATTTTCTACAGATTTTCTCATATTCAATTTTCGTTAAAACATTTGTTAAGTAGTTGATATTCCTACTGATCTTTACAAGTGTAAAAATTGAACAAAGATAGCTGATGAGATACTGATTAATTCTGCTGGTTTAATGTTTACAAAAAAACAAGTAAAAACGTTATATCCGACCGGGTCGAATCTTATATAAAGTAGACTATGTATATCATGTTTTCCACAGACGAACGTATGGGCATTGCTAGATCGTCTTAGACTTCATCACTGATCAAGAATATATATATACTTTATGGGGTCCAATTTTCTTTTGAGGGTATTAAAACTGTGTTTTGGCGGGGTCGCTCTGGCAAGGGCTTTGGGGCAGACATTTCACCTTTGTCATAAAACTCTAAAAATAAATGTGTGGGATAATTATATACAACATTAGAAAAAAAAATTTATTTGATAGGGTCATTTAGGGGGCAAAGGGGGAGGAGAGTGTAGGGCAGAGTAGTACCAGGTTACGTCTCAGCTTCGTCATTAATGCTTAAAAATTTTATTTTTAAGGAATGTAGGCTTAAGTAAAACAATTTGTTAAATTTTTACACTATTTGTGCATATAATAACGCAAAAGTGGGCGGGGTCCAACAACTATTACTTTTTTCTAATGGCTCCAAGTTTAACGCGTTGGACCTTCTTTAATATAGGTTAGGTTAAAAAGGGCTGCCCGCAGTAAGCGAGAAAAACACTCGGAGGCCATCAAAAGGCCCAGTGTGATGCCCAGAGGACTATACCCTACACACTCTTCTCAAGACGAAGTGGTGGTTCCTGAGAACCATCCAGAACTTCTCACAAAGCCCGCCAGGGCAGCCAGCGGTGCATCCCTGAGGCAGTCAAGATCCCGCAGGAAACGAGAGCCTAGATGTCTAAGCCTACGCTCCCGCAGGGCCGGACAGTCACAAAGGAAATGCTGTACTGACTCCTCTTCCTCCTCATCTAAACAGCTCCTGCAGCGGCCATCATGGGGAAAGCCCAAACGCTCCGACATGTGCCCAATTGCACAGTGCCCTGTCAAGACCCCTACCAGGAGTGCCAACGGCTGTTTCCCAAAAAACAGAAGTTGCCTAGTCCTAGCTCTGCTAAGCGAGGGCTATAGAGTTTTGGAGACCCTACAGGTAGTAATACTTGACCACCTGTTTGTCACCTCCCTCCTTGCCCACCTCTGAAATCTGCCCAGCAGCTCAATTAGGGAATGTCAATGTCCCTACGCGATACTGCTTCATCCAAGGCCGAACCCGCTCTCGCGCATTCGTCCGCCATCTCATTCCCCTGAATGCCTTCATGCCCTGGAACCCAAACCACATTGACATCATGCCCCCTAAGTCTGGCCAAAGATTGAATGCATGCCAGTACACATCTCGACTTTATCATCTCCGAACCCAGGGCTCTAATTGCTGCCAGACTATCTACACAGATGTCAATAGTTCTTGCCTCCAAATTGAGCCCATCAATCCTTAATGCTGCCTCGGTAATGGCATAAATCTCTGCTTGGAAAACTGTCGAGGTATCTGGTAGCCTGAGCGATACCGAAAGGCCGAGACCCTCGGAAAATACCCCCGAACCAGTGCCAGTGTCCATCTTCGAGCCGTCCGTAAAAACCAAAGTTGCATTACTACGAGTCGCGGTGTTTTCCATCCAGTCCTTCCTCTCCGGGAATGCGACTGAGAAGGATTTGTCGAAGCACATGACCGGAGTCATATAATCAGTCCGTCCCCCCAGGACCTGCCCTCCTACCTTTTGTAGGATAATGCCATGTCCCGTACGGTCATGCTTGAAACTGCCCGACTCCATGAGCCTGAGGGCAGATCTGGCAGATATGTACTTGATGTATATCTCAAGGGGAGCCAAATCAAGCATTGTCTCTAGACTGGCCTGAGGAGCCGACCTCATTGCGCCAGTCACAGCAAGACATGCTAGCCTCTGTACCTTGCCCAGTATAGAGAGATATGTACTCTTGTCCACAGCCCTCCACCAAACAAGTGATCCATAAGTAAGAATGGGTCTGATCACCGCCGTATACATCCAGTGCAGGATGTACGGTTTCAACCCCCATCTCCTCCCTGAAACTCTCTTGCATGCGTAAAACGCACATAGAGCCCTCCTCGTTCTATCCTCCACATTTCGTCTCCACGATAGTTTAGAGTCTAGAATAATGCCGAGGTACTTCGCTTCCCTCGAGAGTCCCAAGCTCATGCCACCAAGGCATGGTGGCCTAAAAGCCGGGATCTTATATCTCTTGGTAAAAAGTACCAGTACAGTCTTCGAAGGGTTTATGCCTAGACCGTTCCCCTTGGCCCAGTCCAGTAGTTCGTTCAGCGCCGATTCCATGAGTTCACTTATCGTAGGCAGATATTTACCCCTTATAAGGATTCTTTAATATAAAAATATATAATTTTCTTAACAAAATTACAAAAAAACTTTAAAAATTATGTTGTTTTTTAGAGGTTGGTTTAGTTCTTCTTAGGGAAACTTTTTTCCCTCTTGCCCGATTTAGCCCATCTCCGAACTTAACCTGTGCTATCCTTCAAGATATATTTATAGCAAATTTCTGGCTCTTTTCGTTTGGACTGAATCGTGATTTCCACAGACGGACGGATATGCTCAGATCTTCTTAGATTTCATCACTGATCAAGAATATATATACTTTATGGGGTCTCAGATGGATATTTCGCTGCGTTACAAACGGAATGACAAAGTGAATATACCCTTCATATTCTTTTTTGGAGGGTATAAAAATTCAAAATATTCCACTCTTGATAAAAATTTAAATTTTACCAAATTCTTAAAAAAATAATTGCAGATCGCAGTTTCAATCGTAGTAAGAAATGAAATTGATAAATACCAAAAATAAAAGCCAAAATGCATTTTTATAACTGGTTAGATAAAAATGCAAGTAATCGTGTATGACAAAATAATGTTGACTAATATTATGAACACATAAACTACGTATGCCCAATCCCACATCTATGTAGTTTCTGGCGGTAGCCTATTTTTAAACGCCATAGCACAGCTAGAGTACAAATTGCACTTTTTTTTCTTCATTTCTTTCAATCTTGACAATAAAAACAAGAATTGATTTTGGGTTGTGCAGCACTGTATATAACTGGCAGCGATTGACACTATCATGTACTAAGAGCAGGGTAACAGCACCCACCTTTGTCGGCTCTGTAGCAAATATTAGACGGCTAAGTAAAAATGGGTATCTCTTCAACAAATTTTAGAGCTTTTCATATATCCTCATCTGTCTTCTCAATATTATCCCCTCGTTTCTAGTTCCGGCGCGAAGCACTGTATATGTAGGGGTCATCAATTGAGTGCTGCTCCTACATAAAAGAAGAGAAGAGAAAATATAATCAAGATATATCCAATTATATAAATATATGCAAAAATATTTATGAAATGTGAAAAACATTGAAAACATTAACAGATGCTATAAAAGAAAAAAAGTTAGAACAACATCTTTACCATAAAAAAAGTGATGGACTGCATAAAGCACAAAAAAAAAATAACTTTCAGGACATTGTTTGAAACAAAATAACAATGAAATTGCCATGAAAACAAAGTTTCAAAACTTTTCCGGAACACAATGAAATTACAAATGCGGGATTAAAAAGTTGTTCACTTTCATTTTGTAGTGGAATATAGAACACAGACGTACATATATGTAAATCGGCTCCATTTATGAGGAATCCCTTAAGATATTGTGAATCTGGCGATGATTACCCCCAAACTGTCTAAAATCTTCCATTCATCATATAAAACGGAGGTTTCCAGCAGACTTTATTTTTTCATAGACCACTTTAAAAATTCAGCTAGTTTAGAGGAACCCTGGCTGCACATTGCTACCATATTCCTAAATTCGTCGAAGTATGTGAAAATTGGATATAACTATGGAAATTTGCGTTAAGTTTCCAAAAAAAAATGAAAATTAATTGGTTAATTAATTAGTTCATTGTGCTGGAAGTGGATGCCAAAAAAGTAAAATTAGCCAATCAAAAAAAGTAATTCTATCCAACTTCATTTTTTTACATCTACTCACAGCACAAGGAACCAAGCAAATCACAATTAGCTCATTACGAAAGCTCCCCATTCCCAAGTGCTATATTCGGCTGTGCCGAATCTTAGATACCCTTCACAGACGTATTTCTCTTTTCTTTCTAAAACAGAAAATAGATGCACCAAAAAATTCAAAATAAGGAACTTATTTGGTTATTTGTATGCCGTAAAAAATTTCGATTTTCCAACCCTGAAATCTAATTTTGAATTTTTTACACGAATGTAATTCTTCCTGAAGTATAAAACACGTTTAATTCAACAAAAAATTAAAATTAGGAACTTATTTGGTTACTTTTACGTACCAAAAAATGTTGATATTTCAACCCGGGAATTGAATTTTAATACCAATTTAATTCTTCGCGAAGTATAAAATAGGTTTAGTTCACTAAAAAAACTAAATTAGGAACTTATATGGCTATTTTTATGTAATAAAACTATATCGATTTTCCAACCCTGGAATAGAATTTTTATTGTTTTTTATATTTTACACAAATATATTTCTTCCTGAAGTATAAAAAAGGTTTAGTTCACTAAAAAACCAAAACTAAAACTTATTTTGTCCAAAAAATTTCGATTTTCCAACCCTGGAATCAAGTTTTTAATTTTTTTACTTTTATGTAACAAAATTAGTTTCTAATTTTGAATTTTTGTAGTGAAGTAGTATGCCTATTTTATGTGTCAGGAAAATTCAATTGGTATTAACAACCAAAAAAATTAAAAACTTGATTCCAGGGTTGGAAAATCGAAATTTTTTGGTTACTTTCATGTAGTACAAAATATTACAGTTGTCCAAACCTGGAATCGAAATTTTGATTTTTTTAATTTTAATACCATTTTTATTTTTCCGAAACTCTAAAACTCTTTTATGTATAAGAAAAAAATTCTATTTCGACCCTGGAAGCGAAATTTTAATTTTTGTGTGTTATTTTTACCAATGCAACTCTTAATAAGGTATAAAGTAGTTTTATTTATGAAAAATTTTTAATTTGTAACCATTTTGGCCACTTTCAAGGGCTACAAAATATTACAGTTGTCCAACCCTGGAATCGAAATTTTGATTTTTTTTTTAAATTATAATACAAATTTTAGTTTTCTAAATTCTAAAATAGTTTTCATTAGAAAAAAAATTCTTCTATGTACCAAAAAAATGTAATTTCCCTTCCCTGGGAAAAAAATTAAATTTCTTTTAGTTTTTAATACAAATTTTATTCTTCCCAAAGTATGAAATAGGTTTAATTTACAAACAAAAAATAATGAGTTTTACTAGTTAATTTTTCGTCCTAAAATAGGTGTAAGCTTCCCAGCTTACACCGGTAACGTACATATTTCGGAACGGTATTTCTGATTTTCTGAATTTCAATACCACTCTATTTAAGTTCATTTCCAATCCATCGGTCGTAGAACGAAGTCTCTACCTAGACTAGGGCTTGCGAATCCCGATTTTACGTACTGACAGATGGACATAGTTCATTCGTCATCGCTATTTATAAGGATCCAGAATATATATACTTTATATGGGACCCCATATAAAGTATGTATTGAGGAAATTACACACGGAATGACAAACCTATATGAACCCTTTCACTATTTTGTGAAGGGTATAGTTTACCACATCCGGCCGTCGCTTTGTATGTAACTGTGTGTGTGTGTGTAAGTATGTGACACGCTTTGACTGATGTTTTTTTTTTTTTTTGTTTTTTGCTAACTAAAACTGTCTTATAATTTAGGAAGAACAAAATTGGTATCAAAAATTCAAATATAAAAAATAAAATTTTGAATCCAGGGATGGACAAGTGCAATATTTTATGGTACATGAAAGTTACCAAAATGGTAAAAAATTTGCAATTTTTCTTAAATAAAACTACTTTATACCTCAAGAAGCGTTGCACTGATAAAAAAAAATTAAAATTTCGTTTCCTGGGTTGGAAAAATTAAATTATTTTTGGTACATGCAATATTTTGTAGTACATGTAATAACCAAAATGGTTGCAAAATTCGAGTTTTTCTTAAACAAAACTACTTTATACCTCATGAAGATTTGCATTGAAAAATATAATTTTAAAAAATTTAAATTTCGCTTCCAGGGTTGGGAAATTGAATTTCTTTTTTATACATAAAAGTAACCAAAAAGGCAATTGACGTTGTTTTTTTACTAACTAAAACTATTTTTTAATTCAGGAAAAACAAAATTGGAATCAAAAATTTAAAAAAAATAAAAATTTTGATTCCAGAGGTGGATAACTGCAATATTTTGTGGTACATAAAAATGACCTAAATGGTTACAAATATTAAGTTTTTCTTAAATAAAACTATTTCATGCCTCATTAAGAGTTGCATTGGTAAAAAAATTTAAATTTCGTTGCCAGGGTTGGGAAATTGAAATATTTATTCTGCATAAAAGTAACCAAAAAGGCAATTGACGTTGTTTTTTTTGCTAAATAAAGCTGTTTTATAATTCAGGAAGAACAAAATAATTTTGTTCTTTTTAATACCAATTATTGGTATTAAAATCCTAAAAAATTTCGATTCCAGTGTTGGACAAATTAAATATTTTATGGTACATGAAAGTGACCAAAAAGTTTAAAAATTTTAATTTTTATGTCAAGTAAAACTGTGTTACACCTCACTAAGAATTGCATTGGTAAAAAAATAAAAATTCACTTCCAGAGTTGGAAAATCGAAATATGTATTTTTCGTACGTAATAGTACATACATAAATTCAAAATGTTTTGCTTTTAGTCAATTAAACCTATTAGATATTTCAGAAAAAATTAAACTAGTATCAAAAAATTATAAATTCGGTTCCAGGGTTGGAAAATCGAAATTTTTGGTACATAAAAGTAACCATATAAGTTCCCAATTTTGGTTTTTCTCAGGGAGTTAAACATATTTTATACTTCGCTAAGAATTAAATTGGTATTAAAAATTTTAAAAATTAAAAATTCGGTTCCAGGGTTGGAAAATCGAAATATTTTTGGTACATAAAAGTACATACATAAATTCCAAATTTTATATCAGAAAAAATTAAATTAGTATTAAAAAATTAAAAAATCGGTTCCAGGGTTGGAAAATCGACATTTTATTTGTTATTTTTGATTTTTATGATGAATTATACCTACATTTTATATCAGAAAGAAGTAAACTGGTACTAAAAACCAACAAAATCTAAAAGACTATTCTACGGTTGGACAATTAGAACTTTTTGGGGTACATGAAACGAATTTTTGTTTTGTTTGTAAATTAAATATATATACTATTTTTGAAAGACGTTTATAGGTACTAGATATAAGAAATGCCAAACATTTAGCTTCCTAGCCGCACAATTTAAACGTTTTCTTAAATGTAAAAGTAACCGATAACATCATTTTAATATTTTAATTAAACCTACTTTCTGTTTCGGCAAGAAAGAAGAAAGAAAGAAGAATTACATCTGTGAAGGTTATTTAAGATTCGGCACAGCCGAATATAGCACTTTTACTTGTTTTTATTTCTTTTTTATCTTGGACCAACACTCAGGGGATGACCCCTACATATGCGGTACATTGCGTCAGAACTAGAAAGGAAGGGATAGTATTGAGGGGACAGATGAAGAAAGATGAGAGATAGAGAATTTTTGTAGCTATTTCATCCTTTTTACTTCGTTTTTTGTTTGGTACATGATTGTGGCAGTCGCTGCCAGTTATGTTCAGTGATCAGTGCTATGCCTTCACCACTGAAACAGGCTGACAACAACTAACACAATTATGCACTAATGCTGATCAGCAAAAGTCAACACAATATTTCATAACTCATCGTGGGGTTGAACTCAGGACCCTCCACATCATAGTCTCGTGTTCTACTACTTCAGCCAACAGCACCCTCAAATATATATTAATCGATGTCTAACAGATGATAGCTCAGTTCTTGACATTTCATCATTTGACAATCAATTTACTTCCTAACCTCAAAGTTGCCCACCCTGTATATGAAAATGCAGGGCTGTGAAAACACAATTTTCAATTTATTAACATGTAAGACATATTATTAACAAAAACTAACGCTGTTATATATTTTTAAATTTAGCCGCATGGATCGCATTTTCACCAACGGCCCAGAAGTCTACAACGGTCAAAATCCTACCGATTTACCGGACTACAAAATTGCCACCTATCCAACTGGGCCGAATACAATAACCGCCGCCTGTACGGGACCCGATGACGGCTTGACAGGCATAAAAAGATCAAAACTCCATTTGAGCGCAAGTTATGCCGATGATATTGACTTTATCGATACAATACAAGAATCCGATTGCTTTGAGGTGCGCAAGAGCATTAATCCCACCAACAACCGAAACCACAATAGATTTCAACGTTACGGAAGCGGTCGTCGACTAAGCAATGGAGCCAGCACTAGCGATCAAAATGCAAATAAAACAAACGCTAATGGAGGAATGCGTTCACGCAAGAACTCCAAGACCGGCATAGCAAATCTAACAAAAGAGGTGTCTTTGACGACAGGACAAGGAGTAAAGATGCAACAGAAAAATGAAGAAAACTTAAATAAATCAACCACAATAGTGGTGAGCATGGTGGCTACCAAGTCCACTTTAGCTAATCCAACCACTGCCGTCGAAACAAATGCTGCCAATGATCAAAATAATAAAAATCTCCTGAACACAAAGACTGAAAATAACACGACTAATTCTAAGCTTAAAGAAAATGGGGATTCAAATACTGAAATGAGTACCGTGAAAATATTAGAAGGTACTACCGAACGATTACTGCGGGAAGCTGTCTCCAATAAGTCCTCGCTAGTAGAAGTCGATGATACTGTAGCGGGTGTTAGTAACTGGAAAATGGAATGTGAGTCAGCCTATGGCATCTCGGTGTCTCTGTATGAAAATAACATGTTAACTAAAGAGCCCATGGGGAATCCCATAGCTGATTGTTACGGTATGGTGGTGAGAGATAATGCGGCGGCAATGGCGTTAGCTGATGGTGTTAATTGGGGTGATGGTGCTCGCTTGGCGGCCAGATCAGCGGTGCATGGTTGTCTGGACTATTTAGATCGTGCTATATTCGGTTTGGCTCATGAATGTATGGCTACCTCCACGCAAGAAGTTTTCATTAGTCTCTTACGTAGTCTGTGGGAAGGGCATGGTTGTATATTGGAAGTTGGTGGTGCTCTTAGTACTTTAACCATTGCTGTAGTGTTACCATTGGCTGAAAACAACGCTGCACATGAAAGCGGTGTAGAGGGTGGTGATGAGTTTCAAAAATACGTTGTATGTGCCTGTAATGTTGGAGACTCCTTGGGCTATGTCTACTCAAAAAAACATGGCGTTCGAGAGCTGACATTAGGTAACTGTTGCGATTAATATATCGATTGTGAATGACAACAGAAAATTTTGTTGTTATCCATAATTAAGTTGTTAGTATCTGTTATTAAACTTTTTAATATTTTTCGTTTAGCTTCGCATGATATCACATCCATGAGAGATATGCGTGATGCTTTAGGAGCTCTGGGGCCTGCTGACGGCAATAAACCTGAACTGAGCAATCTGACATTGTCCATGACTGTTATTGATCGTGGTGACATAGTGTTTTTAACATCTGATGGTGTCAGTGATAATTTTGATCCAGTTGTGGGTAAATTTGCCGAAGCTTGGACTCCCGATGTTAAACAAATGCCAACGACCACTTCGCCTCCTCAACGCAGTGGCAGTGTTCTAGCGCCAAAAAGACAAAACAAGAGTGCTTCGGCAATATATGCGCGTCTACAAGGTTCTTCAAATCCAGCAAGTCCTGTACCACCTGTGAGACCGCCTAGATCCAAAAAATCTTCGTCGCCAGAAAGTGCTCCAGCTCCTAGTCGTCCAAAATACATGAGATCTCACACAGTCATAGAACCACGAAGACTTTCTGCGGGTGCTACAAATTCAACTAATACAGTGTATAACTACAAACCAAAAATACCAAAATCTTTAACGGGTCTTCCTTTGGTAACTGGGCCACAGAGACACGCTCTTACCTTGCATCGTTTGGAGGATCTCCTTAGTTATGGCATAAATGGCACATTCTCGCCTTGTTCCTCAGCGCGCCGTCTATGTCACTTGCTTATTGATTTTGTGCGCATGATCACGTCAGCTAGACGCAAGACACTAGAGCAAAGAGAACTATTTTACAAACTATCAACTGGGCCTGATGGTGTTAAGCGCGAAGTGGAATTGAACCGCATGCAGCACAGAGTTGCACGTAAGCGTGTTATAGATAGTGCTGCCTTTGTGGCCTTACCAGGCAAACTAGATCATGCCACAGTGGTGGCCTACACTGTTGGTTGTACTAGCGGTTCACGCTGCAGAGGTAATCAACATGCGCCACAAATCTCTTTAACCACTGAAAGGCAACTCTCCAACGATGATGCGACTTTGAAATCAAAGGAATTTCAGGAAACAAATTTTTGAATTTAAAGTCTTTCCATTTCAAAAAGAAGGAAATTAATAAATCGACTGGATTTTAAATCTTTTTGCAAAAGCTATAAACACGTACTTTTAAACCTCTACTAACAAAAATTGAGAGTTAGTCAGCAAGAGAAAGATACTTGGTGATTTTATAATTTCGTAACAGCACTGTTGTTACTTTCAATTTAAATGCTAAGTTTTAAAATCTTTTTTGTTTCACCATAACGTTTTATATAAACAAAATATACCTTTTTTAACTAAGAGCTTTTTTAAATTTAGAATGTTAAGTTTTTATTATTTTTTTTTTGTTTCCTTTTTTAACAATCTTATAAAGAATTGCTATATGAAAACAAAATTACTTTAAATATGCCTCAAAAACTTAAGAACGAAAAGACAAGAAATCAACCTAAAAATATAAACCAAATATTTTACATAATTATTTTTAATATAATAAAATACAATTCATTAACACCTAAAATTAGTATAGATTATATAACGAAATGTTAAGCATGCTAAAGAAAAATCTTATGGTCTGAAATCTGGAGCTGTAGAAATCTTATATGGATTATGTGCAAACGCAATTTTTTTATTTTTAAGAATAAAAAAAAATACTTTAAAAATTAAAGAAAAAAAATTTTGAAATATTTTAATAAATAGAAAGTCATTTCTTAAATGCTTTTAAAAATATAAACTTCAAATTTTCTGGTTTGCTGCAGTGAAAAAAAGGAAATAATTTAAAGAAACATTTATTGGAATTTTATAAATATTTATTTGAAATGAGTAATCACGGCTTATGTGCTTATTCCATCGCTTATTAGAGCGATTTTTCTGAATTCTCAAATACTTTTCAAAAGTGTTCATAGTGGAGAAATAAAGAAGCAAGCAAGAACTATTTGGATTTTGTATCTGCTCCTTTTTTCGGGAGTTTTCGATTACCTGTATTACAAAGGGAAACAAATTAGGGAGGCTAAAGCAGGAAATAGAGTAACTATTTAGCGAGTATAAATTTAGCGATAATTTAAAATTGTTTTAGATGAGTTATCAGTTGCTAGAACCGATATTAAGAATGGAAACTGAGCTACTGGTTTTTATTCGACTAGCAGTATGGACACCGTGTGTACGCCACTTATATCTGCGATCAATTCTACCCCATCGGTAAAAGTTCTGAAAAACACATGAGACTTAAAATTCTTTTCTCGTTTCCGATTTGAAAGCAGCAAACAGGTGTTATTACAAACGAAAACGTTAGAAATCTGACGCCTACTTTATTTTATATAAACTACCATAAAAGAAAAATGAGAATATATGTAAATAAGATAATACAGCGAGCAATAACTAGAGCTGTGCCAAATCGTTCGTTCAAGTGACCGGTCATTTTCGTTCATTCTTTAAGAAAGAACTCGTTCGTTCATTTCGTTCGTTCGCTCTTTTTATGAAGTACGAAATGAAAACAAAGAAACATGTGATTCGGTCAATAAAAAGGAAAATAATCAAAACAAACAACACCAAATGCAAAAAAGAAAAAATTAATAAGTGATAATTTTTATAAAATAAAAGTATTTAATTGCATATAAACAAAAATAGAATGTGAGAAAGTTTAAAAAGTTTTTAAGATTTCTTATTTCGATGCTGTGCAGTTCGGGACATACATATTTAAAGAAATCCGTGGCCAATAAATAAAAAAAGTGAAATGAGCGAACCCAAGTGAATTGAACTTGTTATCAGTACTGCTGAGCCAAAACGGCTCAGTAAAGTAACCGGCTCACTTCGTTCAGTGTACTGATTCGTTCAAATTGACCCGTTCGTTCACGAACGACACAGCTCTAGCAATAACACCAGAGGTATTTAGCTTTGGTTGCTTTATGTTTTGGTTGTGATAAAATATGTACATATATGTAGTACGTATGTTTTCAGTTTTGGAAAGCATATTCGAAAAATAAGGCAACGACAGTAAATAGTGTGTTGAGCTTTCCAAACCGTAAACGATCTGAAAACGCTGGCTTTTATAAAACATGAACGATATATGTACATATATACATATATTCTAATATCATTTTGGAGCTTACGCCTCCCACGTAATAGTAGATATATTTTGGATCATCTGTGAACACCGTTCCTTCGTTTCTTACCGCAATGTGACCATAAAATATTTGCTAGAGACAATCAAATCAGCTGATATACTGAGAATATGCAATGGCGGTATTCAGTGTTCCGTGCAAACGATCTTGAGTGAGTGCAAATGCCGTGATGCAAGATCATTTGCATACGATTCTGAATGCTGCCAATATAGAATTAGAAATTTTGTCATTCCGTGTGTAATTTCTTCGATATTCACATGGGACCCCATAAAGTATATATATTCTGGATCCTTATGAATAGCGATGACGATTGAGCGATCTCCGTCTGTGTGCACGTGAAATCGGATTTCCCAAGCCCCCAGAAGAGCTGGAGACTTCGTTATTGAACCGTTGGATTGGAAATGAACTTAAATAGAGTGGTATTGAAAAAGATCCGAAGTACGGTTCCAGAGCTGCGAAGCTTACACCAATTTCTCGACGCAAAATTTATACCAACAACCAATTATTTGCTTTATTGTTTGTAAATTAAACCTATTTCGTGCTTTGGGAAGCCTCAATGATCTATTAAAAACTAAAAAAATTAAAAAAAAAATTCCAGGAATGGGAATTTAAATTTTTTTTTTCGGCCCATTCCGTATTTTGTAGTACATGTGGTAACTAAAACTGTTAGAAGTTTTTCTTTAACAAAACCTCTTTATACGTCATGAAGATTTGCATTGGCAAAAAAAAATTTTTTAAATTCAAATTTTGGTGTGAAAGTAATCAAACAGGCAACTGATGTTGTTTTTTGCTAACTAAAACTGTCTTATAATTTAGGAAGAACACAATTGGTATCAAAAATTCCAAAAAAAAGCTAAATCTCGAATCCAGGGTTGGACAAGTGCAATATTTTATGGTATATGCAAGTGACCAAAATGTTTAAAAGTTGTAAGTTTGTCGTAAATAAAACTACTTTATACCTCATAAAGAGTTGCATTGGTAAACAAAAAAATTAAAATTTCACTTGCAGGGTTGGGAAAATGAAAGTATTTGTTTGTACATGCAATATTTTGTAGTACATGTAATAACCAAAATGGTTAAAAAAAACTACTTTATACCACATGAAGATTTGCATTGCTTCCAGGGTTGGGAAATTTAAATTTTTTTTTATACATAAAAGTAACCAAAAAGGCAATTGAGGTTTTTTTTTTGCTAACTAAAACTATTTTATATTTTAGAAAGAACAAAATTGGTATGAAAAATTTAAAAAAATCAAAATTTTGAATCCAGGGTTGGACAAGTGCAATATTTTATGGTACATGAAAGTGACCAAAAAGTTTAAAAATTTTAATTTTTTTGTCAAGTAAAACTATGTTACACCTCACTAAGAATTGCATTGGTAAAAAAATAAAAATTCGCTTCCAGAGTTGGAAAATCGAATTATTTTTGGTATATAAAAGTACCCACATAAATTCCAAATTTTTTGTTTTTAGTGAATTAAACCTATTTTATATATCAGAAAAAATTAAATTAGTATTAAAAATTTAAAATTCGGTTCCAGGGTTGGAAAATCGAAATTTTTTGGTACATAAACCATTTAACTTCCCAATTTTTGTTTTTTTCAGTGAATTAAAAATAATTTGTTTCGCTAAGAATTAAATTGGTATTAAACATTTTAAAAACTAAAAATTCGGTTCCAGGGTTGGAAAGTCGACATTTTCTGATTAATAAAAGTAACCATATTATTTGTTATTTTTGATTTTTATGATGAATTATACCTACTTTATATATTAGGAAGAAATAAATTGGTATTAAAAACCAAAAAATCTAAAAGACGATTCTACGGTTGGACAATTAGAACTTTTTGGGGTACATGAAACAGATTTTTTTTTTGTAAATTAAACATATTTAATATTTTTGAAAGACGTTCAGAGGTATTAGAAATAAGAAAAGCCAAACATTTAGCTTCCCAGCCGAAAAATTTTAACGAAAAGAATGACATCTGTGAAGGGTATTTAAGATTCTGCACAGCCGAATATAGCACTTTTACTTGTTTTCATTAAAGTTATAAAATATTAAACCAGATGAACTGCAAAAATTTTCAAAAGTTGCAAGACTACTCAAAAAGAAGATTTTATATATATTACGAGTCTCCAGAAACATCACTTCGGAGACGTGGTTCCCACTTACACTTTTTTGCGCGCAGTTTAAGGCGAATTTTTAAAACTGATTTGAAAGTGTTCCCGTACAAAATTCAATTAGTGCAAAAATTGCTAACCAGAGATCCTGATCAACGATTTGGGTACAGGAATGCAATCCAGACAACCTGGTGAAATTGAAGATTTTTAGTCTAAATAATGAGCCCATTTTCTTTTTAGTGGCCACAGCCGGTTTTGTGGAACACAGAATCCTCAATTAGTTCATGAGACATGCAATGCATCCACTAAAAATACGTAGTACATTGTTCTAATTTTTTTTGCCTTTAATTTTTTAAATTTAAGTAATAATATTGGCTTGAGGCCTTTTTTTTAAAACACATGCTGGAAACATCATTAGTCCCTATTTTATTTTGAAAATGACCAAGGTGTTAGAGTTACTGTTACTGCTGAGCAGTACCTACACATGATTCGAAATTTTCTTGTCTGAAATGGAAGATCAAGGACTAGAGGACGTGTGGTTTCAGCAAGATGGGGCCACAGCACACACACCTCGTTCAACAATTTCATTATTGAATGATGTTTTTTCACGAAGACCAATTTCGCGAAATGGCGGTTTAGCATGGCCAGGCTTCTGATTTAACCGCAACAGACTTTTTCTTATGGGTTTTTTTTTAAATCAAAAGTGTATGTGAATAAGCACTAAACGATTTAACATCTTAAAGACACGAAATTGAAGAAATTCAGCCTGAGATGTTGCAGGATGTCATGAAAAATAACTTAAAAAGAGCCGAAAGTTGCATAACGAAACACGGTCACCATTTGGACGATATAATTCTCCACTCATAAGGAAAAAAATTAAAAGACCAAATAAACTTTATGAAAACCAAACTTACTTATCTTTCCCTTGAACAAAGTTAAAGGCAATCAAAATGATAGCGAAACTTTTGCCCCAACCGTTATTTGCAATATGTTGCGAATATTGCAACACTGCTGAAAAATATTTAAGAAAAGGAATTCGTAACTAAAAGAACGATTTCGCATTTGATTGCGATAATTTTTTCTGCCGAGATTTTGGATTTTTTAAAAGAGAGTTTGGAGTTTTATTGCACAATTTTTTAAGGTTTGGCCATTTTATTAGTGAAAATAATATGTTAAAAAAGGGGCTCAAGTTCAAATCTCAGAAACTGCAAATTATTTTGTTTTTATTTTTATTTAATAAATGAATTTGTTCAAATTCGATTTATTTATATTAATTTTTTATAACCATCAAACCAGCAAATAGAATTTGAACAAATTCATTTATTAAATAAAAATAAAAAATAATTTGCAGTTTCGCAGATTTGAACTTGAGCCCGTTGAAAAAATTAACATCCTGTAATAAACGATATATTATTCAAACCGGTCCGGCCCGACTTTCCACAGAATGATATTATGTATTTTTACAATTTTATTAAATATTTTCTAGGAGAAATAATCAAAAAAATATTTTTGACCGCAGTGAAAATATATTTTCCCACACTTGCTCAAATATATTTTCTGATTGTTAGAGGAAAATAAATTTTGCAATAATTTGAAAAAGTTTTACACAAATATAGAAGAACTAATTTCATACAACTATTTTCCCATTGTGTATAGAGTGAAAAGATGGAAAGTTTTGTTTTTTTTTCAGAATTTTTTATTGACTTGATAACTTAACAACAAACGTGCAATTGATTTAAATAAAAGTAAGTAAAATTATGAATCAGCAGCAACATTTACTTCATTTTTATTAAGGATAATGACTTTTATAAATATGTATTATATAATTAAGTATATTTATTGTATTTATGTTCGGTTTCCACAAGCCAGGCGATTGATTGAGTGCAAAATTCAATAAAAAAGCCCGAGTATTTTCACGTATTACGCTCAAGTCGGCCGTCTGGATTGTGTTAAATAATATTTAACAGTTTAACGATTTCACAAATCATTTCAGCTTTTATCTTTGCTTTCCAAATTGTTCTTAACTAACACTTCAATTCAAGTCCAACTTTTCTAATCATTAACGTCTAGAAAACGTTTTTGCAACAAAAATTTAAAGAAATTTAAAGCAGAATATCCATTGGTAGTGGGGCATAATTTGAATTCAGAACAGTTCCCAGGATGATCACATTTTTGACAAATTCCACAATCGGTGCAAATTGCATTATTGGCACATCTGTCCATGCCAGTGCGACATGGCTCATTCAACCCCTTATAGCACACATAACGATCGGCACAATGCTTTGGATCGGGATTTTCAATATAGCCGCCGTAATTACAAAAGTGCCAAATATTTTGCTCGTTCTTACCGGGACATCGTAGGTTAGGATTTAGTTGTGCGAGATCGGGAGACAATTTATAGCAGCTGCAACACGGCCACCAAAAGGAAAATATAACCACCATTAATACGGTGGAATGGTATTTAATGCTGATATTTGGTTTAGTTCCATTAAGCATTTTTCTAAGAAAATGCTTTTCAAGGAAACAATATTTCCTTAAGCACGTACAACTTTTAAAGCAATAAACTATCAAGTAAACCCTTCGCTTGTAAAATGTTTCTTTTTATATCAAAAAACAAAATTTCCATAATACATCTGATTTTAATTGCATTCATAATTTTATTAATTTTACATTAATTGTTAATTGAAGCGTTAAACGATTTTTTTCTTAAGCGGACGGATACTCGTACTTGTAGGTCAGTTTTTTTGTTAGTGTCATTTTGTCCCTTTTTTAAATTTTCTTGTTGCTTTCTTTTGTCCTTTTTTCTCAGAAATGAAGGTTAATTTTGAATTCAATATTTAAATTAGATGTGAATATAAAGTTTTTCCAACGCCCTCTATTAAAGGGTTAAAGTTGCTCTGTTATGACAAGAATATCATAAGTCAATTAACGTAATATGCTTAAATTAATACTGAATTGTCAAATTTGCAGTAACTTTTTAAAAGTTCACCAGCTCAATTTATATTGTGGATGCAAATCGCAGTTTGTGTAAAATATTTCAAAAAATCATTTGTATGGGGTCGGGTCACTTTTCTAATTATAAATTCGCATTGTTACGAATAAACAGTTAAATATAGTGTGCTTGACTTGAAGCTTATGTGCCTGGGCTTTGATTAAACACTTGTCAAGCATTCAATTTAAATATTATTTTGTACTATTAACATCGGCGGTAAAGAAACTGTAGAAACTAAAAAGTTGTAAGTATATCGTCCTAGTTTCCTTGTTAAACTTTGCATAACCGACATTCAAGCAAAAAAATTAAAATGATTTTCTTTACCAATTTGAGGTTAAAAAAATAATTTTATTTTTCTCCACCTTCCGGGTGCGTTTTGTTTGATATCTCATTTAAAGTGAGCACGTGCTTAAAGAGCAAATCCAATACATTCATTCCAATCACTCGTCAAACATGCCAAAAATTTAATTTTTTTATCAAGCATCATTGATCCAAACAAATTTTCACTAATTCAAGCCTAAGATTTGGGCAAATATATTGTGGCATTTAAGATCACTAGAAGAATCGGTTATGTTGAAGTAATTAGAATGGGAAATTTTATTTGTATAGGTGCAGTTCTACCCATACATAGAAACATAGTGCAAGCTTACAAAATTTTGAAAAGTAGAAACCGTAGCAAAAGTCATCGTACAATTTAATTTATTTTTTTTAAATTGAAATTCTGGTAAAGAGTTGTGAATTGATGTTTAAAAAGCAAATTAATATCTGCGAAAATATTATTACATCGTCAGCTTATCGGTTTTACACACGAATCATTAAAAAAGATTGAGTTAAAAATGGGATATTTATTTTAGATATCCTCTTTCTGAATCCAAAATCAGTTTTGCAGAAAGGTGTATGATTTTTTAAATATCAGACTTCGATTTTGCTTTATATCCACAAATTTGGCTCCTACTGACTATCGCTTTGTTTTCATTACATAAATTGAAATTTCGTCATTTCTTATTTCATTATTAATATCGTTTCCAATTTTAATTTCCATAAGAACTTGAAAATTTCACAGCTGTTTGATAAAAAAATATGGAAAACGGTTTACCATAAAGGCCTTCCCTGCAACTTCCCGCTAATTTTACACACTAAAAATTATGTTATTTTAATTTTAAAACTGCTATAACTTTAGAATAAATCGGCCGATTCCCACGTAGCAAGCGGTGATTGATCTAGTTCTTCGATACCTATAAAAGAATTGTGAGAACTAATTGATCACATATATATGTAATATCGCAGTGTTTTGAAAAATTCACTTTTTTCGAATTGTTTCACGATATCTCACGAACGCGTGAACCGATTCTCGCCCGGTTAGTAGTGCCCCACGTGTTTTTGATTATCAAGAGCTCAATGGTTTTTGGAACCGATCGGAAAAGCAGTTTGAAAGTTATTCTGAAAAAAGCACTTTCGAAAAAATTCTACTATCCGAACCGAAATCTACTGGTCCGAGCCGGTTTCAATTCACAGGAAGTTGAGGTTTGAAAGAAAACTTTGAAACGCGACCAGATTGATTCGACCGCTAATTTTTTGTTCTTCGATATCTATAAAAGAACCGAGAACACTTATTAATCAGATATATAATTTCAGAGTTTTCTTAAAAAGATCACTTTTCGTTCAGGAAATCTCAAGAACGCATCATCCGATTTTGACCGGGTTGGTAGCGATCGACTTGATTTTTTATTCGATCAGCGAAGTCGTTTAAAAGTTTTTCTAAAAAACAACTTCTGAAAAAAAAATTTTTTAATTTTTTTTGATGTATTCGAAAACGTCCCCATCCACACCGGTTCCAACTCAAAGGAAATATAAGTTTGAAGGAACCTTTTTAAACGCCTCTAACTTGGTTAGATTCGGTTCAGTCGTTCAGGGAAGCTGGAAGGAAATGAAAACTCGATTTTTTCAAAATGGGGCAAAACCAGTAACCTCCCACTTTTATTGAAATTTCCTTAGCGGGAAGTTAAAAAGATGGGCAACCCAAAACAAAACATGGCATTAAATTATTATTAAGTGTGTGGAACGTTCATAAATATTTAAAGTTTTGCTTAGAAAAATAGCAACAGTGCTGAAAGTAAAAATATCTATTGGATATATTTTGAGAAAACTATATATATATATATATATATATATATATATATATATATATATATATATGTATGTATATATATATATATATATATATATATATATATATATATATATATATATATATATATATACTATATATATACCCTCCTTGTCATTTTTCTCTATTCCGATTTTGTGCCATATACGCAAAGCAATAAAAAGCTAACGACGTGCAATCCGGAACTTCTACAATAAATTCAATCATAAACAACATCTAATGGTAAACATGTCGATATTACTGAATACTTTATTCGTACATGTTTTTCCACCCATACCTTTAGTGATCATGTTTACTTTTATTTTCAATTAAGGGCCAGATGAAAATATGTAAAACCGATCATGAACAGTAAATTTAGATAATATATTGTAGGCGTATAAGTTCGTGGGTGAATGAACGACTAAAACTAATCATTACCCATATTTTTTGCACTAATACATTTGTAGAAATTTATTTTACCGAATACATGACTGACATTGTTTTACTTTTGTCATTTCATATAATATTTATGTGTGGCTCAAAATAAAATCAATAGTTTAGGTGGCCATCTATCGTTTTAAATTTGAACTACCGGTTATTTCGAATCTGGCAATACGTATCTCAATCTATTATGTCACAAAATTCACTGAAAGAAATAAATCGATTTACGCTTGAGCGACGTTGGAATTTATTCGAATTTTTTTCCAAAACAAAGATAGTTGGTCGAAATTGCACGAAAATGTCATACACAATTTTATCACAGAAAATGACCAACAGTGCCCGGTATACGCACGTTTATTGCTAAAGTTCTTGAAACTGGTTTATTGTTGATGCACCTAGACGTGAGTCTGCCCGTACACCCGGAGATATCAAAGCTGTGGCTGAGAGTGTGCGTGAGAATCCGCCAACATCAACTCGTCACTGTCCTCAAGAATTTAATATTTCACGCTTCTGTTTACATCGAATTTTTCGAAAGATCTTGGGATGAGCTCTTATAAAGTTCAATTTGTTCAAGAGTTGAAGCCGCATGATCATCTCTAACCCGAACAATTGTACTTCACAACAAAAATATAAATTTGGCAAATTTCAAACCGTTTTTGTTTTATTGCATTTTTAAACTTAAGCCTTTAAATGGCCCATCCTGTATCTACATAAATTAGTTGTTTTAATTATTAAGGTAAGGCTTATTATTTAGCTTCAAGTGCAAATCCCCAATACGTAAATTATTATTGCATCATTTATTAATAGTGGAATGTTTAAAATATTTTTTATAACTATCAATCTTGCAGCCACTTTCCGTAACTCGCTATTGATATTTCTAGCTAACAAATAATTATTATACAAAAATATTTAGAATATTTAGGCTAAAAATACTTATTAAATTTGTTTCTTTAGCGAGTTACGTAATATGGCTGCTGACGACTGTTATTTCTAATAATCCATTTTCTCTTTGCTTTTTTCAGATCCATCATTGCTGAGATCTTAATATTTTTCTTATTTATATCCGTGAAATTGAATTTTTAATTTAGTTGTAAAAAAATATTTCATTCTTAATAAGTAATTGGAATTTAATACAAATTCTTGATTTGAACTGGAGTCTATATAATCAAATTTATCCTAAAGTTCGAATAATAAAATGTGTAGTACATTCATGAATAATAGTTATTTTTATGTCGATCATTGTTAAAAAATCTTGTAAACTTTAACCCAGGAACATTTGACCATTGAACTCAACCGAGAAGCAAATTTCGAAAGAGTTGGTTACGATCGAAACGAAATCCTCACTTGTATTCAAATATATATTATTTACTAGTAGTGAGATCCACTGACTTTTAACGATTTTATTAGAGCTTAAATTATCCACTGGTATTGCGGTGATTCAGTAACTCCTTCTTAACACCTCAGCTTGTCGACTTATTTAATTTAAAATTATGTGGCAACTTAGGTAAAAATTGTGCAAAAAAGGAGAATAAAAAAGAAATTTCAAAGTAAGTTAATTGAAGTTCTAATTTATTATTTGCAATTGTATTATTTATCATTATTATATAATATTTACCAACTAACTTCTCTGCAAGAAACAATCGGGACCGGAAAAAGCAGGTGTGGCTGTACAAACAGAAGTATTTCATATTTGTTAATTCAGTATAGAAGATTTGAACATACACACAGTATATTTTTATTTATTGTTCGCTTTTATTGCTTTTGAAAAGAAAAATTGAATTCGATAAATTGTTTAAATTGCTTTATTCAAGAATATAAAAGTACATTAAATTTTAAAGTTTTGTGTTAAAATTAACACTTTAGTAATTATTGACTTTAGGTATGCTATAAAATGAAAACAGCTGTTTTTAAGCAACAACAAATGTAGTTTAATGGTTGACTGCTGTATTCACAAAATTTGATAGTCCTATTCACAATATTGTGCAAATGGTCTTGTATCATTGCATTTGCAAAATAATTGTACTCTACACCAACAAAATACATTGAAAATGCTCTCAAATACTCTCTCAACTTGCAAATGCAATAATGCCAGACCATTTGCACAAGATTGTGAATAGGGCTAATGTGTACTTCAAGTGTGCTTTAAAGTAAAAATTTCATAGAAAATTTATTTTAAAGTGTTGATCAAGTCTAATTTATTTTTTGTGAATACTGCTGTGAGTCACTGATCGTTTACTCTCTTTTGAGTTTTGCGTCTCACTTTCGCTAGTTAATTTCAAAACCTCAGATAACTGTAGATCTATATATGTAGATCTAAGGTGAATGCATAATCGTGTACAATCAGTCTCAAGAACGGATATGAATACAGGTTAATAACATCGCCGACATATAGTCAAGTAACCTCGTCGGCATCTATGCACCAATGCATTGCAAAGTATTTTCCAAGCAAATGAAGAAACCTATGATCTAACCCATTTAAATTAAATTGGTTTGCTCATAGGTTATAGACTTTTGTCGAACTCGTTACATCGGTCCGATCAAAGGTTCGAGTCAAAAACGGTGCGACTGAACGAGTTCGACACAAGTCTAATAGGTTCTTGTCAAAAACGAACGAATGAACAAGTTCGACTCAAGTCCGTGTGCGGCACGAATCTATTTTCTATGAATCTGATCAATGTCGATTAATTAGGTCTGTCGCTCTACAAAAAAAAGATTTGCTGTAATTTTTATGTGTGTTGTTTTGCGTTCTTTTTTTATGAGTAGCACCAGCACTCAGGGGATGACCCCTACATATGCAGTGCATTGCGCTAGAACTTCTTGCAACCACGCACTAATGCTGATCAGAAGAATTCGACACAATATTTCATGACTCAGCGCGGGCTCGAACCCAGGACCATCCGCTTCATAGTCTCGTGTTCTACTACTTCAGCCAACAGCACACACAATGGGGATGATAAGAGAAATTTTTCTAAAATGAGCTACTAAACAAGACCGGCTTAAGAATACTGCTTTGAAATCTAATGAACACGCTGCATCAAGGGTTGTAACGTTTATGAATAAAGATGGGCGAAGTTTTTCAGCAATTCAATAAAAAATTATAGAGTTTTCTATATTTAAGGAATTCAAAAACCCACTCCTTCGATTAGATTTACAGAATGGTGCCGTAAGATGTTATGTATCAGTTCGATTCAAACCACAAGGAAATTTTATAACACAAAGAGTAAATTAAATAGGGAATAAAAATTTTAAACTAAGCCGGCAAACATAATAGTAACTGATTGTTTGATCCAAATTTTAAGTTTTGTAAAAGAAATATGGCAAAGCTGCCCGTGTCTAAAATGCATACATGGTTGTTTTTAGATTTCAGTGTACCCAGCGGTCAAAACAGAAGTACAAATGCCTTGTCGAAATACTCTGTATTCCTTATTTTGGATGTACAAGTTCTCATATCTTTTCTACATGTCATTATTGCGGATTTAGACATTTTCATTAGAGATTCTGAAAGCTCTTACAATTAATAGCTTTTAGAAAGTCATTCAGAGAATAGTTGTCAAAAGGCCTTATAATAAATGTTATATTAACTGTGTTCCAGATGCAGCCCGAAACAGCCCGAACTCGCCCAAAGTTACCCAAATGCGTTCCAGATAATAATTTTTGTGCAATTTTGAGAGAAAATGAGAGAGTAATTTTTTCATTTCCTGTACAAAGTCGCCCGAACTATTTCTTTCAGCCATACCTAAATACGGGCGGAAAGCGGAACGTTTTTTTCCGCTGAGTTTTAACGCTGAAATGCCATACCTAAACAAAAGCGGCAGCGTTACGTAAAAAACAATAAAAACAGGGTTATCAAACAAACAAATTAAACAACCCTGATTATTTTAACAGCTGGACTGACGACATTTGTCATTTTGTTATTGAAATATGTATATAATCATATTGTAAATATTTTCTTACCACCATTTTCTAATACGAAGTGCACAAACTTTTTCTTTTATTATATATTTCACTTTTGTAAATCTTTCCTCTTTTTCTCTGGTTACAATTCTCTTCTTTTGCAACCAACTTCATTAGAAAACGCTCTCTCAAAATCGGATTTTCCAATAGCAAAGCGTTGCCGCCGCGTTATTTCAGTATGCTCCATACAAAATGTATGGACATGAGAACTTTTGACAGCTAAAAAACGCTTGCCGCCCGTATTTAGGGATGGCAGTTTGGGTAAGTTTGGGCAAGAATTATATTATCAGCTGTTTTTTGTTTACATTTGAAAATAAAAAAGTAAAAAGAAAATTTACAAATAGAGGAAAGAAGTTGTTAATTGAAAATTGGCTAAAAGTAATATGGAAAATTTTTCATATGCGCATATTTTCCCCTGTGTTTAGTATACAAAAATGCTTTTTCAGATTACTGAACAACTTATGGACACATCAAGTGAGTCTGATGAAGACGACATGTTACATTTACAATGATGCTAATCTTTTATTTCATTATGTTGAGCCTTATTCAGTGTATAAAACCACTAAAATAAAAATTAATTTAAAAAGTAAGCAGCACTAGTTTTTCAAAATATATAATTATGGTTTTTTGCGTTCCAGCAAATTTGGGTAGATTTTGGACTTTGAGAGATTAATGTTTTTTTTTTACTCTCATTAGCCCAAACTTGCCCGAAATTACTTGGATCAGACCTTTTAAGTGTTTTATATAAATGAATGTAAAAAGGCTTTTTTTAGGAGTAGGACCAGCACTCAGGGGATGACCCCTATATATGCAATGCATTGCGCCAGAACTGAAAACGAGGGGATAGTATTGAGGGTACAGATTAGGAAAAATGAGAAGATAGACTGTATTGTAATCCCTGCTAATATGATGGTCGCTAAAATTTCGAATACTTTTCACTATTACATAAGCATGAATATTAATTGGATCAAGAAAATGAGTTCTTCTTTTTGTCCGTTCTCTGAGAAGGGTGGCGTTCCCTAGGAGTTAGATAAGAATTGTAGTTGAATAAAAAACGCAGGCCTTCAATAAATTTTCCCTTTTAGTGTATTTGTAAACATCCAATCATACATACACATGCATGTGTGTGTTCATACATTTGGTACATAACGGAAATAATTAGAAAACTCATTTTTAAAAACAGCTAAAATCGATAAAATGCCACAAGATACAAAAAACTTATCGCCTCTGCCTGTAGGTGTAGTTCCATTGAACTTAAAACTTAAAAAAAATCTTATCTTACTACCTTGACCTTAACGATAAGATTTTTATAATCCTTCCGGTTGTTACTAAACGGTCTTAGGAACCACCAGCTATATGAGATAAATTAACATCTTATTAAAGATTTAACTTGACATTTTGTGCCTTAGCAACAGTCCATCGCGTCAGCTTCATAAAAAGAAATAAACTGACCTACAAGTGAACATTTAAGGACAATTTTATTAACACTTGAATAAACAAATTATTGGGAATTAATAAAAGAACAAAATACAATCAGGAAATTGCTAAAACAAACGCATCACTATAAAAGCATCGCGCACTTACTTCACAAGACACTTCTAATTTAAACATTTTCGAAGTCACATCGTTTAAAAACAAACACATAGAATATGTTTTCAACTCTGCAAATAACTTCCAAATATGATTTGAAACTGCTGATGTTAGTTGTTGTTTCTATTTGGTGTCAATCTTGTTACGCCAAAGTGCTGTCGACTGTGCGGAATTCGGAGCATCTCAATCGCAATGAACGGTGTCCTGGTAAGAACGTGGAAAACATCTGGCACCCCTGCGAATATGGCGGTTACATTGCCGAAAATCCTAACCCAAAAATTTGTGCTGATCGATATCTGTGTTATGTGGGTTTAAATGAACCATGCAGTCGCGAAGATATATGTGCCGATAATGCGATTTGCACCACGTGTGGCGTATGTCAAAAATGTGATAGTGAAAAGAATTGTTCGGAGTTTGAATTGTGCCCCAACATTTATGGATTTCAAACAATGAGTTTTATTAAACGGTTCTTGCAAAATCGTTCTGACGAGATAAATACTCTGTGAATTGAATAGAAAGTTCAAACATCATGTACAAATTTCTGCGGACTTGCTTGATTGTTATTTTAGCATAAATATTATTAAAACAAACTAAGATCAAACATTGATACATACACACAGCTGTACATACATATTTATTTATTAATCGAATTTGTAAATGGTTGTAGCAAAACGTTGACATCTATAAATATTTAATAAAATTTTATTTAAAAAAATCAACACCATGCCATTAGGCAATTTGTCTCTTCAACCAGTCAAATTATATACAAATCGTCCCTGTTCCTCTAAAAAGAGTCAACTCGAAATTTAGACATTTTCAGTAGAGGAAAATAACTGTTTATTTTTTAAATTATTTTTTATCACAAAGAGGGATATAATTGTGGATATATATATACATACATATATAGGGTCCAAATAACTTTTTTTTTGTTGAAAATGCTATGAATATTTTCCCAAATTTCTTTTTTTATTTGAAAGGATTGTCCGGTTAATAATGGAAAATAATTTCATTCAAATGGCTGCATGGCCCGATAACGATCGCCATTGACTGTAACTGCCACTCCTTGCTCATTTTCGAAGAAAAATAGCCCAATTATGCCTCTGGACCAAAAACCGCACCAAACAGTGACTCGTTTTGGGTGCGTCGGCACCCAAGTGAAGTGTTACCATTCATTTTGCTTGTTTACATACCCGACAAGATCAAAATGAGCTTCATCTGAAAAGATGATTTTTATACATATATATATATACATATATATAAATATATATATATATATATATATATATATATATATGTATATATATATATCTATATACACACACATATATATATATATATGTATATACATATACATATTATATTATATATATATATATATATATATATATATATATATATATATATATATATGTACACAGCGCGTCATCAGGTTAGCACAGCCACTAAGAGCTTATATTGTTGGCTATTGTTGTTTTTATTGTTAAAATATAGCTAATTATTTTTGTTCCATTTTAGTCGTCTCTATGTGCCCTGATGCTAGTGAAGAAAGCATGTAGCGAAAACTTCCCGTTATATCGTTTTTCTACTTTGTTTTATTTTCAGTGAAAAAAAATAATTTTTTTTTGCGTCATCAGGTTAGCACATGCAAATTCCTTCTAGTTTATCTTTAAAATTTGACAGCGTATCGTCATAAATTTTTTTTTTGCTTCACAAGTGGTCTATTGTAATTAATATGGGAAAAGGAAAATCACTTTCTGTGGAAGAGAAAGCAAAAATTGAAGCTTACGAAGACTTAAGGCTTTCAATAAGTGAAATTTCGAGGAAAATCGGTAGAAGTCGTAAAGTTATAACTGCATTCTTGCGTAATAAGTCGGGATACGGGAATAACAATAAAGGAGGTAATAATAAAGTTCTTTCGGATAGTGATAAAAGATCAATTTTGAGAGAAGCATCGAATTCCCATGACTCAGCCGCAAAGATCAGGGCAAATGTTGGGGTTAAAGCGAGCTTATCTACCATTCAAAGGTTGATAAAAAATGCTCCTCACTTAAAACGATTAAAATTGAAGAAAAAACCGCCACTCAACATTGCACGCAAGGAAATGCGCCTTAATTTTGCAAAAGAACACATGACATTGACTTCAGCTTGGCGCTACGTTGTCTTTTCGGATGAAAAGAAATTTAATTTGGAAGGTCCAGACGGTTACAACTACTACTTTCACGACCTTCGCAAAGAGGAACACCAGTTGGATCGCCTTCACAGTCGTGTGGGTGGAGTAATGGTGTGGGGAGCCATCTACTACTTTGGAACGAGCGAGCTACAATTTTTGACAGCAAATATGAATGCTAACAGCTACAAAAACGTCCTTGAATTTGCTTTTCCCCATTTTAAAAATTTGTTTGGTAATTTATCATGGCATTTTCAACATGATAATGCCCCTATCCACACTGCCCGAGTAATTAAATCATGGATTCAGGGCCAAAATGTTAGCTTAATGCAGTGGCCGCCTTACTCACCTGACATTAACATAATAGAAAATGTATGGGGTTGGCTTGCTCGTAAAGTATATGAATCTGGCAGACAATATGGTAACAAAGCGGAATTAATTGACGGTATCAAGCGCGCCTGGTCAGAGATTTCCTTAAATTATATAGGAAAATTGTATGAGTCGCTTCCAAATCGAATCTATGAGGTCATTCTCAATAAGGGAGGATCAACACACTATTAAACTATTGTAAAAATATTTAATTTAGTTAATCTGTAAAATTAGAAATAAGTTTATGTCATAAAAGTTAGAAAAATAGTAAAAGAAGAAGCATGTGCTAACCTGGTGACCTAAATGAAAATTATATTAATTATAGTATTTTACGAAAAGAAATCATAAAAATTTGTTTTGCTATTTCCAATCAATCTTTTGTGTTTTATTTCATAGAAAATAGAACACGCTATAATCAACAGCAAAATTTTATTTATAACGCTTTGAGTTTGGTTGGAATTTATCCGAAATTGCTTACTTGAGGAGGTGTGCTAACCTGATGACGCGCAGTGTATGTATATATACATATTTTTTTTGGGGGGAATTAGTATGAGTGTAATAGTTTTGCATCTGATGATAATATTATTTTGTTGTGAAGAGTGAAAATTTAAAAATGTTTAGTTGACTCTCTTTAGAGTAACTTGAAATTGGCGGCATTTGAAGAAATTTTATTGTTTGCAGGATATTGGGTTCTTTCGGTGCAGTAGTTTAAAAATATTTAACAAACAAGTAAAAGTGCTATATTCGGCTGTGCCGAATCTTAAATACCCTTCACAAATGTAATTCTTCTTTCTTTCTCTCTTGCCAAAACAGAAAGTAGGTTTAATTAAAAAATCAAAATGATGTTATCGGTTACTTTTATATTTAAGAAAACATTTAAATTTTTCGACTAGGAAGCTAAATGTTTGACTTTTGTTATTTCTAAAATCCTCTGAACGTCTTTTAAAAATATTAAATATGTTTAAGTTAGAAACAAAAAATAACAATCCGTTTCATGTACCCCAAAAAGTTCTAATTGTCCAACCGTAGAATCGTCTTTGAGATTTTTTTGGTTTTTAATAACAATTTAACTCTTCCCCAAAGCATAAAAAAAGATTTCATCCACAAAAAATTAGGAACTTATATGGCTAATTTTGTGTACTAAAAGTTTCGATTATCCAACTCTAGAACCGCATTTTTAGTTTTTAAAATTTTTAATACCAATTTAATTCTTAGCGAAGTAAATATAAAATATGTTTAATTCACTGAACAAAAAAACAAAATTGGGAGTTTATGTGGGTACTTTCATGTACAAAAAAATTTAGATTTTCCAACCCTGGAACCGAGTTTTTAATTTTTTAATATTAATTTAATATTTTTTTTAAATATAAAATAGGTTTAACTCACTAAAAACACAAAATTTGGAATTTATGTGGGTACTTTTATGTACCAAAAATATTTCGATTTTCAAACTCTGGAAGCGAATTTTTATTTTTTTTACCAATTCAATTCTTAATGTGCTGTAACATAGTTTTACTTGACAAAAAATTTACATTTTTAAAGTTTTTGGTCACTTTCATGTAACATAAAATATATCATTTGGCCAACCCTGGAGCCGAAGTTATAATTTTTTTAGGATTTTAATACCAATTTTGTTCTTGAATTATAAAACAGTTTTAATTAGCAAAAACAACAACGTCAATTGCCTTTTTAGTTACTTTTATGCAGAAAAAATATTTCAATTTCCCAACCCTGAAAACGAAATTTAAATTTTTTACCAATGCAACTCTTAGTGAGGCATGAAACAATTTTAGTCACTTTCATGTACTACAAAATATTGCAGTTATCCAACTCTGGAATCTAAATTTTGACTTTTTTTAACTTTTGATACCAATTTTGTTTTTCCTGAACTAAAAAATAGTTGTAATTAGTAAAAAAAACCGACGTTAGTTGCCTTTTTGGTTACTTTTATGTAAAAAAAATGTTCAGCTTCCCAGCCCTGGAAGCGAAATTTAAATATATTTTTTTACCAATGCTAGTTCATTCGGTATGAGGTCGTTTTATTTAAGAAAAACTCAAGATTTGCAACCAATTTGGTCACTTTCATGTACTACAATGTACCAAAAAAACTTTCAACTTCCCAACCCTGGAAGTGGAATTTCAATTTTTTTTGTTTATTTTTTTACCAATGCAACCTTCATGAGGTATAAAGTAGTGTTATTTAGGAAAAATTTACAATTTTGAACCATTTTCGTCACCTTCATGAACTATAAAATATTGCACTTGTCCAACCGTGGATTCGAGATTTTGATTTTTTTTTTTAATTTTTGATACCAATTTTGTTCTTCCTAAAATTTAAAATAGTTTTAGTTAGCAAAAATAACACCGTCAATTGCCTTTTTGGTTTTATGTATAGAAAATTGAATTTCCAAAACAATCAATGCAAATCTTCATGAGGTATAAAGTAGTTTTGTTTAAGAAAAACTCAAATTTTGCAGCCATTTTGGTTATTACATGTACTACAAAATATTGGATGTACCCAAAAAAACTTTCGTTTCCCCAACCCCGGAATCGAATTTTTAAAATTTTTGTTTTTTATATCAGTGCAACGCTTCTTGAGGTATAAAATAGTTTTATTTAAGAAAAATATAAAATTTTTGACCATTTCGGTCACTTTTGACCATTTCATGTACTATAAAATATTGCACTTGCACCCTGGACCCGAAATTTTTATTTCTTTTTTGAATTGTTGATACCAATTTTGTTCTTCCTGAATTATAACACAGTTTTAGTTAGCAAAAAAATTTTTATTTTTTTAGTTTTTAATAGACCATTGAGGCTTCCCAAAGCACGAAATAGGTTCAATTTACAAACATTAAAAAAAATTGATTTTTGGTATAAATTGTGCGTCGAGAAATAGGTGTAAGCTTCCCAGCTCTGGAACCGTATCTTCGGATCTTTCTGAATTTCAATACCAATCTTAGTGAATTTTTAAACTTTTTGGTCACTTTCATGTACCATAAAATATTTCATTTGTCCAACTCTAGAATCGAAATTTTGATTTTTCAAGATTTTAATACCGATTTTGTTCTTCCTGAATTATAAAATAGTTTTAATTAGCAAAAACAACAACGTCAATTGACTCTTTTGTTACTTTTATGCATAAAGAATATTTCAATTTCACAACCTTGGGAACGAAATTTTAATTTTTTTGTTTTTTTTTACAAATGCAACTCTTAATAATGAGGTTTATTTAAGAAAAACTTAAAATTTGTAACCATTTTGTAGTACATAACATATTGTAGTTATCCAGCCCTGGAATCGAAATTTTGATTTGTTTTAATATTTGATACCAATTTTGTTTTTCCTGAATTAAAAAATAGTTTTAATTAGTAAAAAACCGACGTTAGTTGGCTTTTTGGTTACTTTTATGTATAAAAAATTTCAATTTCCCATCCATGGGAGCGAAATTTTACTTCTTGTCTTCTTTTATTACTAATGCTAGTTTTCATTAATTATAAAGTAGTTTTATTTACAAAAATCTTAAAATTAGCAACCATTTTTGTCACTTTCATGTTCTACAATATATTGCATGTACCGAAAAGACTTTCAATTTCCCAGCCCTGGAATTGAAATTTAATTTTTTTTTTGCTTTTTTATAAATGCGACTCCTCATGAGGTATAAAGTAGTTTTATTGAAGAAACATTTTAAATTTTTAACCATTTTGGTTACTTATGTATAAAAAGTTTCAATTTCCCACACCTGGAAGCGAAATTTTAATTTTTTTATTTATTATCAGTGCAAGTCTTCTGGAGGAATAAAGTAGTTTTATTAAATTGAATTAAGATTCATAGGCTAATTGTTCGAAATTTGAACAATTAGCCTATGAATCTTAATTCAATTTAATATAGCAATACAAATGTTCGTTAAAATTCTTGCTACATAAAGTAGTTTTATTTAAGAAAAATTTTAATTTTTTAGCCATGGCCACATTCATGTACTACAAAATATTGCACATGTCCAACTCTGGATTCGAAATTTTGATTTTTTTTTTGGTCAATGCAAATCTTCATGACGTATAAAGAGGTTTTGTTAAAGAAAAACTTGAAATTTTTAACAATTTTAGTTACATGTACTACAAAATACGAAAAAGGCCGAAAAAAAATTTCATTTCCCATCCCTGGAAAAAAATTTAAATTTTTTTAGTTTTTAACAGACCATTGAGGCTTCCCAAAGCACGAAATATGTTTAATTTACAAACATTAAAAAAAATAAATAGGTGTAAGCTTCCCAGCTCTGGAACCGTACGTCGGATCTTTCTGAATGTCAATACCACTCTATTTAAGTTCATTTCCAATACAACGGTTCAAGAACGAAGTCTCTAGTTCTTCTGGGGGCTTGGGAAAACCGATTTCACGTACAGACGGACGTCGCTCAATTGTCATCGCTATTCATAAGGATCCAGAATATACATATATACTTTATGGGGTCCCATGTGCATATCGAAGAAATTACACGCGGTATGACAAACCTATATATACCCTTTCACTTTTTTGTGAAGGGTATACAAAATGTTTTCAATCGTCCAACCCTTTGGGGTTATTATGTAAATCGATTCGAAACGGAAATTGTTCGAACATGTTCTTTTAACATGGAGTATCGAAAGCTTTTTCTCTCCAATTGAATTACATAACTTTACAGAATTAATTCTATAAGCCTTTAGATGACTGCTGTTATTTGTAAATATTAATTTGACTATGTAGATATATACCTGTTTGTACGCATTAGTTATGTGCGAATATTCGTATTCCAATTGTCGTATACTTGACCATTTTTAGATTTTGGCATTCGTATTCGCATTTAGGCGAATATTTTATTTCTCAAATGTTTTTTAAGAAAAAAATTTAGTTGTAAAAATGAAAAAAGTTACTTTATTTCAATACAAAGAACAAATAATATTTTTTGTTGCGCCTACAAAAATTCAACACGTCAAAAAATTCTATGTCATAAATACCGTGTAACAGCATTTTAAATAAAAATTTAGTATCAAACCCAAAGTATATCTATATAAGTAGTCGCAAGAGTACAACAACATAAAATTAGAAAAACCACCGTTCATTTTGTTTGTGTAAAATTAATATCTTATGGCAGAAATTTTCTTTAATTTTATTTTGTTCACAATTATTTCCAAAAATGTAAATACTTTTCGCATAGAACTTTTTTTAAAACAATTTCTTTTTGTTACTTCTCTTAAACAATACACTTTTTCACAAAAATCTTTTCCACAACAATTCTTTTTTGCTACTTTTGTTGAATTAATAATGTTTTTCACAATTTTACAAAATTATTTTTTCAACGAATAAACAAATATGGCTCGCTACAAAAGTAAACAAATTTTGACATACGTTCAGGTAAAAGCTAAAATAATTTTAGTCAGCTGGGCTCTTACATATACTTGATATAGATATACTTTGATCAAACCCATTTTAATTACATTGATTTGATCGTCAATCAGTTCGACACAAGTCTGACGAAAACACCTTTCAAAAGACCTATGACGTCAATATCGGGGACAACGCTATGGGCATATATACGTTTGAACAACAAGGTACTTCCACTGTGAGCTATTAAATTTAAAATAATTTTCTGACAATTTTAAGGATTCTGACATTCCCATATAAATTAAGTTACCATATTATTTTAAGTTACCCGTTTTTTTTTCTTTTGATTTGAGTTGTTAAAATTTTTAATTGCATCGATGTCATAATTAACAATAATTAAAATCCGTTTGCCAATTAATTTATTATAAAAATCTTGTCGTGAACCTTGAATAAACATATTTTTTGTTAAATTGTCTTATTGATCAATGTAATGGTTTCAATGTTTTTGGTTCAATGTAAAGCAACACAATGACTTTTTATTTCTTGTGGAAATGCATAGGAACTGGGATTTTTTATAGTTTTCTATATTCTTTACATTTTATATAGCTTTTATTAAATTATTTTAACAAAATATTGCAAAATGTTTATGTTCAAAACCTCAAAATGAAATTTTTCTCTGTCAATATGCAAAAACGATTCAAAATGAGATTTTGAGCGGTAGATTCTATCTATGTTGTACGTTCAGTATGAAATGCATAAGACATTGCTTGACCACCAACAAATAAATTTCATTTAAAATACATGTATATATATATATATATATATATATATATATATATATATATATATATATATATATATATATAGATATGTATTACAGATTTTATTTAAAAATTTCCAAATAATGAAAATTATTTTTTATAATGTGGCAACGTCATATTCAATATGATGTAGAAAAATAAACTTCAAAAATCCTTATTAAAATTTAATAAAAGCAGGTGGCACTACCTTGTATTTATATACCTTGGTTTAAACTTATAACTCCCAAACAAATAGCAAACGTTTCAAAAAATTTACATCACACGACTTAATTTTTAGCCCCCCTATGAAAAAAAATATTTTTAAATCAGCGAATTATACTTTAGGTAAAATATTTAAATGAAATTTATTTGTTGGTGGTCAAGCAATGTCTATATGCATTTCATTGGCGCTTTACCAAATCATCAGTAGACTTTAACCACAGTTTTGTAGTCAAATTTTAAATTTCATTTAAAATAGAATTGTGACAATATGTCAAATAAAAAATTTCATAACAAAAAGACGTTAATAGAAATCTAATCATATCTTACATATAATACTCGTATTCGTGAATATTGTTTCAGATTTTCGTATTCGAGAATACCCATATTGACATCCGACACATCACTATATTTACATACATATATAAAAATATTGAGTGAAACAGTTTTGTTTACCGTTTTAATTAATTTATTTATACTTTTTTAACAAGCATTTAATACGGTATTTTCTTGAAGTCATTTAGCCAGATTAATAAATGCAAGTGCTGTTGTATTCATGCGAGCACAGCTAACAAAGTTATTCATAAAACACACACTCCACTTTCATAGATTCACATTATTAATTTATAATTGAATTTTTATAATTAATAAACAAGTAAGAGATAGAATGTAACAGAGTTGAAAAAAATATAAGAACTATAATGTTTTCATATTAAACAAAACAAAAAATTAGGGGAGTTCGGAAGAGTTCAGAGCAAGCTTCGAACACAACACTACTTCCTAAAATAAAGACTTGTTAAAGACATTTCTACTTTCTGTTAGTTCCGAAGTCGTTATGAGGTTTAAAAGTTTAAGCATGTAAGCTGTCACGTGCAATAGAGAACTTTTTAATACTACCAGGTAGTTATACAATTTTATGCAATTTCGTGTCGTTATCGTAAATATATTATTACCAATATATGATAAATTATATCAGGATTACTGGGTTGCAGAAAACTATTTTCACACATCTTCATCAAATGGTTTTAGAATGCTAGGCTTAAGTCGAAGAAGTTTAGACGCTTTTTCAAAATGTATAATTAAACAAAAAAAAAATAGGATCGTGGGTGAGGTGATTATAACATAAATGTGAAGTAATTGGTATCTATCAGAACAGCCATTACGATGAAGAGCTTGCAGAGGCTGTTTTGGCTGCTGCTTGCCGTTTTTTGACACCCCAATTGTAAACACGGGCCATATTTACTTCGGTGGTAGTAATTTGATCTCTAAAAATATACATATATTCAATATGTTAAAACCTTGTCAAGTGGACATGCTCACCTCAAAAAATCTTGGTCATGCTCTACAGTTTTTAAATTTGAGACGGCTGATGTCATATTTTGTTTCAGCAATACCTCAGCTTCATCCAGAGGATATTCCAACATTACGCTAGCACCCAACCACAGGCAGACAGTTTTGGTAGGTGGCACCATAGTTTTAATAAAAATCTGATCGCTAAGTAAGAATTGTGTTTCACGTTCTTGAGTTTCTTTACGAAGAACGTCGATCATTTCAAGAGATCGTTGTAAGTCTGGTATTTGCGATTTTAATTTACGTTTACGGGCTTCTAAGTTGTAGGCCATAAATCTGTATTTACTGTGTTGTTCATCTAACCGCTGCAGGACCTTTTCACAATTTCCTTCATTTTCCGGTTGTTCCATGTATTTATCGATTTCTTCCTAAATAGTATAATTAAAAAATAATAAAAATAAGAAACTCATATGCTTATCTATACCCATTCCACCTTTGGTAAAGGGTATGCAAATTATTGCAGTGTTTGTCTAAGTTTTAAATGAATGATTAATGCAATTGGATGAAGTTGACACCCTGTTTTGCATTCGGTTTTCTTTTTGTTGCTGTCTAACCAGTTAGTTAGGTTATGAGTGCCAAACTTTTCTTGCAGGTTCATAGAAAACTCACCAGAAATACAGCCTCAGGTATGCCGGCAAAAGATTTTTGATTTTCTGGTAATTTAGGCATTTCTATTGTATCCAGGATTCCAGTCATTATGTTTAACTTATATTTTAATTGGAAATTTATCAAAAATATTCACAGCAGCGCTCGTTGAATTAATATCGAACACAGTATATTTGACGACCTTCTTTAGATGACAGATGTCATGCACAAACGATTGATGACATAAATGAAGGTGTTCTGAAATTTAAAGTTGCCACAGTGATAAAGTTATCAAGGCGAATTCACATTTCATTCTGCCTTCAGTCTTGCAATAGGCTACTATTACAATAGTTGCAGTCATTATTTTCCGATTACAAGGTCTCTGTAAATCTAATATAAAAACATTTGCTGATAGTAGTTTTGTGACTTTTTTCAGAGACAACAGCTTTAGCGTAGGCTTTGAACAAGGTACACATATAACATAAAGTCTTGCAGCTGATTTCCTGCGAATTGAAATGTCGAAATAGTTTTGACGTACCTTGTAAAAAATGTTTTGACAACGCGACTTGCTAAAAGTTGAAGCTGTAAAAAATGGACAATTAGCTGTCAAGGCATTCTCTGCTTCATAGTTTAGATATGTATTTAGATAATGGCTTTAGAGCCCTGACACTGCTGTTAAAAGTAAATGTTTCCCTGTGAATGCTAAAAAAATATAATATGTCAATAATCCAACAGCTTTGCCGCATTTTAAAACAAACGATAGTTTTCTTTGCATACAGAGGATACATTTATGTGTTGAATAAAAACTACAGGTTTTTTTTCTGTTGAATATTTATTAAAATGTCGGATTCGGAAGAAATTCATAGCAGTGAAGGGGAATTGCATTCCAGCGATGAAATTGTTACCAGCGATAGCAGTGACGATGAATATCAGAGTACAAGTGCCAGATCTAAAGAAGACTTGACCATAGAAGATTCTGATGGCGCAGATACATCTGATGGCGCCATTGTGGTACAGAGAAATAAATCTGTTGCAAAAAAGAAACGTGCTGTTGTGATAGATTCTGAATCGGAAGAGGACGAAGGAGATGAAATAGAAAAACGTGCCTTGTCACCACGCACTCGCATGAGTATTACCGGTATAAGGCCCGCAGATTTATCAGATGATTCAAGTGAGATTGCGTATTCAGATGAAGATGATCTTCAAAATCATGGTAACCGGAATTCTAAATTAAGTAACATATCTGAAGTATATGATTCTGTAGACAGTAATCAAAAGTCGAATGTATCTCAAAGTGGTGAGGAAAGGGAAAGCTCCCATAAATCAATTTCGGAAGAATCTATGAACGAAAAACATACGACTGTTATGTCTTCAGATCAATCGAATGTTGAGGAAACTTCAGATTTTGAGGTACAAAGTGATAATCCCTCACCAATAAAAACTACTAATAAAAATTTAAGCATGATAAACTCCCCAGCACGTTACAGCACTCATTTCGAAAATGCAATTAAAGATAAGCTATCTTCGACCATTTACCGCACTCCTGAAATAAACTCATCCGCCGACAGTGACATACAAATAGTTGAACGCAAAGAAAAAACCATTGAAATATTTAGTTCGGAATCTGATGACGATAAAGAAAATATGGCTAAACCCCCACAAAACGCAAAAAGTACAATTAGTAGCAATTTAATGCAACCTAAAATTTCCATGGCTATAAAAAAAGCACACAATTTAGGAAATACCACCCCGAAAGCGAAGGCCGAAGTCGTCTTAAATTATGTTTCTCAGGATCATTACGACAAAGAAGTTAGAAAACTTGATGAACTTAAAGGGGAATTGCTTAACGCCGAAAAGCTTTTAGAAAAAATTTCAAAATCTCTCCCCGATGGTGGCCGGCAATTATCACTGCGTATTGAACGTTTGCGTCATGATTCTGCTATTAAGGAAAAATACCTGTCCTCCATTTGTGTTAAGGATGCTGCGCTTAAAGACGATAATAAACCACTGCAGAGCAAGCCTTTCTTTAATAATAACGCACCCGATTGGGATGAATTATCGGCAGCTGTTAATAAAATACAACCAAAGTATACAGGCAAGCAAGGTTTGACCACGTTCAACAATGAGAAGGCCCTTACAGTGGACCGCTTGAAGGTAATATGGTTTCTTTGAACTAATTTATATAAATAAAAAATAAATAATAATGCTATAAATGCTGCTTATGATGATAAGTACAGAACGGATATCTGACGTAAAGATTTACATTATTTTCAAACTACCCAAGAAAAGCATTAGCAAGAGTTAATTTGTTTCTACTTTTCGGTAGCTTATGATAATATAGATTCCTTGATTAAAATTCTATCACACCCAATTCTGAATAACAACTAAAGTCCTGAAAATTCGTAGGAAACTATTTACGATTATAAATATCTCTCAAAATAACTATCATCTTGTTTAGGATTTGCATGGCTCCTTAGAAAGCTGTCCGGCTGAAAATGTCTTGGCTGATGATCCTAAAGGGCTTAAAGTAACTTTAATGAAACATCAAAAACATGCTTTGGCTTGGATGCACTGGAGAGAAAAGCAAAAACCTAGAGGTGGCATTTTAGCCGATGATATGGGTTTAGGTAAAACGCTAACTATGATATCTCTGGTGTTGGCGTGTAAAAACCGGGATGAAGAAGACGATGGTGAAGACAGTGGCAGTGACACTGAAGACGAGGATGACAAAAACAAACCGTCGTGGTCAACAAAAGGACGCAGAGATTGTAAGTCATATTGATTTCTTTGAATGCCAATGATTGCATCAAATTTTTCAACAAACTATTATTTAAATATATTGGTTTAGATATGAATTTCTGATTTGTTATACAACTTTTAAAATTTGCACCAAAAATATAGATTATCCCGGAGGCACTTTGGTAGTTTGTCCAGCCAGTTTAATACGTCAATGGGAAGCTGAGGCCGAATCTAAAGTTTCTAGACATCGTTTGACCGTAATGGTTCATCATGGAAATAATCGTGAAACCAAACCAAAGCATTTACGTACATACGATTTAATAGTTACAACCTACAATATTGTAGCAAGAGAACAAAAGACCCGTGGAGCATTATTTGGTATCAAATGGAAAAGAATAATACTTGATGAAGCGCATGTAGTGCGTAACCACAAGGCTCAATCTTCCATGGCTGTATGCGATCTTAGGGGCAAAGCTCGATGGGCCCTTACAGGTACACCTATCCAGAACAAAGAAATGGATGTCTATGCTCTATTAAAATTTTTACGATGTTCGCCCTTTGATGATTTTTCCCATTGGAAAAAGTGGATTGACAAAAGTGCCGGTGGTCAACAGAGACTAAATACCATAATGAAAACGGTTATGTTGAGGCGAACGAAAGTTCAATTGCAAGATCAAGGAGAATTACAGTGCTTGCCTCAAAAGAGTATCGAATTAATTGAAGTGAATCTGGACAAAGATGAAATGAATGTTTATCAGAAAATTATGATCTATTCACGTACTCTCTTTGCTCAGTTTTTATTTCAACGTGCTGAACGAAATACAGATTTAATGTATACACAGCAGAGTTCAAGACCGACATATATGCAAACTAAAGATCCTAATGGGGCTTATTATAAAATGCATCAAAAATTTACTAAAATACATCAAGGATCAAAGGAAATTAAATCGCACGAAATTCTAGTGCTGCTATTGAGATTAAGACAAATATGCTGTCATCCGGGTTTAATTGATGCGGTGAGTAGAGTTTTATGTTTTAATTTTTGTATACCGAATATGACAGCGAAGATATCAATAAATTTGTAACAAAACTTTAATTGAAGTTACATATAAGTCTGTACCTTAAAAGAGGCTATGAAACAGATCCGGAATCGCCTTAACATTTAAGAGAATGTAGAGTTTAAATAATCAAAAATATAAAAATAGTCTAAACATTTAACAAATTGTATAATTTAAGCCCACATTCCTTAAAATTTAAATGTTTAAGCTTTTATGACGAAGTAGAATTGTTCTCTGATCTTCCTCTGCTATACCGTCTCCCTACCTTTGCCCCTTAAATGACCCCATACAATTTTTTTTTACACTTAATGACCCCAAAAATTTACTTTTTATAGTTTTATGGCAATGCTGAGATGTCTCCCCCACGGGCAAACCCGGAGTGACCCCTGCAAAGTTTTTATTTACTAAATTTTCGGAGGGCATTTAAGATTCGACCCGTCGAATATAGCGTCCTCTTACTTGTTTGCCTTCAAATTTAAAAATTTGTGATATGTTAAGGAAAATTTCTGCTTTTTGTCTTTGAAATGATTGAATTTAAAGGCGAAAATGATGCCACAAAGTAAAATTCATTTGATACAAATGAATATATTTTTTCATCAATTTAATTTTGTTGTTTTTTTTCTTGTAAGCACATATTTTAATATGTACGTAACATTAAAAAGGCTCTTTAAAATTTAAATAATATTCCTGAAAAGTTTTTTTTTAACAATTTCAAGTTACCTTAGAAAACATATTGTTTTGAAGTTCTTTTTTGAAAACTGTGTATCGTTTTACAATTCCCTAATTCTTTGTACATCTAAGCGGTGATGGAAGCACCGTCAGGAATCGGGTGGCTTCAAAACCATACAACACTGCAATGAGTTCTATAGTTGATATTTCACAACAGCTTCTGAAATGGTATGCGTACATATTAGAACTTTTCGCTGACTATTTTTGATAACTGTATTATGTTGATTATTCTCTGCACTTTTTTTCAATTCTGAACAAAATTTCTTTTCTCCTCACAAAGATGTTGGAAGATGCAGATGCACACCAAATCGACACAGACAGTGATGTTTCTCAGCCGGAAATAGATCTGTTGGCACAACTGAATAACCTCGCCATTACCGACAAAAATGACAGCAATCCTGCACTAACCCATAGTTTAAACAGCACTGAAGGTGAAAGTGGTATGCTTCCCGAGGAACAGGTCATGGCAAAAGCTTCGTCTCGGGTACTTCAACGCACTAATCCAGTATTTGATATGAAGAGACCCTCATCGAAAATGCTTAAAGTGTTGGAGACTCTTAAAAACCAAGTGCTCGTCACCAACGACAAAGCTATTGTGGTCTCTCAATGGACTGGTGTTTTAAATATACTCAAAACTCATATCGAAGAACAAGGTTTTGCCACACTCTCGCTAGACGGCAGCATCCCTGTAAAAAATCGACAAGAAATTGTGTCCAAATTTAATAATTCAAATAATGATAAACGTATACTTTTATTGTCGCTAACTGCCGGTGGTGTGGGTCTGAATTTAGTGGGTGCTAATCACTTGTTGCTCATCGATTTGCATTGGAATCCTCAGTTGGAGGCTCAAGCGCAGGATCGCATATATCGTGTGGGCCAGAAAAAGGATGTCATTATCTATAAATTCATGTGCAAAGATACCGTCGAGGAACGTATTAAAGCTTTACAAGATCACAAATTGGAATTAGCGAATGGTGTGTTGACTGGTGCTCGTTCTTCGGAGGGTAGTAAACTAACAATGGACGATTTGAAGAGCCTTTTTGGTATTTAACTATTTATTCTCTATTGCATTCCCATTCCATTTTTTTAATAAGTCTAACCATTTAAACAGATTAAATAAACTTTTTATACACACACTCTTATAACTGTTATCCAAAAAGCACTTTTATTTTGTTTTTTGGCCATGATATAAAAACTTTTTGTTTGTATTCATGCTCTCATTGTTACCAGAAACAATTCAAAGTTTAAAAAACTATTTCCTATAATCAAATCAACTGTATGGTTGCAATAACATGGCCGAGGGTTGTTCTTCTCACTATGTAATTTTATCTGGTTTTCCGATTTTATCTAAAACTGTTTTTGTATTGAAGTACAACTTCTCTATCTGTATTTCGTTACATAAGAATTAATTTTAAATAAATGAGGAATGTTTTCTTGTTCTCAATAAATTAAACTAAAAATTCATTTAATTTCAAAAAATTATTTAATTTTATTATGCTCACAGTACATATTTACAAGTTTGCTTCTATTAATAGTAATTATGCATATTTACAAAGAGTTGTAAGTATTCTTCCTTTTTCTGTTTAAATATATGAGAAATTTGATTTCCTGGTGTATTGGAGGGAAAGGTTTTTCAAAAAGCATAATAAAATTAATTTTTAAGCTTAAAACTAGTTGACTTACTTAACTAAGGCTGGTGCTGACTCTCGGCTATGTGATTATAGTCCGAAAATTTCTTTTAAATAGCGTATTCGAAAAGCAACCAAGTCAATAGCGTCTAGTAAGATTATAAACAAACAGGAGCTGCATAAAATATAATTACCCGATATATGAGCTTAAAGATTAACATTATGTTGCTAATTTTTAGCACTGAATTTTTCCTTTAATGACAGAAATTTCGAAGAAAATGTTTTTGTTTCAAATGTATTTATACGAAAGAAAGAAATCAATCGGCAATTAGAAATAGGTAGTTAGTTAACATCTCAAACATTTTCTAAAAACTTTAAATTTTTCAAAAATTCTTATTTTACGAAACGAAATATAAAAAGCAGAAATTTAAAATGCTTTAAAAATGTACCAACGCAGTGAAAATTCCAGAAAGTGCAATATAACTTTTTATTCACATTCTTTGTAATTTAAATTCTTACTATTTTGGGTTCTGCAGCATAAAGGCATTCAGGACACCAAACTGGCTGACTAATGCGCTAAGGATGCAGCAAAGTCAAAGAGCATATTGAGATTTCTTTATAAAATGTGATTAAAAAGCGGACACTAGGAGCGTCTACAAGTGATGAGTAAATGCTTCGGAAGAAAACATTCCATACCATCGATCACTGCACAATATAACCACACATTGGACATGCGGACAATGATACATTGTCTTCTATGTCAAACATCCGTGGGAGTAATATTGGGTAAGCTGGGACCGAAATCTTCCATTTGACGGATCATAATACATCCTTCCAGACGGAGAACTTAAAAGTGGGTTAGTGTAAATATTAGGACTACAGATGTCATCGTTTTTACGTAGTGCGATTCGGCAATTAAGGGACTAGACAACTATCTCTAACAACAGTGTATACGCATAGTGTATACGCATATACACCATAGTGTATACGCATATACACCATAGTGTATACGCATATACACCATTATTATTTTTATTGCATATTAAGAATCTACATAACCGATTCTATATGTGGTCAAAATCTGGTGAAGTTCTACTTCTATAAAATGGGTCAAAAGATCGATAGAAATAATAGCTTATACATACATATTTTCGTGTTTGAAAATGCTCGTAAATAATTGTGTAAGTGAAGGTTGCGGTGTTTTAGTTAGTTGTTTCTCTGAATATAATTTCATAGAAAAATAGTGAATAAAAAGCATACACTCTTTTTGTTATTTATTATTTCATGACACAACGTAATCGGAAAATTACTTATATTGATATACACCATTATTCGCGATTTTGAAATAAAACAGTGTATAATGATTTTCATACATATACTAAAAGAAATAAAATAGTCTGAGTGACATCATGGTACTTTGAGTCCCATTTATTTACAATTAAAGCACTTGTAAATTAATGAAATATCATCTGCTGGTATCCTGATAGTTCAACCAACTATTTAAATAACTACAACTTAAAAACGTCGATTATTTTCTGAAATACTATTACTCTTTTTCCAGATGTCCAATAACACAAAAACTTTAAACTCGATTATCTCGAAACAGTAAAAAAATTATACACTGTTGTTTTATTAAGGTGACGAATTGATCATTGCCGGTACGCGCGTGAGTTCGCCTTATTTAGGTGCTGCACCTTACAGACGGTAATTCAATGCAGAGCCATTTAAAGCGAAGATTGGATTACTAAATTTGGCGAAGATGGCTAACAAGACACGATGGTGCATTGGCTTCAGTAATTCTCAATTGGTTTTTGAAACTTTATCATAAGCTAAGAGCTTTTCTTATTTTTCAAATTAGATTAAAGGCTACCGATGATTTGGGGTAAGAGTCAATGAAATGCAGGCATATTAGACGTACTTAACGCACAACGAACAATGCATATACATACATACACATATCGCACTCGTTCAACAATACTGTATTAACTCAAAATTTTTTCATTTTATCCTTTTGGCAAAAAACAGTACATAACACTTATGTCTACCTTTGGTTAAAAATTCCCATAGTTCTGACTACTCTTTCTTAATAAAATTACATGTTGGGGACTTTTTCCCGCTGAAATGGGTTATTTTTGTAAATCACGAAAACAAAATTATTTTGACTTGTTTGAAGTGATTGGCCTTAACAAATAATTGTTTTTTCGTATAAAGAGTAGTATTTTGAGTTAAGTTGTTAGTCCAATAATAAAAGTTTCTTTCAGTCAGGTAGTATTTTGAGTTGCAACTGTTTAATTGATTCAGGCTAAGCAAATTTTTTGTTTTGATTCGAAATATGATTGTTTTCATGAAATAATGCTTAACTTTTTCTTTGATTTGTTACTGTTTTCGTGAAATAATTTTGCTGTTTATTGAGTTATTACTGTTTTGATGAAATAGTTCATTTAAGCAATATAGCAAAAAATGTAATTTTGATCAGCGAATAAAAAAGTTTTATTAGTTCAAAAGATGCCACTCGGAAAATAAAAGAATGGATATTATGGATCTAGTCAAGAGAAACATAATTCCTAAAAAGTATTGCGATTCATACTACGAAAAATTATATTTTAAACTTTTTTAATTTAAGAAAATATATATTTTAAAATTTTTAGCCGTTGTTAGCATGTATTTAGCCTTAAAAACGCTATTTACATTAGTCTTTTTTCATTTCGTGTTTATCTGTTTTATTAAAAATGTATTAAATACAGCAATAAATTTCATTTAAAAAAACACTTTATTTACTTCTTATAAACAAAAATAATTCAAGAAAATGATAGTAACTGAAAAAATTGCTTTTCTATCTGCAGACAATGAACAAATAAAAATGTTATGCAGCGCAATACAATAATTGATGGGTTTTCTAAATGTTGCCAAACTTTTGTTAATGAAAACTTCCTTAAGCGTTAAGAAAACGAATTTTTGTCTCTCCTTTAAACTTTGAAGTTTTTGAGTTAATACAGTATTGTTGAACGAGTGCGATATGCTAATGATAACCTTTAATTATTGAAGATGTAGGGAAAATAAGAAAAAATTCCACTTTTGGTTTAGCGCATGTAAACATTTTGCACAAATTGCACAAGTAATAAAAATAAAAATAGCCTTCATATTGTGCTTGTGTTGCTGTCCTATATCTTCTATTGGCTTTGTCCCAAAGCATCATTTTGGAAGCGTTCTTTAAGTGGAAAATTCAAATAAAATATTTAGTTATTCTAAGAAACTTTGTGCAGAACTAGTGATTAAATTATCGGTTTGAATTTTTTTTTAAATTGGGGAAAAAGCTAATTGTTCAAAAATGCGTTTCTTCTAAATTCAGGAAGATGAATATTGGAAGGCACAAGGAAAAGCCAACTTCTGCTTTAATTACCCAATTTACACAGCAGACTGGCTGTTCTTTATGGAACATCAAACGCAACCCGGGGATTAAAAGAGTCTTACCATCGGTTTGATACAGTTCTCATATGCAATTTCCTAATAAAATTTTTATAAAAACTGTTGTCACATTTAAATAAGCCATGAGTACTGACGATGAAAGTACAGCAGCTTTCAAAAACAGATGTTCTGCTCTGAAGTATAATTAAAACTGATGTTGACTTTCCCTTGTGCTTTGGAATATTTATCACGTCTTTATGCATTAAAAAAATATTTTCGACCAATTATCCCATCAATCTTAATTAATGTAGCAATAAAAATTTCGATACAAAATACTTTCATAAAAAATTTTTATTGCCACAAAAATTCGCCACAAAATTGTATGCCGCTTATAACAAAAAAAAAAAAAATTTTCGCTCAAAAATTTTCATGATAAAAACTTTATTTCGAGCTTCTTTAATAATCTCGTATGTATCAATATGTAAAGTTGGTTTCGTTCATTTGATATACAAAATATAAAATGTATTACTGAAGATTTTATACTGACGCTCTAAGTTTGGCTTAATTTCAAGTAAAAGAAATAGTTTTCCTTTCTTATATTTTAGAACTAAAATCAGTAACGAAATAACTTAACTAAATATATACTATAGTAAAATGTTTTATTTATTGAAGTGAAGTAAGTTTATGTGATTGAATTTCATTAGCTCCTACATCCAATCATCAGTAGACTACTTGAACCTAATTCAGAGAGTTTCTCAAAACCTCTTAAATATCTTATCCATACAGTTTCGAAATCCATTTGAGAGTTACACAAGAAAAAGTATAGTAATAGAGACAATATTTCAATTAAATAACCTTCATATCTTTTTCTTCTTTTGCCCCCTTTTTGAGAGTTAATTTGATTGGCTGTTGGCCTCCAAAATTTAAAAGTCGAACACTGTGCCTTCAAGTGGAAGCACCACTCTGTAGGAAGAGTAAATGATAAGAGAACGTTCAATTGCTGATAGAATAATACGTTTATTTCCAGTGCGATGTAATTGGGTTGTATAATTGAAATTGGCAAAATCTCAACGTTTGCCACGAAATCTTCACCTGGATCGTTATATATTCATTGACGCAGTACGAAAACGTCGGTAATGGAAATATCCATGCATCGTTGAAGTTGCCAGTTAGCATTTGTTTTTATTGCACTTGTATTTTAAATGTATCAAGATATTAACCTGGCAAATATTAGAAAAATTTTAACAAGTTTAACAAATTTCTCTTATCTAAGTTTTTAATTATGTGCGCTATAATTGTTTATGTCACCCTCGTTTTATTATTCTAAGTCAGTGAAGCTGAAGGCAAATATTCATTTTTCACACGTTCAACTATAACATTTTATTCCTACGCATTGGTGTTCATGTCGATGCTTTATATGTATATGCATGTATGTATGTGAAATAGCATGTGTATGTGTGTATATTCATTGATTTTCATTTGGCTCTGCAGAATAAGTTTCTTCTGTTTTGCTCCGATGTAAATGTGCTGGTGTGGCCTGATAATGTGGCAAGTGTTGGAGAGTTTTTTGTTTGCTTGCTTTATTTTGGCTAAAACTAATTTTGTATTCAATGCAGAGCAGCCACTTTTAATCAAATCAATTTTACAAAAGCATAGTTTTATGATATACAATTTTCTTTTTGTTACTCGAACTTTTGTTGCAGTATTTCAGTTTTGTGTAACAATTTGCCATTATTCTCTATTTGCCCTATAAAGACACAAAAACAGACACACAAAACTTATATAAACAGCAGAAATATATTTTGTTTTTTGTTTCAACACGCATTTCGAGAAATAGTTATGCAACGGAAACGGAAATGATAGAATGAAATGAAATGCTAGGTTAAATTTTCTTTATTAGTGCAACAGAAATTTTTGAGTGCGAGTGCATGCTCCAGCATCGGTGTCATTTAACACTACAATAGAAGCAAAGAAAGCGTTTGTCTTTTGTTTTGAGCACGAGTGCCAGTTGTAAAAGGTTTTAAAACCTTTTTTTTTTAATTTTTTTTGTTGATTCGGACCAGCACTCAGGGGATGGCCCCTACAATGTGCTGAACCTAGAAAGTAGAGAATACTTTTGAGAGGACAGATGAAGAAAGGTGAGCAGATAGGGACTTTTAAACTTTTACTTTGCCGGCTAATATTTTGCTACCAAGCCCACGAAGGAGGGTGCTCTTTGGTACATGATAGTGTCAATATCTGCCAGTTATGTTCTGTGTTCATCACTGAAACAGCCTGACAACAACTAACACAACCATGCACTCATTCTGATCAGAAGACATAATATTCGTGACCGCGCGCGGATTCGAATTCTGGTCCCTCCGCTTCATAGTCTCGTGTTAACTACTTCAGCCAATAGCACCCTCAGAATTAAGAATTTTATGATAAAAACGCTGAAATGTACAAATCGTTTATAAAGAAAATTTCGCATGGAAATTTCGGGACGTGTAAATATTTCACATGATAAATAAAATGTATTGGGAAAATTTTCGAATGTTTACATTTTAAAATCCGAAAAAATTGTTTATGAAATTGTTTGCTTCCAAAAAAACTTTATTACCACTATCATGAATAAAATGTGAACTTTATGTTCCCATGAAATTTTAATTTCCCATCAGGGAAAATATCTTGTCGTGAATTTCAGGGGAACGTTTGTAGCCGCTATCAATACTTAGTGAATGTTAACTAGGTTTACGGCTCTTCTGAGGAATTATTACGATATTAACTATGTTGCTACGTCGTGGTCATTCACAGAAACTGATAAAAATGTGGGTTACTAAAATCGCCGGCTTATGGTCTGAGTCACTTCTTCGACATGTGTGCACCGGCAAATAATGTCGTGAATTATATACATATTACGATGCGCATCGCTATGGAACAAGTTATAGAGTGAGATGAATTATTTATCTAAAATAAATTGTTGTTTCTTTCAGGATTGCCCACGTAACTTAGTCGTTGTTCTTTTTTTCATACAATATTAAAATAGCATTTTCATTTTCAACATTTATTCAAGGGAATTCTTATTTAATACTCGTAGTTTAAGCTTTTAGTTGTGCTGTTGCACCAAGAACAGGACACTTTGGAAATGTTTTGTTTTATTCTTGGTCTCGTATTATTTAAGCATTTGTTTTAATTAAAATTTAAGTGTTTTTAACAGCTTTTCTTTTGTAACTGCATTTTCTTTACTCTTTTATAATTTATTTGTTTTATATATTGTGTTTTTAAAGAAGCATGTTTAGTCTTCTTGCACAAATGATTTAAATTGATTAAATGCGCAAATGGGAAAACAAAAACAAAAAACAAAAAAAAAGTAATAAGTACTAAATTTCTTAATGAAATTTAGAATATTGATAATTAGATTGCTCATAATTGAATCATGGCCAGTGGATTTCATTGAAAAGTCATCTATTTTTTAATAGTTTTTAAAATCGCTTTACATATAAAAATGACGTATAACGGAATTTTCGCACAATTTTTATTAGTTTAGGATTTTCATTTTGGTAATTTTGTCCACTCATTTACTTTTTGAATAATATATTTTTATTACTTTAAGGGCACTGCTACACGTTCAATATATATTGAACGCCATCCAATATCGCGATATTTATTGAACGTGTAGCATGCAGCATTGATGGATCGCAATCCATATCGCAGAATCGCTTAAAATATGAAATCCAGATCGTGGATCGCAGATCGCGTGATATATATTGAACGTGTAGCATTTTTATGATATTAGATCGCGATACGTTAACCCTTAATAGCCCACTGGTCCCACTAGGAACCAACCAGGTATTTGTTAAATTTGTCAGGTAAATAGAAATTGCGAAGAAAGTTGTAGAGTAAAATATGTTTAGAATTGCAAGTTTTATAACACTGATTTTTTCCGGCCAAAGAAAAACGATTAAGCTATTAAGGGTTAATAATAAGTGAAATAAAACAAATAAAATAAAAGACGCAGTGCAAAAATGTAACAAATAAAAAGTAAAAAAGTTTATTACATTTGTGTAAAGTTTGTTTTAAAAGGGTAATGGCAGAAGATAGCGAAAGCGAGTGGGTTCTGCCGGTGGAATCGGAATTAAGGACCGAAAAAATTATTTTGAAAGGCTTCATTTTTAATATGGAGGCATTGCCGGAGTTGTGGGGCTCGTCGGCTAAAGCCTCGTCGGCACAGCACAAAAGTAACGTAAATACTGACGCGATAAATATTGAACATGTAGCATACGCTCGTGATCCATCAATCCATTAAAATGGATCGCGATCCAAATATCACAATATACTATATTAAACGTGTAGCAGTGCCCTAAAGCATTTTCAGAAATTGTATTTGACACATTTTGGTTGGTTTAGCAAAGTTTTCATCAATGACCACTCGATTTTTTTTTTGGAATTAGGACCGGCACTCAGTGGATGCCCCCTGCTCATGCGTACAGTGTGCTGGAACTAGGAAAATTGGTTGTGGGAAGGAGAATGAAGGGAGTAGTGCCTAGAACATTCGATTTGATCTTCTCCATACTATATACGACACGGAAGACCTACGCAGGGAGTCTATTCCACATACGGGCAAAGAACGAATTTTCCCTGTATTGCGTAGTGCGGTTTACTGGTAAATCCACCACATATGGGTGTGATCGCAATGTAGAGCGTGTCGAGCGTAGAAAAGTGCTCGTTTCGGGAAAGAGATCTCTGAATTCATTGGAACACAAACCATTATAGTAACGATAAAATAGCAACAAACCCCACATTGCGTCGATGCTCAAGTGATTCCAAAGTGTTGGCTACCCTACCGTCCCCTATGAGTTTCTTCGGCCTCTCTTGTACACGGTCGGGTAACTTCAAAATAGACTTTGAAGCCTTGGCTCATACATGAGAGTTGTATTCCATTATCGGTCGGATGTAAGTGGTGTAAATAGTAAGGAAATCCAATGCTTTTTAGGCATTACCACCCGAACCAATCTTAATTTGCTGGCGAGTATAGTTGAATGCTCGCGAATGTTATTGAGAATATTTTGTAATAATTAAAAATGCTGAATCCACAACAATTGAAGAAAGTCAAAAAATGTTTATGGGATCTAACAAACGGACAACTTGCGTACATAAAAAGTAACTTTCAATGCGTATTATCTGTTATTGAGAAGTTCCAAAATAAAAATTTTTCCCTTAAAAAAGAGTTATTGCTGATCAAGAATTTGGAGAAAAAGTTCAAGTGCTATGGATAGTGAAATTGAAAATTAAAGCCAATTTTTTTTACAAATTTTTAAATACTTTGAAAATTGCTTTAGTTTTGTTTACCGCATACGTAAACATGAACATAAAGCTGCCAGACAGACGACTTTCGATACCCAAGTTTAAACGATATTTAACGCTTTTTGCAAAAAATTTATAACGTCGATTACACTACGAATTTATATCGCCCACAATGCAAAAGTGCACATGTGATATCGTTTGATGTTTCTTATATAAAATAACACAAAAACATCTTAAAGTAAACTTAAAATTTTTACCGTCCTATTCAAGGCGACTATTTTCCAATATTTCCGCCATTGATTGGTTGGATTACGCCGCAGTCTACTACGCGCTGGAATTCAAGTATGATTTTTTTAACAGACAGCTCCATTCCTCAGTATCAACTTCATAAGTTCTCAATCCAACCTGTTCCATTAAGATATCTAATCACATAGGTCAACCTCTGGTAATTCTGGAAGGTCGTCTATTACATATCTGCACAGACCACTTTGTAGCTGTTGTGTGCTGGACACCAGCTCAGCTTTGCAGTGGATACATAGAATAAAAGAAGTGGTAGAAGTGTTTCACAAACTAACCGTTTCCACTTGTAATTCTGAAAACGGAAATTTTAATTTAGAAAGTGAAATTTTGCAAGCCAATTGTTGTTTAGAAATCTGCAGTTTCGCGATTCAGAAAGCATCAATTGTAATTGTAGATCTGTCAATTGTGGTTCACAAGTAATTCCGAAAGTGTCAATTGTAACTCAGAAAAAATGTATTTCTGTTTTTATAAATAAAATAATAAGTGTAACTAAAAATGTAAGCAAATAAATAAAGACATGTCACCAATCGTACAACAGGACTCCTTTTCATTACAGATTGGCAAATAGCTTCCATAAGCTCCATTTATTGTTTATTTTCATAATATTGGATTTGGTGCTAGACACCAACTTAATTTTGCCTGAAGAATAAAAAAGGTGTAGTTCATCATAAAAATCAAAAATAACATACATAGATATTATATGCTTACTTTAATGTACCAAAAAATGTCTGTTTTCCAGCCCTGGAATGAAATTTTTTTGTTTTTTTGTTTTTGTTTTTAATATCCATTTCATTCTTCCTGAAGTTATACTTAGATTTAATTCACTAAAAAACCAAAATTAGGAACTATGGCTACTTTTATGTACCATCTCAGCTTCTTATAGGCTTAAGGAATAACAATTTTTCAATATTTACAATTTCTTTTGCATATAATAACGCCCACTAAAGAGGGCGGGATCCAAAAATAAGTTTTTTATTTTATGGCTCCAAGTTTAACACGTTGGACCTTCTCTGACATACAAATATATCATTTCCTTAACAAAATTAGAAAAAAACTTTAAAATTATGTCGTTTTTTAGAGGTTGGTTTTGTTCTTCTTAGGGGAACTGTTTTTCCCTCTTGCCCGATTTAGCCCATTTCCGAACTTAACCCGTGCTATCCTTCAAGATATATTTATACTGAATTTCAAGAGTCTGGCTCTTTTCGCTTGAATTGAATCATGATTTCCAAAGACGGACGGACGGACGGACATGCTCAGATCGTCTTTGATTTCATCACTTATCAAAAATATATATATTTTATGGATTCTCAGATGGATATTTCGCTGCATTACAAACGGAATGACAAAGTGAATATACCCCCCATATTCTTTTTTGGTGGGTATAAAAACGTTAAATTCAAGAAAAGAAATGACTTATTTGATTATTTTATTTGCCTAAAAAATTTTCGTGTTGGTTTTGGTAGTTAATTTTGCACCCACAAATAGGTGTAACCGTATTTTTCTGAATTCTGGAAACGTATTTTTCTAAATTTCAGTACCATTCTATTCATGTCCATTTCCAATCCATCAGTCCAAGAATTAAGTCTCTAGCTCCTCTGGGGGCTTGCGAAAACCGATTTCACATACAGACAGACGGGTAGACGGACATCCGGACATCGCTCAATCGTCATCGCTATTCATAAGGATCCAGAATATATAAACTTTATGGGGTCCCATATTAATCTTGAGGAAATTACACACAGAATGACAAACCTATATATACCATTTCACTATTTTGTGAAGGGTAGAAAAATACAGGGTGGCTCAGAAAGACCGAAGTGGTGTGAATTCCTTATAACTTTTTCATTATAATTTTTTTTCTTTTCTTTTCAGTATTTTGTAAAGAAGACTTGGACAATTTATAATGGAGCAATACACAACAGAACAACGTGCCCAAATCGTTGGAATTTACTTTTCAAATCAACGGTCCATTGTGTTGACTCAGCGTGCATAACGTAATTTCGCGTAGAAGCAATTTTAATTGGCCTCCGCGTTCCCCGGATTTAACCGCTCCAGACTGTTTCCTTTGGGGTTATTTAAAAGGGAAAGTTTATGTTAATAAGCCTAGGACTATTAAGGAATTAAAAACCAATATTCGAGACGAAATTAGCAACATAACACCGGAAGTTTTGCGAAAGGTCATGGAAAATGTGTTGGAAAAAGCACATTTGTGCGAAGCAGAAAATGACCACCACTTGCGGGATATCATTTTTAATAACTAATCTAAAAATATTCCCTATGAATTCACTGTATTTAAAAAACAAAAAATTAAAAAAATATGTCTTAAATAAAAAGTTATAAGGAATTCACACCACTTCGGTCTTTCTGAGCCACCCTGTACAAATGTAGTGGAGTTGACATGCCCTTTGAAATACATGACTTTGGTTGCTTTACAAGGAATGTTTTAAGGCTCTATAAAATTTAAATTAATAGCTGATTTGTCTGTGGTCTGAAATGGAACACCCTAATGTATATACATTAATAATATATACATATTTGATTAAGTATGCTTTATCCCTTATTTAAAATCAGTATGCATAACTTCCTATTAGTGTTCCTACCTGTTGTTAATATCGTAATTACTAATAGTTAGTGTTTAACTATTTGCTATCTATACGTCGGATGCATAAATGATGTTCCATTCCGAAAGGTGTATTTGTAAATAATTCGTCTGTAATAAGAAAACTGAAGGCTTACAAGTGATTCTTTACGATTCGCAACAGTCTTGTGTCTGAAACATTAAAAAATTTTACAACTTGTAGACACAATATTATTAATTTAACATATTTCCTTATATCCATTTGGTTTTCTTTGTAATTTTAATTCTTTTTATATCTATTACACATTTTTTATTATTATTTTATAGTTTCTGTTATTGCATAAAATTATTCATAATAAAGAGTGTATAATTTAATTTTTTTTTCAAATTTCCTCACATATGCAGACACTTTTTATTTGCTAGAAATACTTTTTTATTTTTTCTAGTTTCTGTTTGTCTTGTTTCTTCTTTTCGAGCGTTAAGTGACAATTTTAGCTATAAAGTCGTAAAATAAATTTTATATTTCTTCTATTTGCATGATTTTAATAAAAAAACTGCATCAGTAAAAAGTGGCTGTTTTTCATGGCAGAATTTGTTTAAGCTGCAAACTCTTAGAACTTTTTTATTAGTTTTCATACGAAATGTTGATTGAATATAAATATTGTATGTAAAGTTGGTGATTAAAGCAAATTTATCTGTAATATTTATTAAGAATTTTTTATAAAGAAACACCCATGACTTTTCGAAATCATTTCGCTTGAACAAACTGTTAACAGAAGTTGTTTCTTTTTGCTCTAAGTAGAATTTGTGCAGTAGAAATAGTACTAAATTGTATTAAAAAGATGAAAGACGCCGAATTTCTTTAAAAATTAATCAAGAGCAATAAATTTTAAACTATATAATTTCAAGTCTTTCGATTATGTTCTGGCTCTTGCATACAATTGATTTGAACGCATAACGGAGATGTTGTATAGCTCGCAATCGCAATATTCTTGACAAGTTCAAATCCCAAACATTTCATAAAAGTACCAATAAAAAGATGAATAATTTAGGATGAATGATTTCTGTTTATTTGCATCACTTGTTTTTAATGAAAATAAAAGGTTTCAAAAATGTTTTCTGTTTTTGTGCTTGTACATTGTTTTCTTTCGCGTAAGTGATTTCAATAAACAGCTGATTTATTTAATATGAAAATTATACGAGTCCATGGACATTATGTCACCCCAAAAAGTGACATTATGTCCATGGACATTATGTCACTTCTCGTAGCGACATAATGTCCATATACAAAGTGTCGTAAAGTCCATGGATATTATGGCACTTTTTTGAATTGAACCCTTCCAAACTACTTGTAGTTCTTATTTCCTCACCATGGGCAGAAAATCCAGAGGGGGTTATCTGAATGAAAAAATTTTACGAGTTAGAGAATCAAGATTTAGCTTAACTAAATTTTCATAAGATACGTTATTCGAATCATTGTAGAATATAAAAATAAAATATGGTTACCGACTTTTTTTTTTATTTTACAATGATTCGAATAACGTGTCGTGTGATAAATGTTTGTTCAGCTTATATATAAAATAAATTGCAGAGATATAAAAGAAAAGATTTGAAAAAATCGGCGCCGATTTTATTCGAATCATTGTAAAATAAAAAAAAAAGTCGGCAACCATAATTTATTTTTATATTCTACAATGATTCGAATAACGTATCTTATGAAAATTTAGTTAAGCTAAATCTTGATTCTCTAACTCGTAAAATTTTTTCATTCAGATAACCCCCTCTGGATTTTCTGCCCATGGTGAGGAAATAAGAACTACAAGTAGTTTGGAAGGGTTCAATTGACTTTACCAAAAGTGTCACAATGTCCATAACCAAAGTGTCATAATGTCCATGGACATTACGACACTGCTGTAAGTGACATAATGTCCATGGACATAATGTCACTTTTTGGGGTGACATAATGTCCATGGACATTATGTCAATGGACATTATGTCATGCCACCGGTTAATTTTGCATTAGTCGATTGACCGATTTACCAAAGTAAATTAATTGTTTTCTTTAAATATAAATACTCATACATAAGTTGTTCAATATTTTGAAGTAGAGATATCGAAAGAAACATTTATAAATAGATATTGATAAAATCAAATAAGTGATATTCTTTTCTTAAATAGCTTAATAGATCTTTTAGAAATGTTATTTGGTTGAAATTACTAAGATAAGAATTTTTTATTCAGACGCAAATTCAAAATCTGAATTAGGAAAATTATTTTTTTTAAGAATTTTTATTAAATTCAAATTATTTTACTAAGAGTAAATTAAAATTTCTATTGCATGGACATAAATAACAAAAAAGCCTTTGATATCAGCAGCCGATGGATCTGGAAAAATGCCAAGAGAAAATGTGATATTTAAAGTAGTAGTAATCAGGGTTGGAGAATTTCGTCATAACCAAAAGTGAGTTAACTTCAAAATTTATATAAAAAGATCTAATATTTTATTTCATTGGTTCATCTAGTTGGATGATTATAAAAAAATTGCCTTTCGCTTAAATAAATTATGAAAATATTCTAAATATTACAATCTTATTTGCAGATGTAGATCTGAACTTGAGCCTAAATGAAAAATTCTTATCTGAATAATTAAATTAATAAGTTCAAAAACTAAAAATGTACATTCATATTTGGGTGAAATGTTAAGGTGGTAAAAAATTCTTCAGTTTTAACGAAATTTGATTTGAAAAAAAAATTCTTTCATTTGTCGGAAATGTGGGAGAAATCTAAAGCAATCCACAGTTGAGAATATCAAATTCGTCAGAATCTCAGTTCCTCTAGATATATAAAATCTTCCATTATGTCATTTGATTTCTGTTTTGATTTATTTCCGTAGTTTCGGTCAATTCTGTTAGAAAACTGCTTTGTTTGATTATTGTCGATAGTTTACTCTATCGTCTCATCATAATAAGACTCATCTTGGCAAGTTCAGCACTGCACAATCTAAAAAAAGTTCATCTCCAAATTCGTTACTTGCAGGTTTTGCTTCTTATTAAAAAAAGAAATATTCCCTTGTGGAAAAATATAAGTTTACTTAAAACTTGATCCCGAGTATAATTGAATTTTAGCCTTTTATTTTTAATTAAATCTGTCAAATTATGGCAAATTACTAGTAAAAAATTTAGTGATTCCTTCAAGTCCAATTAAAATAGCTAAATCTCCACTGAGCGCGTTTATAGACACGTCTAACAGTTTATAAGATTTTTACAACAGTTAACTTTTATATATGAGAAGAAACATATAATTAAACACATAAAATATATCTTCAAATTCTACAAAAATTATTGAATATGGATAACTAGACAGCCTTGCACAAGCGTCCATCTACGTGAAATTAAGATGCCTTCAAATCTCTCGTGCAGCGTACATAATAGGGCATGTAGCGCTGACCTGTTGAAATCATCCCGTTTCGGGCAGATTATGCCATATTTAACGTCAATTATCGCCGTGTGGATCGAACTGACGATGTTCTCAACATCCGGTCGGTCAGGTTGCAACTTCCAATGCATAATATCGTCACTACAATACATACACAGTTTACTAAAGTGCTCGAGAGTTTGCCAGTCCTTTTCAGCACTAACTTTACAGCGACCCCTTCCATAACAGCTGTTGATCTCGCAACAGCACATAGAAATTGCTACTATCGTTTAAATCGAAGTCCAACATGTCACTATCACATCGGCTCTTGGTATCAAATCACAGCCACCACATGGACTCACGAATATCCAGCCACAGAGTCACCCAACACTAGCGGAGGAAGCAATGACGTTCGGCCCAGTAACTACTACTGTGAAAGTACACATTGATGATATTGCCAGCACATACTCACAGACCTGTAATTATTTGGATTCTACCGAATTAATCTATCGGGTTGTGGTTGTGGTTTCTTCTTTGAGTAAACCCCGGTGCTTGTACACATGATTTTCTTACTGACATCATAGGCAAACCTATTCCTTTTTACTTTCTTGTATGCCGCTCCCATTGCACTGCTATTTCAGAGATTAGGCAGAAACATATTAGATCTATAGGTTATCAGTAGAAGTAACGTCAAAAACTTGGTAAACCACTTCCCCGGTCTGCACAACAGGTTGTGGAATGCACAAATTTGCCTATCGTACCCCCGGCGGGGACCCGTTTCGGACAAAAGGAGTTGGTAAAAACCAACCTATAGCTCTTGTAGTTAACAGTTATGACTTGGCAAAAGTCATCCTCAAGGAAATATGGACCGCCAAAATTCGACAAAATTTGTTCCATCCAGAAATGGGCCTAATAGCTGAAGATGATTTTTTCGTGAAAAATCGCAATGCCCGAACAGAGCACCGATTTTAATAAAACAATTTTATTATTTGCACATGTAGTTGAAGACTCTATCCTTCCATGGTGATATGGCAAAACAGACTAAATAGATGAGAGCTAATTTGATGGATATAGCATCAACAGGATGGCCTTTATCAACATATTTTTAACAAAATCAACCTTAAGAAATCGCTTAAGCACGATTACGAGCCATTATTTTGAAAAATCTCTACAACTGCATTCATTAGTTATGAAATTTATGAAAAAATAAAATTCTTATTTCAAGTTTAAGGTTTAATTTACAATTCAAACGAGAAAATAACAAAATAAAATAAACTTGTTCACGTATATTTCATAATAAAATACAATCATTAAAATGTGTAGTTGTTATAAAGTAAATCGTAAAATTTCTGTAAATGGTCCTCACATGCATTTATTTGCTGCATTGTTCTATAGCTCCACCCCAGATATTGTCTTCCTTATATTTTTCGTCTTGTATTTCGTTTTGCAACAACGCAAATTGTGTGCGTCGTGTAACACAACTCTGCTATGTTTTCATTTCCTGCTTCCGGTGTTAAAATGTACACACTCTCGCTCACACTTGCTTAGTTTTTTTTTTGAAAATTATAAGGAAAAGAAACGAGGAAAAAATTATACATAAATGTGGTCGTTAACTCCCATAAATGTGAGGCGCATATACAAAAAGCAATTTGAAATAAAAAATTGAAAAAAGTAGTTTTCAAATCTCACAAAAAAAAAACAACTTCAATTTAAAATGTTGGAAGGAATCGGGTTGAACAGCCAAGTTTGATGTAACTAATGCATCTTGTTACATGCAACATTAGATGTGCGGAAGTGGTACAACGAACCTTGTAACAAATCTCTTGTCGAAAACCCATACGCGCCTTAGTCATGTTGCACTGAAGTTCGTTTTAAAGTTTATTTTCATTTTGTTTTCTCTAGTAGTATGAAAGGAGCTTCGAAGATTTAAAGTTTGAGAAAACGTATCTATAAAAATTGCTCTAATTTAAGAATTCAAACATTCCGTTAATATGTACTCGTGCGACGGTAAAATTTTAACTAAAGGAGTTGCTTGAATTGGGAGCACATGAAAAAATTAGTTCACATCATACGGTATAACATATCCCAGAATATAAATGTTAGATTAATTTTAAGACAGCGAAAGTACTAGGAACGAGGTCTGATAGCCCGGTTTTTTAATTAAAACTAATCTGTCTCCGTTACAACTCAAAACAATACTTTAGTTCTAATTCTTATTGCTAAGCTTATCACTCTTTCTTCTTTGACACAATGTAAGACTTATTTCTAAAGCAGATTTTTTATATGTGAGTTTCGTTTGTAGTGTTTTGACGAAATATAAATGATTAAAGTTGGGAATAAGAAAGAATAACGAAATTCAGGTTTCACAATGTGACGTGTATTCAAGATTGCACTACATTTTATATACGATTACCATTAGCTGATACTAAAACTTATATTAGGGGCCATCTATCGGCTTAAATTTGAACCACCGGTTATTTCGAACTTGGCAATGCTTATGTATGTCATTTTGTTCTGTCACAAAATTCAGTATTCCGCTGAACGAAATGAATCGATTTTCGCTTGAGGAACATTAATATTTATTGAAAAGTTATTTCCAAAACAAAGACAATTGAGCGCAAATCATTGGCCCATATGTCTTTGAAAATGAGGACTTCGCAGCCATTAGGGTCAATGGGGATTTTTTTTGCGCCCCCTCTTCATGGTATTGATGTGAACGATGTTTGGTTTTAATAGGATGGTGCAACTTGCAACACACATCTCATGCCAGAAGCGTTTTATTGCGTCAAACGTTTAATGGCCGTTTAATTAGCCAAAATGGCGATGTAAACTGGCGATTTGACTCCATTGGACTATTTTCGATAGGGCGCCGTTAAAGACAAGTGTTATGTCGACAAACCAGAGACAATTGAGCATCTGAAGGCCAACATTCGTGATGCCATTGCCTAGATACGACTACGAAAAAGTGCTCGAAAATTGGTTCGATCGAATGGGTACTGTGAAGCCATTTGAATGAAACAATATTACATCTCTAACGGGAAAAATTGCACTTCACAAAAAAAAAAAAAACAAAAAGGGAAGATTTCAAACTGTTTTTGTTTTATTGCAGTTTTAAATTTAACCTTTTAAGTGGTCCACCTATTTATAAAACAAAACTGGTTTGCATTACTGTATCTGGTCCACATAGTCTTGAAGTAAATTATTGTTATCTAAATGGGATAGTGTTTCATAGCAAGCTTTTCAACTACATGATTTTTCAAGAACCACCAGTCTGGCAAGGCTGTTACCTGTTAAATATCTGAGCTCTAAAACGAAAAATATTTTAAAATTATGGAACCACTTATACAAAAAAAAAGAAAAGAAGAAGTGCTTGCGAATCAAATTCTATCACATAAAAATAAAGGGAGAACTAAAAGAAATAAGTCGGATATGGCGTAATTTTTGGTTAATTTTTTTTATTTTATCGATTGTTTTGCAATGTTCATCGTGGCTACTTGGTTTCCCTGCAAACTTCTCACTAATTTTAACCTCAAAAAGCACCATTATTTTAATTTTCAAACTGCTATAACTTTTGAATGAATCAACCGATTCCCACATATAAAAGAATCGAAAACTGTAATTGATCAGATATGTATATGTATAACTTTGGAGTAAAAAAAAAATAATTTTTTCAAATTCTTTCGTTCAAGATATCTCACGAACGCATCAATAGATTTTCACAAGGTTAGTGGTGATCGATATGGATTTTTAATATCAAGAGCTTATTAGCTTGTGGAATCGACAAATAAAGATATTTAAAAGTTATTAAAAAAATACAATAAAAAAATTACATTTATGTTAAATAAAAACAAATATTTAGGTTTTTTTGTTATTTCTCGAAATCTACCGGTCCAAATCGGTTCCAATTCACAGGAAATCTAAGTTTAATAGAACTCTTTAAAAGACGACTTTGGTTCGATTCAGTCCAGCTGTTCCAAAGTTATAAGCGGGTCACATACCCACAAACACACAGATACATACATATATAGTGACAATCTCTTAGTAGTAGTCAGGAAAGCTTTGTAGGAATTACAAGCGTCGATATCTGATGAAAAGTCGATTTTTTATCAAATCGGAGTAAACCAGTAACTTCCTTATTTTTTTAATTTTCTTGGTTCGAAATAATGCAGATTTATGGTATATCTGGTCCATTTTTTCAATATTATCAGTGGTTTTCAATATTCAACTTGGCAATTATTTTGCATTTCAAAAAATCTCAGCAATGGACATGGTGCCGAATTCTTCTGATCAGCATCAGTGCATGGTGGTGTTTGTTGTTATCGGGATATCTCAGTGATGAAGGCATAGCACTGGTCACTGAACACAACTTGCACCCATTGACACTGCCACGTACTAAAAAGCAGAGTAAAGTCGGTGCTGCAGCAGAAGTTGGCCGGCGAAGTAAGAGCTTAAAATAGCTACAAAAAACATAGTTTATAAAAATAAAATACATGCGACTTTGAATCACTACAATCCATATTGATGTTTTGGAATTCAGCCAATCTTGCAATTTCTTTGTACAATGACGGTCGAAAAGTGACCACGTTTGAATCACCACATTTGGAATAACTTTTAACTATTAACGATCCGTATTCGTAAACGACATTGCCATTACTCAATATATGACACTTGACAGATATGTAACAGCTGACAGCATTGCCAGATCAGTGGTTTTGAAACCACTTAATGGATAAGCCGTTATGTTGTGGAATGGGCATTTTTTGCAAGAACTATTTATCACGCAGCAGTGAAAGAGAATTATTGGTGGCAAGTATTCAACTACAAAGTTTTTATAACTCTGGTCGGTACTAAGATGGGCATTCCTTTGGAACAGAGTTTTGGTGGTATTACAAAAGAAAAAAATATCCAATTGATAGGTACGACTGCAGCAGTCAGAAATAACGAACAATACAAAATACAGAAGTCTCTTTGGTAGTTGTTGTGTTATTGAGATAATTTCTGTTAGTTTTGAAAACTTCTAATCTTGTTCATTGATAAAAATTAAGGGCATAACTTTTTCATAATTTTCGAATGAAATTTTATTTGAAAACAAGTTTTTATTGCATTTTTGTTGCCAGTATAAATGTGTAGACGTGCATATCAAAGTTTTATTGTACTAAAAACTTTGTGGTTATTTTTCTTAGAATTATTAACGATTATACTTCCTCTCTCTTTCTGACGCTATTCGTTTTATTTGCTTGCAAAAGTGTGTTTTTGTTTTTGTTAAATTACAAATAAAAGTGAGAAATAAAGATAAAACAAACGACTGCATGCATATGAGACCAATAAAAGCCACAAGATTATAGTCGTAACTAAAATTGTTCTACACAACTGCATAAAAAGTAAGTAGGAAGCAGCTTGGATTTTTTTCAGCCATTAATCCAACAGAAAAGCAAACAGTTGCATGAATCTGCTAAAGTGTGATTACGAGTGTGTTTGGGCGAGAGATGCACCATGTGTGTATTTGTTGTGTAACAGAAGAATTTTAAAAATTTTCTAACATTGCATCTCCTTCCCAGTTGTTGTTGTTAGAACGCTTGTAATTATTTTTATATTACATAATCAACGTTCTGTTCTCTTTCTTTCAAAAAGATAAGAAGTAAAGGCAAAATATTTATGTGCCATTATATTAATGATGTTATATAACATTTTCTCAAAAGCTGCATAACCCAAATATATACGTACTTCCGTTTAACCAATGACAATCTAGCAACGCCCTCTCTCTAAATTGATTATTCTTTCTTCGTTCTATTCAAACTTCAACTTAAGTTGGTGGAAACAGCATCTGCAATATACTTCATTCCATATACACATGTATATACATGCACATACACATGTATGTATGTGTATACATATATTCAACTATAATATGTTTATAATATAGTTAAAACTATCTTTATGTTGGCTAAGATACATATACGTAAATGTGCGTGTGTATGCTGGTGCATACCTATTATATTTTATAACCCAACCCATTTGTATCCTTGTGTACACTTGAAATCTAAGAGCATTAGATATTATGTATATAAAGTTTGGATACATAAGCAACTGTATTTATTTATTTGCTATTTAATAATAAGTAATAAAAACTCTGAGCAACTTCAGAAGGGATTCAAATGTCATTTGCATTAATATACCAATTATAATGAGTGATTCTTTAAGAGCTTTTGGATCTGATTAAAAAAACTTATAAAATTTAGTGAAATGTATGACATTTAGGTATATAATTAAATGTTTAAAAATGATTTCGGTTAACTCTCAAATGGTTCATACGCTGGGTCTAATTTTGGCATACTCCCTCCTGCATATCGGCCTCTTCTCCCAACAATTTTTCAATATTCTGTGCTGTTGGCTGAAGTAGTAGAACACGAGACTATGAAGCGGAGCGTCCTGAGTTCCAGCTCGCGCTGAGACGTGAAATATGTGTTCAATTCTTCTGATAAGCATTAGTGCGTGGTTGTGTTAGTTGTTGCCAGCCTGTTTCAATGATGAAGGCATAGTCACTGGTCACTGAACATAATTGGCAGCGACTGACACTATCATGTACTAAAAGCAGAGTAACAGCACTCACCTTCGTCGGCCCTGTAGCAAAAATTAGCTGGCGAAGTAAAAGGTTGAAATAGCTACAAAAAACTGTCTATCTTCTCATCTTTCCTAGTCTGTCTCCTCAATACTATCCCCTCGTTTTCAGTTCCAGCGCAATGCATTGCATATATAGGGGTCATCCCCTGAGTGCTGGTCCAAGATAAAAACAAGTAAAAGTGCTATATTCGGCTGTGCCGAATCTTAAATACCCTTCACAGATGTAATTCTTCCTTCTTTTTTTCTTGCTAAAACACAAACTAAGTTTAATTAAAAAATCAAAATTCTGTTATCGGTTACTTTTATATTTAAGAAAACCTTTAAATTTTTCGGCTAGGAAGCTAAATGTTTGGCTTTTCTTATTTCTAATACCTCTGAACGTCTTTCAAAAATATTAAATATGTTTAATTTAAAAACAAAAAGTAAAAATCCGTTTCATGTACCCCAAAAAGTTCTAATTGTACAACCGTAGAATAGTCCTTTAGATTTTTTGGTTTTTAATACCAATTTATTTCTTCCTGAAGTATAAAATACGATTAATTCACTAAAAAAACAAATTTGGAATTTACGTGGGTATTAGAAACGAATTTTTAGTGTGCAATGCAATTTTTAGTGTGGTGTAACATAGTTTTACTTGACAAAAAAATTAAAAATTTAAACTTTTTGGTCACTTTCATGTAGATACCACAAAATATTTTATTTGTCCAACCCTGGAGTTGAAATTTTGACTTTTTAAGATTTTAATGCCAATTTTGTTCTTCCTGAACTATAAAATAGTTAGCAAACAACAACAACGTTAATTGCCTTTTGGGTTGCTTTTATGCATAAAAAATATTTAAATTTCCCAACCCTGGAAACGAAATTTTAATTTTTTCTGTTTTTTACCAATGCAACTCTTAATGAGGCATGAAATAGTTTTATTTAAGAAAAACTTAATATTTTGTTTTTCGTGAACTAAAAAATTGTTTAATTAGTAAAAAACTGATATTAGTTGCCTCTTTGGTTACTTTTACGTATACAAAAATTTCAATTTCCCAGCCCAGGATGCGAAATTTTAATTTTTTTTTACCAATGCTAGTCTTCGTTAGGTATAAAATAGTGTTATTTAAGAAAAATTTACAATTTTGAACCATTTTCCAATCCAACGGTCCAAGAACAAAGTCTCTAGCTCTTCTGGGGGCTTGGGTAAACCGATTTCACGTACACACAGACGGACAGACGGACATAGCTCAGTCGTCATCGCTATTCATAAGGATCGAGAATATATATACTTTATGGGGTCCCATATTGATATCGAAGAAATTACACACGGAATGACAAACTTACCTATACCCTTTCACTTTTTTGTGAAGGGTATAAAAAACAAGTAAAAGTGCTATATTCGGCTGTGCCGAATCTTAAATACCCTTCACAGATGTAATTCTTCTTTCTTTCTTGCTAAAACAGAAAGTAGGTTTAATTAAAAAATCAAAATGATGTTATCGGTCACTTTTATATTTAAGAAAACGTTAAAATTTTTCGGCTAGGAAGCTAAATGTTTCGCTTTTCTTATATCTAATACCTATGAACGTCTTTCAAAAATATTATATATATTTAATTTACAAACTAAACAAAAAATCCGTTTCATGTACCCCAAAAAGTTCTAATTATCCAACTGTAGAATCGTCTTTTAGATTTTGTTGTTATGACCAGTTTACTTCTTTCTGATATATAAAGTAGGTATAATTCACCATAAAAATCAAATATATCAAAAAAATGGCTGCTTTTATGAATCAGAAAATGTCGATTTTCCAACCCTGGAACCGAATTTTTAATTTTTTAATACTAATTTAATTTTTTCTGATATATAAAATAGGTTTAATTCACTAAAAACACAAAATTTGGAATTTATGTATGTACTTTTATGTACCAAAAATATTTTGATTTTCCAACCCTGGAACCGAATTTTCAGTTTTTAAAAGTTTTAATACCAATTTAATTTTTAGCGAAATATAAAATAGGTTTAAGTCACTGAAAAAACCAAAATTATGTACCAAAAAATTTCGAGTTTCCAACCCTGGAACCGAATTTATGATTTTTTGATACTAGTTTAATTTTTTCTGAAATATCTAATAGGTTTAATTCACTAAAAGCACAAACTTTGGAATTTATGTATGTGCTATTATGTACTAAAAATATTTCGATTTTCCAACTCTGGAAGCGAACTTTTATTTTTTTACCAATGCAATTCTTAGTGAGGTGTAAATTAGTTTTACTTGAAAACAAAATTAAAAGTTTTAAACTTTTTGGTGACTTTCATATACCATAAATATTCTATTTGTCCAACCCTGGAGTCGAAATTTTGATTTTTTAAGATTTTAATACCAATTTTGTTCTTCCTGAATTATAAAACAGCTTTAGTTAGGAAAAAGAAACAACGTTCATTGTCTTTTTGGTTACTTTTATGCAGAATAAATATTTCAATTTCCCAACCCTGGAAACAAAATTTAAATTTTTTTACCAATGCAACTCTTAATGAGGCATGAAATAGTTTTATTTAATAAAAACTTAATATATGTAACCATTTAGGTAATTTTTATGTACCACAAAATATTGCAGTTATCCAACTCTGGAATCAAAATTTTTATATTTTTTTAATTTTTGATACCAATTTTGTTTTTCCTGAACTAAAAAATTGTTTTAATTAGTAAAAAAACAACGTCAATTGCCTTTTTGGTTACTTTTATGTAAAAAAAAATTTAATTTCCTAACCCTGGAAGCAAAATTTAAATTTTTTAAAATTTTCTTTATCAATGCAAATTTTCATGAGGTATAAAGTAGTTTTGTTTAAGAAAAAATCGAGTTTTGCAACCATTTTGGTTATTACATGTACTACAAAATATTGCATGTATCAAAAGAAATTCAATTCTTCCAACTCTGGAAACGAAATTTTAATTTTTTTTGTTTCTTTATCAGTGCAACGCTTCTTGAGGTATAAAGTAGTTTTATTTAAGAAAAATTGCAACTTTGTTACCATATTGGTAACTTTCATGTACCATAAAATATTGCACTTTTCCATCCCTGGATTCGAAATTTTATTTTTTATTTTTGAATTTTTGATACCAATTTTGTTCTTCCTAAATTATAAGACAGTTTTATTTAGCAAAAAACAAAAAAAAAAACTACATCAGTTGCCTCATTGATTACTTTCATGTATAAAAAAAATCCAATTTCCCACCCCTGGAAGCAAAATTTGAATTTAAAATATTTTTTTTTGCCAATGCAAATCTTCATGATGTATAAAGTGGTTTTGTTAAAGAAAAATTTTAGTTACTACATGTACTACAAACTACGGAATAGGCCGAAAAAAAATTTTTAATTTCCCATCCCTGGAAAAATTTTTTATTTTTTTAGTTTTTAATAGACCATTGAGGCTCCCCAAAGCACGAAATAGGTTTCATTTACATACATTAAAAAAATAATTGATTTTTGGTATAAATTTTGCGTCGAGAAATAGGTGTAAGCTTCCCAGCTCTGGAACTATACATCGGATCTTTCTGAATTTCAATAGCACTCTATTTGAGTTCATTTCCAATCCAACGGTCCAAGAACGAAGTCTCTAGCTCTCTTTCACGTACAGACGGACGGACAGACAGACATCGCTCAATCGTCATCGCTATTCATAAGGATCCAGAATATATATACTTTATGGGGTCCCATGTGCATATCGAAGAAATTATACACGGAATGACAAACCTATACCCTTTCAATTTTTTGTGAAGGGTATACAAATATTAGCTTCCAGTGTGTTTTTGCCGTTGCGGACTTATCTCTATAGACATGCCCCTTAACATAGCACAACGAAAAATTGTCTAAAGGCGTTAAATAGCAGAATCTATGCGCCCAATTGACCGGCCCCAAATTTGAAATAAACTGTTCACAGAACTCGCCTCTCAATTGACCATTGTTTCACGATCTGTGTGGAATGTTGCACAATCAGTTGTTGAAACCACATGTCAGCCAAATCTAACACTTCCATTTGGGAGGGGAAATAAATAAATAAAACAAGTAAAAACGTTATATTCGCTTAGTTCTTCTTAAGGGAAGTTTTTTCCCTCTAAGCCGATTCGGCCCATTTACGAACTTGACCTGTGCTATCCTTCAAGATATATTTATACCAAATTGCAAGAGATTATCTCTTTTCGTTTGGACTGAATTGCGATGTCCACAGACGGACGGACATGCTCAGATCGTCTTAAACTTCATCGCTGATCAAGAATATACATATATGTATATTTTGTGGAGTCTCAGATGGATATCTATTCATCACCATGCACTTTTTAACGATCATGAATTTTGATAAAAAAATTCAACAATTTGCAAGTGCTGTTCGTTTGTAAGTTAATTCATGGGTAAATTATAGACCAAACTGGACATGTTTAACAGTAATATCTTACACGAAAACAGTCGAACTGAAAAGAACAGGGTTGTCAAAGAAAGTAGCTAAACAATTACCCTTTATTTATTTTGTTCAGGTATTTTGTTTAAACACACAGAAATAATCGTTGATATTATTTGTATTCAAATTTGATTGAAATAAATTTTTAAAAAACTCTGTCTGATTCAATATCAGTCCTTTATTTATACTAATAAAACAACTTTCATAGTAAACGATGTATACGATTTAACGAAACTCTTTCTATTTTTCATAACAAGTTAACATTAGTTTATGGCTTTTGAAATGGAAGATATTTCTAAACAATAGGTTATTCAATAGGTTAACAGTTAATCGGCAAATCGATTAATTTCTATTAACGGTTATTGTTTAGTTTCGGTCGATTGTTTTTTACTATATGTAAATTTAATTAAGATTTAAGTTGTAATTTTAAATTCGCAAGGACCTGATCAATATTCCGAAGAACAAGTCTTCAATGTCTTTCTGGGTTTAATACTATTACGAGCATCATAATAGCTATTTTTATAAAAAAAACTTTCATCGAAAGCAGTTATTTTTCAACATAAAAATTAAACTTAAGAGAATTTAATTTTGGAGTCATAAAAAAAAAATCCACCCTCGAAGTTTTATTTTAAACTCACTTTATATAAATTGAGACTTAAAGCAGTGGAATCTAATCAACTTGAGTTCAACTAAACTACCTAATAAGTGGTGACAAAGAAAAATACATATGAGTACTGACGATAAAAGTGTAGTGCCTTTTGAAAACCGCTGTTCTGCTCTGCTGTGTAACTGTGTAAGTTCGATAAGTAAATGGATGTTGACTTTCCCCTGAACCTTGCAATATTTATCATGTCTTGCTGAATTACAAAAGAACGTTACAAACAATAGTACAAATCATAATTGAATTTAATATAGCAACAAATAGTTATAACAGATACAAAGTACTTACATCGAAAATAGTAATTAGAAACTCTCTAACTTTTTTTTTGGTAGATTAATGTGATTAAATTATGTAGCTGAAACTTTCCTTTTGAATTCCATTACTTTTAGAAAAATAAAAATTTGTATGTTAAATTCCTTTCGTTATTTAGAGGAAATAACTTAAGTGGTCATACATATTGGGGCAAGCTCTAGCACATCTATCGTATTGGGTAAGATGGATCATAAAAATAAGTTTTATTGCAAGACAAATGATGCTGCAAGTAATAGCAACTAAAAACAAGTAAAAGTGCTATATTCGGCTGTACCGAATCTTAAATACCCTTCACAGATGTAATTCTTCTTTCTTTCTTGGTAAAACAGGAGTTGGTTTAATTAAAAGATGTAACATAATTTTACTTGACAAAAAAATTTAAATTTTTAAACTTTATGGTCACTTTCATGTACCATAAAATATATTGTTTGTTCAACCCTGGAGTCGAAATTTTGATTTTTTAAGATGTTAATACCAATTTTGTTCTTCCTGATTTATAGTTATTATAGTTTTAATTAGCAAAAATAACAACGTCAATTGCCTATTTGGTTACTTTTATATATTTCAATTTCCCAACAAAATGATGCATGAAATAGTTTTATTTAAGAAAAAATTAATATTTGTAACCATTTTGGCTACTTTCATGTACTACAAAATATTGCAGTTATCCAACTCTGGAATCAAAATTTTGATTTTTTTTAATTTTTGATACCAATTATGTTTTTCTTGAACTAAAAAAGTTTTAATTAGCAAATAAAAAACCGACGTTAGTTGCCTTTGTGGTTACATTTATGTATAAACAAATTTCAATTTCCCATCCCCGGAAGCGAAATTAAAATTTTTTTCTACCAATCCTAGTCTTCATTAGGTATAAAGTTGTTTGATTTAAGAAAAACTTAAAATTTGCAACCATTTTGGTCACTTTCATGTACTTCAATATATTGCATGTACCAAAAAAACTTTAAACTTCCCAACCCTGGTAGTGAACTTTTAATTTTTGTTTGTTTTATTTTTAACCAATACAACTCTTCATAAGGAATAAAGTAGTATTATTTAAGAAAAATTTATAATTTTCAACCATTTTGGTCACCTTCATGAACTATAAAATATTGCACTTGTCCATCCCTGGATTCGAAATTTTGATTTTTTTGGAAATTTTTGATACCAATTTTGTTCTTCCTAAAATATAAAATAGTTTTAGATAGCAAAAAAACCAACGTCAATTGCCTTTTTGGTTACTTTTATGTATAAATAAATTTCAATTTCCCAACCCTGGAAGCGAAATTTAAATTTTTTAAATTTTTTTATCAATGCAAATCTTCATAAGGTATAAGATAGTTTAGTTAAAAAAAAACTCAAATTATGTAACCAGCTTGGTTATTACATGTACCAAAAAAAACTTTAATTTTCCTAACCCTGGAAGCGAAATTCTAAATTTTTTGTTTTTTTATCAGAGCAACGCTTCATGAGGTATAAAGTAATTTTTTTTAAGAAAAATTTAAAATATTTAACCATTTTGGTCACTTTCATGTGCTATTGAATATTGCACTTGTCCATCCCTGGATTCGAAACTTTATTTTTTATATTTGAATTTTTGATACCAATTTTGTTCTTCCTAAATTATAAGACAGACTTAGTTAGCAAAAAAAAACAACATCAGTTGCCTGTTTGATTACTTTCACGTATAAAATAAATGCACCCCTGGAAGCAAAATGTGAATAAAAAAAATTTTTTGGCCAATGCAAATCTTCATGACGTATAAAGAGGTTTTGTAAAAGAAAAACTTAAAATTTTTAACAATTTTAGTTACTACATGTACCACAAAATGCGGAATGGGCCGAAAAACAAATTTTTAATTTTCCATCCCTGGAAAAAAATTTTTATATTTTTAGTTTTTAATAGACCATTGAGGCTTCCCAAAGCAAGAAATAGGTTTAATTTACAAACATTAAAAAAATAATTAGTTTTTGGTATAAATTTTGCGTCGAGAAATAGGTGTAACCATCCCAGCTCTGGAACCATACTTCTGATCTTTCTGAATTTCAATAGCAACGGTCCCAGAACGAAGTCTCTAGATCTTCTGGGGGCTTGGAAAAACCGATTTCAAGTACAGGCGGACGGACAGACGGTCATCGCTCAATCGTCATCGCTATTCGTAAGGATCCAGAATATATATACTTCATGGGGTCCCATGTGCATATCGAAGAAATTACACACGGAATGACAAACCTATATATACCCTTTCACTCTTTGTGAAGGGTATAACAACAACAAAATAAATGGTCATTGATATATGGTACCATAAAAGGATGGTCAACTGGACAGTTGAGTTAATAATGGTCAAGACTACAATTTGTTCACAATAGCGTCATACTCTTAAGCACAAATACATACATGCGATACTAGCAATCTAGTACTGCTTTTGAGTAGGTGTCTTTTGCATGTGTGTGTGTTGTGTTGGATATTGTTTGTATTTATGAGTTAAACCATAAACTAAATAGGATTCTATCTGACCATGGCTGGTACCCATAGGTATCTATGTTGCTTGCATGCAAGTTCATATGTTTGTCTGTATGTGCGTCTTTTATAACAAATTGCTTTTTAACTATATAAGAATTTTACGCAGAGCTATAAAAATTGTTTTAAAATGATTTTTTTTACTTTAAGGTGTGTGAGATGTGGTCTAGCGTAAACTTTAAAAGTTATAGCAGTTTTAATTGTTAAAAGAGCTTCGTTAGGATTGTGGCAGTTCGATGGCAATAGCAAACATTTGGGAAATTTTGGATGCATCAATATCCGAAAAGATAGATAAGATATCTTGTCAATTAAAAAATTCGTGTTTTTTTGTTTTATATATTATTTGTGCGTCACATAATCTGAATTATCATGAAGTATTAGTAATTTCTAAGTAACTTTAAAATTGGAAAAACTGAACAAAGAACGTTGATGAGCAGCCTCGAAGTCACTAGTGATCTGTTCTGGTAATATTCCACTCTTAATGAAAAAATTTGAATTTAAGACTGATTCCTAAAATAATAAGTTGTAATTTGTAAATTCACTGATCTGAACTTAGGACTGATTAACAATTTTCAACTCAGTAATTTAATCTGTATGTTTCTAATAGTAATACGAATTCCGGATTCAGGATTAATTGGTGATTTTTGAAGAGCTTTTGTACAATTTTGGCATACTTTCTCCAACATATTGGCCGGTATCTCACTAATAACTCTATCAACATTGACTTTCATTGCGTCAGTCGTTGCCTCTTTGTCTCTATATAGATAAACCCCCTAAAAGCAGTCTAAATTCGTTAAATCGCACGATCTATGCGGCCAATTGACCGGCCCCTAACGTGAAATAAACTGTTCACTGAACTCGTCTCTAAATTGGACTTTTGTTTCACGTGCTGTGTCGCATGTTTTCAAAGTCTTGTTCAGACCACATGTCAGGCAAGTTCAGCTCATTTTGGGCAACAAAAATGTGTAATCATTGCACGGTAGTGCTGGGTATTCACTATAACGTTCCTTTGAAAAAGTATGCTGCAATGATGCCACCGACATATAACCCGCACCAAACAGTGCATTTCGGGATGCATGAGGGGTTCTTGCTCTTCACACCAAATACGGCAATTTTGCTTCTTCACGTATCCATTCTACTAGAAATAAGAAGCTTCACCGCTGAACACCAGAAGTGCACGATACACTTTCTTACTTAAAAAATATGTTTCCAGCAATGGGAATGTAAAAGTTTTTTTTGGCACATTCAGTATTTTGTAGTACATGTAATAACTAAAATGGTTAAACATTTTAAGTTTTGTCTTATATAAAACCTCTTTATACATCATGGAGATTTGCATTGGTCAAAAACAAATTGTTTTTATTAAAATTTCGCTTCCAGGAGTGGGGAATTGGAATTTTTTTAAACATAAAAGTAACCAAAAAGGCATTTGACGTTGTTTTTTTTGCTTCCAGGGCAGCGAAATTTAAATTTTTTTATACATAAAAGTAACCAACTAACTAACCAACAACTAACGTCGGTTTTTTACTAATTAAAACTATTTCTTCGTTCAGGAAAAACAAAATTGGTATCAAAAATTAAAAAAAATCGCAATTTAGATTCCAGAGTTGAATAATTGCAATATTTTGTAGTCCATGAAAGTGACAAAAATGGTAACAAATATTAAGTTTTTCTTAAATAAAACTATTTCATGCCTCATTAAGAGTTGCATTGGTAAAAAAAATTAATATTTCGTTTCCAGGGTTGGGAAATTGAAATATTTTTTCTGCATAAAAGTAACCAAAGAGGCAATTTATCTTGTTTTTTCCTAATTAAAACTGTTTTATAATTAAGAAAGAATAAAATTGGTATTAAAATCATAAAAAATCAAAATTTCGACTACAGGGTTGGACAAATGAAATATATTATGTTATATGAAAGTGACCAAAAAGTTTAAAAATTTTAATTTTTTGTCAAGTAAAACTGTGTTACACTCACTAAGTGTTGCATTGGTAAAAAAATAATAATTCGCTTCCAGAGTTTGAAAATCAAAATATTTTTGGTACAAAAAAGTACCCACATAAATTCCAAATTTTGTGTTTTTAGTTTTAAATAATTAAAAATTCGTTTCCAGGATTGGAAAATCGAAATTTTTTGGTAACCCACATAAATTCCCAATTTTGGTTTTTTCCGTGACTTAAACCTATTTTATACTTCGCTATGAATTAAATTGGTATTTGAAATTTTAAAAACAAAAAATTGGGTCCCTGGGTTGGAAAATCGACTTTTTCTGATTCATAAAAGTAACCATTTTATTTGATATTTTTGATTTTTATGATGAGTTATACCTACTTTATATATCAGAAAGAAGTAAACTGGTATTAAAAACCAAAAAATCTAAAAGACGATTCTACAGTTGGACGATTAGAACTTTTTGGGGTACATGAAACGGATTTTTGTACCCTTCACAAAAAAGTGATATATAGGTTTGTCATTCCGTGTGTAATTTCTTCGATATGAACATGGGACCCCATAGAGTATATATATTCTGGATCCTTATGAATAGCGATGACGATTGAGCGATGTCTGTCTGTCCGTCCGTCTGTAAGTGAAATTTTTCCCTGTTTTCCCAAGCCCCCAGAAGAACTAGAGACTTCGTTCTTGGACCGTTGGATTGGAAATGAACTTAAATTGAGTGCTATTGAAATTCAGAAAGATCCGAAGTATGGCTCCAGAGCTGGGAAGCTTACACCTATTTCTCGACGCAAAAATTATGCTAAAAATCAATTATATTTTTTAATGTTTGTAAATTAAAGCTATTTCTTGCTTTGGGAACCCTCAATGGTCTATTAAAAACTAAAAAAATAAAAAATTTTTTCCAGGGATGGAAAAATATATATATTTTTTTGGGCCCATTCCGTATTTTGTAGTACATGTAGCGACTAAAATTTTTAAAAATTTTAAGTTTTTCTTTTACAAAACCTCTTTATACCTCATGAAGATTTGCATTGATAAAAAATTTAAAAAATTAAAATTTCGCTTCCAGGGTTGAGAAATTGTATTTTTTTATACACAAAAGTAACCAGAGGCAATTGACGTTGTTTTTTTTTTGCCAACTAAAACTATTTTATATTTTAGGAAGAACAAAATTGGCATCAAAAATTTCCAAAAAAAATAAAAATTTCGAGTCCAGTGATGGACATGTGGAATATTTTATAGTTCATGAAGGTGTCCAAAATGGTTGAAAATTATAAATTTTTCTTAAATAATACTAATTTATTCCTCATGAAGAGTTGCATTGGTTAAAAATAAAACAAACAAAATTAAAATTTCACTTCTAGGGTTGGGAAGTTTAAAGTTTTTTTGGTGTATGCAATATATTGTAGTACATGAATATTACCAAAATGGTTGAAAATTTTAAGTTTTTCTTAAATAAAACGACTTTATACCTAATGAAGACTAGGATTGGTAAACAAAATTTTAATTTCGCTTCCAGGGATGGGAAATTAAAATTTTTTTTATACATAAAAGTAACCAAAAAGGCAACTAACGTCGGTTTTTTACTAATTAAAACTATTTTTTAGTTCAGGAAAAACATAATTGGTATCAAAAATTAAAAAAAAAATAAAAATTTAGATTCCAGAGTTGGATAACTGCAATATTTTGTAGTACATGAAAGTGACCAATATGATTACAAATATTAAGTTTTTCATGCCTCATTAAGAGTTGCATTGGTAAAAAAAATTTAAATTTCGTTTCCAGGGTTGGGAAATGGAAATATATAAAAGTAACCAAATAGGCAATTGACGTTGTTGTTTTTGCTGATTAAAACTATTTTATAATTCAGGAAGAACAAAATTGGTATTAATATCTTAAAAAATCAAAATTTCGACTCCAGGGTTGAACAAATAATATACTTTATGGTACATGAAAGTGACCAAAAAGTTTAAAAATCTAAATTTTTTGTCATGTAAAACTATGTTACATCTTTTAATTAAACCAACTTTCTGTTTTAGCAAGAAAGAAAGAAAGAAGAATTACATCTGTGAAGGGTATTTAAGATTCGCACAGCTTTTACTTGTTTGAAATGCGGTTAATGCAAAAACCTCTCTTTAAATACTAGTAGGAATAGTTCCTTTAAATACGTTGGTACACGTGGCTGCCTGTAGCCCACAAGCTCGCAATTAGGATCTCTGATATCCCATTTTGAAATTAAATACGTTTCTTCGCATTTTTTCCAAATAATTTTCTTTTAGATATTACGAGCAGAGGTTCATTTCTTAGAAATATATATTGCCTAAGAACTTCAATTGCTTCGAAATAATTAAAACACGCAAAAAGTAGTAAAAATTAATAAAAATGCTAAGTGTTTGCTTTATGTAACAAACATTAAATGGATATGCATTCCAACGACAAGCAAATGATGTCATATTACTCGTATAATCATACATACAACAAGTTTAACCGTATCTACTAAATATTTTAATTTTATATCTTGTATATACATTTTCCTACATATTTTTGTACGCTTGCATACTTCAGCTTCATCATACTACAAGTAGTTTTTAAGAAACATGCAACATCTTCATCGCCATCATCATCATTCTCGCCAGCATCATGCGTACTCGCACTAAAAGTATTAAAATTTAGAAAATTTCATTTCGCGTAAGTCGTAAAAACTCATGTCGCAAAATTTTATGACAATATTTTTATTATTTCTCTCTTTTGCTTGAATAAAAAGTGAAAAATAAAATGATGCAGATGCTTAAACCCCTTCATTTATTTATGAGTGTTTCTTCGCTGCAAACAATTTTACTGGAAAAAATGGACTATAAAAAGAAAATTTCAAACAAAAAAGAAAAACCTTAAATAATAATATATTTTCCTCAACTTTTTTTTGTTGAAAATATAAATAAAACTAAAAATTTTGCATATTACGAATATTACCGAAATTTTCAAAAATCTGTTGTTTAAATTTCTTTCAAAATCAGTAAAACCGAAAAATATATTGAAATTGGAAAATGAAATATTTGCCGCAAATATCTAGAACTCTCAAAAAATAACAGTTAGAAAGAAAAATTTATACAGATCACTTACGAAAATTCTGAAATCAGAAAAAAAATACTGCTGAATACAAAAACACTTCTACCGTCATAATTATGCAAAGTAGCAAAACAGTTTCACACACTTTATAACAAATTTACAAAAAAAAATTTGCATTGAGATGGCAAAATCAATAAATTCTTTCATATAACATATTTGTGTACTTCTCGCTAAGAAAATTTAAAATTAAAAAAAAAATCGGAAAGTTATTGGGTTTGCACCGTTTGAAAAAACTGCGTCTTCACCAGATCTCCACGTTTTCAGTTCCTAGGAAGTTTTGTTGACTATTGAGAAGGTGAAACTTTGGGAGGATGTGTGTGTGTAACCCAGTTATAAATTTTGGCTGAACCAAATCGAACCAAAGTAGTCGCATTTCAAAGAGTTCTACTAAATCAATTTCAATCAATCTTGATATTGCCAACCCACATCGATCGCCACTAACCGGGTCAACATCGGTTTATGCGTTCGTGAGATACCGTGAACGAAAAGATTGGAAAAAGTGATTTATTTTAAAAATGTTGAAATTGAAAGGAGGGCAACTAGATTCGATATCGACTGAAATTCCAATAAAATTTGAATGGAAATTTCGATTGATATTGATTACCGTAATTTGCTCCCCTGATCAATTGTGAAATGTATCTAATATAACAGTTTTTGTTGCTATTGAAATTAGCGGGAAGTTGAAGAGATGATCTTTAGAGTCAGCCCTTTTCAATATTTGTATACCCTTCACAAAAAAGTGAAAGGGTATATATAGGTTTGTCAGAAGAGCTAGAGACTTCGTTCTTGGACCGTTGGATTGGAAATGAACTTAAATGGAAATTCAGAAAGATCCAAAGTATGGTTCCATAGCTGGGAAGCTTACATCTATTTCTCGACGCAAAATTTATACCAAAAATCAATTATTTTTTTTAATGTTTGTAAATTAAACCTATTTCGTGATTTGGGAAGCTTCAATGGTCTATTAAAAACTAAAAAAATAAAAAAAATTTCCCAGGAATGGGAAATTAAAATTTTTTTCTGCCTATTCCGTATTTTGTAGTACATGTAGTAACTAAAATTGTTAAAAATTTCAAGTTTTTCTTTAACAAAACCGCTTCATACGTCATGAAGATCTGCATTGGCAAAAAAAAAATTTTTTTAAATTCAAATTTTGCTTCCAGGGGTGGGAAATTGAATTATTTTTATACATGAAAGTAATCAAACAGGCTAGTGATGTTGTTGTTTTTGTTTTTTGCTAACTAAAACTGTCTTATAATTTGGGAAGAACAAAATTGGTATCAAAAATTCAAAAATAAAAAATAAAATTTCGAATCCAGGGATGGACAAGTGCAATATTTTATGGTACATGAAAGTTACCAAAATGGTAAAATAAAACTACTTTATACCTCAAGAAGCGTTGCACTGATAAAAAAACAAAAAAAATTTAAATTTCGTTTCCAGGGTTGGGAAATTAAATTTTTTTTGGTACATGCAATATTTTGTAGTACATGATATAACCAACATGGTTGCAAAATTCGAGTTTTTCTTAAACAAAACTACTTTATACCTCATGAAGATTTGCATTGATAAAGAAAATTTTAAAAAATTTAAATTTCGCTTCCAGGGTTGGGAAATTAATTTTTTTTCTTTATACATAAAAGTAACCAAAAAGGCAATTGACGTTTTTTACTAATTAAAACTATTTTTTAGTTCAGGAAAAACAAAATTGGTATCAAAAATTAAAAAAAAAAATTAAAATTTAGAATCCAGAGGTGGATAACTGCAATATTTTGTAGTACATGGAAGTGACCAAAATCGTTACAAATATTAAGTTTTTCTTAAATAAAACTATTTCATGCCTCATTAAGAGTTGCATTGGTAAAAAAAATTTTAATTTCGTATTAAAAGTAACCAAAAAGGCAATTGACGTTATTTCATTTTGCTAATTAAAGCTGTTTCATAATTCAGGAAGATCAAAATTAGTATTACAATCTTAAAAAATCAAAATTTCGACTCCAGGGTTGGATAAATGAACTATTTTATGGTACATGAAAGTGACCAAAAAGTTTAAAAATTTTAATTTTTTTGTCAAGTGAAACTATGTTACACCTCACATTGGTAAAAAAATAAAAATTCGCTTCCAGAGTTGGAAAATCGAAATATTTTTCGTACATAATAGTACATACATAAATTCCAAATTTTGTGCTTTTAGTGAATTAAACCTATTAGATATTTCAGAAAAAAATTAAACTAGTGTCAAAAAATTATAAATTCGGTTCCAGGGTTGGAAAATCGAAATTTTTTTTGTACATAAAACTAACCATATAAGTTCCCAATTTTGGTTTTATTCAGTGACTTAAAACTATTTTATAGTTCGCTAAGAATTAAATCAGTATTAAATATTTTAAAAACTAAAAATTCGGTTCCAGGTTTGGAAAATCGAAATATTTTTGGTACCTAAAAGTACATACATAAATTCCAAATTTTGTGTTTTTAGTGAATTAAACCTTTTTTATATCAGAAAGAATTAAATTAGTATTAAAAAATTAAAAATTCGGGTCCAGGGTTGGAAAATCGACATTTTCTGATTCATAAAAGCAGCCATTTTATTTGTTATTTTTTATTTTTATGATGAATTATACCTACTTTATATATCCGAAAGAAGTAAACTGGTATTAAAAACCAACAAAATCTAAAACACGATTCTACGGTTGGACAATTAGAACTTTTTGGGGTACGTGAAACGAATTTTTTGTTTTGATTGTAAATTAAATATATATAATATTTTTGAAAGTCGTTCATAGGTATTAGATATAAGAAAAGCCAAGCATTTAGCTTCCTAGCCGAAAAATTTAAACGTTTTCTTAAATATAAAAGTAACCGACAACATCATTTTGATTTTTTAATTAAACCTACTTTCTGTTTTGGCAAGAAAGAAAGAAAGAAGAATTACATCTGTGAAGGGTATTTAAGATTCGACACAGCCGAATATTGCACTTTTACTTGCTTTGAATTAGATCTTACAAATGCAGTTGTCTACTTTACAAAAACGACAAAGACTTAAAAACTACAATAATTAGCAAATATATTTCAGATTCATTCACTGTCAGGCAATTTCCGTGTAGACATCGTTCGTTTGTTCTCTGATAGTATAATTGAAATTTGAAAAGAAAAGTTTTTGAAAAAATTTTTTTTCTATGTCATTTTGAATTCATATATTTTATATTGGTTAGCTGATATAAAGAGAAAATTTAAAATATAGTTTTTGCTTAACTAGTGCAATGAATGGGGCTTATCCCCCGAATTACAACCGGTTCAGGGAACTAGATTCTACGGCTGGGAAAAGTAAACCAAGCAGAAATAAACGCCTACGACCAGATGATTTTGTTCCTTTGTCTGAAATTTTCAATAATGAACAACACCTCCCAAGATATTTAGTAGCATCGGCCATATCATTGAAGCCTGAGATTTTCGCAGCTCCTCTATCATCCTAAAATGTTTTCCAGGTGGAACGTGGTCTTGACTATATTAGCAAAGAACGTTCGGAAGTTACGGAGATGAGAAGTGGCGACCTGCTAATTAAAGTCCCAAATAGAAAAATTGCTGAACATTATCTTAAAGTGAAATACATTGATTGCATTCCAGTTGAAATTTCCCTTCATAAGACTTTAAATACTATTCAAGGACGAATCCGCTCGAGAAAAATTATAAACATAACTGAAGAAGAATTGCTGGAATCACTCAAATCTCAAAAAGTTGTCGAAATACGTAATACAACAAATTTTGGTGATAAAGAAATCATAGCAACAGGCGCAGCGTTTGACCAAATATATCGTCCAGAAGTATTAAAGTTAGGATGGGAGAGAGTTCCTGTGGAGGAATATATACCAAACCCAATGAAATGCCAAAACTGCCGAAAGCTAGGTCATACCAAGAAACGTAGTCGTAATGTTGAAGTATGTAAGGAATGTGGCACACCAACACCTCATGACCCCTGTACACGTAAGCTCTGTATAAATTGTCAATTGGAAACTCATCCATCAAGTGACCCAAATTGTCCAACATTTTGGAAGAACAAATCTGTTAATTATTTAAGAATTTCGGGAAGATGTACACATCGTGAAGCTTGGGAAATCTATAATGACAATCCCACTCTAAATACCCTTAAGCCTATTTCTAGAAAAGGAAAAAATGTACAATCATACGCACAGGTACTAAATGATCAACCAACAACCGTATCTACTTCAATAACAACAACTGCTGCAGCTACAACAACCAATACACAATTACCAACGGTTTCAACATCAGCAATATTGAGAAAAATTCAACACAATTACACAAAATGGACATTCTATCCCAACTCGTAATAACAACAATTCAATAAATATCACACCCATACATTCAACAATTGAAACAAATTCCAAAAACCCAACAATCATCACCAATCCAGATAATCAACATTCCCTCCTTGCCCTTAACAACAATTAGAACTTCACAAATACTCATCCAGCATTGGAAGCCATTTGTACTCAAGAATCTCTCTCAGCAATTATTTTTCCTTCAAAAAACTTAGTGAGTCAAACTAAAACTAAAGTCACAGATCAACATTTGAACACAATCAAAGATTAGGTTGGTGATACGTTTTATGATGATGATAGTTTTGAAGATAACTCACTTACAAACATGAATATTGATAACAACAATATTGCCGATTCTATTAATGTTGATGATATAAATGATGATTTGAATTTAAGCACTCCTATCAGATCAAATAATTCCAGCTTAAACGCAGAAATCTCCCCCACATCTCAAATTTACAAAAAATTTCCAGATCTAAATGTTATTATAACACCTAAAACATTAAAGAAAATAAAGCAAAACAAGGAAAATGGCAAATAATAATCATTGCTCCTTTATGAATATTGGACTAAATATTAATATCATTCAGTGGAACATTGAAGGATTTGTTAATCATAAATATGCACTTGAACTCCCCGTTGCCACACATAAACCAACTATAATAGTTTTGCAGGAAACATATGTGGTAGATAAAAATTGACATTTGTTACATTGGCCTGGTTATACGGGTTTTCATCACAATAAGGATTTTTCGTACGCTAAACCTGGTATTGCTTTTTTGGTTAGGAACAACATAAATGTGATACAACATATTAAATCATACGGTGATTTGCTTTTCCAGACGATCGTAATTAAGTCCAATATTGAAATTCAGATAACGAACATATACAAAGAGTGCGACCTAAGGTTGACAGCTGCAATTGTTAATGAAATATTCACGCTTAATAGTGTTCATCATATTGGTTGGATTGTTTTTGTGTGCTTTCCGTCAAGTCTGCACGAACAGTTCGATTCGAAGCTTTTTACGACTACGAAAGCGAACCTAATTTTTGATGATATAGTATTGGGTGATTTTAATTCACAAGACATTTTGTGGTGTTCGGCTGCCAATTCCCTGAGTGGGAGAATTTGGGAAGATTTTGCTGATGATAATAATAACATGGCAATTTTGAATGATGGATCGCCTACTTTATTAAATACCAGAAACACATTAACATCTGTGGACGTGACTATGGCTAGTGTGGACTTTGCTCCTACTCTTGTATGGAGTTGTTTGCCTATGCCTGAGGTTGGCGACCATTTATAATATGAGTATTATTAAAAGACAATTTTCTCCAAGATTTAATGGCACCAATGCTAATTAGGAACTTTTTGGACAAAAGGTATATAGAATTTGTAGAGATTATCCCGTATCACTGAACATAAACAGAGAAACTAGTCAAATTAAGCGTATTATCAGAAAGGCAGCGAATGAAAGTATTCCTTTAAGCCGTAAGCCTAAGGACAAAAATAATCCCGTTTGGTTCAACTGTAATATTGGAAAATTAATTCAATCGAGAGAATTCAAGAGGTGTCGTTGTGAGTCTAATATTTGGAAATACAGAGGACTATGTGCTAAGACCAAACGAGAATGTAGAATTGCAAAACGACAAACATGGGATAATTTCTTGAACTCGTTAAAACCAACAATGGATGCTCGATTCTTGTGGAGAAAAGTTAACAATTTAAGATCTGATAAGATCAGTAATATCCCCAATTTAGTTATAAACAATGAAAGCTTTAGCCACCCTCAGATAATTGCTAACAAATTTGCTGAATTTTGGACATCAATTATTAGTTCAGATGCAACACTTGATGCAAGTATAGTTGGTTCAAAACAGAATCTGAATGTCAACAATCTACCAAGGTGTTGCGAAGAACAAGTTTTTCTCGCCAACAAAGTGGAATTTTCTGAATGAAATGTAATACTGAAAACATGAAGTGGTTCTACGCCGGCACGAGACAAGATAACGTATAAAATGATCAAGAAATCTCCCGTAGAACTAAAATTGCGCTTATGTGAACTGTATAACAGCATTTTGGCAACTGGAGTATTTCCTCACGATTGGAAAACGGCAATTTTGGCACCTATCCCTAATCCCGGAAAGGATCCTGGTCACTTGGAGGGTTACCGCCCAATTTCGTTATTACCAGTTCTTTCCAAAATTTTGGAAAAAATTTTGGCAAAGAGATTCTGGAAGTCAGCTGGTGTTTACGTTTCAAAAATACAGCACGCTTTCATATCTCGGCATGGTGTTCATAGTATTTGTCATCAAATGGAAGAAATTTTGCGAAAAAACATTAAAAAACGCAGGCTTAGTCTTGTTATATCTGAGGATATAATTTTGTAAATGCATGAATGGGGTATTCCCAAGATTATTATGAAACTCATAAAGTTTTTTCTTTCTTTTCGAAAGGTTGCAGTCAAGGTCGATGGCTATTTTTCTGAAACATATGATTTAGATAATGGTGTTCCACAAGGATCCCCATTGCCGGTGGTTTTGTTCACGATTTACGCTAACTCTTTGGCGAAGTCTATTGAAAATACTCCTGGTATAGATTACGTTGGCATATATGCCGATAATGTGTTTGCTATTGCATCGGGTACTCAGGATGAAGTGCATACGAATCTGACACATCTTGATCGCAAAATTCACAAATGGGCAATTGACAGAGGCGCGGTAGTGCCAATTGGTAAAGCTGAAATACTTCATGTATGCACGAAAAGAGGATGTTGCGATGAGAAAATTAACATCAGAAGCTTTGATATTAATATTAGTGATTGGGTATACTATTCACAAAGAATTTGCTATGGAACGCTCATGTTAAATATTTATCATCAAAATTAGGCAAAGTTAAGAACCTCCTCAAACTAACATGTTCACGTAACAAAGATCCTCATTTTAATACTGCACTTGAGATTTGCCGATCTTTGGTGACGGGTACTATTTTACATTGTATTACAATATATGAGTGGACTTCAAAATAACTTTTAAATAACTGCTACAGAACAGCTTCTGGCTTATTAAGAGCAACACCGTCAGAAAAGCTTAGGATTGAAGCTGGATATCAGGACTTTCAATTCATTTTGGATAAAAGTGCAGTTAATATGGCTTCAAAAGCCGTTACTATTCCAGCTGATGGGCTTCATGAAGCCTTTTGGAAACATATCGAACCCCTAAATGCCGTACCACCATCTGCTATTGGAGAAATTATCTCGCTTTTAAGAAGATATAACATCTTGATTCCAGAAAAACCTTATGACGAATTAAACACTGCAAACTATGCTATGACGGATTCGAGATTAAGTATCTACAGAAAAAATAATATTAATCCTCTTGTCTTCAGAAAAAATCTGCAACAGAAGATTGATAACTTTTCTCCTGATATGATATTGTACACTGATGGTTCTTTTAATAATGGTCTAACAACATATTCGGTTATTGAACAAAAAGTCAAACGCAATTCTTCACAAAGATGGAAGCACGTATCCCTAATAATGCTGGAATTTTTTCGGCGCAATTAAGTGCTATTAAATCCGCAATTTCATATGCCATTGAAAAGAGGGTAAAAACAATTATTTGTACGGACAGTCTAAGTGCAGCTAAAGCTTTATCTAAAAATCAAAATGGAACATACAACAGTGTGGTTAAACTGCCATTTGAAAACCCAAGTATTTTGATAATATGGATTCAGTCACATATAGGCATTGGAGGAAACGAATATGCTGATAGTGTTGCAAAAAAATGCTCAAAATCTTCAGGAAATAACTGTAACACCATGCATTCCAAATATTCTTTCAGACCAATTTCGTAGTATACAAAAACAACTTTATCCTATACAGTCAAGGCCCAAATACAATTATAACCTGACAAGAAGCGATTGCGTGATGTTAAGCCGACTTAGGGTCGGTAGAGCTATATCCAATACTCAACATTATTTCAATCACTCGGACCCAGCAATATGTTCTTATTGTAGTGTTAATTTATCTGTTCCACATATTTTTACTGAATATCAAATTTCTAAAATTGGGGAACACATTGAGGAGGTTTTGGATTGTACGACGCACTGTGGCGCCTTTTCCCAAAAACCGTGGCAAAAATAAAAAATATAATATTACTCTAACATGTTAAATTACAGTGGTATTTTTTTCTAGACTTCCTTATGACAATATCATTTGAAGCACCAAAAGTTGTGTTTCAAATGTTTTTTAAATTTTAAAAATATCATTACTTCAAAAGATATGAATTTTGCTACAAAAGAAGTCAAAAGTTATTACCGTGCCCAGTGCCTATCAAAATGCGGGAGCACTTATTTTGAAACTAAAGGATTTAAAATTGAAGTGATTTTTAACTATTGGAAATATCTTGGTAACTTCAAAAATTATGGTTTTGCGACGAGAAAGCAACATGTGCGTAGTACCCTGTGATCCTATGGACATGCAGGGGGTTTACTCCGTAATGCGATGCGAATGAAAAACTGAACGCATTTGTATGCTATTTACATTGAAATGCGAAAGCAATTCCTTTCGCATCGCATTACAGCGTAACCCCCCAGGTTAATTATTTTTTAGCGAAAGCGGTTATCTTTGAAATGCTTTATACATTTTTAAAACATCTTTATTATGTACGTTAATGTTTATTATGTTTGTTATGAAACAGTCAAAAGGCGACACTGTGCACAGTGCCGCGGTTAACATATGAGCGTGAAAATCATATATATTGTAGCTTGAAGGGTCTTCTTTCAAATGCTTTTTACAATTTTTAAATATCTTTATTAATTTAAAAGTTATGATTTTTGCAATGAAAAAAGGCAAAGGCCCCACTGTGCGACGTGAGCCAAGTTAACATCAATCAGAGTTAGTCTTCGGAAACATGGTATCTTCGATGTTTAATTTAGTTCTATATTCCAAAGTTTTGTTTTTATATATTTTCATGAATACTTTTCTACTTGTTTCTTTTTATTTATAAATATTAAAAAGTATATCTTTTAAATTTATTTATAAGGTATATTTTAATAAATAAATAAATAAATATTTCAGATTCAGAACTTTATTTAATTATTTTCCATTATCACTAAGTATACTAAAAATAACACATGTAAGAAAATTAGTAACTCCATGGTCTGGTCTGTATTGTTTTTCCCACGACAGTTCCGTCAGGAACTTATTTCAAAGAGCACTTCATTCCATGAGTAATTAACAAAAAATTGAGAGAGTAGCTGTTATCGTTTGTCTGTGTCGTATTGTAAAATAGCACTTTAAAATTGCATATCCAAATTCAAAAACCTTAAGCAACCAACGAAAAACTAAAATTATTTATTAACGTGAAGGTGTGCTTCTTAACATGCTTACATACAAACCCTAGTTGGCTCAACAAATTTGTGCAACTAACGTTGCTAACAATTCATTATTTGGCTTTAATTCCTTCACCAGCATATGACATACTGGCTGAGTATAAAATAATATTTTGCAGGATTTCCTTAATGCGGATGTTAAATTGAAGTTGTTAAAACTTAAAAATGAGAAAATTAAATGCTGTTTGTTCCTTTTAAAGGAAACAATGGATTTCATATTTTTATTTGAAGAAATATGAAAAGAGCAGCGTATTTTATGAACTTTTTGTAGTCGCAGCAGTTTGTTTCTCAAATAATATTTTTACGATTTTTAAATGCATGTTTTTGTTGATAAATGCGATTTAGCTGCCAGTTCATTTTATGCTTCCATTTTACAGCGCACATATTTTGATTTTTTTTACTTCCTTCGTTGCTATTTTCTTAAGTTTTGTGTATTTAATTTAATAATAACTTTTTGTTTTGTGTCAAATGCTTATATTATATTGTTTATGTAGTTAATTTTTATATTTTTGTTTATGAACAGACTCTTTTTCATTGTTGTTCTCATTTTATGTGAATATTAAGCTTGTCAACTATTTATCTACTTGAGCATAAATGCTTAAGTTTTATTTGAGATTTTCTGAAATTTATTAGCGAGCGGAAGAACAGAACAGGGCAAATAAATGTATATTTCAATTAAGACATAAAGTTCAAACGTCTTAAGTTTTTCAGTTAACATAAACGGGATATTTTCCTTTACAATGGTGAATAACATAATTCCAAGTCAGATGATGCTGGAATATTTCTTCAATTGATCTACAGATTTAATGTTTGTAACATGAAACTGAAGAAAAAGTTAGGCTAGGATACGTTGATCACAGGAGCCATTTCCGTCATTTGCTATCCACTATTCCATCGTGTCGTGTGGGTCATGTCGGCTGAATTCAATCGTGCGTTGAAGACATTTACTGCCTGTAACATTCAAGTCGAATGTTGACTCTTGCAAAACAGTCCTACAGATTAAAATTTAGACCCTTATTGTTTTAATTGCCCATTGGGTGTCTGTAAAGGTGGTGTCATCTGTTGCCCTAATACTCACACTGATACCCTTTTAGAGCTCCATGATCGCAGGATATTCCGCCTCGAAGGTGGATTTGAATAAAAACAAGTAAAAGTGCTTTATTCGGCTGTGTCGAATCTTTAATACTCTTCACAGATGTTATTCTTTTCGTTTTAATTTTTAGGCTAGGAAGCTAAATATAAAGTATATAAAGTAGGTATAATGCATCATAAAAATAAAAAATAATAAATAATATGGTTACTTTTATGAATCAGAAAATGTCGATTTTCCAACCCTGGAACCGCATTTTAGTTTTTAAAATTTTTAATTTAATTCTAAGCGAAGTATAAAATATGTTTAATTCACTGAAAAAAACCAAAATTGAGAATTTATGTGGGTACCAAATGTATGTACCAAAAACATTTCGCAATTCTTAGTGAGGCGTAGCATAGTTTTACTTGACAATAAAATTAAAATGTTTACTCTTTTTGGTCACTTCCATGTACCATAAAATATTTCATTTCTCCGACCCTGGAGTCGAAATTTTGATTTTTTAAGATTTTAATACCAATTTTGTTCTTCCTGAATTATAAAATAGTTTTACTTAGCAAAAAAACGCCAATTGTCTTTCTGGTTACTTTTATGCAGAATAAATATATTAATTTCCCAACCCTGGAAAAGAAATTGAAATTTTTTTTACCAATGCAACTCTTAATGAGGCATGAAATAGTTTTATATAAGAAAAACTTAATATTTGCAACCATTTTTGTCAGTTTCATGTACTACAAAATATTGCAGTTATCCAACTCTGGAATCTAAATTTTGATTTTTTATAATTTTTGATACCAGTTTGGTTTTTCCTGAACTAAAAAATAGTTTTAATTAGCAAAAAACCGACGTTAGTTGCCTTTTTGGTTACTTTTATGTATAAAATAATTCAAATTTCCCAGCCCTGGAAGCGAAATTTTAACTTTTTTAACAATGCTAGTCTTTGTGAGGTATAAAGTAGTATTATTTAATAAAAAGTTACAATTTTGAACCATTTTGGTCATCTTCATGAACTACAAAATATTGCACTTGTCCAACCCTGGATTCGAAATTTTGATTTTGTTGGAAATTTTTGATACAAATTTTGTTCTTCCTAAAATATAGAATAGTTTTAAATGAAATTTAAATGTCTATATGCATTTCATTGGTGCTTTACCAAATCATCAGTAGACTTTAACGACAGTTTTGAAAAGTCAAATAAATTTCATTTAAAATAGTATTTTGACAACAATATGTCAAATAAAAATTTCATAACAATAAAATAGTTTTAGCAAGGAAAAAAAACAACGTCAATTGCCTTTTTGGTTACTTTTATGTGTAAAAAATTTTATTTTCCCAACCCTGGAAGCAAAATTTAATTTTTTTTATCAGTGCAACGCGTCATGAGGTATAAAGTAATTTTTTTTAAGAAAAATTTAAAATTTTTAATCATTTTGGTCACTTTCATATACCACAAAGTATTGCACTTGTCCAACCGTGGATTCAAAATATTATTTTTTATTTTTGAATTTTTGATACCAATTTTGTTTTTCCTAAAATATAAACTAGTTAAAACAAAACAACGTCAATTGCCTTTTTGGTTACTTTTATGTATAAAAAAAAATTCCAATTTCCCACCCCTGGAAGCGAAATTTTAATTTAAAAATTTTTTTTGACTGACCAATGCAAATCTTCATGATGTATAAAGAGGTTTTAACTAAGAAAAATTTTTAACCCTTTTAGTTATTACATGTACTACAAAATACGGAATGTGCCAAAAAAAATTTTAAATTCCCATCCCTGGAAGAATTTTTTTTTTTTAGTTTTTAATAGACCATTGAGGCTTTCCAAAGCAAGAAATATGTTTAATATACAAACAATCAATCTCTAGCTCTTCTGGGGGCTTGGGCAGTCTTATCATTTCCAATCCATCAGTCCAAGAATGAGTCTTTAGCTCTTCTGGGGGCTTGGGAAAACCGATTTCACGTACAGACAGATGGAGAGACGGACATCGCTCAATCGCCATCGCTATTCAGAAGGATCCAGAATATTTATATATATATATATATATATATATATATATATATATATATATATGTATATATATATATATATATATATATATATATATATATATATATATATATATATGTATATATATATATATATATATATATATATATATATGTATATATATATACTTTAGGGGATCCCATATTAATATGGAGGAAATTACACACGGAATGACAAACCTATATATACCTATACCTATATATTCAGAGTTGGACCATTGAAATATTTTAATACATAAAATTAACCAAGTAGGTTACTAATTTTGTTTTTTTTTTTTTTGGTGAACCAAACCTAATTCATACTTCGGTAGGAATTAAACTGGTATGAAAAACTAATAAAATCAAATATGCGATTCCAGGTTTGGAAACTTGTAAATTTTTGGTACGTTAACGTGACCATATAAGTACCTAATTTTTATATTTTTGGTGAATTAAACCTCTTTTACACTTCAGAGAGAATAAAATTGGTATTAAAAATAAAAAAAATCAAAGAGACGATTGGGGTGGATAATTGATTTCTTTTAGTACGTAAAAGTAACCAACTGAAGCAAATATATTCTTTTTGCTTATATATTAAACATATTTGATACTTTTGAAAGAAGTTCATTGGTATTAGAAATCAGAAAAGTGAAAAAGACAGATTCAGAGCTGGGAAACTCAAACTTTTTTTTGGAAATATTAAAGCAACTATATAACACGAATTTATTATTTTGGTAATGAAACATATTTTCTATTTTAGAAAGAAATAAATCAGTATTGAAAACAAGAAGGATCAAGAAGAGCTGAAGGCGAATATACCACTTTTGTTGTTGTTAATATTACTGTTTATTGTGGACTGCAAATTGAACAAAGTATTGCTCATTTTAGAAAGCTTTTTTTTGTCTGTGTGCTTATGGTACCATTTGGGGTTATATTTTCAAAAGTTAGGCCATAGTTTGTGGAAATAAAATTTGGAGATAAGTTGGTAAAGGCAGCTGTAATTTGGCCACCAAGTTCGTGCGATTAAAAACTTTTGAATTTTTTCATTAAAACAAGGATGCCACTGTGACTGATAGTCCAATGGTCAAGAGTTTGATTCCAGCCGGAGATATCGGAGTTTTCGACAGTCAAGAGCGATTCTTCCCAGTCTGTGTTCTGTTTGGTCATATGGACAAAATAATTATCAATTGTCGGGTGTTATAAAATGATCATTTTATTAAACAAATTTTAAAAACGCCCTTTCTAATTATAAATAACAACCGAATAATTTACTTGTTCATTTTTGTATTAAAAAGTAGATTAATAAAAAATTCCCTTCTTAACAAATAGTTTAACTATTTTCCTTTTGATCCTTTCATAAAATCCTGCTAATTCAATTGAAATTCCCAACTGGAAAATCTAATTCTATAAATAAAAACTATAGTCAAGCCAAATACCAGTTTATTTAACAAATTAAATAAAAGTTTACTTAATTCTAACAAAAAATGAAATAATAAACTCTGCATTTATTTCAAGAAAATAACAAAACAGGAAAACATTTTTGGCCATAAAAAACTAATATTTCTTATTTCAAATTTAAAATAAAATCCTTGAAAGCAAAACTTTTTAATAACAAAAATATCCAAAATGAAATAAGTACATTAAAAAAAATAAATAAAATAAAACAGAACAAATAAACCCTACACTTGCAGCAAAAATAAGGAAAGAAGAAAAAGATATAAAGAGAATCATAAAACTAAATCAACGAAACCAGCAGCAGTCGAAAGAGAAACAAAAAGTAAAAATCAACTAGAAAAAATTTCTCATATAAATTGTAGAAATTTGCGTAAATTTGTGCAATTTTATTACCCTTTTGCGAACTAATACTTCTTTTGTTTTTAATGATTTTTGGCAAAAATGTTCATCGAACAGCTAAGCACATACACATGAACAAACATCCATACGTACATCCTTGCATGCGTACTACGTCCATAAATATGCATGGCTGATTGTTTCAAAGGAACGCAAGACACAACGACACAGAAACACAGAACCAGCACCGATGATGAGCATGATGAAATGATGCATTCCAGTGAAAAGTCGTAAAACGTAACCGCAATAAAAATAAATATATCGACAGATCACAAAATACTGATAAATGCCAAATGTAGCAGCACTCCAAGTAGAAGTTTTGTAGAAGAAAAACAAAAAGAAAAAAAAAACAAACAACACAGTCTAATGAAAAGGTACTCACTCTGTCGTATGTTAGGGAAGAGCAGGAAAGAAAGGACTAAAATTGCTGAAAAGTTTTTAAATGCACTCCTCATACCCAACGTCACTCCATCAAACTCCCGGCCAACTGCCAAAACTTCTGTTCGATGTTGTAAAAGATGTTGTTGTCAAACACATACTCGTGTATAACAGAAAATGTACAAGTAGTTTCGTGTTGAGGAATAGGTCAGTAATGAAAAACTATGACTGGATATCTGGAATATGTAGCAAAAGGCTTAATCATTTTTATACATAATTTTTAGATATAGAGCCTTATAAGACTAAGTTATAAACATAGATACTGGGTGTCCCCATTAGCCATGAAATTGGAATATGACGATCATTCCAATGCGATCGGACATCGCATATGGCAAATGTAGACCGCTCATTTCCATGCCCTGACATCGGTGCTCGATCAAATGGCTGAGCATCAATCTTAACCCTAATGTTCGAATTCATATACATATAATTTCCAAAGAGAGCAAAACGTCCAAAAGGTAAACTCTTTTCTCTTTTACACAACCTCAAAATATTTTGATCTTTTGTGAACTTTCTTTTTGGCAGCACTGTTTTTGGCAGCTCAGCTGTTTTTGTGTAACATGTTAGTCTTAAACATGTTCAGTTTTGTTTATAGTTTAACAAACGAACAAACTCTGCAAACTACTGAATTGTATTATCCAAATCCATGCGTTTGAATGGATACGTGAAGAGTAAAAATTGCCGTATTTGGGGTGGAGAATATCCTGAAGCATTGCAAGAACTGCCAATACATCCCAAAAAATGCACTACTTGATGTAGATTATGGATTGGTGGCATCATTTTTTAAAGACGATAAGGGCAGGAACGTTAGTGTGAATGACGAGCGCTACCGTGTGACGATTACATATTTGGTTTTATTTTTACCAAAATTGAAGATATGTACTTACCCGTGTGGCATGTTGCACCGTCACATGTCACAGAGCACGCGAAACAATGTCGCAATTGAGAGGCGAGTTCGGTGAACAGTTTGTTTTTCGTTTTGGTACCGCAGAATTGGCCGTCTAGATCGTGCCTTTAGATTATTTTTGTTGTGACTTTGTTAATGGACACAAGTCCACAATGGCAAAAGCACTAGAAGCCAATATTGAAGAATTTACTTGTGAGATACCGCCCGATATGTTGCCAAAGTTGGACCCAGCAACATTTAACACGAAATCATCTTCAAACATAGAATTATTATTATTGAATAGATCGTTATATCGACTCAAATAAAGATTCCATACATCTCCCGAAAATATTATGTGTTTCTTTTTTAATTCAAAACTCATCGGTGACAGTTGGGTAGCCAACTCCATTGACTCACTGTTTTAACGATACTACAACGGAATGTGCTAGATTTTGTGGAAGCTAGTCGCTCTTCAAATAGGGCGCATTCTTTTATGGTTGAACTGATAATGCACCCACTGCAGAGAAAATTCGTTCTTTGGCCAAACAGTTCCAATGTGGAATAAACTCCCTGCAGAGGCCTTTCCTGCCACTTTTAACTTAGGGAGGTGCAAATAGAACGCCCACAAACACCACTCCCTCTATTCTCCTTCCCATAACCAACTGTCCTAGTTCTGGCACAGTGTATCACTGGTCCAAGAGAAAAAAATTCGAAACCTCTTCAAAAATCAGCAATTAAAAGAACTTGGACATATTAACACCGTTGCTCTGGTTTGTACCACGAATCTATAAACCACACATTCTTTGTGAGTGTGTTGTTTGCGCAATTGTAGAAGTCATATTTCTATACCCTCCAAAGGAGAATTTGGAGGATATATTTCCTTTGTCATTCCGTTTGTAATGCAGCGAAATATCCATCTCAGATCCCATAAAGTATATATATATATATATATATATATATATATTCTTGATCAGTGATTAAATCTAAGACGATCTGACATGTCCGTCTGCGGAAATCACGATACAGTCCAAACGAAAAAGCACCACACTCTTGAAATTTGAAGGATAGCCCAGGTTAAGTTCAGTTAAAATCGGGCAAGGGTCTATTTTCAAACCCCGCCCACTTTAGTGGGCGTTGAAGTACGATGTTATAATCAAAAATTGTGTAAAAATTGAACAATTTGTATTCCTTAAGCCTATAAGAAGCTGAGATGTTCTCTGATCTTGCACAGGTGAAACGACTCTCCCACGTCCCTTCCCGGAATGACTCTCACAAAATAGAGATTTAAAATTGGGCACAGAGATGTCTTAAAGGAACTCTGTCCTACCAAGTTAAACATTTTAAATTTATTTACTAAAAATTTGGAGGGTATTTAGGATTCGACCCTGTCGAATATAAAGTTTTTACTTGCTTGTTATGAAATTTTGTCTTCGGATGATTCATACAGGGTTTGAGTTAACTTTAGAAATATGTAGCACAAACGATCCACTAATTGTCGCGGTGTTGGCGTCTGTGGTAGATCAGTCTCTTATTCAATTAAAGTCAATTGGTCATTGATTATATATTTGCAATGCAGAACGGTTGTGCTAATAACTCTAGGAGAGAACGAAAGTCAAATTTTTTATGTTCTTGACGCTCATATAATGCATCAATATTGCTAATTGAACCCTCCAATAATAAAATTCTGGCAGGTTAACCCTTTGGGTGCATAGTAACGCTCCTTTTCACATGCTATTTAAATTGATGCATATTAATTTTACAGAAAACAAAACGAAAAAGAAATCGGACGTAAGCAAAAAGCTATAAAACCATAATACCATTTAGATGCACTTCTTGTTTAGCTAAGAATGGGTTTTTTGCTTGTTGGCTAAAAAACTCTCATGCACACACATACGCATACAACAAAATCCATAAAAAGGATGCAAACAGTCATTTATTCCGTCTTTTTGTATGTTTGGATAAGTGTGGTTCAGAATAAGAATTTGTACACAAGTATTTAAGAGAAAGATTTACTTTAATTTCCATCTTTTTTTGTACACTTTATCACAGGCGTAATGGGTAAAAGAGTGCTAGTTTTTCATAGAGTTTGAACCGTCTCTGCTTCAACCGGTCACATTGTATTAGATTTTACTAGCAGTCGGTCAAAAGTATTTAAGAACAAACGAAAAACATGTGAAAGCCGAACGGTTTGTCAATTTTCATGATATCATATGAACACTGCTATTTGAAATGTGTGTTCTCATTTTGCAGCTCAAAAACAATATTTTCGAAAAAAATTTGTTAATAAGTAGTTTTATTTGTTTATAAGATAGGATTTGTTCCATTTGCATACTAATTTCCTAGCGATCAATTTGGACCCTGAAAATAGTATGCAAATAAAACAAATCAAACCCGTTCAGAAATAGTTTTCCTACTCTGCCTGAGAGTGATCTTCAATTGCCCTAGTGTTCTCCGAGGAAACCGTTTTCCTAAAAATGATGATAGCTTACATATCGTACAGCGTGTATCAGTGAGTTGTGATTATTAATTATTAAGATCACGTGTGCGTGCGTGAACGTGATTAAATTATTTAGAGCCGTGCGTGATAGTGCGTGATTTTTAATATGTAAATTATAATATTCACGCACTCAGAACAGAAGATACATTTTTTGTTTTGAAAATATGTAAGTACGTACATACACACATACATATCTACGTGCTACATATAGAGATACATACTTTTACACACGAGAACAATTTTACTGTCTGTGCGAGCGATTTAAAAAAAAAATTTACCATCGTGCGTGAAAGTACGCGATTAAAAATAATGATTTCGTGAGCGTGCGTAATTGTGAGTGCCTTATATATTGTCGTGCGTAAAAAAAATTGAGTTTCGCGATCGTATATGATCGTGAGCTTAATTTAACTCACGCGCACATCTCTATTAAATAGCTAGAAAGTCGCTTTTTATAAGCGACCCTAGCCCTCCATTTCCCTACCCCTCTTGGAAGAATATGACTACACGACTCACCGCTGTAAAGATCACGCTGTCTACGATGTTGGAGTTTCGTGAATTCCAGGGTTGCATTGGCCCGTCTTGGCTTTTTGAGTAGTGAATCCCGTTCATTGCTATTTCACCCTGTAAGAGTTTCGTTGATCGTTTCTTGATCCAGCTAAGCAGGTAATGGTTCGCTGCGGCAGGTCACAGGATGATGGAGATGTCATCTGTAATTTTCTTATAAATAAAGCACATTTAGGGTAAAAAAGTACAATTAAAAAAAAACATAAATAAAAATTCACAAATAAACTTGAAATTCGTTAAAAATAGCAACACTTGCAAAAATCGAAACTGGATTCACAATTAACGAGATGGCCACCAAGAGAGAAATTCTATTAAATCAACTGATCCAGTCTGGCAGTAAATTCTTTCAAGTTGGGTACTTTGTTCAAGATTTCGAGCGAAACGCTGTCGAACTACATTTAAAAGTTTTTGGTACGAGATATTTGCGAAATAATCTTGCAAAAAACTACTATATTCCTATTTTGAAAAACATGTAAAATTAATCTGGCGGAATGTTTTCCCAAGTAAAAACTTTGTTGCATTAAAAACAAATAGATGATAACAAATACAACAATACAACAAATACAACATTACAACTGCCAAGGGAACTGTTGTTTGTGTAAATCACGTATGTATTTGTATCCCAAATACAAGATTTTCTCCTCTATGCTACAAAAAACCTCGTAAATTTTCTATAGCAGGCCTTCGCCCGGGCTAAAAAAGTTTCTCCTCTATGGTATAACGAACACCGGCTTCGCTAACTAAAGCTTCTCTGCATAGGCGGCATTCGAATTTCTGACTTTTTTATTTGGATATACTACGTAGTTAACTAATGCGTCTCCGAAACATCGCCAAGTTAAATTGTGTAAGATCTGTTGTAGCATTAAGGATTTTTCATATATAAAATGATTTTGCACTTTAACAGCTTTCTAATGATGTCAATATTGCCTAGATAAATTCAGAAATGCAGGAAAACATCGGATATTCATATGCAAATTTCAAAAGTCCATAACTCGAACTATGCATCACCGATACTTTTACGATTTAAAATTTTCTTCTTTCGAGTGGGGGTCCATGACTTTTTGAATAAAACAGGGGTTTTTTACATCAAATGTTATTTTATTTTTCAACATATTCTATACACTTAGTCCATCGTTTCTTCATATGAGATGCCTATGGTTTCCACAATCTCCCATACTTTCAATTCCCGATCGGCTAAAACCATATCGCATGGCGAGACCTCAACTGGAACTCCAGAACGTTCGACATCTTCCGTGTTTGTACGGCCACATCGAAATTCATTAAACAATTTCTTTACCATAGACGTGAATGATGCAGAGTCCCCATAATAGTTATCACGCTCAGCCTTGGCTTCAGTGATAACTTTTTTCCGCAAAAAATAATACTTAATGAGCACACGAAAGACACCTTTTCTCATATTATTATGCTGTTGGCTGAAGTAGTAGAACACGAGACTATGAAGCGGAGCGTCCTGAGTTCGAGCCCGCGCTGAGTCATGAAATATAATGTTGAATTCTTCTGATCAGCATTAGTGCGTGGTTGTGTTAGTTGTTGCCAGCCTGTTTCAATGATGAAGGCATAGTCACTGGTCACTGAACATAATTGGCAGCGACTGACACTACCATGTACTCAAAGCAGAGTAACAGCACCCACCTTCGTCGCCCCTGTAGCAAAAATTAGCCGGCGAAGTAAAGGTTGAAATTGCTACAAAAAAACTGTCTATCTTCTCATCTTTCCTAATCTGTCCCCTCAATACTATCCCCTCGTTTTCAGTTCCGGCGCAATGCATTTCATATATAGGGGCCATGCCCTGAGTGCTAGTCCAAGATAAAGAAAAAAAAACACACAATAGTCTGCTATCAATGGTTACCAAACACAAACTTAATGACTCAGCTTTTTCAAATGATATGAGTCAACTGACAGTTGCCCGTTGTCAGGAGCAGTGTTGCCATTTCCATTGCGAATCGGAACTTATTAACCCGCGCATGTATGTTTAATTTTCTATGGATCTGCAAAATTTCATTTTATTCGGACGTGTGTTACTAAAATGTATTTGAGCCGAGAATAATAAGAATGATGTGGTATATATAAATTAAATTCAATTCGACTTATTTATGAATTCTAACTGTAAAAGTCAGTGTTAATAAAACCTTGTGAAACCACTGCAACAAGTAAATAATTTTTAGCGTTATTATGTTTTTATTAAACTAAGTATTTGTTTTTCAGTTGGATGAAAATTTTCGATCCACCGGAAATGAGTGTGCTGTTGGCTAAAGTCGCTAACACAGGACTCTGAAGCGGAGGATTCAGAGTTCGACTCCGAGCTCTGTCATGAATATCAAGTGTCGAATTCTTCTGATCAGCATTAGCGAAAGGTTGTGTTAGTTGTTGTCACCCAGTGTCAGTGATGAAACCATAGCACTGATCACTGGCAGCGGCTGACACTAACATGTGCTATAGGGCAAAGTAACAGCACCCTCTTTCGTCAGCCCTATACAAAAAATTAGTCGGTGAAGTAAAAGGTTTAAATAACTTCAAAAAATTCTCTTCTCATATATCTTCAACTGTGCTCTCAATACTATTCCCTCCTTTCTAGTTCCGGAGCAATGCACTGCATATGTGGGGTCATCCCTGAGTACTGGTCCGAGTTAAAAAAGAAGAAAATAAGTTAAAAATTAAGTGGAACAAGTAAAAGTGCTATACTCGGCTGTGCCGAATCTTAAATACCCTTCACAGATGTAATTCTTCTTTCTTTCTTTCTTGCCAAAACAGAAAGTAGGTTTAATTAAAAAATCAAAATGATGTTATCGGTTACTTTTATATATATTTAAGGAAACGTTTGAATTTTTCGGCTAGGAAGCTAAATGGCTGAAGTAGTAGAACACGAGACTATGAAGCGGAGGGTCGTGAGTTCGAGCCCGCGCTGAGTCATTAAATATTGTGTTGAATTCTTCTAAACAGCATTAGTGCGTGGTTGTGTTAGTTGTTGCCAGCCTGTTTCAATGATGAAGGCATAGTCACTGGTCACTGAACATAATTCGCAGCGACTGACACTATCATGTACTAAAAAGCAGAGTAACAGCACCCACCTTCGTCGGCCCTGTAGCAAAAATTAGCCGGCGAAGTAAAAGGTTGAAATAGCTACAAAAAAAAAACTGTCTATCTTCTCATCTTTCCTAATCTGTCCCCTCAATACTATCCCCTCGTTGGTTATTACATGTACTACAATATTTTGCGTGCACCAAAAAAAAATTTTATTTTTCCAACCCTGGAAACGAAATTTTAATTTCGTTGGTTTTTTTTATCAGTGCAACGCTTCTTGAGGTATAAAATAGTTTTATTTGAGAAAAATTGCAAATTTTTTACCATTTTGGTAACTTTCTTGTACCATAAAATATTGCACTTGTCCATCCCTGGATTCGAAATTTTATTTTTGAATTTTTGGTACCAATTTTGTTCTTCTTAAATTATAAGACAGTTTTAGTTAGCAAAAAACAAAAAAAAACAACAACATGTGTTGCCTGTTTGATTACTTTCTTGTATAAAAAAAAATTCAATTTCCCACTCCTGGAAGCAAAATTTGAATATAAAAATTTTTTTTTTGCCAATGCACATCTCCATGATGTATAAAGTGGTTTTGTTAAAGAAAAACTTGAAATTTTTAACAATTTCAGTTACTACATGTACTACAAAATACAGAATAGGCCAAAAAAAAATTTTAATTTCCCATCCCTGGAAATTTTTTTTTATTTTTTTAGTTTTTAATAGACCAAAGCACGAAATAGGTTTAATTTACAAACATTAAAAAAAATTTATTTTTGGTATAAATTTTGCGTCGTGAAATAGGTGTAAGCTTCCCAGCTCTGGAACCATACTTCGGGTTTCTCTGAATTTCAATAGCATTCTATTTAAGTTCATTTCCAATCCAACGGTCCGAGAACGAAGTTTCTAGCTCTTCTGGGGGCTTGGGAAAACCGATTTCACGTACAGACGGACGGACAGACGGACATCGCTCAATCGTCATCGCTATTCATAAGGATCCAGAATATATATACTTTATGGGGTCCCATGTACATATCGAAGAAATTACACACGGAATGACAAACCTATATATACCCTTTCACTTTTTTGTGAAGGGTATAATAAATACATCAAAGTGAAAATGCCATTATAAGTAAATGAAATTGAAAGTATGAATATTTAGCAGAAACCAAATATGATTCTGCGAATCGGTCATAAAACTTTAACACCGAAAAACCTCTAGTAGTTGGTAAAAAATTTCGGTCGAAATTTTTTAGGTACATACATATATATTTATATATTTTTATTTGTTTACTGCTTTGGTAAAAGGCATACTAAATGTAGTTCACTTACTGCTAAATTTAACAATGGATGCATTTTGCAAAACAATTGTGTTCGTGTGCGTGTAAAAATTTACGAGTATAACTCCAAGTATTTTATGTGCTTTTCATTACTTTTCCGTTTATGGGCTTTGTTCCGAAAGTTCTTTATTTTCTTTAAGATAAAAATAAGAATAAGTTATTCGAAACCACTTACAAAGCAATGTACATATGTATGTATGTAAATGATATGTACATGTGTATCATTGACTTAAAAGATTACAATCAATATAATTTACATAACACGTTTTTCCATTTTTTTTTTGTTCCTAATCAAAATCAAAAATTGATTTTATGATTTTAATTTGAAATCAAGAGAACTGCAATAAAAACGATGCATTTGTTTTGAAACTAATTTATATATACACCCAAAAAACTTTTTCAAAATCAAAAAAAAAAAGTTGTAAAATAAAACTAAAAAATTTAAAACGAACTTATATTTATTTTAAAAAACTTCAGTCTTATATATATACCCTCCAAAAACAATTGGAGGCTATATTCACTTTGTAATTCCGTGTCTAACGCAGCGAAATATCCCTCTAAGCACCATAAAGTATATGTATTATTGATCAGTGATGAAATCTAAGACGATGTCCGTCCGTCCGTCCGTCTGTGGAAATCACGATACAGTCTAAACCAGAGTCAGACAATTGAAATTTGGTATAGATAAATTTTGAAGGATAGCTCCGGTCAAGTTCGTAAATGGGCTGAAGTGTCCCTAAGAAGAACTAAACCAAACTCAAAACAAGTAAAAACGTTATATTCGACCGGGTCGAATCCTAAATACCCTCCAAATATTTAGCAAGTACATTTAAAATGTTTAACTTGGTGGGACAGAGTTGCTTTATATAATATCGTACGTCAACGCCCACTAAAGACGGCGGGGTTCAAAAATAGACAATATCATGTTTTCCACAGACGAAAGTATGGGCATTGCTAGACTGTGTTAGACTTCATCACTGATCAATAATATATATACTTTATGGGTTACAATTCTCTTTGGCGGGTATTAAAAGTGTATTTTGGCGGGGTCACTCTGTCAAGGGCTGTGGGGGACACATTTCACCTTTGTCATAAAACTCTAAAAATAAATGTTTGGAATAATTATACACAAAATTTGAAAAAAAAATTTTTTTGATAGGGTTAAATAGTGGGCACAGGGGAAGAGGGGATAGGGCAGAGTCGTAGCAGGTTACGTCTCAGCTTCGTCATTAAAGCTTAACTTTAAGGAATGTAAAACAATTTGTTAAATTTTTACACTATTTTTGCGTATAATAACGTCCACTAAAGGGGGCGGGGTCCAACAATTCTTTTGATTTTTTGGCACCAAGCCTAACGCGTTGGACCTTCTTTGACATAAAAATAAATCATTTGCGTAACAAAATTACAAAAAAACTTTAGAAATTATGTTGTTTTTTAGAGGTTGGTTTAGTTCTTCTTAGGGGAACTTTTTTCCCTCTTGCCCGATTTAGCCCATCTACGAACTTACCTGTGCTAGATATATTTATACCGAATTTCAAGAGTCTAGCTCTTTTCGTTTGGACTGAATCGTGATTTTCACAGACGGACGGACGAATATGCTCAGAACATCTTAGATTTCATCACTGATCAAGAATATTTATGGGGTCTCAGATGGATATTTCGCTGCGTTACAAACGGAATGACAAAGTAAATATACCCTCTATATTCTTTTTTGGAGGGTATAAACATTTTTAATTTTTAACGTTCCTTGTAAGTTTGTTAAGGAAATGCTATATTTTTATCTCAAAGAAGGTCTAAAGCATTGAACTTTAAGAAAGAAAATCAAAAAAATCCATGTTTGGACCTCGCCCTCTTAATTGGGCGCTGAAGTAACATATTAATAGTATTAACAAATCGTATTCCTTAAGCCTACATTCTTTAAAAATTAAATTTTTAAGCTTTTATGACAAAGCCGTGATGTCGGTTGTCTGATCCCTCCACCAACCTTAGCCCCTGAAATGACCCTATCCAAAGAACTTCTTTTCTAGACTTAATTTACCCAAAAATATACCTTTTAAGTTTTTGCGATAACGGTGGGATGTCTCCCCTACAACCCTTCCGGGAGTGACCCCGTCAAAATTAAGCTAGATATATTTAATATAAATGAAATTTACTTGTTGGTGGTTAAGCAATGTCTATATGCATTTCATTGGTGCTTTACCAAATCATCAGTAGACTTTAACCACAGTCTTGAAAAGTTAACAACCTCTTATCTTATGCATATACTTCTGAAAACCATTAAATGGGTTGGAAAATCAGCATTTTTTATTTAATATTTTTTTTTGTTGAATTAATCGTTTTTTATACTTCAGGAAGAATTAACTTCGTGTAAAAAATTAAAAAAATTAACAATTAGATTCCAGGGTTGGAAAAGAAAGGAGAAATACATCTGTAAAGAGTATTTAAGTTTCCCCACAGCCGAATATAGCACTTTTATTTGTTCTTGGTTACTTAAGCCAAATCCCATAAACAATTTCAATTTTAATAAGAATAAATTTTAAACTCTCTTTTTATTTAGTAAACATTTTGAGGGTATTTAAGGGCACTGCTATTTGGATCGCGATCCATTTTAATGGATTGATGGATCACGAGCGTATGCTACATGTTCAATATATATCGCGTCAGTATTTACGACAAGGCTTTAGCCGACGAGTCCCACAACTCCGGCAATGCCTCCAAGTTAAAAATGAAGTCTTTCAAAATAATTTTTTTGGTCCTTAATTCCGATTCCACCGGCAGAACCCACTCGCTTTCGCTATCTTCTGTCATTACCCTTTTAAAACACACTTTACACAAATGTAATAAACTTTCTTACTTGTTATTTGTTAAATTTTTTTCACTGCGTCTTTTATTTTATTTGTTTTATTTCACTTATTATTAACCCTTAATAGCCTAATTTTTTTCCTTTGGCCGGAAAAAAATCAGTGTTATAAAACTTGCAATTCTAAACATATTTTACTCTACAACTTTCTTCGCAATTTCTATTTACCTGAAAAATTTAACAAATACATACCTGGTTGGTTCCTAGCGGGACCAGTAGGCTATTAAGGGTTAACGTATGGCGATATAATATCATGAAAATGCTACACGTTCAATATTTATCACACGATCTGCGATCCACGATCTGGATTTCATATTTTAGGCCAGTCTGCGATATGGATTGCGATCCATCAATACAGCATGCTACACGTTCAATATATATTGAACGTGTAGCAGTGCACTATGATTCGTCCCGGTCGAATATAACGTTCTGGTTTTATACTGGGAAATCACAAGTTTCTGCAATTTCAAGCACTCAGAGAATGATCCCTACTCAAGCATTTGAAGTAGTCGTTTAATACCGTGGCATTTGCCGATTAATTCCGTTCTTGTCAAACGTTAGGAAATTAAATCTAGAAAATTAAAGATATGAAATAAACACAATTTTAATATTTTGACCTGTTCAAAATAAAATGCTGCTTACAAAATTCAAATGGTTGCCTTGAGAAAATTTTTGTTCATAAAAAACCAGGACGTTTTCTAAGTATTTTCCACACAACTTTTCTAAATCACTCGATTGTTTGCATTGTTTAAATACAACTTCGCTGCAATTTTCAAGTCCAATTACAAAGAAACAAGTTATTTAATAATTTCCACAAAAAAACTGTGAATTTATTTAAGCAACATACGAGCAAATTCCTAATGTTGCTACCGTTTTTTTACAAACCTTCTTATACAAAATAACCATTGATATGTATGTTATCTTGTATCTTTGTACTCACTTTAATTCCCAATTGTATTATATCCGAATACAAACATGCGAGCTAAACAACTACAATAATTTCTTTGAACAAAAGGAGTGCACATGTCTTGAATATTTAGTTTTAAACAAACTTTCGAAATAGTTTTCGTGTTTCATAAACACAACATTATTATTTTATATGTTTTGCAAACAAAACTAAATATTGAAATGTAAAAGTTTTGCGGTTCTCGGTTTCAACTTGAATTACACAGAACAAGGAAATATTTAAATTTGTTGAGAAATTCTTGCCGAAAAAAACAAAAGCAAAACTATATTACTATTGAACATCATAGTAAATTTTCTAATGGTGAAACTTTAAGATCTTATATAAATTAAGATATTCGTTAAACACCTTAAAGAAATTACGGAAACCATACAGTTAGGCACAATTTAACTCAAGGCATTTAAATTCTGAATTTTGTGCAATAGTCAGTGTAAATGCTTATGCAGCTCTAAGTATGAAACTGTCAAATAATTACACAATTTATAACACTCGTAAAATTGAGCGAGTTGAAAAATTATATAAAACTTCTTTACTTTTCTTGGAATTTCATTTATTATTACGTGATCTGAGATACGTGAATAAACGAAGGTTTGCTAGAGCGAGCAATTTTTAATACACGGGTGTATCCATCTAGTATGTAGATACTCGTATATCTCAAATAATTTAAGTTTTCCTCGATTCTTTTCAACACGCGTCAGAAACTCCAAAGTTCGACCCCGCACTCAGTCAAGAATATGGTGTCGAATTATTCTGATTAGCATTTTTGCATTGTTGCGTTAGTGTTGTCATCGTCTTTTAGCTACGAAGGCATGTCATACTGGCCGCTGAAGATCACTGGCAGAGGTTGACAGTATCATGTACTAAAAAGAAGAGAAGAAATGCTAAAATAGTTAAAAAAAATTCTCATCTTTCTTCATCTGTCCTCTTATTACTACATATCTCCTCCTTTCTAGTTCCTGCTCAATTTATTGCATACGTAGAGGTCATCCCCTGAAATTTGGTCCTACTAAAAAAATAAAAACTTATAATTCAGGGTGAGGTGAAGGGGAATAGGGATATGACCACAAATTGAGGGCGAAGCTGTTTGAAATTTATGATTTCTGGTTCGTGGTCGCACTTAGTAATTAATAAGGAATTGACTTTTTCTGATCTGCATTTGTCCGTGGTTATGCTAAGGCATAGCACTATTTGCTAAATATTACCGACGGCTATAGCACTAATATGTACTAACACGTGCATTCGCCGGTAAGGTAAAGAATAAAACAGTTGCAACAAATTACCCATCTGTCCAATCAACACGATCACCCTTTCTAAGTTCTGAGACAACACCTCGCATGAGTAGGGTTCATCCCTTGATCTTCGATCCATGTAAGATTCTACGGTATAAACGGGAAAACTTAAACTGATTTACTGCGTTAATTGTAGGGCACGGAAGCTTCAGGTAACATCTGCCTTAGATGAACATATATGTGAACAAACTGTTTTTTTTAGGAGTAGGGCCGGTGCTCAGGGGATAACCCTTACATATGAAATGCATTGTGCCGGAACTGATTAGGAGGGGATAGTATTGAGGGGACAGTTGAGGAAAGATGACAAGCTAGAGAATTCCTTTTTTGTAGCAATTTTAACCTTTTTACTTCGCCGGCTAATTTTTTTGCTACAAGGCCGACGAAGGAAAGTGCTGTTCCTCTGCTCTTTAGTACATGATTGTGTCAGTCGCTGAAAGTGATGTTCAGTGATCAGTGTTATACCTTCATCACTGAAACAGACTGACAACAACTAACACAATCGTGCGCTAATGCTGATCACAAAAAGTCAACACAATATTTATGTCTTAGCGCGGGGTTGAACTCAGGACCCTTCGCTTCATAGTCTCGTGTTAATTACTTCAGCCAGCAGCACCCTCGAAGTTGAGAAGTAGCACTCTTTGTACCTGATCAGTTTTGACCAGCATTTGACTAAGAACTCTTTTCCAATGTTACTTGTGAATGCTATGGGAAAACTCGGTCCAAATCAAATGCTAGCAAATCTTGAACACAAGTGATGAGAACAGAAGTTGATAAAATTAGTCGATTTGCAAAAATCACTAGTCTGCAGCAGACCCACATAACAGGGCCGAAAGGAGGTTCGTTGCAGTTGAGGTCTACTTCGATATCAAACAATTGCTTAGAAGTTCCACCTCGTTTCTTCTTACGCTCTTGAATTTAATCAGCGACAAGAGTAAATTTTTAATGGCTTTCTTTTTATTATAATTCAGTACAGTGCGTAAAAGATATGAAGGAACTAAGAAAATATTTTACTATAAACAATGCCTTTGATGATGTTCAAAGTCTGTCAAATATTTAAATTTGATTGTTAAACTGTTGAGGATTGTGCAAAATTTAGGAAATAGTGTTAATATTAAAATTTAAAATTAAAATTAGTGTTAATATTAAAATTAAAATTTATTTTACGTTGATACTTTAATAGTGGGGCAGCTCACATTTTCTTGTTTGAAATATTAAATAAGTCACCACAGCCACCTTTTGCAGAGCCCGTTATCGCCTTGCATAGTCCTAGCTACACGTACTATACCGCCGACCCATACTGGAGGGTATATTCACTTTGTCATTCCGTGTATAACAAACCGAAACATCCTTCTGAGGCCCCATAAATTCTTGATCAGTGATAAAATCTAAGGCGAGAAGAAATCTCGATTCAGCCCAAACGACAAGAGCCAGACCCTTGAAATTTGCTATAGATAACTTTTGAAGTCCAGAGGGAAAAAAGTTCCCCTAAGAAGAACTAAACCAACCTTTAAAAAACCAAAATCTTTTTAAAGTTTTTTTTTGTAATATTGTTAAGGAAACGATATATTCTTATGTTAAGGAAGGTCCAAAGTGTTGAACTTGGAGCCATAAAATCAGAAAAATAAATTTTTCGACCACGCTCCCTTTAGTGGGCATTGACGTAAGATGTTATATGCAAAAATGGTGTAAATGTTTAAAAATTGTATTAATTAAGCCTGCATTCCTTAAATATTAATTTTGTAAGCTTTTATGACGAAGCTGAGACGTTACCTGATCGTCCTCTGCCCTACCTTCCACCCCCACTTTGACCCCTAAATTTCTATAAAAAAAGTACATATAATAATCCAAAAATTTACTTTTTAGTGTTTTATGGCAAAAATGGCTCCCCCCGGAGTGACCCGTACAAAATAGAGTTTTTATTTAAAAAATATTTGGAGGGTATTTAAGATTCGACCCGATTGAATATAACATCTTTACTTGTTCTCCATAGTTTTTTCCAATATTTCAAAGGTAAATGTATCAAAAATCATAGAAGAAAATGAAAAAATACTGTCAAGTTTGCCTAGAAATGAAATGTTGTTTTAATTATTTCTCTTTTAACTATATCTTTTTTTAATGGCCTAAGTTTTTGGATAAGAACTTGGCCTTTTTTTACGTTCATGTTCTTGTGTGGATTTATGTTACTTATGGAAAATGAAATTGATATCTAGCTGAACACTTGGGCCAATCGATTATTTATGTGCTACTAATTGTACAATTAATAATTTTGATTGGCAGCCCTAAATGCATGGTGTTATTTATCTAACGTCCTTAGCTTAGCTATTTTTCTTCGGGTGTATATTTCCGATAACTATATTAACTGAATAACATTTAATACAATCTTATTTGGGGTAGGTCGTGTTCGCAAATGGAATATATTTGTATCTGCGAGTATGTACAATTTCATATAATTAAACATATTTATCTATTATTATTGACAAAGAACACATCTACTTAAAATTTCGTGGTCAACGAATGTATCGACCACAAAAACAATAAATTATAACCAAAGTTTAGCTAAAGGCTAAAGTACACAAATAACGCAGCAGCAACGAGCCAACCACTATTTTGTAGTGTATGAGAATGGCCATTCTGCAGTTGGGTTTATCATTTGAAACATTATTTGTAAGGAAAGACAATGTTCCACGAAGTAGTCGTAATAGTACTTAAACTAAACGTTAAGAAAGTAGATGTTATTTCATTTGCAGAGTTTAATTTTCTTTATGTTCCCCCGGGAAGTGAAACAGTTTCGCTGCACAACTACTTTGCAATCCCCCTTTTTGTACGAGTATTTGCACGCACTTACATACCGCTGGCATTTGGGTTAAATATTTGCCCAAGTTCTTCCAGCTGCTTATTTATTTAAACGAGATTTATACGATAAACGATTAACGTTTATGACATTTTCCAAAACATGAGCGAAATGTCTGTTCGGTGGCAAAGATTAAAACAAATTTATAGTATTTATTTGATTTTCTTACCTCGTTCTTTCGCTCAGTCGTGCATTCATTCCCTTTAAACGCCATCGACTGCGACTGGGAGTAATACAATAAAAAACTAAAAGGAAATTTAAGGAAAGTGCAGCAATCACTTTATGGCGATTATGTTTTTAAGTATTATTGGAATGATAAGAAACTGTTATCGAAATTGAATTAAATGAAGAAAACGTGAGCAATATGAAGACACATGATGGTAGTTTTGGTAAGTTCACATAAAAAGCAAAACAAACAAACAAAAAAAAAAAAAAAAGAATTAAAAGTAATTGACTCATGTGCTTAAATTATTTTATAACAAAAAATATCAAACAGCCTTATTATTAACTGAAAGAGTAAGAGAAAAAAAGAAAGTATGGGGAGCGATTGACCTAAAGGGCATCCCTGCAACTTGAACCTAATTTTAACCACATGGTCAAGTCGAGTTACGATGCGGGGACTTAAAAAAAGTAACTTTTTTGAATGTTTTTCGTTAATCGATTTTAACAATTTTAGTGGCAACCGCCGTGATTTTTTAATGTCAAAGCTGATTAGTTTGTGAAATCAATTCACAAAATTGTTTAAAAAACATTAAACAAAAAACCACTTTTGAAAAGAATTTTTTTTAAAGATATCTCTAAATCTACCTGCCGAATCGGTTACAATTCACAGGAAGTCTAACTTTTATAGAATTCTTTGAAACACCATTAAATTGGTTGCAAATCACCTCGATGAGATATATAATTTCGGAGTTTTTTAAAAAAAATCACTTGTTTTGTTCAGTATATCTCACGACCGCATTAACCGATTGTGATCCGGTTAGAGGCGATCACCGGAGGATTTTTAATATGAAGAGTTGAAGGTGGAGTCGATGGAATCCACAGGAAATCTTAGTTTGAAAGAACCTTTGAAACGTGGCTAGTTTGGTTCAGCCGTTCAAAAGTTTTAAGAGGGTCACATACTTACACACACACACACATACATATATACATGCATAAAGCCATACACATGCATAATACCCCTTTCAGACCTGGCGCAAATCTACCAGGAATAGCAATTTTAAAAAATTTTTGGAATATGTGGTCTCTACAGCGTCTCTACTAACAGAAGCAAAAATATCGAGACCGAAACCTCGATGCATCACGGTCTGACAGCCTCTCTGGAGCAGCAAATGATATATTTTTATGTCAAGGAAAGTCCAACGTGTAATATTTTGTATATAGCAACCTTAGTTATTTGAATAACTTTTACTTCAATCCATCCGAAAAAACTATAATAATGAATTAATTGTTATTTGAATTTGTAATGAAATATACGTCGAAATATAAATAACTGATATAAAATATATTGGAAATAAAAAAATCATTGGAAAACAATTTGAGTCGTCGTTTTAAAATTCAGGTGTGGGGTCTATACGTAATCTCTTGAACAGTATACATTTTTAGAGGAAATGGACATGCGACTAACAAGGCAACAGATCGTGGAGGGTCTTCTTGAAAAAGGTATAAAATTTCCACCAACGGCTACGATAGCACAACTACGAACGATTCATGAGCAATTACATATCAGTCAGCATGCTGACAATATATGCGATGGAGAAATTCCTGATGCAGCTATGACAACCACGGGAGTTTCTGTGGCCGCACCGTTGCTATTGCCTGAATACGATTACGTTGAATTAGTGGGTGAAAGGCCTCCTCTAGGTATGGAAACTGTTATCTCAATGCTAGCTGCAACAAGCCAAACTGCCGCATCTGATTCTACCGTTAGTACACCGCTGACGACGTCTGGGAAAAATTCTGCTGTATCGGGTGTCTCAATACCTTTGGATAGAACTGCTGCCCTAGTACCGGTTGTAACAGGTCAAACTGCCACTTCAATGCCTTTATCTCTGACTTCTGCGGCCCAAACGTTAAATATGGAAGGTTTTTCTGCTTCATCCCCTCTGGTGCATAATCTTGGCACCGTGAATATGCTGCCACGTGTAATGGATAGATCTGCTGTTTCTGCAGGGCAATCTATAGCAACTACAATGTATCATGTTGCACCTTTAGTTCACACTTCTAGTTCAGCATCCACGGGAGCGGGAAGTTTTATTCCATATAATGCAGGCACAACTTATACGACTGCCAGTCCTATTGATTCGATAGAATCAGAACTCAGGATTCAGCAACTGCGTCTACAGCTGCTGCGAACTCAGGAGGAAATCCGTATAATAGAAGCAAATTCAAAAGAAAAAGAAATAACGCATCGACGTCACATTGATTTAACTGAAATTGATGCAGTAGTGCCGTCATTCAGTGGTGACGACAATTATGATATAGATAAGTGGTTCCAGCAGTTTGAAGAGTATGCCGAATTGTGCTGTTACACAGACAAAGAGAAGTGTCTTGGCTTACGACGCCGCCTCATAGGGACTGCCAAGAGCCATATATTTAATTTGGGTTCAATGGAATATAGGATCATGAAAGCGAGTTTGTTGAAATTATTCAAGCGAACCATAACCCGACGGGAGGTATACCGCCAGCTTCAAACACGGAAGTTACAGTCAACTGAATCTTCCCTGACTTATTTAATTGCAATGCAGACAATCGCAAATAAGTCAACTATTGAAGAACTGGAGTTAGTGGACTTGATTATTGACGGGCTTTCAGAAGTTGGCCACCACTCCACAATGTTATATGGTGCTAATTCAATGGACGATCTCATACGCAGACTGGATCGTTTTGAACAACGCCGTCGGTATGTTGCTGAAACACCACAAAAATCTAACGTTGGGTATAAGCAAGCTGCAAAAGTAAAGACTGATGTCACCACTCCAAACACTGCTACAAAATTCGATGAAGAAGCAGTGCGATGCTACAACTGCTCGAAAATGGGACATTACCAGAGCAAATGCCCAAAGCCAAGTCGTCCGATGAATTCCTGTTTCTACTGTGGTGAAGTGGGACATTACCGCCAAAATTGTCCAAAGAGGAATCGCATTGCTGCAACTATCGTTGAGGATGATGTGAACGGGGTAGAAACATTTGGGGCATATCAAACGGTAAGTGTCGCCTTTGTTAACGGAGATAAGTGTACTGAGCTAAAGTCCTATGTTTCTCTTTTTGATACCGGTAGCCCAATTAGTTGTGTACGGAGATCTTTGGTCCCTTTTGCTATCAATAGTGAAAAGACCGTCTCATCATTTCGTGGAGTAGGAAAAAATAAAATTAATGCATTTGGTTTTGTGAATTGTAAGGTGCATTTTTGTAAACGGGAAGTAATGAATGATTTCCTTGTACTACCTGATGAAGAGGCGGTTGTTCCATTCTTGATTGGTAGGGACTTATTGGCGAAATTTAATATGAAGCTTTGCAAAATAAAAAATATATATGACAAGAGTACACTTTTGAATTTAAATAATGAAAGAGAAAATGAATTTAATAAACATGCTTTAGATACACTTATGTCTTTTAACCTTTTGAGGACACCTCGGATTCCAGTCATCTCTGATAGATATAGCGGAGTAGGTCTACCCCACCATTTTCCGGGTAACTTACATCGAGATTTGGACAAATTATCACACACTAAAAGTATTAATGTTGGCACCTCGAATGGTTCACTCACCCAAGAGGTGGATTTTATGACAGAAGGATTATTGGGGTCTGTTGGTATATCAGATATGGTAAAGGACAGTGAAATAGATGTTAATCTAGATTTATTTAATGACGCAAATGTTATTCGGGATTTGATAAGGGAATGTTATCTGAGAACGAAGGGTAGTAGTCAAGTGGAAATGGACTACTCTATGAGGATACGGCTAAATAATGGCACACCTATATTTAGTGCCCCTCGGCGATTGTCTTACCGGGAGCGCATAGAGGTAAAGGAAACGCTTGCTGACTTATTGCGGCGAGGCATAATAAGACCCAGCGAGTCTCCTTATGCTTCACCTATAGCATTGGCAAAGAAAAGGAATGGAACGTTACGTATGTGTATTGATTATCGCTCTTTAAATAAGATTACGTTGAGAGATAATTTTCCGTTGCCAGTAATAGAGGATTGTCTTGAATATTTGGGAGATAAGTGTTACTTTAGTACATTAGATCTTAAGGACGGTTTTCATCAGGTTCGCGTTCACGAGGAGTCAATACCGTATACGGCATTTGTAACACCTTTTGGTCAATATGAATATTGTTACATGCCGTTTGGTTTGAAAAACGCCCCTGCGGTATTTCAAAGATTTATGGGTCTGGTACTGAAGGACTTGGTGGATAGCGGTAGGATTGTGGTGTATATGGATGACATAATGGTAGCAACTAAGACTTTGGACGAACATGTGAAGATTTTACGTGAGGTTTTACTATTATTAGGAAAGTATGAACTGAAATTGAATCTAGCGAAATGCAAATTTGGTTATCGGGAACTTGATTATTTAGGTTATCGTGTGAACGAGAAGGGGATTCAACCGAATAATGACCACATAAGGGCAATTCAGAACTACCCGATTCCTACAAATAATAAAGATATACAGCAGTGTTTGGGGTTATTCTCTTATTTCCGACGTTTTGTACAGAATTTTTCAAGAATAGCTAAGCCACTTACGGACCTTACCAAGAAGGATAGTACTTTTAAATGGACGGACTCTTGTACTGAGGCATTTTATAATTTAAGAGACATGTTAACTAGGCCTCCCGTGCTATCAGTGTTTAGTCCTTTCCGGGATACTGAGCTACATACAGATGCTAGCTCGCGTGGTTTTGGCTCGGTACTTTTACAGAAGCAGGAGGATGGGAAGTTCCACATTCAAAACAGCTTCCGATGCTGAGTCGATGCTTTCGAGCTGGAGACTCTAGCTATTGTATATGCATTAAGGAGGTTTAGAATGTTTTTAGAGGGCATCAAGTTTACTATAGTTACCGATTGTAACTCATTGGCCCTCACTCTAAGTAAGAAAGTTATAAACAACCGTATTGCGAGATGGGCCCTAGAGCTAGAGAACTATGACTACGACATACGACACAGGAAAGGTGAGATGATGGCCCATGTAGACGCCTTGAGTCGGGAGCCGGTCGCTGTAATTGTTGATGAGTCTGATGTTGACTTGAATATTCAGGTTGTTCAGAGTCGGGATGAAACTATACGGACTATGCGTGACGAACTGGAGAAGAGGGACGTGGACGGCTACTTTTTGGATAATGGTTTGGTGTTTAGACGTGGTCTACAAGGTCAGAGCCAGTTGTTTGTACCTGCTGAAATGGAAGAGAACATAATGAGATTAGTACACGAAAAATTCGGCCATATAGGAATTGATAAATGTCAAAATCAAATTCAAAAGCATTACTGGTTTACTAATATGAGGGAGAAGTTGAAGAAATTCACACGTAATTGCTTAAAATGTATCTATTACTCCGAGCCTAACAGCATTCGTAAGCGCAACTTATACAATATTGAAAAGAAACCGGTCCCATTTGACACTTTGCACATTGACCATTTTGGTCCGCTGCCTGCAATTAATTCGAAGCGGAAGCATGTACTAGTGGTTATAGATTCTTTTACAAAGTTTATAAAGTTGTACGCGGTTAATTCCCCAGGGACTAAGGAAGCTTGTTGTGCCCTTTCCAAATATTTTGAAAACTATAGTAGGCCTAGACGTGGAATTCGCCATAAATAATTCTCCTCATTGTACAACGGGGCAAACTCCGAGTGTGATGCTATTTGGGGTTGAACAACGGGGCAAAATTTTGGATGAGATCACCGAACATTTGGGTATAAGGTCTGAAAGGGAGAGCGTGGATTTAGGTGCAGTAAGGGCAGCCGCAGCGGTTGCGATTCAAAAGTCTCAGATGTATAATAAAAACTATTTTGATAAACATCATAGATCTCCCGTGATATTTGACGTAGGTGACTGGGTAGTTATGAAAAATGTTGATACTACGACAGGTGTCAACAAGAAACTTATCCCAAAGTACCGGGGACCCTATATGGTTCGGAGGTGTGTAGGTAATGATCGTTATGAAATAAGCGATGTAGATAATTATCAGGTAACACAGATACCTTACCACGGTATAGTGGACTCGACGCGTCTAAAGAGATGGCTGACCCCCAACCAAAAAGAGGGGAAGAGTCTGTCGAAATACAAAGGCGATGCTGAAAAATGTGTCCATCACGAGCTCTTGCATGACAATGTTGAATATGAGTCCTCTGATAGTGGAGGGATGGATTGAGGTTATGGCTAGCTACAATTGAGGTCAATTGTTCTGTCAGGTTGGTCGAAATTGTAATATTTTGTATATAGCAACCTTAGTTATTTGAATAACTTTTACTTCAATCCATCCGAAAAAACTATAAATTATTAATTTATATTAATTAATTTATAGTTATATATTTAATGAATATTATTAATTATTAATTGTTATTTGAATTTGTAATGAAATATACGTCGAAAAATAAATAACTGATATAAAATATATTGGAAATAAAAAAATCATTGGAAAACAATTTGAGTCGTCGTTTTAAAAACGTATTAATCCTATCCCCTCCTCTCCCTTTGCCTTCTAAATGACCCTATAAAAAATTAAATAAATTTTACATTTAATTACTCCTAACATTTATTTTTGGAGTTCTGTGGCAAAGGTGAAATGTCTCCCCCACGGCCCTTGCTAGAGAGACCCCGACAAAATACAGTTTTAATACCCCATTAATAATTGGACTCCATAAAGTATATATGTATATTCTTGATCACTGATGAAGTCTGAGACGATCTAGCAATGCTGTGGAAAACATGATATAGACTATTTTTGGACTCCGGCCCCTTTAGTGCGCGTTGACGCACGTTATTATATGCAAAAATAGTGTAAATATTGAACAATTTTTATTCCTAAATTTCAATTGTTATCCTGAAGAAGATATGCAGAGGATATCGAAATATTGATAAAAATAATCAATAAATAGTTTTAAAGTTACTATTTTATAAAAATAATCCTCAAGCTCAATATCATTACTTAAAATAAAAAACGAAAGGCTGAAAAATTAGAACAATAAATAGATGAATAAGTTATAAAATTTCCAAAAATTTAGTCGAATTTTATTCATAAATAGGCATACTTTCTAAATTAATTAATTTTTGGAAGAGTTTCTATAAAAAAATTTAACAAAAATGTGTTTTCTGGAGAAATACACACATATTTATATCATGCGATAAGTCTAAGTTTATGCTATTAAAGAACTGAAAATGTGATGCTGTTCACCGAAGTTATTGATTACAAGATTAGCTGCGATCACTCTCAATGTGCAAAAGAGAAGAAAATTTACTTCTGCCTTAAGTGAATTTTAAAGTTTTGAAATGCTAATAAACTTTTCTTTTTTCAGAATTCAGAAAGACATGATTAAAATTCCAAAGTACAAGTGAAAGTCAACATCAATTTTAAATATACAGCAGAGCAGAACATCTGTTTTTGAAAGCCACTACACCTTCACCAGCCACTACACTTATCAGCGTTGACTGATAAAAAAAACAAATTGAAATTTCGTTTCCAGGGTTGGAAAAATTAAATTTTTTTGGTACATGCAATATTTTGTAGTACATGTAATAAGCAAAATGGTTTCAAAATTCGAGTTTTTCTTAAACAAAACTACTTTGCATTGATAAAGAAAAATTTAAAAAATTTAAATTTCGCTTCCAGGGTTGGGAAATTAATTTTTTTTTTATACATAAAAGTAACCAAAAAGGCAATTGGCGTTGTTTCTTTTTGCTAATTTTAGCTGTTTTATAGTTCAGGAAGAACAAAATTGGTATTAAAATCTTAAAAAATCAAAATTTCGACTCCAGGGTTGGGCAAATGAAATATTTTATGGTACATGCAAGTGACCAAAAAGTTTAAAAATTTTACTTTTTTGTCAAGTAAAACTATGTTACACCTCACTAAGAATTGCATTGGTAAAAAAATAAAAATTCGCTTCCAGAGTTGGAAAATCGAAATATTTTTCGTACATAATAGTACATACATAAATTCAAAATTTTGTGCTTTTGGTGAATTAAACCTATTTGATATTTCAGAAAAAATTAAACTAGTATCAAAAAATTATAAATTCGGTTCCAGGGTTGGAAAATCGAAATTTTTGGTACATAAAAGTAACCATATAAGTTCCCAATTTTGGGTTTTTTCAGTGACTTAAACCTATTTTATACTTCGCTAAGAATTAAATTATTTTTGGCACATAAAAGTACATACATAAATTCCAAATTTTATACATCAGAAAAAATTAAATTAAATTTGTATTTAAAAATTAAAAATTCGGTTCCAGGGTTGGAAAATCGACATTTTCTGATTCATAAAAGCAGCCATTTTATTTGTTATTTTTAATTTTTATGCTGAATTATACATACTTTATATATCAGAAAGAAGTAAACTGGTATTAAAAACCAACAAAATCTAAAACACGATTCTACGGTTGGACAATTAGAACTTTTTGGGGTACATGAAACGGATTTTTTGTTTTGTTTGTAAATTAAATATATATAATATTTTCGAAAGACGTTCATAGGTATTAGATATAAAAAAAGCCAAACATTTAGCTTCCTAGCCGAAAAATTTAAACGTTTTCATAAGTATAAAAGTAACCGATAACATCATTTTGATTTTTTAATTAAACCTACTTTCTGTTTTAGCAAGAAAGAAAGAAGAATTACATCTGCGAAGGGTATTTAAGATTCGACACAGCCGAATATAGCACTTTTACTTGTTTTTATTTACCTTAGAAGCAGCAGTTTAGTTAATACTAAATAATATTATGCTTACCTAATATAAATATTTCCTTCACTAAAACGAACACGAAATAAAAAATTCATACAAAGTTTAAAATACTGTTTCATAACATTAATGTTCCCTCTTTAATCAAACAGATGACAGTACGACTGATAACAACGTTACGATAAGCTCTTATCTTCATTTCATTTTAATATTCACCAAAATTTGCAAATCTTATACACATATAAGTTTTATTATCATTCTACAAGCGTTAAGATTAAATTTAAAACCAACCAACTTAAAGTTTGCGACTTAAGAACCTCAAGGTAAACTCAGCTGGTGCAGCGGCAGCAGCAGTAAAAAAAATCTAAAGTCCCTTAACATAATTATGCGAATACTTCGTACAGATAACAAACATCCATTTCGAAAGTGTTGGGGGTAAAAGAGCTAAAACGCGTCATATGCACGTTAAAGTACAAATGCAACGATGATCATAAAAATGACTGAAGTAAAGCAAAAGTACTCGCAAAAACAGAAAGATTAAAAACAAGAAATGCCAACCAAGGATATTTTTTACGATGCTACAGTCTGGCAAGCATTAGAGGAAAAGGAAAAAGCAAAAATGCACAATGGTGAACAACTGACTATGAAGTTGTTTGAAAATACATTTCTTTTAAAATACTCGTAAGATCTCTGAAGAACAAAAAAAAAAAAATTCTATCCAATCGATTTAAAAATTAACTGCGATTTTTAGATTTACTAAAGCTGAACTTGAAGTGACAAAAGAATCGGTTCGTTCATTATATTTACATGTACTAGCAGCATACAGTGATACCTAATTTGTTGCTCGTTTAATTGCCTCAATATTATTTGACAATTCGGATAACTGCCTGAAAATTAAACTAACAGTGTATGATACCTAATTGTTGTTCGCTTAATTGCGTCAATATTATTTGCCAATTCGGATAAAAAGCTAAAATCGCAGCGTAGGATTTTATCTAATTTGTTGTGCGTTTAACTGCCTCAATATAATTTGACAGTTCGGATGGTTGCCTTAAAGGTTAATCTCCCAGCATAGAATGTTACAAAAATTTTTTTTTGCCTTAAAGACTAAAGTTGCAGCATAGAATGACGAATAAATTGTTGTTCGTTTTATTGCCTCAATATTTGGATTACTGCCTCAAAAATAAAACTCCCAGCATAGAATGTTATCCAAATTGTTGCTTCAATATTATTTCACAGTTCGGATAACTGCATTAAAAAATTGAGCGCCCAGCAAGGATATTACCTAATTTATTGCTCGTTTAAATGCCTCAATATTATATGTCATTTCGGATAACTGCTTTAAAAAATATAATCCCAGCATAGAATTTATCTAGAATTTTATTCTTTTAATTGCCTCAATCTTGGAATGATACCTAAATTGTTGTTCGTTTAATTGCCTTTGACAAAAGGGATAACTGCCTTAAAAATTAAACTCGCTGCATATAATTTATGTTCATTTAATTTACTCAATATTATTTGACAACAAAACTGCAAATTTAATGTTTTGAAGCTCAGCCTATTGCTTTAAAACAAACCTTTTAAGTTAATTCAATATTTTCTGTATACAGATAAATATTTCTCTAATTATTTTACAGAGATGTTTAAGCGCAGTAATTTAAAACCGAATTTCTTTAAATAAATTGCCAAAAAAAATGGCAAATACATATATACTTCAACATCAGGCCCATGGTGCCATTGTCTTCACTTCCCATTTACAATAATATGGCAATGTTTGATTGCTATTAACGTCACAGTGTTAACGGCTCAAAGTACATACGCTAGGAAAAAGTCACGGCATAACAACTAACAAAATTGAACTTTATATGAGTTACGATTTTACGAGCTTTTTTCTCAAACAAAAATTGCAAGCAAAAACTTAAAATAATAAAAATGAAAACAAAACTTAAGAATGAGCTACCAAGACAAAAGGTGGCGCAGTAATGCCTTGAGGAGCGGCCATTAAAAATGAACTGCAAACATTCAAGCCAAATCGATGGCCATTGTTCTTAAGACTGAACTACTAAACACTGCTACCAGTTTATTATTATTATTATTCGTCACAACCTATTTTTATTTTTTTGGATTTGTCTTCTATGTTTTTTTGCTTCTTGCAAACTAATAAAATAAATGCTCTGTATTTTGTGCATGCGGAAGCGTAACAGTTAAATTTTTCATTGCTTTACACCATTAGGAATTTTTATAATCAAAACGTTTTTTCGCAACTTGTCCAAATATTTATGTAAAAAGCGATGTAATCACTCAGTTGAGATGCCTCAGTCACTATATGAATTTTTATTCTCAGACCCACATAGTTGAGATTTGTTATTTTGGGACTCTAATTCAGAAAAGCTGAATAGATTCTATTGGTTTTTATTGAATTTTTAGGATTTTGAGAGGTTTGCAATATCTTTTTTTCTGGCTAAACGTTTAAAGATTTTACATATATTTTTTCTGTAAAAGCAAATTACATAAATATATATTTACAGTCTTTGGAAAGATGATATATTGACAGTTGCTGTTTAGAAAAAACAAGTAAAAACGTTATATTCGACCGGGTCGAATCCTAAATACCCTCCAAATATTTAGTAAGTAAATTTAAAATGTTTAACTTTTTGGGACAGAGTTCCTTTAAGACATCTCTGTCCCCAATTTTAAATCTCTCTTTTGACAGAGTCATTCCGGCAAGGGCCTTGGAGGAGACGTTTCACCTCTGCAAGATCCCTTACGAGGGTGTATAGCACATCCCAACTTGTCCAGGAATGTCGCAGGGCCCTTGATGGACATGCGGGGCATTCACGCATAACCTTGAACTGGGTGCGAGGGCATGGGACCACCATAGGCAACATTAAGGCGGATGAACTGGCTAGGAGAGGAACCGCACGTCAGGAGGCCGACACTGAGACGCTTTGATGCTGCACTATTTTAATTGCCTCAGGACAGGTGATTCAGAGAATCCACCTGCGAGATATCAAGAGTTTTATGTCCCCGCCTGGACTCTAGGAGGACAAAGGATCTTTTGAATTTGGCAAGAGATCATTTGCGCAATATGGTAGCCACACTTACTGGTCACTGCGACTATTGGTCCAGCTGCAATGACGAGTAGGAGGAAGAGAGCATTACAAATTTCCTCTGTCTCTGTCCTACTCTGGAAGAGCAGCGCTTACGGTCTCTGGGCAGTACACGTTTTAGAGACATTTCGGATCAGAGGAACCTGAGTTTCTTTATTAGGAGCAGTGGCTGGCGTGCACGACCAAGAAATTCTCTCTCTCTTGTTCTATCTTCTGGTTATTTTATCTACCTAAGCTTCGACTATCTTTTCCGAAAGATCCGAAGTACGGTTCCAGAGCTGGAAAGCTTACACCTATTTCTCGACGCAAATTTATAGCAAAAATCAATTATTTTTTTTAATGTTTTTAAATAAAACCTACTTCGTGCTTTGGGAAGCCTCAACGGTCTATTAAAAACTAAAAAAATAAAAATGTTTTTCCAGGGATGGGAAATTAAAATTTTTTTTCGGCCTATTCCGTATTTTGTAGTACATGTAGTAACTAAAATTGTTAAAAATTTCAAGTTTTTCTTTAACAAAACCACTTTATACGTCAAGAAGATTTGCATTAGCCAAAAAAAAATTTAATTCAAAATTTGCTTCCAGGGGTGGGAAATTGAATTTTTTTATACATGAAAGTAATCAAACAGGCAATAAAAAATTAGCAAATTTTCGTAAATAAAACTACTTTATACCTCAAGAAGCGTTGCACTGATAAAAAAACAAACAAAAAGAATTAAAATTTCTTTTCCAGGGTTGGAAAAATTAAATTTTTTTTGGTACATGCAATATTTTGTAGTACATGTAATAACCAAAATGGTTGCAAAATTCGAGTTTTTCTTAAACAAAACTACTTTATACCTCATAAAGATTTGCATTGATAAAGAAAATTTAAAAAATTTAAATTTCGCTTCCAGGGTTGGGAAATTGAAATTTTTTTTATATATAAAAGAAACCAAAAAGGCAATTGACGTTGCTTTTTTACTAATTAAAACTATATTTATAACCTATATGGTTATAAATATTTGGGTTTTCTTAAATAAAACTCCTCCCCCTTTGCCTCCTAAATGATCCTATCAAAAAAAAAAAAAAAATTTTTTTAAATTTTTTTACATTTATTTTTACAGTTTTATGACAAAAGTGAAATGTCTCCCCACAGCCCTTGCCAGAGCGACACTGCCGAAATACAGTTTTAATACCTTCCAAAGAGAGTTGTACCCTATAAATTATATATATTCTTAGTCAGTGATGAAGTCTGAGACGATCTAGCAATGCTTATACGTCCCTCTGTGGAAAACATGATATAGTCTATTTTTGGACCCCGTCTCCTTTAGTGGGCGTTGTCTTACGATATTATATGTTATATTGTAAATTTTTTATTTCTTAAGCCTATAAGAAGTTGAGATGCTCTCTGATCATGTAGTGATGAAACGTGAACATTGGGTACAATGTCTTAAAGGAACTCTGTCCTACCAAGTTAAACATTTTAAATTTAATTACTAAATATTTGGAGGGTATTTAAGATTCGACCCGGTCGAATATAACGTGTTTACTTGTTAATCTTACATTTTTCCTTATCTCTCTTTGGATGTGCTTGGGAAAACGAAGAATGAAAATGCTTTTTCGGTTTAATATTGTAATATTTAATAATTTTCCCTGTGTGGCTACTTTTGTGTTCCAAAAAATGTCTGGAATCGAAATCGAGTTTTTAAGTTTTTCTTTTATTTTTTACATGAAAATAATTCTTCCATAAAAAAGGATTAATACACCAAATAACTAAAAGTAGAGACTTATTGTGTATTTTTATGTAAAAAAAGTCCGTTTTCCAAACGGGATCAAAATGTTTGGTTTTGTTTTGTTTTTAACAGCAATTTAATTTTTAGTAAAGCATAAAATAGTCTTACTTAAAAAGCAAATTTAGTGACCTTTCATATATTTATTTACGCCAATGGACTATAATGTCCTTTCAGGCAATAACAACATAACTTAATCTAAAAATATACTTAACAAGATCCTATTTTCTAATAAAATTTTAAAATTATATACAGATAATGAGAATTCTATACATAAAATATTATTCATATTATTTAAAGTACACAATGTTCGAATGTGTCGAAATATAAAATAACTGATTATATCTAAGGGTTCTGGAGGGTATAATTAAGTTTAACAAGTAATTACAGTCAATTAGACCATTAATCAAATTATAAATCATCATGACAGAATAAATAGTTCTTCTTAAATAAAGTGGCTTTAGCCTAAAAGCAGGCAACGAGCATATTAGGATGTTGATAGCAACATTATATTAGAGTTACGAAGAGCTCACCTTTGTGCACGAAAAAATAATTGAATTGTCCAACCCTGGAATCGAAATTTGTATTTTTTAAATATTTGATAGCAATTTTATTCTTCCTAATTAAAAGATAGAAAAAAATTTATATAACAAAAAATAATTGGCCATTCCTGAAATCAACATTTTTAATTTTTTAGCTTTCAATACAAATTTAATTCCTTTCAAAGTTTCAAATAACTAAAAAAAAAATACCAAAAATAATTAGTTTTTGACAGTTAATTTTGTGTCCACAAATAGCTATAAGCTTCCCTGCTCTGAAACCGTATTTTGCATTTTTCCGAAATTCAAAACCACTCTATTTAAGTTCACTTCCAATACTTCCGCGTACAGACTGATTAACGGGCATTTCTCATTCGTCATCGATATAATATAAGGACTCAGAATATATATACTTTATGGGGTCCTATATTAATATTGAGGAAATTACACACGAAATGACAAACCAATATACATACATATATCTTTCCACTTTTTTGTGAAGGATATAAAAAAACAGTGCAGCTACATTTAATTTTAGTGCTGTCACTTTGATATATAAAAATAAAAGCGTTTATTATAAATCTATTTATATATGGAAACAAAATTAAAAACAAATCAATTTATTTGTTTATAGCTCTTTATTGTTTTTGCATTTTTAATAAATGAGTTTATCATTTTGAAAGTGCTCTAACTCACGTTTTTTACCGATAAAGGCTGTCAAGATATACCAAATTAAGGCTTAAGTATCATTGCATCCGGAACTTAAAAAAATTTAATTTTTACTCGAAAAGTCAGACACAAAATTTAAAAATTTAATAACGCTCACAATGGGTGAATAAATTTTATATACGTAAAATTTATGTACCAAAATGAAGCCATTTTAGAGCACTTTCAAATGATGTCCATATGGTTTACATGTGTTCCATAGCCTAGCAGTTATAACGATTAAAAAATAAATATTTTTAACCTCGTAAGTCCGTACAATTCCATTCTATCCTATTCTGGATCTACTTCGCTTTTATTTTCAACAAAAACAATTTTAAACCTTAATTTATTTAAGCTGTGCTACTTGTTTATACGCGCATTCACCGGATGATCCATCATAATATTAATAATTGCTTCTTTACAGTCCAACTTAAATTACGAGGCACGTAGAATCCGTCATACGTTATGCGTCGCCTTTTTTAACTGGCATAAACTTATTGACGGAAAAGGCTGGCACAATGAGTACTTTGTGGACGGATATTAAATTGTATGCTCCCCATTTTATTTATTTATGTTAAATTTATATATATTTTATAAAATTTTTTTTGTATATTATTTAATTTTTCCTGACCACACAATACAAAAAATTAATTAAAACAATCTGAAAAATTCATCGATTTCTGTCAAAGTATTCAACGTACGGTAAAAGTTAAAATTTGGCCAACTTTCGTACTTTGCTTTGACTCAGAAGTACTGGATGTGACAACTCACATAAGGAAGCATATATTTCAACTCAGCTGTCAGTTGAAAAAGGCGACGTATAACGTATGACGGATTCTATGTGTCTCGGCCTTTTTTCCGCTGAGCTTTAACGCTGAAATGCCATACCTAAACAAAAACGGCAACGTTATGTCAAAAAACAGGGTTATCAAACAAACAAATTAAACAACCCTGATTATTTTAAGAGCTGGACGGACGACATTTGTGATTTTGTTATTGAAATTTTGTATAAATTATAAACGTGCATACATATGAAAGTATATAATCATATTGGAAATATTTTCTTACCTCCATTTTTTTTCTTTTATGATTTGTTTCACATTCGTATATATTTGCTTTTTTTGTTTGTTTCCAATGGTATTCTTTTGCAACTAACTTCATTGTGAACCGTTCTGTCAAAATCGGATTTTCCAATAGCAAAGCGTTGCCGTTGCGTTGCCGCCGCGTTATTTCGGTATGCTCCATACAAAATGTTTAGACATGAGAACTTTTGACAGCTAAAAAACGCTTGCCGCTTTTGTTTAGGGATGGCAGCAGGGCTGCCAGAAATGCCGATTTATCGGCATTTTGACGATTTTTTACTCCAAAAATTTCAATATGCCGATTTGCCGATTTTACCCCTAAAAAATGCCGAGTTTTTAATAATAGTGTGGAACATCTTTTATTATATAATTCTTCTTTTAATAACAATTCAATTGCCTTGTTGTAGGTGTGCACGAAATTCCGATGTTACTTAGAAAATAAAACTTTAAAAGAAGGAATTCTTTATTCTAAAGATTATTTGAAAATGAAAAACTCTAATTGCGAAATAAATAACGATTTAATAAAAATGTCAAAATCTAATATATATGATTGATTTATGAAAACCACATTATTTCCAATTTTTGTATTATATTTACGAATTTTGTTCAAACATTCTAGGATAATATTCTAAATTTTTAATTGTATATTGTAACTCCTATTTTAGAACCTACGAGTAGAGTTAATTTTTAGGATATTCTGAAATATAATAGCAAAATTTTGAAATACTATTGGAAAAGACGTATATATTTTAATTGGAACGAAGTTCCTTATGAGACGTTGCGGAGGGGTACCCTAACCGGGAAGAAACGTCCGTAACGTAAGATATTTTGTTTCTAACTCAATGTTTAAGACGTATAAGTAATACAATTCCATACAAACAATTATTAATTATACGCAGCCGGGCTGTGACAGAATTCAATTTCGTTTGGGAACAAAACTGATTCTGTATTTTCGTTGATCGGCGAAAAGAAAAATCCTAATAAAAAATGTATACCCGAATAATTATTTTCTTTATACCTCGAATAGAACTTAAAATTACTATTTTTATAATAAGGAACTGAGTTCCTATCCGGTGTCCCACGACACCACACATCTTTTTTAATTATTTTATACTGTTTTATAAAAAGCAAGTTGATCTTATGTATTTTTTTTAAGTAAAAGTCATTCTAAATGAATAAAATAATAAATCGTTTCTTTTAAATTGCCAATTGGGGGATTAAACGAAACCCCAAAATAATTTCAAAACTTGTGAGGTGCAAATTTATTGATCTATACATGCTGTTTTATGTATAATATTTAATAAATTATATTGAATTGTTTTTGTTTATATTTCAAAATAAGTTTTTTAATTAATGCCGATTTTTTGCGGATTTTAAGAAATGAAAGTGCCGATAATGCCGATTTTTTTTGGGAAATTTGCTGAATTTTCACGAAAAATTTCTGGCAGCCCTGGATGGCAGCTAGTTAATTTCAACACCTCAGATAACTGTATAGATTTACGGTTCTTCTGAGGAATTTTCCGTGGTTAACTACGTTGTTACTTCCTATATGAAAGCATAGGTCGTGTATAGTCAGTTACTGTAACGGAAGAAAATACGGTTAAATACCATCGCCGACATATTGTCTGAACCACCCTGTCGGTATCTGTGTACCAAATACTTTGCAAATTTAATTTGTAAAGTATTTCAACAAATAAAATAAATAATTTCTTTTTATTTATATGCGACTTACGACGCGTTATTTAGTTAAAAAGTTCTCCACTTACAGAATTGACTAGGATAAATAAAAATTCGTTTCTTTTCTTCAATTTAAAACCAGTTGACATTTATTATTATTATTTTTTTTATTAATTGTATTTTCAAGTTTGGTTCTAAAGTTTTTTTAATATATAATAATTTTTTATAGTTTCAGTTTTACTCAATACACATTTAATAAATTATTTAATTAATATTAAGTTGTTATTGCTTTAACGTTGAGTTTATTTTGTTTTACAACTATAAAACGGGTTTTATTAAGAGAAATTTCTATTTAGATTATATAAAGCTACAAAATAACAAGTATTACACGTTCTAAAGACAAATACGGTTTGGTTTTTATATGATTAATAATATTATCATTTATTTGCTAAATACTACTATGACGTTTAAAGTTTATGTTTTTGTTAACTTATTGATTTACAAATTTTATATATTTATGTTTACATATATTTACAAATATTTCCGTACAAAATAATTCTAAACTTTAATTTTGAAATAGGAATAAAAATAACAGCCAAAAATCAACTTTAAATAAATTCACAACTTTTTTCTGTTAGTTTATAAGAATAAAAACTAAAATTTTTGGTTAAAAAACTGTTTACTAAACGCATGATTTTTTTGTTTGTTTGTAATTCAAAAGTTTACATGCGCTTGTATGCTTTTCTGATTTTTGGGTTGAATATATATGACTTGATTCCACAGTACAACCACAGCCAATCGTATTAATAATAATTTCAAAACTAAACGAGTTTTATTGTACGTTTTCAAAATTTTGGCAATCAAATTTTTTCAAAGTATTTTTCGATTTAAAGAGTACCGATCCACGTAAATAAATCGTATATGTATCTTCAGCAATTAGACTAAGTAGTGAAGTAACGCATAGAACAAAATAACAATAGACTAATAGAACAGAAGATCTCTCTGCAATCTTCCAATATATCTGCCATACAAAGTATTGAAAGGCAGTGATACTATTTAGAAACCATTTTAAAATAACTAGTGTTTTGAAGCAAAGAAGACAGCACGTCAGCTGAACAGTATTTCTTATTTATGTTTCAATGAATGATACTTCCGCTAATATGTGCCTTCACCCATAATATATTCAATTTCGCAATTTTCAGGGGGTCACATACTTACACACACACACACACATTCAGACACAGTGACGGGTTCTCAGGAGTGATGAAAACTCAATCTTTCCAACACGGGGTAAACGCAAGAAGTTCCCACTTTTTCTTTAGTATTCAATTTTCTTAGCGGAGAAAACACGTTAAGAAGAACAATTTTATAAATTATTCTGATGAAAATGGGATCGATTACATTACAAAACTACAACAAAAGTTTTAACAAAATAACAAAAAGAGCTTAAGTGCTAACAGAATTCTTCGCACAAAAATGTTTTTAGGATATTTTATAATCTTCTACACATATACTTACAAACTCATATAAACTGGTGGCCTGGGTATAGTTCTATTACCCGGTTTTCATGCAACTACTCTTGAAGTAATTTTTAATTTATTTTTTAGATCTATAGCTTATCACTCAATATCTTAATTATGTCAATTAGTTCTGTATAATAACAACAGCTCACCTGTTTTGTGACAGGTGCTCTTCCCTCTACGCATATTTCTTTTAGGCGTAAACGATCAAAAATATTTGCAAATTTAAATTTTTACTACTTAAATGGGGAGGTTTGACACCGTTCCGATTGGGGGTCTGGGTCGAGTCTCACAGTACGGCTGATTTGCGCAATTTCATAATTTCAATTTCAAAATGATGTGATTTGGCTCCGTCTGGGGGGTTACGTTAAAGATCGTGACTACCCGCAGAATCTCCCATCGTTGGATCATTTGCAAACCACCGTTCGTCAACAATACCCGAAATACCACTCGAAACGAATGAAAAAGTTGTCTGAAAATTAAAGTGGCTGTGCTTAAATACCAGCTTTTCAAATAATATGCAAACCATGGCCACATGTATTTTATATCCTTACCAGTAAAGAGAGCCCCGAATTGAACGCAGAAAGTATTACTTGCAATAGAATGATTGCAATTAATAATTTAAAAACATCACCCAAACAAAAATTTAAGTATTTGCGCGAATAATAAGTCACCTTGAACTTGATAAAAGGATACTGTGTCAAGGACTACAAGTCACAAGCTAAGAAACATTAGCATCTCATTAATATTTCTAATTATCATAACTTTGTGGCCTGCCATTTGTCCACCCATCAGCAACATCATAAGGAAAATTTTATTAACACTTGAATAAGCAAATTATTGCAAATTAAGACAGTAAAACAAGTAAATCGCTATAAAAGCATCTCCTGCAAACTTAAGCAGGCACTTCTAATTCAAATCTAATCACAGTCGCATCGTTTCAAAAACTAACACTTTAAATATGTTTTTAACTCCACTACCAACATCTAACAACAAATATTATTCCACTTTGCTATTTTGTGCAGTAATTTTTTCACTTTGCTGTCAATGCTGTTATGCCAGAATGCACCGCTCTTCGCTAAATCTCAATCCAAATACACCATGTCTTCCTAAAAACGTGGAATACAAATGGCGTCCCTGTAAAAGTGGTGGGTATGTTGCTGACAATCCTTATCCACAAAACTGCAGCGATCGCTATATTTGTTATAAGGGTCTGAATGAGCAGTGCAACCATGAAGAAAAATGTGCGGATAATGCGATCTGTACGGCGTGTGGCATTTGCCAGAAATGCGACAGTGCTGACAACTGTTCGGAGTTCGAGCTGTGCCCCAACTATGCCCCATATGGATATCAAACCATGCATTTTATTAAACGTTTCTTGCAAAAGCGATTTGGTAAAATAGGCAGCCAATAAATATTGGGAATATTGTAAGTGAATGTGAGGTGATATAAAAATATGGATCTTATCTATTTATTAATTAAGTTCTATTATGGAAAATTTAATCCCGCTGCTATGAAAATTTATTAAAAAATCTATTAAAATGTTGTTTGAAAAGAAATCAATAAAATGTTTTGTTGTCTAACATCAAATTGCAAATTGAAATCAACTATACCCATAGTTGATTTCAAATTGTTTCTAATGTGAAAAATTATTTCTGTAGAAAAATCTTTCTATTATTCGAGCTGTACAGTGTAAATTACTAAGGTCGTGTTTCTGAGATGTGGCTTAAGATTAATCTTAGTTTTATGTATTCTGAAACTCTTTTTTTTCCGGCGACAATCACTGAGATCTCAGAAACCCAGCCTAAGTTGAAAAGTAGTAGTCAAGCTTAAAGCTACATCCACATCTATCAAATATTTGAGGAAATAAGCGTAACTACTATTTTCGACAAACGTTTCTTTAGTAATTCTAAATAAAAACACGACCATTACCAACAGCTTAATTTTAAGGTAATTTTTTGGTTATAAAATGAAAAGATCAACGTTTTCTAGTCAATAATTATTTTCTCTACTTAAAAAACATACTTGGATCTTATTATATATTCGCACTTTCTTATATTGGCGGTATTCAGTGAAGACGGTCTTGTACTCAACACAAACAAAATACATTAGCCCTATTCACAATCTTGTGCTAATGGTGTTGCATTATTACATTTTCACATTGAGATATTAGTTGAGAGTATTTTCAATGCACAAAAAAATAATAAAATTAAACTCTTCATAACAAATAAAAATCCATTTTTATGCGTCTTTTTATGACGCAAAATAAAACTCGGGTTTTGATCTTTTATTTTAAAAATAACTCTTAATTATGGAGTTAAGAGCATTTTAAGAGTTATTACGAATATTTTTGTAAATTTTTCGGTAACTGGTTTAAATTAATATACCCGTCATTTTGAGATAGATACTTTTATTAGCAACACTTCCAATTGAGAAGTAAAAATACCACTTTGATTTAAAAATTTCATAAAGTCATATGTTTGTTGTAAAATAATAGCGCGAAAATTTAGTGTGCCGTCATAATTTAGTGTGCTATTTAAAAATTCGGTCAGCTGATAAGAAAATAACACATTTCTAATTATTTGCCATCAAAGTAGTAAGAAATTGTAATATTTGTAAAATCTTCTAAAAACTCTACTTTTATACATATAAAACTATAAAATTTGTCTTGAAATAAATTTGTGTGCGCCACCAAGTGGAAAAACGTGGCTGCCGGTTATATAAATTTAGGTTGGGTTAACAGGGTGCTGGTAAAGGAGAAAAAGTGAGTCCAGCCCACTTGGGTCCATTTGATTTGATCACTTTGTGATACCTGTGTAGAAGAAGTAAAATGGTTTGAGTGAGGGAGGGAAGAAGGGAAATAAAGAATAAAATTTGTTTGAGGGGCAAGAAGTATTAGAGGAAGAAACTCAGGTTTTTCAGTATAACTGATATCTCCGATATATCTTTGAAGCGTGTTCTACCCAGAGATTGTAGACGCTGCTCCTCCAGAGAAGGCCAGAGGCAGAGGAAGTGTGTAATACATTCTACCTCCTCGTCATTGCAACTGGAGCAGTAGTCATTATAGAGGAGACCCATGCGTCTGACGTGGACCCCAAAAGTACAGTGTACAGTGAGTGTGGCCACATAGTGCGTAAATGACCTTTTGCGACATTCAAAAGATCCTTTGTCCTAAATATTAGAGTCTAGGCGGCGCATAAAACCCTTGATATCTCGCAAGCAGTATCTCCTGAGCTAATTCTAGTAATGCAGCATTAAAGCATCTCCAGCAAGATGAGAGCAGAATCTCACTTAGACGGTCAATTAGTAGTTCATACGCTTTAACGTAGCATATAGTGGTCCCATGCCATCGTACCCAGTTTAAGGTGATACGTGAATGCCTTGAAAGTCCGTACATAAGTTTAAGAAGCAAAATTTTTCATTGGTGTATTTTTGTACCTTGCGGTTTAATTTTCTTTTAATTATTTTTATGCTACAAAAACTTTAGTTAATGTACAGAAAAATAAAGTGTTGACTTTTGTTAAACATTTTTTTCTTGTGTTATATCAGTAACGACGGTAGTCGCCGTCTCGAGTAAAGTGTTTGAAATGTTTGACTCAGATTCTGGAATTATTTTAAACATACTTCAAAAAGTCTTATAATTGTGGATAAAAACCGCGACAAAACAGTTCTAAAATAATATGACTTTATGACAATATGAGTAATTAGCACACTTTGCGATTACCTAAATATTTTTCCATATGGCAATCTGGAAATGATGTAGACTGGCAAGTTTTGTTAACAGACAAATTTTTTTTAGAAAATGGCGTAGCAATAAAACTGTACCATTTACTTATTCCTGCTTCACACTGCTGTGTATCGCAACTCTGCACCCCACTGATATGGAAGAAAACATATACAATTTATGTACTATCTCCTTCTGTCTCGCAGAAAAATCAAAAGTTCAGCAGCAAAACTCGGCATGTATGAACTGGAACTTAGAGCCGTTTTCAACTTATAAAGTTTTCTTTATGGTGATAAGGGGCTGGGAACACACTTTGATGCTCTCGAAATCTTACCTCCCTCTTTCGTTGTTTATACATATTTATTTTTTGTTGTTGTTTAATAACCACTGATTAAAAATTTAAAAGAATATCGAAAAGACTTTGTCCAATTAAAGTTTGCATCTGCAAAAGTTAAATAAAGTTTAAAAGAATATTGAGAAGATTGTCAAAGTGAATTTGTGTCAATGCAATAGTGCTCTTGCAATCCTCTGAACTGACAGTTTACCTTCAGGTAAGAATTTTTAATTGTCATTACGTTCTCAGATCTTGCAATATTGTAAGATCTAAAAACTAAAACACGCTTTCTTTACATACATCTTCATGAAGGTATGCATATAGTCAGAATTGAGATATTTCCCCAAATTTATCTGGTAGCACTGGTTGTGTGCAAAGCGGATAAATTTGATAAGGTGGCAGCACGTTGGCCATAAATAAAATAACAAAGATACGACCATGGTGAAATAAATATAAGGTGGCTGCGTTATGCCAGATGACAGTTTTTTGCTCAACCCATGGTGAGCCTACATTGCTGTCAAGTTTTTGTGTACGACAAGTGCTCCTTGTGTTTGTATATGTCAGCGTCATTAGTAATTGTGCAGCAATACAATTGGGGGATTCACACCGTAGTCATAAAGTCATAAGTCATAAAATAATAGCACGAAAAATATGACTAGTGTGAAAAACCCGTCATAACATAGTAATCAATCAGCAGCTGCCTTTATGTAAGCTGAATACATATTTTTCGCGGCGCCATACGGACAAACGTTCAGTAGCTGCCAGCTACGTAAGTTAAACGAGAAAAACTTTTCAATTGTGTGTATTTAGTTTTTACGATTTAGTTCTCTTTTAATTTTTTTTATGTTATAAAAATGCGATTGAATGTGCAGAGTTATAAGAATGAATAATTTTTTAGCCGTTTCTTAGTCGTGAATCATATATACATAAGTAACGGCGGCAAACATATACATTCGCCGTCTCGCCTATAGGTTTTCAGCCGTTCGACTCAGATCTCTGGAGTTATTTTATGACAAAACAAAAACATACCTGAAAGAGTGATATAATTTTATGACTTTTTTGTATGCAGCACAACAACAACTTAAGGTGGTCTAAAATATTATAACTTTATAACAATATGACTAAATAGCACGAAGTGTGAATACTCCAATTATGTAGTAAAAATAGGAGCAAATTGTGCAAGGGGCATTTTATTTGCCATGTTCTAGCATTGATTCGCCTTGGGTAAGTGATCCGATAGCCCAAATGAGGCCCTTTAATCCAATAAATTATAGACTTTTAATTTTGTCATTGTTTTTATTATTAGTTAAACTGATTTGTTTTTATTAATTCGTATATTGTTCAATTGAGATCGCACACATACAATTAATTTATTAATTTTTAAGTTTGTACTTTAAAGAAAAAAGAAATAAATCGCATTAATGACTTTGTTTTTAATTGCTACATCTAATTTTGCTCTGTACTAAGTATATGTATATTAAACATTTTGTAGACATTTTATTTAAAGTTCATTTAATTTTTACATTTATCAAAAAATTTATTATTTTCTACTATAGTATGTTTATATATTATATTAATAGTAAACTAATTTCTTTAAGTGTTTGCAAACATATTTGGTTTAATATTTATTCCATAATTCCTGTAAAATTAAAATATTAATTATAATTATTTTATATAAAATAGTAATTATATTTGTTGCTTTTGTTTTACTTCGCAGTGGTAAATAGTTTGAAGAATAATTAATTTATTGCAATATTTTTTATTTGTTTTCTTATTATTTTATTAACAACTGCTAAATATAAATGTATTTGAAGGACCCGTTCTTATGCACTTAAACACACACCTTTATAGTTTAATCATCTCTGAAAAGAGAAATATTAGGAAAAGTTATTAGTCGTTAATAATAGAATATTAAACAATCAAGTCGAAAATATGACTTAAAAATAACACAAAATTTTTAAAATTTATAAACACAGTTGAAATATTTTTCATAAGATAATTTATGTTTATTCAGATATTGTCACAAATTAATGTTTCAACACATTTTAGTTTTGGCGGCTTAGAGCCGAGGCACATAAAATCCGTCGTACGTTATGCGTCACCTTTTTTAACTGACAGGAGTGTACCGACGGAGAAGAAAAAAGTTGCTTTTACCCATTTTATTTATTTAACTTAAATTTATTTGTTTTATACAATTTTGTATATATTATTTAATTTTTCCTGAACACGCAATAAAAAAAATACAATCAAAACAATTTGAAAAACTTACTGATGTCTGTCCAAGTATTCAACGTACGTCAAAAGTTAAAAGTTGGCCAACTTTCATACTTTGCGTTGACGCACAAGTGCTGAATATGACAACTCACATAAGAAAGCATGTATTTCAACTCAGTTGTCAGTTGAAAAAGGCGACGTATAACGAATAACAGATTCTATGTGCCTCGGCCCTTAGACACAACTCCATGTACCTGCTTTTCATAAGAAATTTTCTTATGAAAATTAAATGGATTCATATCAACACAAATTTTTGTTTTGCTCTTCGTATACGTTTTTATACCCTTCATAAAAAAGTAAAAGGGTATATATAGGTTTGTCATTCCGTGTGTAATTTCTTCGATATCAATATAGGACCCCAGAAAGTGTATATATTCCCAGGGGTGGGAAATTGATTTTTTTTATACGTGAAAGTAATCAAAAAGGCAATTGATTTTTTTTTTGCTAACTAAAACTGTCTTATATTTTAGGAAAAACAAAATTGGTATAAAAAATTAAAAAAAAAAATCAATATTTCGAATCCAGGTTTGGACAAGTGCAATATTTTGTAGTCCATGAAAGTGACCAAAATGGTTACAAATGTTAAGATTTTCTTAAATAAAACTATTTCATGCCTCATTAAGAGTTGCATTGGTAAACAAAAAACAAACAAAAAATTTAAATTTCGTTTCCAGGGTTGGGAAATTGAAATATTTTTTCTATATAAAAGTAACCAAAGAGGCAATTGACGTTGTTGTTTTTGCTAATTAAAACTGTTTTATAATTCAGAAAGATCAAAATTGGTATTAAAATCTTAAAAATTCAACATTTCGACTCCAGGGTTGGACAAATGAAATATTTTATGGTACATGAAAGTGACCAAAAAGCTTAAACATTTTAATATTTTGTCAAGTAAAACTATGTTACACTAAGAATTGCATTGGTAAGAAAATAAAAATTCGCTTCCAGAGTTGGAAAAATTAAATTAGTATTAATATATTAAATATTCGGTTCCAGGGTTGAAAAATCTAAATTTTTTGGTACATAAAAGTACCCACATAAATTCCAAATTTTGTTTTTTAGTGAAGTAAACCTATTTTATACTTCAGGGAATATTAAATTGGTATTAAAAATTCGGTTACAGGGTTGGAAAATCGAAATTTTTCGCTACATAAAAGTAACCATAAAAGTTCCCAATTTTAATTTTTTGTGGATGAAATCTTTTTTATACTTCGGGAAGAATTAAATTGGTATTAAAAACCAAAAAAATCTAAAAGGCGGTTCTACGGTTGGACAATTAGAGCTTTTTGGGGTACATGAAACGGATTTTTACTTTTTGTTTTTAAGTTAAACATATTTAATATTTTTGTAAGACGTTCAGAGGTATTAGAAATAAGAAAAGCTAAACATTTAGCTTCCTAGCCGAAATATTTAAACGGAAAATATTACATCTGTGAAGGGTACAGCCGAATATAGCACTTTTACTTGTTCTTATCTATTTTTAACTCAAACTTAAAATTTTCAAACAACCGTGGAGCAATTTTATTCATATAGCTTTTGAGCGGCTTGACCTAAATGAACCAAATGGGTGTGGCATTTCAAAGACTTAAATAAACTTAGGTTTTCTGTGAATTGGAGCCGATTCGGACTGGTAGATTTCGAAACATATGAAACAAATTGTTCATAACCGCGTGTTTTGGAATAACTTTTAAACAACTTTATCGATCGATTCCTCAAAACAAATCATCTCTTGAGATTAAAATACGACGTCAAAATCGGTTAATGCGTTTGTGAGATATCCTGAACGAAAAAAATCGGAGAAAGTTATTTATTTAAAAAATTCCGAAAGTGTATATCTGACCACTTTAAAGGAGTCGAAAAACTACATCAATCAAGCAGTTTGAAAATTAAACAAGAAAGTGTTTTATCCAACTTTTATTATAGTGCGTTTCCATTGCTAGCAAAACATGTAGAAGCGTTTCCATTTACTTTTAAGTATTTTGGTATTCGAATTTTCGTAATCAATTTAACATTCATGTTATAAGTATATAAACATTTTTACCATACAACATTAATATCTGCACAAATTATCACATACTGCAAATTTAATATAATTTTTAAAAACGTTATCCTTTTTATCACTTTTTTAAAATATTTTAAATAGTGACCAAAATAGTTAAAAATTTTAAATTTTTCTTAAAAAAAATTACTTTATACCTCATGAAGCGTTGCACTGATAAAAAAATAAACAATTAAAATTTCGCTTCCAGGGTTGGGAAGTTTAAAGTTTTTTGGTACATTCAATATTTTGTAGTACATGTAATAACCAAACTGGTTACAAAATTTGAGTTTTTCTTAAACAAAACTACCTTATACCTCATGAAGATTTGCATTGTTAAAAATTTTTAAAAATTAAAATTTCGCTTCCAGGGTTGGGAAATTAAAATTTTTTTTATACATAACAGTAACCAAAGAGGCAATTGACGTTGTTTTTTTTTTTGCCAACTAAAACTATTTTAAATTGTTAATTTTTTTTTTGGGCTTAAGTTCGAATCTGCATGACTGCAAATGCTTTTTTATTATTTTTATTAATAAATGAATTTGTTCAAATTCTATTTTTATTAATTTATATTAATATTGGAATATTAAGAATATTTTTCAATAATCATCAAACCAGCAGAACGGATCAGTACTGATTTCGAGGCCGCTACGCATGTGATAACTTCTCATATTCAATTTTCGTTAATATATTGGTTAAATAGTTGATATTCCTACTAACTAGCACCACTTGCAAAAGTGGAAAAATTGAATAAAGAACGCTGATTAGATGGCGTAGCGGCATCGAAATCAGTACTGATCCGTTCTGCTGGTTTCATGATTATTGAAAAATATTCTTAATATTCCAATCTTAATATAAAAAATAATAAATAGAATTTGAACAAAATTCATTTATTAATAAAAATAATAAAATATCATTTGCAGTCATGCAGATTCGAACTTAAGCCCAAAAAAATTAACAATTTACATTACAAAGTTCGACTAATAAAAATTCATACATAATTTAAAACTATTTTATATTTTAGGAAGTATAAAATTGGTATAAAAAAATTTAAAAAAATCAAAATTTCGAATTCAGGGTTGGACAAGTGCAATATTTTATAGTTCATGAAGGTGACCAAAATGGTTGAAAATTGTAAATTTTTCTTAAATAATACTACTTTATTCCTCATGCAGAGTTGCATTGGTTAAAAATAAAACAAACAAAACTACTTTATACCTCATAAAGAGTTGAATTGGTTAAAAATAAAACAAAAAAAATTTAAAATTTCACATCCAGGGTTGGGAAGTTTAAAGTTTTTTTGGTACATGCAATATATTGCAGTACATGAAAGTGACCTTAATAAAACGACGTTATACCTAGTGAAAACTAGGATTGGCAAAAAAAATTTAAATTTCGCTTCCAGGGATAGGGAAATTGAAATTTTTTTTATACATAAAAGTAACCAAAAAGGTAACTAACATCACTTTTTTACTAATTAAAACAATTTTTTAGTTCAGGAAAAACAAAATTGGTATCAAAAATTAAAAACAAATCAAAATTTATATTCCATAGTTGGATAACTGCAATATATTGTAGTACATGAAAGTGACCAAAATGGTTGCAAATTTTAAGTTTTTCTTAAATCAAACAACTTTATACCTAATGAAGACTAGGATTGGTAGAAAAAAAAATTTTAATTTCGCTTCCGGGGATGGGAAATTGCAATTTTTTTATACATAAATGTAACCACGAAGGCAACTAACGTCGGTTTTTTGTTTACTAATTAAAACTTTTTTAGTTAAAGAAAAACATAATTGGTCTCAAAAATTAAAAAAAATAAAAATTTTGATTCCAGAGTTGGATAACTGCAATATTTTGTAGTACATGAAAGTGACCAAAAAGGTTACAAATATTATGTTTTTCTTAAATAAAACTGTTTCATGCCTCATTAAGAGTTGTATTGGTAAAAAAATTTTAATTTCGTTTCCAGGGTTGGGAAATTAAAATATATAGAAGTAACCAAATAGGCAATTGACGTTGTTGTTTTTGCTAATTAAAACTATAATAACTATAATTCAGGAAGAACAAAATTGGTATTAAAATCTTAAAAAATAAAAATTTCGACGCCAGGGTTGAACAAATAAAATATTTTATGGTACGTGAAAGTGACCAAAAAGTTTAAAAATTTGTCAAGTAAAACTATGTTACATCTTTTAATTAAACCTACTTCCTGTTTTACCAAGAAAGAAAGAAGAATTACATCTGTGAAGGGTATTTAAAATTCGGCACAGCCGAATATAGCACTTTTACTTGTTTTTTTTTTTGTATTAATAGCTGATGAATCAGACTTTCATTCTTAAAATAGAAAATTTTTATTCTTCTATTCTAAAATATATAATTATTTCCTTTAATAGTTTTTCCTGCCCTTCATTTGCTTTTGCTTTTATTTCGCCTCATTGAATTCTTCTATTACAGAAGAGATGTGCGTTTTCCAAAATACGTGCTCATAAAATGAATATTTTTTATGTATAAAAACTAATTTGAAATAATTTACAGCCTAAAACAAAAGGAATAAAAACTTCAAGTTAATTTTGGTATTTTATATGTTGACATGGCAAAAAATACGTTATCGTTCTGCACAATTAACCCTTTGACGACCAGGGGACATATGTGTCCCAAAAAGAAATATATGCGTTAAAAATAAACTCTTACTAAAAGTATTGATATTTTTAGCTTAATGCAAAGTTAAATGATGGGTTTTTAAAATTTATAAAAAATTTGTGTGAAAAAAAAAATGTTATAAATGTTTTTTTAAGAGCTTAAAAGCAAGTTTTGCACATACCGTAAACGGGATATTTAAACTGCTCTAAAACATAGACGAAATTTTCTCTTTCTTTCAAATAAAAAAAAATTTGTTTAATTTAACAATATTCTACAAATTGAAATTCGGTTTTGAGATATTTCCAAGAAAAAAACTAGATTTATTAAAAAAAACGCAAAGGGACACGGGTGTCCCTGTGGTCGTCAATGGTAACTTTTCATTTGATGAATTTGAATGTAATACTCTTTTCACACTGACGACGAAATAAGTGTTCCCATCACAAAAAAGTGAACCAAATTTTGGATGGAGAAATTCATACACTGCAAACGTATTCCCTAACAGTGACTATGAGTTTGGAAAAGTGAAAATCTGCGATGTTGGGACCCCAACTGTAATCTATCACCATTTCAGATCTTTTTAGTGACTACGAACTTTGATGTTTTTATAGAACTTATAGTTCATGAATCCTGTAGATATGCTGAACAAAATGGAAGAGTTTTTGATGTTACTGCTGACGAAATGAAAGCATTTCTTGGTATCAATCTGGTAATGACATATCACGTTTTACCATCCATTCATGATTATTGGTCAACAGAACCTGATATGGGTGTACCCTTCATAAGTAATGTAATGACAAGAAAAAGATTTGAAGTTATCCGTCAAAATTTGCACTTCACCAATAACGATGAAGAAGGAAACAGGAATGATCGGGCTTTTAAAATCAGACCTGTCATAAGTCATTTCAACAAAGCATTTCAAAATGCAATGAACAACACATACAAACAGGCTGTCGATGAACACATGATCAAATTCAAAGGTCATAATGCTATGAAACAGTATATCAAGAACAAACCAATAAAATGGGGATTTAAGATGTGGTGTAGATGTGACTTTGCTTCCGGATATCTTTTTTAATTTGATCTATACACTGGAAGAAAAGAGTATGGAACTAAATATGGACTTGGGGAATCAGTCGTGCTTCAGTTGACAGAAAAACTCACAGGTTTGGGCTCCGAGGTCTACATTGATAACTTCTTCAACTCGCCTTTGTTACAATATGAGTTGAAAAAACGTCAAATAAAGTCCTGTAGAACAGTAAGATGCAACCGAAAAAATATTCCAAAAAATTTGCCTCTCGATAAGAATATGAATCGAGGAGACATTTACACATCAAGCTTTGAGAGCATATCCCTTGTGAAGTGGATGGACAACAGAGCTGTAATTCTTCTCACAAATTTGATTTCGCCAGTGGATGCAGACACCGTCAGACGTCGCATAGCTGGTAGGGCTGAGAAAATCAACGTAAAATGCCCGAAAGCTATTATGAATTACAACAAAAATATGGGTGGAGTAGATTTAATGGATCAGCGCAAGTCCTTCTATGAACTAGACCGCAAATCGAAAATAAAATATTACCTCCGGTTATTTTTTGACTTACTTGATATAAGCGTAAACAATGCCTACGTTATTTACACCGAATGTAAAGCAAAAAATCTTGTTGAAGGGACTCAACTTAACTCCCTTGATTTTAGACGATTGGTGGCCAGAAATTTAATCGCTGCCTATTCTTCGCGTCAGAGAGAATTTCCAATATTCCAGTCATCAAAAATCACTGTCAGCAAGAGACCATCTTGTTCGCACTCTATGCTCAAAGCCAACGTAAGAAAGAGATGTGCTCAATGCGCAAAAATTAATGTAGAAAATCGCAATAATAACTATTGTAATGAATGCAATGTGCATCTATGTTTTACTACTAACCGTAATTGTTTCGCAAAACATCATAATTAACCATAATTTATCGCAAAATTAAACATAAATTTTTATTCAAAGCGTATTATAACATTAAAAATGTAACTTTTATTGAAAAACTTATATATAATAAAAAAGACATTTTGGCTCCCTTAAGGACCACAGGGACACATGTGTCCCATAACAAAACTCGTTTACGCAAAATTTTTTTTTAACATTTTTGAAGGGTTTTACTTTAGTTGGATTCTGACAAGCTTATTTCATATCAAAATGATAAAGGGAAAGCCCCCAGAAGCTTATGGTCCTGAAAGGGTTAAAAGAAACAATTTGTTGTATTGTACGCGCAACACATTACTTATGAGCACATATGCTGCCATATTACAATCATCATCGGTGTCATAAAAAATGTTTACAAAAGACCACACCACCGAGCAATATAATTATACATGTGCATACAAAACAAGTTTTATGGAAAGATTTAACCACAATGAAAGCGGCAGGCGGTCGCTCAATATAAAGAAATGAAAATTTTTTATCATAATATTATTATGATAAAAACCAACGCTACTTCTGTCTTTGTGATGCATTAAAGTACAGCTAAGAACACTTTCAATTGGATCCTTTTGAAAACGATTTTAATTCATTTTGCATTATATGACAATTGACAGACTCTAGAAAAAATTCAATAGGACAATTCATTGTCAAAATACTTGACGTCGAACATTTATTTGATTGTGGATCATGGTGTCACACATATGGGGTATTTCATTAAGCGCTTGCTATCTCTAAATTTAAGAAAAAACAAACAAAGTGTGTGGAAAATAGCACCGGCTGCTCTGTGTGTACCGCATCCGAAATGCCCCATCCTCTATGACTCTGATGCATAACTCGCGTACAACTGCGAGTTAAGAAAACGTCACAATAAAGCGTCCGACGGGGTCAAATCGCCCGAGTTAGGTGGCGAATTCACATCACCTCCACATGTTTTGACCTATAGCGTTCGTCGTGGACAAAGCTGGCCTAGACAACTTCTTTCTCAAAGAAATATGGATCGATGACCCACTCCACGCCAAACTGTGACTTTTTCGGGATGCATTAGACGTTCTTGGATCCCACGTGGATTCGTAGCGTGCCCATTCAACTAAAAATGGGCCTCGTCTGTAAAAATGATTTTTTGATGAAAACTAGCGTCAGTTAGCAACTGGATTTTGGTAAAACACCTGTTATTTTCACACGTTGTTGAAAAATATGTTTCTCTGTAATTTAGGAAAAAAAAACTAAATAAACGACATCTAATTGGAAAGATGGCCGCTAAAAAACCTTTTATTTACAGAAGTAGTTCTGCTTACTAGGCACCTCCTCTGAGCGATTTAGTAACTCTGGAATACATTTAATTACAAGCAACTCCCGAAGCACTGGAATCCGCTGTTCAAGCTACTTTTGACGCCAAACTGCACGATTTAATAACGAAAAAGTCTCTTCGGACGTATGCCTTGAATCATATTTAATATATTATATATATATATATATATATATATATATATATATATATATATATATATATATATATTTATATATATATATATATATATATATATATACATATATCGAAAACGGTTAACCGTTCAGCCAATTCCCGCTAATTTTAACCCCTAAAAACCCTATTCTTTTAATTTTCAAACTACTATAACTTTTGAATGAATCAACCGATTCCCACGCGATTAGTGAGTAGTATTTCGACTCCTATTAAAGAATCGAGAACCCTAATTGACCAGATATAACTTTTTTTGAACTTTTTCGTTCATGATATCTCAGCGATTTTGGGAGATTAGTGGCGATCGACGTGGTTTTTCAATGTTTAGACCGGGTGCCACGTTATCGCATTCGATATCGATCGAAATTTCAATACAATTTAATTACAAAATTTCGATCCATATCGAATCGACCGATAAAGCCGGTGAAAAATTATCAAAAAATTAAACACATTCCAAAAATTTTTATTACGTTCTTTCCATATTTACCGGACCGACTCGTTTCCAGTTCACAGGAAATCTGAGTTTGACAGATGTCTTTAAAACGTGACTAGTTTCGTTCGATTCACTACATCCGTTCAAAACTTACACACACGCACACACATACACATACATACAGATAGGAGTAGTCAGGATCTGGTGAAAACTTAATTTTCTTAAGACCAGTAACTTCCCGATTTTCTGAACATTTTCAATTTTCTTAGCAGGAAGTGCAAAATTTCGATCCAACAATATTAACGTCTTGTATTATCACTTTTTTTTAATACGGACCAGCACTCAGGGGATGACCACTACGAAGGGTGGTACTGCTCCTCTGCTCTTCGGTATATGATAGTACTAATCGCTGCCAGTGATTTGTTCAGTGACCAGTGCTAGGCCTTCATCACTGAAACGGGCTGACAACAACTATCACAACCATGAACTGACGCTGATCAGAAGAATTCGACACTTGATATTCATGACCGAGCGTGGAGTCGGACTCAGGACCCTCCGCCTCATAGTCTCGCGTTATCTACAGGGTGTCCGTCGGGAAGGTATACTACTATGTTTAATTTTTGATTAAGTGAAAGGGAATGGATCTTATATTGATAAATGTTTTATTTAATGTCGGCAATTATGTATGGAATACAATATCGGATAAATGCCTCTGTTAGCCTCACAAATGCGACCCCTTTTGAGCACATTTTTCATTACATTCTCACACATTTCACGCGCTATTTCATTAATTTCATCACGAATATATTGTTTGTGTTGCTCAAACGTTTCTGGTTTGTTTGCACAAACCTTGCTTTTCAGATATCTCCACAAAAATAAGTTCGGAGCAGTCATATCAGGCGACCATGGAGGGCAATCAACATCCCCATTTCTTGTTGTGGAAAGATTAAAACTCGTTGGTTTATCTAATATTTAAATTTGCCACGTGTCTACTTCACGATTACCAAATTAAAACTGTCAAGACTAATGTTTGCCGAAATGGCGGCAAAACAATGTGGTATGCCTTCCCGGCAGACTCCCGTTATTAAATTATTGATACATTTTTCACGGAAATATTTCTATACTTTAAGTTTGCCTCTAATGTTCAGTTTGTTTATCACATAGTTCGTTCACGATCAAATATCAGAAAAAACTAAAAAACGGTTGCGCGTTCATGTTCTTGTTCTCGTTTAGGCAGATTTTGTATTTTGTTGAAGTAGCGTGTGGTAGAAGTTGTTTATGTAATTCGTTTCAATATTCGCCTGACAAAATATTTCTTAATAAAAATAAATAAAATTGAATTTTTGTTTGTCGCAAAACTGTTTTCCTTAGATAATAGAACCATGAAGTGGTTTCTTCAAATTCAAAAGAAATCCAAACAATCGCTGGCATTAAAAATGTTGTTTAGCAAAAAACAATGAAGTTTTATGTCACTTCTTCTTCATCAAAATTCGTTTGGGTTCTTTGAAAAAGATTGATGGTCTTTCTAGGCTACAACACCAATCCCTTTGAACATTCGTCGCTGATTTGTATATGATTTAAGGTGCTTGGGTCTAATAAAATTTGATTTATTTGGAATGACTAGAAAGAAAATTAAAATATCAGAAACTAATAAAAATGTCATGATTTAAGAGGTTTTTGCAAGTTTTTGATGCGTCTCTTTTTGTTCTTCTAAAAATCACAAAACCTTCGAATGTTAAATAATAAATTAAATATATATTTTTATACCCTTCACAAAAAAGTGAAAGGGTATATATAGGTTTGTCATTCCGTGTGTAATTTCTTCGATATGCACATGGGACCCCATAAAGTATATATATTCTGGATCCTTATGAATAGCGATGACGATTGAGCGATGTCCGTCTGTCCGTCTGTCCGTCTGTCCGTCTGTCCGTCTGTCCGTCCGTCTGTACGTGAAATCGGTTTTCCCAAGCTCCCAGAAGAGCTAGAGACTTCGTTCTTGGACCGTTGAATTGGAAATGAACTTAAACAGGCTGCTATTGAAATTCAGAAAGATCCGAAGTATGGTTCCAGAGCTGGGAAGCTTACACCTATTTCTCGACGCAAAATTTTTACCAAAAATCAATTATTTTTTTTAATGTTTGTAAATTAAACCTATTTCGTGCTTTAGGGAGCCTCAATGGTCTATTAAAAACTAAAAAAATAAAAAAAATTTTCCAGGGATGGGAAATAAAAAAATTTTTTTTCGGCTTATTCCGTATTTTGTAGTACATGTAGTATCTAAAATTGTTAAAAATTTTAAGTTTTTCTTTAACAAAACCACTTTATACGTCATGAAGATTTGCATTGGCAAAAAAAAATTTTTGTTTTTAAATTCAAATTTTACTTCCAGGGTTGGGAAATTGCATTGTTTTTATAAGTGAAAGTAATGAAACAGGTCTAGCCAAGCCCCCAGAAGAGATAGAGACTTCATTCTTGGACCGTTGGATTGGAAATGAACTTAAATAGAGTGGTGTTAAAATTCAGATAGATCCGAACTATGGTTCCAGAGCTGGGAAGCTTGCAGCTATTTCTAGACGCTAAATTTATACCAAAAATAATTTATTTTTTTTAATGTTTGCAAACTAAACCTATTTCGTGCTTTGGGAAGTATCAATGGTGTATTAAAAACTAAAAATATAAAAAAAAAAATGTTCAGGGATGGGAAATAAAAATTTTTTTTTCGGCCCATTCCGTATTTTGTAGTACATGTAGTAACTAAAATTGTTAAAAATGTTAAGTTTTTCTTTAACAAAACCTCTTTATACGTCATGAAGATTTGCATTGGCAAAAAGAAAAGAAAATTTTAGATTCAAATTTTGCTTCCAGGGGTGGGAAATTGAATTTTTTTTATACATGCAAGTAATCAAACAGGCAATCGATGTTGTTGTTTTTTGTTTTTTGCCAACTAAAACAGTCGTATAATTTAGGAAGAACAAAATTGGTATCAAAAATTCAAAAATAAAAAATAAAATTTCGAATCCAGGGATGGACAAGTGCAATATTTTATGGTACATGAAAGTTACCAAAATGGTAAAAAATTTGCAATTTTTTGTAAATAAAACTACTTTATACTTCAAGAAGCATTGCACTGATAAAAAAAACAAACAAAAAAAATTTAAATTTCGTTTCCAGGGTTAGAAAAATTAAATTTTTTTTGGTACATGCAATATTTTGTAGTACATGTAATAACCAAAATGGTTGCAAAATTCGACTTTTTCTTAAACAAAACTACTTTATACCTCATGAAGATTTGCATTGATAAAGAAAATTTTAAAAAATTTAAATTTCGCTTCCAGGGTTAGGAAATTGAAATTTTTTTAAACATAAATGTAACCAAAAAGGCAATTGACGTTGTTTTTTTTGCTAATTAGGGCTGTTTTATAATTCAGGAAGAACAAATTTGGTATTAAAATCTTAAAAATCAAAATTTCGACTCCAGGTTTGGACATATGATATATTTTATGGTACGTGAAAGTGACCAAAAAGTTTAAAAATAGTATTTTTTTTTCAACTAAAGCTATGTTACGCCTCACTAAGAATTGCATTGGTAAAAAAATAAAAATTCGCTTCCAGAGTTGGAAAATCGAAATACTTTTCGTACATAATAGTACATACATAAATTAAAAATTTTGGGTTTTTAGTGAATTAAAGCTATTTTATATATCAGAAAAAAATAGATTAGTATTAAAAAATTAAGAATTCGGTTCCAGGGTTAGGAAGTTGACATTTTCTGATTCATAAAATCAGCCATTTTATTTGTTATTTTTGATTTTTATGATGAATTATACATACTTTATTTATCAGAAAGAAGTAATCTGGTATTAAAAACCAACAACATTAAAAACCAAAGACGATTCTACGGTTGGACAATTAGAACTTTTTGGGGTACATGAAACGGATTTTTTGTTTTGTTTGTAAATTAAATATATATAATATTTTCGAAAGACGTTCATAGGTATTAGATATAAGAGAAGCCAAAAATTTAGCTTCCTAGTCGAAAAATTTAAACGTTTTCTTAAATATAAAAGTAACCGATAACATTATTTTGATATTTTAATTAAACCTACTTTCTGTTTTGGCAAGAAAGAAAGAAAGAAGAATTACATCTGTGAAGGGTATATAAGATTCGGCACAGCCGAATATAGCGCTTTTACTTGTTTTAAATTATATGTTGCAAAAGTGAAATTAATTTTGCTCCCTTGTTCCTTGATAGAGTGATCATGTCTAATTCGTTTTGAATATACCGTTACGAATTTCAGCTGAATTACTTTGCAGTTAAAAGGAAGACAATAATTCGAAAATATTTTCATTAAATGAAATCAAAACGTTTAATATTATTTTTTGCAAACGCAAAGAAAAAGTGCAATTTGTTTCATCTAAAAGAAATGAAATTCAGAAACCAAATTTTTAAAATTAATAGTTAAAGATCTGATGAGATCACGCAAATTGTTATTGTTTTTAGAAAAGGCCTCAATATTTTTAAAATAACCTTCCTTAATGCCATTTTTATTGTACTCTTCTATAAGCTTGTAGTGGGCGTTGTCATTACATGATCGTAAATTTTCTTTATGTCGAATTAAAATATCTATAAATAAATAATAATTTAGTACTTTCATACTTAAACTGGGAGACTTAACACATCAATATGCCGGAAAATATTCATAAATATTTTCAAATATTGTGCTATTATCATTAGAGATTTATTTCAAGTGCATACATGGCATTTTATTGCTTAAACACATGTTGGCTGTCCATGATATTTTAATTGCGTTTAGATGCAATTTACAATTTTTATTTTACAACTTTATTTTTACATCGCGTGGAAAAATTAAAATTAATTTAAAATGTTTAATCTGATGACTTTGGGGCAACATTGTAGCATAGCGTTTTTGTTGGCCTAAGTTCT